>JAUIMM010000670.1:4987500-6350000 GCA_031769625.1 Taudactylus pleione
GACTGGAAATGAGTGGAAATGAAGGTTATTGAGGTTAATAATAGCATAGGAGCAGAAAAACCCACAAATTCTGTGATTTTAGCTGTTTTTATGCTTTTTAAAAAAAAAATACAGATCCAAAACACAAAACCCAGAACCCAAAACACGGAAGGGTGGTTTTGGCAAAACCAATACAGATCCAAAACACGAAGAATGATCCAGATCCTAAACCAAAACACAAAACACGAAAAGTGGCCGGTGCACACCCCTAATATATATATAGAGAGAGAGAGATTTAGAGATGTGTGTGTGTGTGTATTGGGACATTGACAGAATTTTCATATTTTGTCCTCTATTCACCACCACAATGGATTTGAAATGAAACAAACAAAATGTGCTTTAACTGCAGACTTTCAGATTTAATTTGAGTTTAATTACATCCAAACCAGGTGAACGGTGTAGGAATTACAACTGTTTCTATATGTGCCTCCCACTTTTTAAGGGGCCAAAAGTAATGGGACAAACTAAATAATCCTAAATCTAACATTCACTTTTTAATACTTTGTTGCAAATCCTTTGCAGGCAATTACAGGCTGAAGTCTGGAACGCATAGACATCACCAGACGCTGGGTTCAATGTCTTCAGTTCCTGCTTGTTCTTGGCGCATTTTCCCTTCAATTTTGTCTTCATCAAGTGAAATGCATGCTCAATCGGATTCAGGTCAGGGGATTGAATTGGCCATTGCATAACATTCTACCTTTTAGCGTTAAAAAACTCTTTGGTTGCTTTTGCAGTATGCTTCGGGTCATTGTCCATCTGCACTGTGAAGCGCTGTCCAATGAGTTCTGAAGCATTTGACTGAATGAGCATATAATATTGGCCGAAACACTTCAGAATTAAGAGAGAGAGAGAGAGAGAGAGAGACTAACTATTTACAGGTGGCAAGTATGATATTGGTAGGGGCGTATCTATAATGGGTGCAGGGTGTGCTACCTTCTGGGGCCGGCCCCACTGACATCACAAGTGATGTCAGTGGGAGTGCTAAAGCACTCTTGGGCTTGCGTCAACAAGACCCTACCACAGGGGTCTCGTCGCAAGCCCGTCGCAAGACCATCGCGACCATCATCATGGCCGCTCACTATAGCTGTGGGTGGTCACCCATAGCTATGCGAGCGGCCAGGAGGCCGTTCTGAAAAACCAGAGGGCCGGCCCTGATTCAGAGCGAGCGCTCTGTCAGAGCGTCTGGCTCTGAATCAGGTCCACAGCTCAATGCGCTGCCGGGCGGCGAGGAGGGGGCCCGTGTCGGAGACTGAACTCGGGCCCCCTCCTCTCTAGAAACGCCCCTGGATATTGGCCCTGCTGGCTGAACCAACTGGTGGTTCTTAATGAACCAACTTTACTTGAATCGAGGTCTTTGTATATCACCTTAATATTTTTTTTTAATTGCATTAAACAAAAAAATGAAAAAAGAGGTGTTGGAAAAAATGCAACATAATGCTACAAAACACAAATAATAATGCAATTGGACAAGTTCACATTGACAAAATGGTGTCCATTGTTTGACCTGTCTACATGCTTGTACTTCTATTGAAATGCTATTTACATTATTGTAAGTTAACACCCGTGGGTATGAGACTGTAATGACTATGGGTCTATTTATTAATATCTATTGAGAATGATGATTTTCACCTATAGCCATTATTGTAAATGGCACAATGCACATTGCACCCACCACACCTGAACCCTGTAACATTCGCTGAGATCTCCCTTTTCCCACAATTATCTTTGACTCATCTCCTGGGAGCTGGTCTCTCTGTCATCACCGGGAGGTGTGTTTAGATTTATAGAGTGATTTCATTATCTCTCATATGCTGGCACTTGGTATTGTCATTCACTGTGCTGCAGGCTGCAGAAACATGGACTATGGGCCTGATTCAGCATGGATCGCAATTGCAGCCGCGTACACAGATCGGCCGATGGTGCGTACCACCCATGTGTATGCAATGAGCGTACTCAGGTTAGCATTGCGATCGTACTTCATGCAGATAGAAAGCCATCACAGAGTGAGTGACAGGACTTCAGCGTTTGGGGGTGGTGACGGGGGTGTGATTGCAGAAACGCAGGGGTGCCTGTCCATTTGAAATTAGCCACTGCGACACCATACGCAGCTTGAGTACTCGCTGCGTGCGACAAGACTTTTCAATTTCTGAGACAGGTTAGAGCTGCTGTAATTCTGTGAGGGTCCGATGTTACTTGTTGTTACCGATGTATACACAGGACTGCGAGGTC
Source organism: Taudactylus pleione (assembly GCA_031769625.1). Taxonomy (NCBI): domain Eukaryota; kingdom Metazoa; phylum Chordata; class Amphibia; order Anura; family Myobatrachidae; genus Taudactylus; species Taudactylus pleione. Next base: position 4,989,769 of record JAUIMM010000670.1, read on the forward strand.
TTACGGATGTGAGAAAACTGTTAGTGGGCGTCTCTATGCTTGCTGAGTGACTGCAAACATTTAGCATATTTTCACAGTACAACTACATGAGATTACGCAGCCGTGATCGCAGTAGCGATCTGTGAAGAATCAGGCCCTATGTACAGTATGTTGCAGCAAATAGTAACTGCCCCTATAGTTGTGTAAGTTTGTTTCTGTTGCATTGTATGTTTGACAGATTTCCTGCACTATAGGTCTTAACATGTTTCCCCAACTTTGTTCTTAATTTCTGATAAACCAGATTAACTTGAAGAGATCTCTGGGAAAGCTGAGGCAGGGTAAGGAGATGGGTGCGGTGTGCTGTTGCGAAATGGACGATGGATTTCTGGGTTTAATATATTGTAATACTATTGATTGTGTGAGTTAACATTTAAAGCCATAACTTTTTAGTGGGTTGGGTATGATATCACGGATGTCGGGATGCCGCTAGTCATAATACTGACAGTGGCATACCGACAGGCAGAATTCCGACACCCATTGAACTGACTGGTAAGTATTTTTGTAACCCCTACGCTAACCCTAACCCAGCCTTCTCTGGGCTTAACCCTAAGCCCCCCCCCCAGTGCCTAAACCTAACTTCCCCCTCACCGCACCCTAAACCGAACACCCCCTCCCCGGTGCCTAAACCTATCCTCCCCCTCCCCGCACCCTAATTCTAACCCTCCCCCTAGTGCCTCAACCTAACCCCGCTAGGTAACGCTACCCTCCCCGTGCACCCCGATATTTACCTTCGGAATGCCGACGTTCTGAATACTGACCTGTCAGGATTTCGGCGCCGGTATTAGGACCGTCAGCATCCCGCACGCTGGGATGGTGACTACATCCCCGTTTTAGTATGTGTGGAGTACAGTAAAGCCCTGTTTCAGTTTTACTACTTGTGCATTGAGATGTCAGTGGATGCACCACTTATGTTATGAATTACTTGGATAATTTAAATGTCAAAATACTCCTTTTTTAGGGGCCTATTTTTCAAGCACAATTATGTGCATTCCCACTATGTACTTACAGGAAACAGTCGGGAAGCCAATGAACGGAATCCCGACCATCGGCTTCCCGACTGTGTAATCCCGTAAAGGGTTAAATGACAGGTGTCGAAATCCCGACGTCTGTCATTTTCCCTACGCCGGGAGCCAGACACCTGGCTTACTGATTGAAGGTAAGCCAGGTGCGGATAGCCGCGGGGGGAGGGTTAGGTTAGGTTTAGGGTTCCCGGGGGGGACTTAGGGTTAGGCACCCCCCCCCCCCGGGAGGTTAGGTTTAGGCTAGGGGAAGGGGGAGGTTAGGGTTAGTCACCCCCCGGGGACTTAGGTTTAGACAGCGGGGAAGGGGGGGTTAGGTTTTAGGTACTTAGGGGGGAGGTTAGGGTTAGGCACCCCTAAGGGAGGGTTAGGGTTAGGGGGTAGAATAGGTTAGTGAGTACTTTTCGACGATCGGGATTTTCAGTGCTGCCAGGATGCCACTGTCGGCGGTAAATCATACTGAATCCGTACTTGCAACCGAATGCTGGAGATTTCACAGAAATCTCCTGCAAAAGGCTAATTAGCGCTGCAGACCGCAGTCCTCTTCATTATGAATGTAGACTATGGTGTGACCTGTATGTAGCAAACTTTAAAAAGCAAAAGATTTTCAGAGTTTGACCCTGTTGTTTTATGCCATTCCCAGATGGCATAAACCACTTTGTCTGTCTATGGAGGTATTCTCGCAGCTGAGGGATCTTACGATTCCTCTCACTGCAGCCTCTGTCCAGCTCTGGAAATTAACTGACGCTGTGCACATATGCAGTATCAGATTCTCTGGAGAAAGCTTTCGAAAAGTTTTAAAGACTCCTCCAATATGCCGGGGATGTAACTCAAAGGCACATCGCTTATCGCAACCGCTATCCCTACCAGTTACAGTTAGTACATACCGTAGCCTGGCTATTTTCATTAAAAATTTAAAATTCTTTCGCAATATGGACTGATAATAATCACGCATTGTCATGATTATTAATATTTTTTTACATTTAGCCCAATAATTATAATTTCTTATCATAGCATATTGCAGCAATAAGATATTACTTATTTGAGCAATGTACAGGGACAGTTCCTGCGATGTGTAAAAACCACGGCCCTAACTATGTGGAGTTTGTATATTTTCCCTGTGCTTGCGTTGGTTTCCTCTGGTGCTCCGGGTCCTCCCACACCCCAAAAATATACTGGTAGGTTAATTGGCCCCCAACAAAAATTAGCCGTAGTGTGTATGTGTGTGAGCTTGTGGTACGGGCAGGGACTGATGTGAATGGGCAAATATTCTCTGTAAAGTGCTGCGGAATATGTGTGCACTATATAAATTACTGATAATAATAAAAAGTAAAGTGATTGCTAATATAATCACTTTACTTCCGACTTTGGACGCTGCGGAGCTACCCGAAAATATGCATAAATGTAGCCCATAGGCTACAATGGTTAATGGCATCTAAAGATGGCATTAGTTAAGGGGGTCAAGCTGCGAAATGCGTAGCTTCTCAGACCTTGGTACATTTCACAATTTAGCAGCCCCTATATTAACCTATGGTAGGTGCTTTTGTGATTGAAAACAGCAGAACCTCAGCAGATTTCTCCAATACCTGCTGCGGGCACTCCTTACATATTTGCAGAAATAATCCGAAAACAGCTGTTTTAAGGAGATTTCTTGCAAAATGTGTTAATAAATTTGGCCATTAGTACGTTTTAGTTTAGTTTTAAAATGTACCTTTCACCAGTATATAGAGGAGGCAGCCCTATTGTTTGGCTGCATTCTGATTAATATTGGTTGAGCAATCAGGTCCCTGGGAGTCATTGACATCAAAGAGACATAAGGCATTACAGTGTATCTCTACACTTATTTTATAAATAATATTATCTATCCACTGATGCACTTAAATAACCTTCAGTTATCAGGTTATATTGTTAATAATGAAGTTTAGTCTCAGACTAGATGTCATTGTCTACAGAACAAAATAATGAAGAGAAACAAAAATTTTATATATTCTAATTAATTGCATTGCAGATATTTTTATTTCATTTATTTTAAAGTATATAGATGTGATAGTTTTGCTTTTAAGTTAATTTATGCTTGGTTCATATGGTGTAAAGGAAACTATCCAATAGGCGGTTTCATAATCTAGCATATCGGGACTTGTCTGGTGCCCATTTTAGATTAGTGTTGTCATTTTGTATTAGAAGTTTCTACATCTGAACTCTGTACCAGTTGCTGCATTTTCAACAGACGGAATTGATCTTCGTTACTGCAGGAACTTATTCTGTCAATATATTTTCTGCATGTTTAAGGACACTTCCTCTGGGCTATTTATTTGGCTGGGGTTTGCAAATTCACATACAAAAGAATTCTCTCAAATGAGTATTTTGCCTTGTGGTTCAGCAAGAAGATACTCTGTTTAACCATGCCTAAATGTTAAATAATTAAATGGTATGAGTAAAATGTAGCTGCACTTAAGGACTCTAGGGTTGTGAACTGCAGTTTGTATCTTGTCTATCTGTCTGTCTGTCTGTCTGTCTGTCTGTCTATCTAATACAAATTTACCAGTGTTAATCTGGGTAGTGGGTACACATTAAAGGATATGTGTACCCAGCACTCCAATGGGCGACTGCACGGATGACGGGCTAACATATTACGTGGCCGGAACACACTAGACTGTCCGGTGCCCGACCCCCCAATATGTCGGCCCCTGTGCATCTGGCTGCATGGGGTCGTCAGTCACTTCGTCAGATTGAGCTGCATGTAGGGCCATCCTGACGATGCGACTGACGACCAAAAGGGAGAGTGCATGGCCCGACATAGAACATACACATTAGACAATATTAACAATATATCAGACAGATCCGTCTGATCGGCCAACATATTGTCTAATGTGTACCCAGCTTTACTGACCAAACTGTCTCTTTTTTTTCTATTAAACCTAAACAACTGTAACTGTAAATGTCCCAAAATAATATGATTGAAAAATCGTGACACAGCTCCATATGCGGCCCCATCTGTCTAATCTAACAAGCTGCGCATGCGTATATATCTGTGTATCTACAGACGGAAGAATCTCTGCCATTTCTCTCCATAGGTGCAATGGGTGTTTCTGGGTGTCAACTAGGTAAATGCATCTAGGAGAACTGTCTCAAGGGAATGTTTTGGGCATATAGCCAGAGTGGGCACCTGTTTCAGACAGATCCCTTGCACCCAGTATAGGGTAGGTGTAAGTGCTGATACTAGTGATAATGACTGAGCTTTTCATCAGAAAACACTGGGGGTGATGATGCGTATGCATGAAGTTCGACAGTTTTATTATCATTCCATTTGCAAAATATCCACATAGCGAATGCAGCCACGTGTATATTTCATTACAGAAGTGCATGAGAATGTGCGTGGCCACTCAACATGGGGATTTTGCCATATCACATTACGGGTGTTTTCAGTGCTTATACCTGTCCAACGTATCACACACCTGGTGCATGCAGCCTTAAAGGGGCATTACCAAGTAATTATTCAAAAGTCTATATGCTGTATGCTGGATGATGTCTCAGTCCCTTGACATTATTTATTTCTGAAGAGAATTTATACACTCCACTGCGCTTCGGAGAAAGAAACAGCTAAACAGTGACATGTAGGCTGACTGTACTGTCCTATAGTGTATTGTTAAATGTAAATAAACCAAGATTGCAGCAAGTCCAATTTGTCTACTTGCTATTCTGGCAAATTAGTGATGGCACACAAGAATAAAAGTAGCAAATAGACTGCACTACCTGGTATTATTTACATAGTAAATTATGCTTGATTGATAGGTTTCTCTTATCTACATAACATTTATTCCAATATAACACAAGAAACACGTAGGGCGGTATCCAATTAGCCCCGATATTTCTTCTTGGGCGAAAAATGGAGATTTTTCACCGAAAATCCCTTCCTTTTTTTTTTTTTTTTTTCAACAATTTTTTTTCACCCTTTTGTTTTTTCATCCTCTTTGTTTCGGCTGAACAAATGCGATAATTAGCCTGGGTTGCGGGTCTATATTTAAAACTGCACCCGCAGTCAGTGTGAAGCCCAGCATACTTAACACTGACTCCGGGTGTCGTTTAAAATATTTGCAGCGCAGTGCCTTACAGTTGTTACACTGAATACTGGCTATATAGATGGGGTATACACATTGCATAAATGCATTTCTTATATTGATGCTGGCTGTAGAGATTGAGTACTGTGAGAGTATTATACACATTGTATAGAATGTACTTGTTACATTAATGCTGGCTGTAGAAATGGGGTATTAGGAGTGTGAACACATTGTATGGCATTTCTGTTACATTGATGCTAGATGTAGAGATGGGTGCTGGCAGTGTATATAGACATTGTATTGCATATATTAGTTACATTGATGCTAGATGGAGAGATGGGGTGCTGGCAGTGTATATACACATTGTATTGCATATATTAGTTACATTGATGCTAGATGGAGAGATGGGTGCTGGCAGTGTATATACACATTGTATTGCATATATTAGTTACATTGATGCTAGATCAGGAGATGGGGTGCTGGCAGCGTATACACACATTGTATTGTATATATTAGTTACATTGATGCTAGATGGAGAGATTGGGTGCTGGCAGTGTATATAGACACATTGTATTGCATATATTAGTTACATTGATGATAGATGTAGAGATGGGTGCTGGCAGTGTATACACACATTGTATTGCATATATTAGTTACATTGATGCTAGATGGAGAGATGGGTGCTGGCAGTGTATACACACATTGTATTGCGTATATTACTTGGTTACATTGATTATAGATGGAGAGATGGGTGCTGGCAGTGTATATACACATTGTATTGCATATATTAGTTACATTGATGCTAGATGGAGAGATGGGTACTGGCAGTGTATACACATTGTATTGCATATATTACTTGGTTACATTGATGCTAGATGTAGAGATGGGTACTGGCAGTGTATACACACATTGTATTGCATATATTACTTGGTTACATTGATTATAGATGGAGAGATGGGGTGCTGGCAGTGTATATACACATTGTATTGCATATATTAGTTACATTGATGCTAGATGTAGAGATGGGTGCTGGCAGTGTATACACACATTGTATTGCATATATTACTTGGTTACATTGATGCTAGATGTAGAGATGGGTACTGGCAGTGTATACACACATTGTATTGCATATATTACTTGGTTACATTGATTATAGATGGAGAGTTGGGGTGCTGGCAGTGTATATACACATTGTATTGCATATATTACTTGGTTACATTGATGCTAGATGTAGAGATGGGTACTGGCAGTGTATACACACATTGTATTGCATATATTAGTTACATTGATGCTAGATGGAGAGATGGGTGCTGGCAGTGTATACACATTGTATTGCATATATTACTTGGTTACATTGATGATAGATGTAGAGATGGGTGCTGGCAGTGTATACACACATTGTATTGCATATATTAGTTACATTGATGCTAGATGGAGAGATGGGTGCTGGCAGTGTATACACACATTGTATTGCGTATATTACTTGGTTACATTGATTATAGATGGAGAGATGGGTGCTGGCAGTGTATATACACATTGTATTGCATATATTAGTTACATTGATGCTAGATGGAGAGATGGGTGCTGGCAGTGTATACACATTGTATTGCATATATTACTTGGTTACATTGATGCTAGATGTAGAGATGGGTACTGGCAGTGTATACACACATTGTATTGCATATATTACTTGGTTACATTGATTATAGATGGAGAGATGGGTGCTGGCAGTGTATATACACATTGTATTGCATATATTAGTTACATTGATGCTAGATGTAGAGATGGGTGCTGGCAGTGTATACACACATTGTATTGCATATATTACTTGGTTACATTGATTATAGATGGAGAGTTGGGGTGCTGGCAGTGTATATACACATTGTATTGCATATATTACTTGGTTACATTGATGCTAGATGTAGAGATGGGTACTGGCAGTGTATACACACATTGTATTGCATATATTACTTGGTTACATTGATTATAGATGTAGAGATGGGTGCTGGCAGTGTATATACACATTGTATTGCATATATTAGTTACATTGATGCTAGATGGAGAGATGGGTGCTGGCAGTGTATACACATTGTATTGCATATATTACTTGGTTACATTGATTATAGATGGAGAGTTGGGGTGCTGGCAGTGTATATACACATTGTATTGCATATATTACTTGGTTACATTGATGCTAGATGTAGAGATGGGTACTGGCAGTGTATACACACATTGTATTGCATATATTACTTGGTTACATTGATTATAGATGTAGAGATGGGGTGCTGGCAGTGTATATACACATTGTATTGCATATATTAGTTACATTGATGCTAGATGGAGAGATGGGTGCTGGTAGTGTATACACATTGTATTGCATATATTACTTGGTTACATTGATGCTAGATGTAGAGATGGGTACTGGCAGTGTATACACACATTGTATTGCATATATTACTTGGTTACATTGATTATAGATGGAGAGATGGGTGCTGGCAGTGTATATACACATTGTATTGCATATATTAGTTACATTGATGCTAGATGGAGAGATGGGTGCTGGCAGTGTATATACACATTGTATTGCATATATTACTTGGTTACATTGATGCTAGATGTAGAGATGGGTGCTGGCAGTGTATACACACATTGTATTGCATATATTACTTGGTTACATTGATTATAGATGGAGAGATGGGGTGCTGGCAGTGTATACACATTGTATTGCATATATTAGCTACATTGATGCTAGATGGAGAGATGGGTGCTGGCAGTGTATATACACATTGTATTACATATATTAGCTACATTGATGCTAGATGGAGAGATGGGTGCTGGCAGTGTATATACACATTGTATTACATATATTAGTTACATTGATGCTAGATGGAGAGATGGGTGCTGGCAGTGTATATACACATTGTATTGCATATATATGTTAGTTACATTGATACTAGATGTAGAGAAGGGTGCTGGCAGTGTATACACACATTGTATTGCATATATTAGTTACATTGATGCTAGATGGAGAGATGGGGTGCTGGCAGTGTATATACACATTGTATTGCATATATATGTTAGTTACATTGATACTAGATGTAGAGAAGGGTGCTGGCAGTGTATACACACATTGTATTGCATATATTAGTTACATTGATGCTAGATGTAGAGATGGGTGCTGGCAGTGTATATACACATTGTGATTACTTACTTTGATGCTAGATGGGGTGCTGGCAGTGTATACACACATTGTATTGCATATATTACTTGGTTACATTGATGCTAGATGTAGAGATGGGTGCTGGCAGTGTATACACACATTGTATTGCATATATTAGTTACTTTGACGCTAGATCAGGAGATGGGGTGCTGGCAGTGTATACACATTGTATTGCATATATTACTTGGTTACATTGATGCTAGATGTAGAGATGGGTGCTGGCAGTGTATACACACATTGTATTACATATAATACTTCGTTACATTGATGCTAGATGGAGAGATGGGTGCTGGCAGTGTATACACACATTGTATTACATATAATACTTCGTTACATTGATGCTAGATGGAGAGATGGGTGCTGGCAGTGTATACACACATTGTATTGCATATATTACTTGGTTACATTGATGCTAGATGGAGAGATGGGTGCTGGCAGTGTATACACACATTGTATTACATATAATACTTCGTTACATTGATGCTAGATGGAGAGATTGGATGCTAGCAGTGTATACACACATTGTATTGCATATATTTGTTCGTTACATTGCTGCTAGATGGAGAGATGGGTGCTGGCAGTCAGGGATGTATCTAGGGATCCGAGCGCCCCTGGCAGTGTAATGGACTGGCGCCCCCCTCCCCTCATAATTTCAGGCAGTGCCCACAGTAGTAGTCCCCCCGATGCTGTGACCCCAGTAGTAGTCCCCCTTATGCAGTGCCCCCAGTATTAATCCTCCTATGCAGTGCCCCTGGTGGTAGTCTCCCCTATACAGTGCCCCCAGTAGCGGCCACCCCTTATACAGTGCCCCCAGTAGTAATCTCCGCTATGCTGCAGTGCCCCCAGTAGTAATCCCCCCTATACAATGCCCCCAACAGTAATCTCCCCTATGAAGCAGCGCCCCCAGTAGTAGTCCCCCCTATGCAGTGCCTCCAGTAGTAGTCTCCCGTATACAGTGCCCTCAGTAGTGGCCACACACCCCCATAAAGTGGCCCCAGTAGCGGCGCCTCTATACAGTGCCCCTAGTAGCGCCCCCCCAATAAAGTGCACCCAGTAGCGGCCACCCCCTATACAGTGCCCCCTACGATTACACATACACACACACAGAAAAAAACAACTTACCTGATCCCCGCTCCTGCCGACGACCACCGCTGTCCACTCCTCCGGGCCCGCTCTCGCTCTGCACTATGGGATGGGTGAGACATCATGATACCACTACTCCATAGGTCCACTCTAGTTATTTGAACCACTTTGTTTTTGAGACAATCCTTATAATTTCTGTGACGTGATGATTTCACCATTCAGTTCCTTCAACAAAAAATGGTTGTAATATACCACTATGCATGTGGGTGCAACACAATTCTTTTTCAAAATTATGTCAGACAGTCTATAAGAAGTAAATGAAATATTTATAACCAGTTCACTGCAGATTCACCATTCCAATAAATTTTCCGTTCTATTCCTCTTTTAGATGCGGCTCTTCTCTTGTGCAAACTTCTTATAATATATGTCCATGAAAAACACAAAGAGAGGTAGCCACTATAGCATAAAATCTTTTACACTTTATTGGGAATATAATTAGAAACATAAAAATGGAAGCGTACCAAATATGACCTTTTGAGAAAGGTACACTTTAACACATATAGGGGTATTATTATGCTCCCCCTATAGAGCGTTACCTTCCCCGTCTGGGTATGCATCCAATATAATCACCTTCAAATAGAATTATTGTGGACATATTGATTGCAATTTCTTTGGAAGGTTTTTTGAAATCCCATTAGGAGCGCACTGAAACTTTCTTACTTTTGTCTGTTTACTGTGATTAGGGTGATTAAGTGATAATCCCCATTGTTTTGAGTGCTGCCCTATTTAATGTGGATCGCGTTTGTTTAAATTGCCTTTTTGGAGACATCATGACGTCTCACGGAGCTCATGAGTGAGCTCCAGCCGGCTCCCTCCATGGACGACGCAGCAGCCAATGAGAGTCTATCTGACTCTCATTGGCTGGCTGCTATAACAAACACACAGCTGCCGCTGGCAGCTGTGTGTTTGTAACTGTGTAGGGCAGACTGCTCTCACTGCGGTCTGCCCTACACTTGTGGGGCCCGGGGCACTAGCGTTGGGTGCGGTGCAAGACACCGGCTTCACCGCCGCTAGTCCCGGCCTGATTCTACCCCTTGGCTGCTGGTGGCACTGCCGGATGGTGACCCCCTTTGGCTGGCGTCCCTGGCGAGTGCCATCCTGGCCAATGGCTAGATACGCCCCTGCTGGCAGTGTATATAGACACATTGTATTGCATATATTTGTTAGTTATATTGATGCTAGATGGAGAGTTGGGGTGGTGGCAGTGTATACACACATTGTATTGCATATATTAGTTACATTGATGCTAGATGGAGAGATGGGGTGCTGGCAGTGTATATACACATTGTATTGCATATATTTGTTAGTTACATTGATGCTAGATGTAGAGAAGGGTGCTGGCAGTGTATACACACATTGTATTGCATATATTAGTTACATTGATGCTAGATCAGGAGATGGGGTGCTGGCAGTGTATATACACATTGTATTGCATATATTAGTTACATTGATGCTAGATGGAGAGATGGGTGCTGGCAGTGTATATACACATTGTATTGCATATACTAGTTACAGTGATGCTAGATGTAGAGATGGGTGCTGGCAGTGTATATACACATTGTATTGCATATATTAGTTACATTGATGCTAGATGTAGAGATGGGTGCTGGCAGTGTATATACACATTGTATTGCATATATTAGTTACATTGATGCTAGATGGAGAGATGGGTGCTGGCAGTGTATATACACATTGTATTGCATATATTAGTTACATTGATGCTAGATGTAGAGAAGGGTGCTGGCAGTGTATACAGACATTGTATTGCATATATTACTTGGTTACAGTGATGCTAGATAGAGAGATGGGGTGCTGGCAGTGTATATAGACACATTGTATTGCATATATTACTTGGTTACATTGATGCTAGATGGAGAAATAGGGTACTTTGGAGCATATACACATTGTATAAAATATATTTGTTACATTGATGCTGCCTGTAGAGATGGTGTACTGGAATTGTATACACATTGTACGGCATGTATTTGTTACATTGATGCTGGCTGTTGAGATGGGGTGCTGAGCGTGTATACAGACTGTATAGAATATACTTGTTACATTGATGCTGGCTGTAGAGATGGTGTACTGGAAGTGTATACACATTGTACGGCATGTATTTGTTACATTGATGCTGGCTGTAGAGATGGGGTACTGGGAGTGTATACACTTTGTGTACACCATGCACAGAGGCAATTTTTTCCCCAGGGGTAGATTTCTTAATTTCTGTTGGATTTGCTCCTAACAGTAAGTTAATGATCTGTGTGTGTAGTCATAGGTATCCTTCCTGATAGGTATCCTCCCTGTGACAGTTTTCTACTTTTTGCACCTCCCCTCCAGTAGTGGGTGTGAGGGGCCACGATAGTGCAAATCGCATTATATGAACCTGCCTGGCGAAGCATGATGATGCAACCTCTGTAGAAGGAGTGATAGGATCCAACTATACTTTTGGGATTTCAGGAAAACTTTTCAAAATTTTGAGTATACCAGGTAGTCGAGGAGATTAAGCAAGTATGCCCTGTTCTGTCATATTTAAGTGTAGTATGGTTGAATCAGTGTACCTACTCTAGAATAACATCTTCCGTAAAACTGCATATAGAAAAAAACTAAATCAGTAAAAAAAAAAAAAAATTTGTAAATTAAATCATATTTTCAAAATTGTTTAACTTTCTGTTTTTTTTTTTTCTTGTTGTTGTTTTTTCCCTCACTAGGTGTTACAAAAACTTGGGAAAGCAGATGAGACAAAAGACGAACAGTTTGAACAATGTGTGCAAAACTTCAACAAACAGTTGGTAAGTGGCTTCTAAACTGCTGATTTCACATCTCCAATGTCAAAACAAAGTAGTGTGATTCTTTACTAGAATATAAATGTATATGTTGTTTATACATGCATAGGTTTTTCTAGTTTCCATATTTAATGATTATTTGAGGTTTTGCATTTTTAGACCCAACTTTTTGTTCATAACAGTTTGGAAAAATATAGTATTATCAATGGAACATGCACAGGAAAATGTTAGTTTTACTGAATTGCTCCTTCACCTTATTGAGGTTCCCTGTATCTTTTTAGCTGATGCAGCTTTCCAAGAGGCTTCAAGAGCTGGCTGATGGTGTGCACACAGCATTTGGGGTGTAACCGTGCGGATCTATAGGAAGCTGCAAGCAGAGAGCTTGCAGATTCCTGTAGGTCCATATAATCATACCCCCATCTGACAGACATATTCTATTAGTTACCACTTTTAGCCACCAGAAATGGCCCAATGACTATATTTAATGATAAATATATAAAATATTATTTTTATAGAACTTTACCTAGTTTCGGTGCTGATGCTGATAAGCTGCTTATAGAGAACACAATACATACAATTCCATGGTTTTCCTTCTATTCCCCATTGTTTTCTCCTTCCAGGAGAAGAGTAAAACTCAATTGGACTGTGGGTAAGTTTGGACAGGACTGAAAATAGACAGGGCAGGCAAAAAATTGTAGAAGTGATATTACTATGAAATAAACATTTATCATTTTCACATTCATGAATGGATCTATTATTTAGATATAGTTCTCCTTTTAAACAAAAAAAACCTGTATAATTTCAATTTTTTTGTAGGTTTAATTGCATGATAAGTAGGGTTCGTTAGACTGTCAGCTCTTTGGGCCAGAAACATTCAAACAGAGCAGAGACATGTCATGACTGTATTTTTATGTCATGCTAAAGTCTTATTGGTTGTATCTGGGACACAGCTCAGCCTCCGGCAACAATCTGCTCTTATTCTCTGGTCAACATTAAGACATTTTCATCAGAAAGTGTCTTGTGTAGCAAGGGAGATTCATCCATGTGCGGCTGCCAGGTAGCCTGTCCCTGGCTCTCTGCTGAATTCTGGGTATTCTCTGTGATTGGTGCTGTGGGTTCTGGAAGGGTTAAATATGCATATTCAACAAGTCTTAGCAACCTAGAGATTAATAGTTACTATTTCATATTTCATATTGGGCTTCAATATTAATGGGATCTAGTTTCTCGAGGAGCTTCAGTAGCTACTTGTGTAAATATATGTGTTATGAGATCATGTAACCATTACTTAATTTGGAGAAGTCAATAGTCACACCCCCATATGGCATGATCATGTCTCAAATAGGGAAGCACCAATGTTGGAAGGTTTTTGTATGTGTGGAAGTTGTTTTATTTGTGTGTATTGTGTAAGTACATGTATGTATGTGTGTATATAAATGTGCGTATGTAAGTATATTTCTACTTCAGGGTCCATAGGGTATCCACAGGATACCTTGGGGATATAGGTGTGACGTCAGTCATCGGGCACCATAGATATAAGCTTTCAGCCTCCCAGGATGCACTAGGGTCCCCCTCCTATACCCCGCCCCCAAGCCAAGGCACCTCAGTTTAGTTTGGTGCCCGGCCGGAGTCGGGTGCACTTGTTGGAGTGGGGGCTAAGAAGTGCCCCTGAAGTTTTCCTGCATGCAGCTGTGGCTGCACATCTGGATGTACAGCATGGACAGTCAGTCCTGACGTCCATGCTGTCTTCCCTACACCCCCGCCGGTACCAGAACGCCGGTACCGATCCGGGGATGCTGGTGAGCATCTGGGGTCACGGCTAGCGGTGACCCCAGATGTTCCGGACCATGGCCGGAATCAAGGGAGACAGCAAGGTAAGCAGCGGGGTCCCGCCGTGGGTCCCCGCTGTTACATGGCCAAAGTCCCCAGGCAGGGGGCTCCCTGGGGATTGGCAGCAGCGTGGAGCCAGGTATATAACCTGCGCTTCCACTACCCCCCTGGGACAGCGGACCGCAGCAGAGCGGTAGCGCTGCGGCATCCCGGGGGTTAAATGCATGCCAGGGGAGCGCGCCTTCCCTGTCTCACAGCCGGCGCATCCCCCGCTGCACACAGCCCTCTCTGCAACACGCCGACTGGCCCTGTGGCAGCGCTCCTCCCCCAGGCCAGCCTCCTCTCTGCTCCTCGGCGACCATCTTCCTGAACGCATGGTGAACGCTGCTGGAAGCCTGGACGGAGGCATCGTGGTCTGGGCCCCCCAAAATACCTCTCCTCCGCTGTGGTCAGGTCTGTGTATGCAGCGCTGTGTCCTACCAGACTCTGTGTCTGTGTAGTTGATTTATCAGCGCTGGTTAGTGCAAGAATTGATTTTCTTTGCATTGTATATGACTGTGCTAGCGCTGCTGCCTGTATCTTCTATTTTGACTGTCAGCTTTATTACTGTCCCTGTTCTTTGTGCTAAGCCCTTGCGGTGCAGTGCTGCACGGTGGTCTCTCGCCTCTTTAAAAAACAATTGGTGAGAGGGGTCACATACTTTGTACCATCATGTCTGAAAGTGATTTTCCTCTCCGGCTACAGTGTACTACGTGTAAAGTACCTTTAGCGGAGGGGGAGGGTAGCGCGGAGGGCCTCTGCCGGCAGTGTTTGTCAGTGGCGCGGCCTATTACGGTTACAGCACCGGTACAGGAGCCGCCCTGGGCTTGTTTCGCTCAGGCGCTTACAACCTTAGTGGGCCAGTTAGCTCCGCAGCCCGCGTTTACGCAGATGGGTTTGTCCCAGCAATCAGTGGTGTCGTCACCCATGCAGGGTTTCCCAAGACAATTGGTGGTACCCCGCAGTCTCCCTATTTCCCCTCTCCCGGTTTCTCAGGAGCCGGCGTGGGTTAACTCCCTGACGAGTTCTGTACAGCACTTCTCGGATGTGTTGCAGGGGGAGGCTGTGATGCGGCCACATAAACGGCCAGTGGCGTCTCTGTCGGCTCCTTATGAGGATGACGAAGGGACGTCTGATGATGGGGAGATTCTGGATCCTTATGATTAGGAACCTCTCCATACTAAGGACGCTGACGCTAGGTCCAAGGTGTATATTCCTGGACTTATTCAGGCAGTCCGCACAGCCTTGGTGATTGAGGACGAAGTTCCCCCAGCGGCTAAATCCCAAGTATGCCTTTTTTAAGGATGTGAAGGATGACGCCACAGTCTTTCCTCTTTCGGGTCAGTTAGTGGACCATTTAGAGGAGGCGTGGAAACAGCCTGGCAAGCGATACCAGCCGCAGAGGCGCCTGGCGGTGGCTTATCCGTTTGCGGATAATTATTTTGCTAAGTGGGAATCCCCTCCACAGGTGGATTCTCACGTGACACGTCTTGTCCGTAGTGCCACATTGCCGATGCCATCCATGCCCTCCCTTAAGGATGCTATGGACCGCAAGGTGGAGATCTGCCTGAAGTCCGCTTATTCCCTTGCAGGGGGGGGGCAGCGCGGCCGGCTATGGCCATTTGCTGGGTTGCCAGAGCGATGGAGCGCTGGGAGGATTCATTGGAGGCGTCCTTTGATTCCGACTGTCCGGCCGAACAGGTGGAGTTGATTGGTAATCTCCGTGATTCGGCCACTTATATCAACGAGGCGACCTTAGACATTAGTACCCTGGTGTCTCGAATTTCTTCAGCAGCGGTGGCTGCTCGTCGCACCTTGTGGTTGCGATCCTGGAAGGCGGACGCTGATTCCAAAAAGGGTTTGGAGGCGTTGCCCTTTAACGGAGAAGTTCTCTTCGGTCCAGATCTGGACAAGATTGTGGCCACGCTGGCAGCAGCCAAATCGGCATGTCTCCTGTCGGCCGCTGTTCCTTCTGGTTCAGGACCATCGTCCTTTCGGTCTTATAGGGCCCAGGGCAGGCCCAAACCACAGTCTTTTCCCGACAGGCTGGTCCCAAGAAATCGGCCAAGCCCCGGAAGCAGGCATGGAGTACCAGACGTCCGGCCCCTAAGCCAGATGACAAGCCTGCGGCCTGACAGTCCGGGCCTCCCTTTGGGGGATTCCAAAGTGGGAGGCCGCCTGCTGCAGTTCGCCCGGTGTTGGTCGGTCACCATGACAGACACTTGGGTTCTCGAGGTGGTCTCCCACGGGTACGCCCTCTCTTTCCGGCACAGACCCCCGGCTCGATTTTTCACCACGGGTCTACCATCAGACCGGAACAAGGCCACGGAGCTGCGGAAGGTCTTGCACACTATGCTCCAGGCTGGAGTTATAGTGCCTGTTCAATTCTCCCAGAGGGGCCAGGGTTTCTATTCCAATCTCTTTTTGGTGCAGAAATCCAATGGGTCGTATCGTCCGATTCTCAACCTCAAAGCTCTCAACAAGTCTTTGCGGGTGCCGAAGTTTCGGATGGAGACCCTACGGTCCATCATTCTGGCCCTGGAACCTGGGGACTACATGGTGTCATTGGACATACAGGACGCTTACCTGCATGTCCCTATTCTTTTGCACCATCGACAGTTCCTCAGGTTTGCAATCCGCAGCGACCACTTTCAGTTTCGGGCGTTCCCTTTTGGCCTGGCAACAGCACCGCGTGTGTTCACCAAGGTGATGGCGGTCATGGCAGCTTCTCTGCACCTGCAGGGAGTCCGCATGTTGCCGTACTTGGACGACCTTTTATTAGTGGCAGGATCTCCGGAGCTCCTTCTGCACCACTTGGACCTGACCATTGTGCTACTGCAACGGCACGGCTGGTTAATAAACTGGCAGGTCCACTCTAATCCCGTCTCTGCGGATTCTGCACCTCGGAGCCTTATTGGACTCGGGACAGCAAAGGATCTTTGTGACGGGGGAAAAGATCTCTGCTTTACAGTCGAGGGTGCGCAGTTGTCTGCACAGCCGCCGGGTGTCTCTACACTCGGCGATGAGGTTACTGGGCTCCATGGTGTCGGTGTTCGACATGGTGGAATATGCCCAGTTTCACTCCAGACCTCTGCAGCACCTGATCCTGTCCAAGTGGAACGGGCTGCCTCAGTCTCTAAGGTCCCAGACGATGGTGCTCACCCCGGAGGTTCGCCTGTCCCTTGCCTGGTGGTTACAGACGACCCATCTCAGCAAGGGACGTCCGTTCTGGGTACCAAATTGGGTCCTGTTGACAATGGACGCCAGTCTTCGGGGCTGGGGAGCAGTTTCGGGTCCACACTTGTTCCAGGGCAGGTGGACTCCGACAGAAGCGGAGCTTCCAATAAATATCTTGGAACTCCGTGCGGTCTTCAATGCCCTTCAGCAGGCACATCGGGTTCTCCAGGGTCGCCCAGTGCAGGTCCAGTCAGACAACGCTACCACCGTGGCCTACATAAACCGGCAAGGAGGAACCCAAAGTCGGGCGGCTCTCGTAGAGGTTTCTCGGATACTGGTATGGGCGGAGCGCAATCTTCCGGCCATATCGGCTGTCTTCATCCCGGGAGTGCTAAATTGGGAGGCGGACTTTCTAAGTCGCTAGGACGTTCATCCGGGGGAATGGTCCCTGCACCCGGACGTTTTTCAACTACTGGTGGACAAGTGGGGTCTTCCAGAGATCGACCTCATGGCGTCCCGGCACAACAACAAGTTGCCGGTGTACGGGTCTCGCACAAGAGACGAAGAGGCATCTCTGGTGGATGCTCTGTCCGTCCGGTGGACGTTCCGGTTCGCTTACCTGTTTCCTCCGGTTTCCCTTCTTCCACGGGTAATCCGGAAATTCAAACAGGAAGGAGGGACGCTCCTGTTGATACCTCCCGCGTGGCCCAGACGGCACTGGTTCTCAGACCTTCAGGGTCTGTCCGTGGACAGTCCTCTGCGGTTGCCGCTACGACCGGACCTTCTGTCGCAGGGTCCTTGTCTTCACCCGGACCTGACTCGGCTGTCTTTGACGGCGTGGCTGTTGAGACAGCCATGTTGAGGTCCAGGGGGTTTTCCAGCTCTGTAGTGCGTACCATGTTACGAGCTCAGAAACCGTCTTCCGCGAGGATATACCATCGCGTGTGGCATACGTTCTTCCAGTGGTGTCGACCGAGAGGTTATGCACCGCGGGAGTTTCGTCTGTCTCGGATACTCGCCTTCCTACAAGCGGGACTAGATCATGGGCTTCGCCTTGCTTCTTTGAAGGTACAGGTTTCGGCCCTGTCTGTCTGGTTTCACCGATGTGCGCACCTTTATGCAAGGTGTTCTCCGCATTCAGCCGCCCTTTGTTCCACCTGTGGCGCCTTGGGATTTGGCTGTGGTCCTGAGGGACCGCCGTTTGAACCACTGGGCTCAGTGGATCTTAAATGGCTAACAGCGAAGACTGTTTTCCTTCTGGCCATTGCTTCGGCCAGACGTGTTTCTGATTTATGGGCTCTTTCTTGTAGACCCCCTTTCTTGATTTTTCATGGGAACAGGGCAGTGCTCCGCACTCGGCCTGAATTTCTTCCCAAAGTTGTTTCCCAGTTTCATGTTAACGAGGAAATAGTTGTTCCGGCCTTTAACTCACCTGGCCTTTCAGTGAGTGAGGCCACTTTGGATGTTGTGCGGGCCTTAAGGACTTATGTTGACCGCACTTCTTTGTTTAGGAAGTCGGACGCCTTGTTTGTCCTCTATGGCTTCCGTAAAAAGGGTTGGCCTGCTTCAAAGCAAACTTTGGCAGCCTGGATCCGTATGGCTATTTCTGAAGCTTATCTTCATGAAGGTCTGCCGGCTCCTCCTTCTTTGAAGGCTCATTCCACTAGGTCTGTGGGTCCTTCGTGGGCAGCTCGACGTGGTGCCTCTGCAGTCCAGATCTGCAAGGCTGCTACGTGGTCCTCTGTCCATACCTTCGTGAAGTATTACAGGTTTGACACCTTCGCCTCTCAGGATGCTTTCTTCGGGCGGCGGATTCTCCTTTCAGCACAGGAGCGTCCCCACCCTTAAAGGATACTGCTTTGGGACATCCCCAAGGTATCCTGTGGATACCCTATGGACCCTGAAGTAGAAAATATGAGATATGGTAAGAACTTACCTTTGTTATCTCTATTTCTACGAAGTCCATAGGGTTCCACAGGACTCCCGCCCTGTCGCACCTGTGCTGCAGATGGGCTTTATTCTGGTCACTGGTTTTTCCGTCTCCCTCTGGTGAGAGTGTGATTCTTGTGTGTGTATCCAGATCTTCTTTCTCTCTCTTCCTTCTCCTCCTCCGGCCTATGGCTTGGTAACTAACTGAGGTGCCGACCCTAGTGCATCCTGGGAGGCTGAAAGCTTAACTCTATGGTGCCCGATGACTGACGTCACACCTATACCCCCAAGGTATCCTGTGGAACCCTATGGACTTCGTAGAAATAGAGATAACAAAGGTAAGTTCTTACCATATCTCATATTTTATGTATGCATACTGTATAACAGGCAAATGGGTCCCTCGCTTCACCTATTGTCCTGCTTCCAGATAAAGAAATAGAATGGAGCACATGCAAGCAGCTTTGCAACTCCGTCCTTGCAATTATGGTAATGCAGCAGGAGGCGTCACGCCGACTGCATGCATTACTTATCCGAGCTGCATCCAAGGACGCAGCATCAGATAATCTGCGATCACTTCGGCCAGTTGAGTGACTCATGGTTTCAGGCAAGCCGGAAGCCGCAGATTCAACAAAGAGGCAAGGAAATCTCCTTCAGCCAATGGAGATGCTGGCCTCTCTCCCCTCCCCTTATCCAATGGCGGCAACACGCCTCAGTTTCGGGAAACAGAGGCTGTCGCCGCCCCCTCCCACCCTCTAATGGCAGCAGACTGTCAATCACTGACAGTCACTGCCGCTCTGCGTGCGATCATGCATGACCCATACTACACATGAGCAGTACATGTCCGGCGCATGCGCAGATTCCTGACCATCTAGAATCTGCGTTCAGCTGTGTAAGGCCCAGAGTTTGTTCAGTATAAACATTTATATTTACTTATATTTTGCTCAGTAACACCCAAGCTTTGATGTATTCAAACTTCATTTGCTCTTTAAACATTGGTATAACAGGCTACTGGAGGCAAACACTCTCTGTGTGTGAGCAGCCAGTGGGGGTGTCAGATTTTCTCCATGCAGGAAGCCAGTTTGTGACTTTTCAGATGAAATCATTGTTCAGGACAGCAATATAGAAATGACTCAACCTTTGAAAACACAGACAAGACGCTGAGCATGGCATTACAAGGAGAAACTGGCTCCATGGTGCAAAACCTGCTGAATAAAACAAAAATAGACTCCAGATGAAAGCCTAGAAAGAGTGACTGGAGTAACCGAGACATCAGAGAGTCATCTGGTAAAAGGGCTGAAAATGAAATCTGGTGCTGTGTGATCTCTGGGTAAAACAGGGAATACTGTCTTCTTAATTGCACAACATCCTGTGCTGGAGATGACTGCACTTTTCATGGAATGTGTTCAACTTCAATGATTTGAAACCACTTTTACACAATGTTTCAATATATCAATGCTCAGATTACAGAAGTAATATGAGATATAATTTCAATAGAGAGATCAGGGACACTTTGTTCCAGGACAGTATATGGGTTAAATTTACTAAGATGACAGTTTTTAGAAATTGAGATGTTGCCCATAGCAACCAATGAGATTCTACTTAACATTTAACTAGCACCTTCTAGAAGATAATGGCTAGAATCTGATTGGTTGCTATGGGCAACATCTCCATTTCTAAAAACTCTAATCTTAGTAAATTTACTCCTAAGAGTCCAAACTGACCCCATTGTATAGGCGTCTTTATAATGGGTGCAAGGTGTGCGGTGCACACGGGCCCCTGGGTCCAGGGGGGCCCACACCGCACACCCTGCACCTAGAGATAATTATACTTACCTCTGCGCCGATTCCCGGAGTGCTACTCCGCAGCAGCAGACCGGCGCTGTAGAGCAACACTCACAGTGATCTGCGCATGCGCAGAAAAGATGTCCCCGGGAAAGTAGGTGTGGGAGCCATTTTCCCGAAGACTGCTCATGCGCTGTGGCATGAAGCCAGAATCTACAGCGATCAGTGCCGCTGAGCCGCCGTCAGAGAGGAGGGGGCCCAAACGGAGGCTGCACACGGGCCACCTCCTCTCTTAAAACACCCCTGCCCCACTGTTAGGCCTGATGGAAACAAGGGCCTGATGCAGACCCGCTCGCGAGCGCTGAGCGCTCGCAAGCGGGTCGATGGTACCCTAGTGCGCATGCGCACGACGGAGGGAGCTCCAAGGTGCGCATGCGCAAGACCCGCATAGCGACAGCCAAGCTGTCGCTCCAGGTCTCGCACCAAAGGGGGCATGCTGTCGATGGTGAGTGACAGCACGCCCCCTTTGGTGGATGTGCCGGGGGCGTGGTTGCCAGACGGACGCGTTCCCATGGGAACGCCTACCGTCTGGGTCCGACTAGTGATGTCAGTGGGAGTGACTTTGGCTCTGATATAGCCAAATCACTCCAGGGCTTGCGGTCACTGAGACCCTACCGCAGGGTCTCATCGCAAGCCCGATGGACGCTATGCGAGCGTCCAAGAGGCCCCTTCATTTTTAGGTAGGAGGGCCCTGATTCAGAGCGAGCGCTCTGGTCAGAGCGTCCGGCTCTGAATCGGGCCCAAATTCCACTGTATCCTAAACACCACACTTAATAAAGGATCTTATTATATACAGCACTCACAGTAAGGTCCAGAGCTGGATTATCCATTAGGCAACCTAGAACCCGCCCAGTGAACAGTGGGCCTGATTCAGACCCGGTCGCAAGCGTTGAGCGCTCGCAACCGGGTCAATGGTGGCCCAGAGCGCATGCGCACGACCTGGATAGCGACGGGCAATCCATCGCTCCGGGTCTCGCACCAAAGGGGGCGTGCTGTCGATGTTGAGTGACAGCACGCCCTCTTTGGTGGGCAGGCCGGGGGGGGGTAGCTGCCCAGATGGAGGCGTGTGGGGGCGTCCCACTGACATCACGAGTGATGTCGGTGGGAGAGCCTTCGGCTCTGTTTAAGCCGAAAGCTCTCTGGGGCTTGCGGCCACGAGACCCTGCCACAAGGGTCTCGTCACAAGCCTGATGGTCAAGACCATCGCGACCATCATCCTGGCCTCTCGCATTAGCTGTGGGTGAAAATCCACAGCAATGCGAGCGGCCGGGAGGCCGCTCCATAAAAAAAAAAAAAGACACCCTGATTCAGAGCGAGCGCTCTGTCAGAGCGTCTGGCTCTGAATCAGGGCCACTGAGAGGCCCCGATTTTCAAAATCCATTTTTTTTTTTTTTTTACAAATGTAGAGCGTAAAGGGAGCACATACCTGTGTATTACCTAGGACCCCAGTAAGTATCTGATAAAATACTGGAAGTTATCATTACTAGTCAGAGAAACCAGCAAAGAGATTCTGCAGCAGCTACATTGCACAAAGAAGCGTGAGCAGTTACAGGTGGCAGTAGAGATTGCCCTGGAAATGGTGTGATATTGACACCCATAGTCAGCAGCAACAGTAGAAGCCAATGGTGAATAGATTTTGGTAACCAGTAATGCTTTGGGGTGGTAGTAATCTAATCCTGTCACAATCATATTAAAATTACAGTACCACCTTGAGCTATTGAGCTCTTTTCCTTCACTGGTTTCTAGGGGTGGGCGGGTTCGGATTTCTGAAATCCGAGCCCCCCCGATCCGAGGCCGATCCGAGTCAGGCTCGACTTTTCCCGCCTGACTCGGATCTGAAATCGAGGCAAAACGTCATCATCCCGCCTTCCGAGTCTCGTGGGTTTTGGATCCTATATAAGGTACCCGCGTCGGCGCCATTTTCTCACTCGGCTGTGGACAGTGAAGAGTGAGGGTGGGAGTTAGGGCTGGCTGGGCTGTGAAGTGTAGTGTAGTGTAGTGCAGAGTAGTGTTGTGCTGTGCTGTGCTGCGCTGTGCTGCTGTTGTCCACTACTTCAAAGTACATAGGGGCTGGCTGTGTTGTGCTGTGCTGCTGTTGTTAATAGGGGCTGTGTCCACTACTTCAAAGTCCATAGGGGCTGGCTGGACTGTGTTGTGCAGTCAGTTCTCCATAGGGGCTGTGTCCACTCCAAAGTCCTGTGCAGTGTCCCAGTCCTAAAGGGGTGCTGTAGTGTTGTCCAGGGGGTGCTCTGTCCATCAGGGGTGCTCCCCCCAAGTGCTAAAACAATAATATATTTTCTGTGTTTGTGAATTGTGTGCGCAGTAACCGCACGTGCATCAACAAAGTAGTGCCAAGCGTGCGCCTGTGTCATAAGTAAAGGGCCGGCTGGCTTGACCGTTAAAGGGTGCTGTAACCCCCAAAGTACACTCCAGTCCAAACCAAAAAAATATATATTTTCTGTGTTTGTGAATTGTGTGCGCAGTAGCCGCACGTGCATCAACAAAGTAGTGCCAAGCGTGCGCCTGTGTCATAAGTAAAGGGCCGGCTGGCCTGACCTTTAAAGGGTGCTGTAACCCCCAAAGTACACTCCAGTCCAAACCAAAAAAAAAAATATTTTCTGTGTTTGTGAATTGTGTGCGCAGTAGCCGCACGTGCATCAACAAAGTAGTGCCAAGCGTGCGCCTGTGTCATAAGTAAAGGGCCGGCTGGCTTGACCGTTAAAGGGTGCTGTAACCCCCAAAGTACACTCCAGTCCAAACCAAAAAAAAAATATTTTCTGTGTTTGTGACTTGTGTGCACTGTGGTTGCACGTGCATCAACAAAGGAGCAGCGCCAAGCGTGCGCCTGTGTCCCATAAGTAAAGAGCCGGCTGGCTCATTTCTTAAAGGGTGGTGTAACCCACAAAGTGCACTACTCTCCAGCAAAAATAAAAAAATATTTTCTGTGTTTGTGTGCGCTTTAGCCGCACGTATATATCAATATAACATAAATGGAGGACCAAACTTTCTCTGTTAAAAATAAAATAGGGAAAGATCAAGAACCACTTCCTCCTAGTGCTATTGCTGCTGCTGGGAGTTGTTCGTCATCCCAGAGAGGAAGTAGGAACATCACTACTTTTACTAAACAA
The DNA here is from genome assembly GCA_031769625.1 of Taudactylus pleione. Classification (NCBI taxonomy): domain Eukaryota; kingdom Metazoa; phylum Chordata; class Amphibia; order Anura; family Myobatrachidae; genus Taudactylus; species Taudactylus pleione. Next base: position 5,013,972 of record JAUIMM010000670.1, read on the forward strand.
TTGACCCTCCAACAGTCCCTAGCGATGAGGATGAAGTACGACAGCATTCATCCTGAAGCAAAACGTATAACTGAGGCCTTGACTGCTATGTTGGTGTTAGACGTGCGTCCGGTATCCGCCATTAGTGCAGTGGGATTTAGACAATTGATGGAGGTAGTGTGTCCCCGGTTCCAAATCCCGTCTAGATTCCACCTGCATCCTCAAAGCAGCAGCGACAAGCATGCGTCTGTCTGTTAAAGGGTGGTGACACTCTCAAAGTGTGCTACACAAACAATAAAAATATTGTTCTTTTTTTTTCTGTCTTTGTGAATTGTGTGGGCTGTAGCCGCACTTGCATCCTCAAAGCAGCAGCGACAAGCGTGCGTCTGTCTGTTAAAGGGTGGTGACACCCTCAAAGTGTGCTACACAAACAATAAAAATATTCTTATTCTTTTTTCTGTCTTTGTGAATTGTGTGGGCTGTAGCCGCACCTGCATCCTTAAAGCAGCAGCGACAAGCGTGCGTCTGTCTGTTAAAGGGTGGTGACACCCTCAAAGTGTGCTACACAAACAATTAAAATATTGTTCTTTTTTTTTCGGTCTTTGTGAAATGTGTGGGCTGTAGCCGCACCTGCATCCTTAAAGCAGCAGCGACAAGCGTGCGTCTGTCTGTTAAAGGGTGGTGACACCCTCAAAGTGCGCTACACAAACAATAAAAATATTCTTCTTCTTTTTTCTGTCTTTGTGAATTGTGTGGGCTGTAGCCGCACTTGCATCCTCAAAGCAGCAGCGACAAGCGTGCGTCTGTCTGTTAAAGGATTACATCGGTGACAGCATCCAACTAGGCATGTCAGACAGTCCGTACCTGTACTGGCAGGAAAAAGAAGCAATTTGGAGGTCCCTGTACAAACTGGCTCTATTTTACCTGAGTTGCCCCCCCTCCAGTGTGTACTCCGAAAGAGTGTTTAGTGCAGCCGGGAACCTTGTCAGCGAAAGGCGTAGGAGGTTGCTTCCACAAAATGTGGAGAAGATGATGTTCATAAAATGAATTATCAACTCTTCCAGGGAGACCAGCCTCCAGAACGTACAGAGGGACCTGTGGTTCCAGCGGGGACAAATTAATACTCTGTGAGGATGAGGATGTACACACTGAAGAGGGTGAGGAATCGGTGGATGAGGAGGATGAGGATGACATCTTGCCTCCGTAGAGCCAGTTTGTGCAGGGACAGATTAATTGCCAGCTTGTTTTGTGGGGGCCCAAACGAACCAATCATTTCAGCCACAGTTGTGTGGCAGACCCTGGCGCTGAAATGATTGGTTTGTTAAAGTGTGCATGTCCTGTTTATACAACATAAGGGAGGGTGGGAGGGCCCAAGGACAATTCCATCTTGCACCTCTTTTTTTTCTTTGCATTATGTACAGTTTGGGCCTAGTTTTTCAAACTGCCATCCTGTCTGCCACTGCAGTTTCACGCCTAGATGGGTCACGTGTTTGTGCCGCCCACTCGTGTCGCTTAGCATAGTCATCTAGCTACCTCGGTGCAACCTTTTGGACATAAAAACACTATTGTGAGGTGTGAGGTGTTCAGAATAGACTGGAAATGAGTGGAAATTAAGGTTATTGAGGTTAATAATAGTATAGGAGCAGAAAAACCTACAAATTCTGTGATTTTAGCTGTTTTTATGCTTCTTTAAAAAAAAATACAGATCCAAAACACAAAACCCAGAACCCAAAACACGGAAGGGTGGTTTTGGCAAAACCAATCCAGATCCAAAACACGAAGAAAGATCCAGATCCAAAACCAAAACACGAAAAGTGGCCGGTGCACACCCCTACAGTGGTTTCCCAGAGGCTGCTCAGTTCTGCCATTTGTCCCAGGGTTCCTTGGTTAGCGTCTCTGGGCCTGCTTCAGCAATGATCGCTATTCTGCTTATACACACGCAATGCACTTGCTAATATCTGCGGTGATATGTAAATGTTTGCTATCGCATTGCGACCGCAGCCTGACATAAGGACACCCACTTCCCCTTACTCACATCCGTATACTTGGCCAACAAAGCGAAACAATCGGTAACATCGGACCCATACGCACAGTTAAGGCAGGTCAGATATCACTCAGGAATTGCACTTCAGCGCACGCTATGAGGCCACAGGCTGCGTATGGTATCGCAGTGGATAATTTTGCATGCCCCTGAATTGGCGTGCGACCGCACTGGCACGCCTGCATTCGGCCGACCAACCCCCAGTCACCACCTACAAACGGCACTTCCTGTCAATCACTCTGCCATGGGTCTGCGTAACCTCTGTGATCACAGTCCCGATCGCAGTGGCTAGGTCGCACACTGCGATGCATGTGCAGAACGCAACAACTGGCCGATTGTGTGTGAATAAGCAACTGCGTTCCTTGCTGAATTAGGCCCTCCGCCCCACCCAAAAAAAATCTGTTAGTGGGTCAGTGCCAGATTAAGGTCACATGAGCCTGGAGCTGAAATTCATGAAGGGCCTATTGCACGCCGCAGCAGTGTGACTGGTAATGTGGGGTTGTGACCAGTGCGGTGTAGGTGTGGTTTACATGGGGGTGTTGCTTGTGCAGTGGGTGTGTTTAGTTTAATTAAGGGTATAGCCATACTTCCCACCTTTAGAAGCCAGCAAGTAGGGACACCTGAAAATTAGGGTGTGGCCTCGCAGGAAATACCATGCCCATAAGCCACACCCTTTTCAGTCAAGCTGGGGGCTTGCTAGACAGGCCCCTAGTCTCTAACAGAACCAACACTGTGTATATGAATGATGTGCATGCGCATGTCATCCAGTCACCACTGCTCAGTTCTGCAGAGCAGCAGCGTGACTGTGTTCTCCCCAACTCCCCCCCCCACCTGTGGGACACTGCGACCCGCAAGTGGTACAGCGGGACAGTACCATTTTAGAGGACAATTTGGAGGTATGGGTAAAGCTGGCGCCTACCTTAAACCTTGTATTGTCTGCCTTTCCTTGAGTGCTGGAATAATTTAGATTAATAAAAAAAAAAAATCAAATTTATTGCCATATTTCTATAAGTGTACATTCCACAATCCTAGCATCTGCAGTAAATGGATACATTTGTGGGGGCGAGTCAAATCTTTATAAGGCGGCTATCTTTTCTAAGACGCCCGATGGAGCAACTCAGTTGTTGCTCCATTCAGGTGCAATAAGTGCCAGTATTTCTTTTCATCTCTTTAACAGGATAGGGAGATCGGGAAAGAGGGATGTAGTTAAATGACCGGCGGCCGCGGCGCCATCTATCAAAATCCCGACGGCTAATGCCCGACAGGGGATTTAAGATAGGTGTCGAAATGCCTGTGTGCAGAACACGCTATCCCAACTTTCCTAGCTGACCATTGCAGGAGCATTTGAAGATGTTTATTGGCTGGCCCTCCTGCATATACACTGTCCAATTACTGTCCCGATCAATGTTTCAGTCATCTGGGGTGTTTTTGGTAAAAGTCCACAGAGGAGTGAAATGTTGATCACCTTTGTTGTCTCTCAATCATGGCGAAAGTAAGTGCCTCCGTTTCTGACTGTATACAGTGCCAAACTAGAGGTGTGCGCTGTTTGCGGCACCGTCGCTGCCCCATGGCCCTTGCCACTGGCAAGCAGGTTGCTTGGAACCAGGGGCAGAACTATGCCTGCCGCCGAACTCCAGCTCTGAAGGGGCACCTCCTCCATTGTCCACAACATATTCACCCCACTTAGGGCTGTTACTTAGTAGCCGTAGTGTACCATCACGGTAGCCCAATACATGGCACCTATTCCCGCCACCTGAGAAGCCACCATGCATTACATTAGTGGAGAGCTACATGTCAGACCATCAGCTGCCACCTTAGGCTATCTATAGGCAGTATGCATGCAAATTGCTACATTACAGTGTCAGCGGCTGTCACGAGGGGGAAGGGCACCAAATTATAACATTCCTCCGGGTGTCTGGGATGAACTTACGGCACTGCTTGGAACACAACCCTGCAGCCAGTATCGCTGATGCAGTGCTGCTCAGACAGACAGTCTGCAGTCTGTGCAGCATCCTCAGGACACTCACAGCAGTGCTGCACTTCGCACTTCCAGGTGATGACACTCCCGCCCCCCAGTGCGATGGCATGATGTTATGCACCTAGGGGACAGGGCCAGTAACCTGCTAGGCCGCTAAGTAAGTGTGTGTGTGCCGAATTTTAGTGTTTTATATAAGCCGACCAGAGTGCAGCCTATTTGACTGCTACCTGGTCCACTCCCTTCACAGGCAAAAGGTAATTAGGAGGACACCAGGCACCATGGCACAATACTTTGCACAGGAGTGCCGGCCTACCAATTGTGTATGATATTTATATGTACACACACATACACTAAGGTAAATAGCAGGCGGCACTCTCATAAATCATTTGTATTGAATGTATGATTTATTTTTTTTTGTTTCTTTAAATATTAACTGTTTAGAGGTTTTATTGCTGTTTCTTATGTGATGTCTGGCAGGAGTAATTTCTGTTGAGGATAAAGTACAGTTACAGTCTCTGGTGGGAAAATAAAGGGAAACAAACACACAGAATACATGCGAGACTCAAACCCCAAATAGAGGCGGCTTCCTGAGGTTACAAGAACCGCTCCTCCCCCACACAAACTTCCCAGTCACCCCCTTCTGTGATTCCCATGTTCGGCTGATTGATGTCTTTGTGATGGAGTCCTTCTGGCTCTGAAAATCTGAGCGACAAAGGAAAATATTTCCCCGCAGCTGGATAAAACACAGAAATAAGGAAGTTCTCCTGCATAGTTATAGTTTCAGTATTTAAAAAATGCTGAACACAAAGGTGGAAATCACTGAGGTACAGTATCAGCAGTTTGAGAATTTCTGTTTTACAATATAGATCTTATATGGATCTATTCCCGGGTTATGAATGAAGAGAAACATGTGGGGGCACCTATAGTATGCAAATGATTCTTTTGTCATACTGGGCACCAATTGAAGCCAAAAGTCTGTGAAGAGGGGGCAGGACTAAATGCAGCATTTTCGCAACATATTTGCCCCCCCTTATGAGATTTTGAATTCCTATTTTTATCTTCACAATTTTGCCCTCTTCACTTGGAAGTGGACAGGATGCGGCCGATCCAGCCACTCTTACCGGGGTGCGGAGGGCTACCTGAAAAATCTTGATCCTCCTGCAACTTCCAGCAAAGTACACATGTATGATTTAAACACTGCCTCGGTCTATGCTGCATTGGGAGAAAGCATAAATACGCAAGATTCCAGGGAACCTCTCTTGCCCCAAGTACAGTATAGGCTGGTGCAAGTACTTCCTTGATGGTGATGGGTACGATACTCATTCAGCGTACAGATAGGAGACTATCTGGCCACAAAGATCCATACACCTACATCAGGCCCATTTTGTGCTAGCGCCCTTTTAGTTAATGCCTCAAGATTTGGCAGAAGATTCCTCCATGTGATGGGGGTAATAGAGGTTGGCTAAGGAGTGAGATGTCCTTGATATCAACTTTGTAGAAATAAAACTTTGTGTGGCCAAATGGAAATTGATCCCGACTCTCTGGCTGAGCAGCAGAATAAACCCATCTGACGGCAGTTTTCCATCTCCCTGTAACATCTTAAATCTTCTTCTAGCCCAGGGGTCAGGGAACTTTTTTACCTTTTACCCCAAAATATATTTAGATACGCCGACGTTACCCCCTTGATTTGAAAGGAAGGAAATCATATAGTAGTGCCCTCATAGTTATGCCCTTGTAGTAGTGCCCCCATATAATGCCCCTGTAGTAGTGCCCCCATATAATACTCCTGTAGTAGTGCCGCTTGTACAAAAAAAAACACTTACCTTAATCCCCGCTCCTGCATCCGCTGCCGCCGTCCTGTCCGCCCGGCTGCTCCTTGGAACTATGAGAGAGACTTCATGATGTCTCTCTCATAGTGCGCATGGAGAGAGACGGAAGCTGGAGTTCAGAAGAGAACTCCAGCCTCCGGCTAACGCAGCGCTGCAGGGAAGGAGCTGGGCACCCGCTGGTAATAACATCTCAGTGGGCGTTCGGCTTAGAGCTTCCCTGCGGTACAGCCGTGCATGCATATGAATCATTCTATATTATAGAATGATTCGTATGCATGCCCGGCTGTCCGTCCATTACTCCCAGGAATTTCATTTTTACCCCATATGGGGTAATTTACCTCTGTTCCCTGACCACTGTTCTAGCCAGTAAGAAACTATTTACAGAGGGTCTGTAATTTACTTCAGGGATTCAAACTGTCAATGCAAATCCTATTCTTACAGTAAATTAGAGTAGCCATTCTTTGTTTTGTCATTCTCTTGTCACAAGGTGAGTGAATAGAGACAATGGCCCTCATTCAGAGCCGTACGCTCTGAGCAGAGCGCACGCTCTGAATGAGGGCCGGGCTCCATTTTCATGGAGCGTCCTCCTGGACGCTCGTATAGCTGTGGGTCACCACCCACAGGCTATACGAGCGTGCATTGTGATGGTCGCGATGGTCGAGACCATCGCGACCATCGAATTTGCGAGCCGGAGCCTGCGGTTGAGGTTTTCAACCACAAGCTCCGGAGTGATTTTGGCTCTATCAGAGCCAAAATCACTCCCACTGACATCACTAGTGATGTCAGTGGGCCGGCTTTTGACGGGAGGCGTTCCCGTGGGAACGCCCCCGTCAGGGAGGCACGCCCCTGGCACGCCCACCAAAGGGGGCGTGCTGTCAATCAACATTGACAGCACGCCCCCTTTGATCGGACACAACGAGCGAAGGACTTTCCTTCGCTCGTCGCGTCTGGCGCATGCGCACGACGGAGCTCCCTCCATCGTGCGCATGCTCAGTCCATAACATCAACCCACTTGCGAGCGGACAGCCGCTCGCGAGTGGGTCTGAATCAGGCCCAATGTTCACAATTTGGCTCTCTTGACATACAGTGTGGTGCACTAGTCGGCACATGCTTGACCACAGGTAACTTAATTAGTACCGCAGTCAATTTGATTTAACAACCTGTGCTCAACCATGGATATCTCTAAAACCTGTAATGTTGGGGTGCCTTGAGGATTGCGCTTAGGAACCTCTGCCACCGAGCGGTCCTAACCAGTTTGATGCCCTAGGCAAGATTTTGGGTGGTGCCCCCCTAGCACCATTGCTAGTTCTGCCTCTGACCCAGCACCCCTCTCCCAGCACAGCACCCATCAACCAGCAGTACAGATCACAGCAGCAGCCAGCAACATCCATCACGCCTCACCCATTGCAATCCTCATCCACAGAGCCGTAACTAGACATGTTGGTGCCCTGTGCCAGCAAGAGCATTGGAGCCCCCATTCCCCTTTGTGTCTCCCTGCAGACAGGCCCAGCCTGCTGGACTCGGCCAAGGCCCATGGGAGGAGGAGCTGCTGCGGCTGGGTGTGCCCAGCAGCCCTCCTCCAGTGGCCATTTGTGTTACTGCCCACTGCCCCCACTGTCTCTTCTGCCCACTGCTGTCGGCTGTATGAGCTGTCGCCCGATCCGAGCTGAGAGCTGTGATTGTGGAAGGACAGCAAGAACAGTGGTGCCGTCTTCCCGCCCCAGTCCCGCCGTTGCCCGCTGTCAAGCTGAGCTGGCCCTAAGCTTGGAATGCATGCCCCTAGGCATTCCAAATGCCCTAGGCATTTGCCTAGTTTGCCTATACCTAGGGCCGGCTCTGTCTGCCATATGAGAAAAATAACTTAACAGAACCACCAGAATCCTTCACTAGTGGTAGAACTGTAGAGAGCGTTATTTTTCTGCCATGTATGCATGGCTCTGTTTGCCCAGAACATGGAGAAGGATGTTTCATCTCGCAGTATAACCTTCTTACACTGCGGGGTTTCCCTGTTTGACTTTGACTAGGTCAGGATATGTAGGTCCAGGCTTCATCTTAGAATTAATCCCCCAAAGTCTGACTCTGAGCAAAATGTCCCCATACCTTTTATCAACTTTTTCACCTACCATAGTGATGTCATGACCAAGTCCCTGATGACTGACTGGCTGGTTAATAACCCAGGGTTCATGCCAGGACTGCCCAAGTAACTTTTAACTTACAATAAGTACAACCAACTGTACATAATTTCCCCTGTGTAGTAGCCACATGAAATATGGTATGTTCAAATTATTCTCTAATATTTAAGCTATAAAATGGTAAACAAGTCTGATCTGGGATATGTGATTGGTTAGATACCTCATTTCTCCATAACCATACTTCCCAGGTGCCCCCAAATCACATCTAACCAGCACATAACGTCAGGTATTTTCCTATGATTTATGAAGCTCCCAACTATTGTACAAATATCAAGACAGATAAGATACAGTATGGGAGGAAATGTAAAAGGCTGCGGCTTTGAGACATCGGCGAGTCCCGTGTAAGACTGACGGGTGTTTTAAAGTAGCAATCTTTTTAATAGGCAAATCAACCTGGTTTTTGCCTACTAAAAACTGCTACTGTAAAATATTGGGCAGTCTCTTAGCACTACAGCAGGTAAGTATAAGACTATGGGTGCAGGGTGTGCGGTGTGGGCCCCCCTGGGCAGATTGGCCCACTGGGAGCTCAGGACAGGTCCTGCTGGACCGGGCCCCATTTTCCATCAGTGGCATGCCACAGCCCCTGGTTCCCCCCTGTGCCAGGCCGATTCCCAGGCCCGGTGACAGCGACAAGTACGGGGTCCTGGGAGCCCTGTTACTTGGTCCCTCTCCTTCCAGCTAGTGGTGCAATAAAGTTTTTTTTTTTCTTTATTGCGGTGCAGTGTGTGACATTATTACGTCACGCTGTGCTGCTTACAAGAGCCATGGAGTGAATAACAGCCAGAAGATAGGATAAGGTAAGTAAATGACACTGGCCTGGAGTTGGAGAGGCAGAAAGGGGCTGGAAAGACATGCTAGGGCACAGAGACAGAAGGGGTCCTGAGAGACATGCTGGGGCTATAGATACAGAAGGGGGCTGTAGAGACAGAAGCGGAGAGACGTACTTGATCTATAGAGATAGAAGGAACCTGAGAGACACGCTAGGGCTATAGATACAGAAGGGGACTGGAGAGACATGCTAGGGCTATAAAGATAGACTGGCTGGAGAGACTGAGGAGCTGCATTGGAGACACAGAAGGTGGCTGGTGACACAAAAGGGGGATAGAGAGACACGCTGGGGCTGGAAACACACAAGGGGACTGGAGAGAGAGCCTGGGGCTGGAGAGCATCTGCCAATTATGTCAGTCCTGAGCCCCACAATTTCTGATGGCAGCCTTGCCTCCCTCTAGTGCCTAACCCTTACCGCCCCTGTAGCCTACTTCCCCTAGTGCCTAACCCTACCCCTCCGATCTCGCAGCCTAATTCTAATATCGACATTCTCACAATGTCAGCATGTCACATGTTAACATTCTGAGGATGTTAGCGTGTTGTCTGTCTACATTTTAAAAATGTCAACATCATAACTGTTGACATTGTGGTGTCTACAGACTTGATGGGCCAAGTGGTTCTTATCTGCCGTCAAATTCTATGTTTCTATGTTACATTATGACTATATCACCCATATACATTACCATAACCATGCTGGGATTCTATTTGTATAATTAACACATGAGCAGTATAATGAAAGCCCTTGCTTTCATTATACTTGACGTCTTATTTACCCAGTTATTAACCTTTTTATGTCCACTACTTGTGCTTCATATTCTTATGAGAAATGTACTTTAATTTATTATGTCAAAACAAGCTTGGTAATTGGTTATGTATTTATAACTGAGTTTACAATGACATCCCTAGAAGCTTGCAAAGACTGTCACATCTACAAGCCCTAACATAGAAAGAATTAGGTTTACTTGAAGCAATGCAACTGTACTAATATCATTTTGAAATTCCCAGGGGAAAAAAACTGCAGCATATTGTTTTCTAACCATAAGACACCCAAATTGTTTCCGGTGCATTCTGCACAGTGTTGATGACACTTTACTGATGATATATAGCTCATGTAGGCTGTTACCAAAATGAAAGTGCAGGTAGCCTCAGTGATGGTGCTAGTTCCCAGTGATTATCGGTTTTGCTGAGAAAGTGGCTGCCGTGTAGGTGATGTATGGTTTAAAAATGTACATTTATGGATATATTGTTGTATTTTAACTACTAAAAATAAATTTTTGGATCCTGAGAACATATTGTACAGATTGGTATTTATCTTGATTGATAACCCTCTGACCTTTCTTTACAGACAGAAGGCAGCAAACTTCAAAAGGACCTCAGGACGTACCTGGCTTCTGTAAAAGGTAACGTCTGCCTGTCTATAAAGAAGTTCTAACAGATGTGGAACTAAACAGTATGTCACCTTTTTATTGGCTAGCTCAGTAGAATAAGTAAATTCTCAACCAGAAATGACCTCTGAAAGATAAATCCCAGCAAGCTGTGCATGTCAGTATTTCACATAGGAGCTATGGCTCAAACAATTCAATGACTTAGGTTAATAGTTATTATGTCCCAAATAGCAAGACTTTTGGCCAATTTATTAATGAAAAATCTTTATGGCAGCTACATGATGCTCAGCTGTCCAACGAGAAAGGCAGTGGAAAGAAGAGACTGCTTCACAGGTCTTGTGCTTCAAGTTGTGGATTCAAGAAAAAAAAAATTACAAATAAGAAAAAAAAAATGTCAAATGGAAATATTTTTTTTTTTTTAGAAAAATAAAAATACTTTATTTTAAAACTAAAAGCATTTATTTTGCAGTGTATCCTCGCTGCTATTGCCATCCTGAGATGACAGTAGTATAGTAGGATGGCTGGCTGTGTAGGTGCAACCACCATCTGTTAAATATTCGATAAATGCTTTGCTTTGGGGATTTTTAAATAGGGAGAAGCCCTATCTTCAGAAAAAACAAATGTTAGAAATGGATTTAGAACAATTCTCCTTATGATAAATAATTCTCTGAATTTTCTTTTGAAATACATCATGTTGTCTCACTCACTTGTAGTCCATATAGTATACTCTTAGGGGGAAATTCAATTAATGCCCTCAGAACAGTTGGAACAGCGGCACTTCACAATCACCCCCAATTGGTGATGTTGGGATACAGTATTCTACTGCACTGTGTGTAGATGAACATCGGGACTGCACATCAGAGAATTAAATATGTACCATATAGTCAATTCTAAACTCAGAAGTCCTACACATGAGCACAACAAACCCATTAATCCAAATTCATTACCATACACCGGAATCTCTTTTGGTAGCACCCAGATTACCAAATTAAAGTGAAATTCTGAGAAATAATGTCTTTACACCAAGCACACCAAACTTCCTATTTATGGGTATCTTTGAAGCACTTTATTATAATTGTGTGCATGACCAACAGATATGATGATTATTATAGAAGGGTACAATAATTCAGACATCTGGATTTCATTGTTTGTGTCAATGAGTGGGGCTCCAACAGCAGGAGATATTTCACAATGTTTTCATTATCTTCTCTGAAAATTGTGAACTAGCCCCACGTACAGTCTTCAGATATATATCAGCAGAAGCTCTCTCTGTTCCCTGACAGCTATGCATGAAGCCTCCAAGAAGCTTACAGAGTGTCTGCAGGAGATCTATGAGCCAGAATGGCCTGGGAGAGAGGAGACCGAAAAGATAGCAGAGGTGAGGACCTGGCATTTTGCCTTCAGATCTCATTGACATCCTCCATCAACATTGCCTATTCGGCGAACTACGTGGAAATGTGTAAATCTGACTGTTTGTTCTGCTCTATTATAACTTCTTACATATATTCTCCTTGTAGTTAGTGACATTTCTTTGAGCACACTTCCTCTTTTTTGTGCCCCTTACTATATTTAAATTTCTTGTCTGAAAACTGAGACATATCTGTGTGATATCCTGTACAGCAAGATATAATTGTAGCTGACTCTGAAGTGCTTGCAATATTTAGCCTTACACAAAACAACTTAACCATAATAATTTATGAATATGTAAACCTGTATAGTCCAATAAACCTAGGAGGTATTAATACCACATTTTAGCCAAAATATGCAAGCTCGAGCATCGTGGCTCCTCACTTTTAGGGAGTCCTGCACTCACATTTATACATTTAATAATGTTGTTAATATAATATGAACTTGTTAACTTTGTAAGTGAGACCAGAAGGGTACTGTTAATACTACACACTTATGTATAACGTTATCTGATCAGCCATGTAATACTATCCATTTAAGAAAGATATGTGTTCTGTGTGTAGTCCTCAATATGCAAGATTGGTGGGGTTTGTCTGGGGTGTGATCACAACAATCTGGAGGTATGGCTAGATATATCAGGGGATGGCCAAGTTTGTCCATATTTTCTGAATAGAATGTAGATAACATGACAAAGCTGTGTCTTCTGATAAGCCAGACACATGTCTGTATAAGGAGGGCACTGCACATACAAGTTAAAGATCACCTGAATCTTTTTAAGTCTCCTTTTATCTTTTCAAACTAACTTAGGAGGTTTATGCATTTAAATAATTTTTGATACATTTATTATAGTCTGATTATCCACATATTATTTTTGATGACTGGTGCTGATTCCATGCTCCTGAATCTACATTATTTGCAGTTCCTTGCCTCTTTTCTCCTACTGCTTCAGCTCTATATGTTTGTTCCAGCTCCCACTAGGTCTCATTTTGATTAAATAATCACATGAAAATATTCAGCCTAAACAGAGACCATGGCTAATGTATTAATGTTTGTAATATGATTTTTAAGGCATTAAGGGGTCAATCCAATTAGGAGCAAGTTTGCAAGTGTAAGTTTATCTCATGAAACTCACACACTTCGCATGAATGCTCGCTCCCAAGAATCACGCAATCCAATTAGAAATGCCAACTTGCAGTACTCTCCTTTGAGGATGTGTGAATTCCCTATAGTATGCCACTTGGGAGAAGTGCATAAAAAAGTACGGAGACTATCCTGGACCCCACAAAAAATAATAATTTCATTCAGGACCATATAAAAGGCTGTTAGTGGGCATAAGGAAAGTACTGGAGTTTTTTAAATGGTATCATATGGCTGATCTGTGCATTTTTTAAAAAAAGTAAAATGATAAAAAGCAAACTGTTTTAGTTTACTATCAAACGATTTAAATGAAAAATGCAGAAAAGGGTGATTTTGTAGTAATTGAGGCCACTTTAAGTTTTTTTTTTTTTTTTTATAAAATGTATAAAAATTATAAAAGCAAAATTTTTCCATTAAAAAATACTGTAATTAAATTTGGGGTGCCTAAACTAATGAAAAAGTTGATTTGGGGATAATTTTTAGGCCATTTTATTTTTAAACATCCAAAAATGAAATGTAATTATTGGGCCAATTAAGCTAATTGAAAACTTCTATATGCCTAATTACTCATTACGGGGCTGTCTAAGGGGTTCTGCACTGTGTCCTGACAAAGATTTTCCCTACCATCTCACCCTCAGGGAAGTGCTCACAACAAAAGTGAGTTTGCCCTGAAAACAGCTTGCACCAGCCAACTTGCACCTAATTGGATTTCCCTTTATGTGAGAATAAGGTAAACCCGATGGTGCATAGGTTCCCATCCCCTTCACCTCTGACTTCATAGACTCCGCCTATAAGGCTTATCCACAACCCCGGTCCTGGCTTGCTCTTGCAATCCACACAAAAATCCAATAAACAGATGAAAACAATTGGTTTTGGAAAAAATCCAAACAGCAGATAAAGCCATATGTTCCTCATTCTAGGAATGTGGTCATTTTACTACATACGTTCTGTTTTAAGCATTATTGTTTTGATAATTAAATACCAGCTGTAAATAAAGTTCATGTATGACAGAGATATTTCTGGAGATTCCATAAATGACTGTGGTATATTAAAAAAAAACATCTGTTTTCAGTTTTTTTGTTGGAGAAACACAATGTAAGGAATAATTAGATGAAAAACAGAATGGAGGACAATTACTAGAACATTCTATTGCACAATTTCTCATTTCTTAATAAAATATTAATTATTTCCGTTATAGAACAATGACCTGTTATGGACAGACTATCACCAGAAGCTGGTAGACCAGGCCCTCCTGACGATGGACACCTACCTTGGGCAGTTCCCCGATATCAAGGTAATTTGCCATGATGAGTCTTCTGCAGCTCTGCTGAATCTTAGAGCTAGCCTTATAAAACATGGGGCCTGATTCAGACCCACTCGCGAGCGGCTGTCCGCTCGCAAGTGGGTCGATGTTATGGACTGAGCATGCGCACGACGGAGGGAGCTCCGTCGTGCGCATGCGCCAGACGCGACGAGCGAAGGAAAGTCCTTCGCTCGTTGTGTCCGATCAAAGGGGGCGTGCTGTCAATGTTGATTGACAGCACGCCCCCTTTGGTAGGCGTTCCGGGGGCGTGCCTCCCTGACGGGGGCGTTCCCACGGGAACGCCTCCCGTCAAAAGCCGGCCCACTGACATCACTAGTGATGTCAGTGGGAGTGATTTTGGCTCTGATAGAGCCAAAATCACTCCGGAGCTTGCGGTTGAAAACCTCAACCGCAGGCTCCGGCTCGCAAATTCGATGGTCGCGATGGTCACGACCATCGCGGCCATCAAAATGCACGCTCGTATAGCCTGTGGGTGGTGACCCACAGCTATACGAGCGTCCAGGAGGACGCTCCATTTTCATGGAGCCCGGCCCTCATTCAGAGCGTGCGCTCTGCTCAGAGCGTACGGCTCTGAATGAGGGCCATAGTTCAGTGTTGTAGACATCTGTGCTATGCATTTCTTTCTTTCCTTGAGTAACAGAACATTTGTCACATTTTTCAAGAAATTGACTTGGATCAATAATCAGTAAAAACATTTTTTAAAGAACTACTAAACCCTGAAAAATATATTTTTTTTTATCATGAACAAGGGTCATTTTAGAATACATGCATTCACTCTTTAATATTTAATTCCACTTAACGATGGAGGCAGACATTTTGCAGGCCGCATATCCGTTTATGAATTCAATGACATGATTCAGTTCACTGAGAAGCAGTGACATCACAAACATGATCCAACCATTCTTTTATCAAATACAAAGGTGATGTTATTGGTTCCTGGTGCATTCTTATAGATATTAATATAGCCCACACCATGGCTGCCTCCACTTTGTGTGACAGGTCCACATTTTTACATAAAATCATTATTCTAAATTACCCAAATAAGAAAAAGAAACAACCCTGTGCACTGGTACCAAATCAAACTTGAATCCTCTATTTCAGTCACGTATTGCTAAACGGGGGAGAAAACTGGTGGATTACGACAGTGCTAGACATCACTTTGAATCGCTACAGAATGCAAAGAAAAAAGATGAAACCAAAATTACCAAGGTAAGTCTGTCCTGGAGCTCTGGGCTCAATTGGTTGGTCTGACATATGTATCAGTCCTTGTAGTGTCTTGGATATGTTAGGCATATAAAAGCAAATATCTGATTGGTTGCTATGGATTACAGTGCACATTTGCTGTGTGCACCATGTGCCATGGAGCCCTATTTATTGCTGCTATTGCACATGCACCGCTTACCAATAACCCCACTTTTTTTTTCGCAAATGCAGGGGTGTCTTGGAAGGTGGAATGGCACCTGCCGACCTGCTAGTGCTAGATATAAAATATTTATTTGAAGTAGGTGAAGTGGTGGGGTGCCCTGTAATGTAGTGCCCTCCTGAGGCGCTTACCCGTTTTTACTGTGTATTGCCGGCTCGCCTGATGATGGAGGACATCTCGCTGCATCAATTGTGATCAGATTTCTGTAGATGGATCTGCCTGGTTTTAGAGTCACTGACGCTTGGATATTGGGACTATTGCTTGGTTTGTTTGGCCCACTTAATAGCCCGTGAGTGAGCGACTTACATAGGGTAGGACAGATTGCATAGAAAGTTATATCTCAGCTGATACACTTGCAGTTTAGGTATTATTGATCTTCCTGCTTTTCACCTAATATGATTAAGTTTTACAGACTTGTCATTTCTTACTATTGCTTCAATCACGCCAAACAGCCTTCTTTCAGCGCTCCAGGTCCCGTGCCACTCAGTCGCTCCGAGCGTCTTTCTCTCTCATAATGTGCATCTTCAATAAAACAACTGTGAGTGACAAAACTACATTGCCAGATTACACTGATCAATTTGATGTGCGTCATTTGTACATCTGTGTGCAACTGAGTCTGAATCTGAGTAAAAAGGGCTGCAATGCTGCGGCCATTGCTTTTCTCACGCTGAGTTCCGTTGTGCTTCATCCGCCACTTTGTTTCGGTGTGAAACCAAGTCCGTCGCTATTAAAGCTGCACCCCAGTGTCTCTGGTACACTATTTCACTGCGCCTGCAATGTGATTAAGACACAAAATGTAAAGGAAAATACTGTACGCTACTCCTCTCGGAGAGTCTCAGTCATGTCGGGCGTCTCGTGCTGAATTTTGCGTCCGGAAAACCAGTAAGTGAGGACACATCTGTATTTCATACCAGCAATTTGTAGTTCTTAGAAAAAGTTTATTTCTCCTTTTTTTTTTACATTATAATTGACATGTACTGTAGAGTACATATTATTTTCGGTGAACAACTGGGGCAGAGTATTTGTAACTAATTGACTTCCAAGTTCCAACTGGAATATTAACCAATATCCAAGTTCCAACTGGAAAAAAAATAGTTTTATATACCTTAGAATAATGGTATTTTTATTATATGTTTCCTTGACTATGTCATCTAGACGCCTCTCACTGCATTTTACCTTTTTTAAATAAAACTCTATCCCACAGTGGTAGCGAAGTATGCTATATAACAGACCTTGTCAGTTCCTTACTTTAATATGAACAACCGATTTTAGGAAATAAACCATTAGGCATATATAATACTGTCAGTTTTTGAGGGCTTTAGTTGTAGAACTGCATACAGTATGCTTTTAAGACACTTTTTTCTAAAGGAGTCTATTCATATTATATTAGTGGTATATTTAGACATTGCAATGTATGGGTACATAAAGTTATTTTTTTTCAGAATTTTCTGGCTAGCGCATTCCTGAAATGTTCACATACAAATTCACACAAATATTATCCTCTCATTAATATAATACAGGCTGCCTGTTAGGATGTTTCTTTTTGGGGTCTTATGTTTTTTTCATTTTTTTTTTTTTACTTGAAAACCTCAAATGCAAAATTGTAATAAAGAATATTGTATTATAATGTTATAAATATTATCATTTTTTTGTGTTATAACACAATGAGTAATTAAATAAATGAGAATATTTGTCTTGTACAAACAGAGATGCTGGGGATAAATGATGAGGAAGCTACAAGTAAGAATGATAAAAAACAGGAAAATTGACATGCCCAAACAGTGCCCCCTGCCCTGTGTTGCCCTGTGCCATGGCACTAGTCGCACTACCCTAGTTACGGCCCTTTTGGCTCTGTAGCTGTTGTGGCACAACATATCTCAACATGCAAAGATTGCTGGTACTTTAAATATCATAATTGCTGGACAGCGATACATTGCCAAAGCCTCCCTTTAAGAGTCTTTTTAAACAAATATAAATCAACAAAAATTTAGCATTTGTAATGAAGAGAACAAAAACTGCGGTCGGGTCTTTTATAGTGGTCATGGAGCAAAGTGTCCAGCGTTTACAAGCATGGGAGTAGATGCTGGGTAGTGTGTAATATTTGTGTATCTTGGATATTCTCCAGGAGGGCTCCTATAATGTAATAGGCAGAAAGTGGAGGTTCACTGTCCTTGCAATGGTTGGAAATTATGCTATAAAGTAAACTGTATATAAAAGTGGCATTTTACTGTTATTTTTTTTATGTTACATTTACTGTACCACCATTTTGAAGAACTCAATCCAATGTTTGTCATTTAGGGTCTGATTCAGAGGTGGACGTAATTCCGATGTTTGAGGTGTGGAGCAATTATTTTTGTACTGCGCATGCTCCAAGTTTCATTACCGATGACAGCCGCAGTGAGGACTTGGATGCAGAGTCATTGACAGTCAGGGAGCTGACTGTCAATTGACAGTTGTCAGTGGTAACAGGGGGAGGGGGAACTTACTACCATTATTTGGGGATGCGTCTTGGCCAGTGACTGCGTCTGTGTGTGCAGTTGCAATGGCTCCGGTTGCTGACTTCTGACAGACATTGTCAGCGACCATAGGGTAGCTCAGAACACCACTGCTGTGACTGAAGGTGCGTCTGTGTACACAAGCGTTGAACTTGAGGCGCCTCCAGTGGGTGTCTCAACACAAATCCAAACGGTTGTGACATTTGCATATGTTCGCACATTTGCGTCCACCTCTAAATCAGACCATTAGTCTTTGGAAAAGTTCACGGCAATATTTATACTTAACTGGGATTCACTTTTCTTACCTCCGCCATCAATGGCCTAGCACCGCTCTCCTGTATACTTGCTATGATGACCAGATTCTTGCAGGCAATAGAGTTGTCAATGCCCCGCCCCTGTAAATATTCATGTACTATACATGTCAAGTTCAGAAGGACGGGGCATCGGAATCGGAGAATCACAGTAAATGTACATAAGGCTGGAGCACTGATGGTGTCTAAGGTGTTTTAGAATGGGGCACAACTGGTAAGTAAAATTCAGGATTTAATCTTAATACCCAGAAGTATATTTACCTCCAAATTCCACTTTAGAACACCAGTTGGTGTTTTCATAGGCGCCAGCTCTATGGGTGCTTGAGCACACCCAGTAATTATGCTGCTGCAGTAACTAATCATGCATTGCATTTTGCAGTCATGTGGGGAGGATTCCCTTGAGCATTCCCCCAATTTTAACAAGTTGGCTCCTATATTAATCAATGATCCACTCCTCTGTTTTATTTTAGTCCCTTCCACATTCTGTCTCTTTCCATCCCAAACAGTACAGAGAGACCTGCAGCTCAGTCAGGCTAATTAGGTCCACATAGTTATGCATGTAACTAACACAGAGGTGGCAATACTCTGCAAGACAAAGTCTTCTTAAACTGAATATGTCCGGCTGTTTTTAATTCCTGATCTGTGACTAATTGTTCTTGTTGCTCTTCGCAGTTGTGATTTTGTCAGCGCCAGTGGCTCAGTCTGTGTGGAACGCTATTTGCTTCTCTGTTGGCATGCAACAAAGGATGACATAACACTGATTGCTCCTCGGTACCTTGCTGTTTCCTACCTCCTTGTAATTGTCAGTATTATAATATCTTCTATTTCTGTGCTTTTTCTCCATCTTTACCTGTGTGGAAACACTGGCAGCCCGTGTCGCTGCTTGAGAAGGCTGCACCGCAATGGTGCCAGGGAAAAATCCAAGCTCATCTGGTTGCCCAAACTAACCTGCTCCGAAACCAGGTGACTCCCTGGCTGAGCCCTAACAATGCATGTGCTTCTGCTTCCAGTCTCTCTGTCCAGTCGTGCTCAGTCTTATTAGCCTATTATTATGGTTTGTAGTTACTTTTACTGTATTCATAGACTTTCCATTTACAAAAGTGCAAACTGATATTTACCTGTCTGTCCTCATTACAGAAGCCATTTTGTTGGAGCTTAATCTGTAACAGTCAATCTAATGTATTATTATTAAAAAATACATTGTGATATTTGTTCCTATTGAGTTAAACATTATCTGCTATAGAAGAAACATAGGGGTCTATTTACTAATACTTGGATGGAGATAAATCAGCTCCTAATTGTAATTTTTTAAACACAGCCTGTGGCATGGCAGTTAGGAGCTGATTGGTAGGGACTTTATCTCCGTTCACTTTATCTCCATCCAAGGCTGAGTAAATAGACCTCATAGTAACTATTTTTACAAATGGCTTCCAAGATGCATCACCAATGCTACTTTAAAGAAGCAACATCTTGCAACAATGTAAGAGGTCAATCCAATTATACAAGATGCACTCATGGATGCGAGTCATCACGACAACGGCTGCACTTGGTGGCAGCCTGAACTCGCTCAAAACTGTGCCCGCCCCCATAGGGCTGTGTACAAACTTGAGTGATTTGAGCCTGAAAGAGGGGTGCAAGATGCGGTGCCTTTGCCGGCATTTAAATGGCGTTGCAGTGGCAAAACGCACTTAATTCACACTCCTTGTGGCTAATTGGTTTTGCCCCTATATGTCTGCACACCAATACGCTATAAAATGGATGATTTTAAATGGTAAATTTTCCCTAAATAAATATTTGTCTACAGGAAAATGGCCACTCACTGCCTTGAATTGTGTAAAGCAGTTAATAATTTGATCTCTTGTATTAGCAAGTATAAAAGAATTATAACTTAATTTGCTAAATCGGGTAGTTCATCATACACGGCCAATTTGTAAAATACCATTTTTTTTCCCTCAAAAAACAAGTAAATAAAAATAAGCAGAGATTTTGGACCTGATTCAGAGGCGGATGTTGCTGCGTACGCTCTTGTTTCTGTTGCCGGAGTCATGGCTGTGATAATATGTAAATGCTAGTGTCAGCCCTCCCCTATTGTCTGAATGTTCAAGCACTGAGACGTCCACTTTCAGCATCTCTGCACGCTGGAACACTGCCGGTGATTCTTGACATACTGCCATCACCTCACCATTGCAAGTACCATAAACACTTGCACCAGCACTATGGGAGGTGTAGTTTCTCCATCTGATCATGACCTCTGCGGCTCTGCATCTGAGAATGCAGCCGCTTTCACTGACGTGCCTGTGATGCTCCCGTAACATGCCCATGAGACGTATTATTATTGTGCCATTTCCCAATCACCACTCAGGAACGCCCATCACTTTGCTGCCCCATTTCTGATACCGTCTCTCCCGGGCACAATAGACTCTGAGCGTACACTCTGTGTAACGCATGTGTTGAAGGGGGTTTAAGACCTTTTTGCGCATTTGCAAATAACCTCTCGCCTACATGAACATCAGTATTGCGTTCGAAATGCGTGCACGCCTGAATCAGGCCCTTTCTGTCTGTGTTCACGATGGTTCTCCCTGACATTATAAGAACTTGTCCCAGGGTTTGATGCCAGACCGGTGACACGAGCACAGACAAAGCTCCTGGGAGACATATTGTTTCTTTCCACAAAACACTTGGTTAATATTAGGCAAGGCACAAGTATTCTTCCCACAAACAAAATAAAATACATTATGAAAACCAAAGTGAAACCAAAAATACTGCAACTCAGCCAATGCTATAAAATAGATGCTTCAAGGCTAAGCACGGACTGTGCAACATTTATTATTGTACTGTCATAGGAATGTCACATTATGTGCACTTCACTTATCTCACAGCTTCCAAGGTACCTTCCTCGCCAAGCCAACAGCTCTTTATAACTGACCTCTACATTGAATCAGAAATAAATGATATGTCTGACTCATTTGCTGCAAGAAGATCAGGACTATTCCTGGTATCTAATCTAATCTAAATTTTTAAACTAATCAATTTACACTCCAGAGATCGGCGGAGTGTCACTGTCTCAGGCACCAACTATCATATGCATATTGTGAGATTTTGTTAATTATACTAAAACAAAAAATAGAATATCTCCAAATCTGGATTTAC
The DNA here is from genome assembly GCA_031769625.1 of Taudactylus pleione. Taxonomy (NCBI): domain Eukaryota; kingdom Metazoa; phylum Chordata; class Amphibia; order Anura; family Myobatrachidae; genus Taudactylus; species Taudactylus pleione. Next base: position 5,035,451 of record JAUIMM010000670.1, read on the forward strand.
ATTGATTTTCTAATGTTCCTCGATGAACTGTTCCTCGTGATAATTTCTCACAGCAACTCTGTCCCTGGCCGCATTTCCTTGTTTAACTGAATGCATCTTGTTTTTTTGAGCGGCTTGGGACTGTATATGAATGCTGTGCAATTGTGACATTCCTTGCAGTTGTGTGGCAGTAACAATGTTGTTCTGTAGAATTGTGCATGCGTGTCTTCTGCTGGGTATCTAATTCTTGTATTCTATTACAAACAATAGAAGCATGACAATGTGCCAATGACATGTAACGTGTGCATTTAGCTTTGTAGGACACTGTGGAAAGATGTGTAACACCCAGATATAGCACCTGTCGCTCCATGTTAGAAGACAACCAAAGGGGAGCAGGAGGTACAGATGCCAGACCAATCCATGCTGGGGTCCATACCAAAGACAGTGAATGCTTTTATTACGGCTGATGCTCAGGAGAAAGGGGCAGTTGCCCAGAGACTCACAAAGATCCCATTGTCATGAAAGATAATGGTTTATGCTCCCTTCATCCACTGTAAAAATAACTTTGCATAATCCAGGACCCTTAGTAAAAAACAAACCTTAAATTGTTTTAGGGTAGTAATCTGGGCCTCTGGGTGCTCGTTGATCCCTAGGTAGGAGCCTAGGTTGCTAGTGGATGATCCGGATCTGCCTACAGCAAACAGTCCAATTCTGTCATTTTCTTGTACATTTTTGAAAATGAAAACAAGAGTCTAGTTGCTGTGGGTGACATCATCTTCCTCCCGTGCTCCATTTTCTATAAATGTTTGCAAACATTTCCCTGTTGCAATATTTTTGTCCATACACATATACATCATATTATATAAAGGAAGCATTAGTCATTTACAACATAACCTACGGCACATAAAACAGAAGACACATCATCAAGACATGGTACAGCATGATGGAAACTTCACATAACCAATTCTGTATTGTAGTCTACTATTGTTATTGAAATTGGTGCTTAAGTTATAAAAATTGCTAATAATTTTTTCAGCATTTGCTATTAGGAACACTGTATTATATAAATTGTAAGTACACTAAATTATATATGGAATAATATCCCTCCATTGTAGGTTGTAAGGATATTACAAATAATTGCAGTATCACCTCCTACTTGTGGAATTATGTGGCAGCCATATTGCATTCATGGTGTCAATGATATCCAGCACTTTTAATATCCTTCTACTCTATAACACGATTGCTTATATGCCATGTTGTCTTCTCGGCAGGCAGAGGAAGAGCTGCTAAAATCTCAAAAAGTGTTTGAGGAGATGAATGCTGATCTACAGGAGGAGCTGCCGTCATTATGGAACAGGTATGTAAATGTCACATGGCGAGTTTAACTAAACTAGCAATCGTAATCTAGTCTAGCTACAGTAGGGGATTATATTGTATGTACTAGTAAGTGGCAGCAGTGCTTATTGGCTGAATCATTTGGCTTAGTAATGTCCCTAGAGGGTAGGAATGTTGGTGAGAACTAGAATTACTTGCTATGTTTATACAATGTATCATAAGATATATCATCCTGGCGTGGTTCAAAATGATATATAGTACATCTCATATAGTGTGTATGTCCGATCCATTGTTCAACGCATTGTCCCATCTGCTGTGCTGCACGACAGATGGGACGATGCAATGAATGACGTGGTGCTTTTACATGCAGCATGTAACAATACATTGCTGCATCATATGGTGGATTTTGCAGTGTATATGGTGCGTGCAATGTATTGTTACATCGCATCATACCATCGCTGGCTCTCACTGATGTATGGTGTGTACCCAGCTTTAGAGATGAGGTGGGGCTATCCTTTACACATGTACAGACAGGATCTGCCCTTAGTAATTTGGAGGCATGAAGTCCCTCTTGATGTTAAACATAATGACTTCCTGTGAGTCCTCTCTTCCAATATTGACCTTGATAAGAAATTTCCGGGCTGGCTGTTCCAGTATAAAATTGATAATTGTCAATGGTTGCAATAGTCATGCAGGCTACAATTCATATAAAATAACTTTATCAGGTTGGATTAACTTGTACTTTAGGCGTAAACTTGCCATAAACTTCTCAATTTAAAAAAATAAAATAAATGCTAATGAACAATGCTATTTTAGCACAATCATAGCAATATACAATTGAGGCACACATTAGATAATGGAGGAAAAGCCCCAGTAGTTTTGTTTCATCACAGGCAGGCTACACAATAAATCTCACTTTGCTACTGTACATTGCTCCTGCACCCCTGAGATGGGATGGGTATGGGATCTCTGAATCCCGACCAGGTTACAATGCTGATGCCCCATGGGAAGGAAGCCTAACCTAACCCCTACCCCTCCCTCCCCACAGTCTAAACCTAACCCTCCTCCTCCGCACCCTAAATGTAACATTCCCTCCCCCTCCCCGCAACCTAAACCTAACCCTTCCTCTAACCCCAGTACTTACCCTCGGGATCCTGGAGGTCGGGATGCCAGCGGCGGCATTCTGAATGCCAGAATCCTAGGGGTTGGGATTATGACCACATCCCCCCTGAGACAGGCGTCTCCACGATAGACAGAGGTAGTGGTATATGGGACCCACTACCTCTATCTATCGTGGCGATGCCTGTCCCAATGGGAGTGACCTAGAGGTCATATAATAAATTAATGGTAGTTTTTGTGGGGGTTTTTTGCATTGGACATAAAGGCCTTCTGGAATTGAAAGTCATAAAAAGAAACCTAGATTACAAGGATTTATTATTATATTAGAAACTATTACAAAGTAATGACATGTGACCCTGGAATGACACTAGTTATGATCCTGAACAGCCGTAAACTCTCAGAAATTTGAGGATCAGCCATTTGGGAGAAATGACGGATAATGTTTATGTTTGTTTGGCAGCCGTGTTGGTTTCTATGTCAACACATTCCAGAGTATTGCTGGATTGGAGGAGAACTTCCATAAAGAAATGACTAAGGTAAGGAGATTGCAGCTGTTCCCAGAACTTCATGCATTCTGTGTGGCCTGTTTATTGGGGAGAAAATCCGTGGCATCAATGGGATCTATGAAAGGGCCACTAACCCCTAAATTACAATGTGGCTTATATAAAAGTGATACTGTACTAGTAACATTCGCAAACAAGGAGCTAAAACCTATTGTATGGATGCAGACATTTTATGGTATCATAAAAATACAAAGCAATAATAATTATAGCATATAGAAAAATTTAGATATTTAAGATGAGAAGTTGTGACTGGCGGGAATGTTAATATGTAGATTAGGGTTTGGACTCAAAGCAACTATCAAAATTCTTTATTTGAATAATCTCTACAGTATGATTGGCATGCTGCATCATTTGGGGGCAGAGTGGGGGTGTGGCGTTTTCGGGGAGGGATGAGGCCAAGGTCTACGTCGTTGGATGTAGATTCCCTGGCTTTGCAGCTGCCAGGACTTGGCCAGGCTGTGGTAAGCTTCAGGATCACAGATGCAGCAAGGAGGTGTCTGTTACCTTCAGACCTTCTGCATTTGCATTTCAGATGGATGGAATTGCACAGCCCCTTCCATCCCGTTTCTTTAGGCACAGGCAGGCGTACTGTATGTGCCACAACCACGCAAGTCTGTATAGTTGCATATGCATGAGTACGCTTTCTGTGCATGAGCACAGCAATTTCACTAAAGGTATCCTGCGCTAACTGAAGTAGTAGTCACTCTGCATCAGGCCATATGTCCATAAAACACTGGGAACTCCTCTAACTCTGTGTAGAACTTTTTACTAACTAAAAGCCCCACCAAACACATGTTTAAGATTAACGTTTTGTGTAAAAGGTTCCAACTATAAATTCTCAAATTAAGAAAATGACAAGGATTGTGGCTGTTGGGTGTGTTTTGATGTTTCAGAACAATATTTAAGTACTGACATCAGTCAGGGCTTTATACATGATCTGAACCATCTGGTCTTAGGTTGGTTCCAGTAGAATAAATATGTTAATTTAAAGGAGTCATGGGCAAGTGGTGGCTCTCTAGCTGGTGAGAAATTGGTAATCTACATGTTGAGCCAGCCTTTGGCTGCCAGAGCATGATAGCGCTTTACTGACTCACACAACACTGAGGCTAATTTCTGACTTAACCCTCATATGTAGACAGTTTGTATGTTCTCTCCATGTTTTCGTGGGTTTTCTCTCACAATCCAAAAAAATTATACTGGTAAGTTAATTGGTTTCTTGCAAAAAATAACCCTAGTGCCTATGTGTGTCTATGTGATAGGGAATATATATTGTAAACACCACTGGGGTAGGGACTGAGGTCAATGACTAAATATTCTCTGTAGAGCACTGCATAATATGTATATGCTATATAAGTTACTGGTAATAAATAAAAGATAAATGCATACTTTAACCTTTTTGCGACTAATACCTCTTGTCCACCAAAAACCCGGGTCCGACCTGGGTTTTCAGACATGGTTCCAACCCAGGTCAGATCCAGGTCAGACACCGTTTACACAGCACCATCGATCTGGGTTATTCTCAGGTTAGCCCAGTTCACACTGAACCTGGGTCTGCCCTGCTAAACTTGTGAGGTCATAAAAAGTGGGAGGTGACTGCTCCACAACCACCAATCAGCTCACTTTAGGCATGACCCAGGTCGGATAGCCCGGGTTTGCTTCGTCAACACTGCACCATTACCCAGGTCAATCCTGGATTCGACCTGGTAGCTACCTGGGTTGGAATGCCAGGTCAATTGACCCGGGTTATTTTTCAGGGATCCTTTTACACTGAGCTGCGATCTGGGTAGACCCTGCAAAAACCCAGGTTTTTGCTCTGGTGTAAAAGGGGTATTAGTCATGCTCATGTATATGAGTGAAGTGGTTAAACATGGGTACAAATCCAATGTATGGCTTTGTATTGACAGCTCTGGTTTGAAGAATGCATTAAATATCAGTATTTGTTCATACACTTTGCTGATTATAGCTATATATATTATGGCTTCATATATTGATCTAATTTATTCATCTTAAATCCCTAAATCATGGAATATTTAAAAAAAAAATATCCATGTCTTGTAACTTAACCCAATGCAAATAAATTATCTTTTATCTGCAGTAACAACTGGTTAATAATTTTGAATATGTTTATTTTTATTGCAGCTGCATGAAAACCTCAGTGGAGTAATGACAACCCTGGAGGGTCAGCAGGGAAAATCTTCTACTAATGCCTACACTGTGAAAGCCCAGCCTAGGTGAGTATTGGCACAATCATGCAGTCTAGATTAGAGGTTATTGTTCATAGGACCAGAAGGGTTCCACCCAGACTGATTCAGCTTGTTCAACTAAATGAGTATTGTCCAAGAAATAGCAAGGCATTTTATGCATTCCACCTGTGTTCTCAATTGCTGGGATGATGTCAGACAATAGTTTAACATTGTCAGCAGTGGTGTAACTAGGGTATTTGGAGCCCAGGGCAAATTTGAAAAGGGTGAAAAGGGAGCCGCCCCCCCCCCCCGGATGTGCTGAAGCCGAAGGGGCGTGTCAAAAAATGGGCGTGGTCACTTAAAAATGGGGCGTGTCAACATGACAAACCCCTTTATTTTCAAACTGAACATTCCTATCCATATGCACCTTAACCCCAGTAGTACCCCTTATACAGTACCCCCAGTATGCAGTTGTGGTCCCTCTTATGCAGGCCCATAGTAGTGCCCCTTATACAGTATCCCCAGTAGTGGTCCCCCTTATACAGCCCCCAATTAGTTCCCCTTACTCAGTACCCCCAGTAGTGGCCCCCCCAAATGCAGTGCCCCACGTAGTGTTCCCCCTCATGCGGTGCCCCCAGTAGCAGTCCCCACAATGCAGTGCGCCCAGTAGCGGTATCCCCTTATGCAGTGCCCTTTATATGGTGCCCCCAGTAGTAGTCTCCCCTCCCCCTATGCAGTGCCCTTTATATAGTGCCCCCAGCAGTAGTCCCCCCCCATGCAGTTTTCCCAGTAGTGGTCCCCTTATGCAGGCACCCTGTAGTGATCCCCCCTATCCAGTGCCCCCTGTAGTGGCCCTTCCTATTATTGCCCCCAGTAGTGGTCCCCCGAGTGCAGTGCCTCTAGTAGTAGGCCCCTTTTATAATGCCCCCAGTGGTATTTCCCCCCCAAGTAGTAGTTACCAGTAGAGTAGCCCCCCCCCAGTAGAGGTCCTCCCAATGGCGCCCCCAGTAGTAGCCACCCCTCCCCCAGTAGAGGTCCCCCCAGTAGTAGCCACCCCCCTCCCCCGTTGTGCAGATAGGTTAAAAAAATAAATAAATATATATATATATATATATATACTTACCTGAATCCCTGCTCCTGCTCGCGACGCCACTCCCGCCCATGCTGGCGCGCTCAGCATTATGGGACAGACGTCATGATGTCAGTCCCATTACCCACTGCAGGAGCCGGGCGGAAGTCCGGCTCTTGCAATGGGTGCTGCAGCAGTCAATGAGAGTCTATCTGACTCTCATTGGCTGCTGTTTAACACACGCGTCGCCGCCAGCGCTGGAGGCGATGCATGTGTTATGCACAGCCTGAGCCCGCCTCCTAGCGCTATTGGGCAAGTGCTCAGGGGGAGGGAACGGGCTCAGGTGTGAAGCACAGGACCGGCGCTGGAAGCCTAGCGCCGGTCCTGTGTAAATGTGTAGCGCTGACCGCACTGGCTAACTAGGGCGGGCGGTCTGGTACCGTGGCCGGCGGCGCCCCCGCGCCGCTGGTCCACCGACGCCCAGGGCACACACCCCACTCGCCCTGCCCTAGTTACGCCACTGATTGTCAGGGATGAGCAGGGCCACTACAAAAAAAGCTGTGTTGGAGAGTCCTGGATTAAATCAGTCATGTGTTACAATTATTAAGTGATTGTAGGTTATGTCTTCAGTAAGGGATGAACTGCACAGTAAGGGATGAACTGCACTTGGCTAAATCACACGCGGAAAACTCAAGTTCTTCTAAAATTTGGTCTTACTCCAAACGTGGAACAAGCAACTGACTCCTCAACCTCTATACATGAAAATCCTAGACCTTGACAATCACCTAGAAGTGAATGGTCTATGGTTTCTAGACCTTCAAGAACCCTGGCTTGTAAATCTGAAATTTGATTGTCTCCCATCGCACACAGGGCTCGATTCAGACCCGCTCGCTTGATGCTCTCGCGCGCAGCGAAAGTATGCAAATCCGCAATCTGCCTGTAGTATACTGCTTATTTAATTTGCACATAGCTGTATCCAAAAAATGCCCAAATCAAGAGTCCCCTCTGGTCGCACATCGCATCCTCAGATCTGCCGTGCTGTAGGGCAGATCTGACAATCTAGGACGCGATGCACTGTAAAAAGTCTGGATTCAGGAGAGATCGTATGAAGATTGGACACCAAATTGTGTGCAGAGCTGCTGGGGAGAGTTTCAAGGGAAATCATACACCTCAGCTGATCGTGAGCACATCGCTATGTGTGTAGGCACCTTTAGTGTGGTTTAGGGTTCTTTTCTTAGTGTGGTTTAGGGTTCTTTTCTTAGTGTGGTTTAGGATTCTTTTCTTAGTGTGGTTTGGGGTTCTTTTCTGAGTGTGGTTTAGGGTTCTTTTCTTCGTTTGGTTTAGGGTTCTCTTCTGAGGGTGGATTAAGGTACTTTTCTGAGTGTGGTTTAGAATTTTAAGTCAATGGGCCTTTCAGGGTATAAAAAGACAAAATTTAAACAAAGGATAACACTGGAGGTCGCTCTGCACAATTACCCTGTGTCCATAACAGTGGCGTGATTAGGGTATTTGGAGCCCAGTGCAAATGTAAAAATGGAGCCACCCCCCCCCATATGTGTGCGCTGAAGGCACGCGCTGTGAGAAATGGGTGTGGTCACTTAAAAATGGGGCGTGTCAGCATGACACACACCGCTTTATCGACACTCTGAACATTCCTTTGCATATGCACCTTAACCCCAGTAGTACCCCTTATACAGTACCCCCAGTATGCAATGTCCCTAGTTGTGGTCCCTCTTATAGTAGTGCCCCTTATTCAGTGCCCCCAGTAGTGGTCCACCTTATGCAGTGCCCCATGTAGTGGTCCCCCCTATGATGTGCCCCCAGTAATGGTCCCCCTTATATAGTGCCCCCAGTAGCAGTCCCCCCAATGCAGTGCCCCCAGTAGTGGTACCCCCTTATGCAGTGCCCTTTATATAGTGTTCCCAGTAGTGGTACCCCCTATGCAGTGCCCTTTATATAGTGCCCCCAGCAGCAGCCTCCCCCCTTGCAGTGCCCCCAGTAGTGGTCCCCCTCATGCAGGCCTCCAGCAGTGATCCCCCTATACAGTGCCCCTTATACAGTGCTCCCTGTAGTGGTCCTCCCTATTTAGTGCCCCCAGTAGTGGTCCCCCCTGTGCAGTGCCCCTTGTGCCCCTAGTAGAAAGCCCTTATATAGTGCCCCTAGCAGTAGTCCCCCCCTACTTGCAGTGCCCCCAGTAGTGGTCCACCTTATGCAGGCCCCCAGTAGTGATCCCCCCTATCCAGTGCCCTCCCAGTAGTAGTCCCCAGTAGAGGTTCCCCCTCCCGATGCAGAGCCCCCAATAGTAGCCCACCCCCAGCTGTAGTCCCCAGTAGTGCCCCACCCCCAGTATAGGTGCCCCCCCCCTCTCAGTGCAGACACACAAGTTAAAAAAAAAATTAAATAAAGTACACTTACCTAGATCCACGCTCTGGCCACTGCTCCCGCCATCGCTGCCACACGTCAGTCCTCCCGGGCTGGTGCGTTCTGCATTATGGGAGAGATGTCATGACATCTCTCCCATTACCCACTGCAGGAGCCGGAAGGCAGAGCTCCTGAGTGAGCTCCAGCCCGGCTCTTGCAGTGGGCGCTGCAGCAGTCAGTGAGAGTCTGTCTGACTCTCATTGGCTGCTGGTTAACACACACATCGCTGCCACACTGGCGGCGACGTGTGTGTTAAACTGCACAGCCTCAGCCCGCCTCCCACCCTCCTGGCTCTATTGGGTAAGCGCTCAGGGGGAGAACCGCCTGTCCTACGGCGCCATGGACACATGCCCTGCTCGCCCTGCCCTAGTTACGCCACTGGTGCATAATTACATAAATCATATACAGGTATTAAATGCTTTAACCTTACTCAGTGTTGCCATTATACCACCCTGCAAGAACTGTATCATATGTATCATATTTTTCTTTATATCACCTTCTGCCTGTGTCCTATTTTTCTGGTAAAGCTTTATCATCTAGGACAGACGTAGGCACCCTGAGCTTGTATTTCAGCTATAGTTGGCAAGCTATATGTTATGCTATAGAAACTAGTGAGAATTTTGAAGAAGTTTAACTGGCACAGAATTTATTGTATGTTAAATTAAATAGTTTTTTGAAATGTGGCAACTTTCTCATAATTGCCTATTTGTAAATATGAACAATTAGTGTAGTTATTTAATCTGCATCATTATATTACATTTCGCCTGTTTGTATTTGTGACAGACGCCAAAGAAATTCCGTAACTTGGCTACATTTGGTTTATTCTTAGTAAGGGAATATGTGAGGTTGAATCTGAGTTTATCTCCTTGTACAAGGGTCAGGTCTTGAGTTTTATTACGTTATATATCTTAAATTTCATATCATCTCTGTCATATGGTAAAGCATAGTTTATAGAGAGATTCTTGTGTTCTAATTCTGTTAGGTTGCAGTACAAAAGTCATCCACAATATAGTACATGTCTGGATATGAATAACTGTTTGTCCAATTTATCATGTAAAAGAGAATTAGTCCAAGATGCAAATACAAAATGAAAGTACTAAATAAGTATTTGCTATGGAATGACTGCTAATATTATGTCATTCCGAAAATAGTTTGCAGCATCTACATTACTATAATAGCATAAGTGGAAGGGATTCATATGCATTCAGCCAATCAGAAGTGTCTGCTGATTGTCATCATCATCAATTCACATTTTACAACAGGGAGTAAATACTTGCAAGTCATCTGCCTCCAAATAGGTGCATCTGCTTCTTTTTTGTGGTCAGACTCTGCATGCCACATATTTGCGTGAACACACCCTTACTGTACGTTGGCTGTGCATACACACCCCTTTAAACCTCCACCCCATTCCCCTTTATGCCAGGTACCATAAGCCAATAATCTGTCACATTTGGTATGGCTAAGGGAGCATTTTGCAGGAAACAAAAAAACACAAAGTACACTCATGTCCAGCTCTACTCCCTCATGTCTGTATTTACAAAATGAGGTGCGCTCTGTTTTTAGGATCAGTTAGTGTTTTGCAAAGCATTTTAGTGCGCTATGATGACTGTAATTGTATCCTACCACCTTCAACAGAAAGAAAACTAATCTTTTCTCCAGACTGAAGCTAAAGAGGAGCAGGTAGCGGTAGAAACTGCATTGTGCATTAACGAGAGGTGTAGAGTGTATATAATTAAAGTGTGAGACCTGCATGTATTTATTTCCAATGTCAGTGTAACCGGTCATTAATACCTGCTAATATGTAATGTATTTCTCAATAACCACCATCTGATCCCCGCTTTAGTCTTTTGATTCTTATAAGCCAAGATCCGTCTCAGATTGTCTGTCTGCATCCTGGATTAATGTGCAATTTCTAAAACAGTTTTTTTTCTTTGCATGACTGTGTGTAGTTGAAAGTGTACTGACTGCTGCTTATGCATAATAAAGGCCGCCATTTTCTGCGTCGGGACAAAAGTCATGAAAGTTCAGCCTATCAAGGGAGTTTGGGGACAAACCTAGCACTTTCAAAGCAGTAGCCACATCTCACGGAGTTTGGCTGTGTCCATTGTGACCTGGACATGCCCCCAACAGGTCTTGACCTTTCACCTATTCACATATATTTAGAATTTTCAGATATTGTGGAGCAAAAACTAGGGTTGTGTGATGTTGTGGAGGGGGTGTGTGACAGGAAGACCAATCAGAAGTCACACAAGTAGTGATTGCAACTTCCCATTGGTCCTCCCTCTCACAACTCGCTCTGCGGTCAAATAAAAGAAAAAGAAAAATAGCAGCCAGGAATGGCAGCAGCCCCTGGGGCTCCGCTTAGGGGAAGGAGCAGGTGAGAGGAATTTAGCGATTTAGGTGGTAATACAGCTTTAAACGTATATATGAATCATGTGTGGAAAAGTGTTTAATAAATTAGGGTTTGAACTAAGTCCCATATAGACTGCTCACTTTTAATGATCTGTCTAGTATTACTGTAAGTATGTATTTGTTTTCCATCCTTTAATCTTTTGCATGTCTGCTGTGCACTTGTACTTGGAGTATGGAATATTATTCTTCAAAAAGTTAATAGAGGTTAGAAAATATGTCTTTGTGGCATTTATCAGCGCTGCAGTATGGTGGAGACATCACTCTTCAACTTTGTCATTAAAAAAGATGTAAGAACAGGAAATGAAAATAGGTTATAAAGAAACGCCCAATGTACAACCCACCTGAGAGGCATCAGGTAAAGTTCATGTTTCATTTGAGTAATCTCTTTTCTTTCCTTAGTGATTCCAGCCCAACAAAGGCCAATAAGACTCCATCATCCCCTCCTGATGTAGCTCCTCCTACAACCACAGAGGCCAAGACCGCTAACCATGACTCAGAGGAACCCTTCATATCCCCATCTGATACTGCAACAGCCACATTTTTTGCAGACACCCCATCTGTGGTCGTATCCAAGTCACCTTCTCAGGTATCCATTGCGCAGCTGATGAGTATATAAAGTACCGCAAAGTTTCCTTCTTATTGGTCTTTTTTTTGTACAGTGTTTTTATTGAAGTTTGGGATTTCCTGTCCACGTACAGCAGAATTGGGGGGCATAATCTCTTTCATTGGTCAGTGTGTCCCGTAGTTGTCTCTAATGGTTGTAGACCTTCAGGATTTCACTTGATTATCTGAAATAATCAAGTTCTGACTTTACTTGATCTTGACTTCCTTCTTGGTTACATTCTGGTTACTGACCTGTCTGTTACTCTCCGTTTACATTCTGTACTTCACCAAGGACTTTGTGTGTTTCTGTATTTTATGTTCTCCCTGTTTTTTGCTACACATGAATGATGCTTCTGTAGATATGAATTCCTATAGTTACTTCTCTTAGTAGTTTTTTTAGAAGTTGCATATTATAGAGCTCCCTCAGACATAGTGATTTATAGAAGAATCCTTTTCTGCCTACTAACATATCCCTGGAGAACTTGCTATTAAATGGCAGTGGCAGAGGTGTATTATGGGGACCCTGAATACAGAATCCCATAATTTTATATTGGATACAGAATCACATAAATTATACAGCCAGAAGATTATCAGTTGAGGTGTTCAACAATTTCAGTAATTTTATTGGGCTTAAATAAGTTAATTTACATTAAATGTTGAAGTATTTAATAACAAATAAAATATAAATATACTGTATGTGTAAGCTTTAGCTTCAATAGAAACATTTTCATTCATAACATTATGGACAGTAAGATGCCATAGGCAGAATATTCACTGCCAGTAATAAAGTAATGCATGCATACATTGCTAAAACTTTTACAGATTATTTGCACTATTTAATAGTCACAACAAGGCTGGGTCTGCATGTGTCCACCCTGAGTAAAGAGCAGGCTGTCTGGTTTATCTTGTGTTAGCTTCAGGCAGTTACTAAATTGCTGAACACATTCTATGCATTGCTGGATTCTCTTATCCCTTCTGATATCTCTAGAAATCCTGCTTTCTGCAACAATGCACATAGCACAATATGAGAGAGCGCGAGAGAGATCACCTCCTAGCCTTAGGGCTATTTCACATTTGCCGGTTTTGGCCGAGTGGCAAAAAGCCGCATGGTTTTCAGCCGGGCTTGAAAAATAGATAAAAGTGGGTCCTTTCACACCGTGTAACAGCCGGGAATATCCACTGTGCAGGACGGCTGCCTTGCCGTGTCTGTGCACGCCAGTGGTGTAAAGGAAACAATGTTTCCTTTCACTCACACTGGCTTCTGCCGTCTGGGCTAGTGGAGCAGCAGCTGCTGCGCATGCCCAATTGGTTTAAAAAAAAAAAAAGAAAACACATAAAAAGCGGCTCAGAGCCGCTGCTTGTGAAAGGTACACAGTGCCTGAATAAACCCGGCCAGCTACCGCCTAGCCTTACAGTGCACATTGCATTAATAACCTAGTGCTGTACAGTAACCAACAACCATTGTAACCTTAGTATTATGTATTTATCATCCCTAGCATGTTACTGCTTTGCAAATTAAGTTGAATTTTCAAACAATCTGTTATAGTATGATAATTATTGTTACACAAACTATTCTTAAATAAGGAAATGTGCACACACATATATAAATGTCTGTGATAAGTTTGCAACAATAACTAAATACCAGCGTGTTTATGGAAGTACAACATTGCCATCTGCTGGCATTTGTATGGCATTTCATATGAGTGTGCATGTATATGTGTGCATATATGTATATATGTGTGTGTATGTGTATATATATATATATATATATATATATATATATATATATATAATATATATATATATATATACACACAGACCATACACACATACATGCATATACGCACACATTTATATACATTATAGTTTATATATATCACTATGCTGTATATAAATGTGTGCATATATGCATGTATAAATCTATATATATATTTCTAGATGTATACATGCATATACGCACACAGTTATATACAGTATAGTTATATATACAAACTATAATGTATATAAATTGTGCGTATATGCATGTATGTGTGTATGTTCTGTGTGTGTATGTATATATATATGTGTATGTGTGTGTATATATATATATATATATATATATATATATATTATATCATATTCCTGCAAATGTTTCACACCTGGTGCACAGCGTAGACAGGTGTTATAATGAAAATAAAATAAAATTGCACCCATACAGTGTATATCATAATGACAAAAATAAAAAATATACTCTGTAATGTTGGAGAAATTGTTACATGGAATTACCATGTGCACTGTCCCTGCCCTTTTAGTGACATTAAGTTGTTTTTTTGCTTTGTATTTTTGGCCCATGTTCCCCCCTGTGTATGTTCTGTCTGTGTATAATAATATATTTTATTTGTATAATTTTCATCCATTGCTACAGTGAAATATCACTGACACTTGATGTGATGGATTCTCTCCTTGTCTGTGTTTTGCTAATCTGTTTCTGTATGTTTGTGTTTTTTTTTTCCTTTGGGTGGGGGGTCGTGTGGATTGTCTGTACTGTTATTTTACCTGCATGTAGCTGAGGAGAGGTCCTCCGGTTCCGCCACCACCTAAACTCACGCCCTGCAAGGACATCAAGCAGGAGAATATCATCAGCCTGTTTGATGACAATTTTGTGCCCGAGATAAGTGTGACCACCCCATCACAGGTCAGCAGCTGCCGCCCACCTTCCTTCCACTCACTAACACCTGCATGAGACAATTACAGGAGGTGTCACTTGAGGATAAGACCAGAGGACCCATAGGCAGAGTTGAATTATCCAATAGGGAACCTAGGGACTTAATGTCACTGAGGGACCCTGTTTATATGTGTGTTTTTTACCAACGAAGTGGGGGCGGACCTGTATCTTACTTTGGATCCCCTTGAGTTCGTAAGCAGGCAATTGTGCTGATAAATGGATGCATATGACCTCTTCAGTAATTGAAAAACATAATTTTAACCATTATTACTTTAACAGAAAGCCGTATATTAGTTTCATTTTTTCTCATGGCCTTTAGCCAAATGAAATATTATTATTTATCACGGCTGTTTCTGGGTGACCTAGTAGGAGATACTTCTACACAAAGCAGTCCGCTTAATTTTTCTTTTTCCATGAGAGTTTTGGTTATTTGAGCTGTTACAGTGGACGGTGGGAGGTTAGCAGTAGTGACAGATATTAGAGAGATCCTTAATGTAGGAGTTGATTATTGGCAAGGGAGCTGGTCTTTGGCTTTTCTAATAAGTGACACCTCTAGGAAATATTCTCTCTTTTTTACACTCTTCAACCTGCTTCACCAGCGGACTCTGGCTACCAACAATGTATACTATAGGCAAGATCAATATATATGGTAAAATGTCTCCACCACCTGTGTGCGGCAGCCGTCTCTTAGGCTGAATCACTGTTCATGGCAGTTGAGCTAACGAAGTAATAATTATTTTCACACAAATTACACAAACATGTCTTATGATCTTCTATACCAGGATGAAGATTCTACATGGACCATGTTTATGTAAAGTTTGTGTCCAAACAAAAAGCATTTTTCAGATGTACGTAGGAAACAAATAACCAAATAATATCCACCAAATTATGGTAGATTGATTTTGATTTATATTGAATAGAAACTTTAATTTTATTGGACATATAGGTTAATAGGTTAACTATTAATAATGTCAAGTAATTAATTTAAACAAAAAAAACTTTGAAGAATGTTTTGCAGACTAATGGTAGCAGGCAATTAAATGTTTACCGAAAGGCTTTAGTAATACAGTAAAACTTTCTTGCACACGTCTGTTTACATAAAAATACAAAAACTTTGGAGGTGCAAACGCTCTTTACAGAGGTTATTTATGTGAAGTGTACGGCCCACATTTGCACATTTTGTACATATTATGGGCCCTATTCAGCAAGAGTGACGATGTTGCCCCGAATATTATCAGCCAACACTGTCACGATTTTCTATCAATTATTACATTTGATGGCTGTTATTCAGCTTTGTTTTTTGTTTTTTTTATGCAGGGACAACGGTTGCTTTAACACGCTGTCCCTGCAATGTTGCAGAAGGCTTTGTTTTAGGGATTCCAAAGCAAAACCTTCTGTCTCTTCTGCTCATGCTCAGTGATGTGCTTGTGAATAGTCTCTGTCCCTGCTTTGCGGTGACCTCCAACTGTAAGTCCATCTCCAGACTGTCAAAACTATCTAAATTGATTGAAATGTGTACACAGACGTTATATTAATCTGTATACATTTTATATTTATGTGCTTTTATATTTAAAATGTATATATAAATATGTAAATATAAAAGCACATAAATGTAAATGTATACAGACTAATATAAAGCCTGTGTACACATTTCAATCAATTTAGATAGTTTTGACAGGCTGGACATGTACTTACAGTCGGCGGTCACCACAAAACAGGGACAGAGACTGGAGCAGAGTTTCAAAATCCTGCAGGGACTTATGGGAAAATTTCCCTGTGTCCTTGCAGTTTTCTGGATAATTAAGGATTTTCTTCATATAACGCCATTCTGAGATGGCGTTCTATAAAGTAAATATTTTCAAAGTAATTTAATGCTTTTTGCTTTGCTGAATAGCAAAAAGCGTTCAAGCACTGTAGTGAGCAATAACATGATCCCTAAAGTGTGGTATTCTGCGAGATGGGAATTAATGGAGAAGATAATTCTTCTCCATTATCCCACTGCTGAAAAAATAATTCACTAGTTTATTAGTTGCTTCAAACTCGCATGCTTCAGTGATCCACCCTCAGAACTGATCTAGAACATTATGGAGCAGCCATGGTCCGCTGGACTCTACAGAGGAGTATCTGTTATGTCTGCATGTGTGGTGTTTTCCATGTTTGCATGTTACCAGTTATTGTACTCTGCTACTCTTATTGTGCATGTTTTTGTTTGATGCTGACGGTAATCGATTAAAGATGTGTCAGTGATACTGTGGCAGTACCTCACGGTTCAGGTTCCTGTTTAGTACTGGCGAGCTGTTTATCCACGTAATACCACCTGCATCACTTACTGATAGAGTAGACTTTATTACTGCATTTGGCTTCATCTGCTGTATTAACATAATTTTTCATTAGCGCCAGAGGGTGTGTACTGAAAGGGCAGGATTAAGGTTTGTGGGGGCCCCAAGGCAACTGAGAGATAACCGTTTCCCTGCTGAGTTGGGGGTCATATACTCTGGTTGTTTTCTTCTCTGTCCATCTGCTGACTTAGTTGAGTGGCATCTGACTTGATTGAACTCAAGAAGTATCCTTAAAAACAGGGTCTACAATAAAATGATGATAGCTAAAATACAACAACACAACTACTTTGCTTTCCTGCTGGTTTGGTGGAGGGAGGGGTATATATTACAACTCAAGGAACATGGGCTATGCAGTAGACTTATCTTGGCAACTCTCTACCCAATGTGTCAGCTTCCTCATACATTCAACATACCTTCCATTGACTGTCTTGTGTATGAAATCTGAAGGCTCAACGTATTATAAGTCAAGTTGTATGGAGACATTGTATTTGTATATGACAGTCGCTTGCCATATTATTCCCTGAAGTCCAAGGAACATGGACAACGCCGAAGACATATTTCAGTAACTTTGTATCCAATGGATCAGTAGCAACATAAATTTTAGTTTTGATCAACCTTTTGCTAACGGTCTTGTATATGAAATCCGAAGGCTCAACGTATTAGAATTCAAGTTGTGTGGAGACATTGTATTAATTTATTACAATCTTTTGCCATATACTTAATATGACTCCTTTAGGTCCTCTATGTAGTGGATGTGACAGTCTTTTGGTGATATACCAGAGGCAGTTTTGTATTTTAGGGTCCCGATCGCACCTATATGCTATCCGATTCCACATCTTGTTCTGCTTGTCCCCATTAACTTTTATCTAACTTTCCCACTAACTCTCTCTCCGTGCTGCCAAGTTTGAGGCTGTGTGGCCCAAAGTGGAAGAGCCCAGCCTGTTGGATCTGGATTTTGATCCTCTCAAACCTGATTCCAGTTCGACCACAGCTGCAGCCCAGGTGTGTGAGTCCTTCCGTAACTGAAAAACAATCAATGGTCCCTGCAGCGGCAGATAATAAACTGTGCCGGGAACAGAGGAGTTATAATAGTTAGGAGTCTATTCAGCAATGATTTTTTTACATAAAAAATGCGGAAATCATCATTTCCAAATTTTTTCTGCAAATCCACTATTCTGTAATGGGTTAATGGAGAAAATAAGGCAATTATCTTCTCCATTAATTCCCATCTCGCACAATACCGCACTGAAGGGATCAGCCATTGATCTCTACAGTGCTTTAACACTTTTTTGCTATTCAGCAAAACAAAAAGTTTAAAATTATTCTAAAAATCTACTTTATATAACGTTTTATATTAGCCTGTATGTATAAATGTTAAATATAAAAGCACATAAATATACATGTATACAGACTAATATAAAGCCTGTGTACATGTCAATCACTTTGGACAGGCTGTATTTGGGCTTACCCGTCGGCGGTCACCTCATAGCAGAGACTGAGACTGTTCCCGAGCGCATGACTGAGCATGCACTGAAGCAGAAACAGGAGGTATTGTTTACGGAAATCAATAACAATGCCTTCTGTAACATCGCAGGGACAGCGCCTTAACGCAACCACTGTCCCTGCAGGAAATATTGCTGAATAGCTTCTATAAATTTCAATAATTGATAAAAAAAATTGTGACAATGTTGCACGATAATATTCTGGGCAACATCATCACTATTGCTGAATAGACCCCTAAGTCATAACCAGTATGAACACCAGTATGAAGACTGATACCGTAATCTGCCTAGTGGGCAATAATAATTTATATACCATTATATATAATTCTCAGATACACCTATTTTACTGATTCAGGGCCTGATTCAGAGCCGAACGCTCTGACCAGAGTGCTCGCTCTGAATCAGGGCCCTCCTCCATGAAAATGGAGCGGCCTCCTGGCCACTCGTATAGCTGTGGGTGACCACCCACAGCATATGCGAGCGGCCAAAAAGATGGTCGCGATGGTCTTAACCGTCGCGACCATCGGACTTGCGACGGAGACCCTGCGGTAGGGTCTCCCTGCCACAAGCCCTGGAGTGATTTTGGCTCTATCAGTGATATCAGTGGGGCCGGCTTCAGACGGTAGGTGTTCCCATGGGAACACCTCCGTCTGGCCGCCACGCCCCCAGCATGCCCACCAAAGGGGGCGTGCTGTCAATCAACATCGACAGCACGCCCCCTTTGGTGCGAGACCCGGAGTGATGGAAAGCCCGTCGCTCCCCGGGTCTCGCGCATGCGCACCACGGAGCTCCCTCCGTCGTGTGCATGCGCAGTGGGGAACATTGACCCACTTGCGAGCGTACTGCCGCTCGCAAGTGAGTCTGAATGACCCCCTCAGTTCATCAGACACAGACAGGTTTGTAACTCAAGATGACATTTCAGCAGAAAGATGTTTTATAACAGGGACATGCTTAGTAATATATATATATATATATTATGTATATTACATATATAATTTCATTATCTGTTGACAAATTCGCAGCTGAAGATCTACAGAGGTTTACTCTAAAACTCAAATATAAATCTATATATACATTGTCTGTGTGTACAATGTTTAAGGTCATTTTACTTAGTCTGTTGAGATATAACTTCTATATTTTGGAGATTGTTGATGTCACTCCAGAAAATATAAATTGTAGTTGAAGAGTAGTGATGTCACATCTATAATGACTGATTATTAATGTATTCCAAGATGGAATATAAAACAGTCGGTCAAGAGAAAACATTACTGGATTGAAATGTTTGTATTATAAATAAGGAATTTATATTATAATATCGAGCTTTGTGTATTGTCTTCTTTTCAATGCTTTTAAAAGATTTAAAAGTGATGTAAATATGTTCTTTGTGTCCTTGCTGCGCATTAGTCTCTGCCGTGGGACTTGTGGGAGGTAAGAAAAGTGACTGAGTCACCCGAATTGTATGTACAGCTAATTCTGTTCCCATATTCATGATTACTGTGCTGTGAGTCATTTTTTAGCCGCACGGCCATTTGTCTCCATACACCCACCTATGTTATCATCACATGTAATGAGTAAGAAGACCGAGATCAAAATGGTACAACTCCTGGGCTTAGGATGCAATGAAGCAAAACTTTACAAAGTGATCTGAACTGGGGATTGTCATGGCTATGGAAATCAATGAAATAACAAACATAAAAGGTGTGGTGCTGCTGTAGCTGGAATCCTGTCCGGATGTTTAATGAACTATTAAGCTAATCAGACTGGAGTAATATATAGAAAACTGCTACACTTCTGCAGCTGTATTCAGACAGGTTGCTTGTACCCCCAAAGAATCTATAACCAGAAGCACAAAATTATAATAACAGCACTGAAGTGTAACAGTAAAAGAATAATGGTATCCTCTAGGTACATTACATATAAACCAGGGATGGGGAACCTCATGCCCGGGGGGCCGTATAAGGCTCTCAGAATCATTTGGTCTGACCCTCAGAGCTTTTTTCTGCTAGCCTCATCTGGCTAGCAGGGTGCCTAGAATGGCACCCAGCATCCAGAATCTATGCAGCAGTGCCATGTGGAGCATCCTTAGGACACTTCAGATGGTCACACCGCTGCCCTTACAGCTCCCCAGCGCATCCTCAGGATGCTCCGGGCATTGCTGTAATCACCGTCGTTTGTGGCCCCGCCCTCATGCGACGTCACATGGAGGGGGTGTGGCCTGTACTGGGCCCGAGAATAATGTTATATATATCAAAATGGCTCTTGGCAGAAAAAAGGTTCCCCATCCCTGATATAAACCATGAGATTTATATTGATGTAAATTTTTACACAATTTATTCATACAAATGCAACAAATATTCTAAAAAAACCTATATATACATAGACACATAAAAATACTGTAAAAAGAAAAACCTATAGCATTCAGATGTTTCCTACAGATGATTTCAGATATAGTGGACTACTTCCACAATAGGAACATAGATAGACAGACATGTGAGTTTTCAGAGCTAACAATGTTGCCAAAAATGGCTAAATGTTTCAAAAGCACATTACTCGCAAGCATAAGGTGCAGCTGTAAATAAACAAGGAGTCTGGACCCACTGATTAAATGTCAGCATTTAATCAGTATGTCCAGACACTTTGTTTATTTACAGCTGCACCTTATGCTTGCGTGTAATGTGCTTTTTTAACATTTACCTATTTTTGGCAACATTGGCCCTCATTCAGACCCACTCGCGAGCGGCTGTCCACTCGCAAGTGGGTCGATGGTCTGCACTGCGCATGCGCATGACGGAGGGAGCTCCGTCGTGCGCATGCGCGAGACGCGACGAGCGAAGGACTTTCCTTCGCTCGGAGTGTCTCATCAAAGGGGGCGTGCTGTCGATGTTGACTGACAGCACGCCCCCTTTGGTGGGCATGCCGGGGGCGTGCCTGCCAGACGGAGGCATTCCCAAGGGAACGCCTACCGTCTGAAGCCGGCCCCACTGACATCACTAGTGATGTCAGTGGGAGTGATTTTGGCTCTGATAGAGCCAAAATCACTCCTGGCCTTGCGGTTGAAAAACTCAACCGCAGGCTTTTGCTCGCAGTTTCGATGGTCGCGATGGTCAAGACCATCGCGACCATCATCCTGCACGCTCGTATATGCTGTGGGTGGTGGCCCACAGCTATACGAGCGTCCAGGAGGACGCTCCATATTAATGGAGGTGGACCCTGATTCAGAGCGAGCGCTCTGGTCAGAGCGTCCGGCTCTGAATCAGGGCCATTGTTAGTTCTGTAAAGGATACAAATTTTCCACTGAGAAATCTCATATTGTTACACTTCAGCGCTGTTATTCGATTTATTGCTATGGAAGTGTAAAAATGTACTTAATATCTCCACAAACGCTGAGCGACGGCAGCTATGGTGTAGGCCGAACCAGTATTCCTTAGAATGCAGCCTATTAGTAGTCTCGGAATTAAGGACATCAGTGAAACAGTCCTCAGTCATATCATTAGTTTTGAGATGACTGATACTAGACATGATATTGAGTCAATTATTGGGTCAGTAAACATAATTGTTGCTTCTACTGTGCAGAGGTTATGTACATTTTAAATATTGGTGTCTGTTTTGTTATTTTAATTAATGGGATTGTTTGTAAACAAGTAGCAATTTGCAAGCTTATGTATATCACCTCCCATGCTAGTTGTACTTCATATTGGTTGATTGCAAATAGAGAAGAGTGTTAACATGTGGTAAGACATTTATTGGCTGCACATCATATCTCATTGGTTGAAAGGGTTAAAGGACTGTGAAACTTTAAACAAGTTTTTTCTTTTTAAATCAATAAGGCCATACATATTTGTCGGTACAACATGGTACCTGTGCTAATTAGACTTAGGCAATAACTCAATACCTGGCCTCCTGTTCTGTAATATTGTTTAGCTTGGTCGCACTGGGCAACAGAAACATCTATGTAACCTTAGGACTGTTTGGACTACCTCTCCAACTTCAAACTCCATTCAGTGTTGCCTTTTCTGCAGATGTTAACAGAGTTTGAATAAGAATCAAACAATCCAGAGATATTGGTGAATACATCACAAGAGAGGCAGATACTGTCTGCAATACATGCACATGTAGTTCTCTGCGACAATCATTGCACACACTGCCACAAAGTCACTAATGATTGTCCCTCAACCACTGCAACTGCATTTTGAAAAGTGATACTAGCGCTAGTGGTGAAATGAATTCCAGTAGATTTTCCTAAGCTAAATGGCAGACTGAATTTATTAATAACACAATAAAAATAACAGTAAAAGATAATTCATACAAATTATCAAAAGTGCATACAATATGACAGCAAACTTCAGAAACATGCAATTTACACTGAGTAAAAAATGTCATAAGGAAAAAAGTTTCATATCCAAAGTGCATATGGTACAAACAAGAATAGCAGCAGAATATGGTTTACCATGAACCTCCAGGTATCATTGACATATTAACCTAAACTATGTATAGATCCACCTAAATAATACTGAAATCTGCCCAAACCACATATACGTCACAAGAGGTCACACACAGTTTTAGTAAGGCCATATGCTTGATATGAATGACCCATTTAGAAAAAAATCAGTGCCTTGCATTGCAAATGTTTAAAGTTACTATTTTAGCAGTTTTTGTCCTAAAATAATTCTGTCAAAACAGGTGCTGCATAAAACTGATTGGCTGAGTCGTTGCTATGACATCACAGTAGTGGTCTCAGCCAATCCGTAAACTCAAATACCCATTAGCTGGTAACTTGTTTTTAGATACTAGTTAGTCCTGAGCACAGGTTGCATATCCTCTGCTGCTGGTATTAGAAATGGTACAGTCAGCATTCCCATTTATCTCTCTATCTTTGTCCCTTTCACTAAGCTGTATTGGTAAGAGATTTGTCTAGAATAACAAGAAATAAGCTTGCCAAATTCCTAAAGGTTAATGGAAAGCACTAAAGTTTCCAATTGCTTGTTTTAAGGGACCCTTGGACCATAACTATAATGGATAACTTTGCGCTTTTTTTTTTGCTAAGTTTGTAAAATCTAGAATAAAAATTACACAAATAGTAATTTCTTTGCCCCCCCCAAAAATCATATGTCTGGGCTGTTGACATAAGACTGCGTAATTAGGCTCTGTTTATTATCCACAGCTCACAGGAATTAGGAGAATCAAAGTTCCAAACCTTTGCACAACATGTGCCTGGTGTAATTAACTGATTTAAAAAAAATGTGCTCAGCCAAATGGATATTCGCTGCAGTTTGGCTTGCGTCCCAGACAGAGGGACCATTGGATGGTAGAATCAGGTGACCTCAGACAGTGTCTAATTAGACATGATTGAATGCGTCTTGTCTGCCCACACACCTGTAGGGCTGTGATAGAAACGCCACGTTCAGCTCAGTTACTGCATGTAAAGATTTGTGTCTACAATCCATTACATTACATAGCCAAACTGCAAAAAAAACAACAAAGAAAAAAAAGTTTCTAAATCAATTAGATTATATAAAAATGTTGTTATGGAGGTGAGGTACTCAAGTTTGTTAGTTACATATGAATACGTTAATTAGAGTTCTCCACTTTTGAGCTGCAGTTTTGAATCAGTGCAATATTTTTGTCTTCTAGTCTGTTCCCTGGCACACTATGGACTCTGAATAGATGGAGTTTACAAACTGCCATAATAACACCTGCAGCGGTTGCTGATTTCATGGTTCACATACATACCTTGGGAGACACATGACTCATAATTACATGGTTAACTAATCATAGATCAAACTGCTGCCTGGGCTATGTGAAAATGTTTTGCTGGGCATACATGTGGGTATTTTGGACAATTAGGGTATTGCCCTGGCTGTGGCTTCAAAACAAGCTAATTCCGTATAATAATCCAGTTGGAATCTATTATATAGTTATTGGGTATGCCCATAAGATAATTAGATGGGAAGTCCAGGAGCAGAGCATTTTGTACCTGATGGAAGGGGTCATGTTGGAGGGTAGTTGCATAGCAGTGTGCATGCGTGAACCGGCTAGTGCGATCGGGACTTCGATCGCAGTGACAATGCAGACCCATCACAGAGTGATTGATAGGAAGTGCCGTTTGTGGAAGGTGATGGGGGGGTGGTCGGCAAAAGCAGGCATGCCAGGGCATTTGAACGCCGTTGCATGGGCGTGCATAAATTATCCACACGATGTCATACGCAGCTTGAGTACTCATAGCGTGCAACGAGGTTAGCAATTCCTGAGTAAGGTCAGAGCTTGTGCAAGTGTGCGTGAGTCTGCGATGATACCGATGGTTTTGCAGTCTTACGGATGTGTGTAAGGTAAAGTGGGCGTATGTTGTGCTGCAACGGCATAGCGATCACAAAGGATTAGCATACTATCGCAGAGAGACTGCGTGCATAATCACTGTTGCAATTGCAGTTGCAATCCATAATGAATCAGGCCCTAAATGCAGTATGACCAGGTTGTGCAGTGATACTAAACCTGGCAACTCAAGGCTTCCCTCAAACAGTAACAATCTTCAAACCGCACCCTCAGTTATTGGAGTTATCCAACAATATGACTGTAGCTGATGCAGTTGTTTCAGAGTGGAATTTCGTATTGTACAGAACAACCATAATTGGTAATTTTATAGTTTACAAGCACCATATAGATTGCTACTGTTTTTGTCTTCCTATAAACACAGCGGAGGCAGCTATTTTTGTGTTGAATCTGTATTCATGGTAATGCTTTACATTGGTTCACCAGTCACTCAGGCTGTGAGTGAACGGATACTTTAGCTGGCCATACACTTAAAGATTTTCTTTACAACTAGCCAACTAGTTGGCTAGTTGGTACTAAAATCTGGTAATGTATGGGAACAATCGACAATTGACCATTTGGTCCCAAACAAAGGAAAACGGACAAAATTTGTCGCTCAGACAGGTTGGTGAAATCCTTTTAATTTTACCAATTTGTTGGAATTACCATTTTTGTCCATTTTCAGCTGGGTTTTACCTATAAGGTGACTGTTGTTTAGGAGGTGAGTGCTCTGTTTAAATGTGATGTTTGGTTCCTATTCCAGATTTTTGTTATATGCACCACAAGGTTTATAAACCCCTCTGAGCCATGATTCCAGTAAACAAATACAAGAAGGGGATATAAAAAAACTAAAAGAATTTTTTTTTCTCAGGAACTGTCCTAGAAATAAGTATTGTAAACGGGCCATAAATTGGACCATCTCTGTGATGTATCTGGTGACTTCTCATTAAATCTTTTGTCTATTCTTATCTCCTTCCCCGACACATCCATCATTTCTCTTTTTGTCTGTCTCACTGACTGCCAGCCTGAAAAGAATGAGCCTAGCAGCGCAGATCATGCTGTTAACACTGCTGATGCCACTTTTGTAGTTGACTGGTCCAGTCAGTCCACTGAGGCTGCCCAAGTAAGTAGCTTCCCGATCACTTGGCATCGATCTTATAAGCATCCTGTCCTCCTTACCTGGATTCTGTATTTTTGTTAGATTTATTTAGGCATAGTGCATACAGATGCGCCCATGATCATTGTGGCTGACCACACCATAAACGTGCGCATGCATCGCTCTACGCGCCACGGTACACTATGGCGCGTCCCCATCGCAGGAGTGCATCTCCATTCTAACCTATGGCGACACTAATGAGTGTCTCTGATTGCGGGAGCGCATCTCCATTCTAGCCTGTGGAGACACGAATGCGCGCCTTCGATCGCAGAAGTCCATCTCACGCCACGCGTGCCGCGATACGAAGAGCTATGAAAAACAATCTAGCTGGGCATATCTGTAGTTGTGGATGTTATACAGGTGCAGTGATCTGGGTTATATAACTATTACTGACACTTTTTTCTGTTGTTTTTTGTTTTTAAAAGGAATGTTAGGGGCAAATTTACTAAAGTGAAAGTTTTTAGAAGTGAGTTTTAGAAGTGATGTTGCCCATAACAACCAATCAGATTCTAGCTTATTATCTTCTAGAAGGTGCTAGTTAAATGTTAAGTAGAATCTGATTGGTTGCTATGGGCAACATCACTTCTAAAACTCACTTCTAAAAACTCTCACTTTAGTAAATTTACCCCTTATACTGCAGCTGTAGTTATTCTAAAAACAAAGGTTGTCACCGAAAAAAATTATTTCCCATGAGTTTTATACTACTAAAAACAAGTACTTTTCCAACAGTAACTTTAGCCATTCACTAGAGGCATTCTCCCACTGGAGCCTATGGTCAGTATTTTACAGCACCGTACATTCATCAATAATTGCTTTACTACTTATTTGTGGAACACACACATACACTACAGAGGATGAGAGAAATAGAGAATTACTTTTTCTCCTGATTTTTTTTTCTTTCATTAAAATTAATAATCATCCTCTAAAATGACAATATTAATCTGTTCTACTATATTTAGATGCATCCCAATGCAGAGTCTTCTTTCCTTATTTTGTGACTGAGTAGTGATACTTCATCGTCCTTGTCTGACTTCAGAACCACGAGTTCCACAAATAACCTGTTTAAAATGTAATTTACAGACATCTGTTTGATCCATTACCTGCTCCTGTATTTAGTTTTTGATCGCCTTAGCCTGGGATAATATAAGCAGGTCTGTTGGACATTCTTTAATAAATTGAGCCCAGGTTAAATAAATGATAGCTTCAGTAACAGACAAGTCTTCCCATGGATTATATTTAGCTCACATCAATTGTGCTCTGATGTAGCTACATCATAAGAAACATCAGGAAACTTAAGAATTCTTTGGATCAGCACCCCAAATACTAGTGACAGCTAGCTCATATGTCCCTCTGCTGTTAATTGAGAAATGTGGTCACCCATCAGAATCAATGGTTCTTATAAACTGCTCTGTTTATAATGCGGGGTACAGGGATTCTGTGCAAACTGTAAAAATAGAGACTGACAAACCTTAAGGGACAGATTTATCAAACCTTCTAAAGAGGACAAATAGTGTTGCTCATAACAACCAATCAGCTTCTGGTTATCATTACTGTCAACTTATAGCTACAAATTGTTTGGTTGCAATGGGCGACACCTCTATTCATACTCTTTAGAAGGTATAATAACTCTAACATAAAAGTTTTATATAATAAATTGTCTGTTAAATAACTTGTGATACATTTCCATTAAACTGGTTTTTAGGTGACTTAGAGGCCTATGTATTAATAATTGCAGAACTGCCATGATTATTAAGGTTCCGAATTGCGCCAGATATTTTATATTGTAATCAAAATATCCCCCCTATGTACAAAGGGGAACACGCAAGAACGGCAGTTGCGGTAACCACTGTCCCAGCAAGTTATATCCCTGGCATTTTGTTGAAGGTTTTCACATTTGTGAAGGACTTCTCCACGGGAAGCTGACACTGCCCATGCGGAAAGTGTCAGCTTCCACCTTCGGCCGGAGGCTTCAGGATAGAGATCAGAAGATCTGAAGATGGTGTAAACTACTGGGGCCAAAGCTTTTTGGAGTTTTATAGATGGGGCTGAGATCGTAGTCCCTGTTGCTAATAATGGGTACTGTGATCTACAGTCTAATTAGCACTCTGCCGCAGATTTATGTGAGATTTCTGCCAGAGATCTCCTGCATTGTGCTATTAGTACATGGCAGCAATTCATCAAAGTATGCAGAAACTAGCGGTGATGCGACTAGAAACACACCAGCAGACTGTGCTGATTAATTTGATATGTGACACTTGTATATCTGTGTGCGACCGAGTCCCTGAATCTGTATACGAATTGCTACAATGTAGCGGCTGCAGCTTTTTTTATTCCAAGTTCCTTTGTGTTTATTTTATAGCCTCAGGTGCTCACAGATATACAGGTGTCACATATCAAATGAATGAGCACAGTCTGTCCTAGTCGCATCGCAATTTAGATGCATTTTCGGTAATAACTAGCAGAGTTGCAGGGAACCTGGTGGCTCACTCACGCCAGGCTAGTTGCGCTGCATGGCGTATTGAGGCTAGATTTATGAGGACACATCTGTATGTATGGTGCTTGGTGTTTAATCCTAGCTACAGTAGTGGAATCAGCTATTTTTCCTGTGGTTCATCTTGTATTTAGATTGATTTGAAGCAAAGATATTGGCATACAGTAACCATGTTGCTATATTTGTATTAGATACAGTTTTAGATGCCATCAAGGTATGCAATTTCATAATATCTTTAACGTTTTATGGGGAATATGTCCACATAAATGTATAGATTATTTTATTTATTTATTTATTTTATTTATTATCAGTTATTTATATAGAGCACACATATTCCGCAGTGCTTTACAGAAAATATTTGGCCATTCACATCAGTCCCTGCCCCAGTGGAGCTTACAATCTATATTCCCTGCCACATTCACACATGAGGGTTACTTTTTTGCTGGGAGCCAATTAACGTATAAGTATATTTTTTGGAGTGTGGGAGGAAACCAGAGTACCCAGAGGAAACCTATATACAAACTCCCCCAGGGAGGGTCATGATGGGAATCGAACCCACAACCTCAGTGCTGACCTTTACACCGTCTGTGCTGCCATTACATTTATCGCTTAATTGATATTAAATTTAATGTTGAGGAACCATTATACGCATTAATAAGTGCCTCATTACATGAGTTGGGACTTCCCAAGTAACTTTTATATCTGTCAGTATTTGATACATTGCAGGAAATTTAGCTTAAGTTCAATTTTAAACAGAAAAGGTTCCCCTAGGGCTGAGGTGATGCTTTTCTTATTTTGTATCTGGTCATTTTGTCACTTCTGTTATCAGTGTCAGACTGGGGCATAAAGGGCCCACCGGGGGAATGCAGTGGTAGGGGCCCATGCTTAAGGGGTGTGGTCATCCACAAGAGTGGGTGTGGCCAGCCACCACAGATGCTTGGCTAACCATTAGGCAAATCTTGGTGTAATTTCAATATAGGGAACCAAGGGGTCTATATACTAAGCCTTGAAGAGAGATAAGTAGTTGGAGATTCCTACCTGTCAATTTTCAAACACAGTATGTAAAGTTACAGTTTGGAGCTGATTGGTTGGTACTACCTCCATCCACTTTATCTCCCCCATGGTTTAGTAAATAGACCTCATAGACCCCAAAGCCCCCATGCTGATCAGTGGTCCTGCTCCTCCAGGTAACTGACCATATAAAAGAGTAACAATCTATAAATTGAGGTCTGGAACCTGACACCTAGAAGAGGGGGGTGGGCCCCTAGGCAGTGGGGCCCACCAGGGATTTCCCCTGTACCCCAGTACAACCCTATCTGTTATTTCTTTATGTGCGAATCCAGAAACAAAATACTGTTTTCTTGTTAGTTAATGACTAATTATTAATGAATGGATGTTGTGTTTCAGCCACCAGAACCAGCTCCTATTGCCTCTCCTAGGAAGGAAACAGAGGTTAAACGTGACACCGTTGAGAACGATACAAATGTAAGATGTTTCCTTCTGAGATCAATATACTGTAATAAAAGATAAATGATACAAAGTGTTTATCCTCATAATTCTGTGTATCCAGACTGACAGTGAGGATTAGTTACACAAGTTGTATGCAGTGTTTTCCAGTATTATTATTATTATTATTATTATTATTATTATCATTTATTTATATGGCGCCACAAGTGTTCCGCAGCGCCTTACAAAGTACATCAACAAATAAGTTGACCAATGACTTAAAGAGTAATACAATACAGGACCAGGACATGGATAATATAGATTGCTACATTAGCAACCATAACACCCAGATAAGCGACAGAGCAAAGCAGCCAAGAAGTAGATGAAAGTAGAGAAGCTGGTAGAGGGCCCTGCTCTTAAGAGCTCACGTTCTGTAGGGGGTATATGTGAAAAACACCAACTTCAAATGTTAGAAAAAAAATAGAACCCTGTACCAAAGAGCTCACAATCTAATTATTGCAAATGTATCAAGTATTACACTGCCGTATTTATACAAACTTGTGGTTACTTATCGGTCGTTCATAGGTGCTTGTAAAGGGAGGGGTTTACTAGACTAGAAAAAATAAAAAAAAAAGTCCCCCAGCACACTGTAAAAGGCCAGCAATAAGATTTAAGTACTACATGATAATAGAAATTCAGAGATCTTTGCTGTATATATTTGCTAAGATGTGCTTCAGCATTGGGCCGCGTCAAGGTGTCACTGTACCAGTGTCAATAATGCTACATGATAATAGCACCCGTTCTGGGTCATATAATTGCATACTATTGTGCCACATGGTTATAGCACATATATTGATATTGATATATCTAAGTGGAGAATCAAATCACCTGGAGATACCCAAGAGACCTCCAAATAGCACAACAAGAACCAGCACACCCTCCCAGTGCTGGTCTCATCCATGCCTCTCAGAACAGTGATACAAAATAGTGGTTGCACAGATCAAGTTAGTCTTTCACAGGTGCTTGTAAAGGGAGGGGTTCACTTTAGACTAGAAAAAAAAAAGAAAAGAAAAATGTTCCCTCCAGCACACTGTAAGGGGTATATTTACTAAAGTGCGGGTTTTTAGAAGTGGAGATGTTGCCCATAGCTGTAGCAACAAATCAGATTCTACTTAACATTTGACTAGCACCTTATAGAAGATACTGTAATAGCTAGAATCTGATTGGTTGCTATGGGCAACATCTCCACTTCTAAAAATTCTCACTTTAGTAAATTTACCCCTAAGACTCCGATATTTATGCAAAATGTAAACTGCACTTAAGCAAAAACACTATTTATAATAACATGCTATAGAACAAATCTCCAGCATCTCTTTGCAATGTGGCTGTAATTGCGGGGAGCCGAGGAAGCCTGATCTACTACCTTCAGTGAGAATCCCTAGGGCTACTATGGGGATTCTTGCATGTGCAGGTGGAAAGCCATACTGCCTATTGATTTTACAACCATCATCATTAGTATCTGCACTTGCCCCAGCCCCATTCTAGGTGCAAGAGATCCATTGGAAACAGGCTGTTCATCCCTGTACAAATGACTCCGCATCGCATGGAGCATGTGATACACGCCCATGACACTGCCAAGACACTCCCACGAGTCATGGTGCTTATGTGCGACTGCGACCGCTTTGCACTGCCCAGTTCCCACTCTAAAACACTTTATTTCACAGAAAGCCAGATCCGGCTAAGTTCCATCCAACTCATAGTACAGTAGGACGGACATAAACAAAGATGGGTAAATTTACATTTGCACATGTACTGTATGCAAAAACTTGTCATTTGCATCCGTGAATAGAGATTTGTGTGACTCCGAATCATCCACAAGGTGAGCAAATCCCTTCACTATTCTATGTGGTTCACAGCCTCAAGGAAGAATAGAGGTGCAGTTTGATGGCATCATTACACCCTTCTACATGACCCCTACCACCAGGTAAAAATACTCTGCTCCTGGACTTTCACATTTACAATTGTAGTCATCTGTGTTTCACTAATTGAGAATGGTTGTTAATACAGGTGATAGCAATCATAAGTGAAGTGGTAAGCAGTAAGTCCAGGAGCAGAGCATGCATCTTGTACCTGGTGGAAGGGGTTATGTAGGAGGGTCTGCATCACCTATAGTCCTAGAGACCACGGAACCAGGTAGACACACTCAGCTCTAATAAGGTTAACAGAAAACATAAAAAAACCAGGACAAACATGGAAACTTATTTGTGTTACATGACAAACGTTTAGCCCCATGCTAGGTTCCATTTTCTATATGAATGTACTCATATACAGGTTGTGTATCCCTCATCTGAAATGCTTGGGATCAGAAGTGTTCTAGTTTTCCGATTTTTCGGACTTTGGAATATGTGCATATACACAATGAGATAACTTGGGAATGGGACCCAAGTCTAAACACAAAATTCATTTATGTTTCATATACACCTTATACACAGAGCCTGCAGGCAATTTTATACAATATTTTTATAATTTTGAGCATGAAACAAACTTTGTGTACATTGAACCATCAGAAAGCAAAAGTGTCACTATCTTTATACTATATTTTTGTATATTTTAGAGCATTTTAGATTTTTAAATTTCGGATAAGGGATATTAAGCCTGCATCAATAAATAAATACTGTGTATAATCTATTTGTGAAATGTATTCTGTATATATTCTATTTGCTGAATTTATTATCATTTTTTGCAGCAATCCAGTTCGCTCCCAGCTGTTGTTGTTGAAACTTTTTCTGCTACAGTGAATGGTACAGTAGAGAGTGCACCTCCCAAGACGAACATGCCCCCTGGATTTCTGTATAAGGTTAGAACAGAAACACTGATTGTAACTGTGAAATCTAAAATTAAGCCAATCATAGAGGCCCACCTTCTTATATATGGCACACCACTTTGTGTTGGTTCTATCTGAGGTAAGGAGTGCCAGGAATTTAATGGCACAGTGTAGCTTTGGGAAAACTCCAGCAATCTGATCTGGTTAATTTTTTGTCCTTATAGGGAGAGTAGCCGAAGCATTTCTCTGTTTGTGTTTTGTGCAGGAAAATAAATGTGAGAGTGCTGCCTGTTTTATATGTATTAGGATATATTTCAGTGGGAGTCAGTAAGGGGAATGTATGTAATGTAAAAGCGCAAAACTGCAGAACAAATACTCATTTGTGGCATCATGTGCTGACTTTTAAGCAGCTGCACCCAGATTTACATGGAAGCCAATGAATTTGTGGGGTACACTGGCTGATAGAGAAGTTGGGTCCATGATGAAGGGGACCTTTGCCGTGTTTAGGGGTGTGCCTCCTGTACTTTTGCAAAATGTAATTATTTATAAGGGATAAAATGGTGGAGAGGGTATAATTTACAGCTTCGTGCTTATCTGAGGTCTCTGAGATTAGACTTCATCAATTAAGAGGACACAATTTGCAGCTTACAGTTGTACTTCTGTGTGAGAGCTTGTTTCTAGGCACATTCAACAGCCGTGGATGCTCGCTGGTAGTCATTTGTGTTCCCTCCTTTTCTTCCTTCCATGCTCCTCCACTTCAAACAAGAAAATAAAGTACTTATACCGGCAGCAAAGAATGAAGCGATGCAGAAAGAGGTGGTAGGAAGGATTTCTAGAACACACATGACCAATCTGATTAGAAAATACAATTAGTACAGTGGTGCAATTTGTTGCACACAGTTGTCATAGACGTTATAGAAATTACCTCTGCTACACTTCTGTACACCATCCACAGTTGGAATTCAAATGCGAGTATCCATCCGTATACTGAGTCGCACGGATCTCTGCAGCTGCATTGGCCCCCAGCCCGCCATCAGCTAGAGCAACCGTCAACACTGTTCTTAGCGGGATGTAGTTATGAGACCAGGGGCCACGATGCCGTCGGTCTCAATACCTACGCTGAAATCCTGACAAGGGACTTAAGATAGGCATCAACATACCGATGTCTATCTTAATCCCGACGCCCCAATGCAGAAGGATGCCAGACCGAACGAGGTAGGGCCGGGGCATCCTTAGCGTTAGCTGTGTTGGGAGAGGGTTAGGTTTAGGGAGTGTAGCGGGGTTAGCGTTAGGTTTTTTGTTGTTGTTTTTTTTGGGGTGGGGGGTTAGGGTTAGGCACCCCTAGGGGACAGGGCTAGGGTTGGGCACCACTGGGTGGTGTTAGGGTTAGGTACTAAGGGGGGAGGGTTAGGTTTAGGCACCTATAGGAAGGGTTAGGGTGCGGGGTGGAGAGTGTTAGGCTACAAGAAGGGAAGGTTAAGGGGGGAGGGTAAGTATACTTACCCGACCCCTGTCGGGACACCAATCATTGGGATGCCGCTGTTGGTATTCTGACAGGAGGCATCCCGACAGTTGGCATTACATACCCATTCCGTTATCATCTGTCCTATGCTGGATGCAAGAGATCCTTCTGAAAGAGGCGTCCCCTCGGCATACACACAACTCAGAACATGGTGTACCTCTGGCTATGCGCACCATGACACTCCTACTAGGGGGTTCTCTTCTGAGCATATGCCCATTTCATGGAGGGTGAGAAACTGTGGAGATCAGTCTGACAAGAATCACTCAGAGAGATGCATGTACTCACTACAGCACATTCACAGTTTGCTTAACCTCCATGCATGCAACTCAGGATCAGACCCTTTATGTGCAAATGTCAGTATAAATGACATATATTAGTAAGAAAATAATGAAAGGTATCAGATGGATAAATTATTCCAGTTAATATAAAGGCAACTTAGTAAGCTGTATAAGGCCACAAGTTGTGGGAGGCAGTGGAACAAAATAAACATGTTCGTCATAACAACTGGTAGTTTGTGTTAGAGATGGGAAGGCCACCTTCAGGTTTCTGCCTAAGCCAGGTAAATATCTAGCCCACCCTGCGTGTACAGATAATCATGTCCTGTGGCTATTTTGCTCCTATATTGATAATGACATGTCTTGTGTATTG
Organism: Taudactylus pleione; assembly: GCA_031769625.1. Taxonomy (NCBI): domain Eukaryota; kingdom Metazoa; phylum Chordata; class Amphibia; order Anura; family Myobatrachidae; genus Taudactylus; species Taudactylus pleione. Next base: position 5,070,073 of record JAUIMM010000670.1, read on the forward strand.
ATATGATTTGTTTGTGGCTGTGTTTTATGACAACAGTATCTTAAGTAAATATAACAGATCAAGCTATGGTCTCTTATTATATTGGGAGGTGTGTAAGAATATCTGCCCAGAGCTCTGCGTAGGGTCAGTTCTGACCCACTTTGCACTCTGCATTATTTAACAAAGCTTTATATTGTTTCAGGTTCGGGCCCAACATGACTATAATGCAACTGACAGTGACGAGTTAGAGCTGAAATCTGGAGATCTTGTTCTAGTAACTCACTTTGACAACCCAGATGAGCAGGTGAGCATGACGGTTGGTGAACCCTAAACCTCGTCCCTTCTGGACTGAAAATGAGTAATTATGGTATCGCATGATAATATATGAAGGACCACTAAGCCTAAAGTATATATTTCTACTGGTCATATTCCCAGACTTAATTGTCTGAGGAGCTTATCAAAACTTTCAGATATTGCATAGACATTATCTAAATTAGAAGATAAAGTTAGATATCATTGCTAGTTTGTCAATCATGGTCAAGATTTGGGAAGCTTTTTGTACACTTTGGTAGCTATATCTCTTTGTATAGCACATTGCATTGTATTTCAAAATGTTGTACTATTGTACCTAATAAAGCAAGGGCGATTTTATCATCTGCGTTGGATTTATAAATGTCGCTAATCATGTGTTCAGTACGAACTATGTGTGTATTTTGTACCTTGCCTGCTGCATCGTATGTGGCTTCACTTCTTGCTGTTATTGCATTTATAAAACCTCAATGTTCTGTATCTTGCTTGTGAAGTTTTTGTGCTACTGTTTGGTGCAGCAGAATTTTGTGGTGCCTTACAAATAAATGTTCCCTTAGCAGTGCTCTTATCTGAATATTCTGTGATTTTGTCCCTTTCAGGACGAAGGCTGGCTAATGGGAATTAAGGAGAGTGACTGGCTTCAGAATAAGGATTTTGAACAACATAGAGGAGTTTTCCCGGAGAACTTTACAGAGAAGTACCAGTGAGGAGCAGCAACCCTTCAACTCGGGGATATAAAGCAAATTTTCTGTGAAAATTATAAACCACGTCTACCCTATGAACAGTTACCCTACAAGTGTCAACTTAAAGGTTTCATTCTCTAATAGGCGCAAGGTTAGATAGTACATAGACACAGTTCCTGGATTGCTAAAATGTATGTGTTCCCCAGTTTCACACCCAGATGTGATTGGATTGATCTTTGGTCTGTTACAAATTGATTAGTTCTGGGGGGTCCCCATGTATAGGTTGCTCTGTAAGAATGCCAAATACTATAGTGTGTCATTTTATTGTGTACATGTCACATGAGGGAGCTACTGTGTGTCCTAAAGAAGTATTCAACTGATCATTTCAGTATGAACTAGTGACATCACAAAGTGCCTAATGCTCCAGTGATGTCACCAGTTCCTAATGACTTCATCGGCAGCATTCTCCTATTAGCACATGTTATCGTGGTATAGCGTGTTTTATGATCATCATCTGCAGACACTGTGTGCCATACCACCAGAATCACACTTTGAGAACAGATATGGAATTTTGAATACCTTGTAACACTAAACTCAAATCGTACATAAGTAAATGTAATCATAGCAAAACATGTACATTGCATTTGTCCCAAGTTTCATTCGTCATCGGCAAAAGATATCCTGAAATTGTTTCCTAGAATATGGAAAAGACACGGCTCATTATAATAGCCTTCATAGCGGATTCCTAAATGTTTCCACCTACTTATACATGTAGATCTGCCCACTTCTATGGGTTTCACTTTCAACCAATCTCATGAGCAGTTTGGACAGTCCTGTGGGAAATTCTAAGGTGTGATTTTAGCAGTGGACTCTATACTGATTGCATGCTTGTTATGCAGTCAGGTCTGCCAGTGGTGGGCAGAAAATTCCAAACTTTCTTTAAGTAAAATGGAATCATATATAATGTTTGTGTCTCTGACCTATGTCAAGTCACGAAAATACATAATGGAAATAACCCTGGTGTTAAGGGTGCAGTGTCCCATAATATAACTTATATATGTACGCTATAATACCACTATCAAAAAACCAGTGACAGCGGAGGTCTTTTTGTCGCATTACTGTCTCATGAAGGTTGTCTACCTCTGAATTTGACAAGTTGCAAAGTGTGTGTTAAATGCATTAAAAGTATTAGAAGTTTTTTTTCCAACCATCTGAATGATTCTTGTAACACCCTTTCCGTCCAGTCATTCTGTTTAATGCTTTTTATGAAGGCATTCATTCGAGGTTCATGCAGTTATGAAGTGCTACATTGTGACACATAATATATATCATCAATCAGATTGAGGTTCACAACTGTTATTTTTCATGAATTGTGATTTTTGCAATTAAAATATATCCAGTTGTGCTATCACACAGGTTTGCCTGCATTTTTGGATATGAATTAAACATTGATCTTAAAGTCAACATTTACTCGATTAGAATTATAGTCCAGTGCTATCCAGAATTTCATGGAAATAACTTGTTTATAAAAAAAAATTAAAATAAAGTATGTATTTGGGCTGGATCCCATTTGAAAAGTAGTATTTATACAGTAGCATTAAGGAAAGTTCTAAGCCAAGGTCTTGGCACTTAAGCGGCCAGTTGGACATCCTTGTTCTTGGTAATCTGGTTGCAAATGTCACCTCTAAATATAGACGAGTCTGCAACTTTTTTATTTTCGGATTTCAGAATAAATGTTTCCAGTGAATAGAGAAAGAGGAGCAGATACACCGTCCACTGGGTTCCCCAACATAAATTCATAAGTGTGGATAATAACACAGGCAAAATATTCTTATCTTATACCAACAACAGTTGGAAGATCTGTATGATGTGTATGTTAAATACAATCCAAAGTGTATCTGTTCTGGTTAAGGTATAGACATTTTTCATATATGTAAATGTATTTATTTGCAAATTCTGTTAACTATTCTTTTAAAGTTAAAAAAAACAAAAAAAACAACAATGTTCTTCTTTGATCTATAATTCTAAACAAATGAGACTGAAGATGGCTTTAGTGCATTGACTTTACCTTTTTAATAGAGTTTAAAGTTTCTGAAATGTTGATCATTTCATCTACTGTAGACACTGCCCGCAATTACATTATGAGCAGAATATGAGGCTTAATGCGCTTTTTAATGCACTGTTCAGCATATACCCCCCATGATTTTACCACATCTTCCATTACTAAAGTCACTTGCAAACTGAGGTACATAGCCCCCCGGGAAGTCAACAGGACTTCATTTACTCTTGTGTTTTTATAAGAAATGTTTTTGTGTGTGTTCATTCAAATAGCTAACAGAACTGTGATTTTATACTGTAACAAGGTAACCTGTGAGTGATGTTCTGAGTGTGTAATGTAGACCCATGAATGAGTTACTCAAAGCTTAGTAACCCTCTCTGCTGCAAAGACTGCTGTGATACATTTTAATACATGCTATTTCTTAGATTGGTCAGCATACATATATATATATATATATTTTTTTGTCAATTATTATTTTGTAACGAACACTATGAAGTTTGACAATGGTGATTTAAAAAAGTGGGTGCACTAAATATATTTATGGCATGTAGTACCTATTAGCTAATGGATTTTAAAGTATACAGTCGCCTACGTACAGTGAAGACAGCCATTTTGTGGGCGGGACCCATAGTTTGCTCATTGTTTTACTTGGAACTAGTGATGTCATCGAGACATGAGGCAAATGTAAATGGACAGGTTGCGCTGCAAATTTTTAGGTCCTGCCCACAAAATGGCCACTCTACTGTGTGTAGGCGGGCGCTACACTTTAAACTTGAAGTAAGACAATGAGGTATAAAGTTTACAGGGAAAAGAGAAAGTTCCTCTGATAATTATTGGTTGTGTATATTTTAGTTGTCAGTCTCCCATTAGTGATGTCAGTGACTTAAACTGGTTCAGTTTACTGGCATCACTCAGTTACTGGTTTCATCTGTGAAAGAGTTGGCAGTCTTTTTTTTTTTTTTACTGAAAAGTGGTGAAAAAGTGATAATCACAAGGGGATTGTGTCTGTGTTTTTATGGCTCAGGTAAAGGCTTGTCCTGAATACATTTGTACACCTGTTACATTACATCTAATAAATAAATATCCCCAAGATTTGGTGTTTTGTTATTACATGGAATAGTAGGAGACTGTGTAAGTGATTCACTCTAATAACATTAATTTGTCTGGCTCATAGCTCAGTGATAGACAACCGATGGCTCCCCAAATTCTGGCAGGCGTGCCTAAACTTGTAGTTCCACAACACCTGGGAAGCCACAGACAGCTCACATCTGCTAGGTATCTAATAATCTATGTTTGAGAAATAACTACTCGGAGAGCTGTAAGAACTGGTTCCTATGGCTCAGCTAGAAATTGTGTCATCATCTATACGTACAGCCAGCTACCTACAGCTTTGAACAGCCAAGCTGCGGTAAGTGGCTGTCCTGTTTATCCCCAAGGGTAAGTTACTGGATTTATAGTGCTGCCCAGAATACACAAGTTTTCAACTGCATATAAAGCTAACACAATGGTGATATTCTAAAATAACAATGCATATAAATGAAATATAATTAAATTGTTCAGGTTTTTTTTTATTGTTTGGATAAGAGACAACAGGCAACTGACCTACTCGGAGGTCTACAATAGACAAATGGTACAACATTAATAAGCATTAGACATGTAAAATGACATTAAATTCCATCTCTAAGGCACTTGATTTCAGGCGGCCATTCCGCGGGACCATAGGGTTACTCAGATGGCCGATTATCGAATGATCTGCGATCGCGGCTGTGTATTTGTTTGCACTTGCTTGGATCTGTGAAGCTGCCGACGGGCATCACAATACATTTCCTGCTCGCTACAGCATTAGCATATTTTTGCACAGCAGATGCGTGTGGGATCGCAGCTGCGAATGCATCAGTCTACATCTCTGATTCAACCCCATTGTCCAGACATCAACCCATGTCCAAAATCTAAACTTGCATTGAGCTTTAACCCTATCCCAAGCCCAATACCGCCCAAAGTGTATCCTGAGTCCTAAGATTTCTCTGACTTTGCTCCTCATATTGTATAACCCCTACTCAGTCTAATTTTCCTCAGCAGAAATGTTTAACAAAATTTGACACATTCTATGTGTAAGATCCAGTCCCACGTTTCCCCTCATATTTTGCCAAGAGCATTTGGGATCCGTTAACATTATCTTCTTTCAGGGCACCCCTAAAGCGGCCCTAGCTGGATTTTTTATTTTTTTTATAAACTGTCCAATAGAAAAATATAACTAAAAAATTTAGGACATGCTGGTCAATTTCATTGTAGGAACATTGTGGAAATGATTATCACAGAGTACAGTCTGTTAATTTCTATAAGTAAGTTAAATATTGTAGCAAAGATATACCCAGTGGCGGCTCCAGGTGGGGCTGCAGCACAGTCCAAAATTCAAAGGGGGAGCCACACCAACTGCCATCTCAAACGCTGTCAAACATTGCCGACTGGGATCATATGGCAGTTGGTGTGGCTCCCCTAATTGAATATTGGACTATGCTGCAGCCCCCCACCTCTGGAGCCGCCACTGGTATAACCATAATCATTGTAGTTGTAGTGACACACACATTTAGTGGACAGCAGAGGGGGCAGCTGGAAACACTGACATGTTAGGACACTGGCTGGTATACTGGGCTCTTGTTGGCAGATCAGGGCACTGGTGTTGGGATTCTAGAGGGCACCAGTTGGCATACTATGGGAGCACGCATGTATTTAGCTCCCATGGGTTACTTAATTATTCATTTTTAACATTTCATTTGTTTTGTAAAATTACTAAAGACTATATAAAAAAGAATGGAAGCTACTATACATCTTGTATCAGCTTCTAACTTTATGTGAATATTGATCAATTTTTTCCATTGACAAACACGCTGCAATTAATAGATTACAGTTTAAGTTTAAGAACTTTTATATCCCATTATATTGAGCCATTTACAGACTGTTCTAGATATGGGAATGTTAAAAATCAACACAAAAAGGAACAATAACAATCTAAAATTCAACCACAGACAACACATCAAGGAGTTCATTTTACCCTTTGTAAGAGAGGCCAGAGAACTGATTGAATTGATTGAAAAAAAGAAAACCTTCAACTGTAAATTTGTATTGGTGAAATGTACTGCCATTGTCCTGTACTACCAAACATCTGCTCTGTAAATTCAAACACAGAGTATGGAGGACAGAATAGACCTATTGCATGATATGAGAAAAGCAGCCTTAAACCCAAGAAAACAGAGGAGAGTTTTTGCAAATTTGAACAATGGAAAACAAATTACTTCAAGGATACTTCTACCAAAGCAGATGTACAGTCACCAAACAATTATTTATCTAGAGGCAGAGACAGTATAAGGCTGATATTTGTAACAGTGACTAATAGTTTATGAATACACTACATAATATATCAAATATTGAATGCACAAATCAGTAGTCAGCGATGGGTTTCTGGGCTGAACTGAAACACAACTTGCTCCAATGTGACTGACTGAGGAAATTATACTGGACTTGGTGAACTTGTACTATTCTCATGAATTATTGGATGACACGGATGGAAACCGTCCTAATTTTGGCTCCTTAAAAGAGGTGGGGTGAATCAGAAAAGGGGGTGGTCTAACCTGGAGTGGGCGGGATATCTATTATCTGGAGCATACCTTAAAATAAGGATTTTGAAGAACTGCACAAGCTTTGCTCAACAGTTAATGCGCCTCTTCCCCCCTTACTATATTTTACCATGGAGGGAAAATACAAGCTCATTTTACATGCAGTGCGCAAATACTGGGCAGCTTTGTTTGTATAATGAAATTCACAACATTTTATTATTTATTTATTAACAGTTTCTTATATAGCGCAGCATATTCCGTTGCGCTTTACAATTGTAAGCATTAATAGAACAAAACTGGATAATAACAGACAGATATATAGGTAGGAAGGCCCTGCTCGCAAGCTTTAATCTATAGGGAAATAGGCATTGATACACAAGGATAGGTGCTATATATTGCATTTTGGTCCAGCCAGATTGCAGAGTTTCTTGGTTGGCTGCATAATTCAGTCACACAGGAATGTCGACCAAATGTCATGAGGATGTGAGAGAAAGACAATGACAACATACTTCCATACTTTTGAAGATGCATTTCAGGGAGATTGTGAAAGTAACACCTATGAGCACGCATTAAAGTGGACGTGTACTGTATCATAAAATTGCCTTACATCCAAATATAAACGAGCCCAAAAGCAGTCAGTAAGATCTATTTGTTAATGAAAATACACTGATAATTTCCAGAAACTGCATTTAACTATAGGGGTCATTGTGCCTTATAATTAATGCAGGGAAAAAATACTAATGATCCCATTTGAATGTATATTTTTTTAATATAACAGCTTCATAGTGGGAGTAAAGGCCCCCATACACGTGGAGATTTGTATCAGATCCGATCTCGCATACGATTACCTTGAAAATTCTTCCCTTGACATTCTGTACGATTTGTATTTCGAAAAGCTATGATTGTACAAACGACCATACGATCTGATGTATCTGAAACAATTGCAAATCTTTTACGATATATCGTATGCAGCAAATACACACACAATGCATCTGCTGAAATGTCAAAAAATGGAGGAGTGTCCAGGGACATCGTACATCGCATCGTACTGCAGAAAAAGTGCGTACGATGTGTGTCAAATCATACACGATAGGTCGCAATCTTTCTGTAAAACCATCTGATCTACAAGGCCGATACACGACTTTGGGGATGCACATCGTAATCGTGTATGAAACCACTACTTTTTGCAATGAGGAGAGTTGGCAAGTATGATTCACAATTTAGCTAAGTCGGAAATGGAGAAAACTCAAATCTGTATGCTTATTTATTATACATTTACCATCCTGTAGTGGTTTTATCAAGGAGCAAGTTTACTCATTTTGTTTGCTTTACTCACAACTTTGCATGCAGCCTATAATGCAGAACAGCATAGTTTACATGTTGCAATGGTGCAGGTAGAATAAAACTCTTGCAGGTACTCTGTGCAGTGTGCACATGCAAAATGATCATGGCCACAAATCACAAGAGGCATGGCTGTGCGTCCCAGGGGTGTGTCCGTGTATTACAATTGCATATAGTACTTGTGCTGGGGTTTTGGAATCGTAGAGAGAGAGCAGAGCAATGAGCTGCAACACGAAAGATCTCATCTGTGGAATTGCTTTTCCACATCTTTTGTTTTGCAGCTCATTGGACTCACTCTCTGCAATTCCAAAACCCCAGTACATACACTGTGTGTAATTTAATATATTTGGCACAGCCTCCCATAGAAGGTATACTATGCAATTCAGTACTGACTGAGATAAAGTCACTATTACTTACAAATGTGTCCTTATTCATTTTTGTCACCACTGAGACTTGCCATGCAGGGGCGGATTGGGATGGAAAACCAGCCCGGGGAAATTTATGGAAGCAGCCCTAATGGGGGCGGGGTCTGTTGAGGGGGGCGGGATCCCTCCTGATTCTGAGTTGGACACAGTTGCAGCTGTCCTTACATATTCAGGTAATAACGGAGAGCACTCAGTGACTTAAAAAATTCACAACAGACTCAGGAGTATTAAGCCATTTTTTTACATAAAATTATGTAGAAGCTGCAGTTTCTGCATAATTTTATGTATTGATCTTATGTACTAATATCACAATGCAGGAGATTTCACAGAAATCTCCTGCAAAGTGCTAATTAGCACTTCAGATCGCAATCCCCTTTAGTATCAATATCAATGGGGACTATGATCTGACCCCTACAGTATGTACTAAACTCCAAAAAGCAAAGCTTTTCGGAGTTTAGCACGCACCGGTAGTTTACGCCATCTTCAGATGGTGTAAACTACTGTTTGTCTATGGGGTGTCCAGGGTCAGGAGAGACATCTTTCTACAGGATCTCTCTCGCAGCCCCTGTCCAGCCCTGTAAGCTGACGCTGTGCGCATGTGCAGCATCAGCTTTCCCCATCTCCAAAATGATGGGGAAATAACTTGTGGGGACAGCGGTTACTGCAATCGCTGTCCCTGCAAGTTCCCGGGAACACAGCCAGGATATTTTCATTAAAAATAAATATATTCCTGGCGAGTTGGAGCATTAATAATCACTAAGTACCGCGATTATTAATACATAGATCCCTCAGTGTGTCATAAGACATTTTGCAAGTCCCTGAACAGGATACCGATGCCGGCATCTCGATGCTCCACAATCCCAATGGTCTAGACAGGTAAGTACCGGCAAAGTCCCCGGGAAAGGGGGGTAAGGTTTAGGCACCACTTGGGGGGAGGTTAGGGTTAGGCACCACCAAGGGAGGGTATATACAGTATATAAATATATATATGTGTGTGTGTGTTATATAATATATATACACCATATATGGTATACGTAATATATGAGATATATATACTGTGTGTATATATATATATATATATTCATATTACATAGTAGAGTGGACTTACTTTATTTAACATGTATATAATGTTTGTGCCTACCCTGTGACGCAGCACACTGAGCACAGAGAAATTTGGCAGGCAGCCACCACCTCCCTCCGCCTTCCTCGTGTTTGGCAACTCGCCATTGGATACTGCCTGGTAGCCTGAGCCTGGTACTTTACTGGCAGCCTGAGCCTGGGTCCACCAATCACTATTGACGGCTCCGCCTCCAGCTCTTCCGCAGCCATATTCCAGCCTCCTCACAGACATCAATCACACCATGCAGTGTGGAGCATGGCTGCGGGAAGGGCTGGAGATGGAGCTGTCAGTAGTGATTGACGACTCCAGGCTCTGCAAAGGCTTCTGGGAGGAGCAGCTGCAGCTGAGCAGCTCCCCCGTCGGCCATTTTTTTTTTCTTAATTTACTTTATTAATCGTGTGCCCTGTGCAGCTGCCGGCAGATAAGCGATCGCGGGGACGGTGCTGCGGAGGCCAGGGGGAGGCAGGACAGTCATTCAGTGAAGGAAGGGCTGAGTGGCCGCTGACCACCAAAGGCACCAGCCCAGCGGGAACTGGCCCGGCAGCCCAATCCGCCCCTTTTGCCATGTCACGCTTGCCATGAGTCACGCATCCTTGATTGGGCACGTGCATCTTTTTCACTTCCGCGATCCATAGGATTGCATTGTGCAGCATACTTGCCAACAATCAGCTCCCTGCTTCCGGGAGGGAGCTGATTGTTGGCGAACAGCGGTGGGCGTGTCCGTACAGCTGTGACACGGGGGCGGATCCAGGGGCAGGGCCACACGATCACGTCATCGTGGCCCCACCCCCTCTTCACAATGCCGTTATTTTTGGCACTGTGAAGCAGGGGGCAGGGCCACGATGACGCGATTCGGCGCAAATTGCTTTAACGGCCCCCCCGCTGTGGGGATTTCTAGTGTATTCTGGGGGGAGGTCGGGAGGGTTTGGGAATGTCGGGAGGCTTGCCTGCCTTTCCTGGGGGCCGGGAGCGGCACCCGATATTCGGAAGGCTCCCGGTTAAATCGGGAGGGGAGGCAAGCCTGTGGTGCAGCGAAGCATGCGCAGGAGGACTTCTGGGTCCTAAGTCCGGAAGTCTTTTTATCGCAAAGGACATCTCTTACCGGGAGAACTGTACTTTGTGATTTTGTTCAAGCATATGGCATTAATAAACGCTGCTATGCTTGTGATGAGTGGCGGAGTGTATCTCAATAAAAATGTGATGTGTCATGCATCCCGCCCCTTGTATTTTAGCTCTTGTGGCTCTGTACTCTCTGATTCATTCGCCTTCCGCTGGTTCCTCACACACCTGTTTCCTGTGTCAGGGTAGAAATACAATGCAAACATCAAAGACACAAGTCCAGAGGCAGGACACAACCAATCCAGCATCATTTTACCTGCAGTTACTGCAAAGTCTCTCTCCAATTATCCTCACACAAGAGGAAAGAACCTGTCTAACAAGGATACCTTCTTTTTTTACAGCGGTTTTTAGATGTGACATTTATTAGCTCTTATTTCAGATACCTACTGACATTTTTATTGCTCTACCTAAAGTTTTTATGACCTCCTTCAAAATGTATTTATTGCAGCGAGGGATTCTTTCTTATAGCCTCTGTGATGACAGACGTGGCACCAAGGACAAGTTTACATCTCACGAATCAAGAAATAAATGTCAGGGATGGAAAATGTCGTTACTGAGGGTTCCATGATGAGGAAACTGCACCCAAGCTTGCTTAAAGTGATGCTACTGACTTGAAAACTGAAAATGGTGATTGCAGCAGTTCCAGAATTGCAGCTTGATTAGACGTTTCATACTTATAGCGACATTACTGCATATACGCTAAATTTTACTCACCTGATAAAAACAATATTTAAAAAAATTCTCTCCTCTGCTCCAGAACCTTGTGTATTGTACCATTTCCCCCAGTGCTCCTCTGTTTTTGTAATATGGGGGCCTATTTAAAAAACATTACAAACCCCAAAGAGTAACTTTCCTTAATACCACATATGGTGGTGATTTGGAATATACTTTCAGGTCTGTGTATCATTTGAGACGCTTGGACACAGGCTCCGAAAAGAGCCCATCCCAGAGAATGCTATAAAATAACGTGATCACTTATGCAGTCACTTTCCTTCCATATACAGACACAACAGAGCTAATGAGCAAAAAAATTGTAGCACATTGAAAATAATGGATAACGTCCTCTAAAGACGGCACTAGCTAATGGGGACAAGCTAACCTTTTCAGAGTTGGTAAATAGCCCATATAAATACATTAAGACCCTGATACTAAGAAATGTGGCAAACCTTGTAAAACTGTTGTTTTTAACTACACTTTTAGTATGATAAATAGACCCATTGGTCCCTTGCCTGTTGACTGAGGTCACACAGGATGTTTATTAAATGTATAGCTCCTACTTACTTCCCAACATTGGTCTTGATTCAGAGATGGAGACAAAGTTGATGTTGGACACAGTGGAGCGATTAATGCCACTGTTCATGCATCAGAGCTGCACTGGACTGCAAAGCAAAGTGGGTGACGGGTAGTCAGTGTTTTGGGGGAGGTAATGGGTTGTTAGAAAAATGCAGGCGTATCTGCACCATTTTCTGGGCGTGCTCTAGTGAGTTTCTGGAGAGGAAATGGCGTCCTAGGAGAGCTGCTGGAAAGGAAATGGCGTCCTAGGAGAGCTGCTGGAGAGGAAATGGCGTCCTACGAGAGCTGCTGGAGAGGAAATGGCATCCTAGGAGAGCTGCTCCATCAGCAAAGGCTTACCCAGAAGTTCGATATACGACTGATGTTTCTGCCTTTGTATGTACGCGGCAGATGCAAGCTGTAGGAGGTGGGCTGAGTCCACTGTGTACAGAATCTCATTCATGTTGACAGTTGAGTCCATCAGGCCCATTGTATCATAGGCCCGTATTCAATTTGAGGCGAAAAGCAGTTTTCGCGTGTTTTTGGCGGAAACTTTTCCCTGATGACGTCATTTCGCCAGACGGAAAAGTATTGCCGTATTCAATTTGAAAGACTTTCCGCCTAGGCGGAAAACTTTTTCGCCTATGAATAGCAGGCGGAAAAAAGTGCAGAATTGGGATTTTGGGGTGCGACGTTGCGGGAATCCCCATGCAGCCTTCAGACAGTCCCCCAAAGGTACAGTGTGTCAAAAAAAAAAAAAAAAAAAAAACACTTAAGAACACCCCAAAAAAATCACTTTGAATTTGGGGCGAAAAAAAATAAATGTTGGGGGACAAAGTTAACGCGCGCGATACAGGCGAAAAGTCCTGGGAGGCGAAAAAGTATCTTGGGTCCGCTCAAATTGAATACAGCTCACAGTTGGAACTAGTTGGAACAAACTGAGCAGGGGCTTGATGGCAACTTTTAGCCTGGGGGGCAAATGCAAGCAGGTGGCCCTGGCAGAGGAGTAGCGTGTAGCCAGGGTGCCCAGAGCACATGCGTGCTTAGGCGCCCACCCCCCTCAAGTGTTCCAGGGAGGAGGCGGCTCCATATGGAATTAATGTAAAGTAAAAATAAAGATATGGGGCAGCCCCCTGTCGTAGTGCCCATATGCAGTGCCCCTTGTGCCCCAGGAGAGGACCCCCTTATGCAGGCCACCAGTCGTGCCCCTAGTAGTGATCCTCCTATGCAGTGCCCCTTATACAGTGCCCCCAGTAGTGGTCCCCCCTGTGCAGTGCCCCTTGTGCCCCCAGTAGTAAGCCCCTTATATAGTGCCCCAGTAGTAGTCCCCCCCTTGTAGTGCCCCCAGTAGTAGTCCCCCCTTGTAGCTTGTAGTGCCCCCAGTAGTAGTCCCCCCTTGTAGCTTGTAGTCCCCCCCTTGTAGTGCCCCCAGTAGTAATCCCCCAAGTAGTAGCCCCCCTTGTTGTGCCCCCAGTAGTAGTCCCCCCCTTGCAGTGCCCCCAGTAGTGCTCTCCCCCTTGTAGTGCCCCCAGTAGTGCTCTCCCCCTTGTAGTGCCCCGAGTAGTAGTCCCCTCCTTGTAGTGCCCCTAGTAGTAGTCCCTCCCTTGTAGTGCCCCCAGTAGTGCTCTTCCCCTTGTAGTGCCCCCAGTAGTAGTCCCCCCCCTTGTAATGCCGCCAGTAGTAGTCCCACCCTTGTAATGCCCCCAGCAGTAATCGCCCCCTTGTTGTGACCCCAGTAGTAGTCCTCCCCCTTGTAATGCCCCCAGTAGTAATACCCATTGTAGTGCCCCCAGTAGTAGTCCCCCCCTTGTAATGCCCCCAGTAGTAGTACCCCCTTGTAGTGCCCCCAGTAGTAGTCCCCCCCTTGTAATGCCCCCAGTAGTAATCCCCCTTGTAGTGCCCCCAGTAGTAGTCCCCCCCTTGTAATGCCCCCAGTATTAGTCCCCCTCTTGTGTAGTAGTCCCCCTCTTGTAGTGCCCCCAGTAGTAGCCCCCCTTGTAATGCCTCCAGTAGTAATCCCCCCTTGTTGTGCCCCCAGTAGTAGTCCTTCCCCTTGTAATGCCCCCATTAGTAATCCCCCTTGTAGTGCCCCCAGTAGCAGCCCCCCCCAGTAGAGAGACACGTAATAACAACAAAAAAAAAAACACTTACCTGAAACCCCGCTCCTGGTCCCGCCACTGCTATCAGCTCCTCCGTCCATCCTCCTGGGCCGCTTTGCATTATGGGAGAGGCGTCATGACATCTCTCCCATTACCCACTGCGGGAGCCGGAAGATGGCTCCCGCAGTGGGAGCAGCAGCAGCCGATGAGAGTCTGACAGATTCTCATCAGCTGCTGAAACACACAGCTGCCGGAGCCGGCGGCTGTGTGTTTGTCACTGTGTAGCGCTGTCCGTCCGGTCAGTGCTACACGCGCGGAGCACTGACTGCCCGTGGCCCGCATGGCGCTGCGGCCCGGGGGGCACATGGCACCCTGCCCCCCGGCCCAGCCCGTCACTGAAACTGAGCTTGGTGAAGACAGGCATGGTCAAGCCACATTTGGAATATGTCATGTCCCAATTGAAGGTGCCCAGCATTTCTGAAGAACCAGGTAACCACTTCCTACCCTAAAATAGCTTGTAATTGCCACTTATGGTAACACCTGCTCACCATACCTATACAAGTACAGGCAAACATACTGAATTGATTAGGTTGTCCCCTCAAATCAGGATTATGCCACACACCATTGACATTAAGGAACAGTTACAGATGCACTAGCCACTAAGATAATTCACGCCTCATGTCCTATGTAATAAAAATAATTAAAAATGGGTGACGTGACTCAACCAACTACCTCCAATGCTAGACAATGTGAACGACATGTATGGCAGGGCTCAACAAATCCCGGGGGCCAGGTCACCATGGCGACTAGATTTGTTGCCTGGCGGCCAGAATTTCAGGGAGGGAGGATCCCAGGAAGCAGTTCCCCAGCGCAGGATTGTGGGCGGCCATTTCATGCGTGGGCTGACTGGCCCCTCCGTTCCGGCTGTCTGGCTCACTGTCACCTGCTCCCTCATCCATCTGGCTGGCTGCACAGAGCTCCGGTAAGAGCTTCTGATAGAAGGGTGGACTCTGTGATTGCTTTAGTGGTGCTGTAATTATTACAGTACCGCTAAAGCAATCCCGGAGCCCATCCTTCTATCACAAGTTACACTGTAATAAACTTCCTGTATTGCGGCCGTGCAGGGGTGGTTTCCCCCTAGGGTAATTATTACAGCACCGCTGCCTAAAGCAATCCCGGAGCCCAGTAGTTGATTTAGAGTGGCTGCTTAGGGCCCGACGAGTCCCAAGGGCCTGCCGCCCATCAATAGGTACATTGGATGTCTAATTCCGGCACACCACAAGCTCTGCCGAAAATGTCAGAGCACTGGGCTGGCTGAGTCCCGGCAAGCTGTCAGTGATTAGACAGCTCCCGGGAGCCAGCTTCAGCGCATCCTATAACATTCTGTTGTGCTGTGCCTTGTGCGTGTGACTTGATATGCCCAGAGAAAGTAGAGAGGAGGGGAAGGGGAACCATCCGCAACCACGAGGGAGCTGCTTCCTGAGCACTGAGGTATGTGCTAGTTCTGGTGCAGCGGTTGCCAGGCTGCACCTTGTGTTTGAGCGCTTTATCACTAATACCCCTTTTACACCAAAATCCCCGGGTCTGACCCAGGATTTGGAACACGTTTCCAACCCGGATCAGACCCGGGGCAAACCCCTTTTACACTGCGGCGCCGACCCGGGCTATGCCCGAGTCGGCACCATTCACACCTGACCCGGCTGCTCGGCGACGGTGAGCAGCGCTTTTCCCCTCCCTTCCCCCTCCGCGACCTACTTACCTTATCCTGCAGCGGTCCAGAGGCAGGGAGAGCAGGTGGGGTGCGTTGCTTCATGCCGCTCGGCCAGGCGCTGCTTGCAGTGGCCGCTTGGAGATGATGTCATCTCCAAGCGCCACTGAAGCCGGCCAATCAGGCGGCATGCGGCGCGACCCAGGTCATCATGAGCCGGGTCGCGCCGTTTACATTGCAGGGTGACACAGGAATAACCCGCGCTCAACCCTGCAATGTAGCAGGGTCGGATCCCCGGGTCACTGGACCCAGGTTGATCCGTTCACACGACGAAATTCCCGGGATTATGCGCGTTCACGTGCATCAACCCGGGATATTTCAGTCAGTGTAAAAGGGGTATAACCTGCTAAAAATGGAGGGAAGAGGGGGGCACTGCACACTGACACTGTCTGAGGCCCTGGTTGCTAGAAACGGGAAGTGATGGGGGGGTCACATTGTCACTGTCTGAGGCCCTGATTGCTAGAAATGGGAAGTGATGGGGGGGGGGGGGCACACTGTCACTGTCTGATCCCGGCCCTGATTGTTGCAACAAACTGGATGGGATTCAGGGGGCACACACTGTCACGTCTGATCCTGGCCCTGATAGTTGCTACAAACAGGAGGGTTCGGGGGGCACACACTGTCACTGTTTGATCCAGACCCTGATTGTTGCTACAAACGGGGAGGGGGGGGGCACACACTGTTTGAGCCTGACCCTGATTGCTACAAATAGGGGGGTTCGGGGGGCACACCCTGTGCCGTGCAGGGGTGGTTTGCCTAGGGGGGTAATTATTACAGCACAGCTGCCTAAAGCAATCCCGGAGCCCACCCTTCTATCACAAGTTACACTGTAATAAACTGCGCTGAGCTCTGGTAAGAGCTTCTATGCATAGCTCTGGTGAGGTGTAATTGCGGTCGTGCAGGGTATGGCCACTGCTGACAGGAGAGGGTGGGGGTAAGGTGTAATTGCGGCCATGCAGGGTATAGCCATCGCCGACGGGGAGGTGGGTGGGGGGGTATTCTCTCCGGGATCATTTTGCTCAAGGGGTGGGGTAGCCCCCCCCCGGGTGGCTGCCCAGTATTGTGTCAATGTGGAGATGAGGAATAACTGCACAGTGTGGCTGCGTAGGGGTGGTTTGCCTGGGGGGGGGGTAACTCCCATGGTGTGGCCATGGGAATTGGTTACCCATCAAATAGGACAGGTGCTCAGTAATGTTACACTAGTGGTGGGTAGTACTTTTTGGCACCATTATATGTACAAATTTGGCCCATTATTACTGGAGTAGCTGTGATGAGTTCCCTCCATTTTACTGCAGCCATTTTATGGACTAATGCAGTGTGTAACAGCTGAATAGCACACAGAGCTAAGGGCTCGATTCAGACCCGCTGCTAGATGCGTTCACACGCAGCCGTCAGATGCTAAAGTATGCAAATCCTGCATTCACACGGTAAGACATTAGTACACCCACTATGTCTTAGAGTGCGATTGCAATCTTCGTTACACATGTCATCTCCAGGAAATGTAACAATGAGTAACATAAAGTACCATTGCAGCTGTACACAGCACTTGTGGTTGACCATACCCTTCCGAAAGCACTGTCATCGCTGGAGTCTGTAACACAGCCTGTAACAGGTGACGTGTACTATGATTCTGCATCTTAATTATGCATGCCCTTGAAACGCCGTTAAAACGCTCAGACATGCCCATGCCTGCGTTCGCACTACCGCACCCCCGTTTTCATCTACCTCCCCCTGTCACCACCCACAAACTGCTCATCCTGTCACTCATTCTAGCGAGCCGTCTATGTTCTGTCTAGAAGCAGGAAGGCAAGCAGGAAATATCTGTGATCTGATAGGCCCCGAAATCTAGTCAGGGTCTGTTATTTATAAGGAGGGGCGGGAGGGGGGAAGTGGAGCATGGAGTAGGAGGGTTTGTTCATCTGTAAACTGTCAAATTATCATTGAAGAATTTTATTTTATTATTTATACACCCAGTTCTCACAAGCGTGACCACCTGCTGCACACTCCATGACCACCATCTGCTGCACACTCCATGACCACCATCTGCTGCACACTCCATGACCACCATCTGCTGCACACTCCATGACCACCGTCTACCGACTGCTGCACACTCCATCCAAAAGAAGCATCTCTCCTGCTGAACAGCCCCCTCAGGAACTGTGCAACACCGAACTTCTGCTGCACATCTAGATCTTCCCAGGAGTGATCCCGTCATTTACATTGGGTGAGTACTAAATTCCCTTTCCTTCAGTCTTTCACATGTTACTCACTGAATAGATGACTAAATAATTTTTGACCCATTGTGTTTTTTAAAAACAGGTAAACCTTTCACAGCTGTAACCACCGTCAGCTGCACACTACGTGACCACCGTCTGCCGACTGCTGCACACTCCATCCAAAGAAGAGTCTCTCCTGCTGAACAGCCCCCTTAGGAACTGAGCAACTACGACCGTCTGCTGCACATCTAGATCTTCCCAGGAGTGATCTTGTCATTTACATTGGGGTAAACAATTTATTTTCACAAAACACCTTCTTACACTTTTATATTTTTTAACATAATTTTTCTGTATAGATCAGTTATATGTATGGATTTTTTTTTTTTTTTTTTTAGTGTTTACTGCATCTCAACTGTAAAATGAAGCGTAACTCACGTGTAACAAATACTGCTATTCAAGAAAATCCAAAACATTTTTTTACAAAGCCTACTGAGGTAGACTCAGAGTCTACTGAAGAGAAGAAAGGTCCATATGTACCACCAGCTGTGACGAAGAAATTAATGCATCAACATCAACAAGTTGTTCTGAAAACGGATCAATTAGGACCTCTGCTATAGTTCATCTTCAAGTCATGACAAGAAGAAAATTCAAACTGGAATGGTGTAAGGAACTTCAATGGCTGGTCTATGATCAGACCACTGGTATTGCAAAATGTAATATATGTTCCTCAAAGATTGTACAAGGTTATACAGGGTCATTCAAGCTTGACAGCTTTCAAAATCATCAAAAATCTTATCAGCATCAGAAGTTTGTAAAAGCTCAAGATGTGCAACTTGCTCCAGAAGCTACCCCTTGGGCTGCATGCATAAAGAAAATGAACGAAAAGATGTTTAATAATTTAAAAGTTCTTTTTAATGTGGCCTACTAAATTGCGAAAATAACAAGCCCTTTTCTGACTTTGAAGGTTTACTGAAATTGACAAGAAAATTGGGGGTTGAAACAACAAATGAATTATGCCAATGATTAAAGATGTAAAGAATTTATCTCGTCCATTGCAGCTGTTATAAGAGATAATTTGATTTCTGAATTAAAAGAAGCTAAATATGTTACTATACTACTTGATGGATCAACTGATAATGCTGATGTTGAAGATTTAATAATCTATGTGAGGTACATCAAGAACAAAGCTGTACGTGACACATTTTTGTCAGTTGTACCTCTTGAAAATGCAACAGCAGAAAGCTACTTAAACACCATGGAGAAGGAACTATGTAAACTAGGACTTCTGCAATCAGTGTACAACAATCAACTAATTGGTATTGACACTGATGGTGCAGCAAAAATGATTGGTGCAGAAAATGGCCTTGTACAGAAAATTAAGCAAAAAGTGGATCATGTTATTGGTGTCCATTGTATTGCACATAGATTAAACTTGAGTGTTCTATCTTCGGTCAAAAATGCGATGTACATGCTGGACCTTGAAGATGCTATTTAATTTCTATCAGCAATCTCCAAAAAGAATGCGAGAATTGAAAGTAGTATCCAAAAACCTGGAAATCAATATTAGAAAGTTTCAATACTTGCATAATATTCGATGGGTTGCAAGCAAAGTGTGTGCTGTCTCAGCACTTGTTACAGATTGGAAGTGTATTACCATTCACCTGGAAAGTGTGGCAGCACAAAATGATACCGCTTCATCAGTTGCAAAAGGTTTGTTGAAAAAACTCACTGATTACAAGTTTTTGCACATGTTGCACTTTATATTGGACTAACTGGTGTTACACAAAAATATTTCAATGTTGTTTCAAAGGGAAGAGCTTTTCCTGAGCACAGTCGAGATGCATGTAAAAACCACAATCTCATCACCGCAATCACTTAAATCTTCCAATGGAGTATATGAAGAAAAATTCCTGAATGATACTACTTTAACTGGGAAGTATGAAGACGTGCCGCTGCATGGTATAAGTAGTTTGGCATCATCTTCTGTCCAAACAGACAAAGAAAATTTAATTGAAAATACCGTAAAATATTTAAAAGAGAGATTCCTCACCAAGCAAGAAATTGAGAAATTCACTACAATTTTCGATACATTCACATGGCCAACTGAAAGCAGCTTGGAAAGTTATGGTGTTCTTGAAATAACAAAACTAGCACTTCATTTTAAAAAATTGTTGCCAACAGATAAAGATGGTTTCTGTGAATCAAGTCTACTTAATGAGTGGTATGACTTCAAAGTTCTTGGCAAAGGGAAAAAACTGAGTGAACTTCTCCAGTTAGCACTAACTCATGGAGAGAGATTTCCGATTCTGGGAAGATTGTTGTGCATTGTTTCTGTGTTGCCAGTTTTCATAGTGTCCTGTGAGGATTCAGGGCCTGATTCAGAGCCGCTCGTAAGGGGCTGCTCGTTCGCTCCGAGCGATGTTCGCACAACTGCGCATGCGTATGGGTTGTAATACGCATGCGCAAACGATTCATTGTGGTCGGAAATTGTGTGCTCGCAAAATAGCGAATGCCTGCTAATTTGAGTGACAGAATGAGGCGTTTGTGGGTGGTAACAGGGGAAGGTGCTTGAAAACGGGGAGTGGTGATCCGAACGCAGGCGTGCCAAAAGGTCAAAACGGGCGTTTTAAGGGTGTGCATAATTAACAAAACAGCGTCATCGACCACGTCACTTGGTTGTTTCTTAGCCTGAACTGTTCGCGTGATTGCGTTAGAAAAATCCAACCACAAGCACTGCGAGCAGTTCAGATGCCTTTCGATGTACTCGATTAATCAAATAAATAGCGGAGATGACGTAGGATGCGAGCGGCCAGGGGACGTTTTTACAAAATAGCGAGCGCATATTTCGTTCGCTCTCTCAGACATAGAGGCGTCAACAGACCGCAAAGAGAGAGCGCTCAATTTAAATAGCCGGCCCCTTTTTCTGAACGAGCGAGCGCAAATAGCTAAGATCATCACTGCAAGATGAAGGTATAGGTCATCTGATGATAGTTAACATGAACGGTCCATCCACTGAAGATTTCAATCCAGACAAGTCTGTAGACAAGTGGTGCTTCAACTCGAAAGGAACACGGCATGTACATGGGCACAAACACCATAAATAGGTTAGTGATGGCCACTACTTTGTAATGCTTGTTCTGTTTTCGTTATGTTGCTTTACCTTGTATAAGGTTTCAGTTATGTTTTTTTTTTTGGGAGGTGGTCTGGCTCCTAGATTTTAGAAAAATTTGTCAAGCCCTGATGTATGGGATGTACTGGCTATACTGAAAGCCAGGCAGTGGAGTAATCCATTATTGGGACCCCAGAAGTGTCCAATTAGTCACTCCACTGGTTCCAATATAATGGACATGAATCTCTAAGATTACTGCCTATAATACCAAAGTAGTAAATAAATAACACACAATTTGTAAATAAACTTTAATAGAATAAATCCTCATTTATCTAATAAAATATAAAAATTATATATTTTTTTTCCTTCACTTTTATAATCTGCTGTAGTCCAACTGGATACCCTTTCCCCGGATTCCTATAAAAACTACCCATCTACATACTACGAATGATCTAAGCAAAGTGATCAAAGCTGGGACTCCTGCTCCCATCCTTTATGTTTATTAGCAGACTCTCCTGTTCTCCCCCTATGGGGAAAATGTAATAACAAGCAAGATGCAGTCCTCGGTGTGATCCGGAGAGTCTACCTTTATTTTTAAAAGCAGCAATAATTTAAAATAAAAAATCTGGAATTATGTTGATGCCAGCATCTCGCAGTCTTATACATTGTGTGGACTACCTTGTTTTTACTCTGTTTATTAGGCCACTGAATTGATTCAAGAATTTAAAACTAAGTGCTATCCCTCTGAGGTGCCTGATGAAGCCTTGGATTATTCTAAAGCATTAGATAGACTAAACATTTTGAGAGGTAGACAATCTAAGAAAGGTGGGGATGGTTTAGTTCTCACACAGCTATCCAGTGATATCCCTGTGGGACATAGTACTAATATTGAGTTGAGCAATATAGGTAACTCTGAGATTAGCAATGAGACTATGGGCCTGATTCAGAGCCGCTCATAAGCGGCCGCTCGTTCGTTCCGAGCGATGTTTGCACAACTGCGCATGCGTACGGATCGTAATACGCATGCACGAACCAGTCAGTGCGGCCGAAAATCGTTTGTTCGCTAAATAGCGAATGCCTGCTAATTTGAGTGACAGGAGGGGGCGTATGTGGGTGGTAACAGGGGAAGGTGCTTGAAAACGGGGAGTGGAGATCCGAACGCAGGCGTGCTTAAAGGTCAAAACGGGCGTTTTATGGGTGTGCATAATTAATACAGCAGCGTCATTGACCACATCACTGGGTTATTTTATAGTCAGAACTGCTCGCAAGATTGCAGTAGGAAAAACCAACCACAAGAATAGCGAGCAGTTCATACGCTGGTCGATGTACTCGATTAATCTAATAAATAGCGGACATGACGTAGGATGCGAGCGGCCAGGGGGCGTAGTTTTACAAAAAAACGACCGCATGTTCGGTTCGCTCGTTCAGACCTAGAGGTGTGAACAGACCGCAAAGAGCGAACGGTTCATTTGAATAGCCACCCCTTTTTTCTGAACGAGCGAGCGCAAATAGCGTCCGGCTCTGAATGAGGTCCTATGTTAGATGCTGTCATTGATAATAGACTCAGTTCCAAATCTAAACAGTGGGGGGGCTTTGGGCCTGGTCCCAGATTCACTTCCAAATATAATGTTTCAGCTAACAAAATCACCAGCATAATGAAGAAGAATCACAAGTTACTATTTACAGATCCGGTTCTGGCTCAGTGTTTGGAAGAGAAACCGATGGTTGTGTTTAGGAAGGCGAATAATTTGAGAAGTATACTGGCTCCTAGCTTCTATAATAATCCCCAGAATCAAAAATCTGCAGTTAGACAGAGAACTATTACAGGTTTAAACATCTGTGGCTTTTATAGATATAATCATAATAAATGCACCACATGCTTACATGTAGCAAATAAAACTGTATTTTCCAGCCAATCTAAGAAAGAATTTAAAATAGATGCATTTATCAACTGCAATACAGACTTTGTTGTTTATTTGTTATATTGTTCTTGCAATATATATTATGTGGGGCGCACCGTGAGATATTTAAAGTTTAGATTCATGGAACACAGGAGGAATATTCTTAATAAGTGTGCAAACCATAGTGTTCCCAGGCATTTCTTGGAAAGCCATGAAAGTGATCCTTCTGGTTTGAGAACACATACCACATACCAGAAGTTTGTTCTGGGTTAGAACACATACCTATTACCAATCGGGGTGGCGACAGATTTAGAACATTATGTCGCCAAGAGGCATCTTGGATATTGAAACTTCAATCATTAAAGCCACAAGGATTGAATGAAACAATTGACCTTGAATTCATTTAGAAACTATTGGGAGGTTCTCCCTCTTTCTTTTTCTGTTCTTTCCATTAAATCCTCTCCTAGTATATAGAGTATATATGGTGTACTTTAGCCTTTTCTCCTTTTTTTTGTTTATTGAGGTTGTTTCTCTGTTCCCTATTTTGGAATCACTTAGGTAATATAACACATCAAGTTCTTGTTTGTTCATATTTGTGATTACTTATATATTTTTATATTTTATTTTTATATTTTTTATTAATATATTGTCCATTAATACATATATATTTTGCATTGTAATTATTAATCATTAATTTATGTGCTGTAATGGATTGTATTTTATTACTTCATTAAGTTTGGGTGAATATGAACAATGAATTTAATCTTGCTTAATTGTCTCTGTTTTCCTCCCTATTGGTGATATCATTAGATTTGAAGGGAGTAGTGGTGTTTGTTCTAATTGATTATTTAAATTCACCTGAATTCTTTGCTTGGCAGCACTATAAGGTTGGGTTAAGATTGACCCTCTGAACACATCCGCCTCTTGAAAAAGCCGCCTAGTGCGGAGAAACGCGTTGAGGGCACGGTTGTGCTTGCAGGTGGTGTGACTCCATCCCCCATTGTTTGTTGCAGTACAAGAAATTTGCCTGCCTTTTCCCCTCTCCAGCAGCAACATCGCTGGTTCATATACAGCGGTCTGCCGGGATACACGTGAGGGAGGCAGCTGATTTGTACCATGAGATTATCAGTGCTGAGAAGGGGTCAGTCCCAATTCTATCTCCGGAGGAAGTTACAGCAGCCACTGACGCCACATACTGTTAACCGCTGGAGCGGTTCAGAGAGCAGGAGACCTTGTTGGGTTATTCGCTTCGTTTTCCATCTCTGAGAGGCACTGTTGGCAGCCACGGAGGCTGTAGATTGATCACTGCCGGAGTGGCTCGTACCATTAGAGGATTGTGAGTACTGTTGAGCCTTTATACACAATGTTGCTCCAGTACTGCTCTGTTACCAGCACTTCTTTCACTTGAAGTTCAGCTCATAGGTACTGTGGTCCGACACAAGTGTTGCCATTACTGTGAATTTGTGGCTTGTCTGTAACACAGTGTTACAACCACTGGGAACATCATCCATTATACTATTGCATGCAGAGTTACCATTGTGCACAGTTTCTTATCATCTGATTTGGAAAAGGACTTTGGCACCCTTTATTATAGGGGACTGGAGATCACTATCCACCGGCTGCCTTATCGATATCTATATGCATTATTGTTATTCTGTACATTATGTTTTTTAGGATTGTATTTCTTTTTAGGAATCCCACTTAGGGATAATTTATTATATTTATTATATGTGCATATTATACAATTAAAAACATTTTTATTCTCTATCTGCTGTGAGATATTAGCGCCATCTATCAATTGTTTGACTTTTCTGCTCTCACCCTTTTTGTTTCATCAACTTCAAATTTCTGTTTCTTTGTTTCAAGTTCATTTGTAGAAACCCAACTTTTTGTGTGGGTACCACGGTATGTCAGCCATACTCCAAGCAAAAAGTAACATTTCCTGGGAGAAAAGGGAACTTTTTTAAAAAATGCGGGTGTTCACAAACTTGAGGTAATATTCAGATAGTATGGTGAGTAGTCCTAAGTAGTTTGAGAGTTTTTACTGCAGTCTCTCCCTTTATATGTGTGTAGTGTGGAATGGTATTTTTCTCTATATAGTGCTGCCAGCAATGAGTTGTGTCTTTTTCCAAGGACACAGGAATATACTATAGAGAGAAAATATGGTTTTGCTGGTGCAAATATATAAAGAACTTATACTTTTAGGTGGATATAGAATGGATAAGTCACTAATATTGTGGTTAGTGGGTATGCTGTGAGATTGGCCACAAGAGGGATGTATATGGATAAGTTATTTATTCTGACATATTGAAACAAACAATTTAGATAAAAAGAAATAATTCCATATAGTGTGATTTAAACAATAATAAATGAATGCATATATTAGTAATAAATAAATCCTATATCTATTCACATAAAAAAATCTGCATAACAAATAACAGGAAATATTGTGGCAGAATAAATTGTGTGTGGTCTTTGGTTAGTAAGATACAGTTCACTTTTTTTCCTTTTTGGCACGGGATGTATAAAGTCTTATAATGTCCTAAAAATGATCCTTGCATAAAGGCTCCTGTCTTTAATATGGTGACAATATTGCAGTATAAAATCTTTTAGGTGTGAGCCTGCGTTGTATCGAGGGGATACACTGACGCACTGGCTCTTACCTTAGCCCAGTGAGGCGGTCGCCTGATGTTAAAGATGCCTCCGGCATGTAGGCAAGTATAGTGTACGGGGGCTGTTGGATGCCTCAGCTGTGCTGGTATGCTCCTCCGAGATAAAGATTTTCAAGTTCCTCCGCACTGTGTTAGTTGGTGGTGCTCCCCGGTGTCCCTGTAGCTCAGCTGAGCTCAATGCCGGATGGGTTCTCCTGGGGAGAATTATACCCCTTTTACACCAACCGAATAACCCGGGGTATTGCCGTGTCGACCCGGGTCGATGTTCTGTGTGAACGGCTCCCAGAAAAATTTCCCGGGTTGATTTACCCGGGAATCTTACTCGGATTGAGAGCAGGGTTGAACACGGGTTGTTCCCGTGTCATGTGGCAGTGTGAACGGGTGCTACCCGGATTATTTTACCCGGCTACATTCTGCTATTAGCTGATTGGAGCTTCTGGGGCACTGGCAGATGATGTCATTTGTCAGGGCCCTGCAGAGAGATACACATGCAGCCATTACTTGCCTGCCTAACCTCCTGCACACAGCCTGAACCACAGCCTGACCAACTCCCACAAAATGCAGGCTGATACACAGGCTGCCACAGTCAGAACTGCAGCCTGTACCACAGCCTGACCAGCAGCTCCAAACGCAGGCTGAAACACAGCCATAACAGCAGCCTGACCCACAGCCTGTTGCTACAGCAGCATGTGTGCTGCATCTTACTGGACTGATGCCGATATCCGAGAGCTACTGCTCATCAGGGCGGAGGAAGAAATTGAACGCCAGATGACCGGCACAGTGAAAGATGCAGTAGTGTACCACAATATAGCCAAGATGCTGGAGTCCCGAGGGATAAAACGCAGGCAGCAGCAAGTGGTCAATAAATTGACGGCCTTGCGTAAGCAGTTCACTAAAGTGCACGATCATAACCGCAACAAAAGTGGTGCAGGCCGCAAGGAATGGGTGCATTACCAATTGTGCTACAGCGCTTTTGGAAATACAGCGCTTTCAAACCCCATAACACTGTCCTCAATTGCGCCATCCTGCTCCAGCCAGCAGGAGGATAGTCAAGAGGTACCGGCTACACAGGTTACCCTGCCGTCCTCGCGAAGCAGACCAACATCACAGCTCCTACTGACCGATGAACTTGGAGAAGGTAGTGGGATGGATTCATCTGTGAATGCTGACAGGATGGATTCATCTGTGAATGCTGACAGTATAGCTTCCACCATAGATTAGGTAGTTGAGACAAGCTCAGAGACTGCGCCCCCTAAAAAGACCCTCCGCTACGCGCTAATAGTAAGTATTTTAAAAAATAAAAACACCCACATTACACACACACACACTACATTCACTTAAATCCAAAGGGTAACTGTTGCAGAGTGCTGCTAGCATGCAGGTAGATAGAAGGCCACAAGCACATGTACGCAAACACCACTGCTATCTTTACGTCGGCTCAGTGCATATTATATTTTTGTTTTTGTTTTTCCCCTTTGCAGTCTACAATGTGCCACCCAAAAAGAAGAAGCTCAACAGGTCGGAGCAAGCGGCTAGAGCGATGACTTCTGTGATCGTGGAGCATCTCCGCGAATTGGATGCCGATATTCAGAGGCAGGAGGATGCTAGATTGGATTGGTTTCTAGAGTCCGAAAGGGAAATGCAACAGTCATTTATGATGCAATTAATGGATATGCAAGAGAGACAGATGTTGTTTTTTGAGCGCACATTTGGTCGTGGCTATCCAAACCAAACACAGGCATTACCACAGGCCCCAGTGTACCCAGAACACAGATTTGGGCAGTGCAATATGGGACCCAATTATTACAACCCTAGCACTAACCCTAACACAACACAAACAAACCAAGAGTCACCACAGTATACAGTGTATAGGCAATTGCCGTAAACATGGCCATTTTAAATATTTTATCGTTGTACCAATCGGTACATGTTCTATTTTAGTTTTTTTTTTATGTTGTGTGGCTAAAATTATAATGTTTATTGTGTGAAGGCACTTTTCATTTTTTTATAACTTTTATAGTATATTGTTTTCCCCGCACGGATTGGCACTTTTCTTTTATACTGGGCATACGATGTTTGACATATGTTTTATACTTTTTTTTATACTTTTTCAACAAAATAAGAATGTGTTAAAACTGTTCTATTAAAAAACACAATATATGCACATGGTTAAAGTGAAAAAAACAAAAACTTTAAAACCAAATAAACCAAAAACATGTTTGGAATATGAAATTTTGCCTTTTTATTTTAAATCAATGGGAAAAGCAGGGATTACCCGGGTTCAGTGTGAACGGGGCAAACCCGGGAATAACCCGGGTCGAGTTGAAGTGTGAACGGGGTCTGAAGCCGAGTGCGACCCGGGATTGACCAGTGTTCAACTTCCAGGGTCAGACCCGGGATTTTGGTGTAAAAGGGGTATTAGTATGTCTCTGTGTGGAGTGTGAATCCGGGTTCAACGCGTTTCGATCTCCAATGGGAGGTGATCTTCGTCAGGGCAATTTGATTGGCTGTCTTTCTCACTATCTTATATGAGAGACTGTTTCCTTATTGGTTAAACATGTTGTCAATAAATTGGTAGTTTGTTTGTATCATTTTGTATCACTTGTGTTTTAAACAGGCGTTCGATACTGTGTAGTGTTGCCAGTTTAAAAAGAAAAGGATGCTGCGTGTTTGTTTTGACTAAAGTGCGATCTAGATAAAAAATTGTATGTTTGATTTATGTCGCTTGCTGAGTTTTTACCGAGCAATCTATACAATATGGTTTTGCCAGTTTAAAAAAGAAGAGGATGCAGTATATTTAGTTTCAGCTAAAATGAAATCTAGGAAAGTGAGTGTTTGTTTATTAGCGTGCAACTAAAATGGACATCTGATTTATCAGGAATGTGGTAATTGGTTGTCAGGTTAGTTTAAACATAATAGTCCTAGAGTATATATTGAGTACCGTAGATTACGGAATTTTGACAGATGATATGTATTTATTATTTTGTAATGGTTATATTTAATTACTTAAATAGATTGATTTGAATTTTTAGATGTGATTAGACAAATTAATTTCTAGTAGTCTATGATAGGTTGGTTATCTGAGTTGTGGTTCTGGTAGTTTATTTGGGAATATGGATATTGGGTGTTTAAAAAGACAATTAATATATTGAGGTAGTTTCTTGTTCAAAATGTTCTGATTCTTTGGAAGTCTGTATTGGATTTATTTTAATTTTTTTTGTTTTTCTTTCAATTTGTGGTTTGCATGTTTTTTTCATAGAATACTAGAAATTATGTGTTAGCAGATGTGTTGCCAGACACTATGGCCTGAAAAAGGACCTGCTATTTTATTATCTGAAAGGACAAGGAGGTGGCACAGCTGGAAGGAAACCAGTCATTCCAGAAGATGAAGAAAGTCAACTAGAGGAATCGTTGAAATGGGGTTTCGGACTAATAGAATAAGAAGTGAAGGACACCATTAAAAAGTATGTGACTGAGCACAACATTAGTACTCCTTTCACCAACAACAGACTAGGAGAAGACTGGTTCCAAATTTATAAGAAATGCCATGATTTGACAGTGAAGAAACCTGAGGCATTACAGCAAGCTAAAGGAGATGTCACAGATGACCCATTCATTATCTATACTGTAGCTTGGCATCAACCTCCCAAATCACAGCAGATAATCATTCAGGGACTTCTGCTGGACAAGTTGCGCCTTCTGCAGTAGAGAACTTTATGCTGGAGAACCTGGGCCTATGGATGAACAGGTGACCCTTTCACGAAGAAGCCTATGGAAGAGTCCCAAAGAGCAAAGTTTTGAAAAACTTTTCCTTGAGAAACTGTCACCAAAATCAACTCGGTCTACCAAAACAAGTCATCGAGTTGATACAACTGCAGTAGTAATAACTTCTGCTGAATGTACTCGGACAATAAAAATGAAGGCTGAAAGCAAGTCAAACCAGTGCTAGAAAATTATTGGAAAATTACATCAGATAGTGATGTGTCATTGGGCCTAGATATGCTAGATAAAGATGAGCTCAAGGGGCCATAGAAGTAAGAGAAGTAAGATTTGCCGCAGAATGCCTGTCAGATTAAAACATTTATGAAGTACAAAAAAGCATTTCTTAGTCAAATATATATGCAGTGTATTATGACCAAACATTCTATCTGGGACAGATGCACCGTTGTTCAACAAGGATGATAATGAGAAAGATTTGATGGTAGTTGAAATTATGTTTTTAAAGTGGATTGAAGAGGATCGCTATTGATGGCCGAAGAAAGAGCAAGCGGAGGTTGTTGCAAAGTCCACTAAGGGGTGTGGTCATCTGACCAGAGAGGAGTGGTCAGCCATTAAAGAAATGCCATAGTATAGTATATAAATAATAAAATTTACTTTTCAAATAAGGCCAGTTTCACATTTATCATTGGTCCACATTATACTAAAAGGACATAGCATCATCTTTATCACAGTATCCCCATGTGCAGCCCTTAAGGTGCCTACACACTTGGCAATCTGCACACGATCCTACGATGTGTACAATTTCCCTTGAAACTCTTCCCCGGCAGCTCTGCACACGATTTGGTGTTTAAAGTAGGGATGTGCAGGCTCGGATTTACTCGGTTCTTATCGCCACTTTACCGCAAATTCGGATTTATTATATTGGCTACCCAAAACACATGATAGTCGATAGCCAATAAAATGCCGTTTAAAGATCCGAGTAAAACCGAACCCGCTCACCCCTAATTTAAAGTGTCCAATTTACAAACGATCTATCATGCATCCAGACTTTTTCCAGTGCATTGTGTCCCAAATTGGCAGATCTGCCCTACAGCATGGCAGATGTGACGATGCGATGTACGACCAGCGGGGATGCACATCGCATCGTGATCGTGAGTGGGGACTCATGATTTGGGCATATTTTACACGATCTGTCATTCCGATGCATCGGAATTGGCCAATCGGATAAAATAATAAGTGTGTAGGCACCTTTAGCCAACCTGTTACACAGTATATCACTGCCCTAGTGGATAGTTCTGCAATAAACTAGGCAAATACTGTATACTGTACTAATGTTTTCTCCTGGCTTCAGCATGGCACATACTGTATACTACTGCTCTCTAGACATACAACTGGTGCATATGCCGTTTCAGAGAAGGACGCAGTGCGAGATATGCCCAGCTCTGCAACCTGACACATACTGTATACTACTGTTCTCTATCCATACAGCTGGTCATATGCCGATACAGAGATGGACGCAGTGCGAGATACACCCAGCTCTGCAACCTGGCACATACTGTATACTACTGTTCTCTACCCATACAGCTGGTGCATATGCCATTAAGAGAGATGGATGCAGTTCCAGATATGCCCAGCTCTGCAGCATGGCACATACTGTATAATACTGCTCTCTAATCATACAACAGGTGCATATGCCATTACAGAGATGGATGCAGTTCGAGATACGCCCAGATATGCCTATACGATGCTCAGCGCTGCTGCTCACCACCCCCCGCGCCGGTGGCTCTGTACAAAGAACCCCAGCCGGACGCCGGAGACCCAGCGCTGGCGGGGTCTCTGCCACAGCGGGCCGCCCGCACTCCCGCTGGGCCACCAGGGCAGATATAATTAATTTAATATTTATTAAAATAAAATGGCTGCAGTGATTGGTCGGCTGCCTGCTGCATGATGATGACATCATCAGCGGCAGCCGAAAAGCGGATAGGCTAGGAAGGGCAGAGGAGAGGCCGGCTTATGTCTGCAAGGGGTCTACCTGGGAATTTCCAGGGTAGACGCTGTAGTGTGAAAGGGGGATCTTGACCAAATACCCTGGAATTAGCACAATAGAAATTCCCGGGTATGAGCAGGAATTTTCCCTGTTTGTATGTCTGAAAGGGGTATTAGTGTGTACGCACAAAGGAGCATCTCTAATTGGCTGCAAGGTTTTGCCGGCAAAAAATTAAGTGGACCTCGTGACCAATTTGGATTTACGCAGGTATGTGCACTCCCGATGTGATACCCAATTTTTTCACAAATGTTCTTCTGTGTGATCCAAACACCTCAAACTTCGATTCGTCTGTCCATAACACTTTTTTCCAATCTTCCTCTGTCCAATGTCTGTGTTCTTTTGCCAATATTAATCTTTTCCTTTTATTGGCCAGTCTGAGATATGGCTTTTTCTTTGCCACTCTGCCAAGAAGGCCAGCATCCTGGAGTCGCCTCTTCACTGTAGACGTTGACACTGGCGTTTTGCGGGTACCATTTAATGAAGCTGCCAGTTGAGGACTTGTGAGGCATCTATTTCTCAAACTAGAGACTCTAATGTACTTGTCTTCTTGCACAGTTGAGCACCGGGGCCACCCACGTCTCTTTCTCCTCTGGTTAGAGCCTGTTTGTGTTGTTCCCTGAAGGGAGTAGTACACACCGTTGTAGGAAATGTTCAGTTTCTTGGCCATTTCTCGCATGGAATAGCCTTCATTTCTACGAACAAGAGTAGACTGTTGAGTTTCACATGAAAGTTCTCATTTTCTGGCCATTTGGAGAGTATAATCGAACCCACAAAAGTGAAGCTCCAGATACTCAACTAGCTCAAAGGAAGGCCAGTTTTATAGCTTCTCTAATGAACAAACCCATTTTCAGCTGTGCTAACATAATTGTACTAGGGTTTTCAAGGGTTTTCTAATCATCCATTAGTCTTCTACCGCGCTTAGCAAACACAATGTACCATTAGAACACTGGAGTAATAGTTGCTGGAAATGGGCCTCTATACACCTATGTAGATATTCCTTTAAAAACCAGATCTTTGCAGCTAGTATAGTCATTTACCATCTTAACAATGTATAGAGTGTATTTTTGATTAATTTAATGTTATCTTCATTGAAAAAAACAGTGCTTTTCTTTCAAAAATTAGGTAATTTCTAAGTGACCCCAAACTTTTGAATGGTAGTGTATATGGGTAACTGTTTCCATATAAAGTACAGTGCACACTGTATTTATACATTTTATATAGGACCCAACATGAGTGCGTACACCCAGGTCTGGGGTACCACACTGATACCCACCGTATCCATTAAAAAAATTGATTGCAGTGTTTTTTACGGGCAAAATTCCAGGAGGGAAGAAAATAAATAATAAACTCACCTATTCCGGCTGCTTTGGTCTTTACTGTGCATGGCTGCTGCACGGACGTCTTGAGGTGACTGCACAGCACACTGAGGGCCTGTTCAGAGATGTGCGCTAATAATTGCAGCTGCAATTTTGCACAAAATGCCTACCCTCCAACGTGACCCCTTCTACCAGGCACAAGATGCTCTGCTCCTGGACTTCCCACCTAATGTAGGATTGCAGTCATCTGTCGTGAACTAGGTAATTGATGAGACAGGTGTTTCACCACAGGTGGCTGCAATCATAAATTAGGTGGGAAGAACAGGAGCAGAGTATTTTGTACCTGGTGGAAGGGGTCATGTTAGTAGCTGAAAATGCAGCTACTAAAATATGCAGTTTCCAAAGTTTACCCAAACATAGGGATGCCCACTGCTGCCGTCTCATATCCGCCCGATAATGTGCAACAGCGTAAACATCTGTAACATCGACACAGATCGGCCAGCCATGCAGCTTGTAGGTCAGGTCTGACCAGCCTCTCCTGACATGTTTAAATGGTCAGATGCCTGCATTTACCTAACCACCATAGTTACCTCTGCCAAACACTAACTACTTGTCACTCACTTTGTGAATTAATTCTCTGTGCGAGCGCAATCGCAAAATGATCACTGTGCGCGCACAGTGTTGTTTACAAGCATTTGCAATGGCAAACAATTACTCGAACTGTGTAAATATCGGCATTACATATATCTCTGAATCAAGCCCTGAGTTTATGCACACTGGACATGGTCACAGGGTCACACACATGACAGGGGAGTCACACACAACTGACAGGGGGTCACACACGGGGTCAAACACTGACAGGAGTCTCACATACACAGAAATCACTCGCACACTCTACAGACTTCAGAGGGAAGACTGCAAAACTAGGTATTTGAGGGCCACATAGCAAGGGTTTGTAAGGGCCACCCTTTGGTGAAAAATTTATATTCCACATGTAACTTTGACAATAAAGATGGCTCCCCCTCAGCTCTGGGCCCCATAGCAGCTGCACCCGTGGCACCTATGGCATACCAGAGAAGCGGAGGAGGAGGACAGCACTGCCTGAAGGTCAATAATTTTTGGACTAATTTAGCTAACTGGAAAATTGCAATTGCTCAGTTAGTCTTTGCAAGGGGTGAGGGGGTGCTGCAGGGTCCAGAAACAAGTCCTAACAGATTTTCCTTAAAATAAGGATGTAAGGAAATATGTACCTGCTGGGGGTGCTCAAAAACAAAAAAAAACTTGAGCGCTCAAAAAAACTTGCACCTAGTTGAATATGCCCCAAAGGCGCTGTTGCGATCAAGATGGAAAAGTGATGGGCATTCCTGGGCGGTGACTGGGTGGTGGCTAGAAATGCACACAAAAATGGTCCATTCGATGGGTGTATTATAGAAGTGTTATGAGAGTGTCAATGCAAGCAGGCGCATTCACAGAAGTACAGCCGGAGGCATAGGAGGCCATGGTCAGGGCTGGAGCAAGTTTCTATGGTGAGACCAATGGTGGCATCTAAGGACGCACCAATCAGTATTAATGCGTGCACAGATGCTGAGGGTGGCCATCTCAGTCCTTGCACATTCGGCTGCACCAATGTACAGCAGGGAAATAGTATGTAGAGGCATATGCACAAAGTCGCAGAGTATGTAGCGCTCGTGGGTACACCTCTGTTTCAAGCCCTCTATCTGGGCCCTCTTCCATGGAAAACAAATTAGATTTTTTTTTACACAACATCATGTCTGTATACAAAATGGACAGCTGACAGGTGGAGACTGAGGGTATTGGGACCAGTGGTCAAATGAACAGAGATCTGTAGTTGTATATACAGTGCATCCGGAAAGTATTCACAGCGCGTCACTTTTTCCACATTTTGTTTTGTTACAGCCTTTTTCCAAAATGGAATAAATTCATTTTTGTCTTCAAAATTCTACACACAATACCCCATAATGACAAGGTGTAAAAAGTTTTTTTGAGAATTTTGCAAATTTAATAAAAAATTTAAAAAATAAGAAATCACATGTACATAAGTATTCACATCCTTTGCTATGAAGCTCAAAATTGAGCTCGGGCATCCTGCTTCCACTGATCATCCTTGAGATGTTCCTACAGCTTAATTGGAGTCTACCTGTGGTAAATTCAGTTGATTGGACATGATTTTGAAAGGCATACACCTGTCTATATAAAGTCCCACACTTGACAGTGCATGTCAGAGCACAAACCAAGCATGAAGCCCAAGGAATCGTCTGTAGGCCTCTGGAACAGGGTTGTCTCGAGGCACAAATCTCTGGAACGGTACAGAAAAATATCTGCTCCTTTGAAGGTCCCAATGAGCACTGTGGCCTCCATCATCTGTAAATGGAAGAAGTTCAGAATCACCAGGACTCTTCCTAGAGTTGGCTGGCTGTCTTAACTGAGTGATCGGGGGAGAAGGGCCCTAGTCAGGAAGGTGACCAAGAACCCGATGGTAACTCTGTCAGAGCTACAGCATTCCTCTGTGGAGAGGGGAGAACCTTCCAGAAGGACAACCATCTCTGCAGCAACCCACCAATCAGGCCTGTATGATAGAGTGGCCAGATGGAAGCCACTCTTTAGTAAAAAGCACATGGCAGCCTGCCTGGATTTTGCCAAAATGCACCTAAATGACTCTCGGACCATGAGAAACAAAATTTTCTGGTCTGATGAGACAAAGATTGAACTCTTTAGCGTGAATGCCAGGCATTATGTTTGGAGGAAACTAGGCACCACTCATCAACAGGCCAATACCATCCCTACAGTGAAGCAAGGTGGTGGCAGCATCATGTTGTGGGGATGTTTTTCATTGGCAGGAACTGGGAGATAAGTCAGGATAGAGGGAAAGATGAATGCAGCAATGTACAGAGACATCCTGGATGAAAATCTGATCCAGAGCACTCTTGACCTCAGACTGGGGCGTCGGTTCATCTTTCAGCAGGACAACAACCCTAAGCACACAGACAAGATATCAAAGGAGTGGCTTCAGGACAACTCTGTGAATGTCCTTGAGTGGCCCAGACTTGAATCTGATTGAACATCTCTGGAAAGATCTGAAAATGGTTGTGCACTGACACTTCCCATCCAACCTGATGGAGCTTGAGAGGTGCTGCCAAGAGGAATGGGCAAAACTGCCCAAACATTGGTGTGCCAAGCTTGTGGCATCATATTCAAAAAGACTTGAGGCTGTAATTGCTGCCAAAGGTGCATCAACAAAGAATTGAGCAAAGGTTGTGAATACTTATGTACATGTGATTTCTTAGTTGTTGTTTTTTTATTAAATTTGCAAAAATCTCTAAAACACTTTTTATACATTGTCATTATGGGATATTGTGTGTAGAATTTTGAGGAGAAAAATTAATTTATTCCACTTTGGAGTAAAGCTGTAACATAACAAAATGTGGAAAAAGTGATGTGCAGTGGTTTTCAACCTTTTTTAACTCACAGCACATCGAACAAAATTGCCAAGGAACACCACATACACACATTGGTTCCCACAGGCAAAAAACACACATATTGGCCCCTAGGAGCAAAAAACATGCACAATGGCCACCACGGAAAAAAATACACACATTGGTTCCCATGTGAAAAAAAACACACATATATTAGACCCCACAGGGAAAAAACCCCCAAAACAATGGACCCACAGGAAAAAACAAAACACATTGATCCGCATAGTAAAAGAAAATAAAACATACTGGCCCCAATAGAAAAAAAAATAAACACAATGGTCCCCACAGGAAGAAAAACAACACATTGGCTGCCACATAAAAAAAAATAAAACACATTGGCCCCCACAGTAAAACAATAAAATAAAACACATTAATTATTGCCCCAGCTCCCCACAAAAGACTTACAAAAGACTTACCTGACCTGTCGACATTCTCCAGCAGCTTGGAGAAGTTCTTTTTCCACATGGCCACCACAATGCAGGGCGGTTGCGAGAGCGGGGCAGGGGTCTTTGGGCTGTACCTGTGACAGGTTAGCACAGTCTTGTCCTCCTCCAGTAGGTGATGACCCCTCCCGGGCTTTGTACACAGTAGACAGGGGGAGGAATGGGCAGCCATGGGCAAGAGGATGAGACCTGATGCTAGCTACGTGCTCTCTGTGCATGTGTGACCCCACTCCCCTCACTGAGCCTGCATCTGCAGAGCATCACATCATAGGAAGACTGCACCTGATATCGAGGCTGCAGAGCATCACATCATTGGGGAGCTGCACCTGATATGGGGTCTGCAGAGCATCACATCATAGGAGGAGCTGCACCTGCTTTGTGATCTGCAGAACATCACATCATAGGTAGGGGCTGCACCTGATATGGGGTCTGCAGAGCAACATATCATAGGTAGGAGCTGCACCTGACATGGGGTCTGCAGAGCATCACATCACGGGGGCAGCTTTCCTCACAAGAAGTCACAGCCTCAAGCAGCCAGCAGAGCAGCAGACACAGCCTCACAATGAATCACTCCCATTGGACTGTGCTGCTGCAGATCTCCACAGATTAGAGGAGCATGTGATGGGCTCCTCCAATCAGAGATAATGCTCCTCTGATCCCTTTGTAGAGTATCATAGGATTTACTTAGTAGAGCAGTGCTCCAGTAGCTGCCAGGCCAAATTAATCCTGCCCCCTGCTTTAGTGCCGTAGGACCCTCCCATGATAGAGGGCATGGCTACGAATCAGTGGAGCCCACTGGAAATTTTCCCAGCTACCCGGTGGCCCAGTACAAGTCCTATGGGGACATACCTGTATATCAAACCTTCTAAAGAGAAGTTGCCCATAGTAACCAAATAAATTCTAGCTATCATGTATCAAGCACAAAATAATAAGTAGAAGCTGATTGGTGGCTATTGGCAACTTTTACGCTGTCCTTTTTAGAGGTTTTGAAAAATCTCCCCTATTATGCATCTTGATAATCAATTATTATAGTATAAAGTAACAAAGTAGATCACAACAGGCCACTAGATGGCAGCAGTTAAACTCGGCAATGGGATGCAGTCAATATCCCTTCTGCAGGGTTTCTCAGGTGCTCAGAATCCCGATGCAGGCACCCCAACAGCCGTAATCCCGAAGGTAAATAGCAGGGTTGGGGGGGTTACTGTTAGGGTTTAAGGTTAGGCATTAGGGGGAAGGTTAGGGCTAGGCACTAAGGGGGAGGGTTAGGTTTAGGGTGTGGGGAGGGGAAGGTTAGGTTTAGGCACCAGGGGGGAGGTTAGGGTCAGGCATCGGGGAGGGAGGGTTAGGGTAGGGAGAGGGGGGGGGGTTAGAATACTGACAAACAAGTGTCAGTATTCTAACCCTGTTGGAATGCCTGCATTGGGATTCAGACTGCATCAGTACCCATCCCCTCTGCAAATGGCATGTGGCATAACTAAAATAATTACATATGAGAAATAGAGTGAGGTATCCCCACTTTCCAGGTACAGTGCCAGCCTTCTCTGCAAAGTACTGTTCCCTGAATGTCTCTGTGTGTGTCAGTACTTAGTTACATTAGAGACAAATTGCAAGTTATCACTTTTTTTTGGACATTGAAACAATTGACACTATCTATTCCAATTCTCTGGTCTGCATGAAAAGTCTATGTTGCATTATGTGGCACGTCGCACAACATCTCTAAGGTAAAAATTGTACATACAGTACATAAGAAAAAATAGGAAAACTATCTAATGTATGATACAGAATTACAGAATTTTGTTTTGGCATCAATTAATTTTATTTTAAAACAAATATTTTACCTTTTGATTCACGATTTTATTTACAAACACTTGTGACTGCCATGGGGACTAGGTTCACCCTGAGCTTCGCGAACCTATACATGGGAAGGTTTGAAGATCTACATGTGTGGGGTCGCAGTCTTGGGGGGACCTGGGGGTATATTTACTATGGTTTGATTTGAGATTCATTTTTATGAATCTCTGAATCGCCTGAGATCGAATTGAACTCGAACAGCAAAATCCCTTAGCAAATCTCAAATTTACTATTAATGGATTTTGCTTTTGATTTTCAACTTGAGTTCGATCTTGTTTCAGTTTAAAAAGGGATTTGCTTTTTGATTTTGCATGTTCATGTCCAAATCGAACTGCAAATCCCCAAATGAATAGAACTGCTTCATGCTTTCATTTTCAGCATGAGCATTATGTTTTCACACAGATACATGCATACATCAGTGAGAAGTAAATGTTAATGTTAAAAAAAATGACATGAGGTCCCCCCCTAAATAGACAACCAGCCCCGGACTTTCATAGCCAGTCCTGGTTGTGTAAGTCCAGGAAAAAAACTGCGTAGGGTTCCCCCTGTACTTAGCACAACCAGCACTAATGTACAGCAGGGAAATAGTATGCAGAGGCATATGCACAGTCGCAGAATATGTAGCGCTCCTGGGTACACCTCTGATTCAGGCCCTCTGGCTGTTCTCAGAGAGATGTAATTTTTCCATGGAAAACAAATTAGTTTTATTTTACACAACACTTTTTACAACATCATGTCTATATACAATATGGACAGCTGACAGGTGGTGACTGAGGGTTAGGGACACACTTGTTACTGGGATTAGTGGTCAAATGAACAAAGATCTGTATTTGTATACATCAGTGGTTTTCACCACTGGGCTCTAATCCGGTCCTGGTTCTGGAATTACAGGGGAAAAAATGCGTAGGGTTCCCCTGTAATTTCTATAACCAACACTGGACCCTTTCTAGTGGGTTGGGGGGGTAATGTCACAGCCAGGGAAACCCTATCACTGGGTTCACCAGCTGAAACATTACTCCTGACTGCTAGTGAGCCCAGACAGGGGATCCCTGCATCTGATGTATGTATTCAAGTATCAGTTTCTAATCGAACTGCTCATGCTGAAAACAAATGCATGAAGTTCTTCTATTCATTTGGGGATTTGCAGTTCGAGTTTGAGTTAATTTTTCATTCGATTTACAAATCAAATGTTAGTAAATGAAGGAATCCTATTGTCCTCGAAGTGAAAAAAAATTGATGTTTTTCAGAAATTCGATTTCATTTCAAATTCCTTTTTCTGTTCGATTTGACAGTCGATTTGGCCTTTAGTAAATCCTTTCATAAAAAATCAAACCAAAATCGAATGCAAAATCGAACAGAAAACAAAATCGAACTTTAGTAAATTTACCCCCTGGTTCTCTATGGCAGGTACATAGGTGACCTTTTTTTCATTTGGGATGGGGATGTGTGTTCACTTGGATCGCTTTTGGATAGTTTTAATCACAATTCCTTTGGATTGTGGTTCACCAACACCATTAGTTCAGTTTCTATTAATTACCTGGATATAGCATTGTCAGTGAGGGAAGAAGGTAACATCATTACCCAGACATACTGTATATCAAAGAGGTAGATCAAAATAGGTACCTCAACTATGGAAGCAACCACCTCAAAATTTTGAAGGAAAATATCCCCAAGGGGAGAGTTCCTTAGAGTAAAAAGGAAAAAAGGAACTGTTCCCGACCAGAGGACTTTGAAAAATAGGCATCAACCCTATATGCGTCTTTTTTGGAACAGGGCTATCCAGAATCTGTTCTTGAAAAGTCGTACAGAGAAATAGGTTGGATAGAAACAGCATGCTGGAGGATAGTAATAAAAGGAAGAAGGGACAAGATAGAACATTGGCATTTGTAACCACATGTAATTCATATGCGTATGGATTATTAAGAAAAATATCCCACTATTGAAGTTTGACGCTCATATTGGACCCTCTATTGTAGCAGGAAGATCAGTAATTTTTAGAAATCAGAAACTCTAAAATTAAAACTAGCTCTGAGCCATTTCAAAAGATCAGAGATGAAACAAGAGAAGTGTCTTAATTGGCTAAACCATCAGGATTCTTTAGATTCAGAAAAAAATCAATGTACCACAAGTTAATATTTACTGAGAGGAGAACTACGAATTTCAAATCACATATATCGGGTGAATGTTTTGCGATAGAGGAATTCCTCAATTTTAGAACATCATTTGTTATATACGTGATTGAATGTGGGTGCGGTATTCAGTATGTAGGTCGCACCACCAGACCTTTACATGTGAGATTCATGGAGCACCATAAGAACATAATAAAAAAGCTCAAAACACATACATTATATAGACATGTTGCAAATTGTCAGGGGGAAACAAAAATAAGATCTCAATTAAGGCAATAGACCATATAAGGCCCACCAAGAGGGGAGGAGACAGATATAACACTCTATGTAGACGTGACGCATACTGGATATTACGTCTAAGAACGATGATTCCACAAGGTCTCAGTTACATGGTGGAACTAAATATATATGAGGAGATGCACAGTGAGACTGTCTACGCAATTGCTATGGTATCCATGTGAAGATACTGGGCCTGATTCAGAGCCGAACGCTCTGACCAGAGCGCTCGCTCTGAATCAGGGCCCTCCTCCATGAAAATGGAGCAGCCTCCTGGCCACTCGCATAGCTGTGGGTGACCACCCACAGCATATGCTAGCGTCCATGATGATGGTCAAGACATCAAGACCATCGGGCTTGCTACGGAGACCCTGCGGTAGGGTCTCACTGCCGCAAGCCCTGGAGTGATTTTGGCTCTATCAGTGGGGCCGGCTTCAGACGGTAGGCGTTCTCATGGGAACGCCTCCGTCTGGCAGGCACGCCCCCGGCATGCCCACCAAAGGAGGCGTGCTGTCAATTAACATCGACAGCACGCCCCCTTTGGTGCGAGACCCGGAGTGAAGGATAGCCCATCGCTCGCCGGGTCTCGCGCATGCGCACGACGGAGCTCCCTCCATCGTGCGCATGCGCAGTGGGGTAACATCGACCCGCTTGCGAGCGTCCTGCACTCGCGAGCGGGTCTGAATAAACCCCCACTGTTTGAAAGCTTAGCGGGAAATTCTACAAATTTTGAAAAATATATATGGAAAAAATATAGATCACATTTCCATATATATCATGGTCCTCATGTACGATATAGATACCTGTATGTCCTCTGGGTATAAGAATTTGGGTGGGACCTTCTGTGGTCTGAGGAACACTCCCTCTGTGTGGATATCATGTGATTTACTTGTGTATATTGGGGATTGTGGTATCTAGACAACTATTTGGACGTATGCTGTGCGGTTGACATCCCTTAGGTATCAATGTGTGTCATAACCTAAACAATATATAGAAAAACTAATAAGTGGTTGATAGAGTCATCCTAATGGTAAAGGATATATAGAACTTGGGAAGCTTCTACGTAATACTGCTATATTGCTATACTGATATTTCTGGGGTGAAAATTGGCCACCTCTAAATAATATTTCAGGGTGTATCTCATAGGAATGTTTATGAAATATGTGATTTGTAAAATGTGAGATTTGAATTGGCTTTGTAATTTGTGATGGAATTCCATCTCTAGGGTTGTTCTGTGAAACTCCCCTCTATCTATGAATCTATGAGAATGTGTATACAGGAGTTTATTCATATATATTTAGTAATAATAGCACAAATCAAAATTGGTGCCTTTTATAAAATTATACACATTAGAGTGAGGTATCTCCAATGGAAAGAAATCCATGTAATCTGGATCTGGGAACATCTCTCTGTGAGGCCCCTCACTCTGTGTAGTAATATAAATCTCTACTCTGTTTCCTTCATTATAAAAGCATAGCTCCCACCCCTCTGTGACAATTGTGTCACTTTATTTGCATATTTCTTGAATATATTGTATAGTAGGAATTAGATTAAATCAAATAACTAAATGTTTTGAATAAAATACCAAAAATTGTTAATTGTATATTTTTTTATCTGTTTTGGCTGTGACGACTTGATCTGTTGTTGGGTAACCTAGAGGCAAGATTATGGAATGTGTATGGGTATAGTAGTAATCACATAATTTGTGTTACTTTATTAAGTGTTTTATTATTTTTTTATTAAATGTTTTTATGTTAATTGCACCTTTTGAGAAATAAACAAAAAGTAGAAAGGAGAGGGGATTATTACTCAGTGCACTTATCCTCCACTCACAAACACTTGTTTGTGAGTGGAGGATAAGTGCACTGAGTAATAATCCCCTCTCCTTTCTACTTTTTGTTTATTAAAGCTATTATTGGAGGGGTATTGGTAGCACTCCTACATTTGGTAGGATTTGATTAAAGGGTACAATAATCTATAACCCATATTGTATAAGGACTATTATCCTCCACACACCTCTTATAAATAAATAGAATAAGAGAGTGACTAGTGCGGAAAAACTACTTTATTCTTTCACCTTTTGAGAAATGACAGAACATTTAAACATCACTATAGTTTTACAGTCATTTGGCAGTTTTAAAATAACAACAATGTATCAGGGTGTAATTGTGATTGGCACCACAAGTATTGGCTTTATGTTTATCCTAATACTGATGAGTGAAAGGAGAGCACCCTTGCTCTGAGAATACAATGAATATAATGTATATATAAGGAAGTGGTCTGACTAAAACTCCTTTTACATCAGACCAAAAACCTGGGTCTGGGTCTACCCGGGTCGCAGCTCAGTGTAAAAGGGTCCCTGAAAAATAACCTGGGTCAAGTGACCCAGCAATCCAACCCTGGTAGCTACCAGGGTCAGACCCAGAATGGACCTGGGTAATGGTGCAGTGTAAACGGCACAGCCTAGGTAATCCGACCTAGGTCATGCCTAAAATGAGCTCATTGGAGGTTGTGAAGCAGTTACCTCCCACTTTTTATGACCTCACAAGTTTAGCTTGTACATGTAAAGATGCATTAAAGGCTTATCAATGATCCAGTTTAATTAGTTGAAATCAATGCAACTGTATTGTTTGTGCATTTGCACGTATGTTATTCGCAATTCAACATAGTCAGAGTCACTGGATATGTGAAAATCAATTGGATTGAAATACAAGATATTTAGCCAATGGTTATATAACTCATTGATATGCGATGGCTGATAGGATTTTTGTTTATGTGAGCATAATGAAAAAATATATTTTATGTATACAAAAAAGGGGGAGGTCACCCACTTCGTAGCAACAGTGCGGCATCAGCGGAGTTGCCCTTCTTTCAGTTGGATTCCAGGCAAAACAGGCTGCAAACAAGTCCGTTTGTAAATAGTAACTGTGTATTAGTTGTTCCTTTGTAGGTATGCTGGTTAAACAGTCTGCCTGGGTGTCACGTCCCAGATCCGTGATCTCACCATGGGACCTCTGATTGTATAGTATAGTAATAGGCAGCTGGTCAGGTTTCAGAAGTGTGAATGCTTTGGCTGGCTCTCTTGAAGTCTTGCAACTCAGCAACATACACAGCGTGTGCGATGGGGAGCCGGTCCGTTCTCAGCGCCCTGATAGAAACAGGTTCAGCCTCGTGTTCTAGTCAATTGACTCTGAAAGTTTGTGAATTTGCTCAATGCATTTCCGTGTGTTCACCAGGAGCGTGATTTGGGTAGACGGGTCAGTCTCTTTATGTGATCCAAAGTTTATTTGCAAAATTGGGATAATTTTCAGCTGTGAGCTGATTGAGAAGCTCTGAATTTATTCAGAAGCGCAGTGAAAGGATATACAACTTTGTATCAACCTTATGTTACCATGTGCAACTGTATAACACCTTATTTAAACATTACAATCTGCACAATCTGACAGTCACTATGATACATTGTAACTAGAAAATAGTACATCTTGTGTATAAATGTAAAAACGTTTCTGTATTTATTTCTATTCCCATTTATTCATGGAGTTTTTTTCCCTCAGAGATCATAAGATAAGTGAGGTTAATTAAGACTTTTTTCTGTTTTGTACACAATCTTTTGTACACAAGAGCCAGAAAAAGACAACAAATAAATAAAATAAACATCAAAACAGCTTATAAATATTCGAATGCTTGAATAAGATTGAGAAGATATAAGCACCCTGTTTTTTATTTGGTACAGTACTGGTTAGAGCTGGTTTTTGTTGATAGTTATAATTGGTAGAGGTTAGTTGCCAATCATTATGTGTTAACCTACTAGCTGCCAAGGCTGGAGCAGGAAACAACTGCCTCTTTCCATTTGTGATCCTT
The DNA here is from genome assembly GCA_031769625.1 of Taudactylus pleione. Taxonomy (NCBI): domain Eukaryota; kingdom Metazoa; phylum Chordata; class Amphibia; order Anura; family Myobatrachidae; genus Taudactylus; species Taudactylus pleione. The sequence goes on from JAUIMM010000670.1 coordinate 5,114,896, forward strand.
GGACTAATAAGTACCCAGTATCTCTATTGTTGCCTAAAAAGCATAAAACCCTTCAATTTATTACTCTTTTTCTTTCAATTCACTCAGCTATCTTCCTGTCCTGCTGTTCTCTTCACCCTTTCACTGCCTCTCTCTTCCTTCACTTTCCTATCTGCTCATTTCTGCCCCCTAATAATTTCCCTCCCTCTTGTTGATACCAGCAATGCCCCATCCCAGCCGGAATGCCCCCCCCGCCACCTGGTGAAGCGGCTAGACCATTAGCAGTCACCACAGCCTCCACTTTGGCCCAGGATGTGCGCCTGTCTGCAGCACGCACGTGCCTCTGTCTCCCACCCGCCGCTGCGGCTGCTCCCGCTGGCCCCTTCGCCTCCAGGCTTGGTTGGCGAGGGGTGCAGAGAGTGCGCCCGGCACCCCCCGCCATTATAATTCCCCAAGTGCTGGCGGGGCTGCCCGCCGGACTTCCCCGGCCGCTCGCCATGCCCACTTTTCTCCGGTGGCCATCTTAGACTGTGCAGGGCCCCGGCTCATGGCCGCCGCTGAGGCTACAGTGACAGGCAGTGCATATATTATTAACCCGCCAGGTCCGGCGGGTGAGCCTGGAACCCCCCGCCCGTTTAGTACACAAGGAACTAGTGGCGCTGCGTGCTGGGCTTCCCCGGCCGCTAGCCATGTCCTGTCACCTCAGGCGACCATTTTAGATGCTGAGGAGTTTTTAACCTCCTCAGACTCCCCCCTCTCGGTCCTAGGGACTGGAGGTCTGGGCATTACCGCAGCGCCTAGTGCACAGGCCTCTCATAGGAGCCAGGATAGCAGGCCATCCATTCTAATGCACCAGCCCCCTATAATTCACTTCCCTAGGCCGTTTGCACAGCAGGATAGAGCAACCCCTTATGGGGGCTCTTGGCCCAGGTTGCTGGCAGTATTGACCCACCCACTTGCTGCAGCTTACACACATGCAGTACAGCAGTTTTGGAATTATGAGTCTGGCCCCGCCACCACTCCTTCATTTGGTTTCTCACCTTATTTTAGTCAAGGGTTGTGCCAGCAGCCATTCCCAAACCCATTCACGGGCCCAAGCCAGCAATTTTATGCCACTTCGTATGCGCAGGTGCTGGGGTGTTTTCCCCAGCAGTTCACGACTGCCCGGGCATAATTGCACCCATGCCCCAACAGGTTCAGTTTGTTCCTGGGCAGCACGCACGCCCACAACCGATGTGCCAACCCCCTCTTCCACAAGCCCCACCCCTGCGTCCAACCCCAACAGTGTGTCAACCACCCCTTACACTAGCTCCGCCCCTACCCCAGCCCCAACGCTTCCTTCACCTGCGCAGACCCCATTAACTCCCACGCAGCAGTGCGGCCCCCCCGGGTGCCCGTTACTGCATGTGCACCATCAGCTCCTGTCCCAAATGCAAATGTCTCGAGCACACAGGTTTCCTTAGTTCAGACGTTGGCATCCACAAGGGATGTCGTCGCCGATGAACGTTTGTCGGCTTGTCAAAGCGCGGTGGGTGCGCCACACAATGAAGGACAAGCCTCAACCTCCAGGAACGTGCCTGAAGTCCCGTCGGCGTCTGGATGCAGTACCTTCAATTTCCTAGCTATCACACTGATGACTCTTCGGACTCCTCTAGTTCAGGGGAGTGGCCGAGTAAGCTCATGAAATACTTTGTGCAGCAGTTGAAGGGTAAGGGGAAGAGTCCTAAAATAGCAGGTAATCTAGGGCCAGCTCGGTTCCGGATGCTTCAGGGGATGCAGTCCATTGCTCCAACATGGCCATATTGAGGGGTGTTTAGGTCCAAGATCAGAGAGCGAATTTGAAAAGGTCGTTATGTCGACATGTTCGCTCTCACGCATGCTGCTAAGAAGGCGTTAGACCCAGCAAAGAAAGGGGGAGTGGCAGCTGAGGAAGCCAGGAGGAGCTATCAGAATTGGCTTACCGGTATTTATGTGTTTGGTGCCCATTACATTGAGACACGCCAAGCTGAATGCATGAACATGCTGAAGTACTTACATTTAGTGCAGGGCATGCAGGTGTCAGCTGGGCATACTGTTTGGAGGCAGTATGATGAGCTAAGTAGGAAAAAGCAGGATGGGCAGAACATTTTTAGTTTTGAGTTTAGAGATGTGGAGGTGTGGCTGGAAGTTACGCAGCAGGCTCGATCAGCTGTCGAGTCTACTGTTGGACGTAAACATCCCTTACCAGCTCGCCCTGGATTTAATACCGGAGGGAAGGGGAAGTGCTACGCGTTTAATAATGCCCAGTGTAGTAGAGGGGCTAGTTGCCGCTACCAGCACGTGTGCATGCTTTGTGGGGGAAGTCACTCAGCAAAGGACTGCAATCGGGGGGTTTTGCAGTAGGAAAGGGGGATCAGCGCGCAGGTGCTAAGTAAAGCTGCATCTCCAATTAAGGTGGAGGTGGAGGTATTAGAGCGCTGGTTGAGGTGTTATCCTCTTAAGGAGGAAGCGGCCTTCCTATTACAGGGCTTTAAGGAGGGTTTTAGGTTACCGTTGGTTCGTCCAGTTATAGTTGTAGCTAAGGGGAATCTTAAGTCAGTTTGGGATTTTCCAGAGGTTGTGGAGGCAGAGCTGAGTCTGGGGCGTATGTGTGGCTCCTCTTACCTCACCGCCTGTGGAAAATCTTAGCATTTCCCCGCTTGGCGTGGTACCAAAGAAGGAACAAGTAAAGTTCAGGCTAATACAGCACCTGTCTTACCCGGACAGAAGGTCAGTAAATGACGCTTTAGATCTGGTAGATTGTAGTGTCACATACCAGTTATTTGAGGATGCACTTGGTATTGTGCAGGATTTTGGAAAAGGGGCTTTGTTGGCAAAGATCGATGTTGAATTGGCTTTTAGGTTGCTCCCTTTGCATCCCGAGTCATTTAAGTACATGGGTGTTTGGATAGGCGATTCAATTTACGTAGATAAGTGTCTACCTATGGGCTGTTCCATTTCTTGTTCCTTTTTTGAGTTTTTTAGCTCCTTTTTACAGTGGTGTCTTCAAGCAGGTACTAGCCAGTCAGGCGTCGCTCATTACCTTGACTATTTCCTTTTGGTAGGGCCGGCCGATAGCGCAGTATGTAGATAGCTACTGTTTTCGGTACAGGTATTTTTTGGTTCAATGGGGGTTTCCATTGCACACAAAAAGACGGAAAGGGCCTGTTACTAGGTTGTCTTACCTAGGTATTGAAATTGACACTGATTTGGGTTTGTGTAGGCTCCCCTATGAAAAAGTGCAGAAGATAGCGAGTTGTTATGCTTAGCAATTGAAAATCATATTTTGGTGCGATAACTTAGTGCTATTAACAATCAGAGGTCGGTCTGCCCCTAAGTGCTTGGACATTTAGTTTTTGTCTGTCTGCTTAGGAATATTGATTTTACGGCAAGGACGTCCCGGGTGTTGAGAACAAGATTGCGGACGCATTATCGCGTTTCCAATGGGTTAGGTTTAGTTTATTGGCCCCGTCAGCCAGGTTTCAGGGATTGCTTTTTCATGATTCTGTCTGGCAGATCATAAATTTGGCATTGCAGGTCTCGCTTTGAGAGCACTTGCTCTAGGTACGTTGAGGTCGTATTCAGCAGCTTGAAATGAATGGCAGGTTTTTCTGGCGAAGCTGGAAACAGGTAGGGAGTAGTTGTGTCAGTATGTCTGAGTTTGCATGGCACGGGCACGAGAGTGGGCGTTCAAAGGCTTCTATGTCTTGCGCTTTAGCTGGCATTTCCTATTTCTCACATCGGTATGGTTTGACTGATCCTATAAAATCATTTATTATTGCTAAAGCGCTGAGAGACTGGGCGAGGGAACAGGCGACTTTAAGTTATTCACGTAGGCCAATAGATGTGGGTATGTTGAGGTATTTAGTTTGGCAGTCTCAGGTGTAGCTAAGGGTGATTTTTTTGCGGTTTTGTTCAGTTTGTCCTTTGCGCTGGCGTTTTTTGGCGCTTTACGTGTTGGGGAGTTAGTAGCAGCACACTAAAAATCAGCCAACACAGGGTTGCTAATGGGCAATGCAGTGGTTAAGGCTAATTTAATTTTGGTAAAATACAGATATCAAAAATGGATTAGATGGGTAGGGGGCGCTGGAATTCTGTCCTCTCTCATCCGGAGCCGGGCATCATCTGCCCGGTAACGCTAGCTAACAGATATAATCAGCAGTGTCTAAATGGAGGGGGGGGGGGGGTCAATGGTTTATTCATGAAGATCTTTCTCCCTTATCTTAGTTCCAGTTTACAAGTGTGTTCAATAGATGCCTGATAGCCTTGGAACATGCCGATTGAAGAGTACGGCACCCATTCGTTTAGGATTGGAGCAGCATCTTGTGCAGCAGCGTAAGGTTCTTCCATGGAGGCAATGAAGCACTTAGGTAGATGGAAGTCTTCGGCTTACAACGGTTATATATAAGAGGCGATAAATTGCAGAAGTAGTGGTGCTCCTGGCGAGTTTGTTTTTTGGGAATCCCAGTGCTTTATGCTACCCGCCACTAGGGGGATTGGTGTTCTTTTCACCTTTGCCCTCAAATAAATAGGTTTGGTGTTGTTCACCCTCATCTTGGTCACCCAAACAACTCAGTTTTTCCCCCTCCTGTTTTTTGTCTGTTTGAGTTTGTAATATTATATTATATTAATGCTTATGTTATACGAATTTTTTAAATTTATATTATATTAATTCTTATGTTATACAAATTTTTCACATCACAGAATTTTTGAAGTTAGATTGCTGGGTGTGGATTGTTGGGCATTCTTTGGCGTACGGGGCTCGCAGGCATAACTGTACCACATTAACCCTTTTTAAGGTCCGTTGGATTGGCTTAAGAGGTTTTCAGTGGAGCGGCCTTTTGGACCTTCTTTGGCAGTCTGAGAGCAAGTGGGGGCAGGCCCGCTGAGAGCCGCGGCGGGCCCGGGTAATAGGGGGCATGGCCTCATCGCGGGAGGCATGGCCACGCCCCCTTCCCGGGAAAAAAAAAATTGCAGCACCGCTGAGCGGCGCTGTGCGCTGGGGAGGGGAGCGCTCTGGGCCCCCTCAGCCCTGCTCAAAGCCAGGGGGGGTGCGATCAGTGTGATCGCTCCCCCCCACAGGCCAGCAGCCACGAGCAGTCTCCACTGCAGCTCAGCACACGCTGTGTGCTGGGCTGCTGTGAGGGAGGGGGAGCAGTGCCAGACCCGGGCCCCGCCGGGCCCCTCAGGAAGCCCGGGCCCCGGTAATCTGTACCCGCTCCCCCCCCTCTCGGCGCCCCTGAGTGGGGGACCCCTGACTGGTAGTCGTGCACTTCGGTGGTAATGCCCTTGGCATTGTGTAAAGGGGTTGAACTGATAATCGCCTTTAAGCGGGATTTGTGGTTGTTAGCAGAGCGCTGGCCACAGGTTAAGCTTTGTTGGTCTGAAAATAATTCCGAGGAGGTTCTGGCGCGGTACCCTGCGTGGGGCAACCCTATACAGAGTTAAGAGGAAGCAGAATGCTGCAGTGTCTAGTTTTTTGATTGGTTTTGATGGGCGTGTTATCAAGCACCCTCGCCTCCGCCATGAGGTGGTGCATTTATATAGGCCGGATGGAGTGCACCTCACCGAACAAGGTTTAGAGTTTTTTGTCACGAATATCCTGGATTCATTGGAATAGCTTGGAGGGGCTAGGTTTTTTCCTTTGGTGGCGTTACATGGCCATTTTGTCCATGTCGTTGGCGGAAAGCAGTGCTCCTCGGCGGCTCAATTTAGCGCAACCGAGCTTGGCCAGCATTCCCCCTTTGAAAGAGGTGAGATGGTTGTTACTTTACAGGAGAACCATGTCTTCATCTTAAGGAGGTACCAGCACTGTGCCAGTTAAGGGGAGGTGGTACTACCCGGGATGGCTTGCACATGGGGCGGAAAACTCCACCCCAGTTTGGTAAAGCGAACAATTATTATGAGCTGTAGACCGAGGTAGCACTGCTTTTTTGCCACCATGACTAACTAATTAAATTTCTAATCCGATCTAAATAAATTTGTCTGTGACCTCTTTTTTCCAATTCTAAACAGTTGTCGGTGTCTTATTTATTAGTTAAGTTAAGCTTAAGAGTGGTGTTTAAAATAAAAAAAACTATGGGTGACTTAAAATATTCGAATGCTTGAATAAGCTTGAGAAGATATAAGCACACTGTTTTTTATTTGGTACAGTACTAGTTAAGAGTTAGAGCTGGTTTTTGTTGATAGTTATAATTGGTAGAGGTCAGTTGCCAATCATTGTGTGTTAACCTATTAGCTGCCCCGTCGAGGCGGGGTTTAGCAATGGTATATTAAATCTGGAGGAGGAGTCAATTGCCTCTTTCCATTTTGTGATCCCACCCACCCAGCATATTGAGAAATTGGTTTGTACCAATATTTGTGGGAGACATTGGTTTATATCAATATTTATTTGTGGTGAATAATTGGTTTGTACCAATATTTATTTGTGGGAGACATTGGTATATACCAATAATTATTTGTGTGAGACATTGGTTTGTACCAATATTTATTCGTTGTGAGAAATTGGTTTGTACCAATATTTATTTGTTATGAGAAATTGGTTTGTACCAATATGTATCGTTGGAATATATGTTATTTTCCAACAGGTGAGGCGCAGCAGGCGGAAAGCAGTGCTCCTCGGCAGCTCAATTTAGTGCAACGGAGCTTGGCTAGCATTCCCCCTTTGAGGGAGGCGAGTTGGTTGCTACTTTGCGGGAGAACCAGGTCTTCATCTTAAGGAGGGACAGCACTGTGTCAGTTAAGGGGAGATGGTACTACCCAGGATGGCTTGTGCACGGGATGGAAAACTCCACCCCAGTTTGGTAAAGTGAACAATTATTATAAGCTGTAGATCGAGGTAGCACTGCTTTTTCGCCACCATGACTAACTAATTACATTTCTAATCCGATCTAAATAAATTTGGCTGTGACCTCTTTTTTCTAATTCTATACAGTTGTCGGTGTCTTATTTATTAGTTAAGTTAAGCTTAAGAGTGGTGTTTAAAATAACAAAACTATGGGTGACTTAATAGCTATTTTGTCTTATTAATACATTCGAACTAAGGATAGTTACACAAACAATCCAATTATAGTGTAAACCAGTTTCAGAAATGCATATTTAAAACAGACACATTTAAAACTGAATAGTTTCTCTCCTTAGAGTGATTTTTCTCTCTAGCTTTTAACCATTATAGGTAGTTGCTGTATGAATAAGCAGCATATTTAAATGCTAAAATATACATGTACAATATATATGAAGACATGAACGAATATATTGTTGAAATATTAATATTGATGATAACCACATCAACATTATTCAATAAAGAGAAATTAAATATGAATATGAAAAAAAACGTAACAGGTGAATAACTAAACCACATTTTCATTGATTCCTTTTTGGAAAAAACAAAAGGAAGGAGAGGGATATAACAGAGTAAAAAAAAGAACAACCGATCTTATAGACTTTCTTTAGATGACCTACTGTATTATTCTTAAATGTATTGTAACTCAAGGGGGGTGGGAAGGGTTGGGTGGTGTTAGAAGTAAGGGAAAGGGGGGGGAGAAAAAGAAAGATGAGGGGAGGGAGAAAAAGTGAAAAACAGAGGGAAGGGGAGAGGGAAAAAGGGGGTAAAGGGCAGAGGTGGGGATATAAAAATTCCCCAGATAACCCACAGGGACCTGTAGTGTATATTGGGGATTAGATATCAAAATCCACCTCTGTAATTTCATTGAGGCCTTCTGGATGTAATGTGCGCATTTTGTGAATCCAGTAGGTTTCTCTGAGGCAGAGACGAGAGTATCTGTCTCCTCCTCCCGCTGTGTGTGAGATATGTTCTATGCCCAAGACATGCATGCATTTAAAATCTCCTTCATGTTTTTCAATGCAGTGTCTGGAGACCGAATGTTCTGTCTTCTTATTGATAACATTTCTTCTATGTTCCAATAGTCTATCCTTTAATCTGCGAGTGGTGCGCGCAATATATTGAGTGCCACACTCGCACTGCAGAAGGTACACCACACCACATAAGTCGAATTACAATTAATAAATGTTTTTATGGAAAATATTTCCTTAGTGATAGATGATGTGTATTGTATAGTTCTGTGTAAAATATAATTGCATGTGATACATCTGTTAGAGACGCATTTGTAGCAGCCTAAAGTTTTTTTACCTAACCAATTTTTTGGTGTGTTGTTTCATTTTGAATAGGTTTGAAAAAAGAGGGAGCCAAAAAGTTTCCCTGATTTTTGGCCTTTTTAAATATGACTCATGCTCCTGTTGCTAAATCTTATTTCAATAATGCATCGGACATAAGAATTCTTTGATTAGTGTGTATTATTGTTTTAATTTTACTAGCTGCGGAATTATACCTAGTAATACATTTGATGGCTTTTGTAAAGTTTTGTTTATTGGTTTCAATGTCTTTATTGATGTTTGCAGAAAAATAGGTGTTTCTATTGGATGTGGAAACCTTGACGTATGAATCTTTTAACAGGGATTCCGGATATCCTTTTTCTTTAAATGCATCCAATAATATGAAGTTAATGAAATTGTAAGAATCTGTTTCTTTTTGGAAAGTGCAAGTAGAAATTTCATTATCAACTATGGAAAGGGTGATATCCAGGAAATTAATTGTGGTGGAACTGTGGGTGCAGGTTAAATGAAACGGGTTGGAATTTAGGAAGGTAACACATTTGTTTATTGACTCCTCATCTCCATTGCATAGAAAAAATAAATCCTCTATATAACGTCCATAGAGGACCAGGTTTGTCCCAAATGAGTTTCTCTTCCAAGAGACCCATATAGAAATTAGCAAAGCACAGAGCGAATCTGGTCCCCATGGCAGTTCCGTGTGTCTGAAGATAATGTTGACTATGGAAAATTAAATAGTTATGGGTAAGTATAAAAGAAATACTGTCTAATAAAAATTATTTTAAATTTTGATTAATAGTTTCATTGGACTAAAAATAGAATTTTATAGCCTCTAAACCTAAATGGTGCGGAATGTTGGTGTGTAGGGCCTGTATGTCGCATGTAAGAAACTTATATGTGGGTAACCAATGAACAGATTGTATCATATCTAAGAAATGCATGGTATCCTTAATATGTGATCTTATGAAGCTTGCTAGGGGTTGGAGATGGGAGTCAACAAAAAAGGAAAGGTTAGAAGTTAAAGACCCTATACCCGAAATTAGGAGATGCCCTGGGGGATTGGTGATGGATTTATGAATTTTGGGAAGATGGTAGTATGTGGCAGTGTCCGGATGGGAAGGAAAGAGAAATAAATATATTTCCCTGGATATCACCAATTCTGCTAGTGCTGTGTTTAACAGGGATTATAAATCCTGCTGGAATTTTGGAGTAGGATCTTGATCTAACTCCTTATAGACATTTACGTTTTTTAATTGTCGATGGGCTTCATTCAGATAATCTGTTCTGTCCTGTACTATTATCCCCCCACCCCTGTCTGCGGCTTTGATGATAATCAGACATCAGTTGTTTGTGGGCCAATCTCTCAGGACCTGACAGATTATCTGAATATTGTGTTTTTTTGTTTTCTTCAGCGCATAAGATTTTGAAGTCCTCTAATGTTGTTTTATAAAATATGTAGATTTGAGTACTTTTACTATGTGTAGGAAAACATCTCGACTTTCGTTTAAACTTATTTTGTTCTTTCAGAACCTCAGTATTATTTATATCTAATAGAACCACTGGAGTTGTTGTCTGTGTGGGACTTGTGTTGAAATTTTCCTGAAGAAGAGTATTTAAAATATCAATATAAGGGTCATCATTTTCATCTAAGATGATAGGTTGTATAGATTTTTGGGATTTTGTTTGATTAATATTTTTGAGTGTGAAAAATCTTTTCCTTAGCGCCTGTGTTTTGTGTTCTATAATATATGACATAGTGGAATTCTTGAAGGATACATTTCATGTTAGACGATTCCAGGGACTAGACATTTTTTTAATACAGTTTAGTGATCGAACCCCCTTTAAATTAAATTGTAATATACTGTCTTTAATGGTTATTTAATGTTGTGAAGTAAAGAAAGTATAGGTATTTATGGGGCTACTGGAGATTGTAGAGGAGGAGAGGCATAATAACATTAAGAGACTGGGCACGAAGACAAGAACCTTCTAGAAGTGGCTCCTACCAAGTCTGAGGTGATCAGTGGTATGACATGTCAGCAGGAAGGAGGGCACATGGGTGATCTTCTATAAATGTGAGTGACTCAACGACAGTCAGCAAAAGGAGCTGTGCAATTACCTGGAAAAAACAGTGCATCTGTAGTGGGACCATGGGAGGTCAGACTCTTCTTGTTAAAGGTGGCCATGATTTCTCAAAGTACTACCATTCGAGAGTAGCATCTGTGAGCTACAGTATGGATGGACACTGTAAGCCAATTGTTAGCAAACATCAATGTTCCCGATTCGATGAAAATACTTTCCCCATAGAATTGCAAGTATTTGATGATTGCCAGCCATAGGATGTAGATTTCAGATGCTGATCCGATGGCTGGCTCCTTTTTGCAGCTGCGGACACCAGAAGTGGTGTCAGAAGCTCAGCAAATGTGTGCATGCGTGAAGAAAGCGAACCCTGACCAATTTGGTGCCCTAGCAAGATTTCAGCTAGTGCACTTCCTGTGCACGGCAAACACATTGGCCTGAAAATAGGGAATGGCTTCATGTGAAGGTGGCATGGCCCATTGGAGATACTGGACTGCCCTCAGGCTTTCCCTGCACCATGAAGATAATGTGCGCATGTTCTCAGCATCTATTCACCCGCTGTTCTATGCAGAACAGTGGTGTGTTTGCTCTTCCAACTCCCCCCCCTGAGGGACACTGTGCCTGCGAGTGGGACGGCAGGACAGTCCTTGAAAAGCGAGACAGTCGGGGGTATGCTAGTTATGCTCATTCTAATAATGAATAGGCCTAGTGCCCGCCTTCCACGCCCCCTAGTCTACTGTCCAACTGTGCGCCATGGGCCTAATGCCTGACAACCTGGTAGCCTAGGTTGGTAATGAGGAAAGGTGTCCTACTGGGACCTTCCTCACTTTGCCTACTTTGGCAGTTACAGATGTGTACTACATATATATATATATATATATATATATATATATATATATATTGTGATAGGATCACTGGTAAAGTGGTCTGTGGCAGGTACATTTGTCCCAGATTCCTGTCTTTTGTGTTTTAAACCCCCAGGAGAAAGTCTGCAGTGTAGCAGGCTTGAGTTTCGGCTTTTTGAAAAGCCGGTTTGGGACCTGGGGGTTGTGGGTGAGAGGAGAGGGAGGGCTCCACCCACGGCCACTCCATGTTTTGGTTCTCGCAGCCTGGTAACAGGATTGTTAGTTTTCCACCTGAGAGTGGCCAGTATAAGCCTAGTTTGTTTAGGGCTGATTGTCTCACCTGGGAGAGCAGGCAGGGAGTTTGCTCAGAGACACTTGGAAACCTAACCGTGAGTGTTGTGCTGTGCTTTTGTTGCTGGCGAGGGCATTAGGCCCTGCCAGGTTCTGGTAGTGAGGGAACTACCTTTGAAGTTAGTGCCCCGACAGGGCTAGGATTTATATTTATGTTTTCTTTATGTTTCTGACATTGTACAATAAAGACTGGCGCCGACCAGCTTGTACTTGCATCCAGACTGGTGTGCTGCTTCCCTGCTGCTGTGTGTGTGTGTAAGGAAGGAGTCCTCTACCCAGGAGAGGGACCCCCTAACCTAACTGTGTCACAATATGGTGGAGAATGAGGGCACCCACACACACTGAAGTTGCAGCGAGAGGAAAACTTTCCATTTAAAAATTAAAGGGACAGACACCCAATTTGTGAGTGTGGAAATAACCCTGTGTCCTTGGAGTCCCATAGAGGAGGCGTCAGCCAATGCTCAGAGAGGCAAGGTTCAGCTTCCAACCTACACCCCAGGACAAAATGGAGGACATTATTAAGGCCTTGCTTCAAGCTACAGCAGCTCAGCAAGAGACAAACAAACTTCAGCAGGAATCTACCAGAGCTCAGCAGGAGACTAACAGACTTCAACAGGTCGCCATTGAGGAAACCCGCCAGGCCTTAGCGGAAAACAGCCAGGCCATAAGAGAGGTGGTACAGCACCTGGTCGCCCGGCCCAGAGATGTTTATACTGGTCCTCCCACCACCACTCACTCCGTACGAGCCAGTCACTTCCTCCAAAAGATGACTTTGGGCGATGATGTGGAGGCCTATCTCGCCGCATTTGAAAGAACGGCCAAAAGGGAGAGTTGGCCCCAGGAGCAGTGGGCAAGTCTGGTGGCACCTTTTTTGTCTGGGGAGCCACAAAAAGCATATTTCGACTTATGCCTGGCTGATGCCAAGGACTATAAAAAACTAAAACAGGAGATCCTAACTCGCTTGGGAGTCACCACCTTTGTTCGTGCCCAACGGGTCCACTGCTGGGAGTTCCATAAGGACAAGCCTCCACGTTCACAGATGCATGACCTCGTCCATCTGTCCTCAAAATGGCTACAGCCCGAGACGCTGACGGGACCACAGATTGTGGAAAGGGTCGTGATGGACCGGTACCTGCGATCATTACCTGTGACTCAGTGCAAGTGGGTGAGCCATGCAGACCCTAAGTCCGCGGACCAGTTGGTCGAGCTGGTGGAGAGGTACGTGGCGGCTGAGGAGCTGATGAGTATGCCCCACCGAGCCCCGATGGTGCACCGACGAACTCCCAGAGACACTGGTAAGACTGTTCCAGGGGAGAATGGTGCTGGACGGTGGAATGTACCTAAGACTGAGGGTGTAGAACCTGGAGACAGGCCTGCCAGGCCAGGAAGGTTCTTGCCCCGTAAACGACTAGACATTAATATGACTCAGTGTTTCCGATGTGGTGGCTTCGGCCATATTGCCGCTAATTGTGCACTTACAACTGAACCTATGCAATGTGATACTGCTCATGTCTACCGCAGGGGGTCTTTCTTTGCACAGATAGCCTGTACGGCTGACCGGCAGGCTGAGACTGATAAGCACATGTGTGTACTCACTGTAGATGGCAACCGAGTAGAGGCACTGTTAGACTCTGGTAGCTTGGTGACACTTATAAAAGCTGAGCTGGTGAACCCCTTGAGGCATACAGGGAAAACTGTTGGTGTGACCTGCATACATGGGGATACTCGATATTATGTTATGGCCGAGGTGAACATCGAGACACCATGTGGCTCTGCTATAGTTTCTGTGGGTTTGGTGCATGGTCTGGTGTACGATGCAATATTGGGGAGAGACTTTGCTCACTTCTGGAAGTTGTGGGAAAGCCGTTTTGTTCCAGAGGTGAACAACCCCGATCCATTTGAGAAGGTTGTCGATGTAGTGGAGGAGGGAGTTTCTTCTGAGTCAGAGTTATTCCCTTTTTCTACTATGGTTGGCGAACTAGAGAATGCGGAATGTGACGGTGGCCCGCCAACTGATGTGCCTCCCATTGAAGTGGGAAGTGTTGTTGGGCCAGGTGATCGTCTGCCTGATTTAGAGGTCAGAAGAGAGGTCTTTGCCATCGAGCAGTTGAATGACCCTACTTTGGTAAAAGCCAGGGAGAATGTAAAAGTAGTTGATGGTAAACCCGTAGACCCTGATAGTCCTTTGTCCTATCCCCACATGGCAATATGTCAGGATTTGTTATATCAGGTGACTAAGAAGGGGGAAGATGTTGTGGAACAACTAATAGTTCCCAAAGCCTACAGAAGAACAGTGTTGGATCTGGCCCATGGTCATATAACGACAGGCCATCTAGGGGTAGAGAAAACCACTGAGCGAATAATGCAGAGGTTTTTCTGGCCCAGGCTTCATAAAGAGGTATCTGACTTTTGCGCATCCTGCCCTGAGTGTCAGTATCATGCTCCCAGGCCACATTTTAAGGGTCCACTAGTTCCATTGCCTATCATAGAGGTGCCGTTTGAAAGAATAGCGATGGATTTTTTTTGGACCCTTAATGAAGTCTGCCAGGGGACACCAGTATATTCTGGTCATAATGGATTACGCTACCAGGTACCCGGAAGCGATCCTGTTGCACAATACGTCAACCAAGACCATTGCCAGAGAGCTAGTTCATGTCTTTAGCAGGCTGGGTATACCTAAGGAGATACTAACTGACCAGGGTACACCGTTTATGTCCAAGGTCATGAAAGAGTTATGCCGCCTGTTCAAAATCGAACAGTTAAGAACTTCGGTTTATCACCCCCAAACCGATGGGCTGGTCGAGAGGTTTAACAAGACGTTAAAACACATGCTTAGGAAAGTGGTCGACAAGGATGGTAGGGATTGGGACTACTTATTGCCGTATTTATTGTTGGCCATAAGAGAAGTTCCCCAGTCCTCCACCGGGTTTTCACCCTTCGACTTGTTGTATGGGAGACACCCAAGGGGGTTACTAGACATTGCCAAAGAGACATGGGAGGGGCAGTCTAGTCCTTACAAAACCGTGATTGAGTATGTTTCTCAAATGCAGGAGAGAATTGCTGCCGTAGTGCCGATAGTGAGAGAGCACCTGGAACAGGCTCAACAGGCACAGCGGAGGGTATACAACCGCAATGCTCGGTTACGCAGCTTTGCTCCTGGGGACAGAGTGTTAGTATTGGTTCCCACTGTGGAAAATAAACTTTTGGCTAAATGGCAAGGGCCCTTTGAAATCTTAGAAAGAGTGGGGCAGGTCAATTACAAAGTGTACCAGCCGGGGAAAAGAAAGCCGGAACAGATATACCATATAAATCTGTTAAAGCCCTGGAAAGATAGAACGGTACTGTCGGCCGTCCGAGACCCTCCAGTAAGTCCAGGGCCCTTAGTTCCCGAAGTGACAGTGGCAAAAACCCTGTCGGCAATTCAACAAGAAGAGGTCAAGGAGTTTCTGATTAGAAATAGGGTGCTGTTCTCTGACGTACCTGGGAAAACCTCGGTCATTAAACATGACATCATCACTGACCCAGGGGTTAAAGTTAATCTAAAGCCCTATAGGTTACCAGAAGCACAAAGAGAATCGGTGTCGAAAGAAATAAAAAATATGCTAGAGTTAGGGGTTATTGAAGAATCACATAGTGAATGGTCAAGTCCCATTGTGTTGATTCCAAAGCCCGACGGGAGTGTGCGTTTCTGCAATGACTTCCGAAAGTTGAACAGTGTTTCAAAATTCGATGCCTACCCGATGCCAAGAGTGGATGAACTGATTGAGAGACTAGGGACGGCAAGGTATTTAACCACTCTTGACCTAACCAAAGGGTATTGGCAAGTACCGTTAACCGAGAGCGCCAAACAAAAGATAGCTTTTTCAGCCCCAGAGGGATTGTTTCAGTACAAGATGTTGCCCTTCGGGCTACATGGGGCACCTGCTACCTTCCAAAGAATGATGGACAGGATTCTAAGGCCCCATAGACGGTATGCGGTTGCTTATCTGGATGACGTAGTCGTTCATAGACCTGATTGGCAGTCTCACTTACCCAGGGTGCAAGCAGTGTTGGACTCCATCTATAAGGCAGGTTTGACAGCCAACCCAAAAAAGTGTTGTCTAGGCATGGAGGAAGTAAAATATCTGGGATACACCATTGGCAGAGGCCTGATAAAGCCTCAGCTCAATAAAGTTTATGCCATACAAAACTGGCCATGGCCTCTGAATAAGAAGCAGGTGAGAGCCTTCTTGGGAATTATGGGGTACTACAGGAGGTTTATACCCAACTTTGCCACCATGGCAGTCCCACTGACTGACCTGACCAAAGGCAAACAAAAAGACATGGTAGAATGGAGTCCGGAGGCAGAGAAAGCTTTTCAGGAGTTGAAAGTAGCGTTGTGTTCCCAACCAGTCCTGATGACTCCTAATTTTGAAAGGGAATTCATGGTGCAAACCGATGCATCAGAAGTAGGTATAGGAGCGGTCCTGTCCCAGAACAAGGAGGGTGAGGAACACCCTATTTTCTATCTTAGCAGAAAGTTGAATGTACATGAGAGAAACTATGCCACAGTGGAGAAGGAGGCGTTGGCCATAAAGTGGGCGTTAGAGGCTCTCAGGTACTACTTGGTCGGAAGAAAGTTCAAATTGATCACTGACCATGCCCCTCTGAAGTGGATGTCTGAAAATAAGGACAGTAATGCGAGAATTACAAGATGGTTCTTGGCGTTACAAACTTTTAAATTTTCAGTGGAACACAGGCCAGGAAGCCAGCTGGCCAATGCTGACGCGTTGTCACGCGTTCATTGTTTGGGGGCTTCAGTTGTTCCGCCCCACAGGTCGAAACAAAGGGGGGGATATGTGATAGGATCACTGGTAAAGTGGTCTGTGGCAGGTACATTTGTCCCAGATTCCTGTCTTTGTGTTTTAAACCCCCAGGAGAAAGTCTGCAGTGTAGCAGGCTTGAGTTTCGGCTTTTTGAAAAGCCGGTTTGGGACCTGGGGGTTGCGGGTGAGAGGAGAGGGAGGGCTCCACCCACGGCCACTCCAGGTTTTGGTTCTCGCAGCCTGGTAACAGGATTGTTAGTTTTCCACCTGAGAGTGGCCAATATAAGCCTAGTTTGTTTAGGGCTGATTGTCTCACCTGGGAGAGCAGGCAGGGAGTTTGCTCAGAAACACTTGGAAACCTAACCGTGAGTGTTGTGCTGTGCTTTTGTTGCTGGCGAGGGCATTAGGCCCTGCCAGGTTCTGGTAGTGAGGGAACTACCTGTGAAGTTAGTGCCCCGACAGGGCTAGGATTTATATTTATGTTTTCTTTATGTTTCTGACATTGTACAATAAAGACTGGCGCCGACCAGCTTGTACTTGCATCCAGACTGGTGTGCTGCTTCCCTGCTGCTGTGTGTGTGTGTAAGGAAGGAGTCCTCTACCCAGGAGAGGGACCCCCTAACCTAACTGTCACAATATATATATATATATATATATATATATATATGCAGAAGGAAAGGAGAGCACACATATAAGTATTTTGAAAAGGCACTTTACTTAAACTATCAAGCTCACATACATTAAAGATTAAATTATTCAGCATCACCACTCAGCCTCCACAATAGCGCCGGCGTCTCCACGACATAAAGCGTCCACCATGAGGCTGACAGCTCCACAATGCAGAACGGATTTCCAGCAGCAAGAATCAATGCCAGGACCAGCATATGACATCACCACGTCTTCCGTAAGGCAAGCCCCTGACAAAGTCCCAATAATGACGAAACGCGTTGGGCGTGGCTTGCCTTACGGAAGATGTGGTGACATCATACGCTGGTCCCAGCATTGATTCTTGCTGCTGGAAATCAGTTCTGCATTGTGGAACTGTCAGGCTCATGGTGGACGCTTTATGTCGTGGAGACGCCGGCGATATCATGGAGGTGGTACTGAATCTGTTGCCCGCAGTTACGGGTATATTGGATGAAGCTGCACAATATTAATTAATACTCTATATTGGGACCGGATCACATTATTGGAATAACAATGGACATTTGAAAATTTTATTTGATTATATATATATATATATATATATATATATATACAGTGCTGGAAGTGTGCCGGTATGAAACGGTATGTCATACTGGCACTTAATTTCGACACCCAGCACTGGTACTGTCACAGTCCTAGCGCCAGTTAACAATCACTTGCACTGCTTGTTTACACTTGGCTCCGGCCACGAGCCAATCATGGCTCGCAGACCAGTGGCCAATCAGCAGCGATCTGCAGCATATTGAATTTGGTGCCGGCCGCAAGCCAATCAGGGGCAGCCACGCGGCCACCCCTAATTGGCTGCCAGTCCATGGCTGGAGCTAAATTCAATATGCTGTGCAGACGAGGAGTGAGAAGAAGAGGCGGGAGCAGTGCCCGTCAGAAGAGTGCAGAGCGGCACTGGTCAGCAGGGTGCAGCGCCGGTAAGCAGAGTGCAGTGCGGCACAGATCAGCAGAGTGCAGTGTGGAGTGGTGTGTGTTGGAAGATGACCTGAGAGGGACTTGGAGGTGAGCTGGTAGCTGTGGTGTGAGGGCAGGTGAGCGGGTAGCTGTAATGGGAGGGCAGGGGAGCGGGTAGCTGTAATGGTAGGGCAGGGGAGCTGTAATGGGAGGTGTGAGGGAAGGTGAGCTGGGAGCTGTGCTGTGAGGTGGGAGGGCAGGTGAGCTGTTAGCTGTGCTGGGAGGTGTGAGGACAGGTGAGCTGAGACCTGTGCTGGGAGGTGTGAGGGCAGGTGAGATGGGAGCTGTGCTGTGAGCTGGGAGGACAGGTGAGCTGTTAGCTGTGCTGGGACGTGTGAGGACAGGTGAGCTGAGACCTGTGCTGGGAGGTGGGAGGGCAGGTGAACTGAGACCTGTGCTGGTAGGTGTGAGGACAGTTGAGCTGAGACCTGTGCTGGGAGGTGTGAGGGCAGGTGAGCTGGGAGCTATGCTGTGAGCTGGGAGGACAGGTGAGCTGTTAGCTGAGCTGGGAGGTGTGAGGACAGGTGAGCTGAGACCTGTGCTGGGAGGTGTGAGGGCAGGTGAGCTAAGACCTGTGCTGGGAGCTGGGAGGGCAGGTGAGCTGAGACCTGTGCTGGGAGGTGGGAGGGCAGGTGAGCTGGGAGCTGTGTTGGGAGGGCAGATGACCTGGGAGCTGTGTTGGAAGGTGGGAGGGAAGGTGAGCTGGGAGCTGTGCTGTGAAATGTTAAGGCAGGTTAATTGGGAGATGTGAGGGCAGGTTAGCTGGGAGATGTGAGGGCAGGTTAGCTGGGAATTGTGAGGGCAGGTGAGCTGGGAATTGTGAGGACAGGTGAGCTGGGAATTGTGAGGGCAGGTGAGCTGGGAATTGTGAGGGCAGGTGAGCTGGGGGATGTGAGGGCAGGTGATCTGGGGGATATGAGGGCAGGTGAGCTGGGAGCTGGGAGGTGTGAGGGCAGGTGAGCTTGGAGGTGTGAGGGCAGGTGAGCTTGGAGGTGTGAGGGCAGGTAAGCTGGGAGGTGTGAGGGCAGGTGGGTTGGGACGTGGGAGGGAAGGTGAGCTTTGAGGTGTGAGGGCAGGTGAGTTGTGAGCTGTGAGGGCAGGTGAGTTGTGAGCTGTGAGGGCAGGTGAGCTGTGCTGTGAGGGCAGGTGAGCTGGGAGCTGTGCTGCGAGGTGTGAGGGCAGGTGAGCTGGGAGCTGTAATGTGAGCTGGGAGGGCAGGTGAGCTGTGCCATGAGGTGTGAGGGCAGGTGAGCTGGGAGCTGAGGTGTGAGGGCAGGTGAGCTATACCGGGAGGTGGGAGGTGTTCTGTGAGCTGGGAGGTGTGCTGTAAGGGCAGGTGAGCTGGGAGCTGCGCTGGCTGCTTGGAGCTGTACTGGGAGGTGTGAGGGCAGTTGAGCTGGGAGCTGTGCCGTGAGGTGTGAGGGAAGGTGAGCTGGGAGCTGTACTGGGAGGGCTGGTGAGCTGGGAGCTGTGTTGGAAGGTGGGAGGGTAGGTGAGCTGGGAGCTGTGCTGTGATATGTTAAGGCAGGTTAATTGGGAGATGTGTGGGCAGGTTAACTGGGAGATGTGAGGGCAGGTTAGCTGGGAATTGTGAGGGCAGGTTAGCTGGGGATTGTGAGGGCAGGTGAGCTGGGGGATGTGAGGGCAGGTGAGCTGGTGGATGTGAGGGCAGGTGAGCTGTGCTGTGAGGGCAGGTGAGCTAGGAGCTGTGCTGCGAGGTGTGAGGGCGGGTGAGCTGGGAACTGTAATGTGAGCTGGGAGGGCAGGTGAGCTGTGCCATGAGGTGTGAGGGCAGGTGAGCTGGGAGCTGAGGTGTGAGGGCAGGTGAGCTATACTGGGAGGTGGGAGGTGTGCTGTGAGCTGGGAGGTGTGCTGTAAGGGCAGGTGAGCTGGGAGCTGCGCTGGCAGCTTGGAGCTGTACTGGGAGGTGTGAGGGCAGTTGAGCTGGGAGCTGTGCTGTGAGGTGTGAGGGAAGGTGAGCTGGGAGCTGAGGTGTGAGGGCAGGTGAGCTGTACTTGGAGGTGTGCTGAGAGCTGTGCTGTGAGCTGGGAGGGCAGGTGAGCTGGGAGGTGTGAGGGCAGGTGAGCTGGGAGGTGTGAGGACAGGTGCGCTGTGAGGGGAGGAAGTGGGGGTTTGGCCCTAATTGGCTGCCGGTCCGCGGCTGGAGCTAAATTCAATATGCTGCGCCGAGTCGTGAAGAGAAGAGGCGAGAGCAGCACCAGTCAGAAGAATGCAAAGTGGCACTGGTCAGCAGGGTGCAGTGCCGGTCAGCAGAGTGCAGAGCGGCACAGGTCAGCAGAGTGCAGCACGGCATTGGTCAGCAGAGTGCAGTGTGGAGTGGTGTGTGCTGGAAGGTGACCTGGGAGGGACTTGGAGGTGAGCTGGTAGCTGTGATGAGAGGACAGGGGAGCTGTACTGGGAGGTATGAGGGCACGTGAGCTGGGAGGTGAGATGTGAGGGCTGGAGAGATGGGAACTGTGCTGTGAGGTGGGAGGGCAGGGTGAGCTGTGCTGTTAGGTGGGAGGACAGGTGAGCTGGGAGACGTGAGGGCAGGTGAGCTGGGAGATGTGAGGGCAGGGGAGCTGTGGTGAGCTGGGAGGTGTGAGGGCAGGTGAGCTGGGAGGTGTGAGGGCAGGGGAGCTGTGATGTGAGCTGGGAGGGCAGGTGAGTTGGGAGGTGTGAGGCCAGGTGAGCTGGGAGGTGTGAGGGATGGGAGCTGTGGTGAGGGATGGGAGCTGTGCTGGAACTTGTGAAGGCAGGTGAGCTGTGAGGGGAGGAAGTTGGGGTATGGAAATATAAGGGGGGATCAGGATTGGGCCTGCCTAAGAAGAGCCCCCCTGCTATTTCCATACCCCCACTTAAAAATTTCCACTTCGACCACTGTGTATATATATATATATATATATATACACACACACAAACACACTAGCTTTAGCCCCCGGCGTTACCTGGGAAAGTCTGGGACCAAACATCATTAGAATGAACTTCAAAGGGGATTTTGTATGCAGACATCTGAGTGCTGTTTAAAGCAAGAAAATCTATAGGAAGAAATATTTACTGTGAAGATTTGAATGAAGTGAAAAGGGCTGTGCCTAAACTGACGTGTGTCATCACTGCACCCTTGCTTGTGAATAGCCGCGCGACTGTCAGCACTACAGATCTTCTCATTATGAGGAGACTGAGCCACACATTAGAGTCGGTATGCCAGTCAGTGGCGTAACTAGGGCAGGGCGAGCAGGGTGCGTGCCCTGGGCGCCGTGGGACTGGTGGCGCGGGGGTGCACCACCAGCCACGGTACCGGCCCGCCCTAGTTAGCCAGTGTAGCGCCGACCGCAGTGAGTGCGGTCAGCGCTACACATTTACACAGGACCGGCACTAGGCTTCCAGTGCCGGTCCTGTGCTGCACAGCTGAGCCCCATCCTTCCCCCTGAGTTCTTGCCCAATTGCGCCAGGAGGAGGGTGGCAGGCGGGCTCAGACTGTGCTAACACACACATCGCCGCCAGCACTGCAGCGATGTGTGAGTTATTCAACAGCCAATGAGAGTCAGACATACTCTCATTGGCTGCTGCTGCTGCACACATATCTCCGCCAGCGCTGGCGGAGATGTGTGTGTTAAAGAGTCAGATAGACTCTCATTGGCTGCTGCAGCGCCCACTGCAAAAGCCGGGCTTCTGTCCGGCTCCTGCAGTGGGTAATGGGAGATACGTCATGATGTCATGACGTCTCTCCCATAATGCAGAGCGCGCCAGCCCGGGAGGGCTGACGTGCGGACCTTGCGGTGCCGGGAGCAGGAGCAGGAGCGTGGATGCAGGTAAGTTTTTTTATACATTATTTATTTTTTTGCTATGTATTGGGAGGGGCAGTAATTGAGGGCACCACTGGGGGGAACCTCTACTGGGGGCAGTAATTGGGGGGCACCACTGGGGGGAACCTCTACTGGGGACACTAATTGGGGGACTACTACTGGGGGCAGTAATTGGGGGGACTACTGCTGGGGGCAGTAATTGGGGGCACCACTGGGGGGAACAACCTCTACTGGGGGCTCTAATTGGGGGCACCACTGGGGGGAACCTCTACTGGGGGCAGTAATTGGGGGGACTACTACTGGGGGCAGTAATTGGGGGGACTACTACTGGGGGCAGTAATTGGAGGGACCTCTACTGGGGGCACTAATCGGGGGGACTACTGGGGGCAGTAATTGGGGGCACCACTGGGGGGACCACTACTGGGGGCACTAATTGGGGGGACTACTACTGGAGCACTCCATCAGGGACCACTACTGGGGAGACTACTACTGGGGCACTGCATGGGGGGACTGCTACTGGAGGGACTATATAATGGGCAGTGCATAAGGGGGGGTTTACTACTGGGGGCACTATATAATGGGCACTGCATGAAGGGGGGGTCTACTACTGGTGGCACTATATAAGGGGTTTACTACTGGAGGCACAAGGGACACTGCACTGGGGGCACTAAATAGGGAGGATCACTACAAGGGGCACTAGATAGTGGGGACTGCTACTGGGGGGGCTGCATAAGGGGGATTACTACTAGGGGAACTGTATAAGGGGCACAACTGGGGGCCTGCAGAAGGGGGACCACTACTGGGGGCACTGTATAAGGGGAACTAATGGGGAGCTGCACAAGGGGGACCACTACTGGGGGTACTGTATAAGGGGAACTAATGGGGAGCTGCATAAGGGGCACCACTACTGGGGGTACTGTACAAGGGGCACTACTGGGGGCCTGCATAAGAGGGACCACTACTGGGGGCACTGCATAGGGCGGACTGTATAAGGAGCACTACAGGGGTTAAGGTGCATATGGAAAGGAATGTTAAGAGTTACGAGTAAGGGTATATGTGTCCTGTTGACACGCCCCATTGTCAAGTGACCACGCCCCTTGTGACCACGCCCATTTTTTTTGCCTTCGGCGCGAGCATATGGGGGAAGTTGGGGGGGACTCCATTTTAAAATTTGCCCTGGGCTCCAAATACCCTAGTTACACCACTGATGCCAGTACCTCCAAAAGTGAATGTAAACAGCGAGCAAGTAATCTACCAGATGGTAATGCTAAGGAGCACAAAGTACCTGAATTGTTCCAACTGTTTTTTAAAACAGATCCCAGCATTTCCTTGTAATGTTGAGCCACTTTCAAGTTATCTGTATTGTGAGGACTGGAAGCGGCCAGTATCTCCACCTTAATTTATGGCTGCAGACTACTTGATATGTTTATTGTAGCAGACTCCTACACTTTGTGACTGAAGATCAAGGCCGGCGCAACACGCTCTGCTGGCCCTGCACATCAGGGAGGAGCCGGGCTGCTCCAATTGCCGGCCACCCGCTGAGATTGTGTTACCAGCGAAAGCCCGATGGCTCCCTCCCTGTGGGTAGAGGTTGGAGCTCCTTCTTGAGCACCGCCTTCCGGCTCCCGCAGTGGGTGTTGGGAGAAACGTCATGACGTTTTCTTCACCAGGAAAATAATTCTTCTGTCATCCACCACAGTTGTTTTCCATGGTCTTCCGGGTCTTTTGGTGTTGCTGAGCTCTCCGGTGCGTTCTTTCATTTTAAGAATGTTCCAAACAGTTGATTTGGCCACACCTAATGTTTTTGCTATCTCTCTGATGGGTTTGTTTTGATTGTTCAGCCTAATGATGGCTTGCTTCACTGATAGTGACAGCTCTTTGGATCTCATATTGAAAGTCGACAGCAACTGATTCCAAATGCAAATGTCACACC
Source organism: Taudactylus pleione (assembly GCA_031769625.1). Classification (NCBI taxonomy): domain Eukaryota; kingdom Metazoa; phylum Chordata; class Amphibia; order Anura; family Myobatrachidae; genus Taudactylus; species Taudactylus pleione. Next base: position 5,138,503 of record JAUIMM010000670.1, read on the forward strand.
TAGAATGAACTCCAGGCCTTTTACCTGCTTAATTGATAATGAAATAACGAGGGAATAGCCCACACCTGTCCATGAAATAGCTTTTGAGTTGATAGTCCCATTACTTTTGGCCCCTTAAAAAGTGGGAGGCACATATAGAAACCGTTGTAATTCCTACACTGTTCACCTGATTTGGATGTAATTACCCTCAAATTAAATCTGAAAGTCTGCAGTTAAAGCACATCTTGTTTGTTTCATTTCAAAGCCATTGTGGTGGTGAATAGAGGCCAAAATATGAAAATTCTGTCAATGTCCCAATATTTATGCACCTGACTGTATACAGTATATTATACTAGCTGAAGTAGCTGGCGTTGCCTGGGTTTAAATCTTCAAGTTATTAAGTTTTATTATGTGATGTCTATCAAATACATCCAGTGGAAGGCTCCCTGGGTCAAAATTCTGCCTGGTGCACTCCACCATGAGTTCCGACCAGGACCCCAACCATCTAGTATGTCTTCTGGGATCCAATGTTACCACTCTGTGAAGTTTTTATCCAAATTCATCCAGTGGGAGGCTGAAAACAGGCTCCCCAGGTCAAAGTTCTGCCCAACGTACACCAACAGGAGGTCCAACCGGGACCCTAACCCCACTAAAACCTGGCCTGGATCCAACTGGATGACCTCAGGTTGGTTTCATCACAATGTGTGATTAAGTTATATTATGTGATGTCATCCAAATCCATTGGAGACTCCCTGAAATAGTAGAAAAAAAGGCCAGCAATCTCCCTGAATGCACCTTACCCCCATTATGTAGCTGTTATATATATAAAAAACAACAACAACAGAGATCTATACATTCAAATGGGATTATTAGTATCATTTCCCTGCATTGGTTATAAGGCACAATGATCTCTATGGCTACATGTATTTTCTTAAATGTATTAGTGTGTTTTCATCAACAAATAGATCTTACTAACTGCTTGGTGCTCATTTACAATTGGATTTAAATCAATTTTATGACACGCCTCTCAGATGTAGCAGCACACACCCACTTTACTGCACGCTCATAGATGGTTCTTTCACAATCTCCCTGACATGCATTTTCAAAAGTAGACAAGTATGAAGGAAGGCATATGGTGTCCTGATTGAGCACAATATGCCCTCCCTAGCTATGAAAAAACATAATTTTTGATACTTTGTTGTTAAACACCTATGATCTTCAGACAATAGCTGCTAATGGGCCACATTATTGTGTTGAGAGGGGACTCCTCTCTTTCAAATGTGGATGCCTCCATGTGTACATGTACAATTACTGGGGTGAAAGGGCATAGTAAAACCTATGTTTTCCATAGTAAAGGGTAATATTGTCTGGCGATCAACAGATAATAACTACTAAGTAGATTTGTAATTTGAAAGAGAACCCCCAAATGTATTTGTGCCCGTATGGCAGAGATAACTAATCTATTAAAACATTTTTTATGTAGTAATGGAGTATATATAAAATATATAGTAGCATTCTACAAAAAGGCCACATGGTGGCACTGTTGCGACACAGAACAGGCATTTTGCTATCATTTCGCTTCACTGATAAAATATCTGAAAAACTGAAGTCAGAGAATGAAAAAGCTGCATATATCTGCCAGCTGCCAACAGATCCTTATGTATACCTCATTTTTACAGTATGGTACTATTATATGTATGTTCATTTTTATAAATATTTATTAGAAACAAGAGCTTATTGTAATTAGTCACAATTTATACAACTCATGGGTGCCACCTCTGATAGCTCTGGCAATTCAGTGCTATTGTGATACCCCACCAAAAGACTGTTGTTTTTATACAATGTGGTATCACCCTTATCCTAAAAAGGAACTCATATTGCATACTGTATATGCACTGCCTGCTGTGTGTGGGCTTTATTAGGGACATGGCGCTGTGAGGTACTCTGCAGGCGTTTCCCCCCCATCCCCGGACATACTGCAGCAGAGTGGGAGCGACCCTCTGGCCACGAGCAGTTTAGAATTCTTCCTCTGCCCAACCGTCAACTGGCCAAGAAATATAAATAAGGAGACAGCACTGTCTGTGGGGCAGTTCTGTGCTGATCGCTGAAGGAAGGGAGTGCTCTGGCAGAGTCCCGCTGACAGCCCCCGGTGTGTGGTGAACAGCAGCTCTGTGGGAAGGACCTGTAGGCAGACACAGGCTGAGCTGTCAAACAAGCTCCGGCCTTTCCGTGGTGCCCTGGACTGAAAGGAGTAGGATCTGAGGTGGAGCAGCAGTAGCCATTATACGGGCATAGTGACTCCTGGCGACCAGTCTTCCCTTTGTGAAATACAGCAGCCAGAGGCAAACCTGGGTGGAAGCGCATCTCAATTATAACCTTTTCACATTGCAAAAATAACCCGGGCTATTGCCGGGTCAACCCGGGTCGAGGTGCAGTGTGAAAGCGCCACCAAAAAAATTCCCGGGTCGAGCAACCTAGCATTTCAGCCCTGCAATCAAGCAGGGTTGAACATGGGAACAACCTGGGTTGAAGTGCAGTGTAAACAGGACCTACCCGGGTTATCCAACCCGGGACTCCGCAAACACCACTGATTATATGTCCCTGGGTCTCACTTGATGATGTCAGCAGCCAAACACACAGACAGCACACTGCAGACAACAGCAGAGGCAGCATTCCGGCAGTCTGAAAGGGGTCAATAGTATACTACTGTCATTACACTGATGGCTAATTGGAGTGATGAAGAAGTGAACTGTACACTATGGTGTCAGAAGCTGCATCATGCTCTCACTGGCTGAATCAGCAAAGCCATACTTGTCTACACTCCCAGAAGTCACAAGAGGCTCCTGATTTATCGGGTAGCCCTCCGCACCCCCGGAAGTCTAGTCAGATCTTCCACATCCTGCCCACTTCCTAGTGAAGCTGGCAGGATGGGGAGATTTAATGGTGAATATGCGGGTCTGTAGACAGTGGGCGGGGCTAAATGACGCAAATCGTGTTGTTTAGCTCGCCCCCTCCTTGCGGACCAGCAAATTTCTGACTTTTCTGGGAAAGGGGTGGGGCCTAATTACGTCTACAACCCAGTACCGCCCCCACCGATCTGCCCAGCAGAAGCAGCTCTCCCGGAGAGAGACTCTTCAACGTCGGTAAGTATGAGTAAAGCACAAACACTCATAAACTCAGGGCTACACAGTGGTAATCCATCAGCCATGATTCCTGCAATGCTTTGAGCAGTCCCACCCCTCCCTTCTGTTCCCTTTTGTGATCTTGTCTTTGTGAGCCTGAAAATTTTTAATGACATCCATAGGATTTTACAGGGCTGATCCGGGTTCAGTGTGAACAGGGCCAACCCGGGAATAACCCTTGTCGAAGGTACAGTGTGAAAGGGGTCTGACGCATGTTGCAGCCGGGTTGGACCTGTGTTAAAAATCCCAGGTCAGAGCCGGGTTTGCGATGTGAAAGGGGTATGACAGAAGCTGGAGGCAGACCCAGGGCAGTCGCTGTGTGAGAGGAGGCTGATCCTGGGATCAGACAGAAACTGAGGAGAGGGGCCTCACTTGCAGTGATGGACAACAGGGTCTCTTACTGTATGTGGTGATGAATCGCTGCCAAAGGAAAAGGGGAAGCTCTGCTCCATGAGTAACTGCACAGTACCCACTGCCGCCAGTCTGCTAAATCTGCTAGTATTGATCTTAGTATAGTACTGTAGCATTACACACTTTCTTCTCTGGCAGGTGCAGTGACAGAACTAGTAAATAATTAAGGAAACAGACACTAAGCAATAGTATCATAAGAAACGAGGTAAAAGTACGTAAGTGCTGGGTGGCAGGTTTGCTAACATAGGGACTCAGAAGAGAAGTCCATTAAGGAGACAGCGCCCACTGAAATCTGTTAGCTTGGTGAGCTATTAAAACATACTTTAGCAAGGGGTAGATGTATTAAATGTCGATATGGGGAAGAAGTGGTATCAGCACATGTGTGTACTCTTACTGCTTCTACCCATGTATTACTGAGGGTTTGGGTGGTAATTGACAATAATTGTTATTATCAGCCCTGCTATCTACAAGATAGCAGAGGCGATATGGAGGGCAATGTATAAACGGTCAGTTGCACTGACCATTCCAATAGCTGCAGTTATCGATATTGACAGCTGCAACAATCATTGCCCTATCACCACAGCAGGGACAGCACTGTCCCTGGTGCCACGGCTGCTGGCTGCGGGGACTGCACGTGGGATCTCGCAATGCTTGCGAGATCCGGCCATGCCCAATGGAGCCGTCACTAGGCTGATGCGCTGCGAGCTTAGCCAGGGATCACCGGAGCGGGGAGTTTTCACTCCCCCCACTTCGGCAGATGAGATGTTCTTACATCTCATTGTTAGTGTATCCTGCTTCGCCTCGGTAAAGTGGTGAAGCAGGAAGAGAACCAAATTCTGCCTTGTGTAAAAATAAAGACTTTCCTGTGATCCTCTTACATACTCCATGTTATACTGACCATTGTGAGCTGTAAAGCAGCATTTCCTACAGCCATACCAATTCTCATACACAATTGTGGCAGTCAGTCAGCTACTTGTACAGGATTACTGCAATAACACAAACAAAACATTGTGTACCACCAAGCTCTAGAAACAATTAATTTTATTGTAGTAATTTATACTGCAGTATAAAAATATTTAAAGTTGTTTGCAGTGGCGTCCCACTTGGTGCGGGGAGGGATGCCATGCGTGTGGCAGCGACGAGCAATGCTGAAAAGGGGACATGGCCTTGGGAAGGGGCGTGACCTCCAGCCTCATGGACCAAACCCCGACCCGTGGTTATCAATGGGGTGGTGGGGGGTGCCGGAGGCAAGGGCATTCAAGGGGTGGTGAGAGGGCAGGGATGGTCGGCAGTCCCGGAAATGGAATCATGTCAGCCCCATTCTCTGTGAGTGGCAAGGCCAGGGACTGCATCTATGGGCACAGGGCCTGATTCAGACACGCTCGCAAGCGCTATGCACTCGCAAGTGGGTCGATGGTGGGGCACTGCCCACGCGGGGTGTGCGTGAGCCTCAGAGTGAGTGAGAAACTCACTCGCTCCGGGGCTCGCTACAAACGGGGTGGCTGTCGATGTTGATCGACAGCTCGCCCCATTCTGTAGGCGGTGAGGTGGTGTGGCTGGTCAAAAAGAGTTGTTCCTGAAGGAACGCCTGCCTTTGTGGGCGGCCCTACTGACATCACTCGTGATGTCATTAGTGAGCTTCCTGCTCTATTAGAGCAGGAAGCTCACTAGAGCTTGCGGGAACGAGACCCTACCACAAGGGTCTTGTCGCAAGCCCGATGGTCGCAACCATCACCTGGCCGCTCGCAAAAGCTGTGGGTGATCACCCACAGCTTAGCGATCGGCCAGGAGGCCGGGTTAAAAAAAAAAGCGGCAGCCCTGATACAGAGGCGCTCACTTTTTGCGAGCGCCTCTGAATCAGACCCACAGTTTCCTCACCTCGCAAGCCAGCCATCTGAATAAGCCTCAGCTGGCCAAAGGCCCAGCTCCATTCACCATCTCGAACGATGGTCGCAATGGTGATCCTAGCCTAGGATCACAAATGCAGCAGGGAGTGTGATACTTCCTGCTGCATTTGCAGATTACCAAGGACAGAATTGCAAAGCTGCCTGCATGCAGCTTTGCAATTCCATCCGAAGCTGAATCACCCCCATTGTTCTGTATAGTGTCTGAAAATGTAGGGCTATGTAACTTATGTTGTTATGGGCCCCATTTATCACAATCCACATATCAGATGCCGATGTGCTAAATTCGCCGTGATTCGCAATGCGATATTTGAATACATTGCAAGGATGTGTCAAATATTGCATGCAGTGACAAAGCTTGGGAGAAAGCTCTGTCACTGCGATTCCTCTTTGCAAACTTTTCAGGATATTTTTCACAAAAAATACCCTGAAAGTGTATTCGCTCATGCCCTGCCAAGCTCACTTGTGGATGCTGGGTATGACAGGGAGAAGCTACAAGTCATGCTGCCCTGCAGTAGGGCCCACGGGTGATGTCACAAGCGACCTGCGGGAGCGCACATATCATGGAAACACACTAGATGTGGGATCAGACAACATATCAGATTCAGTATGATTTACCGCCGGCCGCATGGCCGGCTGTTCAAATCCTGATAGTGGCAGCCTGGCAGGGGTGAAACTCCTGATTGTGAAAAGGTAAGTATTCACTAACCTAATTCTACCCCCTAACCCTCCCTTAGGGGTGCCTAATCCTAACCTCCTCCCAAGTGCCTAACCCTAATCCCCCCCTAAGTGCCTAAAGTTAACCCCCCCTTCCCCGCAGCCTAAACCTAAGTCCCCTGGGGGGGTGCCAACCCCTAACTTCCCCCCGGGGGTGCCTAACCCTAACCCCCCCTTCCCCTAGCCTACACCTAACCTCCAGGGGGGTGCCTAACCCTAAGTCCACCCAGGAGCCCCTAACCTAACCCTCCCCCCCACAGCTGTCCGTGCCCGGCTTACCTTCGATCGGTAAGCTGGGTGTCAGACTACTGGCAAAGGTCTAATGACAGGCATCAGGATTTCGATGCCTGTCATTAGTGCCTTGCCGGGATTAGACAGTCGGGAAGCCGGCGGTCAGGATTACGTCCGTTGGTTTCCCGACTGCTTCCCAACATATCATCTAGTGTGTTCCCGGCATTAAAGACAGTGAAATTTTGGGTCACCACACTATGATCCTCAATCGTACTAAGGTGGGCCTGGTTCATACGCACACTGGTGGTGTTTATGGCCCCTGCCCTATTCTCATTCTCATTATTTGGTTGTTCACAAATGACAAATAACTACACAGCTGCTTGGCTGAAGAAAGTAGCAACAGCAGAGAGAATCTCAGTGCTGGTCCATTAGAATATATGAGAAGGAACTTACTGATCAGGGTAATGAGGCACTGAAAGTATTTATATTCCAAAGTAAAATTGTACAAATGGTTACCAGTGGTGTAATTTTGTGACAGATATGTAGAAATAAGCCACAATGACACTGCTCTGTGATTTATCAATAATACATCAAATCCCTTCAATGTAAAACCTTACTGCATATATATATAATAATATGTAACATGAAAGAAGATGACAGTTATCCTACTGTATGTTCTGGGGAACTTTGCCTGGAGAAGTACATCGCACATAGACAACATTTTGAATGAGGTGAGGGTGGTGGGTTAGGGAGGGGGTATTTTTTATTAGCTAACTTATGCTGGGTACACACTGGCCATCATATCAGCCGATCAATTGAACGGCCGGTATATCGTGTGTGCATCGGCCAGTGTGCACCAGCGATATGTCTGTGAATGACGATATTTCTGGGAACATATATATATAATTTAGAAAAGAAGGCACTAAAAAGGGCCTTTAAAATAAAACTTATCTTATGGAATACACATTTTGGCCCGGGGCATTACGTCATAGTTAATGAGGGTGTGGATCATTAGGTCTACATTGTCTATATAGACAATGTTTGGGTAGACAATGGAAGATAGACAGGCAATAGGTGGACAGGGACTGAAGGTCGACAGGGTCTGAAGGTCGACACACTAAAGGTCGACTAGTAACAAGGCCGACAGGCATTGAAGGTCGACAAGTTCATTAGGTCGACACTCATATATTTAGCCCTAACCTTAACCCTAACCATCCCATTGGTGCCTAACCCTAACCCTCCCCTTGGTGCCTAACCCTAACCTGAAACCCTAAACCTAACCTCTAACTGTCGGGGTAAGTGCTTAACCCTAACCGTCGGGGTAAGTGCCTAACCCTAACTGTCAGTATAGGTGCCAAACCCTAACTGTCTGGGTAATTGCCTAACCCTAACCATCAGGGTAAGTGCCTAACCCTAACCCTCCGGTAAGTGCCTAACCATAAACCCTAAAAAACCATGTGTTGACCAATTGCATGTCGACCATATGAGTGTCGACCTCCTGGCCGCTCGCATAGCTGTGGGTGACCACCCACAGCTATAGCGAGCGGCCAGGTTGATGGTCGCGATGGTCAAGACCATAACGACCATCGGGCTTGCGACGAGACCCTTGTGGTAGGGTCTAGTGGCCGCGAGCCCCAGAGAGCTTCTGGCTCTAACAGAGCCGGAAGCTCTCCCACTGACATCACTGGTGATGTCAGTGGGGTGCCCACAAACAGCAGGCATTTGCTTGGGAACGCCTCCGTTTGTGAAGCCACCCCCCGGCCACGCCTAATAAAATGGGGTGAGCTGTCACACCATCAACAGCTCTCCCCCTTTGTGTGCAAGACCTGGAGCGACAAAGCACCCGTCGCTAGCCGTCTCCGTCGTGCGCATGCCCAGTGGCCAAACATTGACCAGGTTGTGAGCGCTCAGCGCTTGTGACCGGGTCTGAATCAGGCCCAGACTGCAGATATATCTGCAGAACAGTCGATATATAATAAATTGAAGGGTCATACAAAACAGAGCATACTGCTATGATATATAATAAATTGAAGGGTCATACACAAGAGGGCATAGTGCTGTGATTTATAATAATGCATTGAAGGGTCATACACAGACAGCATACTGCTGTGATATATAATAATGCATTGAAGGGTCATACACAAGAGAGCATACTGCTGTGATATATAATGAAATGAAGGGTCATACACAGACAGCATACTGCTGTGATATATAATAATGCATTGAAGGGTGATACAAAAAAGAGCATACTGCTGTGATATATAATAATGCATTGAAGAGTCATACAAAAAAGAGCATACTGCTGTGATATATAATAATGCATTGAAGAGTTATACAAAAAAGAGCATACTGCTGTGATATATAACGCATTGAAGGGTCATACACAAGAGAGCATACTGCTGTGATATATAATGAAATGAAGGGTCATACACAAGAGAGCATGCTGCTATGATATATAATGCATTGAAGGGTCATACACAAGAGAGCATACTGCTGTGATAGTTGTTAATATGTGGTACCCCCACTGTTATAGGGTCACCCCTTAATAAATTAGGGAGACATTCAGGTGTTCTGTAGCCCCTGTCAGTTTTTTTACTATAAGATCATACAGCACCATAGGCCCCATAGGCTAATATAGTGAACTTTCACTGACCCTGCTTCCCCTGGACCATACTGAGCATGTGCGAACAGGAAGGTAGAAAATGCCCCTTGGTCAGCAACTCTTTTTTGCGGGAATATTCTGCCCCCTTCATTGGTAGCCTGGGTGTCCAGGCAGAGATCCTTGTATGCGGCCTGTTGCTGGGGGTCCCCTGTCCACTCCTAGAAGCCGGACTGACAGGGAGGAGAGAAAGGGAGAGTTTATAAAATAGCAATCCCCTGGAGGGGAGAGGAGATGCCCTGATGGGAAGCAGCTGGGCAGTAGGAGCTGCCATATAGTTAATATGGAGTGTAGAAATCCTGCACTAGGGGAAAATACTGTGCAGCAACCCCATTATGTAGCTGAGAAAAATCAAAAGTGTAACCTGCAGGGGAAAGAGGAGGGGGGTGTCCTAGCCAGTAGTAACCCAGATGCAGAGCAGGACTCGCTGGAGGTCAGCAGCTGTGGTAGAAGCCTGAGCGCTGCCACAGTGAAGGTATCCCGGCTGCAAACAGCCGGCGCAAAGACCCCCACGAGAACTAGCTGTAAGGACCAGTGAAGAACTAGGAGGACCCCCCAGTATGGAAGAGCCCCCTGCTAAGTATGATGGCTGTGCTGTCACTGCCTGCTGTTTAGAGGAGTGCCTGCTGCATAGACCCCTGCTACCCACCTGGATTATAATTATTGAACCCCTGCTACCCCATGATTGGTCAGCTGTGCATCATCCCCTGATGTGAGGATTCTGGGGAGGTGGTTGGATGCCCCGGGGATTGTCTGCCGACTGTACCTACTGCTGCTGCCAAAAGACTCCCTGTGAGGACCCAGCTGCTGGCAGGAAGGACCCCGCTGAGGTGGCTTGTTTGGCTGCCGGATCCAGAGCAGGATTGCTGGATGGCCAGGATAGGCAGGCAGTGCTGGGGAAGCCTCAGGTGGAGAGGACCCCACTGTAAGGACCCTGTCTCCCGGGTGATGCTGCCACTGCCAGATTGCAGGAAGACTGCTGCATTGCAGAGGACTAAAGACGGAGGGATAGAAGAAGGGCCCGTCGCTGAAGGGTAGAAGGATCTGCACCTGCGTACTCCTAGAGAGCCTGCATGCACCGGAGGAAGTATCGCCGCTGGGCAGAGGAGCCGCCTTTATCACTTGTGGCCAGATGTCTGTATAGCGTGGAGTGGAGTTGTTTTTGCAGCCTGGTGCAGTGATCTGCATCCCAGGTCTGCGCAGTTTCAGAACCCAGGAGTCGATTTGGGTGGAAGAGCTCCTGCATGTGGTGAGAGCCCCCAGTCTATTTTCTTATGCCACCGCGCTAGCACCGCTTTAGACTCTCCTCCCAGGGACCAGGGTTGTATAGGGTAGCACACAGTGGCGGATCCAGGGGTGGGCGATTGGAGCGATCGCCGCCCCCAGCACAGGGGCAAAATCTTCCCCCAGACAGTGTGCAGCCTCTTGGTCCAGGTAGTGCGAGTCGCGGCAGTGCTGGCTGATGGTCCCGCCTCCCGATCCGCACCTCCACCTCCTGCTCCTGTTTCCGACTCCGGGCACAATGCACTGCTCCTGATGCCCGCTGTCTACTGTAGGTCACAGGAGGCTAACACGATGTGACGACGGCTCCGGGTCCAGGCAGTGGCAAGGGAAGCAGCCCTGAGGTAAAGAAAGCTGCACTCATGGACCCAGCCATGAGTGAGAGCGTCTCCTCCCTCTTTATCACTTCTCTGTCCCACCTGAGTCCTGCTATGGTGACTTCCGAGTCTCCCCTCATCATCCTACCTCCACCCTGCCCCCTTGCCACACTGTGGGAGCAGCCAGTGTCTGCAGCCCTGGGGGGGAGGTTGACAAATGGCTGTATGTGTCACACTCTGCTGTGCATGCTGGCACCAACAACTGTGGGGCTGTGGGGGTAGTGTGTGTATATATATATATATGTGTGTATACTGTATATATATATTTACATGTGTGTATATACAAAAAGCACTAATCCACGGCACTCGCCATTCTTAGTTTTGGGGTGCAACATGGTATGTGACCACATTGTTTAAATAGAAATCACAGGGGCTCTGCACTCACCATAATAACTAACAATAATGATAATAACCATAATAAACAGTGGTGTTTTGGTTCATGAATTGATCAATGCATTTAAGCTTGCAGCCCCCGTCACCGGACCCCACTTTACTGCAAGTCCCTACTCTATTGCTCACAATTATAACATGGACATAGCCATCACATTAGTGTTAAACTCAGGGTATGCTATCAAGGTTTAAAGCTCACAGCAACTTTGCTTTTAAATGTGAGACAGTCACCAAGCACACCTGTTGCAAAGCACCTAGGAAAACAGCTGACACGAGTTAGATAACTAGTTAAAAGGGGTGCATGAGAAAATGTGATCACAAAAATGATTAATTATAAAAATTAATCACAATAAACAAAAAGCACTAATCCACGGCACTCACCATTCCTAGTTTTGGGGTGCAACATGGTATGTGACCACATTGTTTAAATAGAAATCACAGGGGCTCTGCACTCACCATAATAACTAACAATAATGATAATAAACAGTGGGGTTTTGGTTCATGAATTGATCAATGCATTTAAGCTTGCAGCCCTCGTCACGGGACCCCACTTTACTGCAAGTTCCAACTCTATTGCTCAGAATTATAACATGGACATAGCCATCACATTAGTGTTAAACTCAGGGTATGCTATCAAGGTTAAAAGCTCACAGCAACTTTGCTTTTAAATGTGAGACAGTGACATTTAAAAGCAAATATATGTGTATATATATATATATACATATGTGTGTATACTGTGTATATATATTTATATGTATATATATATGTGTGTATATATACTGTATATATGGGTGTGTACATTGCATATATATATGTGTGTATACTGTATGTATATATCTATATGTGTATATATATCTCCCACCCCATACCCCAGCGAAACACGTTGATAGCTTTATTCTACATCTCCCAAGACTCACTGGATGCACTTTGGACTGTTTTACAAAACCCCTCTAAGAAGGATTGCGGTATTCAAGAACTCTGGGTTGTTAACATCTCACAACCTTAAACTACTGCATGGTGGATGCTAAAAGGAACTCTGAGAACTTACTCCACAGACTGCCAAAAACTGCAGGGACAGAGGGATCTCGTCCAATCAGGCCCTGAAGCTCCTCCCACTATTCTCCCCGACTTGATCATAGAATGTTTAAATTTGCGAACTTCTTGATTCCAACGCAATCCTCCTGACGAAGTCCAACCCTAATGGTATAAGTGACAAAACGCGTTGAGGAAGTGGGGACCTCTGTCGTTTGATACATTGACTCTCTCAGATAAGTCTATCTTGAATTTTCTTTATGTAATTATGCATTTTTTAAGTGTGTGTCGTTGTTTGTGAATAAATTGTCTATGGTAATAGACTATGTGAGTGTTTTTCCTCCTGGTATATATCTACAATTGGGGAGTAACGAACCATTCTATGATACAAGAGTGATAGAGATCTTATATATGCTGCTGGATGAGCACTTTATGGTACGCATACTGAATACATATGGTGTGTGCACTTTTTGATAAACGTATTACGCTATTAGGCGCTTGTCTTTCACCTTTTGTCTTTCATGTATATATATGTATGTATATATATATATATATATATATATACACACATGTGTGTGTGTATACTGTATATATATTTATATGTGTATATATACTATATATATATATATATATGTGTGTGTGTGTGTGTGTATACTGTGTATATATATATATATATATATATATATATAGTGTGTGTATACTATATACATATGTGTGTGTCTACAGTATATATATATATGTTTATATATAGTATACAGTGTTGCCGGCACTCCTCAATACAAGATAAAATATTTCTGAAATCCGAACCCCCCCGAGCCACCCCGATCCGAGCCCGATCCGAGTCAGGCTCGACTTTTCCCACCTGACTTAGATCTGAAATCGGGGCAAAACGTCATCATCCCGCCTTCCGGGTCTCACGGGTTTTGGATGCTATATAAGTTACCCGCGTCAGCGCCATTTTCTCACTCGGCTGTGGACAGTGAAGAGGGAGGGTGGGAGTTAGGGTTGGCTGGGCTGTGTAGTGTAGTGTAGTGTAGTGTTGTGCTGTGCTGCGCTGTGCTGCTGTTGTCCATAGGGGCTGTGTCCACTACTTCAAAGTCCATAGGGGCTGGCTGGACTGTGTTGTGCAGTCAGTTGTCCATAGGGGCTGTGTCCACTCCAAAGTCCTGTGCAGTGTCCCAGTCCTAAAGGGGTGCTGTAGTGTTGTCCAGGGGGTGCTCTGTCCATCAGGGGTGCTCCCCCCAAGTGCAAAAAAAAAAATATTTTTACTGTGTTTGTGAATTGTGTGCGCAGTAGCCGCATGTGCATCAACAAAGTAGTTCCAAGCGTGCGCCTGTGTCATAAGTAAAAGGCCGGCTGGCTTGACCGTTAAAGGGTACTGTAACCAACAAAGTGCACTACAAACCAAATAAAAAAATATTTTCTGTGTTTGTGAATTGTGTGAACTGTGGCTGCACGTGCATCAACAAAGGAGCAGCGCCAAGCGTGCGCCTGTGTCCCATAAGTAAAGGGCCAGCTGGCTTGTCCATTAAAGGGTGTTGTAACCCCCAAAGGGCACTCCCAACAAAATAAAAAAAATATTTTCTATGTTTGTGAATTGTGTGCACTGTGGCTGCACGTGCATCAACAAAGGAGCAGTGCCAAGCGTGCGCCTGTGTCCCATAGGTAAAGGGCCGGCTGGCTTGACCGTTAAAGGGTGCTGGCACCCCCAAAGTGCACTTCAAAAAAAAAAAAATATATTTTTTTGTGTTTGTGAATTGTGTGCGCAGTAGCCGCATGTGCATCAACAAAGTAGCGCCAAGCGTGCGCCTGTGTCATAGGTAAAGGGCCGGCTGGCTTGACTGTTAAAGGGTGCTGTAACCCCCAAAGTGTACTCCAAAAAAAATACAAAAATATTTTTTTTTGTGTTTGTGAATTGTGTGCGCAGTAGCCGCACGTGCATCAACAAAGTAGCGCCAAGCGTGCGCCTGTGTCATAGGTAAAGGGCTGCCTGGCTTGACCATTAAAGGGTGCTGTAACCCCCAAAGTGCACTCCAAAAAAAATAAAAATGTATATTTTTTTGTGTTTGTGAATTGTGTGCGCAGTAGCCGCACGTGCATCAACAAAGTAGCGCCAAGCATGCGCCTGTGTCATAGGTAAAGGGCCGGCTGGCTTGACCGTTAAAGGGTGCTGTAACCCCCAAAGTGCACTCCAAACAAAATAAAAAAATATTTTCTGTGTTTGTGAATTGTGTGCACTGTGGCTGCACGTGCATCAACAAAGGAGCAGCGCCAAGTGTGCGCCTGTGTCCCATAAGTAAAGGGCCGGCTGGCTCATTTCTTAAAGGGTGGTGTAACCCACAAAGTGCACTAGTCTCCAACAAAAATAAAAAATTATTTTCTGTGTTTGTGTGCACCTTAGCCGCACGTATATATCAATATAACATAAATGGAGGACCAAACTTTCTCCGATAAAAATAAAATAGGGAAAGATCAAGAACCACTTCCTCCTAGTGCTGTTGCTGCTGCTGGGAGTTGTTCATCATCCCAGAGAGGAAGTAGGAACATCACTACTTTTACTAAACAATTGACCCTCCAACAGTCCTTCGCGAGGAGGATGAAGTACGACAGCAGTCATCCTGAAGCAAAAGGTATAACTGAGGCCTTGACTGCTATGTTGGTGTTAGATGTGTGTCCGGTATCCGCCATTAGTGCAGTGGGATTTAGACAATTGATGGAGGTAGTATGTCCCCGGTTCCAAATCCCGTCTAGATTCCACCTGCATTCTCAAAGCAGCAGCGACAAGTGTGCGTCTGTCTGTTAAAGGGTGGTGTAACCCTCAAAGTGCGCTCCACAAACAATAAAAAAATTCTTCTTTTTTTTTTCGGTCTTTGTGAATTGTGTGGTCTGTAGCCGCACCTGCATCCTCAAAGCAGCAGTGACAAGCGTGCGTCTGTCTGTTAAAGGGTGGTGTAACCCTCAAAGTGCGCTCCACAAACAATAAAAAAATTCTTCTTTTTTTTTCTGTCTTTGTGAATTGTGTGCACTGTAGCTGCACGTGCATCAACAAAGGAGCAGCGCCAAGCGTGCGCCTGTGTCCCATAAGTCTGTTAAAGGGTGGTGTAACCCCCAAAGTGCTCCAAAAAATAAAAAACAATTTTTTTTCTGTGCTTGTGACTTGTGTGCGATGTAGCCGCACGTGCATCAACACAGTAGCAGCGCCAAGCGTGCGCCTGTGTCATAAGTCAAGGGCCGGTTTGGACATCTGGTCCGGACTGAAGGACGTGCCAACAAATTCTGACAAGTCTACTGTCACTGCATATGATACTGTCCTCAAAGCAGCAGCGACAAGTGTGCGTCTGTCTGTTAAAGGGTGGTGTAACCCTCAAAGTGCGCTCCACAAATAATAAAAAAATTCTTTTTTTTCTGTCTTTGTGAATTGTGTGGGCTGTATACGCACATGCATCCTCAAAGCAGCAGCGACAAGCGTGTGTCTGTCTGTTAACCACTTGCCTGGCACGGTCGTATCAGATACGACCGCACCAGGCTGGGCTTTCCCTGACATGGTCGTATCTGATACGACCAGTCAGAAATGCCCACTAGGCTTTGGGAAGCTAATCTTCCCGCAGCCGCCTACATCAGAGGCACCTTCTGGTCCCTCTGCAAGCGTGGCTGCCTCTCTAGCATGTCCCGATCACTGCTGGCCACAGTGATCGGGCACCGTCGGCAGCCTCCCTCCCATCGAAGCAGCAGTGCTGCTGCTGTGACCAGATCACTGTGGCCAGCAGTGATCGGGCAGCCATCCACCCCCTTCAGTAAATGGCAGTAGCGGCGGCTCTGGTAGCCGCCGCTGCTGCTATCTATCCGGGCCGCCAGCGGGACACCCTCCTGCTGCGGCTCCGGAACTACAGTGATCACATAGTGATCATTGTGTGTGTGAAGGAGCAGCAGCAGCGGCTCTGGTAGCTGCCACCGCTGCTCTGTATCTGGGCCGCCAGCGAGAGACGCTCCCACTGCGGCTCCGGCTCTACAGTGATCACTAGGTGATGTTTTTTAATTGAGCAGCTGTATAGACATACCTAGCGCAGTTCATTTATTTTTATTCTTGCCTCTTTTTCCTGCCAGTAAAGGTACGGACTGTCTGACATGCCTACTTGGATGCTGTCACCGATGTAATCCTCCACCATTCTGTCAATGGTGACAGTATCATATGCAGTGACAGTAGACATGTCAGAATTTGTTGCCAGGTCCTTCAGTCCGGACCAGATGTCCAAACTTGGTCCTGCCTGCCCTGCATCACTGCCAGCGGGTTGCTTAGGATACCTAAGTTTTTTCCTGGTAGCCCCAGTTGCGGGAGAAAATGAAGAAGGAGCTGTTGACATGTCACGTTCCGCTTCAGCTGACAGTGTTTTCACCAGCAGGTCTATGCACCTCTGCAGGCTTGTGTCGGTCGGAAAGAGAGACACCACATAGGCTTTAAACCTAGGATCGAGCACGGTGGCCAAAATGTAGTGGTCTGATTTCAACAGATTGACCACCCTGGAATCCTGGCAAAGCGAATGAAGGGCTTCATCCACAAGTCCCACATGCCGAGCGGAATCGCTCCATCTTAGCTCCTCCTTCACTTTCTCCAGCTGCTCCTGCAAAAGCCTGATGAGGGGAATGACCTGATTCAAGCTGGCAGCGTCTGAACTGACTTCACTTGTGGCAAGTTCGAAGGGCTGGAGAACCTTGCACAACACGGAAATCATTCTCCACTGCACTTGAGTCAGGTGCATACCCCCTCCTTTGCCTATGTCATAGGTGGATGTATTGGCTTGAATGGCCTTTTGCTGCTCCTCCATCCTCTGAAGCATATAGAGAGTTGAGTTCCATCGCGTCACAACCTCTTGCTTTAGGTGATGGCGGGGCAGGTTCAAGAGTGTTTGCTGGCGCTCCAGTCTTCGGCACGCAGTCAATGAATGGCGAAAGTGGCCAGAAATTTTTCGGGCCACCCAAAGCGTTTCCTGCACGCCCCTGTCGCTTTTCAGAAAATTCTGCACCACCAAGTTTATTGTGTGAGCAAAACATGGGACGTGCTGGAATTTGCCCAGATGTAATGCCCGCACAATATTGGTGGCGTTGTCAGATATCACAAATCCCCAGGAGAGTCTAAGTGGGGTAAGCCACTGGGTGATGATTTCCCTCAGTTTCTCTAAGAGGTTGTTGGCGGTGTGCCTCTTACTGAAACCGGTGATACACAGCATAGCCTGCCTTGGAACGAGCTGGCGTTTCTGAGATGCTGCTACTGGTGACACTGCTGCTGTTGCTGCGTAAGGTGATACATCTACCCAGTGGGCTGTCACAGTCATATAGTCCTTAGTCTGCCCTGTTCCACTTGTCCACATGTCCGTGGTTAAGTGAACATTGGGTACAACGGCATTTTTCAGGACACTGAGGACACTTTTTCTGACGTTTCTGTACAGTCTCGGTATCGCCTGCCTAGTGAAGTGGAATCTAGACGGGATTTGGAACCGGGGACACAGTACCTCCATCAGTTGTCTAAATCCCACTGCACTAATGGCGGATACCGGACGCACATCTAACACCAACATAGCAGTCAAGGCCTCAGTTATACGTTTTGCTTCAGGATGACTGCTGTCGTACTACATCCTCCTCGCTAAGGACTGTTGGAGGGTCAGTTGTTTAGTAAAAGTAGTGGTGTTCCTACTTCCTCTCTGGGATGATGAACGACTCCCAGCAGCAGCAACAGCAGCAGTGGCAGCAGGAGGCATAGCAATGCAGGATCCTCCGGAGGAATCCCGGATAGGAGAGTCAGTCATGCCAGTGACATGGCCTGCAGGACTACTTCCGGTCCTGAATAAGGAGGAAATTGACGAGGAGGGAGTTGACGGTGTGGTTTGCAGGCGCTTGGATACAACAGGACAACGGGATTTAGGTGTCCCTGGACTGCTTACGGTCTTAGCCAAAGTTTCTGAACTTGACAGTAACTTTTTATGAACGCGCTGCAGGTGCCGTATAAGGGAGGATGTTCCTAGGTGGTTAACGTCCCTACCCCTACTTATTTCACCTTTACATATGGTACATATGGCAAGACAGTTGTTGTCCGGATTTGGATAGAAATATTGCCAGACCAAAGAGGTGGAATGTTTGGTCTTCTGCCCAGGCATGACCGTGATGGGCTTTTTCATCCCACGGACAACAACTGTCTCCCCCGGAGCCTGATTTAAACAAACCACATCACCATCAGAATCCTCCTCGCCAACTTCCTCCTCAGCGCCAGCTACACCAGTATCCTCATCCTGTTGTACTTCAACAGTGACATCTTCAATTTGCATATCAGCAAGTGGACTGTGGGTGCTCTTTTCAGCACTTGCAGGGGGCGTTCAAATGGTGGAAAGAGCCACCTCTTCCCGTTCAGTGCTGGGAAGGTCAGGAATCTCAACCACCACCACACTTGGTCTCTCCTTGGGGATTTGTGATATCTTCTTAGAACACACAGTTCTTCACTGTGCTTTTGCCAGCTTAACTCATTTGATTTTTTTAGTGGGAGGAGGGTTTCCATCGTCATGTGAAGCTGAGCCACTAGTCATGAACATACGGAAAGACCTTAGCCGTTCCTTGCCACTCCGTGTTGTAAATGGCATATTGGCAAGTTTAGGTTTCTCTTCAGATGATTTAAATGTTTTTTTCAAGGTCATTTTCCTGAACTTTGTCATTTGGGATTGTATGTGCCCTCTACTATGACATTGGGCATCGGCCTTGGCAGACGACGTTGATGGCATGTTATCGTCTATGTCATGACTAGTGGCAGCAGCTTCAGCACTAAGAGGAAGTGCTTCTTGATCTTTCCCTATTTTATTTTTATCGGAGAAAGTTTGGTCCTCCATTTATGTTATATTGATATATACGTGCGGCTAAGGCGCACACAAACACAGAAAATAATTTTTTATTTTTGTTGGAGACTAGTGCACTTTGTGGATTACACCACCCTTTAAGAAATGAGCCAGCCGGCCCTTTACTTATGGGACACAGGCGCATGCTTGGCGCAGCTCCTTTGTTGATGCACGTGCAGCTACAGCCCACACAATTCACAAACACAAAAAAATATATTTTTTTATTTTGTTTGGAGTGCCCTTTGGGGGTTACAGCACCCTTTAGCGGTCAATCCAGCTGGCCCTTTATTTATGGGACACAGGCGCACGCTTGACACTACTTTGCTGATGCACGTGCGGCTACTGCGCACACAGTTCACAAACACAAAAAAAAATATTTTTTTATTTTGTTTGGAGTGCCCTTTGGGGGTTACAGCACCCTTTAGTGGTCAATCCAGCCGGCACTTTATTTATGGGACACAGGCGCACGCTTGGCACTACTTTGTTGATGCACGTGCGGCTACTGCGCACACAATTCACAAACACAAAAAAATATATTTTTTATTTTGTTTGGAGTGCCCTTTGGGGGTTACAGCACCCTTTAGCGGTCAATCCAGCCGGCCCTTTATTTATGGGACACAGGCGCACGCTTGGCACTACTTTGTTGATGCATGTGCGGCTACTGCGCACACAATTCACAAACACAAAAAAAAATATTTTTTTATTTTGTTTGGAGTGCCCTTTGGGGGTTACAGCACCCTTTAGCGGTCAATCCAGCCGGCCCTTTATTTATGGGACACAGGCGCACACTTGGCACTATTTTGTTGATGCACCTGCGGCTACTGCGCACACAATTCACAAACACAAAAAAATATATTTTTTTATTTTGTTTGGAGTGCCCTTTGGGGGTTACAGCACCCTTTAGCGGTCAATCCAGCCAGCCCTTTATTTATGGGACACAGGCGCACGCTTGGCACTACTTTGTTGATGCACGTGCGGCTACTGCGCACACAATTCACAAACACAAAAAAATATATTTTTTATTTTGTTTGGAGTGCCCTTTGGGGGTTACAGCACCCTTTAATGGACAAGCCAGCCGGCCTTTTACTTATGGGACACAGGCGCACGCTTGGCGCTGCTCCTTTGTTGATGCACGTGCAGCCACAGTGCACACAATTCACAAACACAGAAAAAATATATATTTTTTTGCACTTGGGGGGAGCACCCCTGATGGACAGAGCACCCCCTGGACAACACTACAGCACCCCTTTAGGACTGGGACACTGCACAGGACTTTGGAGTGGACACAGCCCCTATGGACAACTGACTGCACAACACAGTCCAGCCAGCCCCTATGGACTTTGAAGTAGTGGACACAGCCCCTATGGACAACAGCAGCACAGCGCAGCACAGCACAACACTGCACTACACTACACTACACAGCCAAACCAGCCCTAACTCCCACCCTCCCTCTTCACTGTCCACAGCCGAGTGAGAAAATGGCGCCGACGCGGGTACCTTCTATAGGATCCAAAACCCGCGAGACCCGAAAGGCGGGATGATGGCGTTTTGCCTCGATTTCAGATCCGAGTCAGGCGGGAAAAGTCGAGCCTGACTCGGATCGGCCTCGGATCGGGGGGGCTCGGGGGGGTTCAGATTTCAGAAATCCAAACCCGCTCACCCCTAATATATATGTGTATATATTAGGGGTGAGCGGGTTCGGATTTCTGAAATCCGAACCCCCCCGAGCCCCCCCGATCCGAGGCCGATCCGAGTCAGGCTCGACTTTTCCCGCCTGACTCGGATCTGAAATCGAGGCAAAACGTCATCATCCCGCCTTCCGAGTCTCGCGGGTTTTGGATCCTATATAAGGTACCTGCGTTGGCGCCATTTTCTCACTCGGCTGTGGACAGTGAAGAGGGAGGGTGGGAGTTAGGGCTGGCTGGGCTGTGTAGTGTAGTGTAGTGCAGAGTAGTGTTGTGCTGTGCTGTGCTGCGCTGTGCTGCTGTTGTCCACTACTTCAAAGTCCATAGGGGCTGGCTGTGTTGTGCTGTGCTGCTGTTGTTAATAGGGGCTGTGTCCACTACTTCAAAGTCCATAGGGGCTGGCTGGTCTGTGTTGTGCAGTCAGTTCTCCATAGGGGCTGTGTCCACTCCAAAGTCCTGTGCAGTGTCCCAGTCCTAAAGGGGTGCTGTAGTGTTGTCCAGGGGGTGCTCTGTCCATCAGGGGTGCTCCCCCCAAGTTCTGAAAAAAAATATTTTTTGTGTGTTTGTGAATTGTGTGCGCAGTAGCCGCACGTGCATCAACAAAGTAGTGCCAAGCGTGCGCCTGTGTCATAAGTAAAGGGCCGGCTGGCTTGACCGTTAAAGGGTGCTGTAACCCCCAAAGTACACTCCAGTCCAAACCAAAAAAAAATTATTTTCTGTGTTTGTGAATTGTGTGCGCAGTAGCTGCACGTGCATCAACAAAGTAGTGCCAAGCGTGCGCCTGTGTCATAAGTAAAGGGCCGGCTGGCTTGACCGTTAAAGGGTGCTGTAACCCCCAAAGTACACTCCAGTCCAAACCAAAAAAAAAATTATTTTCTGTGTTTGTGAATTGTGTGCGCAGTAGCCGCACGTGCATCAACAAAGTAGTGCCAAGCGTGCGCCTGTGTCATAAGTAAAGGGCCGGCTGGCTTGACCGTTAAAGGGTGCTGTAACCCCCAAAGTACACTCCAAACCAAAAAAATATATATTTTCTGTGTTTGTGAATTGTGTGCGCAGTAGCCGCACGTGCATCAACAAAGTAGTGCCAAGCTTGCACCTGTGTCATAAGTAAAGGGCCGGCTGGCTTGACCGTTAAAGGGTGCTGTAACCCCCAAAGTACACTCCAGTCCAAACCAAAAAAAAAATTATTTTCTGTGTTTGTGAATTGTGTGCGCAGTAGCCGCACGTGCATCAACAAAGTAGTGCCAAGCGTGCGCCTGTGTCATAAGTAAAGGGCTGGCTGGCTTGACCGTTAAAGGGTGCTGTAACTCCCAAAGTACACTCCAGTCCAACCCCAAAAAAATATTATTTTCTGTGTTTGTGAATTGTGTGCGCAGTAGCCGCACATGCATCAACAAAGTAGTGCCAAGCGTGCGCCTGTGTCATAAGTAAAGGGCCGGCTGGCTTGACCGTTAAAGGGTGCTGTAACCCCCAAAGTACACTCCAGTCCAAACCAAAAAAAAAAATATTTTCTGTGTTTGTGAATTGCTATAACCCGCTGGTGCACTACTGATACAAGCTTGACCTGCAGGTTCCATGTTCTTTTTCATTTTTTAGTGAAAGTAATGTTCTGCCTAAATTGTGTTTCTTTTTGTTGACCCTCATTTGCCAGCTGGGGTCACTGCATACTTGCCTACCCTCCCGATTTGGTCGGGAGCCTTCCGAAAATCGGGTGCCGCTCCCGACCTCCCGGAAAGGCGGGCAATCGTCCCAGCCCCCGGTGATGTGCCCGCACCCCCCCTGCTGCCCGTGCTTTTAAGTACAAGCCCCGGCAGCAGGGGGGCTGGTGACGCGATTCGCGCTGAATCGCGTCATCATGGCTCCGCCCCCGGCTGCACAGTGCAATTAATCACGGAATTGTGAAGAGGGGGCGGAGCCACAATGACACAATCATGCTGTCACGCCCCCATGCTCCGCCCCAAATGCCGCATCATGTGCCGGGCCCCGCCCCCTTTGGCCGCGTCACACCCCCAGCCCTGTAAGCCCGACAGCTCCCTCCCGGAAGGAGGGAGCTAAATGTCGGCAAGCGCGGGTCACTGGTAGAGGACAGGTAGGTAATAAGTAAATATCTTAGTATTGAAAAGTGTAAATTATTTTATTTATTCTGTTTATGGTAAACATTTTCTGTGGAAATTGTTTTTCATTTATTGCCAATAATAAAATTGCGTTGTACCTTTCTCATTGCGTCTGTCATTGTGTTTGTTTAAAAGCGAAACACATTGCTTACCACTCTGATCAAATTCGAACCTGGTCCCTAGTCTAACATATGGGACATTACAAATAAATGCATAGTCACATTTTCAGCATAAAATGTAATTATATGCAAACGTACAAAAAAACAAATCAAATCCAAGTAATTACAAATATCTGTTGATTTCCCCATTTAAACATCACATGGGAATCTTCTGTACTGCAGAAATGGAAATGTCATTTAATGCTGGGCATACACTCTACAATTATCTGTCAGATATCTGCCCAATCTGGCTGGTTGGAATGAAAACCTGGTAATTTAGGGGAGCCAATTACAATCGACCATATGGTCTTAAACACTGGAAAATGGACAAAAATAATTGTTCAAATTGGTTAAATTCACTTGATTTAACAAATTTGTCTGAATGGCAATTTTTGTCTGTTTTTCAGTGTTTGTGAGCAAATGGACGATTGTCATTTGCTCCCATACATTACAAGATTTTCATTGGTTGGGCTAGTTTGGGGGTGTCCTGCACTCTGGATTTGAACCCTAGTATGTTAGGGACCTACCCCACAGAGATTACCCGGGGGTGGTGGGTAGGCCCATAACCTTGGCCAAGATTATGCCAAAAAACACTATTTATTGCAAAATGTATTTATTTATATATAATCAGTTAATTTGGAGTTGTGCATTTGTATTTCTTCTTTTTGTGTATAAACCATCCAGATTGGACAGATATCTGACAGATAATTGTATAGTGTATGCCCAGCATAAGTCATTTGAATAGACAGCTGCATCTTAATGCAATATAGCTACAATACTAATGATTGAATTTGCTGTCACTATGCAATCAGCCAATCAGATGTTGCTGCATGGTGCTATCATCATCATCATTATTATTGGGTATGGTTGATCCAGCTCTCCTGTCCCCGCAAGAGATACGCACCCTAAAATGCCTATTTGGGAATGTGTCCACTGCTGATTATGTTGCCATAACATGAACACTCTCTTATGTATGTAAAGATAGCAGTGGTCAATGCTCAGATGTTGACGTTTCGATCAAGATTTCCACACGAAACATACAATTTTATATGGAGAAGTGAAATTAGAAATAAAGGTTTTTGCATTACATAATACATAATAAAACTCTTCCCACAGAAGGTTAATCCCTTCAATATACAAACACATCACAGTAACAGACTTTTATATGATGAGAAATTGCTTTTTAATACGGTTACAAAATTAAATATTTGAATCCAGTCAGATTTGGGGCACTGCGCCACAAGATAATTGTTGTTACCTTGGTACTGTATATAAGGCTCATGGGTGTACAGATTATAGGGATTTCTGTACATATTCTATGTATTACATACATATTGATTGACTTTCTTATTTTTACAAAACGTAAAAGTGGGTGTTCTTTGTGGGGGAGATGTATCTAGCCTTGGAGAGATAAAGTGGAGGAGTTGCCCATAGCAACAAATTGGCTTCTGTCATTCTATAGACTAGGCTAGATAAATTAAAGTTAAAAGATGATTTGCTGCTATGGTCAACTTCTCCACTATACCTCTTTCGAAGGTTTATATGAGAATAAAAAAAATATATAGTTAACTCTGGTCTTTTACTTATTTACAAGTAAGTTTGTTTCCAGTCATAATTTTAATTTCCTTTGGAGAGGTGGAAATCTGAATATGGGGTCTATTTATCGAGGCAATTAGCCCTAAAGCTTGTGAAAACTGGAATTCTGCCTATTTATCAAAGCTTTCCTCTTGGAGCTGGCTATCGCCGATGGTAGCCTTCATTGTGGGCCTTCTTAGATGCTTCCCCATAGGAAAGTCTATTTATCATGGACAGGAACAGACCAAATGCCGCAGCTGTCTCCTGCTTGCTAAAGCCACCTCAGGATGACCTTAGCTGGGGGTTGCCACAGGAAATATTAAATCCCAAAAGTGTGAGTTTAGGCATCCAGTTCCAGTGCATATACTGGAAGCTGGCCCACGCAGATGAAGTCAGACTGTTACGGACTGGGATTTTTGTGGACCCGGGGTGGAAATAGAAGTGGAAGCAGGAACAGATCTAAATTGGAAAGTTGGTTGTTTTATATGGATATTAGTAGACATGAAAATATACAGATAGTAACTAGAGTCCCAATGTAAATAAACTTAGAAGCGGGGTATGTGGATGATAGGTCACTGTAGTGGGAGAAAACAATGTCAATGTCCAGAAAAGTGGCAGAGATGTTTGAAGTGAAATTCAGAAATGATGCAAATATGGCTGAATGAGATATCCTGATATCCTGTAGAATTACTTGAATGAGATATCCTGATATGCTGTAGAATTATGTGAATGAGATATCCTGATATGCTGTAGAATGACTTATTATTATTATTATTATTATTATTATTATTATAATTTATTTATATGGCGCCACAAGTGTTCCGCAGCGCCTTACAAGGTAGGACTTGAATGAGATATCCTGATATCCTGCTGAATGGCTGAACAAGGGGTTAACGACATGTTCAGGACACAGGAGTGGGTAACCTGTGGGAGACAGAGCAGTCAACACCAGACTGGAGGCTGTGGGATTGGTCAGAGCGGTGCTGGGAGGTCTGTGGTAGCCGACTTAGCTGACAGGAGGCAAAGGTAGCACCGGAGCAGGAACAAGGCTTAGAAGCACAGGGAACTCACTCACAGCAAGCTGTGAAACACGATGCACTGGCAACTACAAGGAGCTTCAAACCCCCTTAAGTACCCAGCAGCAGAGCGTGAGTGGCTGGGATAGATCACCTGATGCATCAGGATAGGCTCAATATGTCACATGCCCTTGGGCAAGATGGTCGCACCCTGACACCTGCAGCATGGTGATGCTGATAGCCTTACCCCTGCCAGCAGGAGTCACCGACATCAGACCCCCACGTGCACCCAGCACCAATCTCCAAGTACCAGCTCCCCTGCCGGAAGGGCCATGCCACAGCACCCGCAGTAGTAAGCACTGCAGGCTCCTGGGAAGAGATACCCTGGGAAGAGACACCACAGCTGAAAACACAAATAGGAGCAAATACACCTCTGCCAAACTTGCAAATATTTTCCATAGACAGGAATACAACACGGCATTTACCAAGAATCGTGTCTGCTCACATGATTTTAAATGGAGCAAAATCCGGACAAAATAGAAGATAAAAATAGACCCCCTCCTGATCAGTGTGTTAAGCAATGTGTATAACAGGCATTATCTGGTTAAAATAAAACACAAACTGATGTAGGGTCCCCTTCAAAAGCATAACCAGCGCCAGGCTCTTTAAACCAGCCCTGGCCCTAAAAATACGGGGAAAAATTTGCGTAGGGGTCCTCCGTATTTTAAGAACCAGCACCAGGCTCAACTGCCAAGGGGGTAATGCCACAGCCAGAGGACACACTTGATGGGGTCACCCTGGCCAAAGCAATAACCTCCCCAACTAGTCAGCCAAGGCTGGGTATTCCTCCGGAAGTTTGGACCACCCAACACGAAAGATGGATAAGCATTTATCTTACTGATGGTTACAGGATACAAAGTAGACACAGGTGTCTTGGAAACAGGTTATCCCAAATACACAGAATACAGAAGGTTGGAGGATACACACAATTCAGCAGATCTTTACATTCTGTTCATGCACAAAATACAACTGGGTGTAATCCAGCCCCTGGGCCTGATTCAGAGGTAGACACTAATGCAGCCATTGCCAGGTGTGATACAAAAGGTCGAAATAAAAAGACTGGCAATATTTTGGTTGACACCAAAAGGTCGACATGGAAAAAGTTGGCCCTTTTTTTTTCTAACCCTAATCTGCTCCTTAACACTAAATCTAATCCTCCCCTTGGTGCCTAAACCTATCCTGCCCCCTTGGTGCCTAAACCTAACCTTCCCTTCCGCAGCCTATCCCTAAACCTAACCATTTCGGGTCGACCATTTCCATGTTGACCTTTTGAACCTGTCGACCTTCTGTACTGTTGATCTTTTGTTATGTTGACATTCTTCCATGGCGACCTTCTGGTGTCAACAAAATCATTGTTGACTTTTTCGTTGTCGACCTTTTGTATGGAACCCGCTTTGTGCATTAAGACGCCCATCGAACATTGTAGCAGCCCTATGGAGGCTCAGAATGTCCATCTGAACATGGCGCCAAAATCACTGCAAATGCAGAAAAATCGACAGTCGCTGACCACGACATGCCTGCGTCTGGCTACTCACCCCCCTGTGACCACCCAGGAATGCCCACTGAAATTACCTCTCACAGTGTCCAAATTAATTCTGTGGCTTTTGGCAGTAACCATCGGGATGCATGCGCAGTGCAATTCTGACGCATTAGCACACTGAAAGAAATCATCCGCTCGCATCTGACATTGACACTGCATCTACCTCTGAATCAGTCCACCTGTCTCTTTAGACCAAGCTTAGTCATATGAATTTCAAAATATGTAGTGTGAAGCACTGCGCATCGATCACAACTAGAGATGTGAGCTGACCCCCGTGTTTTGGTTTTGGATCTGGATTAACTTTCATGTTTTAGTTTTGATTCTGGTTTTGCAAAACCACCCTCATGTGTTTTGGTTTTGGATCTATATATTTTTTTTAAATGATAAAAACAGCTAAAATCACATAATTTGGGCCTGTACTTGTTGCTACAGTATTATTAACCTCAATAACATTAATTTCCAGTCATTTCCAATCAATTCTGATCACCTCACAGCTCACAATATTGTTTTCATCAAGTTTAGACCAAAAGGTTGCACCAAGCTAGCTGGCTGACTAAGCTAAGTGACATCAGTGAGAGGCACAACATGTGGCAGTTCAATTTCAAACATGGCACATCTAAGAAACAGAGCGGCACTGCAGTGGCAGACAGGATAGCAGTTAATATAAACTATATGATGCTATAGAATGTTTTCATTAATCAAGAACTAGATCAGAGGCCTGAGGGCAGTGCAGGGAAATAGAGGTAGAGTATGTATGTAATGGAAATCATGTAAAGGAAAAAAGGATTGATTAGTTAATTTAATTTAATTGTTTGATTGATGAAAACAATTTATGAGGAAGGATAGGGGTTTGTATGGCCAGCAGGTCAGACTCCTAATGTGATGAGACCTTTGTTGGGAATTCTTGGCTATTAACATTGTGTTATTATTATTATTTTATTTTTCAAAATGTGTAGTAATGTACAGGTATTAGAGCAATAACAAATAGAAATGCGTCTTGGAGCTAGACTCGGATTCCCGTTGGATCCCCTATGTTCGGGTGTGTCCGGTTCTCAGAGAACTGGACCCACTCATCTCTAGTCACAACGTATGAAATGTGTATTATTGTTTTAATGTGTAAATAAAATATATGTATATAATAATGTATTTAAAATAAATTATGTACTTTATTGTGAGCTAGGGCAGTGTTCAAACCTGGTCCTCACTGAACCCTAAGGGGCCTATTTATCAACAAGTTTTATCGTACGAAACGAATGATAAAACTTGTTGCGTATGACAAATGGTGCTCCAGCCAATCAGCTCCCAACTGTCATTTTTCAAACAGATAACATCTAGGAGCTGAAGCACCATCCTCATATGCAACAAGTTTTATCACTCGTTGTGAATTATTCAGTGCATCCGGAAAGTATTCACAGCGCTTCACTTTTTTCACATTTTGTTATGTTACAGCCCTATTCCAAAATGGAATAAATTCATTTTTGTCCTCAAAATTCTACAATAACCCATAATGGCAAAGTGTAAAAAGTTTTTGCTGAGATTTTTGCAAATTTAATTAAAACAAAAAATTAAGAAATCACATGTACATAAGTATTCACA
Organism: Taudactylus pleione; assembly: GCA_031769625.1. NCBI lineage: Eukaryota > Metazoa > Chordata > Amphibia > Anura > Myobatrachidae > Taudactylus > Taudactylus pleione. The sequence goes on from JAUIMM010000670.1 coordinate 5,167,285, forward strand.
GCCTTTGCTCAATACTTTGTTGATGCACCTTTGGCAGCAATTACAGCCTCAAGTCTTTTTGAATATGATGCCACAAGCTTGGCACACCTATCTTTGGGAAGTTTCACCCATTCCTCTTTGCAGCACCTCTCAAGCTCCATCAGCTTGAATGGGAAGCATCGGCGCACAGCCATTTTCACATCTCTCCAGAGATGTTCAATCGGATTCAAGTCTGGGCTCTGGCTGGGCCACTCAAGGACTTTCACAGAGTTGTCCTGAAGCCACTCCTTTGATATCTTGTCTGTGTGCTTAGGGTCGTTGTCCTGCTGAAAGATGAACCAATGCCCCAGTCTGAGGTCAAGAGCGCTCTGGAGCAGGTTTTCATCCAGGATGTCTCTGTACATTGTTGCACTCATCTTTCCCTCTATATTGACTAGTCTCACAGTTCCTGCCACTGAAAAACATCCCCACAGCATGATGCTGCCACCACCATACTTCACTGTAGGGATGGTATTGGCCTGGTGATGAGCGGTGCCTGGTTTCCTCCAAATATAACACCTGGCATTCACGCTAAAGAGTTCAGTCTTTGTCTCATCAGACCAGAACATTTTGTTTCTCATGGTCTGAGAGTCATTTAGGTGCATTTTGGCAAAATCCAGGCAGGCTGCTTGTGTGCTTTTTACTAAAGGGTGGCTTCCATCTGGCTACTCTACCATACAGGCCTGATTGTTGGATTGCTGCAGAGATGGTTGTCCTTCTGGAAGGTTCTCCTCTCTCCAAAGAGGAATGCTGTGGCTCTGACAGAGTGACCATCGGGTTCTTGGTCACCTCCCTGACTAGGGCCCTTCTCCCCCAATTGCTCAGTTTGGACGGCTGACCAACTCTAGGAAGAGTCCTAGTAGTTCTGAACATCTTCCATTTATGGATGATGGAGGCCACTGTGCTCATTGGGACCTTCAAAGCAGCATATATTTTTCTGTACCCTTCCCCAGATTTGTGCCTCAAGACAATCCTGTCTCGGAGGTCTACAGACAATTCCTTGGACTTCATGCTTGGTTTGTGCTCTGATATGCACTGTCAAGTGTGGGACCTTAAATAGACAAGTGTATGCCTTTCAAAATCATGTCCAATCAACTGATTTTACTACAAGTGGACTACAATTAAGCTGTAGGAACATCTCAAGGATGATCAGTGGAAACAGGATGCACCTGAGCTCAATTTTGAGCTTAATGGCAAAGGCTGTGAATACTTATGTACACGTGATTTCGTGTTTTTTTTTTTAATTAAATTTGCAAAACTCTCAGTAAACCTTTTTACACATTGTCACTATGGGGTATTATGTGTCGAATTTTGAGGACAAAAATGAATTTATTCCATTTTGGAATAAGGCTGTAACATAACACAATGTGGAAAAAGTGAAGCGCTGTGAATACTTTCTGAATGCACTATAAAACTCATTGATAAATGTGGCCCTAACAGTGCATGTTTTCCAGGTCATCTTGCTGGAAAACAGGTGTGTTAATTGATTAACACAATCTACAGGTGGTATTAATTATTCCTAAGGATTCCTTGAAAACACACACTGTTAAGGTTCCATGAGGACCAAGTTTGAGAAACATTGATCTATGGCAGAGGTTCTCAAACTCGGTCCTCAGGACCCCACACAGGTCTCATTTTCCAGGTCACCAAGCAAGGGCATAGGTGTTTTCATTACTCACTGACACATTTTAAAAGATCCACAGGTGGAGCTAATTATTTAACTGATTCTGTGAGGAGACCTGGAAAACATGTACTGTTTGGGGTCCTGAGGACCGAGTTTGAGAACCTGTGATCTATGGCAATCTGAGCCCCTTTATGTACTGGAGAGCTGGTAGTCCTGTCAGGGTTTCACACTTTCCTCATGGCCCTTTTGGGAGCTGTAGGTTCAGTCTCTTGAAAAGCTTTCTATAGCCTCCCTAAAGTAACCCCAACCAGCAGCTGAAAGAGTGCAACTGCTATAGGGGCTGCTAATAATAATGTGTGATACCCAGGTAATTGGTGTCAGAGTAAATACAAACACTAATGTTCTCACTTACCTGGTCCTTGAATTTCTCCAGCAAGCACAGGTTCTAATGTGTGATTAAGAGAGGTAAGGAAGATGGGACTACACGAAAGGTATTTTTAACAGATGCCTTCATTGAAAGCTGGTTTATTTGAAGATGTTTGTCTGTTAAAACCATTTTACACCGGAGTTAAACCCGGGTAATTGCAGGGTTAACCCGGGCAGCTCCTTGGTGTAAAAGGGCTGAGGGTTGGATCGCCAGGTTGAGTGACCCGGCAATCCAACCCAGGTAAACAGCAGGGTTTAACACGAGCGTAGCCCATGAAACTCTGCTGTGTGTACGGCACACTCCGGGTCTTGATGACCTGCAGTGCGCTGCAAGCCAGCCGATTGGTTCGGCTTCAGTGGTGCTTGGAGATGATGTCATCTCCAAGCGTCCACTTTCACGCTGGAAAAGCCCAGTCTATGCAGACCCGACTGCGGTGTGAGCGGCGCCGACTTGGGAATATCTTTAGTCGGGCCGGCTAAATTCCGGGTTTGATCTGGATAGGAACCCTGTTGCAACTCCGGGTCAGACCCGGAATTTTGGTGGAAAAGAGGTATAAGAATCAGCAACTGTATACTCTATTTTGTTAATATGCAGATTTCAACATTATTCAATTACACTCTGTTAGTTTCAGAACAAAACATATACATACATCCTTGTATCAAAGATCAGTAGTGCAAATCAGATTCAGGGGTAAACAAATATATTCTCATTCAAGAAAAAGGCACTTTTGTAAATCACAGTAGCAATCACTTTTTAGACTTAGAAAATGTACATAAAAGAGTTCAAATAAGTGAAGCAAATAACCTCAGTTAAATATTTCCTACAAACATCACAACACATTAAATGATTACAGTATACCTTATAGTATAAGTGCATTTATAACCAACTTTGCATAACTCAAAGAAAACATTTATCAAGAAGTTGAATGTTCCCATAAATTGAGTCCAGTAGTAATAAGATGTCTCTTGAATCTTCACTGATCAGCGCACAAAAACAAAGGAAGTTGAGGATCCATTAATAAGCATTTATAATGAAAGTCAATTGCACTTTCCAGAACACTATGGATTCCAATATATACATATATTGATTTTTCTTGTATTTGGTCAGTCACTACTGTAGTATTACAAATACAACTAGATACCTTGTATTCACTATTTAACTTTCATTGGGAGGCTGCAGGCCGCAGGCTTCTGGTGCATAATATTAATAAGTGCATAATTTTACAAGTGCACTGTATCCATATTTTGGCATTAGACTGGCGTTAAACCGAAGTGAAACAGAAGGAGACCACTCTAACCTCAACCCATCCAAAAAACCTGACCATCTGGACAAAGTATAAACAAGATATGTAAATTCACAATCTCTTCTCTACAAGCAACTGCTGTCTGCTCAACCTGGACATTACTCACTGGACTGTTTGCTCACTCTAAGAACTTAACACTTTACTTGCTAATATTTGGGCTGGCTCTCTGATTTCACAAATATTTTACAGCATAATGTACTGTATCTGTGTCAATTTCAGTTTATCTCTACCTTAATTATTTGCCAAGCTGTCATCTGTCTTCTAACACAGTTTACTTTAATAATCCATTTCTTCCCCGCTAAATCTCCATTTTTCCTTCCCTCAAATAACCTTTTATCAATACACAAATACACCTTCTTCCATTGTACTTTTACTTGATTCTCTGCAAATCTCCTGCACTTTCTCTTACATATATACTTTATGCCTATATCTAGATTTCCTCCCCAAACTCTTCCCAGCCACACCATGACCATGCTTTCATCCAATTCCTCCTCCACTCAGTGTATACCTGATCCACTGCTTTGCCTCCTTCTTCCACCATTATCATTTCCCACTTATCTCCTCCACCTCCTCCTTCCTTTATCTCCCCTCCTCTGTCTGCCTTCCTCTCTCTCCTCTCCCATTACTCCACATTTGTTCTCATCTACCCCACCTGGGTCCTACTACCCCACCGCTAATCCTTCCTCCAAGCCTCCTCTCCACGCCATACCACCCTACCTCCACCCACATCTCATGAAACTCCCTCCCTGCCCTCCACCCCCAGGTTCCCTTCCCAACACTGGTGCCCGCACAATCTCTCCAATACATTCATCTCGGTCACCCAAATTAATCTCACCTTCTTGTCACAGCAACCCTGATAATCTCATTCACATCTCTTCCATAAACACTGTCCCTCTATCTTGTGCCCTCTGGAATGCCAGATCAGTCTGTAATAAACTGGTTCCCACCCATTACCTTTTCATTTCCAAAAACTTGCATCTCCTAGCCATTACTGAAACCTGGATTTCACCCTCTGACACCACTTCCCCTGCAGCTCTCTCTTCTGGGGGCCTCACCTTCTCTCACACCCCTCACCCCGGGGGTCACCATGGTGGTGGTGTGGGGGTCCTATCCCCAGGTTAATCCTACCCTCTGAACCATACCTTACATTCTCTACATTTGAGGTTCATACTATACGCCTCTTCCAACCAGTACACCTGCGAGTAGCTGTCATTTACCGTCCCCCTGGCCCTCCCTCTAAGTTCATTGACAACTTTGCTTCCTGGCTCCCTCACTTTCTCTCCTCTGACCTCCCCTCCATTATCCTTGGTGACTTCAATATTCCAATTAATATCCCTACAGAATCCTCTGCCTCCAAACTCCTTACCCTCACATCTTCATTTGGTCTCTCACAATGGACCTCCTCACCCTCACATTTGAGTGGGCACTCACTTGATTTAGTCTTCACTCACCGCTGTAATATTTCTAATTATTCCAACTCCCCATTCCCCCTCTCTGATCATCACCTTCTCTCTTTTAACCTATCTCTCTCTCCCTCCTCTCCTCTACCTCCGAAGGCCACCATCACTAAGTGTAACATTGAGGCTATCAATGCCGTTTCTTTATCTTCCCTACTTGATTTGCTTTTCTCCCCTATCCTCTCTCTCTCCTGCCCTGGACAAGCTGCTTCCCTATACAATGCCTCCCTGCTCTGGATTCTGTTGCACCGGCAATCACTACTCCCCCTTGCAGATCCACACTACAACCCTGGCATTCCAAATGCACCAGATATCTGCAAAAGTGTTCAAGAACCGCTGAGCGACAGTGGAGAAGATCACGCTCTAAGGCAGATTTTCTCCACTTCAAATTTATGCTCTCATCCTACAGTGTTGCCCTTTCCCTATCTAAACAGTCCTATTTCAAGAACCTCATTTCCTCCCAGTCCTCAAATCCCCAGCGTCTCTTCACCACCTTCAACTCCCTCCTCTGTCCACCCCCTCCCAGTCTCCCCTCCTCACTCACTCCTCACTCACTGCCATTGACTTTGCTACCTACTTTACATCCAAAATCTATTCCATACACCAGGACATCACATCCCACCAGTCCCCATGCTCTACACCTCCTTCTTTCCCTGAACACCCATCTCCATCTATTTCACTGACTCTGACAGCCTTCTCCCCTGTATCTGGAGAGGAATTCATGGCTCTCATCCGGTCCTCCCCCCTTTCTACCTCCCCCTTGACCCTATCCCTTCATGTCTCCTCCACTACCTCTCTCCTTGTGCCTGTTCCCATCTTGTCCATCTGCTCAATCTCTCCCTCTCATCTGGCACTGTCCCTTCTGCATTCAAACATGCGATAGTCTCCCCCATTCTTAAAAAACCTACCCTTGATCCCAACACTCTCTCCAATTACCGTCCCCATCTCTCTCCTCCCTTTTGCCTCCAAGCTTCTTGAGCGTGTTGTTTACAAACGCCTTACCACCTTTCTTTCCTCCCTCTCCCTCCTTGATCCTTTTCAGTCTGGCTTCCATTCTCTCCACTCCACTGAAACTGCCCTCACAAAAGTCAGCAATGACCTCCTTGCTGCCAAATCCAAGGGCCATTACTCTCTGCTTATTCTCCTTGACCTCTCTGCTGCCTTCGACACTGTTGACCACCCTCTCCTGCTGCAAATCCTTCACTCGCTTGGTTTACGTGACACTGCTCTCTCCTGGCTGTCATCCTACCTCTCAGACCGGTCCTTCTCTGTCTCTTCTCATGACTCCTCTTCCCCACCACAGCCTCTTACAGTAGGTGTTCCCCAAGGTTCCGTTCTTGGACCTCTACTATTCTCCCTCTATACGTCCTCTCTGGGTGAACTCATCAGCTCTTTTGACCTCCATTATCATCTCTATGCTGATGATACTCAGATCTACCTTTCCTCCCCTGACCTCTCCCCCTCTCTCCTCACTCGTATCTCCAACTGTCTCTCTGCTATCTCTTCCTGGATGTCCCAGCGATTTCTTAAACTTAATATGTCTAAGACTGAGCTGATCATTTTTCCACCCTCCAACATAACCTCACTTCCCACTATTTCTTTAACAATTGATGGCACAACTATCTCTTCTAGCCCCAAAGTGCGCTGTCTTGGAGTTATCCTGGACTCCTCCCTCTCCTACAAACCACATATACAGAGCCTCTCACAGTCCTGTCACTTCCATCTAAAAAATATTTCCAAGATTAGACCCTTTCTCACCCAGGATGCCACCAAAACCCTCATACACTCACTGGTCATATCCAGATTGGACTACTGTAACCTTCTCCTATCTGGCCTCCCCAACTCCCATCTCTCCAGTCTGTCCTCAATGCTGCTGCTCGACTCATCTTCCTCTCCAAATGCTCTACATCTGCCTCCCCTCTCCTACAAGCCCTCCACTGGCTCCCCTTCCCTTTTAGAACCCAATTCAAGGTTCTCACACTTGCTTACAAAGCCCTCACGCATTCCTCTCCCATTTACATCTCTGACTTCATCTCCCTCCACTCTCCTGGCCACCCCCTTCGCTCATCCAATGCACGCCGCCTCTCATGCCAACTGATTACTTCCTCCCACTCCCGCCTCCAAGATTTTCCCCGTGCTGCTCCTGACCTTTGGAACTCTCTCCCTCTCCCTATCAGACTCTCCTCCTCTTCACAATCCTTCAAACGGGCTCTCAAGACCCACTACTTCATCAAAGTCTTCCAGCTCCCATCCTAACTTGCTGCAACATGCTCCTTCCTCCATTTACCCCATCTGTGTCACCCCTGTTTGTCTGCCCCTCCCCTTTAGAATGTAAGCTCTCACGTGCAGGGCCTCTACCCTCTTGTGCTTCTCCTTACTTTACTCTCACCTACTTCTTACCCCCCACCAGGGCACCTAACACTTGGTTGCTTATGCTCTGTTGCATATCTAGGTGTTATGGTCACTTATGTATCAATGTATATTATCCATGTCCTTGTCCTATTTTTTACTGTAAGTCAGTTGTCATATTATTTGTTTATGTACTTTGTAAGGCGCTGCGGAACACTTGTGGCGCCATATAAATAAAGGATAATAATAATAATAATATTTAATCAGAGTCACTACTGCAGTAATGGAATACTAGCCTTTAATCCTGTATAATGCAGGCTGTAATGTAAGGTCACTGCTGCTTCTCCCAGCACAGTGTTTTATAACTATGGGGGATGTCTTGGCAACAGGGGTGATCACAAGCAGAGGGGTGATTGTCTTACCCAAGTCCACAGATGGTCACTGTATGGTTCCTGTTTGCAGCTTCACGGTATGGGCGGATGCCGGTCTTCCCAGCAGTTGCCTGGACCACCACTACCCAGCGGATCTCAGGGCTGCTTCGGCCACTTCCGCAGGTCTCCCGCCACCAGGATAGTGCTGCTGTGCTGTTGTACCGGGTGTAAGCGGCTGACGCTCTCTCTCCTGAGTCCTTGGTTCGGCTGCGTACACGTCACTCTCTGCTGATGTGGAAAGTATAGGCTTCACGCTGAGCTGCTGCCATGGCTGCACACACTGGCCAATGCTTCACACAAACTCTCCTTCCCATCACTTCTTGCTGATACACTCCATGCTGGATCTGCACACCACCCAGCCTATGCAGCAGCTGTATATATCCCTGCTGCAGATCCAGGGTAACATTCTAAATCTGGGCTTCCCGCCCTTAGGGCACCCAATCAACTGCAGTCAACATGCAAGGCAACTGGCAACATTGTATTGCCTGGATCCCACATTAACCCTTGGTATTTCTCAGAGAGTAAAAAAATCCTGTTATCCCCTTTTCAGTCTTGGGGTTATTTCTGGGGGGTTACATCTGCCTCTTGTGTTTGAAAGCACTCAGAAAGTGCAAGGACTTATGGGAATCCCAGCCAGCAAATTGTTACACTGCAACCAGGAGGGATCCAGCAGTTGTAGGCAGGGGACTGTTGTCCTGGTAAAGGCCATTCTCTCACTCTAGAAGCACATTTTGGCCAGAAGTGAAACCTCTGGCCTAGGGACCTATCATACTAAAGGGTCTATTTAATCAGCTCCCAACTGTCATCTCACAGGCTATGTTTGAAAAATGACAGTCTGGAGCTGATTGGCTGGCACCTTATAACTTTCTTATCACTTTTCACTCTGTCTCCTAACACTGCTTAGTAAATAAACCCCTGAAAAGCTGTTGTTTTTGGAGGGTTGATACATTTTTAGAAGTACTGCAGCAGATATTGAAGATGTTTGCTGTTATTGATCACAAAAGCAGTCCCAAGTTATACATTGTACTGTCACAATATGAATTTAAGTTGTCACCATCACAGAATGGCAACAACTGGTCAACATCACTAAATAAAACAATGTTTTCTCAATTCAATAATACTTTTTTAACTTGAATAAGATCTACTTTTAGACATGTTTCAGTTCCTAGAAATGTAGCTCAAATCGGTGCATACAGGAGCAATCCGACTCTCCCATCCGCACATAGGCAAAAGCTGGGCAAGTGAAGCGGAAGCTAACCCTAGCTTTAGCCTAATAAAAAGTGAATTTTTATACTATAAAAGCATACCCTGTGTATATTTTATTTTAGAGATCTCAATAGCTGGTGAAGATGAAATAATGCCAAATGCAACTGACCCATAATGGTGTTAATGAGGACTGCAGTAAGATGTTATGGAAGATAACTTCAATATTAAAGGGGATTTTTATGGACATTAATCTGATGAACCTGTTATAGATGTTCTTTATGTATACTGTAGAGTAAATAGCGCACTGTATAGCTTTTTCTACATCATCAGTTTAATCAGCCACACTTATGTAAGCTAATATTGGATTGGTCGGTATAGGTTACAGCACATTCCCTAATAGACCTAATGAAATAATCCCTATGTTTTAATGGGATCGGTATGAATGACCACTGGATGTATGCCTGGCGGTTCAAATCCTGACAGCAGAAGACTGGCAGGCATCCAAATCCCGATTGGTAAGTAGACAATCTAACCCAAATCTTCTCCCCCCCTAACAATAACCCTCCCTTAGGGGTGCCTAACCCTAACCTCCCTCCCTAGTGCCTAACCCTCACCCCCCCTAAGTGCCTAAACCTAACCCCCCCTTCCTGCAGCCTAAACCTAAGTCTCACGAGGGGGTGCCTAACCCTAACTCCCCCAGGGGTGCCTAACCCTAACCTCCCCTTTCCCTATACTAACCCTAACCCTTCTGGGGGGTGCCTAACCCTAAATCAGGATTTTGATGCCTGTCACTAGACCCCTGCCGGAATTAAACAGTCGGAAAGCTGGAAGTCGGCATTTCGACCGTCGGCATCCTGACTGCGTCCCGTTTTACAGTGCAGTATAAGACAGTGACTATATACCATTAACCATTCTACCCAGAGCGTCATAGACATGAATTATCTCTCAGCTGTCATTTTTCATGCAACTACTGTATGTGACAGCAGGAGCCATAATGTAGCCCATTGATTAATATGTGGCAGGCTGCATTCCACACCCAAAATTCATGTTATGAGGAAATACATTCATCAATATCTACTAAATTCCAAGTTGCTTCCTGACATTGTAATGTGAAAGTTAAGGAAATGCCGATAGCCAGCACTCACCACTTCCCCCACGTCAGAGTCCCGGAGTTCTCGTTCCCGGTTGGCCACTTGACCTATAGTCTCGATCCTTCTTCGCCGATTCAGTATCAGGTTTGAACACGCCAGAGGCTATGAGAGAATCGTACAATCAGTAATGGTTCCCCTGCCCTTGGTGACACTGTAAATGCTAAAGATGATGGCGACCTTCACCGGTTGGGTGAACGGGCATCATTGGCATGGATCCTCAGCTACCCAGTATTCACCTATGCAGTGCTCACACACTCAGGTGTACTTTGGATCTCCCACTGTTGTGCGAGATCCCCTATCCGGTGCTCAAGGGAAGGACAGACAGAGAAGAAGAGATATATATTTTGGACCTCACACCGTCGTGCAAGATCCCCTATCTAACGCCCAGGTGAAGGACAGACAGACACGGAGAGATACTCACACTAAACCTCTTGTCACCTTGACGAGTTGTTCGCCAGCCCCTAAGAATCAAAACAGAACAATCCCCTTTTCTTAGCAGACAAATCACACATACAATGCTGAACCAACTGGGTTACCTGATTGCATGCCCGAAGGCTTGGACTCCACTCCGGAAACCAGATGTGCAGGTAGGGTATATTTGTTTACAAACTCTCCGCTAATGTAACTAGAGGATTTCAGTACAGCAATCAAATAAACATTCTTTTACACACTACATAACAAACATGGCTTAGTGACAATACACCTCTAATGGAGATATTCTCAATGTAGCTGCCCCCTCTCTTTTCCCGGCCGGCCGGCCCTGTCTGCGACCTCAGGAAAACACTGCCGTGTTTCCCTTACTTCCCCAGACCGGTTTTTCAGAACCCCACTTACCTTATGAAAGCTTGAGTAGATTCAATGCTGAGGCCGGACAACCTCTTGCACTGTACCCAGGGATTAAATGCCCAGTAGTCTGAGCCTACTGCCTAGGCCTGCCTAGCAATGGGCGTTACCTAGTGATTTGGGCCTAATGCCCAGACCACTCTATCATGCGGGTACACCTACTTATGGAGCAATCTCTAGTGATCTGGGCCTGATGCCTAGATCAATTTATACTGTAAGCCCACCTACTTGGGAGCAATCTCTAGTGATCTGGGCCTGATGCTCAGATCACTTTATTCTGTAGGCTGACATACTTAGGGGCCATCTCTAGTGATCTGGACCTAATGCCCAGATCACTTCATACTGTAAGGCCTAAAGGAAAAACTATAGGGCCTAATGCCTGCCTATAGAGCCCACGTCTAGTGCCCGACTATCTACCCCCAGGCCTAGCGCCTACCTGCACCACGGGCCTAATGCCCGAACCCTGGTGGCCTAGGGAGGAGTCAGATATAAGTGAAGGTGGCCCACGGCCACCTACCCTTCACGCTGGGAGAGTCTGTAGCGGGGAACATTGTGGAGCTCATTTGCTTCCCACCACTGCAGATCTCTCTGGTCCTCCACTTCGGCTCTGCCCTCCACCAACAGCCGCTGTCCTCCTCGTTCAGCCGCGGTACTTCTGGCCTGGAATGTTGATCGCGGCATCTTCCGGCGTCTTGCTGTGCCTCTGGAACTTTTCTCCTCTGTGGATAATCCTCTTCTTTCGATCTCCACCGATGGGCTGCCTCGCCCTGCTCAGCAGCGTCTAGTATACAGAGCCGCGAGGGGATGGAGCAATGATGTAGCTGCGATTGGCTCACCGTGCCGGAACCGGATTGGCTGTCTGCTTGCGAGCCATCACTGGTTCACAAACGGCGCCAATTTAGAAATTGACGTCTCTGATTGGACAAGCTTGAATCCTTTCAGATTCAAGCTCGTTCAGGCCCGTCTCTCACCGCCGCACCGCGCCGCACGAAATGTCAGGGCTTGCCGGTCCAATGGACTCTGGATTCCGGCATGGACCAGGCCCTGCACCGGTGACCCTGCTCTCATTTCCACCCCTTGGATCCTTTGTAGTCCCTACAAAGGAAGTCTGAGACCAGACAAAGTTGGGATCAGCATATCGAGGCCCAGGCATGCCACGATTGAACCATTGAGAGTGTCTAGGTAAGGGTGTTACACCCGCAGCATCTGATTCTGGAAAATCGGAGGCTTCATCTACATTAGGAATATCAGCTGGCGTCCACCATTCTTCTTCGAGGTTGCCTACCCAGGCCGGAGTTGACAACGTGGTCTCCTCATTATATGAGTCATTCTGAATAAGATCAGGGATATTGCCCCTTTCTGATGAAGCCGGAAAGAGGCAGGGATGTAACATGGCACGATGGAGAGTACGCACCCACCCCAGACCATCAGTGGATTCCACCTGGTAGATCGGTCCTTCAGCTGACAAACGACATCTGATCACATAGGGTAAAACTTCCCAACGCTCAGATAGTTTGCCTCCCGGCCGAGTCTTGTGGACCAGGACTCGTTTTCCTATGGGAAATGGTTCAACCTCTCGCATCCCAGCCGGGGCATGTCTATGATCAGCTATCATTCTTTCCGTCACATCATGAGCAATCTTCAGACGCCGACGATGCTCCTCTACCCAACCTGTAGAAAGCGACTCCTCCCCATTGTTGTACTCAGTTACTACCAAATCTTGAACCACTCAGCCCGGCTGAACGAACAACAAAAAGAAAGGAGAAAATCCAGTAGTACTATGCACCCTATTATTGTAGGCCCAAACCAATTCTTGCACATGTTCTGGTTATCTGCATTTTTTTGTTTCTTCCAAGGTTCGGAGCATCTGTAGTAAGGTCCAATTAAATCTTTCGCAGGCCCCATTGCCCTGAGGGTGGTACGGAGTTGTACGAGACTTCTGTAGCCCGTACAACTGACATAGATGTTCCATTAGCCGCCCTTGGAAACAGGCTCACTGATCCCAGTGTATCCTTTCAGGGGCATCCATATTGTCAGATAAAATTTTCTACAATCGCCTTGGTAGCCGACTCAGCCTTCTGGTCACGGGTTGGTACTACCACAGTAAATTTAGTGAAGTGGTCCATCATCACCAAAGTGTACTGATGACCACTAACAGACTCTCCAATCAGCACATAGTCTATCATCAGTAACTCTAATGGCCGACTTGTACAGATGGTCTGAATAGGCATATGTTGTTCCGAGGGTTTTATCACTCCACAGCGTCTACACTCCCGACAGACCCGAATGACCATGTTCTGCATTTGAGGTGCAAAGTACTGACGTTGCAACCATTGATAGGTCTTTTCACTTCCCAAGTGTGCTCCTTTTTGGTGTGCTTTTTCAATCAGGGGTTGGACCAAAGCCTCCGGTACCACTATCTGCTCTACGAACCAGAGCTCTGAACTAAGGTAGGTGCGATGTAGGAGAGTACCTGCACAAACTTTTAGTCGGTCCCACTTGTGCAGCAGCTTTTGACAGAAAGGAGTAAGCCTACTTCTTTCCCATTTGCTGGGCCAATGACCGTCTTTCTTCCACTGCACAATAGCTTTGAAATCTGGATCCTCTTGCTGCTCACGTGCCCAATCCTGTTCAGTATTCCAGAGCAACATGGCACACTCTTTTACATTCCCCTCACGATTTGTTCCCGATTGCCTCACACGAGTCAGATCAGGGACTTCCACCTCCTCCCATTCTTCATCCCCCAGTGCCACAGGAACGTCTACAGGGAATCGAGATAAGGCATCAGTGTTTTCATTACTTATTCCCGGTCGATAGCAAATGGTGTAGGAAATTTAGCTAGCCAAGCTACCCAGTGTTGTTCCAGGGCCCCAAGCTTGGCAGTCCCCAAATAGGCCAAAGGGTTATTGTCAGTGAAGATATGAGTGGCTGTCAGATATTCAGTAAATTTTTCGGTTACGTCCCAGACTAAAGCCAATAATTCCAACTTGAAGGAACTGTAGTTGTCTGGATTTCTCTCTGTCTCTATCAAACTATGACTACCGTAGGCAATCACTCGCTCCTGGACATCCTGAACCTGTGTGAGTACAACCCTTAGGCCTTGTAGGCTCCCATCAGTATATAAAACAAAAGGTGTCTCAAAATAGGCATAGGCCAATATGGGGGCTTCTGTAAGGGCTTGCTTTAAGCGCACAAAAGGTGCCTCTTGTGATTGACCCCACGCCACTGCTTGAGTTTTCTTAGTCATGGCCACCCCTCGTAATAAGGTGTGGAGTGGTTCAGCAATCCTGGCGAAATCCTTGATAAAACGTTGGTAATATCCGACCAGCCCCAAGAATGCTCATAACTCTGTCACTGTACTGGGTGTCTTCCATTCTTGCATGGCTGCAGTTTTACTTGGTGTGGGATGCACCCCATCATGTGACACCACATGTCCTAAATACTCCAGGCTGGTTTTTTGCATGTGACATTTCCGAGGCTTGACCTTCAACCCATATCCCTCCAAGCGCTGCAGGACCACCTCCAAATGAGCCAAGTGTTCCTCCACAGTGGATGAGTACACAATGATATCGTCTAGATAAATCAGGAGGGTTTCAAAATTCAAGTCTCCCAGGCACCGCTCCATCATCCTCTGAAAGTTGGCCGGGCATTGGTGAGCCCGAATGGCATGCTACAAAACTTGAAAAACCCCATGAGTGTAATGAAAGCAGTCTTTTCTTGATCTTGCGTTGCAACCGGTAGTAGCCAGTATCCGCTGACCAAGTCTATGGTGGAAAAGAACTTGGCATTGCCTAAAGCTGCCAGGGACTTCTCAATTCGAGGTAGAGGATAGGCATCTCGTACTGTGCAACTGTTCAGCCTCCGGTAATCCACGCAAAAATGGATGGTCCCATCCTTCTTTCTAACCAACACTATGGGGGCTGCCCGTGGACTCTTACTTTCCTGAATCACTTGATTATCCAGCATCTGTCGCAACATTGTCTTTACCTCCTGATAAAGCTTTGGAGGAATAGGCCTGTATCTTTCGTGAATGGGTAAGATGTCTCCAGTGCAAATCTCATGTCGCAAATCTTCTATGTATCCAAAATCTTCCTCATGTTTCGAGAAAGCTTTCTGACATCTCCATAACATCTGATCCAACTTCCGGACAGTGTCTGGGTCACAGTCGGCTAACGAGACATCCATCTCGTTCCCTTGTTATCCCTCCATTCCACTCTGTACTCGGTTCTTCCTCTTCCTCCACCTGTACTGACATGGTCCATGGTTCAGTGGCCTCTGAACAAAGCAAAATACTTTGGCCTCCGCAGACACCATCTTCATCAATAGCTACCACTTGGGCAATGGTAGCTCCTGCTGGGAGACGGTGAGGTTTTTCTCCTACATTACATATCCAGACCAACACCTTTCCTTCCTTGACCACTGACAAAGTTCTAGCCAGAACTATTCCAGATTCTATTCCTAGGAAGCCTGTTGGTTCTATCATCACCTCGAACCCATCCAATCGCTGATGGGTATGCACCTCCAGGTGGAGTACTATCTCCTGACGAGGAGGTAAATCTATCTGTTGGCAATGACTGGTCTTAATGAGGCCCAAAGATTCCTCTTCTTTTTCCTGGGCCCCACACCGCTGCCCCATTTGTTGGAAGGCTTGTTGAACCGGTCGTTGGACTCCCAAATGTTTCCAGTACCGAGGACCATTCTCTTGAAACAAAATTTGATCCAGATCTTTCAATATGTTCATGCCAATGATCACTGGTCCATGACTTAGACCTGCGCTACCAACCACAAGACTACCTTTCTTCCCCAACTTTTGGCCACAAACTTCTACTTCCATCCAGACAACCCCCACCACCGGAATGGGGAGATTGTTAGCTGCGGTGAGAGTGACCCAACTCTCAGAAACAGATTCCTTCAGGTGGGAATGTTTCAAGAAACAGCCCTCAGATATGGTGGTCACCTGAGAACCTGTATCCAACAAACATTGTTGACTTTTTCCCCCAAGGCATCCAACAACAATGGACACTCCCCTACCAATTCAGCTGAGTTGACAATGGCTAGTTCTCCAAGTAACTCCCCTGCGGGTGGTCCCCTTACCGCGAGGGACTCTAGTTTAACTGAGGCTCAGAAATTGCCTCAGTACAGTATCCAAGCCGATTGCAATGGTAGCATCGAGGGCCCCCGGTACCTCTCTGCCGAGCCCCAACACCTCTTTCTTTGGATCCTTCTGATTCTCTGGATCGGTACTCCTCTTCTCCAATTCTACGGTCTCTTTGCCGATATACTTCCTCTCTTAGCCAGGAAACTTCTTCTTTCATTTCCTGGGCTGCCTTAGAAAATGCTGCTTTAAGGTCTTGAATGCACGTTTCCAAAGGGTTGGTCACCCAGCCCATCACGGGGGCAGACGTGGGGTGTACCCATCATATGGAGTGACAGCGTATGGACCGACGTTTGCATCTCGGTTCCTGGACACGGTGTCTATCACGGTGTCAGTTTGTCATCTTGCGTGATCTTATCCAACAAAGTTTGCCACAGCGAGACATTCCTCAACCCCATTGTGAATTGATCTCGTAGCATCTGGCTAGTATTTGGAAGTGCCCCCATCCCATCCAGATCGCGTCTCTGAATTTCACCCATCAGTTCCTGAAGCGGATTAGCAAACTGAGGAATGGACTCACCCTCCCTCTGGAAACGGGCAAACAAACATTGTTGAAGGGTACCAGCCAATGATGTATTCCCATAGAGATCCCCGAGAATCTTTAGTACCTTTTTCAGAGAATCGCTGTCTTCTTCCGGTCTCAAAAGGGTAGTACATCTAGCTTCTCCTTCGAGAGGGTTCAGAGCCAACTGAAGTTTCAACTCTGAAGACACCTTATATAAGAGGGCAATTCCTTCAAGCCGCGATTTCCAATCTTCCAACTGCAAATTGCGGCCATCATATAGAGGCAGATGGGCATGGGCGGAGCCTATATTGACCCGTCCAGTTTCCCCCTTATACCCCTTTCAGACATCTCGAGAATCCCAGGAATTTGTCCTGCCTCAGCCAAATTCCCGGGTAGCCGCATCTGTCTGAAATGTACCTACCTGGGTAGCCGCCCCTGCAATTGACCAGGGTTTTTCCTGGGACTTAAGTCCCGGGAAATTACCCTGCTTCTGTCTGAATGGTGCTACCCAGGAATTTACTGCTCCTGGGCTGCACCAAGCAGCTTTTACATTGACAGCGCAGAGAGTCCTATAGGACGCTGTGCACTGCTGCTCATTACAATGAGTTGACAACACTCTGCGCTGCTGCTCATTACAATGAGTTGGCAGCGCAGAGCGTCCTATAGGACACTCTGCACTGCTGCTCACCACCCCCCGCGCCGGTGGCTGTGGCGCTGACAACTGAGTCAGCGACCATGGCCGGGTCCTCACACCGGCGCTGGAGACCGCCGGTGGTCCACAGCAGGCCACAAGCACCCCCGCTGGACCACCAGGGTAGATAGGAGTTATTATATTATAGATAGGAGTTATTTTATTAACTATTTAATAGAGGCTGCACTTCTATTGGATGGCTGCCTGCTGCATGATGATGACATCATCAGCGGCAGCCAGAGAGGGAATAGGTTAGGAAGAGCAGAGGAGAGGCAGGTAATATTTAAAACTAAAAATCCTGGCTTATGTCTGAAAGGGGTCTACCTGGGAATTTCCCGGGTAGACACTGTAGTGTGAAAGGGGGGTCTCGACCAAATACCCTGGAATTTGCACAGGAGAAATTCCCGGGTCTGAGCAGGAAATTTCCCGGGTCATATGTCTGAAAGGGGTATTATTCTCTTTGTTGTCTGACATCCTGCCGAACTACGCCAAGTGTGAAAGTTAAGGAAAAGCCGATAGCCAGCACTCACCACTTCCCCCACGGCAGAGTCCCAGAGTTCTCATTCAGCAGCACCTAGTATACAGAGCCACGAGGGGGTGGAGCAATGATGCGGCAAGCTGCGATTGGCTCACCATGCCGGAACCGGATTGGCTGTCTGCTTGCGAGCCATCACTGGTTCGCAAATGGCGCCAATTTCAAAATCAACGTCTCTGATTGGACAAGCTTGAATCCTTTCAGATGCAAGCTCGTTCAGGCCCGTCTCTCGCCGCGCCACCCGGAATGTCACCGCTTGCCGGTCCAATGGACACTGGATTCCGGCATGGACCAGGCCCTGCACCGGTGACCCTGCTCACAGTAACACATTGAGAGCTGGTTTTACCCACAATAAACATAATGAAAAATGGGAGACCTCGTGGTTTGGACTCAGTATACAAATATTCTTTACAGCAATATTTGTAGAATTTCTTGTTATAAACACTTGCAGTTAAATCAGTGTAGAAAGTAACTTAAGGATAATGAGCCTGATTCATTATGGATTGCAACAGCGTACGCAGTTGGCTGATTGTTGCATACTGCGCATGCATATGGATCGCAGTGCGTGTGTGCCAAGGCTACACTATGATTGCACTGTGATTACGCAGAGCACGGTAAGCCATCACAGAGTGAGTGACAGGTAGTCAGCATTTGGGGGTGGTGATGGGGGAATGATTGGAGAAACGCAGGAGTGCCTGTCTGTTTGAATGCCATTACATGGGCATGCATAAATTAGCCACTGCGAAGGCATACGCAGCTTGAGTACTTACTGCGTGCAATGAGGTTAGCAATTTCTAATTAAGGTTAGGGCTGCTGTTATTGTGCATGAGGGGCCAATGTTACTCAATGTTTCCGATGTTTACTCAGGACAGCAAGGTACTACGGATGTGAGATAGCCGTAGTGGGAGGCAGTGGGCGTCTCTATGCTGGCAATGCGACGACATTGCGATAACATTCATTAGCATATTTTGGCAGCAGACCTGCATGCGATTACGGAGCTGCAATCGCAATTGCAATCCTTAATGAATCAGGCCCAATATGTAGTCTTTTTTTTATAAATAAATGTGCAAAAATCTTTTTCACAATGGGATCTATATTCAATCATTGGTTAGATACAGTTTTTAGGATAATGTATCTAAATTATGCTTTTTAATGTGAGATTTCCATCCTTGGCGCCTGGTATAGACTCACATATGGTGATATCTGAATTTTGTGGTGGCATAGAGGAACCTAGGGCCTGATTCAGCAGGGATCGCTATTGCGAGAGCAACAGCGATTATGCATGAAGTCTCACTGTGAAGATTTGCTAATAATTGGAATCGCAATGCCATACACAGCCTAACATAAGGATGCCCACCTCACTTTACACACATCCGTAATACTTAGCAAGACTGCGAAACCATCGGTAACATAGAGTACAATCGAAGCCTCGTGCACACTAGCACAAGGACTGTCCTTACTCAGAAATTGCTAACCTCATCAAACGCAGTGAAAGCTCAAGTTGCGTATGGCATCACAATGGCTAATCGGATAAATAGCAATGACAAACAATGCCAGCTCATTCAGGGGCCTGCTACTCTGTGTGTCACTGGCTTCACTAAGAGGCATACCTCTCACAACCTCTTAGAAAAACTAAGGTATGTCATAGCAAAATGGCTTATCCCACTTGTTTCCACAGGATTTATGACTTCTCACAACACCACCAATATTGTGAGAGCATTACAGCTGGGTGAATTCCAGCAATTCCCATGTTTTGCTCACACAATCAACTTGATAGTACAGGGTTTATTTAAAAAATGACAGGGGTGTGCAGGAGATGCTTTCTGTGGGATAAAAAATGTTGGGACATTTTCGACATTCAGCCACAGCAAGCAGGATATTGCAACAGCTACAAGAACAGTTGAATTTGCCCTGCCACAAACTGAAGCAAGAGGTTGTAACCAGGTGGAATTTCACCCTCTATATGCTTCAGCGGATGGATGAACAGCAAAAAGCCATCCACAGCTATCCAGCAAGCCATGACATTGGGAGAGGAGGGGAGTGTTCCTCAGTCCAGCGCAGTGGAGAATGCTTTCCGCCTTGTGTAAGGTGCTCAAACCCTTTGAAGTAGCCACCTGTGAATTGAGTTCAGACACTTCTAGCTTGAGTCAGGTGATTCCTCTAATTAGACTTTTGGAAAATCAGCTGGAGAAATTGAAGAAGGAGATTAAACAAAGCTATTGCTAAGTATGTCGGACTTGTAGATCAAGTCCTATGTTAGCTTCGCCAGGATCCAAGGGCTGCCAATATCTTGAAATCGGATCACTACATTTTGACGACTGTGCTTGATCCTAGGTTTAAGTCGTACGTCATGTCTTTCTTTTCAACTGACCCATATCTTAAGAGATGCAAAGAGCTCCTGGTGAGCAAGTTGGCAGATCAAGTTGTACACGACACGACAACATTTCCTCCTTCAGTTTCTCCAGCAGCACCAAGGAAAAAACTCAGCTTTCCCAAAACACCCATTTGTGATGAAGAGAAATCAACACAAGATTGGGACATCTGGTCGGGTCTAAAAGAATTGTTGAATATTAGTTACATTGTTACCATGACTCCATCTGATAGGGTCACCATCCAAAGGTTGATGGAGGATTATTTTCATGACACCATACACATAGTCATGTCACAGAGTTCCTTTGACTACTGGAAAAACAAAAAGGCAATTTGGAGGCCTTGGTACAGACTGGATTTGCATTACCTAAGCTGCCCACCCTCCAATGTGTACTCAGAAAGAGTTTTCAGCACAGCCAGGAACCTTATCAGTTATTGGCATAGGAGGTTACTTCCTCAAAATGTGCAAAAGATGATGTTCATCAAAATTAACTGGAAAGTCCACGAGGAAGACCTTTACTGCAAATTACGTAAAAAATAAATGCAGAGGTACTTGTAATGGTGGATTCCAGTGGGGATTTAATATTGTGTGTGGATGATGTACATACTGATGAGGGTGAGGAATCAGATGAGGAGAATGACCATTTCCAGGTCCAACAGTAGAGAGGATTAACAATACTGTTAGCTGCCTTTTGCTCATTGGTAGCTTGTTTTGTGGAGGCCCAAACAAACCAATCACTTCATCCACAAGTGGTAGTCCCTGTCACTAAAGTGATCAGTTTGTTAAACTGTGTATGTCCTGTTTAATATATACAACAGAAGAGTGGGTGGAAGGGCCCCAGGACAATTCCATCTTGCACCTCTTTTCTTTGCATGATGCGCTGTTTGGGGCTTTGCTGACTGACATTTTTATAGTTTATTAAACTGACAACCTGTCTGCCACTGCCTTGTGGCAATGTTTCATAGATTTCCTGTATTTTTTAAACTGCTATGCATTTGTGCCGCTGCTCTTTGTTTTGTTTCATACTGCATTTATTTCAACTAAAATCACAAATTGATATACTTGCGAAATACTCATGCCTTTATCAAACTTGATTTGTAGATACCAACTAGGTTGCCATTTTTCTTAAACTTTCATTCCAATGTGTAATAACAGATGGGCTTGGCTTTCCTTGATCATAAAAACCTTGTTTGGTCAGATGCAACTCATGCAGCGCATGGAGCTGCTATTTTGTGATGGTATATGGAGATGTTCCTCCCCCTCTCCTCCCAGCCTTCCCATGCATAATCCCAGAATCACAATGATGAGAGATGATTAGTAGCAGACTTTAATAATCCTTCTGCCCCTGCTGCCACATTAATAGTTATTCCACCCGTTCAAGAACAAAAATAGGTAGGTGCGACACCAGCATTACTCCCGTTGGTGTCGGAGGGCCCAAAGACAATTCCATCTTGCATCTCTTTTCTTTGCATTATGCGCTTTTTGGGGTATTGCTGACTGTCTTTTTGTGTAGATGACAAACATTATTGTTATAGTTTATTAAACTGCCATCCTCTCTGCCACCGCAGAGCCATTCTATTTCCTACAGTAGATGTACCATGTTGGTAATTGAACTGCCACAGCTGCTGAAATCTTCTACATTCAGTTGCTGAATGCCAAAAATTTCCAGAAATGTTTATGGCCACAGACAGCATCTTTTGCATGTCCCTTTGATTTTTTAGAAAACATTCTGAACCACCGAAGAGCTCAATTGGGGCAAGGACTGATGTGAATGAGTCAATGTTCTTTGTAGATGCCTGCCCTTCTCCCTCATAAATTTGCTTCTGAATCCAAAACTTAAATTTAATTTCCTACAAATCAACCCTTCCTTTCCCTGCCTTCAACTACATACATACTCCATCTCCCTCAGACCTCTTGATTAATAAATCATTTGGTTCCTGATGTGCCATTTTGAAAGTTGAACTGAAACAACCACTGAAATCTTCGATATGCAGTTGTTGAATGCCGAAAATGTCCAGAAATGTTTATGGCCACAGATAGCATCTCTTGCATGGCCCTTTAATTTTAAATTTTTTTCAAAACCACAAAGTTGATTTTGTGGGCAAAACATGGGATATTTTGTTCACCAATATTCTCCCCTCCTCCCTCATAAATTTGCTTTGGAATCAAAATATGAAATTAAATTTACTATGAATCAACCCTTCCTTTCCCTGCCTTCAACTTAGTACATACTCCATCTCCCTCAGCCCTCTTTATTAATGAAAAATTTGTGAGCTATAAGGTGGTCAATAAATGAATGTTATTGAGGTTAAAAATACTCTAGGAATAAAGAAAGGCTCAAATAATGTGATTTTAGCTCTTTTGTCAAGATTTGGAAAAAATCCAAAACAACAACACAAAAATCAGTCACAGCGTTTTGGCAAAACCAAAACCGGATGACAAATTAGAACAAGTGTTTTGGTTCGGTTTTGGTACTGGATTTTTTAATAAAATTTATAAAAACAGCTAAAATTATGTAACATGGACCTGTTTTTGTTCCTATAGTATTATTAATATCAATTACATTCATTTACTGTCATTTCCAGTCAAATTTGATCACCTCAGTCATTTATGGGAAAATAGGAAAGGGGAGGAGGACTCACAGAAGGTAAATAAGAGTCTCAAAGCAGAATAAATCCGTGGTATGAATGAATCCTTGTGCACTAGTAATGTAGTGACTCAGTGGCGTAAATTCATCCCAGATGCCCGGAGGCATGTTATACTTTACGTCCCTACCCCTACTTATTTCACCTTTACATATGGTACATATGGCAAGACAGTTGTTGTCCGGATTTGGATAGAAATATTGCCAGACCAAAGAGGTGGAATGTTTGGTCTTCTGCCCAGGCATGACCGTGATGGGCTTTTTCATCCTACATACAACAACTGTCTCCCCCGGAGCCTTATTTAAACAAACCACATCACCATCAGAATCCTCCTTGCCAACTTCCTCCTCAGTGCCAGCTACACCAGTATCCTCATCCTGTTGTACTTCAACAGTGACATCTTCAATTTGCATATCAGCAAGTGGACTGTGGGTGCTCCTTTCAGCACTTGCAGGGGGTGTGCAAATGGTGGAAAGATCCACCTCTTCCCGTCCAGTGCTGGGAAGGTCAGGCATCGCAACCGCCACCACACTTGGACTCTCCTTGGGGATTTGTGATATCTTCTTAGAATGCACAGTTCTTCGCTGTGCTTTTGCCAGCTTAAATCATTTGATTTTTTTAGCGGGAGGAGGGCTTCCATTGTCATGTGAAGCTGAACCACTAGTCATGAACATAGGGAAAGACCTTAGCCGTTCCTTGCCACTCCGTGTCGTAAATGGCATATTGGCAAGTTTACGTTTCTCTTCAGACGATTTAAATGTTTTTTTCAAGGTCATTTTCCTGAACTTTGTCATTTGGGATGGTATGTGCCCTCTACTATGACATTGAGCATCGGCCTTGGCAGACGACGTTGATGGCATGTTATCGTCTATGTCATGACTAGTGGCAGCAGCTTCAGCACTAGGAGGAAGTGCTTCTTGATCTTTCCCTATTTTATTTTTATTGGAGAAAGTTTGGTCCTCCATTTATGTTACATTGATATATACATGCGGCTAAGGCGCACACAAACACAGAAAATATTTTTTTATTTTTGCTGGAGAGTAGTGCACTTTGTGGGTTACACCACCCTTTAAGAAATGAGCCAGCCGGCTCTTTACTTATGGGACACAGGCGCACGCTTGGCGCTGCTCCTTTGTTGATGCACGTGCGGCTACTGCGCACACAATTCACAAACACAGAAAATAATTTTTTTTTTGGTTTGGAGTGTACTTTGGGGGTTACAGCACCCTTTAACGGTCAAGCCAGCCGACCCTTTACTTATGACACAGGCGCACGCTTGGCACTACTTTGTTGATGCACGTGCGGCTACTGCGCACACAATTCACAAACACAGAAAATAATTTTTTTTTTGGTTTGGACTGGAGTGTGCTTTGGGGGTTACAGCACCCTTTAACTGTCAAGCCAGCTGGCCCTTTACTTATGACACAGGCGCACGCTTGGCACTACTTTGTTGATGCACGTGCGGCTACTGCGCACACAATTCACAAACACAGAAAATAATAATTTTTTTGGTTTGGACTGGAGTGTACTTTGGGGGTTACAGCACCCTTTAACGGTCAAGCCAGCCGGCCCTTTACTTATGACACAGGCGCACGCTTGGCACTACTTTGTTGATGCACGTGCGGCTACTGCGCACACAATTCACAAACACAGAAAATAATTTTTTTTTTGGTTTGGAGTGTACTTTGGGGGTTACAGCACCCTTTAACGGTCAAGCCAGCCGGCCCTTTACTTATGACACAGGCGCACGCTTGGAACTACTTTGTTGATGCACGTGCGGCTACTGCGCACACAATTCACAAACACAGAAAATAATTTTTTTTTTGGTTTGGACTGGAGTGTACTTTGGGGGTTACAGCACCCTTTAACGGTCAAGCCAGCCGGCCCTTTATTTATGACACAGGCGCACGCTTGGCACTACTTTGTTGATGCACGTGCGGCTACTGCGCACACAATTCACAAACACAGAAAATATATATTTTTTTGGTTTGGAGTGTACTTTGGGGGTTACAGCACCCTTTAACGGTCAAGCCAGCCGGCCCTTTACTTATGACACAGGCGCACGCTTGGCACTACTTTGTTGATGCACGTGCGGCTACTGCGCACACAATTCACAAACACACAAAAAATATTATTTTTTTAGCACTTGGGGGGAGCACCCCTGATGGACAGAGCACCCCCTGGACAACACTACAGCACCCCTTTAGGACAGGGACACTGCACAGGACTTTGGAGTGGACACAGCCCCTATGGAGAACTGACTGCACAACACAGTCCAGCCAGCCCCTATGGACTTTTAAGTAGTGGACACAGCCCCTATTAACAACAGCAGCACAGCACAACACAGCCAGCCCCTATGGACTTTGAAGTAGTGGACAACAGCAGCACAGCGCAGCACAGCACAGCACAACACTACTCTGCACTACACTACACTACACTACACAGCCCAGCCAGCCCTAACTCCCACCCTCCCTCTTCACTGTCCACAGCCGAGTGAGAAAATGGTGCCGACGCGGGTACCTTATATAGGATCCAAAACCCGCGAGACTCGGAAGGCGGGATGATGACGTTTTGCCTCGATTTCAGATCCGAGTCAGGCGGGAAAAGTCGAGCCTGACTCGGATCGGCCTCGGATCGGGGGGGTTCGGATTTCAGAAATCCGAACCCGCTCACCCCTACTTCATACACATCCTTTCAACTGACATCACATTTAATGTTATTGAATACTGAAAATACAATGACTGAATTATATAAATATCATTAGTCCTGTCTGGATTTATCAATCTGGTGCTGCAAACACCATCTATAGTTCAGAATCTGCAGAATCCTGGCTGGTGCTACATCCTTTTATTTAATAGGTGATACACTGAGAAAACTGTGGACCTCATTCTGAGTCGGTCGAAGCGGCCGCTCGGTCGTACGGGAAAAGGGGCCGTATATGCAAATGATTCCCTCGCAAGTTGCGTCCCTAAGTTCGGATCGGTAGCTGGCCGACCAAGGGGAGGAAGCGGTCGGAAGACAAAAAAATATGCCACCTTCTCGTACGCATTGCACGTCATCTCCGGGCATATAAGGATTAATCGAGACCATTGGCAACCATCAAAACTGGTCGTAGAGCTTAAGTTGACCATACCCTCTCTTAAGCTCTACGATCATGTCAGTGTCACATGTGCCATGACGCTACTTTGTTAATTATGCACTCCCATAAACCATATGCACTCCAACAAAACGCCGTCCGCATAATTAGGCACGTCTGCGTTCGGATCTCCACTCCCCCGTTTTCAAGCACCTTCCCCTGTTACCACCCACAAACGCCTCAATCTGTCACTCAAACTACCGACCTGGCTGTGTTCAAGGAGAGAGAAACTTCTGATCGTAGCGGCTAGTTTGCGCACGTGCATTGCGAACTTTACGCATGCGCAGTATAGCGAACATCGGTGCCGCTTCGACCGACTCTGAATGAGGTCCTGGGTGTGGGTAAAAGCCGGAAACATAGTAACTGCATTGAAAAAGCCGGAAACAATGTAAAGTGTATTGAAAAAGCCAGAAATCATAATAAATGTATTGAAAAAGCCGGAAATCATAGTAAATGTTTTGAAAATGTTGGAAATCATATTTAGGGGCATATTCAATTCCAGGCGAAGAGTCCCATACTTTTCGCCGACATCGCTGGTTTTCCATGCGAAAAAGTATCACGCGCGTGCCCGCTTTTCCCCGTATTTAATTAGAAATAGGCAAAAACGGGACCCGGCAAAACTCTTAACATGCAAAAAGTACTGTCACTTTTGGGGAAATCAGCCTGACATCCCCCAAAAGATACACTGACATTGGGGATCACTGTAGATACCCCAGAATAGGCCTCCTGAAGGTATTTGGGGTACTTAAATGATCTCAATAGCTGCTATTTAGCGTCTTTGCATTAGTGGTGAAGAATAGCATTTAGAAGTTTTTTTTGTGAAAATAACTAGTCCCAGCAAATTTGGGGATACATGAAAATGGGTGCTAGCATATTTGAAAGTTGCTAAAGTGAAGTTCTAACATTTTTTTAAAAATCCACCTGCCAAAAGCACCTGCAAAGTTAAAAACACCTGGGGCATACTTGGGGACCCCTCTGGAGTCTATTTCGCAACTTTTTAAGTTTGTCCCCCCACTTTTGACTTTTTTGGCCCCCAAAATGAAAGTACTTTTTTGGGGTGATCTAAAGTATTTTTTAAACTTTTTCTGATGCAGTTTACCTTTTGGGGACTGGTCCAAGGGTGCAGGGGTGTTTTCTGATGTTTGCACCCCAAAACCCCAATTCTGCACTTTTTTTTCGACACCTAGTCATAGACAAAACTTTTTCGCAGGTTCCATTGCATTGAGTTTCCGCATAGCTGGAAATCATAGCAAATGTATTGAAAAAGCCGGAAATCATAGCAAATGTATTGAAAAAGCCGGCTGTCAGCACCAAATACTTTTCCCTCACCCGGCGCCATCGCCCCCACCGCATAATAGAGTGAGTCAAGTGACTCGTTCCACCTCTCACCTTATCTATGCCGCATTGTCCGGCATGCCCGCAATAAAGTTTTTCATGTGAGCACTGAAGCTGGTGTGGCGTCACGTCATAACATCAAGCTGCACCGGGTTCAGTACTCTTAAGAAAAACTTTATTGCGAGCACGCACGCTGAATGAGAGTAGCCGCTTCGGGTGGTGTCAGAAGTCTGAGCAGGTGCTGGAGCAGAGACAGAGTAAGAAGCGAGCGAGGTAACTAAGGTAATTCTCTTGCATGAGTACTTTTATTGCAGACAGCATTTCATTACATGTATTGCAAGCAGAATCATTAAATTTATTGTCCGTTTTTTTTAATTGTGCATGAATAAGGTTGTGGGGGAAGGGGGTGGAGGGGCGGACAAAAGGGGGGGGGCTGTCTATTTTGTTAGCCCTGGGTCCCACAATTTCTGATGTCAGTCCTGGTGACACGTGATGCCATTTTTTTTCTTGTGGCCCACACATTCTTAAACCTTGAATATTCGGCCCGGTTGGGATTTTGAGTTTAACATGCCTGCATTAGAAGATGAGTAGACAGTGGCCTAAAAGGGATTTACATGGTCAACAACAATACTGTAGTGGGCTAAACATTTAAAGAATACTCAATTGGTATTAATCAGCTTAATGTGTGCCAAAAATCCCTCAGGGGATGTGAGCAGACATCTGACAAAAGTCCATGTGCGATGCTGTTTTCTGCCCTTTGCACCCGGAAAACAGCATCACGCCGGGAAGTTTAGTCGGCTCTGAATCAGGCCCACTGTCCTTACAATTATGGTAATGCAGAAGGAGGCATTACACCTCCTGCATTCATTACTTATCCGAGCTGCGTTGTATAAAGCAGCATCAGAAAATCTGTGAAAACATCTGCTGATTAAGTGACCCATGGAGTCATGCAAGCCGGCCACCGCAGATAAAAGAGGCCAGAGAATCTCCATCAGCTGCCAGAGATCCTGGCCTCCCCCCTAATGGTGGCGTCACGCCTCCATTTCAGGTAATGTAGCGTTCCCGCTAGGCTGTTTTAGCGGGGCGCGGCGCCCTGCCCTCCAGAAGGAGGGCAAAAAGCACCCTGCCCTCCAGAAGGAGGGCAAAAAGCGCCCTGCCCTCACAGCCTGCAGGTGCCGTCATCACCCGCGGGTCGCAGTATTCCACGGGTGGAGAAATGTGCGGTGACCCGGCCGGCATCTATTCTCCCTGTCTGCAGCGCTTGTGGGCTGCCCGGCGTGTCCGTAAGTGCCGGGCACGCCCCCAAGAGTGACGAAAAGGGGACGTGTCTTATAGACACGCCCTCTTTTCAATGGCCACGCCCCATTTTTGGGCGCACGCAAAGGTGCCCTCTCTGGCTCCGGCGCCCTGCCTGCCACCGGAGCTGGAGTGAACACTACAACGGAGAACGTTCCCGCCCCCTCCACACCCACAAATGGCAGCAGACTGTCAATCACTGATTCACACGCAGGATCCTTACTGCACATGCACAGTATGAGTCCAGCACCTGCGCAGATTCCCAACCACCAGGAAGCTGCATTCAGCAGCGCACGCTGAATCAGGCCCACTATTTTTAACATGGTAGTTAGGAGGTGATTGGTTGGTACTTTATATTGACTTTATCTCTCTCCAAGCTTTGATTCAATTATTTATTTGTTGTTCTTGTTAGCGAAATTACAATGGAAACTCACAACCCAATAAATTACTAAATAGATGGATTCCTGGTGGTGACTTTGGCTGGCTTCTCTGACCATTCTCCTTAGATTCTGATTTTGCTATTGTCCTTTGTGAGTGTCAATTAGGAGCCCATTATAATTAAATATATGCGACATATCCCTGAAAACACTTGTTTTCGGGGGATGCCTGAGAATACCAAGTATCAAGGAAGGAGGGTTCCCTCCACTTCCAACAGCAGCCACAGCCCCCATAGGTTTATATGGGGATTGCCTTGCTGTCAGATTTACCAAGTTCCAGAATGATACATTCAGGTGGTATAAACTCATACAGCAATTCGATTTTGAGCACTAATATCGCACCCAGATATTACTACAAACATGATTATTGATAAATGGCCCATATTGAACCTCTTCAGCATATCTGTATGCATTTATGCTCCGAGTTGCTACTAAATGATTGGCTGGTTAGGTTACCAATTCTGTGCATTTGTCACAAGCTGTGGCAGCGGTTTGTTTCCCACCGGCTCGGGACCTACACTGACTCCGGAATCCGGTTGAGAATGAGAATCCGGTTCCGCTGATTACCAAGCACCGGGGATACTGCAGAGAGTGACTCATACTCCATATGCTGCTGATTGGCTGCTCCTCCTATTTGTAGCTTCCAGATTCATTCCCCCTCGCCGGTTATAGAGTTTCCTCCTACAGCTCGGTCTGGTTGTTCCAGCTATCCTCCGTGATTGTCTACACTTCAGCCGCTGCTTCTATTTACCACTCTCCATCTCCCTCCACGCTGCCTTCCAGGCTTCAGCAGGTAGCTCAATTATTCAAGACTGTTGTTCCACTCTGCTCTGAATGCTGTTAGCTTGCTGTCTGTTTTCACCATCCACATGCTGTGCTCAGTGTATACAGGCCCAAGCCTTTGGGTCCGTGCTTCCTCTGTATAATCAGCAGCTACAGCTTTCTCAGCCCTACTGTGTGTAAGCAAACTGTACATTTACACCTGAACTATTCACCATCCACATGCCGTGCTCAGTGTATGCAGGCCCAAGCCTTTGGGTCCGTGGTTCCTCTGTATAATCAGCAGCTACAGATTTCTCAGCCCTACTGTGTGTAATCAAACTGTACACTTGCACCTGAACTATTTTCAGCCTGTGTTATCCTGCCCTCCTGGCAGGCAACTCATCTAGCCAAGAAATCCTGCCCTCCTGACAGGCAACTCATCTAGCCAAGAAATCCTGCCCTCCTGGCAGGCAACTCATCTAGCCAAGAAATCCTGCCCTCCTGGCAGGCAACTCATCTAGCCAAGAAATCCTGCCCTCCTGGCAGGCAACTCATCTAGCCAAGAAATCCTGCCCTCCAGGCAGGCAACTCATCTAGCCAAGAAATCCTGCCCTCCTGGCAGGCAACTCATCTAGCTAAGAAATCCTGCCCTCCTGGCAGGCAACTCATCTAGCCAAGAAATCCTGCCCTCCCGGCAGGCAACTCATCTAGCCAAGAAATCCTGCCCTTCTGGCAGGCAACTCATCTTGTCAAGAAATCCTGCCCTCCTGGCAGGCAACTCGTCTAACCAGTTATCCTGCCCTCCTCGCAGGCTACTCTACAAACCTAGTTTTCCTGCCTTATCTGGTGAGACACTTTTCCATAACGTTATAACCGGCCAACTTTGTATTTAAGTCTGTGCGTTCCGTGTCCTTCATTATGGAGCAGGCTCAAAACCCTGCACAAATCCTTGCCGCACAGATCCAAGTGCTTACCCAAAAAGTTCAGGAGCTCTCTATAAGATTTGAGGATGTTCAGACATCCACTCCAGGAGCCGTTCCCAAGGAATCTAAAATGAATCTCCCTGATAGGTTTTCTGGAGACCGTACTCAGTTCCTGAACTTCCGTGAGAGTTGTAAACTCTATTTTCATCTCCGACCTTTATCTTCTGGATCCGAGACTCAGCGGGTAGGATTAGTGATCTCACTCTTACAAGGAGATCCACAGACTTGGGCATTTGGTCTCGCTTCAACACATTCTGCGCTTTTATCAGTAGATGCCTTTTTTAATGCTCTTGGATTATTATATGCAGATCCTGACCATAATTCTTTGGCCGAATCCAAGCTGCGGGCTCTTCGGCAGGGAAAGAATCCCGCAGAGGATTATTCCCCAGAGTTCCGGAGATGGGCAGTGGATTCAGGATGGAATGACCCGGCATTGCGTAGCCAATTCCGCTTGGGTCTTTCGGATGCCATCAAGGACATTTTGGTCCAACATCCATCACCTGAGTCCTTGATGACTTAATCTCTTCAGCCATCCATATTGACCGTCGCCTCTGAGAATGCAAACGAGAACGCACTATTTCTGTACAGTTGCCTCAGTCACCTTCCTGGCTGAGGGTGGAGGACTCGGAGGAACCCATGCAACTGGGAACTTTCCGGAGAGACAAAGATGACGATCTCAAGGCCTCTGCCTATATTGTGGAGCTAGAGGTCATCCACTGAAATCTTGCCCACATAGGCCAGTAAAAGATCGGGTCTGAATGTAAAAGAGGAGTTACATTTAAGCCTGGCATCTGTTTCATCAAAAAATGAGTTGCTAGTTCCTGCGGTGGTACATCTGTCACAATCCATCCATTCCGTATCGGCGTTTGTGGACAGCGGTGCTGCTGGGAACTTCATGGACTTATCAATTTTTCATTCCTTAGGTTTAGCTACAGTTCCTTTACCTCAAGAGGTTCCTATTTGTGGGTTAGATGGTGGTCTGGTGGCTAATGGTCTTATCAAATTCAAGACACCACCTCTTCGTCTCTCAGTGTCCTTTTGCTCCAGTCATTTTGGGGTTTCCATGGTTAATTACCCATAATCCCGTCATTGATTGGATTATGGGGGATATTGTCAAATGGAGTCCAGCGTGTCAAAATTGTTGTTTATCTACACCCATCCGGACGGCTATCTCTGCTGTCTCAGAGTCTCTTCCAGGACTTCCTGCTCAATACCATCTTTTTGCAGATGTTTTTTCTAAATCAAAGGCCAATTCTCTACCACCTCATCGTCCGTATGGTTGCGCCATACAGCTGTTACCAGGAGCCAAGTTATCCAAGGGTTGGCTCTATTCTCTTTCTATACCTGAGAATAAGGCCATGGAGGAGTATATTGCAGATGCCTTGGCTAAAGGATTCATCCGTCCTTCTAAATCTCCGGTTGGGGCTGGTTTCTTCTTCATCCAGAAGAAGGATGGGTCATTACGTCCTTACATTGACTTTAGGGCATTGAACGAAATCACCATCAAAAACTCGTACCCTTTGCCCTTGATCTCGGTACTTTTTGATCAGCTCCGGCAAGCTTCCATTTTTTCCAAGATTGATCTCCATGGATCTTATAATTTGATCCGATCAAGACCGGAGATGAATGGAAAACGGCGTTCAATACGCATACGGGGCACTATGAAAATGTAGTTATGCCGTTTGGATTGGCTAATGCTCCAGCAGTCTTTCAAGACTTTATCAACGATGTACTCTGGGAGTTTCTTGGCATTTCTGTGGTTGCTTATCTCGATGACATCCTCATTTACTCTCACTCCATGCACCAGCATGTCAGTCAGGTCCTATCTAAATTGAGAGAGAATTCGTTATTTGCCAAGTTGGAGAAGTGTGAGTTTCATGTGGAGCAAGTATCTTTTCTTGGATATATTATTTCTCCTCATGGCTTCTCCATGGATCCTGGAAAGGTTAAAGCATTATTGGACTGGGTTCAACCTACTACATTGAAAGGCATTCAACGTTTCCTTGGTTTTTCCAATTACTATCGGAGATTTATTGGCTCGTTTTCCTCCATTGTTGCCCCCATAGTAGAGTTAACCAAGAAAGGTGCGGATGCTTCTAACTGGCCTAGTCAGGCAGTTCGGGCCTTTGAACATCTCAAACTTGCTTTCACCAGTGCCCCTGTTCACAAACATCCGGATCCAGATCTGCCTTTTGTGGTTGAGGTGGAAGCCTCTGAGATTGGGGCAGGAGCTATTCTCTCTCAAAATAATCTGTTGGATGGCAAACTCCATCCATGTGCATTTTTTTCACGTAAATTTTCTTCAGCCGAGTGTAATTATGACGTTGGAAACAGGGAGCTGCTTGTCATTAAGTTAGCTTTTGAGGATTGGAAACATTGGCTTGAAGGAGCCAAACACCGGATCTCTGTCCTCACCGACCACAAAAATTTGGCATACATTGAATTGGCCAAGAGGCTTAACTCCAGCAAGCATGATGGGCACTATTTTTTACCAGATTTAATTTTCTCATTTCTTTTCAACTCAGATCTACTAACATCAAGGCTGATGCATTGTCCAGGAGTTTCACTCCTGTCCAACAGGATACTGTGATCAAAGAATCCATCATTCTCAGATCTTGTATCCCGGTGGTTTTGTCTCGAAATTTGGCTGAGGATCTGTCTGTGTTTCAAGAGGATTCGCCTCCTGGTAGACCGTCCAATCGCCTGTTTGTTCCTGTAAATTTGAGAATAGCTGTCCTACAGGACTTCCATGCGAGATGGGCTTTCGGACATCCAGGCATCAATAAGACCATTGAATTAGTGTCTTGTGCAGTTTGGTGGCCGTCTTTGGCTTTGGACGTTCGGGAGTTTGTTTTGGCATGTGAGGTTTGTGCTCATAACAAGACTCCTCGTACCCCACCATCAGGATTATTGCTTCCTCTTTCCACACCAAAAAGACCCTGGACACACATTGCGATGGACTTCATTGTGGACCTTCCTCGCTCTGCTGGCTGTTCAGTTATTTGGACTATCATGGACCGCTTTAGCAAAATGACGCACTTTATTCCTCTGCCCAAATTGCCATCTGCCAAAGAACTTTCTGTCCTCTTCTTGGAACATATTTTTCATTTGCATGGTCTTCCCTGTGACATTGTTTCCGACCGTGGGACACAATTTGTTGCACGGTTTTGGAGATGTTTCTGCACTGCACTGGGTATAAGTCTCAGCTTGTCTTCAGGATATCACCCACAGTCTAATGGGCAGACAGAACATGCTAATCAAACCCTGGAGCAATATTTACGGTGTTACGTCTCAAAATTCCAGAGTGATTGGGTGTCTTATCTTCCCATGGCTGAATTTGCTTTTAACAATTCCTGTCACTCTGCATCTTCAGTTTCACCCTTCTATTGTGTGACGGGCCAACATCCTCGGGCCAATTCATTTGATTTATCATTCTACAGATCCTCTGATGCAGGGACTGTTTCCAGACTCCGTAGTATTTGGGCCAAGGTGCATCATAATCTCCTCAAGGCATCTCTCCATTCTAAGAAATTGGCAGATAGACATCGGAGGCCTTGCACGTTCAAAAGGGGGGACTTAGTGTGGCTGTCCACTAGAAATATCAAACTTCGGCAACCCTCTCACAAATTGGGTCCTCGGTTTATTGGTCCTTTCTGGATCATTTCTCAAGTTAACCCAGTTGCTTTCAAACTCCAACTACCAAATTCATTAAAGATTAACAACACTTTTCATGCCTCTTTATTAAAGCCAGTCCATAAATCAGATAGATTTGGGAACTGGAGTTCTTTCAGGCCTGCTCCGGTGGTGGTCCACGGTCAACAGGAGTTTGTGGTTGAGAAAGTGCTGGATTCTAGAGTATCTAGAGGTCGGTTGCAGTTTCTGGTCCATTGGAAGGGCTATGGTCCGAAAGAACGTTCCTGGATTCCAGAAGATGCCTTACATGCTCCCAGGTTGAAGAGGATGTTTTTTCAGGAATTTCCCTTTAAACCAGGCTCAGGGGGTTCTTCAATCCCGCGTCAAGGGGGGGTACTGTCACAAGCTGTGGCAGCGGCTTGTTTCCCACCGGCTCGGGACCTACACTGACTCAGAATCCGGTTCCGCTGATTACCAAGCACCGGGGATACTGCAGAGAGTGACTCATACTCCATATGCTGCTGATTGGCTGCTCCTCCTATTTGTAGCTTCCAGATTCATTCCCCCTTGCCGGTTATAGAGTTTCCTCCTACAGCTCGGTCTGGTTGTTCCAGCTATCCTCCGTGATTGTCTACACTTCAGCCGCTGCTTCTATTTACCACTCTCCGTCTCCCTCCACGCTGCCTTCCAGGCTTCAGCAGGTAGCTCAATTATTCAAGACTGTTGTTCCACTCTGCTCTGAATGCTGTTAGCTTGCTGTCTGTTTTCACCATCCACATGCTGTGCTCAGTGTATGCAGGACCAAGCCTTTGGGTCCGCGCTTCCTCTGTATAATCAGCAGCTACAGCTTTCTCAGCCCTACTGTGTGTAATCAAACTGTACATTTACACCTGAACTATTCACCATCCACATGCTGTGCTCATTGTATGCAGGCCCAAGCCTTTGGGTCCGTGCTTCCTCTGTATAATCAGCAGCTACAGTTTTCTCAGCCCTACTGTGTGTAATCAAACTGTACATTTACACCTGAACTATTTTCAGCCTGTGTTATCCTGCCCTCCTGGCAGGCAACTCATCTAGCCAAGAAATCCTGTCCTCCTGGCAGGCAACTCATCTAGCCAAGAAATCCTGCCCTCCTGGCAGGCAACTCATCTAGCCAAGAAATCCTGCCCTCCTGGCAGGCAACTCGTCTAACCAAGTTATCCTGCCCTCCTCGCAGGCTACTCTACAAACCAAGTTTTCCTGCCTTATCTGGTGAGACACTTTTCCATAACAGCATTATGTTGAAAGATAGATAACGTTCCTCTTAAAAGTTGAAAATCTAGCCGTTTATGTACTAAAATAATTATTTTATTATGTTTACGGCTTTTTCAATACACTTTACATGATTTCCAGCTTTTTTTTTGCATTCATATACTATGGTTTTCTGGCTTTTTCCATACACTTTACATAATGTACGGCTTTTTCAATGCATTTACTATGATTTCTGACTTTTATAATACATTTACTACGATTTCTAGCTTTTCTAATACATTTACTATGTTTTCCAGCTTTTCTAATACATTTACTATGGACTTCCGGGCTTTTCAATACATTTACTATGATTTCCGGCTTTTTTAATACATGTAATATGGTTTCCAGCTTTTTTAATACATGTAATATGGTTTCCGGCTTTTTCAATACATGTAATATGATTTCCAGCTTTTCTAATACATTTACTATGGATTTCCAGCTTTTTCAATAAATTTACTATGATTTCTGGCTTTTCTAATACATTTAATATGGTTTCCGGCTTTTCTAATACATTTACTATGGATTTCCGGCTTTTCTAATACATGTACTATGATTTCCGTCTTTTCTAATACACATACTATGATTTCCGGCTTTTCTAATACATTTACTATGGATTTCCGGCTTTTCTAATACATGTACTATGATTTCCGTCTTTTCTAATACATTTACTATGATTTCCGACTTTTTAAATACATTTACTATGGATTTCTGGCTTTTTAAATACATTTACTATGATTTCTGGCTTTTCTAATACATTTACTATGGATTTCCGTTTTTTTAAGTACATGTGATATGATTTCCGGCTTTTCTAATACATTTACTATGATTTCCGGCTTTTCTAATATATTAACTATGGATTTCCGGCTTTTTAAATACACTTACTATGATTTCCGTCTTTTCTAATACATTTAATTTGGATTTCCGGCTTTTCAAATACACTTACTATAGATTTCCGGCTTTTTCAATGCATTTAGTATGTTTCCGGCTTTTACCCTCTTCCGAGAAAACTAAATAAATGTTGGTTACAAATGTTTTCACCACATGCACTAGTTATTGTCCTTTCACAGTGCTAACTATTGGCTTCCAGCTTCAATGTGTTACACTTCTATATTTCCAATTTGTAGGATGACATAAATGGAAAGGTTCCCATAGGACAAATATTGCCCTATAAATCAGTGTAAATAGCAGTGCTGTATATGCGGTGGGTTAACCCTTAGTTATCTTGCTGTGGCAGAATGCAGTTCAAGCTGACCACTGGTAGGGCGCTACTACCACTACCAACATGTCACAACACAGGTGCACCCTAAGCAACTACTTTACTCCCTTGAGAAAATCCGGCCTCCTCTATGACCACTATGGCTCTTCTCTTTGTGCTGGCCAATGAGCAGTCCTGCTGTAATACTTGTGGGCTACCTGCTGCCCCTGAACTGTAACCAGCTGACACTGCCCCCCCCCCCCTGCTCTGACTGGCTTCTGCTTGTATGCAGTGTAAGGGGCTATCGTACTTACAACTGCTATCACTTCCATCTTTAACCAGGCAGCCACTACAGGGATTAGCCCATATAACAGTTTGTATGCTTATGGCATGCTGCCAAACCCTCCTCTGCTGCTACATATGGCTCAACTGATGCTGCAGTGCCCCACTGCTGCTCCCTGTCAGCTTACCACGAACCTCCAGTGGACTCTTCCTCTTTCCTGTTCTCTGTCTCCTCACATAGCCCGGTGTGTCCCCTCTCCACCAACCCAGCTCCATAGCTGTGCTGAGGCGGCAGCTGACCTCTTGATGCAGCCGCTGCTGCTCCATATCTATGCTTGCAGACATGCCCCTTCTTGGGACCACAGCCTCTCAATAGCAGGGGCATGTTGCAACTCTGCCCCGCTTACAGCCTCCGGCTGCCATCAGTCCCTCTTTGCAGCTCTGCCGATAGGACCACCCTGCAGCTCCACTGCCGGGACCTTCACCCTCCTGTCAGTGGTAAGCTTGACCGCCAACGCTGATGCCTCCTCTCCTTCTCCACCCCCTGTGCTCGACAGCCTACTACGGTCACAGGTAGGTGGGCACCTGAGTAGGAGAACTCCAGACTGACTGTCAGCTGCTGCTAACAGCTGTTATATCACCTCCCTCTAACCGGACCCTCTTTTCCTGACAGGAACCAATTCACTCCAAATGTATCACTTCACTTATGTTAAACAGGGGCCACCTGACAGCAGCTTCTGCCTGCCAGTTCTGGCACTTTCTTGTATAGCGCATATTACTTAAACATATACATAAACATGTACAGTAGGAATTTAATGTACCTTGATAAATCCACACATATATACCTTATTTATTTAAGAAATTACAGACTTAAATTACCTCAGAATGCTATGAAATGTATATGTCAAAAGTATACATATTAAATGTTTTTTTCTTTAACCCTAAACAAGGGTTACATTAGCCCACAGAATGTGAGGGAAATCTCGCGTGGAATGTAAATTCCAAGGAGCCCTGACATTAAGGGGACCGGATATATCAAGCCTAAAACCAGGAACAAAAGCCTGCAAGAGAAAATCGGCATCAGCTCTGCAAGGGTACCAAGCCAGCCATTTAGACAAGTCAGTGACTTGGACAGGGGATTCAGCCTCAACTAGTGGCCCTAGGAACATTCCCAACCTTTCTCATGAGGGGCGCTACCAAAGTTTTGCTGGCAATCACTTGCAGAGTGCTCCCCCCCGCAGATGCATCAGGAGTGGCGAAAATGACAGGCTCCACCTCGGGTGCAACGAGAATCATTAAACGCAAAACACTTCCCCCTCGCCACCCCCGTTGCACCTGGCTGCCACAGGAACCCTGCGAGCCTGAACCATTTCCAAAGGGGGCTTATGCTGTTGCAAAACCTCAAGCCAAACCTCCACATCTTTTACCCCGAAAGGAATAATCATATTGCCATCTTGCTTTTTACAGAATTGCATGTCAAATTCCTTCCAGGCTAAACCCTTAAAACATGTGTGCATGTTAGAACCAGGTAAATGTATCTAAGAATATTTGCATGCTCCTCAGCCCGAGTTTCCAAGTAGCATGCCGAAAATATAAGCATACCCTTTAGCCAAAGGTTGTAGCCACAATAAACTTCCTCGCCAACCCCACCTGCTTTCTTAGCCTGCGCCAAACCTTTCTTCATTTCATCCGTGAGCGAGAAAAATTCCCCAAATTTTCCTTTTCTAATCTTTTCCCGCACACTTCTGCGCAAACCTCCAAGTATAGCAGTATTATCACAGTGGACGGAATCTGAACTAACATCCGGCTCTTTAGGGCCAGACCCTGTTGCTGTGACGCTTGTAGTACCACCCTTAGTCAAACAACGCACGATCAATCTAGCAAGCTTATGTGGGTGACCGGGAGATCCTGATGAATGAGAGCTAGAACTAGAGTCATAGGAAGACATGGAATCAGGCAATGCATACTCACCAACCCCAGATGGACCATGAACCTCAGCGACCTCTACTTCAAATGGAGCAGCCACCAGACCGACATCTGAGGCTACAAGGACGTGCTCTTCAACAGAAGCCGCACCAGCCACTGCGATGTCCTGTGAAATCCTGGATGAGGGAAGCAAACCTGCAACTACAGAAGAAACGTGAGACGGCAGAATGGGAACCGGGGAAAGAGGAGGAGGCGGCAGTGTAAGGGGGAGGGGGGGGCGTAGCTAAAGAGAAGTGGGGGAGGGGCTGCTGAGACCCTGGCAGGTGGGGGCCGGGTCCTGCATGGGGGGGTCGGCATCCCGGAAACAGGAGGCACCGGGGGATAAAGCTGCGATAAAGGGGGGGGGCAGAAAAGGGAGGGGTAAGGGCTGAGGGGGGCAATATGGCCGGGGGGCTGGGGTTGAGTAATGCGGTGCTGACCAGAAAGGGAAACCGTAAGGTGACCCCGAAGAAGCGGCCAAAGCAGGATAAGCAGGGGAAGGTGGGGCAACTGAGGTAGATGGAAAAACAGGGGGCACCATACCCGAGCTCCAGGCAGGCTGGGGCCTGGAAGGATGGGAAAAAGAGGGAACCTGTGAAGGGCCATATAAACCCCCAGGAGGGAGTATGGTTTGGAGGGTGAGCAGAGTGGGAGCCCTGTAAGGAGGGACGAGGAATTGTGTGTAGGTAGAAGGGGGCACATATTGTATGGAAATATCCAGGGGAGAGGGATCCAAAATGGCTGACCTCTGTGACATGCATAGAGAGGCAGCACAGCTACATTGTTGCCACCCACTGTGGAGGAAAGAAGGTAAGTGCCACGAGCCCCTGACGCACTGACGGGGGCACTGTAGCCGGGGACAGCATCCAAAGAGCCCATTGCGGGAGGCCACGCAGCTACACTGCTGCCGCCCATGACTGTGAACATGAGGGGAGGGCCCGACACTCCCGCCGCACTGACGGGGGTAGGAGAGCTGGGGACAGCAGCCATAGGCCTTGCCATGGAAGGCCGAGCAGCTACGCTGCTGCTGCCCGTGACAGCAAACATTAGTGAAGGGCCCGCCACCCTGGCCGCTATTACGGCCG
Organism: Taudactylus pleione; assembly: GCA_031769625.1. Lineage (NCBI taxonomy): Eukaryota > Metazoa > Chordata > Amphibia > Anura > Myobatrachidae > Taudactylus > Taudactylus pleione. The sequence continues at coordinate 5,207,395 of JAUIMM010000670.1, forward strand.
CTATTACGGGGGGAGCAGAGCAGGTGACAATGGTGAGAGGGCCTGCCGACTCTAAACCCGGCGGGTCCCAGAATGCTGCCAGGGCTGGGGAGTGGCTGGCGGTGATGGCACCGGCCGCACCGCCGGGTGGAACAGGGTAGCCAGCAGATGTCGTGTGAATGCGCAACCATGCCAGGGACAATGAAAAGGGGGTTGTCATGGCTCCGGGGGGGAGGGTGGTAACCCCATGGCCACATCTGCGGGCGCGGAATGGAGGGGGCAGGCAAAATTAGCCAGCCTTCTGGGGGGGGAAGGAGGAGGCAGGTGCATTCCTATGAGGACAGGGCATAATAACAAAAGCAGGACAGTTAGAGAAATGGCATAAATACAGTCAAAACCAAACGGCAGGACACTCATCCACCAGGAATTCCAACATGGCAAAGAGGCTGTCTCTACTCAGAACTCCCTTAATATACTCCACTAGCTATAAACTCCCCCTAAGCAAACCATTGGCCAACTTCAAAACCAGGTGATACCCCTAATTAAACTAAACTGCCTAGCAACAAGGCTGTCATGCTAATCAATCAGCAAAAAACCTAAGATTCTTAATTATTTTCAAGCCTAATCAGCTCTCGCCTACCCAAAGCCTATAGTAAGCTGCCTGGCTAAACTAAGCGACAGAGCAGTGGCACAAACACATGTCAGTTTAAAAGAATATAGCACATCTATGAATAACAAATTTATTGTAAGTATGTGTCTGACAAACAAATGTACACAGTGACAAAGATGCCTGCAGTCTTTTACACGTTTCCCGCCCACTCCATCTACCTACAACTCTCAAAGTATGACAAGTATGTAGTATTGCAGTATGAATTACAGCCCACACCCTCTCCATACACTCTCATGTGTGAAATAACATCTGAAATCATGAGGGAGGGACTTAACTGCAATCAAAAACACTCAAGATCCATTTTTGAGATCTGAGTTCCGAACCTGAAGAGACGACCCAAGTCAGGACTCAGTTCTACTCGGAACCCCAAAGTAATCCGAGTTTGAAGTCTGGGCTCGAATCAGACCCACTCGCTAGATGCGTTCACATGCAGCCAGCGTATGCAAATCCCGCGATCGCACAGCAAGGCATTAGTACGCCCACTATGTCTTAGAGTGCGATCGGGTGTGTATTATTTAGATGCCCACTAGCCTGTCTTAAGACACCCACTAATGCACGTCATCTCCAGGAAGTGTATGCAACCATCGGTAACATCGAGTACCATCTGATGCATACACAGCACTTGTGGTTGACCATACCCTACCGCAAGCACTGCAAGCTCTTCAGTGTAAAATTCAGCCAAGTGACGTGTACGATGATGCTGCATCTTAATTATGCACGTCTCTAAAACGGCATTGAGATGTTCAGGCACGCCTGCGTTCGCACCACCACACCACCTTTTTTCATCGACCAACCCCTATCACCACCCACAAATGGCTCGTCCTGTCACTCAAGCTAGCTAGGCATCTATGCACAAGGGGCGATCGCATGGACTGGTTCACACACGCGCACTGCGATGCGTACGTATGCGCATAATGCAAACATCGGCAGTCTGCATGCGAACGCTCCCAAGCGAGCGGGTCTGAATCAGGACCTCTGTTCTATCGGGAACCTCAAAGTTCAGGTGTGTTCGGTTTTCAGCAAAACTGAACCACTCATCTCTACTTGTAATGGGAGATTTTGGGAGCTACCTTCTGTTTTCTATATAAAACAATGCTTTTGGTGTTTTTTTTTTATGTGATCAATGCAGCAATTTGGTAATAATAGAAAGTCTGGACCAGGGCCGCTCCGGCAGCTGCCTATGGGTGCCGGTAACTGGAGGGCGGCACTGAGTCAATGAAACAAAAAATGAAGGATGTTTTGGACATCCTTCTTTTCAATTGTGCTAGTGGCGGTCGCGGGTCTAATCAACCACAGCCGCCGCTGTCTCTGAGTCAGCTCACCCTACATCAGGGCTCGAAGTGAGTCAGTATACAGTGTTATGCCATACCGCCACTTCAACCAGGGTCCAACCTCCCACTTGGCAGATGGCGCTGGGAGCAGCGGCAGTATAAGTCGAGATGTGTCCCACTGGGGGGGATACATCTCTGAACAGCACTGGCTTGAGCAAGCACCCGGTTACGTTGGGTCCCATTGCCAAGACAGAATTACATTAAACAAACTCGGCGTCGGTTGTGAACCAATCACAGACCGGCAGCCATTCAAAAGGAATCATCATTGGTGGTTGGGGTGGTCTTTGAAATTTGGTACCGTCTGTTAGCCAATCATGGCTTGCGGACCAGCAGCCAATCAAAAGCAGCTAAGTGGCTGCATCTGATTGGTTGCCAGTCCATGCTGTGATTGGTTCACAGTCGGAAACAAGTCTAAAGCCTGGAGGGAGGTTGCCGAGCCACTCGCGGAGCCACTGCCCCACTGCCAGGGAGGTGGAGAAGCCGGACTTTGTCAGTACAGTTTAGTCCGGACATGGAAAAAGAGGTACATGGGGTGAGAGAGGGAAGGAAGTAGGTAACGTGAGGTACAGGGGTTGGGTGAGGGAAGTAGGTAGTGTGAGGTGGAGGGAAGCTGGTAGTGTGAGGTACAGGGGTTGGGTGAGGGAACTAGGTAGTGTGAGGTACAGGGGGTAGGTGAGGGAAGCTGGTAGTGTGAGGTACAGGGAGTGGGTGAAGGAAGAAGGTAGTGTGAGGTGGAGGAAAGCTGGTAGTGTGAGGTACAGGGGGTGGGTGAGGGAAGTAGTTAGTGTGAGGTACAGGGGGTGGTTGAGGGAAGTGGGTAGTGTGAGGTACAGGGGTTGGTGAGGGAAGTAGGTAGAGTGAGGTGGAGGGAAGCTGGTAGTGTGAGCTACAGGCTGTGTGGGAAAGGGAAGCAGGTAGCATGAGGTGCAGAGGCTGTATCTCATTGTCAAAATCCCTATATCTTGGGGGGGGGGTTCAACTAAAATTTCCATACCCCCACTTCAGTATTCCCACTTAGAGCACTGCTCCACATACCTCACTGGTACTACCAGAGTGAGGTCTCCGCGTCCGGCTGCCTGTTCTGTCAGCGGTGCAGCACTGACATGCACTGTTGTTTACTAGTGTGGTTGTCTGCCACCCTGGCCAGCCAGCTCTCTCCTTCACTTTGCCCTAACTCCTCCTCCTGGCCAGCCAGCTGTCTCCTTCACTTTGCCCTAACTCCTCCTCCTCCTGGCCAGCCAGCTCTCTCCTTCACTTTGCCCTAACTCCTCCTCCTGGCCAGCCAGCTCTCTCCTTCACTTTGCCCTAACTCCTCCTCCTCCTTTGCAGAAGACAAGGAGCACTGAGCAGGCTGCTGGGCTGAGCCTGTAAAGAAGTATATTGTATGGAGAAAAACGCTGACAGCCAGTGATGGTAAATCAGCTAATCAAGTTTTGTGTTGTGTAGTGATCTTATGTGAATAATTGTATAAATATAATTAAACTACTACTGTAGTAATATAATTATTTTTATATCATTATTCACATAAGACAACTATACCAGCAGAGCAGAGGGGTCTGGTGTATGCTGCAGAACATAAAATAAAAAAATTAAATCTAAGTAACTTTTAAAAATAATCAACAGTGTAGCTGTCATCTTTACTGAGCATAGAGGGGTGGTGTGAGTTTGGAAGCAGGGATAGGGAGGCATGTGCCTCCCGGACCAGACCACTTTAGAATGCATTATGCATTTAGGTCGGCTTATGGGTGGTGTGGGAGGGGGGAGGGGAGAAAGCTGAAGTTTTGCCTAGGGTGCCGAGAAACCTTGCACCGGCCCTGGTCTGGACAGATAAATACAGTACATCGCTTTTCCAATAAGGGAAAAAACATACCCAGGTGAGCTACAGTAATTATTTTCGGAAGCAAAGCAAAAATAACTAAGCCCGAAACAAATTCAATTTAAAATTGGAAATTAAGAAGCATCTAACAGTACATGTGACAGAATTATTTGAACTTTTTTGTATTTTGATAGTACACAGCTCCAATTGCATTCAGACAAATGAAAAAGAGTATTATGTACACTACTTCCAGTTTAAATTCTAACTACACATCATTTATTTATTTCAAATTATATATTGTTCCCTCAAATCGAAAAAAATCATCAAATATGTGAGATTTGTTCTTACTTAGACCTTGAAATAGAATTTTCAGATTGTAAATGTATAAAGGGTGCTAAAACCCATATTTATTAAAGAAAGATTGTTTTGCTCATGAGTTAAGAGAACTTCTGATTGTGTATGTCAGCTCACATTATGGAATGCGTCAGTGTCAGGATGTACAAGGTCTTCAAGGTACCAATAAGAAATGGCTATCTCAGAGCAAGGGTATAAAGCAGAATATATTCTCAGTGATGTTACAGAGATCCTGACATTCATTGTATATACTGTATATTCAAATCACAATGAGGGCATTAAGGAAACAGAAAGAAATTGGACTCCGCAGCACATCTAATGATATAGAAATGCACCTATTTATTCATCTAATGCCTTTATTGCTTCCTACTCTCATTTTACTTTTGGTATCCTGCAAATGTCAATACTGGAATGTGATAGTGAAAACAGTAAGAATATATATTTGACTATCAGATTGAACTCATCATCTTCATTCAAATTTAACCCTTTTCTATCAAACCACTTCTTCAGTTTAATTTTTTTCTTTGAGTCATGAAAGATAGGAGACATCGACAATGTCCTCCTTAGAAGTGACTCTGCCATACATTTAACTGATAAGTGCAGGATGCTAAAATAATTAACACTTAGGAGTCAATTCTATTAGGTGTAAATGCAGTGGTGCCATTTCAACATAGTGAAAATGCCTGCAATGGCACCTCATCTTGCCCCTATCTCACCCCAGAAACTTAGCGGGGGCACATGCCCCAGGCGGTGGATTTGTGGGAGCACGGCCATGGCCGTTGGGAGTCCCAGTCTCCCAGAATGCCAGAGCCGGGCATGACAACATCACACAAGGGATGTCATCGTGCATGGTATTCTGGTAGTGTTCGCAAAGGAGAGAGGCCGGAGTAGCAGCAGCAGCCCTCAAACACTCATGCGCTGCAGCCTGAGCCAGCCTACCTGCCTGACTCTGAGCCCTGCTGCTGGAGGGACAAGAGTGCAAGCGCCCTCTATTCTTTGTTTTTTTTAGGAGGGGGGTTGGCAAATTACTGCCTTGCCCCAGGTGACAAAAAACCTAGTATCGGCCCTGGTACAATTATGGTCATAAAACAGAATACCCAACAAAACTTCTTGTTCTGTATATTAGTATGTTCAGTTGTAAATTTTATTTAGATCTGTATATTACCCCTCTTCCCCCCTTCAATCATTATTATTCAATTTCATATTGTATTATAGTGGAAAATGCACATGCACAGAAGCTGCTTTACTTGTCTGCAGGAGAACCACTGTACAGTAGTCACGGCCCTCTCATTTCACTTTCTTGCTGCCAGGGGTGAATCTACCCATTGGCCAGGATGGCACTTGCTAGGGGCGCTGACCAAAGGGGGGCGACATTTGGCAGTGCCAAAAGCAGCCAAGGGGTGGACTACCACCGCTAGTCCCCCAGCCCCAAAAGTGTAGGGCAGACCGCAGTGAGAGCGGTCTGCCCTACACAGTTTACAAACACACAGTCGCCAGTGGTGGCTGTGTGTTTCTTATAGCAGCCAGCCAATGAGAGTCAGACAGACTATCATTGGCTGCTGCATCATGCACTGAGGGAGCTGGCTAGATCTCACTCATGAGCTCCGTCTTCTGGCTCCCCCCACAGCGAGTGATGGGAGAGATGTCAGGACATCTCTCCCATAGTGCAAGAGAAGAGCCGGGACTCGGAGTGGACAGCGGCGGTCACGTCAGGAGCGGGGATCAGGTAAGTTGTATTTTTTTTCTTCTGTGTGTGTAAACCTAGCACAGCAGGGGGGGCACTGTATAGGGGGTGGCCTCTACTGAGGGCATTTAATGGGGGGGGGTGCCTGCTACCGGGGGCACTGTATAGGGGCGGCACTGCTGGGGGCACTTTAGGGGGGTGGCGGCTACTGGGGGCACTGTATAGGGGGGACTACTACTTGAGGTACTGTACAGGGTGACAACTACTGGGGGCACTGTATAGGGGGGACTACTACTGGAGCACTGTATAAGGGGGTCTACTACTGGGGGCACTGTATAGGGGGGACTAATACTGGGGGCACTCTATAGGGGGGACTTCTACTGGGGGAAATGCAGCATTGGGGGGACTACTACAGGGGGCACTGTATAGGGGGACTACCACTGGGGGCAATGCAGCATAAAGGGGATTACTACTGGGGGCACTGCATAGGGGGGCGCCAGTCCATTACATTGCCAGGGGCGCTTGGATCCCTAGATACACCTCTGCTTGCTGCTAATCCTCATTCATTCATAGAAGTCAGCCAGCCTTGCGACTATAGATATTTTTAGGAAACCATTAAACTCTTAAAATGGTGACACACAGATCCTGCCTCATTTCTAATAAATTGCTTATGCGATATGATTCTGTTTCCTTCTGGGTATTTTCTACATATGTTCTACAGTTTATAGAGAAACTACATTTCTGGCATGTAATACAGATAATATCACAGAAGCACTAACTCTCTGACTAAATGACTGACTGCCTAATCAACTAACTACAGATTTAACTAACTACCCGGCTACCTAACTAACAATTTAATTAACTAAGTAATGTTAGTTGTGCCTGGAGAATTGCAGGGGCTGTACTGCGCTGACTGCAGAAAACATTCCAGCTGTAAGTGCGTCTCTGGTATTTCCAATTCATGGTTTTGAAAATTGATGATTGTCATTGTTATCAAAGCTGACAGACCTGCAGTAAGTCTACAGTTCAGCACATCCCTCTCCCTCCTCTCATTATCCCCGCACTGCACTGTCTATTTCTCTGTTTATTTTATTTTTGCGCTCATCTTATTGCTGCCAGCTCAGATAACACGGCTGTTATGGGAGAGGAGAAAAGGTCCAATTCCTTTTGTCTGGGTGAAGATTTACCCAATGGATCCCTCACAGTTTCATTGTTTTAGTACAAAATAAAAGCCTATTAAATACTGCAAGCAAATGTCAACATGCAGCTGAATGTGTAGTTTATTATCCGCTGGAGGTTTGTGTTAGCTCATATTATTTTAGCATTATATAATTAAAGCTTTAGACCCTCAATGTTAGGAGAAATATTTAGAATCATGGAATGTGATCAAATATCTCCGTTATCTGCTGCTTTCCCTCCATTTCTGAACACGAAAGCAGCCCCCATAGATTTCTATGGGGGCTGCTAATTGTTATTTTTACCAAGCTCCGGAATACAAAGCATTGTATTTGCTAACGCATTGTAATTGCTATCAGCTAACACCATTTTAAGATGGTGTTAGCCCATTACAACCTATGGGCTACTCTTACGCATGGTTTACCCGAGAGGAAACCCCCGGATTCCTCTCTGTTGGCCCCACATGTGCAGTATGCATGCTGAACACAGAAGTAGGGATGTGCGCCGGACCATTTTTGCCGGATTTGAATTTGGTTCTAATTCGTCGTCCGGCTTTGGATTTGGATTTGCCAAGCTGCGGTGATTGGCTTTGGATTTGGATTTTGATATTTTACAAAAAAATGACAAAAAATGCTAAAATCACATAATTTGGGCTTTTTTTGTTCCTAGAGTATTATTAACATTAATGACATTCATTTCCAGTTATTTCCAGTCATTTTAGATGACCTCACAGCTCACAATATTGTTTTCACCATTATTGGCCAACAGGGCGGTAGGGAGGGTGATGCGGCCGGTGCCTCCGCACAGGGCGGAATCCTTCAGCGGCCACACACTTCTCTGCGCCAGAGGTTTGCAGGAAGAGACCTCCGGCAGTGGAGTGCGTCGCACAGTGATCCCGCCCTCCCTCCTCCCTTCAAAAGGAAAGGTAAGCACTCAGGGGGGGGGAGGAGGGGGTGGAGAGTGAGCGAGAGGGGCGGCAGTGCTGCACAGGGCGCACTGCCATCCAGCTATCGCGCTGTTGGCCAAAGGCTGTAGTGAGCTGGCTGGATACTAAGCGACAGAGCAGCGGCACAGACACCACAGTTTTTTAAAGCACATCTATGAAACATTGCCACACAGCAGTGGCGGAAATGAAAGGTAGCGCACGATGGCTATGGTGCTTGTATAGACACTGGTCTTATGCCCAAGCAGTCACGGTGCTTGTATACACAGTGGTCTTATGCCTAAGCGGTCACAGTACTTGCATACACGTGGGGTACAGCACCAAAAAAAAAAAAAACAGGTTTGTAAAAAAAAACCCTTAACTTTCTTGATGGTTTTTTAATCATTTTTTACTTTTTATTTACATTTTTTTTTTTGTACACACAGCCACTTGTAAGTCTGGAGTCTTTGGACACAACCACTTTAATCAGCAGAGCATAGCGCAGCATACATCAGCGTGCAGGCAGTGCCCCTTTACATAGCCACTTAATCAGCAGAGTATAGCACAGCATACATCAGCGTGCTCAGTACCCCTATACATAGCCACCATCAGCAGAGTATAGCACAACGTTCTGTCACAGTGCCCCTATACATAGCCACCATCAGCAAAGTATAGCACAGCGTGCTGTCAGTGCCTCTATACATAGCCATCAGCAGAGTATAGCGCAGCATACATCAGCGTGCGGTCAGTGCTCCCTTACATAGCCACTTAATCAGCAGAGTATAGCGCAGCATACATAAGCGTGCTCAGTGCCCCTATACATAGCCACCATCATCAGAGTATAGCGCAGCATGCTGTCACAGTGCCCTTATACATAGCCATCATCAGCAGAGTATAGCGTAGCATGCTGTCACAGTGCCCCTATACATAGCCACCATCAGCAGAGTATAGCGTAGCATGCTGTCAGTGCTCCTATACATAGCCACCATCAGCAGAGTATAGTGCAGCGTGCTGTCAGTGCCCCTATACATAGCCACCATCAGCAGAGTATAGCGTAGCATGCTGTCAGTGCCCCTATACATAGCCACCATCAGCAGAGTATAGTGCAGCGTGCTGTCAGTGCCACTATACATAGCCACCATCAGCAGAGTATAGCGTAGCATGCTGTCAGTGCTCCTATACATAGCCATCAGCAGAGTATAGTGCAGCGTGCTGTCAGTGCCCCTATACATAGCCATCAACAGAGTATAGCGCAGCATCCTGTCAGTGCCCCTATACATAGCCATCAGCAGAGTATAGTGCAGCATGCTGTCAGTGCCCCTATACATAGCCATCAGCAGAGTATAGCGTAGCATGCTGTCACAGTGCCCCTATACATAGCCACCATCAGCAGAGTATAGCGTAGCATGCTGTCAGTGCCGCTATACATAGCCACCATCAGCAGAGTATAGCGTAGCATGCTGTCAGTGCTCCTATACATAGCCATCAGCAGAGTATAGCGCAGCATCCTGTCAGTGCCCCTATACATAGCCATCAGCAGAGTATAGTGCAGCATGCTGTCAGTGCCCCTATACATAGCCATCAGCAGAGTATAGCGCAGCATGCTGTCAGTGCCCCCTATATACATAGCCATCAGCAGAGTATAGCGCAGCATGCTGTCAGTGCCCCCTATATACATAGCCATCAGCAGAGTATGTCCCCTTAGCAGAGCGGTGCGCAGCGTGTGTGTGCCTCCTATGTTTTTTTTATACAAGGCACCGCGAACAGGACTTGGCGTCTTGTATAGAAAAAAAGTCTCGCGAGAATCAGACTTTATTCACATGACGTTCGGACTCGCCGTGGCATCCAAGTCGGCAAGAACACCCGAACTTGCATTCGGGTGGGCTCGGATCCCACATGTTCAGAGCGGTCCGGATTCCACTGAATCCGGACCACTCATCTCTACACAGAAGCAAAGTGACAGCGGTAACTATCACTTCGCTTCTAGGCATTTGCTGGGACAGAGTTTTTTCGGACTAAATTTTCATACCACAACCGCTTTTAATATACAGTTGATGGTATGGTAGAGATGTGCAGTTCAGTTTTCCTGACATACGAACACAGCCGAACTTAGGGGTTCTGAGTCAAATCGAGTCCCATTTCGGAATTACTTTGGGATTTCAAGTGCAACCGAGTCCCGTCTGGGGTCTGCTGTCAGTTTGGAACTCTGATTTAAAAGCTGAACTCGGGTTATGGATTGCATGTATTGTAGCTCTTCTTTATTTTTTATGGATTTTTATTGATTTTCATTCAAATAATCCAAAACCGAATCCGAATCAAAACACTTCAGGGTGGATTGCCAAAAAAACCCCAAGATGGTGAATTAAAACCAAAACACAGGGGTCCGCGCACATCTGTAGTTGTTGATAAATATGACCCTAAATGAGCTTTTAGTGATCAGTATTTTCAGAAAGGAAAAAAAAGCAGATGTGATTAATTAATACTCTGTATGTGTCTGGTCAATGTTCTAATTTTCTGCATGTTTGTGACTTTATAAACACCTCATATGACTTCCTCCCAGATGTATAAATAAAGGCAGAAACAGGAGGATCCAGAGCAGCTGTTTCCCAGGTAATGATGCCCAAGCTTCCGACAAAACAGTCTATATTGCAAAAATTGTCAGACTGATCACACTATACGTAGTTCTGCACCTGAGCTGAAAATAAAATATGCAAACTGCAGGTTATTCAATAGAAAACCTAAAACATTTCAGGGTATAAAGCCCAGTAGCTGGTCAGGAGACTATAGAGTTCTACTGGGTCTTATGGAGTTAAAGGGAGCATTTTGCAGAGGATTTCAGAAAGGCCAAAAAAAAAAATACACAGAAAGTGATGACAGGAAAGGAATTGAGGCACAACAGCCAAACACGTTCTTCTTTGCCAGAATCAAAACAGATGCAGTGACTGCAGAAATGAACAATAATTGGTTGATTTGCTATTTGAAGGAATCACATTTAGCATAGATGTCTAATTAAAGTCAGCCTTGGAAGTTCTGCAACTGTTTTTATGCAGGATTAAAACAGGTCATCTCTGAAATGTACGTCAGTAGTGAATACATATAAGTTTATAACATGTTCATCCTAATTAGAGATGTGCGCTGGACAATTTTTGCTGGTTTTGGTTCTAATTCGTCGTCCGTTTTTGGTTTTGCCAAAAACGCCATGGCTGGTTTTGGTTTTGTATTTTTAACTTCAATAACATTCATTTCCATCTATTTCCATTCAGTTTTTACCACAGCTCTCAATATTGTTCACGAACATAGGCCATAGGCTTACTGGCTAAACTAAGCAACAGAGCAGCGGCACAAACACACGGCAGTTATTTCTGTTAAAAATGTTTTGCAAATTAGTTATTTATTAACAATAACCAATCAAACTAACTCACAAGCACTTTCTACAGAAAACAATCCACCACAGAAATTTACTAACAATCGTGCGTGGAATATCATTGCTCTAAAGTAGTAGTAGTTAACAAACAGCAAAGAAAAAAAAACCCTAAACCATGTGTAAAGTAGCAACAGCAACATGGAGGACGAAAAGGGTGTGTGGTTTTGTGACACAGTAATGCCCCTTATAACACATTATGCCACACATGAATGACCCTTATAACACATTATGCTACACTAATGCCCCGTACAACACATTATGCCACACAGTAATGTCCCTTATAACACATCATGCCACAAAAATGTCCCTTACAACACATTATGCCACAGTAATCCCCTTTACAACACATTATGCCACAGTAATGCGCCGTATACATTATGCCATAGTAATGCCCCTTACACATTATGCCATAGTAAGGCCCCTTTTACATTATGCCACAGTAAGGCCCCTTACACATTATGCCACAGTAAGGCTCCTTACACATTATGCCACAGTAAGGCTCCTTACACATTATGCCACAGGTTCCTTACACATTATGCCATAGTAAGGCCTCTTTTACATTAAGACACAGTAAGGCCCCATTTCCCTTCACTTACCTGCCAAGGCCATGCAGTGGGTGAGCTCGGGGTGGTGCAGGACGGGACTGCCAAATGCTGGGGAACTGTCAGTACTGCTGTCATTGTAATGTGGTGCTGCACTGATTGGCTCATGACCGGCACCACACTAGACTGACGGTGTCTTTGTGCCTCTCAAGGCTGGGATGTGGCTCCAAACTCACAAGAGCAACAACCTAGCCTCCTGGCAGCCTCTCCCCGGCACCCCCTCAGGTCCAGCACCCGGGTCACGTGCCCCCTTAGTCCCCCCTAGTTGCGGCACTGACATGTCCACTCTGTACCTCCCTCCTGGGGGCCCTGGGCCACTGATGACTGGCACTCTGTGCCCATGGAAAGCCCCGATCAATCAGCCTTTTTGTTGAGCATTTCCCCAAAATCTCCCCAACCATAACAACAGTGTTCCATACCTGTGGGTTACAGTGTGGGTTTTGATAGAGTGCAGGTTACAGTGCAGGCTACAGCACAGGTCGTATACAGTGCAAGACACAGTGCGATTGTATACAGTGAGGGTCGCATACAGTGCGGGCTACAATGTGGGTTGGATACAGCGCGGGTCGGATACAGTGCAGGTTACATTGCAGGTCAGATACAGTGCAAGTTGGATACACCAATGGTGCGCTTACTGTGACAGAGCGTGCCGGCGTTATACTCAGTGCAGGGGGTGCTGGTGGTGTCACCTGTGTGAGGGTGGTGGCAGTGTCCTCAGCGTGGGAGTGCTGGCAGTGTTGACAGTGCAGGGGTAATGGTGGTGTAGACTGTGCATGTGTGGTGGCGGTGTCCTCAGTGTGGGAGTGCTGGCGGTGTTGGCAGTGCAGGAGTGGTGTCGGCCATGCGGGGGTGGTGGCAGCATCCTCAGTGCGGGAGTGCTGGCAGTGTTGGCATTACAGGAGTGACAGTAGTGTTCTCAGTGCGGGGTTGCCAACAGTGTCGTCAATACAGGAGTGCCAGCAGCATCCTCAGTGCAGGAGTGTCAGCGGTGTTGGCAGTGCGGGGGTGCTGACAGTGTCTTCATTGCAGAGCTGACAGCAGTGTCGGCAGTGTGGGGGTGCCATCGGTGTCTTCAGTGTGGAGTTGCCAGCAGTGTCAGAAGTGCAGGGGTGCCAGCAGTGTTCTCCGTGCTGAGGTACCGGTGGTGTCGGCAGTGCAGGAGTGCCAGTGGTGTCCTCCATGCTGGGGTGCCAGCAGTGCGGGGGTGCCAGCAGTGCAGCAGTGTTCTCCATGCTGGGTTTGCAGGTGGTGTCGGCAGTGCGGGGGTGGTGGCAGTGTCCTCAGTGTGGGAGTGCTGGCAATGTCAGCAGTGCAGGGGTGGCGGTGCCTCAGTGTGGGAGTGCTGGCAGTGTCGGCAGTGCAGACGTGCCATTAATGTTCTCAGAGTTGGGGGAGCCAGCAGTGTCGGAAGTGCAGGGAGTGCCGGCAGTGTCCATAGGGCAGGGGTGCCTGCAGTATTGGCACTGTGGGTGGCGGTGTTCTCGGTGCGGTGGGGGCCACCATCTTGTGTCCGTCTGCTCCATTGAAGTCTATGGGGAAGTGCTATGGGGAAAACCAGATATCACTTCACAATAGCAGAATACACTTGGTAAATGCAGGTAACTAGGAGACTGGAACAACAGCAGATCACACTTGGTAAATGCAGGTAACCAGGGTCTGAAAAAATTCACCACAGCAAAGAACCCAGGAACATTAGATGAAGCACTGGAACTGACACAAGGAATCTGGCACAGTGATTTCACATGATGATCTGGTCTCTACAGCACTGTGGAGCAGGTTTAATTCAGACAGTCACAGGTGCAGCCTATAGCTGCTGGATCAGGTAATTAATTAAAACAGATTTGCAGAATCACAAAACAGCATATGGAACCAGACTGACTGGAGCAGTGTGGAGTAGCATGACTGGAGAGAGCAGCACAGCTGGTGGGAAAGTGGTGCTGTAGCAGATTGTAACAGAGAATTGGGAGCTGGTGCACCAAACCTAAGGCACAGTGGTCAGTCCTCGGTGCAGGGTGTGCAATGCAGGACCCCTGGACCCATGATAGCAACACCACTGACAAAGAGATATAATTACAAAATATATAGTCCAAATTACCATTACCATTACTGGAACAAGTAAGTCCAATAGGAATAAAAGTTGGGCGAGGGTGATGATCCCTAAAAGAACTTGACGCATTTATTTACTTTTTATTTTACACATATTCAATTTTTAACACAGATGCATGGATGGCTCTCACTGATATGTCCATGCATCTGTGTCTTATTGATTTTATTTTCTCACATGCATGCCCAGTGCCAGTGAGCCCCTCTGTTGCCCGCTGATGCCCCTATGCACTGCCTGACTGCTGCCACTGCTCTTCACACCTGCAGCCCGCCCCAGAAGCCATCTGTCCCTCTGCACCCTCAAAACACCTCCAGTGTGCTGTCCCCTCCTCCACTCGCGCTAGTGTAACATTTTGTTGCCCTTCTCCCCTGCAGGTGGCCTGGTTTGCTCCTCCAAACCCTGATGGTTAATTAATTATAAAAAAGCTATGAAATTCCGCAGACACAAATCCTTATGGTTTCACATGTCCCATTAAGGCTTCTTAGACATGATCGGGGGAAGCCAAAGTGATGCAGATGGGTGGAAAACAGTAGTACGGATGGGGGGACAGAGCAACATGGATGGGAGGTACTGAGTGGATGCGAGAAGACATAGAAGCACAGATGGGTAAAGACAGATTGGTGCAGATGAGGGAATACAGACTAGAACAAATGGGAGAAAACACAACAGTAGGGATTGGGGAAGACAGATTGGTGTGAATGGGGGGAAGACAGAGTGGCACGGTTGAGGGGACAGAGTGGTGCAGATGGAAGAAGAAAGAGGGGAACAGATGAGGAGAAGACATAGTGGCATGGCTGGGGGGAAGGCAGTGGTGCAGATGGAAGGAAACAGAGTGGCATGGATGCAGGAAGATAGGGTGGCGTGGATGGGTAAAGACCGATTGGTGCAGATGAGGGAACACAGACTAGCACAGTTGAGAGACCACACAGCAGTAGGGATTGGGGAAGATACAGCAGCATGGAGGCATATAGGGGAAGATAGTGTACATGCATAGTCAGAGTATGATAGTTTTAGCAATTAGGGAGCTGTTTGTGTATTCAAAATGAGATGGATGTATGGAGCAAGAAGGATGTTGGAACCCAGTGGGATTGTTGTGGTGACCCAATGGGAAGACTGTGGGCACTGAGTGGGATGTGTGTGCCACATAACTGCTCAGACCTCAGTAGCAAAGACTGCATGTGTGTATTCCAAAGAGCACACAATTCTGTGAATTAGCAGCTCCACCATTTTGTGAATGACAGCAATCTAACTCTGTGAGAGTGCTGAATCTACAGTTAACCACAGGGTGTGATGGGATACCATATCTGTATTACGCAAGGAACACGCCCATTAAAGGTGTTAGCCTTAATGATCGGAATTTAATTGCTTTTTTAGTTTGAGTGGCAGAAATTCAGTAGGTTTTGTTAAATTTCAGATCATGTCAGAAGTCTTAATGGGACATGTGAAACTTTAAGGTTTTTTATCTATGGAATATAACTATATACATATATATTTATCTATCTATCTATCTATATATATATATATATATATATACAAATATATATTTAAACTGCTGTGCGTCCTCCAATGTCACTATGTGTCCTCACCCAGCAAGTAACATATAGTCAGAAATCCTTAAAGCACCAGGATCCATTTTAATTAGGGGACCGCAGCTCCCTTCTCCTCAGAAATAGAAAGCCGTAATCCCACGAATATAGATCACTACAATAGAGAATAGGACAAGGGGCGCTCCATAGTGCATTAATGTTTTAATATGATAAAAGCATTATAAAAGGACACTTGGTAACAGGTGTACTTGTACCAAATATACAACGGTGTGGGCAAGTTACCACATGATTTAATATAAGATATCCACCGGCAACTCTGCTCACCACCCGCATTAGGATGAACATAGGTCCACCATGTTTGCCGCTGGTAACAGCAGGTGCAGCGTCTAAGATCACGCTGTCCACCGGGGTCAGAGCCGAATGCTGGAAGGAAGACGATGGATCACCTTGGCCACGCCTTAACGCGATTCGTATCTTATTTCATTAGACGGCTGGCCAGGTGAAATCGAGCCACTCATTTTAAAAGGCAAATAAGCCAATCACATTACAAGGACCATCAGTATTAACTTAATGCTATTAATAACAGCTGACTATGCATTTTTGCCCAATTTAAACAGCAAATGTTATTTACCATAGATAGCTGCATACAAATACATACATACATAAAAACAAATTGTGGCTTATTTCCCAAGCTGTCATAGTACACAAACTCAATGAATATAAAAAATTATAACAAATGATTACTTAAAAGGCAACAATATGTTACGAGTGAACACACGTTCATAAATAAAACAATCGTACATAAAACATCCACCAATGTTGAAACATGTTAAAGCACATAATACCAATTTCAATAATTTAGCAATGCTTGCAATTCAAGTACACTATATATCCAAAATTAGGCAATAAATCGGTATTTAAGGAGACACAAGGAGAGAAAACTAATACAAACAGATGTATATAAATATATATTCTACATACAGTATATCAAAAGAAGAGGGGCTATATTATAATCACATGCTCATGAGAATGTATATTTATATGACATCTTGGGAAATAAGCCACTATTAGTTTTTATGTGTGTATGTAATTATATGCAACTGTCTATGGTAAATAACGTTTGCTGTTTTTATAATATTAAAAACATTTATGCACTATGGAGTGCCCCTTGTCCTATTGTCTATTGTAGTGAGATATATATACAGGCCAGGGGTTCAATGATTAGAGCAAAGATTAGTGGGGTAGAGGACACCCCTCCTTGGTGCTGTTAGAGATGGGGATGGATTCCGAGAGGAGACCCCCTGCAAGGACTGAGGTAGAGGGGTTATGATAGAGGGCCTTGTTAGCCTGAAGAAATTTGATGCGGCCTTTGGGCCATGAAGCTGCCTTGAAGCCTGGTAACTCTTGGCTAGAAGTGGCTTGTGGGTCGTAGAACAAGATGCAGCCTTTGGGCCATGAAGCAGCCTTGAGGGATGGTAACTCTTGGCTGGTAGTGGCCTGTGGACCGTAGGTTATGATGCGGCCTTCGGGTCGTGAAGCAGCCTTGGGGGCTGGTAACTCTTGGCTAGAAGCGGCCTGTGGGCCGTAGAACAAGATGCAGCCTTTGGGTCGTGAAGCAGCCTTGAGGGCTGGTAACTCTTGGCTAGAAGTGGCCTGTGGGCCGTAGAACAAGATGCAGCCTTTGGGCCGTGAAGCAGCCTTGCAGGCTGGTAGTCGCTGAGTTGACACAAGCAGTGGTACACAAGATATCGTACTTTGGACGGTGGAGTGCGGCCTGTGCTGCCGGGTTGACACAAGCAGCTAGATGCTAGATAGCGCACTCTGAACTCAGGAGTTGGATCCGTGCCGCCGGGATGACACAAACGGCAGGAAGTTGGTATGCGGACCATGCCGCCTGGATGACCCAAACGGCAGGTAGTATGTATGCGGACCATGCTGCCTGGATGACAGAAACGGCAGGATAATCAAAGCTGACAGGAAGACTGGATACTTGAACAAACAGGAGACTAAGCCAGGAATGGAAACATGAAACAAAGCTATCACCGACATCGGAGCAGCCTTCGCACCCACAGAAAATAGTCACAGAATCCAATCCGGATCAAACCAGGGAAGATTGACAACTGATGAGAAGGAGTTCAGTGAACGGCGCACAGCGTTTGCCTCGCCCTGCGTTCGCAGAGCGGCGGCTTGTGACAAAATTGATGAGAGACAGGAATACATTAGCGCTCACGGCCTGATTCAGACTTGGGAATAGAGTGAGATATTTCTCTCACCTGATCATCTTGGTGAAACCATGCTGCACTGCAGGTGAGGCAGATTTAAATGTGCAGAGCGATTAAGATTTGGGAGGAGTGTTTCCCAACTGACATCTAAATTGTAGAGTAATAATAAAGCTGTGCAGTATTTGTGGGCTACAATCAAAATCAGCCAGTATTTACCCTACATGTAAAAAAATGTATGTATTTACACCCCTTGCATTGCAATATGGTTTGTTCAGGTTCACAGATGAAAGAGATATCTCACTCTATTACCAACTCTGAATCAGGCTCTCAATCTCTTAGTGGCTAAATAACATTGTCCTTAGTATAGTTTAAGTGAATGAAAGATGGTGCATAACACTGTATCGTTTTATATAAAATATTTTTACTATGTAATATAAGACAGCATAATAACACAAAGATTATCAAAAATGAACAAAAAATAGATAAATATCAAAAATAAAGCATAATTGAGAATTCGAAAATGTTAAGTTTTTTAGAATCTACTTGGCTCCATAAATAGCTGTAAAGCTCAAGTTTGTTAGTTATTTGCCCTATTAGCAAGAAGTTTAAAACTTTGTAGTCACTGTGTGGCTAAATGGCAGACTGCGGGGTCCCGCTAATTTGCCTAGTTCATAGAAAAGTCTGTGCACA
This sequence comes from Taudactylus pleione, assembly GCA_031769625.1. Classification (NCBI taxonomy): domain Eukaryota; kingdom Metazoa; phylum Chordata; class Amphibia; order Anura; family Myobatrachidae; genus Taudactylus; species Taudactylus pleione. The sequence goes on from JAUIMM010000670.1 coordinate 5,225,916, forward strand.
TACCAGTTGCAGCTGTTTTAACCTCTTGGTTGCGGGATTCGATTCTCCTCATGGCTGGAACCTGGAGTGCGGATGGTGATCAGTACTCCGGCCCGAGCCTGGACTGACCCCTGGTCTGGTCTCAGTGATAAGTCTGGTGACAGGCTCACACCGGGACCTCGACTCCGCAGCTGACCGGCTATGGTCTGTGGGGGGCTAGTCGCGGTTGGAGTTCCAGCAGAACTTGTCACCAGATGTCTCGTCCCGTACAGAGACTTATCCTCTCACTCGATCCTCTCGGGTCTTTGTTGCCGGTTTGTTCTCCTCAATGCCTACTCCTTGTGCTTTCTAGTTGTTGATAAATAAATGTAACATAGATCAGAAACACAAACCAGATATTATAAGGACACGGTCGAATAAACGGAATCCCATAGGGAATTCCTGAGATGAGGCATGGAGTTTGAGGGGCTACATCTCAAAAGCTATTGGACGTACTGAGCTGAAATTTGGCATGGACGGGTAGAACTGTTGCTCGGTGCTTCATGCCAAAATAAAAAATGAGTCATTGGGAACAATCTAAATTTTAATTGTCAGTTTTTTGTCCGTTTTTTTCCTCAAATTACTGTTTGGTCAAAACTGACACTTTTCTGCTTTAGTCTATGAGGGATTTTTGGGAAGGCATAACTCAGGGTAGAGGGTCAATTAGGACTTGGAGTTTGTTTTATTAGGTAGCTCTGGTTCCAGTGTAGGGCCTTTTGGGGGTCAGGTAATTGAGAAAGTTACAGTTTTTCAACTATTAGCCCACAAATGCCCCATTATATAGATACAGTAGGAAATTCAACTTGCTGCACATGCTCAGTAGGTGCCTCCTGCAGGGGGTGTACAGTGGCTTCACTAACAAAACTGGTGTTAGTGGCAGTGGGACTGGCGGAGGTAGCAGGCAATAGCGGCGATGGGGACAGAGGCAGAGATAGCGGGTACAGTGGCTTCACCTGGGAGCACTAACAAGGATGGCAGCAGGACACGGCAGAGGTAGTGGGTGTTGGTGGTGGAACCTAGCGGAGTTAGAGGGCATGGCAGCAGACATGGATCTGAGAGAATCCAGTCAATGCCAGCCATTCTTCAGAGTTCAGCAGTGATGCCACTTTCAAATATGGTGCCCAAGCGCCATTTTTTAGTTTCAAGATGGCCACTGCGAGCCAATCACGGCTCTCAACATCATCGCCCCGCCTCCTTGGCTGGCTTATATTAGCCAGCACAAGTAAACGCTATTAGCCCACAAATGCCCCATTATATAGATACTGTACAGTAGGAAATATCAACTCGCTGCTCATGCTCAGTAGGTGCCTCCTGCAGGGGGTGTACAGTGGCTTCACTTACAAAACTGGTTTTGTTGCAGTGGGACTGACGGAGGTAGCGGGCATTAGTGGCGATGGGGACAGAGGTGGAGGTAGCGGGTATGGTGGCGCAGGGATCCGATGGAGGTAGCGGTCATTGGAGGTGGGACCCGGCAGAGGTAGCGTGCATGGTGGTGGCAGGACCCACTGGAGGTAGCGGGTGTTGGGACCCCGCAGAGGTAGCGGACATGGTGGCGTCAGGTCCCGGTGGAGGTAGCAAGTGTTGACGTCAGGACCCAGTGTAGTTAGTGGGCATGGTGGCAGACATGGATCTGAGAGGATCCAATCCATGCCAGTTATTCTGCAGAGTTTGTCAGCGGTGCCATTTTAAAAAATGGTGCCCCAGTGCCCTTTTTTAGTTTCAAGAAGGCTGCTTCGTCATCGCCCCACTCCCTTGTCTGGCTTATATAAGTCCGCCGGCAGGGAAGGAACGTGAAGAGCTCCTGAATAAAGAAGGCAGCAGAAGCCCTGGGGAGATGTCGGCCATGCAAAAGAGCTTAAAGGCTGCCGCCCCCCAGGTGAAGACACCGGAATCCATGGGGAGGCAGAGGCCCCCCAGGTGAAGACGCCAGAAGCCCTGATTGGGTGGTGGCCATGAAAAAGAGCTTAAATGCCGCTGCCCTCCAGGTGAAGATGCTGTATAATAAACTTTTATTGAAATATTAAAGTGTATTATGTTTATTTTAATATTTCATTTCAGGTGAACTACAGGTGCCAGCGGCCCTATAATGCCCCACATGCTGGTACTTGTGGTTCTCCAAGTACCAGCATGTGGGGGGGCTTGCTGGGACCTCTAGTTCCACTGTAAAAGACAATATTTTTCTATTTTTATACAACACATTTTACACAATCAACCCACCACCCACCACCCAGATGTGCTGGGGATAGCCTCGGGCTATCAGCCTAGGCCTGGGTTGCCCTGGAGAGGGGGATCCCTTTATTGGGAGAATCCCCACCTCCCCAGGGATTCCCAGCCCCTGGGCTGACTAGCAGTCAGGGGTAATACTTTGGCCGGGGGACCCTGTTAAAGGGTTCCCATGGCTGTGGCATTACTCCCCCACTAGGAAGGGTTCCGGTGCTGGTTATATATAATACAGGGGAGTCCTACGCTTTTTGTCCCCTGTATTTCCAAAACCAAAACTGAGCCCAGTGCTGGTTGCGCTAAATACAGGGGACACCTTTGTCCCCTGTATTTTGACAACCAGGACTGGCTTTGAAAAGCCCGGTGTTGTGCTTTAGGGGGGGCGGTGACATGCCATTTAAAAAAAAAATTCACTTGTTTTCATTTTTTTCAACACAGATGCATGGACGGATCTCACTGATCTGTCCATGCATCTGTGTCTTATTGATTTTTTTTCCTCAGGTGCATGCCGCATGGATCGCACTGATTCATGTGTCATTTCATTTTTTTACACAGATACTTGCATTACAGATCTCACTGATCTTGCATGATAATTCTTATGCCAAAATTTGCTGTTTAAGCACCGTCTTATGTCCTGGAGTGCCGGGGAGAGTTCAAGGGAAATAGTTCACGATATCGCATCGTGAGCACATTCTTCCGTGTTAAGGGGCCTTAAGAAGCAGTTCATGACTGGGACTATCAGCACCAGTGAGCTCCTTTGTTCCCCGCTGCTGCCCCTGTGAACTACCCTGCTGCTGCCACTGCTCCACACCCCTGCTGCTGCCCCTGTGCACTGCTCTGCTGCTGCCACTCCCCCGCACGCCTGCAGCCTGCCCCCACAATTGTCTCTCCCTCTGCACCCCTGAAACACCTCCTGTGTGCTGTCCTCTCGACCACCAGCTTAGTGTACCATTTTGTTGCCCTTCTCCCCTGCAGGTGGCCCGGTTTGCTACTCCTGTCCCTGATGGTTAATGAATTGTAAAAAAGCAATGAAATTTCATAGACTAAAAACCTTACGGTTTCACATGTCCCATTAAGGCTTCTTAGACATGATCTGAAATTTCACAAAGCCTACTGAATTTTTGCCACTCAAACTTAAAAAAGCAATGAAATTCAGATAATTAAGGCTGATGCCATAATGGACGTGTTCCTTGTGCAATACAGATATGGTATGCCATCACACCCTGTGGTTGACTGCAGATTCAGCACTCTCACAGAGTAAGATTGCTTTCACTCACAAAATGGTGGAGCTGCTAATTCACAGAATTATGTGCTCATTGGAATACACACATGCAGTCTGTGCTACTGAGCTCTGAGCAGTTATGTGGCACACACATACCACTCAGTGCCCACAATCTTACCATTGGGTCACCACAACAATCCCACTGGGTTCCAACATCCTTCTCACTCCATACATCCATCTCATTCTGAATACACAATCAGCTCCCTAATTGCTAAAACTATCATACTCTGTCTATGCATGTACACTATCTTCCCCTATATGCCTCCATGCTGCTGTATCTTCCCCAATCCCTACTGCTGTGTGGTCTCCCAACTGTGTTAGTCTATATTCCCTCATCTGCAGTTAACCACAGGGTGTGATGGTATACTGTACCATATCTGTATTGCGCAAGGAACTTAACAAACAGAAGTTCATTGCTTTTTTTAAGTTTGAGTGACAGAAATTCAGTAGGTGTAGTGAAATTTCAGATCATGTCTAATAAGCCTTAATGGGACATGTGAAACCGTAAGGTTTTTTGTCTATGGAATATATATAGTGATAAATGGTAAATAAAATAAGCATGACAAAAGCAAATATTTGAATAGACATTGACGCCCCATGTATGCAGGGTGCATGATGGAACATACAGTAGAAGACATATGGGCCTATTCATTATAATTGTTCATCTCGCTGCGAGTAGCAGTGGTGGAAACAAAATCATTGGAGCAAATCAACATAGCTCTGGGAGTGTGGGGACAGCTGATCTAAAAATTAAATGTCTCTCAAACCCCCTCACTGCTACTTCTGTAGTCAGACTCAGCAGTGCTAGTGTGTCTGCATGAACTGGGGTTCACCTATGCGCACAAAGCCCTGGCATCTGGATGAAGGAGCTGAATAGGGGTGGAGGGATCTTAAAGTATCCCCCTTCGCAATCCGGGACTCCTTCCCAGATGGCAAAGGATTCCACAGTCAAGCTAGGAAAATATTGCATTTTTGGAGCTTGATTAATTTAGTCCCCATACTAGTGTACTATTGTATGGGGACAGCAGGCCAGATTAGGGCTGAAACCTAAGCAGTAGATATACATGATATCTTCTGCATTACCTTTACAGTATGATGAATGGCCCCGATCCTTAATTTCTACAAAAGTAGGTGAAAATGTAAATTTTCAGCTGTTTTTGTAAAAATTAAGGGAGGATTAATAGATCCATAATAATAAAAGGATGTTTGTAAAGTTCTACTGTGGAAAACAGTAGCTGGCACGGACATCACCATCCAATGGAGAAATCCATAATAAAGCTATATTACTGGGGGGTCGCCAAGTAATGATGCAGCTAGACAGGCTGCAGGGACTATTCAGTGGCTGTACACAAACTGTGCAGTGCTGGGCCGGACACCTATGGGAATAAGTCATCAAGAGCATCATTATCATCTGGGGAACATTGTGCCAGGCTAGAGTGGGACCAACTTGCCCAAATTTTTTACATTTCTCAAGGGCATGCCTAATCTCACATATAAAACATTTGTACCTCACAATAGTTGTTACTAGGAGTACCAAATCTTAAGAATGTGGGGGACAATTTGCCATCCAGTGTAGAGCTATTACCACCTTAACCAAATATGCCAGGTTAAAATCAAATTAAAATAGACAATTCCTCCAAATCCAAATCATACATGAATCTTTTATGACTGAATGGTGGAGCATTTTCTCTGTTTCATGGATGAATTTCCAAGCAGAAGTTCACAGGCTAAGGGGGGAATTCAATTATATCTAATATGTTTTTTTACGGATGAAAAAGGGAGGTAGCCTCAGGCTTTATCGTCTGAGGCTATTTAATTAGTCTCCCTTTTTCACCCGATACCTTTGTTAATGCCCATTAAATTGACATGTTAACGGGCATTAACACAGGTTAATGGGTGTTAACACAGAATCCGTGAAAAGTTCACGGATTCATGCGTTAACGAGGTCGTGTCACCCATTAACCACCTAGTTTTCTGGGGTGAAAAATAATCTCCGATAAATGCTGCACTTCGGGGCTAATTGAATAACCTCGGGGTACCAATTAGCCTGATGTAAATTACTGCAGTTAATTGAATTCCACCCTAAGAGTTGTAGGACATTCCCAGACAATATATAGAAAGTACCTGAAGGTTAAACACTACTGGGGCAATCTGCAGATATACAATACATCTAGTCACATTTTTATGTAAGATATGAAAATGAATTTGTTGAAATTCTCATACAGAGGGCGGCATCTTTGATCCTTTCCAGCACTTGATCTCACTCCTCACCTGAAAACCAAGGTTGGCCTTTTCCATTAATGGAAATCTGCTCAGGAATACGAACTCGCAGATTAATAGACCATTCAGCGAGAGGTAAAATGAGCAACGTGTTCTATATTATAAGACGTTTAAAAGATCCACAAAATCCTGCAGATATCCAAAGTGCACATTTTATTATTGACAGAACTCAGAGGAATTATAGATTTTTCTTAGAGGAACTAACAGACATGAATATAGCTGGGAAAAAAATAAAAAGTAAAAAGGATCATCATAATCATTAAACCAGGAAACAGGGCAGTGAAGTGATTGGTAGCAAGATGGGAAAGAACCCAAGACCCTCAGTCCTGATCTATAGTTATGATACTGATAAGAGGGCGTAGCTGCTCTAAGAAGATCCCATTCTCTCCTTTTGGAAATCCCAGGACATGCAGCCCTGTAATAGATTGATCTATCTATCTATCTATCTATCTATCTATCTATCTATCTATCTATCTCATTTAATTTGAGCAGAAGCACTATCAGCTGAGTTTTCAGCATGAATATCATATTTCATTTTCCATTTGCCAGCTATAAGATAAAACATCAAAAGTGTACCCATATGAATAATTGCTATATATTAATATGTACCCAGTGTTTGCTGCCAGGCCCCCCAGAACCTGCACAGTAATTAAGGCCAGGGTTTAGCATTATTGGGTGAAATTGATGTCTTTTGGCTATTTTGTAATTTGTTTTCTCATTTCCACCTTAGACTACAGAATGCTTCTATTTTTGTTTTATTTTTTTCGCCTCTCCAGTTCTTTAATTACTTTTAGTTCAGGTTGAGTTGTTGTCTTATTCCATGTAATGAAACTTAGATGAAACACATCGACACTCCGTCTAAACTCAATCAGTCTAGAAGCTGGAGACGTTGAATATAAAGCAGACACTTGTGGCAACCTAGGTGTAGAAGGAGAAGTCATTTGAAAAATAGATTATTTTGCGTAATAAATTGGTTGTTTTGTTCTTGGTCTCAGAGTCTTGTAACATTTCGCTATTTTGGACAAATGAAAACAACTTGACGTTATGCAATGGGCATAAATAACTGGGAGGTGTGAGTGAAGCACATACTGTATAAGTGCTTAATTGTTTGGAAAATAACAGTCATAATGTAGCAGAATGATCTATCACCTAATTTTACTAATCAATGTATATACATACCTTCAAAAAGCTATATGGGTGGCACCAAAAGGTAACCTTTCTCTCAGCCTAAGGGGAAATAGGAGTTTAGGAACTTGACCCCAAAGCAGTGATTCCCAAACTGGATGGGCACCGCGGGGCAGTTGTATGGGTTGGAGATCCAGGGGCCAATTCAAATTACAGATGTGTTCTCGCTCATCTGTGCCGCTGATACAGCAAACGTGCACACGCATTATGGCATGCGATTCACCACACATGCCACCTTACGCTAGGAGCAGGAGCGAAATTCGCGGGCATGTGACAGCTGGCATGTCACAGCAGTGGCAAAGATGAGTGAGAACATATCTGTATTTATGGTCAATGTGATAGACAAAACCAGTGCTGGTGGCTACCGATCATAAAATATGTGGACAAACCAAACAGAAATGCAACCCTGTCCACCAGCACATAAATGAACCCAAGGATGAGACAGAATTTTATAATTTTTGTGAATTTCTTAATAAACTCTTGTCTCAGGGCTGCTATGAAAAACATGCTGATACTCTAGGGTGCCGTGATTCAAGAACGTTTGGGAACGACTGCACCAAAAGATAAAGTGATAAAGTATAGAATAGTAAAGAAAGTAAAGAAAGAAACCCTGGTGATGAGGAGATAATATAATAGTAAGCTATAGAATGTCTGTGAAACTCAGTGACTGGTCAATCCCTTTACTCACCGTAGCGGAGTGATAGTAAGCAATGTGGGACAATGTGTTCAGAAAAGTGTCACGTCACAACCATATAATTAATAAAGTTAAAACTCTTACTCACTCTTAACAATGTGAGCTAAAGCAGCAAATGGGAATGACCAAAGTATAGAGACAGTTAATTGAAACAGTTGTATTTGTAATGGCAATAAAATACATAAAAATATTGTCATAGATTAATTAATTATAATAAAGATATTATTGATAAAACTAACATAAAATGGTTTAAAAATAATTTTTTTAAATATATTAACACAGGTTAAATAGAAGGCATATAAAGAAGAAGCATAAAAATAAAATAACAATAGTCCAGCTTAAAACTGGACGCGTTTCATGACACCTGGCCTCTTCCTCGGCAGTAGAGAATGGATCAATGAATGAATGAGTTAAGGGATTGTCCATCACTGCCTGAGTGTCACAGACATTCTGCAATTGTATTTCTTCTCAGCATCTGGCAGGGGCACCGACAAGCAGGAGAAGCCGGTTACTAATTGCCCAGGCCCAGGCTTGTTGGAGGGGCCCGGGTCTGATGCCGTCTCCACCTCCCTCTTACCTGTCAGCAGCTCAGCACACACTGCTGTGTGCTGGGCTGCAGTGAGCAGTCTCCTTGCCTGTGTGTGTGGGGGGTGGTAATCATACTGATCATGCCCCCCTGGATTTGCCCAGCACGGAGCGCCGCTACACATCACTGCAAAAAGTTTTTTTTCCTAAGGGGACGTGACCACACCTCCCTTGATTAGGCCATGCCCCCTTCCCCCGGGCCGGCTCTCTACGGCCCTGCCATCAGGGATACTACAGTAAGTTTGATATACACATACCTCTCAACTGCATGATTCGGGTTGTTATAACAAGAAAGATAAAGTTATTATTGCATTGAGAATGCTCTCCAAATACTAGCAGCAAGACAATTGTATGAAATAAAAAAAATAAAAAAAGTTATCACAGTGAGGGTGCTCTCCAAAAAATAGTAGCAAGACTACTGTAACAAGAAAAGATAACATTATTGTGCTAACACTAAATGGTGATACTCTCCCCGAGGAGTAAGGTTCACAATTTCTCTCTACTTTCTAGTATTATGGATTGCACCTACTGTAATAAATAATAACTTGATATCTTATCTTTACAATATTTACCATGGGTAAAATATAATACATACAAAGATTTATAATTAAATCAATATTTTGAAATATACTAGAAAGTGGACTGTATAATATCAATACTTTTGCAGAGAGTGTGCATTTTTGGTTGATTCTGATTTTGGCAGTTCAATCCCAATTTTTAGCATTTTGTCCCACCTTTCTGATCTATACAGCATTATCCTGATTGGTCAGAAGAGTTGATTCACAAGGGCATATCTATAATGGGTGCAGACTGTGAGGTGCACACGGGTCCAGGGGGGCCCACACCACACACCCTGCACCCATATACTCTTTATACTTACCTGTCAGCTGTCTCCAGAGTGCTGCTCTGCAGTGCCGGGCCAGCGAAAATCACTGGGAAAATGGCGGCGGCATGCTCAGTACTGCTGTCCCATATGGCCCCACCAACATTCATCAAGGTAAACGTCCACTATCAATACAGACTGAAAGAAACACCTTCACAGCATTTGAACAATTAATAAAAGTCTATTATGCAGCTTACTATTACATTTGGACCAGCCCACAATAATTTAACAATTATTGTAGGCTAGGTCAATTTACAATTTCCCCAAAACATATATAATTATTGTTTATTTAGATAGGACATCAATTACATACAATACATAAAAGCTATAGCACTAACACAATAATTACAAGCTTTTTTTTTTAAAGAATGTATGCAAATAGTTTGGTGATGAGTTAGAACCACTTTTATTAACACATACTATTAACTTTTATTGATAAGGGGCTATGGACATGAATCAGATTTGTATGCTATTAGCATCGCTGCTGTGTCTTTGAAAACAGCAGCAATGCAAATATATGCTAATGCAGTAGGAGTCATCTGAGGACATTGGTATCCAGAGATGAAGTATCGGATCACCATCACAACTATCGGTCGCGACAGGGGCCATCTGAGTGAGCCAGTGGCTACTCAAAATGACCATCACAGCTCCATAGCCGAGGCCAGTAAACTTGCATTGGAAGACGCAGACACTGGCCTTGCCACTCTCAGGAAATGAGTGCAAAACGCCCCGTTTTTGGCAACTCTGGCCATCCAGCAAACCTCCGTGGCATGTCAATCATGCTGTGACTTAGGGGCACTGTGACCGAAATTACAGAAAGAGACCTGCACATGAGCTGATCTCAGGGCCGGTGCAAGGTTTCTTGGCACCCTAGGCATTTCTTCAGCCTTACGCCCCCCCACCCCCACCCTCGATAGCTACAGTGCCCCTTATACAGTACCCCAGTAGTGGCCCCCCTATGCAGTGCCCCCAGTAGTTCCAGCAGTAGTGGTCCCCCCTATGCAATGCCCCCAGTAGTGGTCTCACCTATGCAGTGCCCCCAGTAGTGGCCCCCCATGCAGTGCCCCCAATATAGTGCCCCTTATACAGTGCCCTCAGTAGTGCCCCTTATACAGTGCCCCCAGTAGTGGCCCCCCTATGCAGTGCCCCCAGTAGTAGTCCCCCACCTATGCAGTGCCCCTTATATAGTGCCCCTAGTGGTAACCCTCCCTATGCAGTGCCCCCAGAAGTGGTCCCCCTGATGCAGTGCTCCCAGTAGTAGTCTCCCCCCCAGCAGTGCCCCCAGTAGTAATCCCACAGTAGCAGCCCTCCCCCAGCAGTGCCCATAGTAGTAGTCCCCCCCAGCAGTGCCCCAGCAGTAATCCCTCCCTATGCAGTGCCCCCAGTAGTGGTCCCACCAGTGCAGTGCCCCCAGTAGTAGTCCCCCCAGCAGTGCCCCCAGTAGCAGTCCCCCCAGCAGTGCCCCTAGTAGTAGTCCCCCCCCTATGTAGTGCCCCAGCAGTAATCCCTCCTATGTAGTGCCCCCAGTAGCAGTCCCCCCCAGCAGTGCCCCCAGTAGTAGTCCCCCCAGCAGTGCCCCCAGTAGCAGTCCCCCCAGCAGTGCCCCCAGTAGTAGTCCCCCCAGAAGTACCACTAGTAGTAATCCCCCTCTAGGCAGTGCCCCCAGTAGTGGTCCCACCAGTGTGCAGTGCCCGCAGTAGTCCCTCCAGCAGTGCCCATAGTAGTAATTTCCCCCCCGACCAGACAGACACACACACACAGAAAAAAAACCAATCCACTTACCTTAATCCCCGCTCCGGCATCCGCTCCTCCGTCCGGTGTCCTCCCGGGCCGGCCCATTCTGCATGATGGGAGAGACGTCATGACATAATAATGACATAATAATGTGGTAGATGAAGAGATATGCTTCTGCTTCTATGATCTTCACTTTTGTCTCTTACCTTTACATACTCTTCCTTACTGACAGAGGCATGGCCCCTTATTTTCTATGTTTGTGTGCTTCTCTCTGTTTAGAGAAACCCAATACAAGCTAAATACTGCTTTGTTTGCATTACACTTGATATGATATTGTATATTACGCTGACTTGATATTGTACATTATATTCACAAGATAGTTTACACATACACATATTAAACATGGGTGTAAATCATAATTGCCTGCTTTTGAAAAAGCATTTCAGGGAGACTGTGAAAGCACCACCTATGAGTACGGCAGTAAAGTGGGCGTGTGCTGCTACATCTGAGAGGTGTAAATGAGCCCTAAAGCAGTTAGAGTCTATTCATGTAGATTTGCGATACTGATTTGCTACTTTTCACTATAGATTTCATCAGTTTGATGCGATCTATACAAGTCTTCCAGTGCTGAAGAAGTCTCCTGATGCCCCAGTCCTCTATCATTATGCATGTCAAGCTGGCTGCTGTTTAAACAAGTAGGGGATCTCTTGAACAGTTAAACAGGTACATTATGATAAATTCATACCAAATAATTTGTTTCCATATTTACACTACACAATTTAGGTTTACTGCTTTGCAGTACTGCACTAAATCATACTAATATGGTATTTCTTACCTTGCAAAAATATTATTTATCTTTATCTACTGTATATTTATCTATATCTAACTCTAAAATACACACACAAGAATACAACCTAAATAATAATGGTACACATTATTCGCTTTAACATTAATAACTAATAATCTTATACTGCAGTATAAACTTTCAGCAACAATTACATTTATCTTCTCTAGAGTCTCAATCTGGGTTATAATAACCTTGTTGGTGCATGAATATTTAATTTGGTTATTGTAGCAGTTCTTGAATAGGTACTTGGCTGACTTAAAATTGTAGCTTTACTTGAATTTAGCTGGCATTTGAGGAGTTGCTGTTTCTGGTTTGATTGTATTCTTTAAGTGTATTCCAGTTATGCATAGGACCTTCCCTTCCTGTAGGTGTAAATACTGCCCTTTTAAAGAAACCATCATGTGACGGAGAAACGCGTCAATGGAAAACTTGATACCTTGTATCCAGACTGCACCACTGCTTTCTTTGCAAAGGGAATCTTCATTGCCTTTATCCAGACTGCAATACTGCCTTCATTGTATACTACATCTCCGGCTATGGTAAAGAGCTCCAGGAGCGTGTAGTGAGACTACACAGAACACATATCTCCCTGGAGGATGCAAGTGCATAGGGGTGCTACTCTACGAGTGTGACCAGCACTGTTTCCGGACCAACATCTCTCCCACAGAGACCAGCAAAAGGAGAGCTGGGTAATTATACCGGGACTAAGCAATTGCATTATTATCTGACTGGCTATCGTAGTTTGTTACACTACTGCAGACTGTTCTGGCTTGAGATTTCCACTGGAGTGGATATCCGAATATATCTGCAAGTGATAAGGAGCTATTATGACTTTTTATTATCAGTAATTACTGACAGAGTTAGAGGCAATAAATCCTATTTTCTGGATAAAACATCATCCCAAGGAGGTATTCTAATTATCCAATTAAGTGAATTACTTTTTGAACTTTCACATATGATACATATACAATAAATTGTGTGGGATACAAAAGTATAGCTATATAGCTGTTAATTTAGATGTTACATTTTTTATGCATGATTTTAATAAATTGTATTATTATATGAATCTGATCCTGAAGTCTATATAAGCGCTCCCAGAGGTGAACAATGTTCTGATTCACCTCATATATATTTTTTCTGTAGGTGTAAATGCTCGGGCTCTATTACTGAGCAGGGCTCTGGTCTGATCTCTTTTCCTTACTGGGATAAAAGGCTGCTCTCTTTCTGATGACAATTACTGAGATGCCATTTCCTACTGAATATGTCAATGTTTGTAGTGTCTGACAGGGATAGATATAGGGCCTGATTCAGAGCCGGACGCAATTAGCGCTCGCTCGTCCTGAAAATAGGGGTGGTTATTCAAATGAACCATTCGCTCTTTGCGGTCTGTTCACGCCTCTAGGTCTGAACGAGCGAACAAAACTTGTGGTCGTTATTTTGGAAACTACGCCCCCTGGCCGCTCGCATCATTATACGTCATGTCCTCTATTTATTAGATTAATCGAGTACATCGACCAGGGTATGAGCTGCTCGCTATTCTTGTGGTTGGTTTTTGCTACCACAATTTTGCGAGCAGTTCCGGCTTAAAAAAAACCTAGTGACGTGGTCAATGACGCTGCAGTTTTAAATATGCACACCCATAAAACGCCCGTTTTGACCTTTAAGCACGCCTGCGATCGGATCTCCACTCCCCGTTTTCAAGCACCTTCCCCTGTTACCACCCACATACGCCTCATCCTGTCACTCAAATTAGCAGGCATTCACTATTTTGCGAGCACATGAATTTCGGCCGCACTGACTGGTTCGCGCATGCGTATGACGATCCGTACGCATGCGCAGTTGGGCAAACATCGCTCGGAGTGAACGAGCTGCCGCTTACGAGTGGCTCTGAATCAGGCCCCTAGTTCTGACTTGTATTTGGGCACTTCTATGCTACGTCACTCTCCTACACTACTCTGGTCAGGCTTCTGAGAGGGTACTAAAAGCTGGGTACACACTAGACGATATGTCGTCCTATCACCGGACTGGGTGATGTCATTCATATATTATCTAATGCACATTAGAACTGTGGGGCTCATGCTGAACAGGAGAAACAGAAGTAGGCTTTGTTGTCCCTAATCCTATGGTGATGTTAACTTAATTTATTCATATGTCATAAGGTAGTCTATTCCATTTAAGGTCACACCCATTATTGTGAGTCCATGCCCCTTATTTCAAGGCCACACCCCTTTTTGGGGCGCACCCTCCGCACGTGCAAAGTTACTGTCTCCTGCTTGTTGGGGGGGGGGGGGCGCAGTTAACTGCCCTGCTTGGGAGATGGATAAGAAAGAGAGATGCTGAACAGGAGGAGAGAGGACCTTGGAGAGACTAAAGACAATGGACTTGCCTGGAGTGCCCTGGGGATGCGTGTGCAGGGGTGTAATTCCCGGTGCTAGGGGGCATAGCTGGCACAGAGCACACTAGGTGGAATGGTCCTAGCCCAGAACTTCAAAATGGAAATATGATCAGAAATCTCAAACTCAGTTTAAATTTGTGTATATTTCAATGAATTTTTCTTTATTAGCAGAATCTATACTATGAACTTCCATTACTGGTAGTTCTGGTTTTCAGATTGCCCATTTTAATCAATCTTCCTTTTTTATTGTTGTCCTGACCAGACATAAGGCCTGACTCAGATATGGATGTCAATGGTTTTTGTACTGTGCATGTTTCTGAGTCGCTCTGCACATGTGCCGTAATTAATAGAGAGGACGCAGAGTGATTGACAGATTACCACCGTTTGTGGGAGGTTACTGGGGGTGGTTAGAGAAATGCGCCCTTTATGTGGGTGCGATGCAGCCAGTGACTATGGCCTTGTGAGCATTCTCACTGGCCCTGGTTTCTCAGTTCCAACGGCCATTCTGAGTAACAATAGTGTTATTCAGTACTTTGATGATCGACTGATCAGAGTCCTGTGCTGCATATGTGCACGCAAGCACTTAGATTTGCAAAGCTGCAAATCAATACAAATCCCAGCTGCAGTGACATTTGCATTTTTTGCACAGTCGCAATGTACAAAAACACCATCATGAAGGGATTTGCATCAGCGTCATAATTCAGGGCATGTTCTAGGCATGTTGTAAGCTAAATCATTTTTTTTAAACTTTAATCGCACAAATTAATTTGCTGCTTCTGAGACTGCAGCATAGTTACCTACTGTCCTGGGAGGCTCCCGAATTTTTGGGTAGCCCCTGCACCCCAGGAAGAGTGTCCGGATCTCCTAAAGAAGTGATCAGGATGGGGAGATAAGTGTCGGGAATCACAGCTCTGTATTTAGCGGGCGCTGCTAAATGACACAAACATAGGGTATAATGACATAGGAGCCCAGCCCTGCCCCCCAAAGTAGCCTGCTGTCTCTCATCTCTGGGCTTCTCCCAGAAAGAAGATATAAAAGTCAGCAAGTATGCACTGCAGCAATACACATCTCAGCATTTCTCACTTTCTAGTATCCTGTCTTCTATCATTTTTTCTTTATTGTAAAGTTTACTAGCAATTTAACAAACTACATACAGTACAGTAGTTATTGTAATTGACATAAATAGGCATCATACCAACAAAAACATTACTTTCTGTAGGTCAGTTGGATGGAACAATCATGGCCACTTAGATATCCGTAAACATATTCAAAAAGATGTTTTCTGCAGCTCTGCTTCCAGCCAGAAAAAAACAGCAATGCAGAGATAATTTGGACAGAGCGAGGAGCCAGTCTTTGGTCTATTCATCCATTCCTTACATGTATCATGACAGGAAAATTCCTTTCCACTTGCCATTCAGATCCTATTCACTGAGCTTCAAAGTGGAAAAAATGATCAGAAATCTGTGTATGTTTCAGGATAGCATCAAACTCTTTAACTGCTTTGAGTCTGAAGAGATGGTGACAAAATAACTGATAAAAAGATGATATTATTGAGGGTGTGGGTATAGGGCATTGCAGGTAATGCAGACATTTGCACATGTGTAATTACCCGTTTTGAGATGTGTCTATTGCACAAAGGATAGAGGTGGTGCAAATGCACAATGATAATGATACCATCTAAGAAACTAAGCATACCAAAGAGGATGCTAAGATGTGTTCTACGCAGGGCTGCCATCAGAAATCGTGGGGCCTGGTACTGACAAAATAGGCAGGGGCCCCCTGGGGGATAGCGCCGAGGAGGGCGGAGCTGTGTATAATGTGGGTGGAGTTACATTGGGGGATGGGACATCAATTGGTGAATAAACCAGTTCTCAAAGTTTGGGTTGGGAAGGAAGGATGGACATGGGGGCACAGGGCTGGGAAGCCTGGACTGGGAGGGCACAGAGAAGGCTGGACTGGGGGTGCACAGGGCAGGGAAGGCTGGACCTTAATTGGGGGGTCACAGGGCAGAGATAGCTGGCTGGACTAGGTGGGTAGGGCATGGAAGGCTAGGTGTACGAGGTGGCAGGCACAGGGCAGGGAAGGCTGGACTGGGAAGGGGGACAGGGCAGAGAAGACTGGCTGGATTAGGGGGGCACAGGGCAAGGAAGGATGACTGGTTTAGGGTGAGCACAGGGCAGGGAAGGCTGGCTTGATTAGGGGGAGCACAGAGAAGGAAAGACTGGCTTGATTAGGGGGGAGCACAAGGCAGGAAAGGCTGGCTGGACTGGGGGGACACAGGGCAGAGAAGGCTGGCTGGAGTAGGGGGTTAGGGTAGGGAAGGCTAGCTGTACTAGGTGGAGGGGCATAGGGCAGGGACTCCGAGTCCTACCTTTTTTCTTCAGCAGCCGGGGAGAAACAGCGCTGCTGGTGGTATTTTAAATATGGTGTTGGCCGCAAGCCAATCACAGCTCGCGTACCAGCAGCTAATCAGGAGCGGCCATCGCAGCCACTCGATTGTCTGCTGGTCCGCAAGCTGTAATGGCTCGCGGATGGTGCCATATTTGAAATACCGTCGGCGGCGTGTTTTCTCCCCGGCTGTCAAAGCCCGATTCATATCTTCTGCTCTGCTGTCACAGGGCCCCTGTTCTCTACCGGCCCGGGACTCCAGGCCTGGCTGACCCCCCTGATGGCGGCCCTGGTTCTACGTATAATATGGGTGAATACACCAACTTAGTTCCTTGCACTCATGGCTTCAGCCCCAAAAGCCCCAACTCATGTTGCTTCATTCATTTCATTCAAACTCATCATGACTGTTGAAGTATTAAAATAAATTATCAAACTTCAGACTAAACATTTGTATTTATGGTGAACAGGTTTGATCATGTTTGAGCTTCTTCAAGCCTAAGTGGCTAGTTTGCTAGGGGCCGGCGTTGGTATTCTGGCGCCAGTAATGTAAGCGTCGGCATCCAGACCGTGGAATGCCAAACGCATACCCTTGCGGAAGCCGAACGCAAACCTTTGCTAGAATATATTTAATAGTTTTCCATCTGAATGGCAAATACAAACCTTGAGCTTGAATACAATAATGTTTGCTGTTTGAAATAAATGTTGCAAATTCTGGAAAATGTACAGTAGCCATTAAAACTCCACCAGGTTTTATTTCCTACTTTTTTTAAGGAGAATTTAGTAAACAGGAGAGGAAATGAGGGCTGGGATTACAACAAATAAAGGATAAATGAGCCACAATAATCAAATTAAATAACCAATGAGATAAAACTGAAAGCGTAAACCAATATCAAAGCTGAAGCTTTAACATGCAAAACAAAATCACAATTGTTGCCCAAGGGAGAGAAAAGAAAAGGGCAAGGCAGGGCGAGAGGTGGGAGGGTATGGATGGGGGCTGGATTAAAATGTAAAGGAGAAAAGGAATGTGGAGGAAAGTTTTTAAAGGAAAATAGGAAAGTTACTGTAGAATTGAAAAGGGAGAAAACAGGTGGGGTGAGGAAGGACGTGAGGAAAAGTGGGTTGGCTGGAGATTGTTCCATGTTGTGGCTTCATAGTGTTAGATTGGAATGAATGAATGCCAATATGTAACAATAATTAAATGGTATTTTTAGATAGACTTAAAAGCCTGTGCTGAGCTTTAACTTACATTAGCAACTATTACATACAGTAGCTGTGTTACATATAATGTAACATTGATCATAAACAATGTAGCCAATCATATTGCAAGTTATTTAGCAGCATTTATTTAACTATGTAGCAGATCAAACTTAGAAAAGGATCGTGGTCACATACAATGTAACACAATAATATGCACATTATAGCAACTTGGTAGGTAAAATATAACAATGCAGTTTATCTTATGCAATGTTTCACAAAGTCATGTCCAATATGACAGTGCAGTTGTCTAATAAAAAATCAGGGAGAATGCATTAAAAGCAATCATAATGTTTACCTGGCACAGGAATACAGTGTCCATAGATAGTCACATAGCCTGACACTGTGGGCCAGATTCAGAGCCGGACTCTCTGACAGAGCGCTCGCTCTGAATCAGGGCCGACTCTCTGGTTTTTTAGAGCGGCCTCCTGGCTGCTCGCATAGCTGTGGGTGACCACTCACAGCCATAGCGAGCGGCCAGGAAGATGGTCGAGATGGTCAAGACCATCGCGACCATCGGGCTTGCGACGAGACCCTTGTGGTAGGGTCTCATTGCCGCAAGCCCTAGAGTGCTTTCGGCTCTAACAGAGCCGAAAGCACTCCCACTGATATCATTTGGGAATGCCTCCATCACCATGGGAACACCTCCATCTGGGCAGCCACGCCCCCGGCCCGCTCACCAAAGGGGGCTTGCTGTCACTCAACATCGACAGCACGCCCCCTTTGGTACGAGACCCAGAGTGACGGTTTGCCCATCGCTATCCGGATCTCGCGCATGTGTACGATGGAGCCGGCTCCGTCGTGCGCATGCACACTGGGCCACCATTGACCCGCTTGCGAGCACAGCGGGTCTGAATCAGGCCTGTGTACCATGAGAACATATTTTACAATATAGGATGAGATCCTTTTGTGCAGAAACAGAATATTTTGAATATCAGGTCTATTCATCTCAGAAGTTGTAGCAAGCAACTCCTCTTAGATGCTTGGGTGGGATTGTTAATTTTACATAAAATATATTTATAGTAAAAACAACAAGCATTACTCTGCAATAATGAAATAGAATGTTATTTATCAGTGAGGTGAATAAGATGGGTGTGACCGATTATGGTCTGTCTTTTGCACATGAGCATCATTCAAGTGATCAGCAGTACTTAGTGCTTCACTGATCAACTGTTTAGGTCTATGATGGACTGGTCAGATCCTTGTTGAGGCGAGTGATGGTGACTGTGATTGCTCTATTTCATTATGTGCCTAATGAAAATACTGTCTCATACGTTCTCATCTAAGACAGAAAATAATGCAGTGGATCCAATAACCTTCTCTATATACAACAGATTTCCCCCACTAGAGGTTCCTTAGAAATGAAGACGTCAGGATGCTCTCTTTTATATATGTAGTCCCAGTAGGGTGTGTGTTTTCGGCAAGACCACCATATTTGGGCCATTGTGCCTTCATAATCACAATTCCTCCAACAGTGGTCCAGCATCAAGAAAGGAGGATGGCCAAGTATCATTTATACAGCAAATTGTATGTGTTTCCCTTGATTCAGACACATATGTATGATTTTGCAGATCTCTCCCATATTTTGATTCAAACCTCTTGGTCCAAGGTATTAGCTACGCCTCCCCAGGCAGGCTAATGTGGGTCTTTTTCTGGTTGATTAGCAGCAATAATGAACCATATAATAAAAAAATAAACCCAGCTGACTAGAGTGGCAGTTGGTCTAAGGAACCTGTGAAGGAGATGGGACCAGCACTGACTGGGAAGAGCATTAATCGGCATCATTGGTAGCTGGAGAGACTCAGATGACCTGAGATAGTGGGTGTGGGTCCTGTGTCAGAATTAACATGGGAGGTGAAGCTGCCAGCTGGTACTGCCCATTTTCACCCACACCACACTGCCACAGTGGTGGATAGGAATGGGGTTGTGACAGCACTCACTCTGCCGGGGACTACCCTTAATATTTGCAGGCAACTCCCAAAAATGGGTGTTTTCACAAAACATCCCACAAATATTATTTGATAAATAGGCCCCTTAAATGCAGGAAATTCCACCACCTCTTCATTTTATGGGAATAGAGGTTTATCCAAGACCAATCCCTGGTGTATATTTGGGAATAAAGTCAAAGGTCTGGGTGGAGGCACTGTCCTATAAAAATCTTCCTGAGAGTGTGGATGAAGATAATCCCTAATAAATATATTATTAGGTCCTCCTAAACTAAGCCAGGGTTACCTATCACTACTACTACTACTACTACTACTGCTACCACTACCTCTACTACCACTATCACTGCCACCACTATCACTACTACTACTACAACTATCACCACTACTACCACTACCACTACTACTACAACTACCACTAATACTACCAATACCACTACTACCACTACTACTACCTCTACTTCCACTACCACCACTACCACTACTACTACTACAACTATCACCACTACTACCACTACCACTAATACTACAACTACCACTACTACTACTACTATACTACTACCGCTACCACTACCTCTACTACCACTACTACTACTAAAACTACTAATACCACTACCACTACTACTACCACCACTACCACTGCTGCTACTACTACTACCAGTGATGTGCAGTGAGGTCAATGGCTGGGGAGGCACACATGTATAAAAACACAGTTTTTATATCATAACTCTGGAGCATGACAGGGAGTATGATACGGGAGGGAGTATGACAGGAGAAGCTCTGCCTCTCCTGTCTACCCTGACCGCATGTCCCTCACTACTAATATTACTACTACTACTACTGTTACTACCACTACCACTATTACTACCACTGCTACCACTACTGATACTGCTACTACCGTGTTTCCCCGATAATAAGACACTGTCTTATTTTTTTTTTGGTTCCAAAAAACACCATAGGGCTTATTTTTGGGGTAGGTCTTATTTTAATTAACATTGACAGCCCCTTATGCAGGCCCCCCTTATGCAGTGCCCCTTATGCAGGCCCCCCCTGTAGCAGTGCCCCTTATGCAGCCTCCCTTGTGTAGCAGTGCCCCTTATGCATGCCCCCCCTGTAGCAGTGCCCCTTTGCAGCCTCCCTTGTGTAGCAGTGCCCCTTATGCAGGCCCCCCCTGTAGCAGTGCCCCTTATGCAGCCGCCCTTGTGTAGCAGTGCCCCTTATGCGGCCCCCCCCCTGTAGCAGTGTCCTTTATGCAGGCCCCCTTATTGCAGTGCAAGTACGGTACTTACCTGAGTCACCACTGTCCGGGATGTCCCTTTCACTTGCGCGCTGACTGGATCTAATATGATCCAGCAGGCGCGGCCGCACAGGATCCTCAGCACGCGGGTGACGTCATGACGTCACCCGCGCACTGCATGACTGGGAACGCTGGCCTCTGCAGCATTCCCAACTCAAAAAGAAAAAAAGGTAGGTCTTATTTTTGGGGTAGGGCTTATTTTAGACCGGGCTACAAAAGTAAGGGTAGGGATTATTTTCGGGGTAGGTCTTATTATCGGGGAAACACGGTACCACCACTACTACTACCACTACTGATACTGCTACTACCACCACTACTACAACTACTACTACTACCACCACTGCTACTACCGCTACCACTACTACTACTACCACTACTACTACCACCACTACTGATACTGCTACTACCACCACTACTACTATTACTACCACCACTACTGGTACTTTCAAATAGCACTTTTCTCCCATTAGGACTCAGAGTGCTTTACATTTTCACTGAAAATAACTAAATCAAAGTAAACTTAGCAGAAAAGAGAACTACATATTTGGAATGGGTATTTTAAAAAAAAACTAATACTACTACTACTACAACTACCACCACTACTACCACTACTCCCATTACTACCACTACCTCTACTACCACTATCAATACCACCACTACCACTACTACTACTACTACTACCACCACTACTACCACTACCACTAGTACTACCACTACTACTACTACTAGTACTACCACTACTACTACTACCACTACTACTACCACCGCTACCACTACTGATACTGCTACTACCACCACTACCACCACTACTACTACCACTACTGATACTGCTACTACCACCACTAGTGATTTAGTACTACTAATACTACTACTACCACCACTACTACTACCACTACCACCACTACCACTACTGATACTGCTACTACCACTACTACTACTACCACTACTACTACCACCACTACTGATACTGCTACTACCACCACTACTACTATTACTACCACCACTACTACTACCACTACTGATACTGCTACTACCACCACTAGTGATTTACTACTACTACTACCACTACTACTAACACTACCACTACTAGCACTACTGCTACTACTACTACTACTACTACCACCACTACTACAACTACTACCAATACTACTACCACTTTCACTACCTCTATTACCACTACAACTACTACTACTACTAATACTACTAATAATACTACTACAACTATCACCACTACTACCACTACCACTACAACTACCACTACTACTACCAATACCACTACTACTATACTACTACCGCTACCACTACCACTACCTCTACTACCACTACTACTACTAAAACTACTAATACCACTACCACTATCACTACTACTACCACTACCAGTGATGTGCAGTGAGGTCAATGGCTGGGGAGGCACACATGTATAAAAACACAGTTTTTATATCATAACTCTGGAGCATGACAGGGAGTATGATAGGGGAGGGAGTATGATGGGGGAGGCTCTGCCTCTCCTGTCTACCCTGACCGCAAGTCCCTCACTACTAATATTACTACTACTACTACTGCTACTACCACTACCACTACTACTACCACTGCTACCACTACTGATACTGCTACTACCACTACTACTACCACTACCACTACTGATAATGCTACTACCACCACTACTACTACTACCACCACTGCTACTACCACTACCACTACTACTACTACCTCTACTACTACCACTACTACCACCGATCCTGGGGGCGGAGACTCTGCAGTGTGTGCTGTCTGAGCTGTGAGGAGGTTGTGTGGAGGAGAGCTCTAGCTGCTGCAGGTGTGTCCCATGTCTGCAGGGAGACTCCCTGCTGGCTTCCCCAGGGGGATGGATCCTCCTGGGGGAGAGTGCTCCCGATGTTCAGCCCGTGGCTCGGGCTCTAAAGCAAAAGCCAAAGCAAAGACTCGTGGTGTCCAGATAACTAGTGCGGCAGGCCAGTCCGGATCATCAGGAAGCAGCATGAGTGACAGTGGAGGCAATATCATCAGCCCGGCTTCTGTGCAGTTGGAACCACAGCTTGTTCCCCCTATGTCTGAGGGTGCTCCCCTATGTGATGGAACAAAGGGTCGAGCAGTGCTGGAAGCTACCTACCCTGTCGGTGTGGGCCCAGTGAAGAAACTGGAGCCACAGTCGGATTCCCACAAACTCTCCCTGGGTGCTCCCCTGTGTGATGTAACACAGGGTGGAGTGACAGCAGCTACTGTCTACCCAGGGGGTAGTGAAGTATGTGGGGGGGTGAAGCCCCTTGATGCCTTGGAGAATGTTCCTGGATCCCCTGGTGATACTGGGGATGAAGAGGAAGATGAGGAGGAGGAGAAATCATTTGATAGCTTCTCTATTGAGGAATTACAAAGAGAGGCAAAGCGTATACAGACCAGAATTAATGATAAGAAGAAAAAAAGAAATACCTGCTATAAATGGGAGAAACCAGTGTTAAAAGAAGTAATTGAGACCCTTTCTGTGACTCTGGGAAGGGTTAAAAATAAATTGCAAGAAAAGCGCTTGGAAAAAAAGGAAAAGCAGATGCAAGCAGCAGTGAAAGGGTTACCAGTTCATGCAAAGGTCCAATCAAGGCCGACACCCATGGAGACAGGTGTTATCAGTGTACCTGGTGATTGCAGCAGCTGCATCCCACAGCCTGTCTGTGTAACTGAAAGTTAAACAAACCTACCAGCTGATGTCCAGGCAGAGTGTATGCAGCTGGAGGCAGCAGCAGTAACGGAGTCTAATACAGCTGAAGATGCAGTAAATATGGAGGATAAAGTTATGTCAGAGGTGTCTGGTGCTGTGATTGCTGATTCCCAGGAGAAGTCTGTGGCAGGGGACACAGTGGAGATGTCTTGCGAGCCTGAGGTGGAGGATGTTGCGGAAAAGGGCGCTTTCGGTGAGCCGGCTGTCCTGCAGGTGAGTAACAGTGTGCCGGGTGCTGGGGGTAAGGCAGGTAAGAAGTGGCCGGTGATGGCTGAGCCTGACAGTGCCCGGCATGAACTGTTTCCACCTGTAGTGATGGCAGATGGTGGAGCCAGGAACACAGAGGGCGCGGTGTTCCAGGCTCAAATGGAGGTTGTTATGGCGGAATTAAGGCTTGAGGAAGCTTTACAGAAAAGTGGCACTGAGGGGGGATCTCCAGGTGAATCTGCAGTGGCAGGTGAATTACCTGTTGCTGGGGAGGCTCTGGGGATTGTACCCGGAGACGTGCAGGGCGAGAAGGTTATAGGTACAAGGAGGTTGCCGCATGGTACTGGTTTAGGAGGGCGCATAAAGGAAAGACAATTTGCACAAGGAATGCCTGCATTAGAAAAGACTTGGCTGCTGGAGGAGCAGATTAAAGTAATAGAAACTGTTTATGGAGATAAGATGCTTGTACCAGCCAGGGCTGCAGAGGCAGCTAAAATTATTTGTGATGATGTAAGAAGGAGAGAGGGTGGGGGGAGTGTGGTAACAAACGTATCAGACAAACAAACTGTTCCTGGAAGTATATCGTATGCTAAAATGGTGACAAGATCTAATGTCTCTAATATGAATGTGAATAATGCTGGTCCACAAATGCCGGGTGCAGCAGGCCAGGTTGGAAAAAGGAGAAATTTAATCCTGTTCCGGTGGGCAGGAGAGGGGGAAGTTCCTACAAAGGAGACTTTCTTAAAGATGATTTTTGGTCTGGGGTTTAAACCCTCAGATTTATATGCTTGCATACACCCGGTCAAATCTGCAGAATTTGATTTGAGTTTTTTATCCTACCAGGGACTACAAGTGTTCTGGACAAAATGGCAGGCATGTAAAATGTCAAAACCATATGATATGTACAGAGTAAATTTGGTTACAAAGCATGATAAAGTGAAGGTGCATATTCTAGTGAGGAATGAGTCCATTCCTGTCCAAGATATTGCGTACTGGTTGTCCAGATATTGTGATATACAGTCTGACCTAAGCAAATCTGGATATACGATGGGGGTATGGGGGGGAGCTTGGGAGGCCTTGGTAAAGCTGCGTCATTCTGACAGAGGATTCATCCATGTACCATCCGCTGCGTACATTGGCAGGGATCGAGTACAATGCTTCTACCAGGGTCAACCAAGAACCTGCTTTAAGTGCGGGGATTTCAGGCATCTGAGCAGCGGATGTAATGTGATAAAATGTTCATTGTGTAATAAGATTGGTCATGTATCCAGAGAATGTGGGGTGGTCAAATGTAATTTATGCGGTGAAGAAGGCCACCCGTATAGCAGGTGTCCTCGGGCCAGCCATAATAGTGGGCAGGAGGTTAGGCCAGAACCAAGAAGGGAGGAGGAGGCGGTGAGACAAAAAGAACCACTAGGTGTAGATGAACATGTAAAGCAGGTGCAAGGGAAACAGGTAGAGGAGGCACCTTTTCAGGAGGTAAGGAGAGGAAATAAGAAAAAGAGGAAAGGTGAAGATGTGCAAGTTGTGCTAAGCAACAAATTTGATGTATTTTCCTCTGATGAGGAGGAAGTAATGAGGAGTGGGGGTGAATTGATTTTGGTAACAGGGAAGGATAAGAAGCAAGCAAGGAAAGTGACAAAGAAAGTTAATAAAATTGAAGGGGGGGAGGAAAGGAATAAAAGGAGGAGAAAGAGATCAGATCAGGAGGAAGGTGATGGGGAGGGATTAGAGTGTGACCCTGCTGGAACTCAGCTGGAAGAGGAAAATATGTGCAGTTTAGGGAGTGTGGTGGAGGAAGTGACAGTGATAGAGGAGACCCAGGGTATGGAGGAGGATAGGGTGGCTCAAGGTGTGTCCCAAGGCTCCTGTGTAGGGCCGAGTCAGGTACAGGTACCTGGTACTGAGCATCAGGTTATCAAGTTTGTACCCAAACCTCCTGATCCTGGGCCTTCTCGTACGGGGGAGAAGGTCCCTGTAGATTGTCAGGGAGTAAGGGAGGAACGGGTAGTGACAGTTGTCGCTATGGAAGAGAAGGCTGGCCCGAGTAGGGTTAGCTTGTAGTTTTGTGGTGGATTTGGTGCTGGGAATTGTGCAAGGTAAAAGTAAGCAAGGTCTTGCATTTAATAATCTATACATCATGGATCCCCAACCCATACGATGTGCCACGATTAATGTGGCTTCCGTAGTTTCTGAACATGCTCGTATAATGGCCTTTGATTTTTTCAACACGGTTGAGGTTGATTTTTTGTTTTTGCAGGAGACTAGGATTAGTAAATTGGATCTCCTCCACAAAGCGAAGCGTGAGTGGAGGAGGGGTCCTTCTTACTGGTCTCTTGCGGCCGAGCCGTACGGTGGGGTGGCAGTGCTTTTTACTGACATGGTAACTGTGTACAAGGTTATAGAGTTGCAAGCAGGTAGATGTATGATTTTGGATATCAACATGAAGGGACAGGACCTTAGGTTAATTAATATTTATGGTCCTCAGTCACAGTGGGATAGGAAATGTCTCTTCATGGAGATAAAACCTTTTCTTATTACAGCCCAGCAAGTTATCTTTGGTGGTGATTTTAATACCATAATTAGGCCAAAAGATAGGGGAGGCTCAAAGAAAACTCTGGCTATGACTCCAATTTTTTAGTTAGCATGATTAGACAGGCGGGTCTGGTAGATGTGCATATTCGGCATTTCCCAGACCTCACAGGTTTCACCTTTTTTAGTGGTAGTCATAGATCTAGAATAGATAGGTTTTTTGTTAAGGAATCTTCAAAGACCTCATCTTTAGGGGTGAGGTTAGTGGAGTTTTTCGATCACGCTTTTCTCTCAGTGACTTTGAATGCCTCAGAAACCCCTCAGAAAGGGCGGGGCCTGTGGCGATTGAACTCAGAGCTTCTGGAAGAAGAGAGCGTTAGACAATCCTTTAGGGTCTTCTTTCAATCTCAGGAGACACTTTTGGAGGCGGGTTGGAGTAGATCTGAGTGGTGGGAGGTGATTAAAAAGAGAATCCGGAAGTTTTTCCGTGGGTCTATTGCTAAAAAAAACTTGTTAAGACGTAACATCTACCATAGCCTGAGAAAGAAATTGGATCTCTTGATCTCTGAGGAGGGAGATAGTGGGGAAATCTCCCGGGTGAAGGCTCGGATGAAGGAGTTTCAGTACAACCGACTGGCATCCTTGGTTCTGGAGAGGGATTATGGAACATACCACTCGCCAGATCCCTACCAGAGCTGTAGGAGGTCAGTTGATGCCAAAGAGATCAGGGGACTGAAGGATGGACAGGGTGTTCTTCATATTGATAAGAAGGGCATTCTGGAAGTGATTGAGTCCTATTATTCAGATATTTTATCTGAGCATTCACTCATCAGGGAGAGGATGGAGGAATTTCTGAGGAGGACACCAGGTTTGGGTTTTCAGGTTGTTTCTTCTGAATCTTTGGAGAGTGATATAACGGCAGAGGAAGTTAAGATAGCGATAGAGGGGTTAAACTCCAAAAAATCTCCAGGACCGGATGGTTTAACATCTGAATTCTATAAGACCTTTTCAGACCTCTTAATTCCTCACCTTGTGGAAGTATTTAATGAGAGCCTGGATGAGGGAGTCCTCCCTCCTTCCATGAGGTTATCTGCCCTTATACTACTTTTTTAAAGAAAAGGATCCGTCCCGTATTGAGAACTGGCGCCCCATAGCCCTTCTTAATACAGACAGGAAGATTTTGGCAAAGGTACTGTTCAATAGGCTATCGGAATTTTCTGAGCTGTTGCTTTCCCCCTCTCAGCACTGTACGGTGAAGGGCCGTAGCACCTTTAGTGCTGTCCTAGGTGTCCGGGAGGTCATTGAGAGGTGCAGGGCTGAGAAGTGTGGAAAGTATTTACTGGCATTGGATCAATCTAAGGCTTTTGATCGGGTAAACCATGAGTACCTTTGGGCTCTACTGAAAAGGTATGGTCTTCCAGAGCGGGTGGTGAATTGGCTGCAGGCTATTTATCGTCAGGCCGAGAGCTTCCCACTTGTAAATGGTTGGGTGGGTCCCACTTTTGGCGTAGGCTCTGGTGTTCGTCAGGGATGCCCCCTGAGCCCCCTCCTATATGTTTTTGTGATTGACCCCTTCGTCAGAAGGGTAGAGAGCGGAACTGTGGGTGGGGTGCAGCTGAGCCCAGAGTTTCCGCTAAAGGTGGTGGCCTACGCCGATGATGTCACGGTGGTTCTCTCCTCACGGATAGAGGCCCGTGATGTGGAACATCTTATCTTTGAATACTCTGAAGCCTCGTGCTCCAGGGTAAACCGTGAAAAGTGTGAAGTTTTCTGGATGGGGGAGGAGGGTGATGAATTTTGCCTTCCGGACAGCTTCCCTCGGGCCAGTCAGCAGATTAAAATTCTAGGCATAACATTTGACCATGGTGACTATGCCTCCCTAAATTGGGATAAGAAGCTGAAAGATGCTACCAAGAAGGTAGAGAGCTGGAAGAGATGGAAGTTATCTCTGAGGGAAAGGGTTGACTTGTGTAAGACTTACTTGATTCCGATTTTTTTATATGTCAGTTATGTGTGTTTTTTGCCTCAATCTATGTGGTCCAGATTGAATTCCTTGTTTTTCCTTCTTTTGTGGGGAAACGGGGTCAATATTGTCAGGAGAAACATCACCTACAGACCGAGGAAAGACGGGGGTTTAAATATGGTAAAACCCGTTGTTTTTTTTGTAACAGCCTTTTTAAAATTTAATCTTGGGAGTTTGATTTTAGATGCTCCCCCTCGGTGGGTAGAGGGATTTAGATTCTGGATGTTCCCCTTCCTCAGGTTGTGGCTAGAGGGTGGCCAGGTGAAAAGCTTTCGGATTCGGTGTGGTTACCTCCCGATCTACGTCATCCAGAGTTTGAAGGTGATGAGGCGTTTTGGCATGGTGGTGAGTGAAGTCAAAAACTTCTCTAGAAGGGAGTTGGAGAGAAGAATTTTGCAGACTCACTTCCATGACCAGCTGTCCCTGAGGGGCTGTCCGAGTGATGTCGCTTCGGCCGGGTTAGCTCTGTTAAATTCACAGAGGATACCGCAGAAGTTTAGAGACATTGCTTGGCTCTCTTTTCACGGAAGACTTTATGTTGGGGAGAATCTCAGGTGGAAGAGTGTCAATGATCATGGTTGCCCACGGGAGGAGTGTCCAGGGGTGGTGGAGACGATGGACCACTTTCTGCTTGAGTGTCCCTTTAATGTAAAGGTTTATGAGGAGGTGTCAAAAGCCATTGGCATTCCGTGCCTTTCGGGGCTTAGTTACCCTGAGTGGGTTTATGGGGTAGTCAGAAGATACAGTGGATTTAATTTAGCCACGATTTATTTAGTTAGTTTAGCAGTTAGATTTCACACGTGGAGCGCACGGTGTCAGGTGTCCATAAGGAAAAAGGTCCTCCCCTATAGAAATGTGGTGGGTTTGATTCTTCAAGAGGTGAGAAGGATGATGGATCTGGATAGGGAGGGGTTGGATGCTGTCGGCTGGTCTCGTCGGTGGGGCCAGTTGAAACCCCCTTGAGTGGGTGGCAAACAGTCTCTCTGAATTCCAGCTTTGGGTTTTCTTTTCTCTTTTTTTCACTCCCTTGTAGATGGTTTTTTGAAGTATTTTGTTTTATTTATGGAAAGGTTTGCATACATCTGCATGTAGGTGTTGGTGATGGGTAATATAGTTTAGGGTTTGATGTATGTTTTAGATAGTTTCCTTTTACTTGAGGTGGTTTCTAAATCCTTGCTTAGTTTTCCCTTGCAGGTGGTGGATTGTATATAGGTAGTAGGGTAGATAAGTGTTTGTATTAGTATAGGAAAAGTATAATATGAAGTAATATTATGTATTTTTTTTTGCTTTTTTTATTAAGTTTTTGATTTTATGTAATTATTTATTTATATTTTATGTATTTATTATTATTATACTTGTTGCAAGTTTTAATAAAACGAAGCATGACCACTAATACTACAACTACCACTACTACTACCAATATCACTACTACTATACTACTACCGCTACCACTACCACTACCACTACCTCTACTACCACTACTACTACTAAAACTACTAATACAACTACCACTATCACTACTACTACCACTACCAGTGATGTGCAGTGAGGTCAATGGCTGGGGAGGCACACATGTATAAAAACACAGTTTTTATATCATAACTCTGGAGCATGACAGGGAGTATGATAGGGGAGGGAGTATGATGGGGGAGGCTCTGCCTCTCCTGTCTACCCTGACCGCAAGTCCCTCACTACTAATATTACTACTACTACTACTGCTACTACCACTACCACTACTACTACCACTGCTACCACTACTGATACTGCTACTACCACTACTACTACCACTACCACTACTGATAATGCTACTACCACCACTACTACTACTACTACTACTACCACCACTGCTACTACCACTACCACTACTACTACTACTACCTCTACTACTACCACTACTACCACCGCTACCACTACTGATACTGCTGCTATCACTACTACTACTCCTACTGCTACTTTTAAATAGCACTTTTCTCCCATTAGGACTCAGAGTGCTTTACATTTTCATTGAAAATAACTAAATCAAAGTAAACTTAGCAGAAAAGAGAACTACATATTTGGAATGGGTATTTTTTTAGAAACTAATACTACTACTACAATTACAACAACTACCACCACTACTACCACTACTCCCACTACCACTACCTCTATTACCACTATCAATACCACCACTACCACTACTACCACCACTAGTACTACTACTACCACTACCACTACCACTACTGATACTGCTACCACCACTGCTACTATTACTACTGATACTGCTTCTACCACCACTAGTAATTTACTACTACTACTACCACTACTACTACCACTACCACTACTGCTACTACTACCACCACTACCACTACTACCACTACTACCACTACCAATACTACCACTATCACTACCTCTATTACAACTACAACTATTACTACAACTAACAATACTACCACCACTACCACTGCCAATACTACTACCACTACCGCTGCTACTGCTACTACCAGTGACATGCAGTGAGGTCAATGGCTGGGGAGGCACACATGTATAAAAACAGTTTTTATATCAAAACTCTGGAGCATGACAGGGAGTATGATGGGGAGGGAGTATGACCGGGGAGGCTCTGCCCTAACCGCAAGTCCCTCACCACTAATACTACTACTACTCCTACTACTACCACTACCACTACTACTACCACTACCACTACTACTACCACTACTACAACTACTACCACCACTACTACTACCACTACTACTACTACCATTACTACTACTATTACTACCACTACTACCACTGCTACCACTACTGCTACTATCACTGCTACTACTACCACTACTACTACCACCACTACTTTTAAATAGCGCTTTTCTCCTATTAGGACTCAGAGTGCTTTACATTTTCATTGAAAAAAAACTAAATCAAAATAAACTTGGCAGTAAAGAGAACTACATATTTGGAATGGGTATGTTTTTTTAGAAACTACTACTACTACTACTACTACTACTACTACTACTACTACTACCACTAACTCTACTACCACTACCACTACTACTACAACTACCACTACCACTACTACTACCACTACTACTACTACTACCAGTGATATGCAGTGAGGTCAATGGCTGGGGAGGCACACTTGTATAAAAACACAGTTTTTATATCATAACTCTGGAGCATGACAGGGAGTATGATGGGGAGGGAGTTAGACAGGGGAGGCTCTGCCCTAACCGCAAGTCCCTCACTCCTACTACCACTACTACCACTACTACAACTACTACTACCACCACTACTACTACCACTACTACTACTACCATTACTACTACCACTACAACTATTACTACCACTACTACTACTACTATCACTACTACTACTACTACCACTACTGTTAAATAGCACTTTTCTCCTATTAGGACTCAGAGTGCTTTACATTTTCATTGAAAAAAAACTAAATCAAAATAAACTTAGCAGAAAAGAGAACTACATATTTGGAATGGGTATGTTTTTTAGAAACTACTACTACTACTACTACTACTACTACTACTACTACTACTACTACTTCTACTACCACCAATACCACTACCACTAACTCTACTACCACTACTATTACTACTACTACAACTACCAATACCACTACCTCTACTACTACCACTACCACTGCTACTACTACTACCAGTGATGTGCAGTGAGGTCAATGGCTGGGGAGGCACACATGTATAAAAACACAGTTTTTATATCAAATCTCTGGAGCATGACAGGGAGTATGATAGGGGAGGGAGTATGACAGGGGAGGCTCTGCCTCTCCTGTCTACCCTGACCGCAAGTCCCTCACTACTAATACCACTACTAATACTGCTGCTACTGTGTTTCCCCGATAATAAGACCTACCCCGAAAATAAGCCCTACTCTTACTTTTGAAAAACGGTCCAAAATAAGCCCTACCCCAAAAATAAGCCCTAACAAAATCCCCATTTTGTCCGGTCCCTGCCTGCGCTACACTAAAATGCCCCCAGCTCCGCCCACCACATGAAATGGATGCCGCTGTTAAAGATTTAACAGTGGCATCCAATCACAGCTGCAGCGTCTCTCTCTCTCACAGTGAGTGCACGGCAGCTGGCCTGCATGGCAGCGTCATTTACCACACATCAGCGCCGCGGAGGAGAGGAGAGAAAAAGCGGAAAAAAATAAAGGTAAGTAAAGAATTGTTTTGAAGTATTGAAAAAGCTGTCAATATTAATTAAAATAAGCCCTACCCCAAAAATAAGCCCTATGAAGTTTTTTTGACCCGCATAAAAAATAAAACATTGTCTTATTATAGGGGAAACACGGTACTATTACTACCACTACCACTATTACTACTACCACTACCACTACTACTACCACTACTACTACCACTACCACTACTTCTACTACTACCACTGCTACTGCTACTATCACTACTACTACCACTACCACTACTACTACTACCACAACTAATACCACCGCCATCACTACTGATCCTGCTACTATCACTACTACTACTAATACTACTACTAATACTACTTCTACTACTACTACTACTCTACTACTACTACTTTTAAATAACACTTTTCTCCCATTAGGACTCAGACTGCTTTACATTTTCATTGAAAACAACTAAATCAAAATAAACTGAGCACAAAAGAGAACTACATATTTGGAATGGGTATGTTTTTAGAAACTAAAGGGACATTAATGAAATACTGAATGAATAGGTGAGTCTTCAGGCTCTTTCTAAAGGATTCTAGAGTGGAGGCCTTTCGAACTGTTTGAGGAAGTGAGTTCCATAGAGTCGTGGACACAAAACTAAAAGCTCAACCCCCAAATGTGTTGAATCGTCAGTATTAACCTTTAATATATTCCTGCCTATAAACCTCTAAGATTCACCTGCCTAGAACCTCTAAGACAAAACCTGCCTATAACCTCTAAACAGAACGCTAATTGCGTACGCAGTATAACCGCAAATAAAGACAGGAGTGGAATCTGTGTTTCCAACGCACAAGTATTATTCAGGTAAAAGTACAGTCAGTT
The DNA here is from genome assembly GCA_031769625.1 of Taudactylus pleione. Lineage (NCBI taxonomy): Eukaryota > Metazoa > Chordata > Amphibia > Anura > Myobatrachidae > Taudactylus > Taudactylus pleione. Next base: position 5,259,433 of record JAUIMM010000670.1, read on the forward strand.
ACACACAATCTATACATACACAAGTTAAGCGTAAAAGGAAATAGTACAGACCCAAGTACAGTATACTTACGCTGCGCCTCTGGACCCAGAGATAGACCTCAGACTAGATATCCTCAGTACACCCAAAATTCAGCATGAACTGGCAAACCAGTATTTGGACACATGTATTTATTCCCCCCCAGACTGAAACAGGACAAAGGGAAAACTTCCTGCTGATCTCATTGGTTCCCAGAGGAGAAGCATATGTTACGGCACATTTAACAGGTTGTTTCAAATAGACTTTCCCTGCCTCCGACAACAGGGGTCTTTCTAGTAACGCCTCCTGTAACATTCCATCAGCTAAACATTTTGTTGCTTGTAAGTTCTGCGATCCGTAACTTGAGTTTGCATGATGCGATCTCTCAACCGATAACACCAGGATGCTGTAAAAAGTGTACGCATCAGAATGAAACCAAACACACCTTGCTTATCATGTATAATACCTTAGTTATCAAAAACCTCTATTTCTTAGCATTTAAACTAACTTAACCAACTTGAATCATACAATTTGATGCTAATGGAACCTTGTGTGCGAATATGTAGTGTGTGGGTATTCGGGGTTTGGTATAAGGACGCTAGTTATTAATGGGTGAGATTTAAGTGCATAATCTCTCATACACGAAGTGAACATCCAGAAGTGTGGATGGCTGAGGGTTGTAGTTCTACATGCCCTCTGTCAGCAGGCCCCCACCTGTTGTGTGTTCAAAGGAAAACAAAACCTCTTTTGTTCTCAAAGACTCTTGTGTGAAATGCAAATGTATTACCACCTCAAGCTGTGGAGTTTGGGGCCATCCTGTCTAGGATTCAGACAAATCCAATTGTGTAGATCAATGCCTGGATTATATTACAATTGCCACAAGTATACTTTATCTGCATCCAGGGATTCCCAATTTGTATGTAAAAATACCCATTGTCTATTCTTATTTACTTTTACTCAGAAAGCTTGTTTTTCCAGTTGCCCTTGGTAGATTAACAAAAACATTGCCATCTGTTCTTAGCTCCTGAGTTATAACTTGAATTGACGCTGGCCACAAAATGGTGTCTTGCGATCTCATTTCCAAAATGGAGTCTTGCGGCCATTCGCAAGATGGCGTCGCCGCGATTAAATTTTAAACTGAACTTGTCTCAGCCAATTATTCAGCTTCGACAGTCCACCCTTTGATAGCAAACAACATGCTATCACAATCTGCTATTAGAATTAAATTTAGGCTTACATTTACATATTATTTGGTATTATTATGGTATGGCACAAGGTGGTTCTTAATCCATCAATAATGTGTCTCTAGGCGGGGGCATAAAACTACTATTATACGCACACCGCGGATCTTGGGAGATCATGTGACAGATGTGGGAATGCACCAGTCTTATAACAGCAGTTTTGAAGGGGAATTTGAGACTTTACATTGTCTGGGTGTTCTATAAATAACATTTCAATAATATCTTCTATGCATGTCTAAATATTATACATTTAAATGATGGTACTTCCTAGTTCAGGGTTGTAGTGCAGCTCTGTATCTACCTCGGTATACATATTATCATTTCTGACCACCATCATAGTTTAATTCCTTCATTTCACTCTGTTTTCACATTTTCCACACTTCAACACAATAGGAACACACCGGACGCATATGCCAATTACTATGATGACAATCAGTATAAGGATCAAGAATTTGCCTATGCTAGCGACCACTTCCTGGACCCACTCTCCTAGACCCAAGAACCATTTCACTGGGTTCAGCCATGACACCCATCCTTCTATCTTTTCCCCTGCTTCAGCCACTGATGCATTCTTACGAAATTCCCACTTTAGCTGCAGAATCTCATCCATCTTCTGGTCTATCACCTCCTTAGGGTCGCTGGTATCATTGGTGACATAAGTGCAACACTTTACTCCAAATTGGGTGGCTAACGTTACGCAATACCCTCCAGTAACAGCAGTTAAATAATTCAACACTAGCCTGTGTTGCACTAGTTCTTTCTTGTACGCTTGCAATTCTCTCCCTGTGTACCTGAATGTGTCATCGTACATCTCGGTGATATTATCTATTAATTTAGCAAGTTCCTGCATATATCTAAAATTTAATGTACCCCTAGCAATTCTGGTGGGATCCAGGGCGACTAAAACTTGGAAGCCAGTTGTCTCACTGATTAACTGAGTGTCTTTATGCATATCACCAGGTATCATATTTCTCTTGTCTCTGTGTTCATATTGTGTGTGAAGATATGGTGACGGTGTGTTTTTATGTATTCCCAACATTTCAACATGTGTGAGGGTCATAACTTCTGGGTCTACTTTTCCCAGATAACACAAACCTTCGGAACTCGGGGAGAGTCATTTATACGCTTTTCTTCCACATATAAAATATACATTATCAGGGAGAAGATAAGGAATGGTATGCATCATTATCATTAAACACATTTCTCTTGCAAACAATCCTATCTCAGGCTCTTCCGTCTGGTATATGCAAGTTTCTGGTTGTATTATTTTAGCACAATAACCATCTGGTACTTTACCAATCATTTCTTTGGTGGAACTCAATGTATACCGGTACCTAAAATATTTCCCACTTGATTTAATTGAGCGTAGCAGATCATAGTTTATGGACTCATTATCATCTCTTTGTGAGAAGGTCATCGTCTGATTATTCCCCGTCACTTCCCAACCTCCGGGTTTATTGGGGTTGGTTATGTTTAAACACAAAAGTGATTTATCTACTTGAAATTGATAGAGTTTGAAATGAGGCGGTTTGGATGAGAGGAATTTTCCATCCAATGTTTTCCCCTTTTGTAATTCTAAAATTTCCATGATATTCAGCGGAAATGGCACCAACCCTACATTATGCTGTCCCTGTGGCACATGTGAACATACCCAGCAATCGGTTTGATTTAACACTTTGCCTACCATGCTGTGATAATCCTCTAAAGGATACCCTCCCCAGTACGGGTTATATTTAGGTTGGCACCGTTGAATACAGTTCTCATCAACTAGGGACCCACAAAACTCACAAATATAGGAATCTTCAGACGATAACCCTTCACACCTTCCCCGTGTATCCGGAATGACAGCTCTCTTAACAATAACAGTACTAAGATTGGTCAGACACTCCCCTGATTGGCATTGCACTCCTCCTTTCTCCACTCCATCAGCACTGCCATCAGCTCCTGTTTCCTCAATAGGTCCCCCATCACAGACACTAGATATTCCCGAACTGACCAGGATGGTGAACACTCTAAAAGAGAATATGAAAATGAACACAGCAGGCCCGTCCATTGTCACAACAAGACCTGCAAATTTCTCTCAGTTCAGGTATCTCACTACAACCTTTTCAATCCTCCCGGAACAAGCTTGTGAGTGACAGATCCACACTATCAGCTTTATCTCCGACTTGTTTCTCCACCGGTTGATTGACCTTTTTGCAGTGAGTGGAATGGACCCAGGTATCTCTCTCGGCCACCTTCAAAGATGTAGTACTTGTCAGCAGCACCTGGTATGGACCTTCCCACCGATCAGTCAAACAACCTGAACGTAAGAAATTTTGGATCATTACATATTCTCCTGGTTCAACATCATGGCAGTTCATTTCAGGCATATCATGGGACAACAATTTCAGTTTCTGCTGCTGTTGCTTTAACTGCTTACTCATTGATATAAGATACTTCACAGTTACCTCGTTGTTACCCTTTAGATCTTCCTGTGGACTTATAATCAAATGAGGTTGTCTACCAAACAATATTTCAAATGGGGACAGATTCAGAGGAAATCTAGGAGTGGTCCTTATACTATGTAGGACCAAAGGTAAAGCTTCTGGCCATCCCAGTCCAGTCTCCGCCATGATTTTACTTAGCTTATTTTTAATAGTCCCATTCATCCTCTCTACCTTGGCACTGGCTTGCGGTCGGTAGGGGGTGTGAAGTCGGCTATTAATGCCCATCAGCTTACACATATTTTGGAAAACATCACCTGTGAAATGGGTACCCCTATCACTTTCGATGATTCTAGGGATACCGTACCTGCATACAAATTCCTGAACTATTTTCTTGGCAGTAAACGTAGCAGTATTAGTGGCAGCTGGGTAGGCCTAAATCCAGTTAGAGAATACGTCTGTACACACTAATACATACTTAAGGTTCCTGCAGGGTGGTAATTGGATGAAATCAATTTGTATCACCTGGAAAGGTCCATCAGTCGGTGGAATGTGGGACGGTTCGGTAGGGATCGCTTTCCCTATGTTCTTTCTCAAGCAGGTCAGACAGGACATTGCTATCTTCTCTGCTTGTGAAGAAAACCCTGGTGCACACCAGTATGCCCTCACCAACTTGCACATGCCCTGTTTACCCAGATGAGTCAGACCGTGTGCTGCTTCAGCCAGGCTGAGGTAATTTGCCTTGGGGGCTACTGGCTTACCATGTCCGTCCCTCCAGAGCCCGGAGGACTCTTGCCCACACCCCTTGGACTTCCAAATGGATTTTTCCTGAATGGAACACAAATTTTGCATCTCAATTAATTTCAGCATATCAATGATTTGGAATGACATAATTTTTTCAATTGGAGAAGGCATTTCTAACCCCGCTGCCCATTTTTCAGCTTCGTCAGCTCTGTTGTTGCCCAGTGACACTGGGTCATCCTCACATGTGTGGGCTTTGCATTTAATTACTGCCTCTGCGTTGGGCAGTTGGATTGCTTCTAAGAGATATTTTTTTGTGTCGCGAGTGTGCAACTGGTGTGCCTGCTGCTGTCATAAAATTTCTCAGACGCCATAGGGCCCCAATGTCGTGCACCACCCCGAACACGTACCTCGAGTCAGTGTAAATGTTAGCAGATTTGCCTGCTGCCAGTTCACATGCTCTAGTCAGTGCTACTAACTCTGCCACCTGGGCTGAGTGAGGAGGACCGAGAGGTTTAGCTTCCATGATGTCTGTGTCATTTACAACAGCATAACCTGTACATAATTCACCTGTGTCTGTTTGTCTATGACAACTCCCATCCGTATAGAAAGTTACATCCACATTCTCTAAAGGTGTGTCATGTATGTCAGGTCTAGCAGTAAAGGTCTGATTCATATATGTCATACAATCGTGAGTATCATCATGTCTGCCGAACTCACCTCCCGCTAGCAACTCCTCTCCTTCCACCCTTTGTACATCATGTTGTACATATGGCAGGTATGTTGCTGGATTCAGCGTACTGCAACGTTTAACTGTAATATTTACAGGAGCGATTAAGGCTAGTTCCCATTTGGTGAACCTAGCCGAGGAGACGTGTCTGGTTTGAGCTGAGTTCAACAGGGCAGATACAGCATGGGGAGTGTAGACAATCATATCATGGCCCAATACTACGTCCTCACTTTTACTCACCAGTAAAGCGGTAGCTGCTACACTTCTCAAACAGGTGGGGAGTGATCTTGCTACCATGTCCAATTGGGCACTGTAGTATGCTACGGGCCTACTGGCATCACCATGTTTTTGTGTAAGGACACCTGCAGCACAACCATCGGCTTCCGTACAATATAAATCAAAAGGTTTTTCATAATCGGGTATTCCCAATGCAGGAGCTTTTGTCAGACTACCCTTAAGATTAAGAAAAGCCTGTTCTGATTCCTCAGTGTGTATGATGCGATCGGGCTTTGAGGAAGAGACTAGCTCCTGTAAAGGCAAGGCCAAAATAGAAAAACCTGGTATCCACATTCGGCAATATCCACACATTCCCAAGAAGGTATGAATTTGCTGTTGATTCTGCGGCAGTGTCATGTTTTGTATGGCCTGGATTCTATCATTTGTGAGATGTCGTAACCCCTGGGTTAGGCAGTGTCCCAAATATTTTACTCTGGGCTGGCACGGCTGTAACTTGTCCTTAGCCACTTTGTGTCCTGTTTGCGAGAGATGAAGTAACAAAAGTTTAGAATCATTCACACATGACATAACATAGTCAGAACATAGCAAGAAATCGTCCACATATTGAATTAGAACTGATCCATTGGCAGGTTGAAAAGCTTGTAAACAGTCATGCAATGCCTGGGAGAAAATACTGGGGCTGTCTATGAAACCTTGGGGCAATCGTGTCCATGTATATTGCACACCTCTGTATGTGAATGCGAATAGATACTGACAGTCAGGATGGAGAGGCACAGAGAAGAAAGCAGAACAGAGGTCAATGACAGTGAAATGGGTTGAATTTGGTGGGATCTGCATCAGGATGACAGCTGGATTTGGCACTACAGGGAATTGGCTCTCTACTACCTTATTAACACCTCTAAGGTCTTGCACCAGCCTATAACCCCTCCCACCACTCTTCTTTACTGGAAATATGGGACTGTTGGCTACACTAGCTGTACGAACTAAAATTCCTTGTTGCAATAATCGCTCGATTATTGGAAACACCCCTAGTTCCACTTCCTGTTTAAGTGGGTACTGGGGAATTTTTGGAGCTTACCTACCGCTTTTTAAGTTTATCATTACTGGGCTTACGTTTGCCATTAATCCAGTGTCCTGTCCATCTTTTGTCCAAAGGGAATCTGGAATTTGGGACAACATTTCATCTACTTGTGATGGATTTTCTTTTAAGACTGTAGAGTGGTACATTATCCTTTGAGGGGTGTCTAACATATCCCGCACCTCGTATACCATTCTCTCTGGGATATCTAAATATACACCATCAGGGGTGCAATATATGACACATCCCATTTTACATAACAAGTCTCTGCCCAGCAGGTTAGTAAGAGCTGCGGCAGCCAGAAGAAAAGAATGTCTGGTATGCAACGGCCCAATACTAACCTCTGCGGGCCTTGTTAAAGGATAACGTTCCACTTTACCTGTCACACCCATTGTTGGTATTGTCTTGTTGGTCACCTGTAAATTAACGGGAGATTTCATCACTGACTTGGTCGCCCCTGTGTCTACAAGAAAAGGATATTCAGTACCAGCTACATCAACCATCAAGACCGGTTCTTCCCTAGTACTTCCCGTTAACCTGACTATCTGCAGACTACAGGTATGACCTGACCCCTAGCGTTGGCTACCATTCTCCAATAAAACATTTACGGCTACTATTGAAGCTGGTGCTTGCTGAGCATTTGCTGGTCTCTGTGCATATCCCTTATGGGGATGTCCAGGTTTTCCTTGATGTGGGGTCCATACTCTTTTTACTGTGCAGTTTCTACTTAGGTGTCCTGTTTGTTTGCAATTAAAAAATGTCCTTGATTCAGGTGAAAGCATGTGTTGTTGTGAAGTTTGAGCAGAGGGTAAAGGTGGTGGATATGGGTAAGGATAGGGAGGGTAAGGGTATTGTGGGGGAAAAGACGTGGGTGGATATCCTGGGACCTGTGGTTGCATTGGGTTAGTGGGATAGAATTGTGTTTGTTGTTGAGTGGGGTTAGTGAGAGCAACTTGTTCTGACATGAGTGTGTGTGCAAGTGCAAGCGTGTCTGTTGGCTGTGATGTTAATGTCATTCTCTCCAGAGCTTGTATACTGACAGCCATTAATTTTTCGCTCTGGGTCTCCCTCTTTTTTGAGATGTTTTTTGTCATGTTCTATGGCAGACTCTATGAGGTTATTTATTGTAAGTCCCCGCCAGCCAGGCTGTGAGGTCTGAACCCGAGTTTTTAAATTCTCTTTTAACCCATCCATTAATATCGTGACTATCATTCCCCTGTGGTGAATGCTATCTTTAATCTCTTCTATCCCAGTGTACTGGGTGATAGCCTGCAGAGCCCGGTCGCAATATTCTTCTGCAGTTTCACTCTCTTTTTGTTTGATTGTGAAGATTTTGTTCCAGTTAACTACTGCAGGAAAATATACACCCAATTGAGTCACAATGCGGGAAATGTTACCTTGGTTTACTTGGTCTGTTAAGGGAACGTCGCCATCCAATACACAGTCCGTGATAAATTTTGTTACGTCGGTATTGCGTGGCAGGCAGGCCCTTAACACCACACGCCAATCTTTATTTGTGGGCTCATGAGAACTACCCAAATTTCTCAAAAATCTTTGACATTTGGCTAATTCTTTTTTTGGATCAGGGAAATCATTTATGATGGAATTTAGTTCTGCCCTTGTCCATGGACAAAGCATCACTACTTCCCTCGTGCGTACTATACCGTTTGCATCCGCATTTCCATTCGGAACAGTTATTGTCTGAATGGGATGCAGACCGGCAGCACTGCTACCTCTGACCTGGTTACCTGGCTGGGAGTTTAATCTGCTGCTGCTACGTATGGTATTAACAACTTCCTCAATGGGTGCAGAGTGTATTAACACTTCCCTTGCTGTTACCGATGGAGATGGCGGCACCACCTGTGATTGTGGTGATGCAGCATCTATCATTTGCACAGCATGGGAAATGGCAGACATTACAATAGGCTCATCTTCTACATCATAAACATTTTCTTTATGGTTACTTAAGAGGGGGTACAAATTACTTGTTACATTTTTATGGGTATTTTTGGTAACTGTACTTGCACCTCCATCCACATAAGGTGGGGGAGGTGAGCGTGAACTGCTGGCAATACTCTCCACGACGCTACTTTGCCGCGCGTGTGCGCCAATTTGCGGCTCGCCCGTATTGCAACTCAGCGTCGTGGATGTATTTTCTGGCAATGCGTTCGCAACGCTAGTTTACGTTGTTTGCACATTTTTAAGCCAAGCATCCCCTTCATGCTGCTATATTTTTAAACATTCAAAATACTTAATCTTTTTCTCTCTGGATTGCACCATACTGATGTGATCCTGGACATTATCTAACACATTTTTGTCAAAACTACCAATTCTGGGAAACGGTCTAACACTCTTTCTCGTCATATTAAACCATATATCACAATACCTTATTGCATAAGTACCGTACTTGGTATGCATGATACGATGGGCCGACCCGATCGGCGCTTCCATTAGCAGCACATCACTGCCTAACATTTCTACTGTTTGCGTGGCTCCCATTCTGAGACAACTCCTACACTTTTCAATAAAAATTTAAGCTGGTGAAAGACAATCAAGATACTTTCACTTACCTGTGAACGATTTAAGTCGGCGGCGTCCACACACCTGGATAAGATTTGATAAGGCAACTTCCAGACCTAGATAAGTTTTGAAACAGGCAACTTCCAGACCCGGATAAGCTTTAGTAAGGTAGCTTCCAGACCTATGAGAGTTTATATGTCGGCCACTCTCACGCACCTCTATACAACAAAGACAACATGTACACCTGCTACTGTGTTTAGAACGGTAAAGCTGCTTACCGAGCGACTAGGCTAACCCTTGCACCTAGCCCTTAAGGATCATACGGTACCCTTAACTTTAGGGAATAAATTACCCCTACCAACAATTCACTCACTGTTACACACTTTTTCTCTGCGCAGAAAATAAACGTTTAACCCAGATATTGGTAGATAGAAAAAAAATGTAAACCTCAATGGCTTTGTTCAAACACGTGGCAGCAGAACCGGAAGTGCGTATACGCTATTGTGCGATCGGCCGCATACACAAATATGCGACTACCACACAAGCGTATAATTACTTTTTCTAACTGCGTACGCAAAAATGCATTTTTAGCTGCGTACGCAATACTGCAGCACCCCTCTACACATAAGGTTCTATCAACAGAGAAAAAAAACCTTTTTTTTTTTTCTCTCTCTTGTCCCTGGATTCTGATCAGCGCTTCCTCTACACAATAACCGGCAGTACGCTCTCAGCAACACTGTGGTAATGAAAGACTAATGCGTCTCTCAAAAGGCGCCTCCACCCTTTTGCTGAGAGAGGACTGACCGAGTGTTATCGTGTATCAGATAGCGTGATAAACCTATGAGGCCCCAACTGTTGAATCGTCAGTATTAACCTTTAATATATTCCTGCCTATAAACCTCTAAGATTCACCTGCCTAGAACCTCTAAGACAAAACCTGCCTATAACCTCTAAACAGAACGCTAATTGCGTACGCAGTATAACCGCAAATAAAGACAGGAGTGGAATCTGTGTTTCCAACGCACAAGTATTATTCAGGTAAAAGTACAGTCAGTTACACGCAATCTATACATACACAAGTTAAGCGTAAAAGGAAATAATACAGACCCAAGTACAGTATACTTACGCTGCGCCTCTGGACCCAGAGATAGACCTCAGACTAGATATCCTCAGTACACCCAAAATTCAGCATGAACTGGCAAACCAGTATTTGGACACATGTATTTATTCCCCCCCAGACTGAAACAGGACAAAGGGAAAACTTCCTGCTGATCTCATTGGTTCCCAGAGGAGAAGCATATGTTACGGCACATTTAACAGGTTGTTTCAAATAGACTTTCCCTGCCTCCGACAACAGGGGTCTTTCTAGTAACGCCTCCTGTAACATTCCATCAGCTAAACATTTTGTTGCTTGTAAGTTCTGCGATCCGTAACTTGAGTTTGCATGATGCGATCTCTCCACCGATAACACCGGGATGCTGTAAAAAGCGTACGCATCAGAACGAAACCAAACACACCTTGCTTATCATATATAATACCTTAGTTATCAAAAACCTCTATTTCTTAGCATTTAAACTAACTTAACCAACTTGAATCATACAATTTGATGCTAATGGAACCTTGTGTGCGAATATGTAGTGTGTGGGTATTCGGGGTTTGGTATAAGGACGCTAGTTATTAATGGGTGAGATTTAAGTGCATAATCTCTCATACACGAAGTGAACATCCAGCAGTGTGGATGGCTGAGGGTTGTAGTTCTACATGCCCTCTGTCAGCAGGCCCCCACCTGTTGTGTGTTCAAAGGAAAACAAAACCTCTTTTGTTCTCAAAGACTCTTGTGTGAAATGCAATTGTATTACCACCTCAAGCTGTGGAGTTTGGGGCCATCCTGTCTAGGATTCAGACAAATCCAATTGTGTAGATCAATGCCTGGATTATATTACAATTGCCACAAGTATACTTTATCTGCATCCAGGGATTCCCAATTTGTATGTAAAAATACCCATTGTCTATTCTAATTTACTTTTACTCAGAAAGCTTGTTTTTCCAGTTGCCCTTGGTAGATTAACAAAAACATTGCCATCTGTTCTTAGCTCCTGAGTTATAACTTGAATTGACGCTGGCCACAAAATGGTGTCTTGCGATCTCATTTCCAAAATGGAGTCTTGCGGCCATTCGCAAGATGGCGTCGCCGCGATTAAATTTTAAACTGAACTTGTCTCAGCCAATTATTCAGCTTCGACAAATGAATTAAGCGAGATTCTAGGGACTGCTAATAGTCAATCATCTGCTGATTGAAGTAAGCGAGTGGCAGTATAAGGAATCAGATGATGCCTCAGGTAATTTAGACCCATGTTATGTAAGGCTTTGAAAGTCAGTAAACAAATCTTGAAATATATTCACCATCTTACAGGCAGCCAGCATAGGGAGTAGAGAATGGGTGTTATGTGGCTGGAATGGGGCTGGTTAGTTTAGAGCCTGGCAGCTGCATTTTGTAGTAGGTGCAAGTGTTGCAATTCTTTTGCTGGGAGACCCAGGTAGAGGGCATTGCATTTAGTCCAAGTGTGATGATACAAATGCATGTATGATTTTAGACACATTTTTTGAGAGACTTAAGTCCATGACTCTGGTTATGTGCCTCAGATGAAAGAATGAGGATTTGATTGTGGGTGATACCCAGGGCCATAACTGGGGGTGAGCGAGTGGTGTTGCCACACAGAGTGCAGGGCCCTGTGGGCAGCACTGTTGCCACCACATGGCCCTTGCTTCTGGATAGTAGGGTTTCTGGGACAGTACACTACAGCCAGGATTGCTGCTGCACTGCAGCTGATCGGAGCATCCTTAGGACACTGCAGTTAAGCGTTGCACTTATCTGTGCTGCTGGCCCCATCTCCCTGTGCGACTTAATGATGCCCTGTACACGACGTCAGGTGCTCAGGGGGTTGCACGGCACAGGGCACATTTCAGCCCTGTTACGGTGCTGGTGATACCTGATGTTTAAAACCACAATCCCATACAACATGAAGATTCTGCACATGTTCAATGTTTTGCAAGTCTGAATGCCCAAGTGTAAATCTAGTTAGTTGGCTAAGCTGTATTCTTGTCCTCTGATGCAATGCTGTTCATGTTCATAGGGATTAGGTGCTCTTCTCTGGCCTTGAGGCTGCTGATGGGTGAGTCGACAGTAATCTGGCAGTTTGATGCTCTCAGGTACATTTTTGTACTAAACTAAGTTTCCATTGGACGGCTGAACTTGAAAAAATGGAGGCTGGGACACTTTCCCCAGGTGGCCCCTCTTAACCTGGCTCTGGAGATGGGTACAGTGGAGGCAGACACCGGAGGTAGGACCCTTACACCTCTTGATATTATATTAATGGCAAACCCTACACCCACTATTGTTATGTTCCTGTATGCGTGTGCTGCCTGTTACATAGTATAGTAAGCACATGACCAGATCATTTTGGTGAAGAAGAACTATGGGTGGCAGGATTGGGAAAGGTAAAAACATGCTTTAAAATAAATGTAGAAAATAGACCTGGCTGCAGGACCTAAAATTGCATAATTTGTATAACAAAAAACATTTCACATTGCAAAACTTTTTTCCCGTGTACTTTTTATGTATCTGTCCAGGATTAGAAAATGAACAATTACAGAACTTTTTTACCCAAACGTACAATAATCTTGTACCAAAAAACCCCAACTTCTTCAATGTTCCATTTTGATCTGATTAAGATTGTAATAGAGAAAAACACATTTGTAGGAATGTTCTCCTTTCTTTCAGTGAAAGTCAGATGATTGCGAGATGTAAAAAACTGATTACATTTCCCTAAGAAGAAACAAATGAGAATCGTTCTCAGCTGATTCCTCTGCTTTCTTTCTTCAGTTTGACGTCTATTTATGTCCTGTACTCCATGTTTCTGATATAAATGTGATTGCCTAGGGCTGCCTGACCTCATGTGTATAACAACAAGTGGCAATTCTACTTCTGTTCTTTCAATTTTCACATTTAATTTGAAATTGTTTTCATGGCTCCTGCAGCAAACTGTTTCTTAGACTATATAATTAGTATATGTACAGGAAATACAGTAACATGTATTATATCTACCTGTTTAATTATGGAATAATATGTATTATACAGGTAACATACAACAGCTTGCAGTGATTCCAGGGGTTAAATTTGAAACTTTGTCAAGTATGATTCGCTTACCAGACTGTGCACTAATGGATGGAAAATGCTATCTGGTCAGTATATTCAGGGCTGCCATCAGGGGGAGACTGACAAGGGGCCCGACGTTGGCTCCTTCTGCAAGGGCAAATTCCCGCTGGGCCAGGCCCCATTTCTCATCCACATGCCACAGCCCCTGGTTCCTCCCTGTGCCAGGCCGATTCACAGGCCAGATGACAGCGACAATTACGGGTCCTGGTAGCCCTGTCCCTTGGTCCCTCTCCTAAGTTCCGGAAAGCCGCAGTTCAATAAAGTTTTTTTCTTTATTGTGGCGCAGTGCATGACTTTATTACGTCACACCATGCCACCTCCAGGAGTGGAGCCATGGAGTGAAGAACAGCCGGAAAACAGGATAAGGTAAGTTAATGACACGCGCCTGGAGTCGGAAAGGCAGAAAGGGCCTGGACAGACATGCTAGGGCACAGAGCCAGAAGGGGGCCTGAGAGACAGGCTGGGGTTATAGAGATAGAAGGGAGCGGAGAGACATGCCGGGGGTGTAGAGACAGAAGGAGCTGTGAAAACAGAAGGGGGCTGGAGAGACAGAAGGGAGAGACATGCTGGATCTTTAGAAACAGAAAGGGGCCTGAGAGACATGCTGGCACTGTAGAAACTGAAGAAACTGTAGAAACTGTCCCCTGGACAGACACTGGGGAGCTGCCTTGGAGACACAGTATGTGGCTGGAGAGACAAAAGGGGGATAGAGAGATGCTTGGGCTTGAAACACACAAGGTGACTGGAGAGACAGGCTGGGGCTGGAGAGCTTGGGGGGGAGGGGTTAGCCAATTATGTCAGTCCTGGGCCCCACAATTTCTGATGGCAGCCCTGAGTATATTTGTTTAGTTAAAAGTGTGGCTGTATTCACCAATTGCAAATGTACTGTATGCTCTGATCTGAGAAATTGCTGCAGGTGCTTATTAGAACTTGGCAGCTTTAACAATTGACTGCCAGTTCTGGTCAAGACAATGCTAGCAATACTTCTTATATATACAATTTATTGGTCTGTTTGTTATACATTCAGACACACCTGCACCGATTGTGATGAAACAAATGCGAGATGGTCCAGTTAGATCCTGGACAGGTTTTAGGGGAGTTAGGGCCTGACAGGACCTCCCATTGGTGTAGGCTAGGCAGAACTTTGACCCTGGGAGCCTATTCTGAGCCTTCAACTGGATGGATTTTGACGAAAACTTTACAGAGTGGTAACATTGGATTCCAGAAAACATACTAGGGGTTGAGGTCCCGGTCAGACCTCACGTTGGAGTATGCTGGGCAGAATTTTGACCCGGGGACCAGGGCTGCCATCAGAAATTGTGGGGCCCAGTACTGCCAAAAAAAGCAGGCCCACTCCTAAGGGGTATGGGGCAAAGGAGGGCAGAGATGTGGATAATGTGGGTGGAGTATCAATTGGTGCGTAAGCCAGTTTAAAAATTTTCAAAGTATGGACTGTAGGGGCGTTAGTTAATATAACATGTCAATCTATCATATTATATATGAAACTATACAGTATATGCTTTCTAGTTATTATACTACTGCACAGTTTAAAGTACATACAGTTAGCATTGCTGCCTCACCACACTGGGGCCATGTGTTCTGTCCTGACCAAGGCACTAAGTGTGTGGGGTATATATGTCCTCTGTATGGTTTCCGAAAAGATAGGGGGCCCAGAGAGAGAGGGGGCCCCGAATGCACCGAACGGCAGCCAAAAGAAAGAACATCTGCAACATTGGAAATATGGAGCCATCTGCAAGCCAATCACAGCTTGTGGAATGGCAGCCAATCAGGAGTGGCCGCTCCTGGTGCACTTTCTCCTTGGCTGTCACCTGGTTCATTCAGCACTGCTGCTACACATCCTGCACCCACCTCTCTCTCTGGGCTCAGGACTGGAGTCCCAGCAGTTCCCCCCTGATGGCGGGGTTGCTGGTCAGAACTTTGCCCGGGGATCCTGCTCGGACCCAGGGAGCCTGTTCTGTGCCTTCCACTAGATGGATTTGGACGAAAACTTCACAGAGTGGTAACACTGAATCCCAGAAGCAGATCCTTAGGCATTCTAAGCAAATGGCTAGGGCATATGGAATGCCTAGGGGCATTAAACGGCTCTGCAGCTCTCACCCCCACACTGCCACGATCGAAGCTCAGCTCCGATTAGGCAGTGCAGCAGTCAGCCAGTCAGGTGACTGTGGTGAGAGCCCGGTCAGAATGAGCGTCTGCACAATGTTACTATACGCCATTCTCAGATGGCGTATAGCCCCCGGTAGTGTACACAAGCTGCCATCTACATGGCAGCTTGTGTAGGAAAGTGACATACTTTCCCTGCTTTCACCATCCTCCTCGGCTCCCTCTGGCTCCGGCTGGTCTGTGTGTTATCCCCGCCACTACATGCTGCAAGTGGCAGGAACTGTCTCCCCTCTGTGCACCAGTGACACTTGTAAGTGCTTCTTGCTTCTTCAATTAACTGTTTATTTGCTCTAAACATTTGATTGAAGAAGCACTTATAAGTGCCACCGGGCAATAGAGGAGAGACTCTTCCCAGCAGCAGGAGCATGTAGCAGCAGTCAATGGTGGGAACTGCAGAATCAACTTTAGTAACCCTGCGTCTCTCCATTGACTTCAATGGTGGGAGCCGTTCATTGGCTGAGAGAGGCAGGGGCTGACCTCTCTCAGCCAATGAATGCTCAGACACGGCTCTACAAAGGGAGAAGCCGAGTCTGAGCTCTTCATTTGGTAGGTAACAACCATCATGGTTGTTATCTGTTGCGTGGGTTGCATTTCTCTTTTTTTTTATTTTACCAAGACCATGGATGTCTACAGGGAGAAGAGGACCAGTCCAGGTAATGTAGATAAGTATGTGTGAGTGTGACTATGTATGTAATCAAATTTTACTATCACAGTGTGTGTGTATTGTGTTTATTTAAACATTTATTTACAGGTAAACTACAGGTACCAGCGGGCCCTTAATGCCAAGCATGCTGGTACTTGTGGTTCTCCAAGTACCAGCATGTGGGGGAGGCTTGCTGGGACCTGCAGTTCTACTGTAAAGACAATGGTCCTGATTCAGAGGCACTCGCTATTTTCGAGCGCTCGCTCTGAATCGGAGCGGATTTAAAAAGAAAAAAAATCTGCCTCCAGGCTGCTCGTATAGCTGCGGGTGACCATCCACAGCTGTGCGGGCGGCCTGGCGAATGTCATGATTATCGCGACCATCGGGCTTGCGACGAGACCCTTGTGGTAGGGTCTCATCCACCGCAAGCCTCAGTGAACTTCCTGCTCTAATAGAGCAGGAAGTTCACTACTGACATCACGTGTGATGTCAGTAGGGCCACCCACAAATGGCAGGCGTTCCTTTGGGAACGCCTCCATTTGTGCAGCCACCCCCTGACCCGCCTACAAAATGGGGCGAGCTGTCGATCAACATCGACAGCTGCTTCGTCTTGTAGCGAGCCCCAGAGTGAGTGATTTCTCACTCGCTCCGGGGCTCGCGCATGTGCAGTGTGCGCACTGCCCGACCATCGACCCGCTTGCGAGCGCTGTGCGCTCGCGAACGGGTCTGAATCAGGTACAATGTTTACACTTATCTATTTTTTCACTACACTTACATGCCACCCACCACCCACGGGTGGCGGGGATAGCCCCAGGCTATCAGCCTAGGCCTTGGGTGCCCTGGAGAGGGAGACCCCTTTATTGGGGGGTCCTCAACTACCCTGGGCTGACTAGTGGTCAGGGGTAATGTTTCGGCTGGGGAACCCTTTGATAGGGTTTCCCTGGCTGTGACATTACCCTCCCCCCCGCTAGAAAGGGTCCGGTGCTTGTTGTGGGAATTACAGGGGACCCCTACTCATTTTTTCCCCTATAATTCCAGAACCAGAACCAGATCTGAGCCTGGTGCTGGTTGTGCTAAGTACAGTGGAACCCTACGCAATTTTTTCCCTGTACTTACACAACCAGGACTGGCTATGAAAAGTCCGGGGCTGGTTGTTTATTTAGGGGGGGGGACCCCATGTCATTTTTTTTTAACAGTAACTCTTTACAAGCTTGTTACAGTAAAATACATGCATGCCTCTCACTGATGTATGCATGTACCTGTTTCACAAGGAACTGCTCATGCTGAAAATGAAAGCATGAGGCAGTTCGATTCATTTGGCGCTTTGCAATTCATTTTGAAGTGGAATTTGCTGTTCAATTTGGACATGAACATGCAAAATCGAACAGCAAATCCCTTCTTAAACTGAAACAAGATTGAATTTGAGTTGAAAATCGAAAGCAAAATCCATTCTTAGTAAATTTGAGATTTGCTAAGGGATTTTGCTGTTCAAGTTCAATTCGATCTCAGGAGATTGCAGTCATTCATAAAAATGAATCTCTAATCGAACTTTAGTAAATTTACCCCCAGGTTTTAATTCCCAACCTGCCAGATTGGACAGATGTCTGACAGACAGTGGCATATCTATAATGGGTGCAGTGTGTGCTGGGCACAAGGGCCCCCGGGTCCAGGGGGGCCCTGCACCACACACCCTGCACCCATATTATTTTAAACTTGCCTGTCTGTGGTCCCGCGGCGGGTGTCAGCGACACTCAGAACGGCAGAAAATGGCTTCCGCAGCCATTTTTACAGTGTTCTGCACATGCGCAGTAGGCTCCGGGCACACTCTAGTGCCCAGAGTTTACTGTGAATGCACAGAACGCCGGCCACCGGGAAGAGAGGAGCGGGGCCTGCACAGGGAGTGCACACGGGACCCCTCCTCTCTTAAGACACCCCTGCTGACAGATAATTGTATAGTGTATGCCCAGCATTAGATGCAGTGTGAAAAAATAAAGCTGTCCAGTATTTGTGTTCTACATGCGAAAAGCAGTCAATAATTACCCCACATGCAAAAAAACCCAAAAAATTGCCTCTCGCATAAATGTTTTAAGCTCGGCATCCACTATACAATTTTCTGTCAGATATCTGTCCAGTCTGGCTGGTTGGAATGAAAACCTGGTAATGTATGGGAGCAAATGACAGTCGATCATATGGTTTTAAACACTGAAAAAAGGACAAAAAAATGTTCAAATTGGTTAAATTTGTGTGTTTTTTTAACCAATTTGTCTGAACAGCCATTTTTGTCTGTTTTCCAGTGTTTGTAAGCAAATAGATGATTGTCATTTGCTCCCATACATTACCAGGTTTTCATTCCAACCAGCCAGATTGGACAGATATCTGACAGAAAATTGTATAGTGGATGTCCAGCTTTACTGTTCATATCAGTGTTATTGCTCTGTGAATGAATAGGCACAATACAAAGGTAAAACAGAAACACAGCAACAATCTATAATAAGCTAGAGGTATGATGGAAATATTTGTACCATCTTTGACAATTATAAACCTACTAAGTTATATTTGTATGCCAGGTGCTCATTTGTGTCCATATAATCTTAAAATTTTCTTCTAGTTAAACTGGAGTGATTTATCTTGGTCAATTTAACCAAATTTGACTAACCATTGAATCACATGTGCATAATTCCCACCTGTACTGATATCGGTAACACATTCCTGATTCTGGGAGACTGTCCACTATCTCAGACTGCCGAGAATAATGGGATGTATTCTGATTGCTGCAGCTTTGCATTGTACAATATAGTGGTGAATGGGTGACAACAGTAAAGGAGAGGTTAGGGGAAAGATATTGATGGCATCCTAGTACTTCAGAAATGCTAGGGAGAACCTACGGGTGCTGTGGCCATGCCTTATTGTGATCTGACCTCGTTCCTGATGTGACACATTCACACCCACTTTTGGAAGGAACATGTTTGTGCTCCAGTTCATAAAAGTTTAATTTTGGGAAATATGCTGGTGGGTTTGATAGTAAATGTTGTATACAACAAAAATATCATCCTATTATAAAGAAGTCTGAGTGCAGATCACCACAGGACTCTGGAGGGCTGCAGTAGTGTGTCTTTACTAGCTGCAGTCGTGCTGAAAAATGGCTACTGAGGCACTTCCTGTTTGGTAATTATAGTAATAATAATTAATTTTTGTGGTGTGTGGTTTAAAAAAATAAATTGTTTTTTTTTGTTAGAAAAAACAGGCAGTGATGCTGTGATATTGACAGTAACAGTCAGTAGGTCAAAGACCACTGCCTTAATATTATCTGCACAGTGTGTCGCAGTCAGTGGGCAGTTTGTTACTTTATTGTTAAAAAAATATATTTTTTTTTTGTTAAAAAAATTTCAGGCTGTGATACTGTGAAATTAGCAGTAACGTTTAGTAGGTCAAAGGCCACCGCCTTAATATTATCTGTGTAGTGTGTTGCAGTCAGTTGGTATTTTTTTTTTTGTTAAAAAAAGATTTATTTTGCTAAAAATACTTCAGGCTGCGATATTGTGAAATTAACAGTAACGGTCAGTAGGTCAAGGGCCACCGCCTTAATATTATCTGTGTAGTGTGTTGCAGTCAGTTGGTATTTTTTTTTTTGTTAAAAAAAGATTTATTTTGCTAAAAATACTTCAGGCTGCGATATTGTGAAATTAACAGTAACGGTCAGTAGGTCAAGGGTCACCGCCTTACTGTTATCTGTGCAGTGTGTCGCAGTCAGTGGGCAGTTTGTTTGCTTTTTGTTAAAAAAAAGGGTTGTTCTGTTAAAATCTTTAGACCATGATACTGTGATATTAGTAGTAGAGGTCAGTAGGTCAAGGGCCACCACCTTAATATTATCTGTGTGTAGCAGTCAGGCATTTAAAAAGCCAAAACTTTAGGCATTGATATGGCACACGATGATCAATGAATAGAACAGCAGGAACAGCAACCAAGCACTAGCACTGCAGCTACTGCCACCACCAGTCATCATGACGATACTGCGTCAATATCATAGAGGTTTTCAGTCAGGGCATCTCAATTCCAAAAAAACATATTTTACTATATTGCTAAAGAAAAAAACACGTTTAATAAATGGAAAGTTTCTTGTGAAAAAAATAAAATTGCCAACATACCCTACACCACTTACAGTAGCAAGGTAAGGCTTAGGCCTTGTCCTTTATTTTTGAGTGGTGGTTCTGCAATTGCTGTCAATCAGGCATCTTCTTCTGCCTCAAAAGACAATGCTAGAGCACTTCACTCTGAGTTTAGAAGAGGTGTTAAAATAATTAAAACTGTAATATCAGTGGTGAAAAAAACACTAAAGCTGGCCACACACTAGACCAACTTGCATCCAACCAGCCAACTTGTTGATTGGTTGGAATGAAAATCTGGTAAGGAATGGGAGTAAATGATGATCAGCAATTTGCTCCTAAATGCCAGAAAACAGATGAAAATGGTCGTTCAGACAAGTTTGTTAACTGTTTGATCTACACAATTTGTTCAAACAACAGTTTTTGTCCATTTTCCGGCGTTTGGGAGCAAATTGCTGATTGTCATTTGCTTTCATTCCTTACCAGATTTTCATTCCAACCAATCAACTAGTTTGCTGGTTGGATAAAAGTTGGTCTAGTGTGTGGCCAGCTTAAGGCAGTAGAACAAACTGTGTGTTGTTCAGAGAAGTCACAAATCCCTGAGGAGAGTCTACGTGTATTGACGAGTGCTATGTGTGAGCCTTACCTTTCTGATACTATACTCATAGAGAAGCCTCATTCCACCATTTCTGCATCTTCTGCCAATGTGGGGATGAGCCGCACAAGTCAAGAAGATGCTGACCTAGAAATTGAAGCCACAGTAAGTAGAGATAGGGATTTTAGGGGTCTATTTACTAAGCAGTGTTAGGAGACAGAGTGAAAAGTGATAACAAAGTGATAAGGTGTCAGGTCCCAACTGTCATTTTTCAAACACAGCCAATGAGATGACAGTTGGGAGCTGATTGGCTGGCACCTTATCACTTTCTTATCACTATTCACTCTGTCTCCTAACACTGCTTAGTAAATAGACTCCTCAATCATCTAGGAACCTCCTCCTTATTACGTTATTTGCAGCACGTTCATTAAATGTTTTTGGCAAAATCAGAAACTTATGCTAAAAAAGTAACAACAAGCGATCCAGCGTCAGCTAGCTCCCTTCTTTCTGCTAGATCCAAGCACCTGCAATCTTCCCCACCAACACCTTCAAAATCAATATCCTCAATAATGATTAGAAGTATTCCTGTATCCAATTTGATAATGCTAACTGACTCCTCCCCATCCAGTATTCCTCAGAAGAATCCTTGAGCACTAGTACTGCTGCTGCTGCAAGGGGTGCATCTATATCCCAGAAGGTGAGCAAGAAGACTACTAGTAGAAGTTTAAAAAGACAATTGACTGTTAAACAATCCTTTGCTAGAGGAAGCAAGTATGACAGTTGTCACCCAGTTGCACAGCGGATCACTGATGCCACAAGGGCAATGGTAGTATTAGATCTGTGTCCAATATCCACCATTAATGCTGTGGGTTTTAGACAGTTAATTGAGAACCTGTGTCCCCTCATCCAAATTGTATCTAGATTCCATTAATTATAAAAGCAATTCACCGTCTCTATATGGATGTTAAAAAAACCTTAACTTTTGGCTTACAAAATGCCATTGTACCCACTGTCCACTTAACAAGCAGCGTCTAGCAAATGCCAGCTCATTTAGAGGCAAGCTACTCTCTGTATCGCAGGCTTCACTAAGGCATAATAGTGTCATCCTCTTGGAAAAACTCAGGGATGTCATTGCAAAATGGGTTACCTCATTTGGACTCTTTTCTGGGTTTGTGATTTATGACAATGCCACAAACATTGTGAGAGCATTACAGGTGGGTGATTTTAAACACATCCCATGTTTTGCTCACACAATCAATTTGATGTTGCAGAATTTTTTGAAAAATAACAGGGCTGTGGAGGAGATGCTGTCCTCGAAAATTTTGGGGACATTTTTGGCACTCAGCAGCTGCATGTAGAAGATTGCAGCACCTGCAAGAACAGTTCATTTGCCCTGCCACTAGCTGAAGCAAGAGGTAGTAGCAAGGTGGAATTCCACCCTTTATCTGCTTTAGCAGATGGAGGAACAAAAAGCCATCCAAAGCTACACAAAAAGCCATGACATAGGGAGAATGTAGCTCACTCTAGCACAGTGGAAAATACTTTCTGTGTTGTGCAAGGTGCTGAAATCATTTGAAGTTGTCACATGTGAAGTGGGTTCAGACACTGCCAATTTGAATCAGGTGATGCCCCTAATTAGATTTTGGAAAATCAGCTCAAGAACTCAAAGAAGGAGGTGAAATTGAGTGATTCCGCTAAGTATGTTGGACTTGTAGATCAAGTCCTTTATTCGCTTTGCCAGAATCCAAGGGTTCTCAGCATCTTAAAATTGGATTAACACATTTTGGTGACCGTGCTTTATCCTAGGTTTAAGTTGTACATCGTGTCTTTCTTTCCAACGGACACAGATCTTAAGAGATGCAAAGAGCTTTTGGTGAGCAAGTTGTCAGCTGAAGTGGCACGTGACATGAAAATGTCTTCTCCTACAGGTGCTCTGGTAACTGTGGCTGCCAGGAAAAATCTCAGCTTTCCTAAGAGACCCACTGGTGATGCAAATGAGTCAACACAACATTTTTACATCTGGTCGGGTCTAAAAGAATTGCTGAAAATTAGTGACACCTCTACCGCGACTTCATACAGTCACCATCCAAAGAATGGTGGGGGATTATTTAATTACATCAGTAGGTATGTCAGACAGTCTCTTTGACTACTGGCAGGAAAAAATGGTAATTTGGGGGCCCTTGCCCACCATCCACTGTGTACTCAGAAAGAGTTTTCAGAACAGCCGGGAACTTTGTTAGTAATTGGCGTAGGAGATTAGTTCCTCAAAATGTAGGAAAGATGATGTTCATCAAAATGAACTACAAATTCCATGAGCAAGACCTTTACCGGCAATTACGTCAAAGTACAGAGGGATCTGTAATGGTGGATTCCAGTGGGACGAATTAATATTGTGTGAAGATGATGTACGCACTGATAATGACGACAACATCTTGCCTCTGTAGAGCCTATCTGAAAAGATCATTGCCAGCAATGTCAGCTGCCCTTTGGTAGCTTCTTTTGTGGGGCCCAAACAAGCCAAGCACTTCAGCCAGAAGTGGCAGTCACTGTCGCTGAAGTGATTAGTTTGTTAAACTGTGCATGTCCTGGTTAATATACAACATAATCCCCAAGGACAATTCCACCTTGCACCTCTTTCTTTTGCATTATGCTCTGTTTGGGGAATTGGTGACTGTCTTTTTGCATAGATGGTAAAATTTTTATAGAGTATTACACTGCCATCCTGTCTGCCACTGCTTTGTGGTAATGTTTAATAGATTTCCTATATTCTTTTAAACTGCTGTGCTTTTGTGCCGCTGCTCTGTTGCTTAGTTTAACCAGCCAGCTTGCTGCAGTCTTGGGCCTATAATGGTGAAAAGTGAAAACAATATTGTGAACTGTGAGTTGATCAAATTTATTTTTCACTGGCTCGTCTAGCATGTGAACTTGGTACGATGGGCTACTGTAACATGAAATGTAAGGTCTCATCAACCTTAGACATGGACCTTCACCAGTGTGCAAAATGATTGTCTGCAACAAGTATTGTAGCGTTTATTGAAAGCAGAAAATTTGTGGCGTTCATTTGAATGGTGACTACCACAATTCACATGGTGTTTGTTGCTGCGCGTGTTGCTGGAGGTCGCATACATCAGACTGTCTTTTAAACTCCATTGCACTTTGATTGGACTACTCATGCAGCATGCACATGTGTATAGCAGTGTCCATTGTTAATTCCTCTTCACATAATAAATGTGCACAAGTTACATTATTAGAAGCCCCACGTACATTCCTGTCCCTGATGAGCTCACTTGCTAATGCACCATAATCACATTTATTTGCTAGTAGTTTTAATCTGTCACCATATGAGAGGGGCTCTGCACAGCTGTGCTAAAAGCAAGTCTGTCCATTGTAATTTTTCGTTGGTATCATATCTCATCAAACTTTTTTATTAGTGTGTCTGGATCTTCCTGATCCTCCTTCTCCGAATAGACAAATGTGTCTGCTTTATCAACAGCCTCAACCCCAGCTAGGTTGGGCAGGGAATATTTATAGTGGTGTGTGATCTGCGTTATTTATGAGGGATGGGAAAGAATAGGGAATGGGATGCGTCCGGGTAGGGAAAAAGGTCTTGTGGCTGCCACAGATCAATGTTATCCCTTTTATTGATCACTCAGAGATATTTGTAGAAATGTGTGGATTAATCTTATAGGGCGCACACAAGAAAAGTAAGGAACGGGGAATGGGTGACAGGAATATGTAGTGTGGTAATAGATTTGATTCTGCGCGGTGCTGTCTGCATAAAAAAATCAGTGATCGTGATAAACTTGGTTCTATAATACATTTATTAAGTACAGGCAAATGTTACATAAAAATGAATACAATTATGTAGATATGTATGATCTATGCACTCTCCTGTTTGTTTCTTTAACTTGATTGAGTGTGTCTAGTATGTGCATAGATCTTAAATAAAAACGTATGGGTTGAAACAAATATCAGTATACAATTTAGGCTCTAACAATTAAATAAAAGAAGTATTTATACTGAAATAGTATGTGGATCTAGAGATATGTGTAATATGTGGTATAGAAATAAATATGAATAAATGTAAGAGATGTTGTTCAGAGTATATTGCACACACTGAGGGCTGATTCAGACCCACTCACGAGCGCAGGATGCGCGCAAGCGGGTCGATGGTGCCAAATTGCGCATGCGCACGACGGAGGGAGCTCCGTCGTGCGCATGCGCGAGACCCGAATAATGACGGCTAAGCCGTCGTTATGGGTCTCGCACCAATAACGATGGTGTCACTGACACTAGTGATGTCAGTGGGAGTGATTTTGGCTCTGATAGAGCCAAAATCACTCCAGGGCTTGCAGTCACCGAGACCCTACCGCAGGGTCTCGTCGCAAGCCCGATGGTCGCGATGGTCTTGACCATCGCGACCATCATCATGGACGCTCGCTATAGCTGTGGGTGGTAACCCACAGCTATGCGAGCGTCCATGAGGCCGCTCCAAGTTGAGGGAGGAGGGCCCTGATTCAGAGCGAGCGCTCTGGTCAGAGCGTTCGGCTCTGAATCAGGCCCTGAGTCCTGAATTTTATGGCAACAATGTCTCGGATGCTAAGGTCTCTGGCAACAATGTCTTACTTCCACCTGTATTTCATATCTGTGGAAATGACTTCAAAAAAGGTCTTCTTAAAAAGGTCTTCTTAAAACAATATGAAATATGCATGCATAAAAAACGAGAATATAAAACCGAGAGTATAAAAAAGGGGGGATTCTGTGAGGGTTTACTTAGAGTCCACAGTAGAATGAATGCAGGTGACTGCACGGCCGCCGATGTTGTTGTTCCTCTTCCGTGTGCAGTGGCTTGCGTTTGTCGGGGCTTTGTTCCCGTATGTCAGCGGGTGGAGACTCAGGGCTGCACGGGCGCTTCAATGGGCGCTCCCTTGTCATGGTTGTGACTCCATCTAAAGATGATTGTGTCTCCACGGAGTCTGGACTGTCTGCATACACCGTCTGGTCCTGTAGAGCAGAGCTCTTGCTCCCAGGGCCAGGTTTGCACGATGTCCCAGTGTATCTTCTGACTTCCGGGTTCTGTGGTGAATGTGGATTCTTGTGGGTGGCCAACGCGTTTCTCCTGGTATGGGCTTCGTCAGGGACAGTGATGATTGTATCCATTGTGTGGGTGTTCTCTTTAAATAGCACTCCGAGTTTGAGTTGATTGACTATCAGCAAAATGAGGGTTAATAGCATTTAGGTAAATTGAGTTTTTCCTGTGTCAAGATTCTGTATTGTGATCTGTTTCTTATAGTATATAATCTAGAGAAGTTTGAAAGAAAAAAGAAAAAATTAAGTTTTGCTTAGCTGCTGTGATGAAAGAGGGGGGGGGAGCGGTACTGGACCCATGCCCCCGCTGGGCCCCTCCAGCAAGCCGGGCCTGGGTAATTTGTAGCCGCTCCCCCCCTCTCGGCGCCCCTGTATCTATGCATCAGAGACCTTGTGCTATCTCAGACAGACTTGGACACCATTTCAAGTGGTCTGTGTGCAAATCACCACAGGACTCTGTAGCTGGAGTCATGCAGAATAATCGCTGTCGAGACACTTCCTGTATAAGCCACATTAAAGTTACACAGCACACATTTTCACCTATCACATTGGATTTGATTGATTACAGTGGAAAAACAAGCTGAACAATAATTTCCGTCACCACCATTGTGAAGTAGTTTCTCCTGGAAGTGCAGGCACTCATGTATAGCATCACAATGGAGTTTGGTCATCACTGTGTAACCAGATCAGGTTTTCCAGGTGGTGAGGCTTTCAGATCTGCTTGCTATTTGTTTCTGCCAAATGACTAAATTGCAACTTGTGTATTCCATAACATCAACCAATATTGCCATTTATCTGTGTACGTGTTGTGTATATTTATAATTGTAAAGTTATAAAATGGCTTCTTCCTGATACCTGCGGATACACACAGCACAGCCTGCGTCACTCTACACCTGAACACACTGCAGTTAATTCTAAGCACATCCACTCACCATCATAAAACGTGCTGGAAGGATGAGGCACAATTTAAAAATTATATTGTGATTATTATGTAGCCCTGCAGATAAATAAAATATCTCAAATCTGCTGCAACAAAGCAAATTGTAATTAAACGTTGACCCCTTTAAATACGAGTTGAATAATGTGACAATAAAGAGGCAGTAATTGCTTTCAGCGTGGACCAGTTCTGATCAGTTTTTCTTGCTGTGACGCTCACATCTGTGGGTATTAGGAGACAGGGTTCTGTTAATAGACTTTAGGGGCACTATGGTAATTGAATATTGATATCTGAGACCTCATTATCTACAATGCCGGCCTTAAATGCCATGATGGTTTATCTTAGAAATAAGTAATGAAGTTTTAAACTCAGACCTTGGCATCTGGGACAGCTCGCTACTGTCGAAAACCTGTTTTTCACAAACTTACTGGTAAGTCATCCACTCGGAGCTAACCTCAGAACAACTGACACTGTTGATTAGAGAAACTGGTGTAAATATACTGTATGCAGGGACAATTTCCTGATGCAGATGTCATTGTCCTAAGCTTTAAATACAGCATCACATAGCCAGATCTACCAGTCAGCTGAGCACAGCTCCTGCTGGTGACTTGGGACTATCATTTGGAGATAGAAATAGCAACCTCATACACCAAATGCAATGGATTTTCTTACACTGCACAATCATTATTGCTAATTAATACCCATTTTACAAAGGTTCCAAACCGGGTCAGACCCAGGACATTGCCCCTTCAGATTGCGGTGCCTACCAGTGGTGGCTCCTGGGGTGGGGCTGCAGCACAGTACAAAATTCAAATAGGGGAGCCACTTCAACTGCCAGTGAGTCCCAACCATCTATGTTTGGCAGTGCTTGAAATGGCAGTTGATGTGGCTCCCCTATTTGAATCTTGGACTGCACTGCTGCCCCACCTCTGGAGCCACCACTGGTGCCTACCCAGGTTATTTCCTGGTCGGCGCTGCTTATGCTGCACACGAGTGCAGTGGAACTGGCCTGCCAGTGCTCAGAGACGACATCATCTCCAAGCACCAAGAAATCCCATACTGTAAACGGGATCCAGGTCAGACAACCCAGGTTACCTGTTTACACTACAGGGTTACAGGGGTCGTTCCCGTGTTAAGCCCTGCAAGGTATCCGGGTTGGATTGTTGGGTCACTCAACCCGGGAATCCAACCCTCGCCCCTTTCACACCTACAGTAGCAGAAACTCAGGCTAACCCTGCAATAACTCAGGATTTTACTGCTAATCTGAAAGAGTCATTACCAGACTTTCAGACAATGCACATTTTTAAAGATTTATTCCTGAATGTTTTTATTTGCGACAATATCCAATATTTGTAATAATGACAAATGTACTATTAAAATTCAATTACTAGTGTATTATAAAAATGTATCATGATAGACTTGCAACATTTTAGCAGCAGGAAATATCACTATATCACTGCTCAAATTTCTTTTTCTATATTAGGAAGAACAGCCTGTGTGTAATCAAGTGGCAATTGCCGGGGGTCCTTGATAGTATAGCATCAATACGTTGTGCACATTCAGGTATACAGAACCATATACTTAGTAGCTTTTGCGGTGCATCCACAAGTGTACTGTAGATTTTAAACCATTATCTTCAGTATAAGTCCTGCTGTCTTGCAGCCTGATAGCAGGTGCCGCATTAGCAGTCACCGGGTATTTAGTCACCGGCAACGGCTGCACAGTATAGGTGCTGTGGTGGCACGCAACCTAAAGCTGCCTATAGCCAGAAGAAATGATGCTCACCCTTCGACCTCGGCTGTGTAGTGATGGTAAGCAGTGCATTGCTCTCTTGTTATACCCACCTCCACAGGGAGCTTCCGTCTGGCTTATGATGGAGACCAATTGCAAAGTCTGCTGCAAACTTTAGGAGGTATGAGGCAAATGCTAGGATGCAAGAGTCCCAAAACAATGCTTTAAGGGTTTTAGATACTAATTAGAGATGTGCACTGACCCCCGTGTTTTGGATCTGTATCTCCTTCGAGGTTTTGGATCTGGTCTTGCAAAACCGCACTTGTGTGTTTTGTTTTTGGATCTGTATTTTAATCACAAAAAGCTAAAAACAGCTAAACCACATAATTTGGACCTGTTTTTGTTCCTACAGTATTATTAACCTTTTCAGGCATTTCCAGTCATTATTAACCACCTCACAGCTCACAATATTGTTTTCACTATTTTTTTTCACTAATATACAGTAGGCCAAAGGCTGCAGCGAGCTAGCTGGCTGGCTAAAGTAAGCAACAGAGCAGCTGCACAAATGCATGGCAGTTTAAAAAAATATAGGACATCTATGAAACATTACCACACAGCAGTGGCAGACAGGATGGCAGTTTAATAAACTATAAAAATGTCAGTTTGCAATGCCCCAAACAGCGCATGATGATACCCTTATGTGGGATATTAAAAAGGACATGCACAGTTTAACAAACCAAGCACTTTAGCGACAAGGACTGACACTCTTGTGGCTGAAGTCCTTGGTGTGTTTGGGCCCCCATAAAACCACTTTTTGGAAGGACTACCTCCAATCATTAAGGAGGAGGTTGATGATGAGAGTGTTGGAGATTGCATGTGTTGGTCCAATCTGCTGGTAGCTGATACTGGACTGCTTGTTATTAATTTACAAATTATTATAATTTTGTTAAATAACATCCCTATCTCTTCTAACTAAATGGTACAGATGCCTTCACAACTGTTATCAGGATTTGGGTTAAAATAATTCCACACCCAAGACTTGGCTTTTTCTGGTACTATGCCCAAGCATGACAATATCTTTCTATCATGAGCAAGAACTGCTGCCACTGGTGGCTGATTTACACAAACAACATCCACATCATCAACATACTCATTAGTGTCAGATTGAACACAAATATCCCCTCATCTTCCTTTTGCACTTCCTCCAAACTATCATCCTCAATTTCTATTATTTCACCATGTAATACTAGCACAGCCATCATGGCATCAGTGATCCACTGTGCAACTGGGTGACAGCTGTCATACTTGCTTTCTCTATCAAAGGATTGTTTAACAGTCAATTTTTTTTTAAATTACTACTACTAGTAGTCTTCTTGGTCTCTTTCTGGAATGAAAATCCACCCCCAGCAGCAGGCCTAGCGCTCAAGGATTTTTCTGAGGAATATTGGATAAGGGAGGAGTCACCTAACCTTATCCTGGATTCAGAACTACCTCCGATCATTAGTTAGCAAACTGATGCTGGACTGTCTGTTGTTATTTATTTAGCACCAGTTTCTGATTTTCCCAAAAATGTTCCATGAACTTGCTGCAAATGACATAACAGAGAGGAGACTCCTAGATGATTAAGGTCCCTACTTCTACTTACTCTGGCTTTACAAAGGGTACATATGGCTTGACAATTGTCCGGATTTGGGTAGAAATAATTCCACACATAAGAAGTGGATTTTTTGTCTTATGCCCAGGCATGACAACAGGCTTTTCCTTATCATGGGCAACAACTTTTTCCACAGGTGCATGATTTACACAAACAACATCCTCATCATCAACATCCTTATTAGCGTCATCTAGACAAATATCCTTATCCTGGTGCACTTCCACAGCAGCATCTTTCATTTCTATGTCAGCATGTTGACTTGTACTGCTCATCCCCACATTTGCAGAGAGTGCACAAATGGTGGGAGGAGGCTCCTCTTCAAGTACAGTATTGGAAAGATCAGGATCACACATGGCATCCGCCATCACACTTAGACTCATATGGCTTTACAATTGTCTGGATTTGGGTAGAAATAAATCCACACATAAGAAGTGGATTTTTTTGTCTTATGCCCAGGCATGACAATGGGCTTTTCCTTATCATGGGCAACAACTGTTTCCACTGGTACCTAATTTACACAAACAACATCCTCATCATCAACATCCTCACTATCAACATCCTCATCATCAACATCCTTATTAGCATCAGCTACACATATATGTCAGCATGTTGACTTGTGCTGCTCATCCTCACATTTGCAGAGGGTACACAAATGGTGGGAGGAGGCTCCTCTTCGAGTACAGTATTGGAAAGGTCAGGTTCATACATGGCACCCGCCAACACACTTAGACTTTCCTCAGGGATTTGTAAAGTTTATGAGCACACAGTTGGTTCCTGTGCCTTAACGATTTAAATTTTTTAAAAACTCTTACATGAAGAATGGCTTACATCATCATAAGAGGCAGAACCACCAGCCATAAATAAAGGCCAAGGCCTTAGCATTTCCTTGCCACTTTGTGTGGTGAAAGGCATATTGCCAATTTTGTGTCTTTCTGCAGCTAACTTTCCCTTTGATTTTCTTTTCTTTACCACTAGTTCTTTGATTTTAGATGCCCTAACTTAAGCCCTCCTTGCCCTTTGGCATTAACTTTAGTAGATGATGTTAACATGTGGTTCCTGCTCTCCTCTTAACTGATTGTTCTCCATTTTGACAAACACAAACGATGTGGGGTACAGCACACATGCCAACTTGTACCAACATTTTACATTTTTAACTTTATTTACAAACTTTCTTTACAAGCGACACTGCGCAGTCACACCGCTTATGTGAATGCACTGGGTTAGAACCTACAGCATCACAATAATTTTATGAATATTACACTAAATTACCAACAGCATCGCAATACTTGTATGAATATTACAGTGTGGTATTACTGACCAACAGCGTCACAATACTTTATGAATTTTACACTGCGGTATGATGAACATACAGCATCACTCACAATACTTTAGGAATTTTACACTGCGGTATGATGAACCTACAGCGTCACTCACAATACTTGTATGAATTTTACACTGCGGTATGATTAACCTGTGGGTAGGGACTTATACAATTCAAAACCCACGAGAATCAGACAGCGTGAGGATGATGTTTTGCCTCGTTTTGGATTCTGAGTCAGACGGGAAAACCTGAGCCTAATTCAGATCCTACTCAGATCCCCTATGTTCGGGTGGGTCTGGTTCTCGAAGAACCGGTCCCGCTCATCTCTAATACTAATATGCTTTCATTAGGGGCCCAATTGATTGCAGTCCTACCTGAAACACATATGACATCTTCAAGCAGCACTCCACAAACAGGTTCTACACCATCATGTCAGCCCAGGCATGGTCTCTGCTCTCATGTTGGTTTTGCATGGAGAAGCCCTGAAGGAACCCCTCATAAACAACATCCTAATTACAATTTTAATTTTGCCAGATACATTGCTACAAAACAACATTGCTGCTTCATGCACTGTTTTTGCTATATTTTTTTACCTTATTGTAATCCTTCACCACTTTGATTAAGAAATGTCAGTCAAATGATTTTGTCTGTCATTAAATATACTTTGACACTCGGGTAAATTTACTAAGATGGGAGTTCTATTTAAGAAGTGATGTTGCCCATAGCAACCAATCAGATTCTACTTCTCATTTATCTCTAGCCATTTCTAGAAGATAATACCTAGAATCTGATTGGTTGCTATGGGCAATATCACTTCTTAAATAGAACTCCCATCTTAGTAAATTTACCCCACAATATTACATAAAAATACAGAAATATAGTTCATTGGTGCATAAAATTAATAACAAAAACAGCATGCAATTCAATAGAATGATAAGGAAACAAGAATAGATTGAAAGCGATAAGAAGTACACAGCTTTTAAATTTGAAAGCATTTATATATGTCCTTCATATCTTCAATTCATCTGAGGGGAACCTTACATCATACATGCTGTACAGAAAATCGATGGTCAGTCACCAACGCAGAGTATTAAGCACAGATACATATTGTTGTACTACAGTATCCTAGTTGAATTCCAATGAAAACAGGGGAAATGCCCTTCTGATATACTTTTTCTTACAAAGGTACTCCCCAAGGTACCTGGTTCTAACATGTATTATAACTGGCCCATAATCCTTAGTGTATGCCAACTATGTATTATGGACACACAGAAATACAGAAATAAATACATAACACTATCCATGCATTCTGTTGCAAGTATATGTACAGAGGGGTTGTCTACGGGATGCCGGCACTGGTATTCTCAGTGTCGGCGTTGCCTTTGTCGGGATATTAACCATATCCCGTACAGAGATGTGATAACTCCTACATTGGGCATCATACAAAATATCTTCTAGTCCTGCAGAAATCACCATTTACCATTTTAACCCTATGGCGACACCTTATTTTGTTTTAAAAATAGTATGTTGTTCAATATTGTGTCCTACATGGGAATGTTTCATAAACTTTGAAAATACCAGCTGTTTTTTCCTTACACGCACGTTTAGAAATTAATTAACTGCCTATGTTATTGTTACAATCATGTGTTAACATACTGTACACAGTATAACACATAAGACAAATAGTGGAAGGGGAGGTTGTTCCCAAAGTTATTTAGAACAATACAACATTATAGTCCAGTCTAACTACAAGGTAAAATGCAATTGCAACAGAACAACACCTGTTGCATAAAAAGGGGGTAATGGATTTAAACTCATATAATATAAAATTATGCAGGATTAGTTAGTACAATAGGTATATTTTAAGTCTGTGACTTATTATTCAATAAGAGTTTCTTAATAACCTGTACACAGTGAGTGTTGCAAGCTTCTTTACTGTAAAATTGCAGGAAACCAAAGACACAGGATCGAGATTCATAAGCCAACTAATACACACAAAAAATAAGATCCGTTGTAACCTTCTACCAAAATACATACACAGCAATGGGAACTATATATACCACACTGCTTCCAACTTACATAAATGCAGACATAGAAAGAGGTTAGCACTATGTAATGTATATGTTACCCCAGAAGGCTACAAATCAAAATCCCAAGAGTTATAGGCTGCTCCACCAAAATCACACTAGAAGGTTCAGTATCAGTTGGTGTCACTAAGCGAACCTCATGCTCAGATGACTCTGTAACAGGCTTGGGAACAGTCAGTCTCTGTAACAGACCCAGAGGGGTATACATAAAGTCCCATGTCACTTGCATGTCCAGATGTTGATGTACACTCAGTTTGCCTCCTGGCCTTAATTATTTGATCAACGTGGCGTCACCACAATTCTCCCATTTTAATCACGTACATCAGAAGGCTGGATTTGGAAGAAACTATTCCTAGTTGCCATTTGTCTCCTCTGTAATCAAGGACAAGCACCTCTTGGCCACGAAGGCCGAGTAGTTTTCTGTTAAACAGTTTGAAACTGTTTGTCATGTACTTTTCAACTCACATGCGGTTTTATGAAGTCCCATTGAGACCGCAAGTTCTGTTGCAAGTTCTGATGCATAAAGAGCACAGCAGGTGGCTGACTGGTAGTGGAGTGCTCTGTTCTATGATATATAAACAGGAAGTTGTCAATCCTGTGTTGCAAAGGCAGATGTTCATGGTACATGGACTTGAAAGATTATTTGAATGTTTGTACAAATCTCTTAGCCAAACTGTTAGTGGCTGGATGGTGTGGAACTGATGTAAAATGTTTAATGCCATTGTCTTCAATTAACTTTTTGAATTCCGTGGGCACAAATTGTGGCCCATTGTCACTGCACACTAGCTTCAGTAGACCATTTCTGGCAAAGATGGTTCACTGAACAGCAATTGTTTTCTCAGATGTAGTGGATTTCATCTTTATTACCTCTGGCCATTTTGAATGAGTGTCCACTGCAATAAGAAACATACAATCCATGAATGGACCAGCAAAGTCAATATGTACCCGCTGCCATGGAGATAATGGCCATTCCCAGGGGTGTAACGGGGCTAAGGGCTGTGAATTTTGAACTCTTTGGCATCCTTCACATCCTTTTGACAATGTTTTGATTTCACTATCGATTCCTGGCCATCACATGCAGCTTCTAGCAAGATTCTTCATTTTTACCGTTCCCAGGTGACCCTCATGTAGATTTTCAAAAACTCTGTTTCGCAGTTTATTACCACTCTGGACCCACACAACAGAGTTCCTTGGTAAAGAAAAAGTTGATCTCTCCTGGCCGAAAATCCGTAATATTGAACATTGTCATGTTTAGGCCAACCTTTGAGAGTTAAGTCCATTACTTTAGAAAACACTGGGTCTTTCCTTGTTTCCTGATTGATCATGTCATTGGTAATAGGTAGCTGTTCTATTAACATATTGTGATACACTTCCAGTGGGTCTCTACCATTATCCTCCTCACTTTGGGGCAAGGGGGAATGCGATAACCATCAGCATTGCCATGCAGTTTTGTTCCTTTAAATTGAATGTCATATGTGTGTGCACCCAAGAATAATGACCAACGTTGAAGACGAGCAGGAGTCATGGCTGGGACTCCCTTTTGGAAAAAATTATACCAATACCAAATATTGATGAAATTTCTTTACTCCCCATACTAGACTTAAGGCCTCTCAATCAAGTTGAGCATAATTCTTCTCTGCTACTGTCAAGGACCATGAAGCAAATGCAATTGGTTTATCGCGTCCATTTCTCAGTTGATGTGACAACACTGCTCCAATGCCATATGGTGAGGCATCACACCCCAGTCTGATGGGCAGTTTCAGATCAAAATGAGTAACGACTTTATCAGGTGTAATTAATCTTTTTGTTTCTGAGAATGCTTTCTCACAGTCTTTTGTTCGCTTCCAACGTGCATTTTTCTGTAGTAGGGCAGTGGGTATAGTACTGTGGATATGTCTGGTAAGAACTTGTGATAATAATTCACTAGGTCCAAGTAAGATTTCAGTTGTGACACAGACTAGGGTGCTTACATTACTGCCTCAATTTTATCAGTCGACCTGTGCAGGTCCTCTGTATCAATTGCATGTCCACAATAGGAAATGCATTCTTGGAAAAATGCACATTTGTCTTTATATACTCTGAGTCCGTATTCCTATAGTCGGGTTAATACTCTTTCCAAATTATTTAAATGGTCTACATCATACAATTGTGACATCCAGGTAACATGGTGTACCTGGTATTCATTGTAGGACTTGATCCATTGCTCTCTGCCATAGTGATAGTCCAAACACAAGACAGTTATGTTGTAATAAGCCTTTGTGTGTTTTAATGGTTAGATATTTCTTGGACGCGTCCTCTATTTCCATCTGTAAGTACGCTTGAGCTAGGTCAGTTTTGGAGAAGCAGTCACCCCCTGAGAGATCTGCAAAGATGTCCTCTATTTTAGGCAAAGGAAACTGTACAGTACGAAGTACTGAATTTATTGTCATTTTGAAATCTCTGCAAATGTGAATTCTTTCCCGCTTTGTCTTTCTTTACTACCGGAACTATAGGTATAGCCCATTCACTGTTTACACGGGAGCCTGTGAAGATTTACATGCCAGCCACAGCAGAGGGATCTATTAAGATCTCTCCATGCTGTGTCTGCACTGCAGAGCCCAGGAGCGCACTGCAGACATATGGCCAGGACTCACCGCCAGAAGACAGGTGAGCCAGGGGGAGAGGATGTGGCGGCATCAATTGAGGGTAGGATGCCCCCGAGGAGGGATTAGTTATCCGCAGAGTGGGAGGGGGGATCTAATACCCACAGGGGGAGGGGGGTCGGATCGGACACCCACGGAGGGGAAGGGGGGTCGGATTGGGCGCTCACAGGGCGACTGGATCGGACACCTGTGGTGGCCAGGGGGGGGTTTGTGGCCAGATGGGACACCGGAGGACACGGGGGGAGGAGGTGAGACACAGCGGGGGAATAGAGAGTGGGAGAGTGAGGGAGAGACATGCAGCAGTTAGGAAATCCTTATGTACACCTCAGCTACATGGGGAAAAGTATCTCTAAATCACCCCCTCTCCGGTGAGAGCTCAGGCACACAGCAAATCCCATATTGTTTACTGCGCATGTGTGATGAATGGTATCCAATCAGATGCTGCCTATGCAGTGATTGGCTGATTACTTTCCTTAGCTGCATGTGATTTTTATGTGGAATGCACACACAGTCTTCTGGGAGTGCAAGTAGTCAGCTGTCTCCTGTCCGTCATACTGCTGTACTTTTAAACCTCAGCTGCTCCCCTCACGAGTCCCATTATTGCTGCTGCCAATGCTTCATCACATTATACCAGCTACTACTTGGTGACATGCTGCAATATTGTTAACACTTCAACAACCTGAACACCCACTGGATCCTCACCATTGTATAGATAGGGATAAAAGGAAATCCGGAGGTAAACCAGACACATGCTCAGTCTTTTTCAGCAGCGTGTTCAGTGTTTGTGTAGCCCAGATAATAAAATTATTGCAATGACATGAATGGTGTTTCCTATTTAGCTTCCCGCTATTGCGGCTCACTAACAAGTTGAGTCTGTGACTACTAACCCCTTCCCTGAAGTTACAAACACGCCTTTGTGATAAAAAAAAGACTATTCTCCGATATTTAAGGGGATGTAGTCTGGAAGCCGACGGTCTAAATGCCGACCTCCAGCTTCCAGACTGCTTTATCCTTACTAGGGATGAATGACAGGTGTCTAAATCTAGATGCCTATCATTTGCCCGACGTCGGGAGACCGGCGCCTGGCATCCCGATCGAGCGCCGGGTTTCTATTGTTGTCTATGAAAAATAATGAATAGTTGGTCTGATGGTCTATTGTGATCTATTGCCACCTATCTTCCGACACCTTGGCCCAAAAATATGCATATGCTTAAACAGAAAACCAGGTGTAAGGAAAAGTATGAACAATACTTCACAAAAGAACATTTATTATAAACAGCATTTATCTCTAGCCCATTTCCACTTTCTTATGTCTTCTGTCTCCCTGTCTCACCAGTACCTTCTATTGCCTCTACACTTTTAAATGTAAGCTCTCACAAGCTGGGCTCTCCCTCCTCTTGTGTCAAATATGCACTTGTGATTAAGAACACCAGTACTGATCAGGTCATGTTGGGTTATCTTGTTGCTGCACTACTGTTGCATCTCCTCAGATATAGTTCTGCATTATTGCTCCTATGTAGGAGGTGCATTATTATATCTACGTATATTTGGATGATCGTTTGCGTTACTACTTAAGCTTACCTGGAAATAACTTGATTGTGTTAGATGAAAAACCATGTAATAAATGATCCTCCAATCCTGTGGATTCCTAAACGTGAACTAAATATTTGCCAGAATCCACGTGATTTTGAGTAACATCTTCACCAACTAATATTTTATGATTCAAGTTATATTGGCAAGCTCATTCAGCTGTGCTCGTGATCAAAAAGTAGCAATTGATTGGCAGTTGAAACAGAAGAAGTTAACTTATTATTGCCAGTAGGTGATAGACTCACCTTTTCAGAATCAGAAGCTGAAGCAATTTTATACAAGACAGTATGCATGATGAGACAGAATCAATGCCATTGGAAAATATCAATAGAGACCTGTCTTGCTTGAAGAAAAAAGAAATAGACTTTTATTACCATGGTGTGTCACTGACTATTATAATTGCAAGAAAATAGCACAAGGATTTTGTATACGCAATTGTCCCTCTATAGGACATCCTATTATATCAGCACGAAGTTCCTTGTTCCAATCTGCAGCCACGTATCTGGATTCTCTTCTACAGCTGCTGATTCAAGATCAGCTCATCATCTTTTGGATACCACCTTTTTGCTGAAAAAATGGAAAGGATACCTAGTATTCCAGAAACTAGCTGGCTTTTCACTGTTGATGTTGTCAACTTATATACTGTCATTCCTCCTGAACAGGGACTATCTGCGGTAAAAAGATTTTTACTGAAAAGTGAACTATTTAATTCTCAACATAGTGATATTATGGCACAGCAATTGGAATTGATACTTACCAATAATTTCTTTCTGTATGATAATAAGTATTATTTACAGATAAAAGGTTATGCAATGGGGTCCAGTGTGGCCCCATCTTATGCAAACATTTATATGTTTTCGGTTGAGGATTCAGGGCATGATTCAGACCTGCTCGGGAGCGCTGAGTGCTCGCAAGCATGTCGATGTTGGCCCAGTGCACATGCGCACGAGGGAGCCGGCTCCGTCGTGCGCATGCGCGAGACCCGGATAGCAATGGCCAAGCCGTTGCTATGGGTCTCGCTACAAAGGGGGTGTGCTGTCGATGGTGAGTGACAGCACGCCCCCTTTGGTGGGCATGCCGGGGGCGTGGCTGGCCAGATGGAGGCATTCCCATGGGAACGCCTACCGTCTGGGGCTGGCCCCACTGACATCACAAGTGATATCAGTGGGAGTGCTCTCGGCTCTGATAGAGCAGAAAGCACTCCAGGGCTTGCAGCAGACGAGACCCTACCACAAGGGTCTTGTCACAAGCCTGATGGTCATGATGGTCTCGGCCATCGCGACCATCATTTTGGCCGCTCGCTATAGCTGTGGATGGACACCCACAGCTATGCGAGCGGCCAGGAGGCCACTAAAAAAAAACAGAGGGACGGCCCTGATTTAGAGCGAGCGCTCTGTCAGAGCATCTGGCTCTGAATCAGGGCCTCAGTGGTTTTTTTCAGATATAGAGATTGCCCCAAAAATTCTGTTATTTACTAGATACAGTACTTAGATAGCCTGCTTATTACATGGACAGGATCTAAGGAGTATTTTATTGATCTGATTGACCTCTATAACAGTACAAATAGACCTATTAAGTTCACATATAACCTTAGTCAAGAGCAAATACATTCTTAGATGTGAATTTTATAAAATCAGGCAACACACTTCTTATTAGTGTGTATATCAAAAACATTGCAACACTTTGTTACAAACTAATAGCTGTCATCCTACAAATATTATTCATGGTCTCCCATATTCCCAAATGTTTAGCATCAGACATATGTATATAATAAGCGAGAAAGTATGTCTGTAGCAAGAAAAACGGGAATTCTTATACAGCGTTACACCTGAAAGTGAGCAGCTAACAGTCAGATCTCAGTCCCCCCAATGACTAATAAACTTTGAACTAAAAAAATGATTGAAAAACTGACACAAGCGCTACCTCTTTAACCAAAAAAGTTCATGATAGATGATGATAAAGATGGTAGAATTACTTATGTAACTATGTCTGGTACATTGAAAACAATCATAGGGTGTACACTATTTATTGACATGGAACATATAAGTATAAAACACAATACATATGACACATAAAAACTTCAGCTTGGTAACTCTGATGTAAATAACTATGTCACCAAGAAATCACAGATGCATGACATATATAATACATATAAGTCCAATCCCGGTGTTTATAATATAAGGTGGCTGCTTTACCAGAATTATGCAGGTCATGGGCATAGGTGTAAAAAATTGCGGAGAGGTAGTCCGGGTCCCTCAAATCCACAGGTCCATTGATTCTCCACAATCCTGGTGCTGCAGTGGTTCTAACTCCCTCCTGCCAACGTGTTTCGGTACTCCGTGTACCTTTATCAGGGCCTGGAGGTGTAGATGATTGGGCTCTCTTAAATACCCCTTTTGATGATGACTTCCGGTTCCGGTTATCGCGGACCGGAAGTGGTCGTCCGTTTCTAATTGCAGTCCCTCTAAAACATTCTGTATATCCTCCCAGCTTGAAAGCAGCATGTAGACATGTTCTTGTTTATTCCGAAGATTCCCTTTATTTATTTTCTATGAACGCTTGTTTATAGCGTCAAACCGGAAGTTCGAGTCATCAAACCGGAAGTGACGTCATCGAGGGTTACGGAAAAACATGTCCCAGGAAATATGGAGCGTGAAATTAGTTCCACATCATAATAGGCTGGGACAGCAGCTCTAAAAGAGGAAAAAAATACACCAATGAGCAGCATTTGTAAAACTATAATAAATACAATAAATACAATAAAATGTTTAAAAGGCCTATATATATGTATAATGTGAATAATTAGTCTGAAATACAATTTAGAGGAACCATTTGAGTTCGAAATCCTGGTTCAGACCCGTTGGACTCAGGGTTTTCAGCCTATAAATTAATTTCATTTCGGCCATTGCTAAATTCTTTTCTATATTTCTATCCTTCCAATTGTTTTTCACATGTTTCAAACCTAAAAAATATTTTATATGTTCCACCGAACTGTTGTGTGTTGAACGAAAATGTTCTGAAAGATGGTGGCTTTGAAGACCCTTTTTTATATTTCTTAAATGTTTTGCTATTCGGGTCTTAAGAGGTCTCGATGTTCTGCCAACGTAGGCCAAACCGCATTTACATTCTATTAAATAAAGAACATTGGCTGTGTGGCAAGTGATGAAGTCCTCTATTTTAATTGTCACGTTATTGACTTTAATTTCTGTATATTTTGAAGCTTCGGCTTTGATTTGTTTACATCCTGGGCACAATCCACACCTGTGGAAACCCTTTGTTCGTACTGAGTTTTTAAAGTTTGATGGAAGTGCACTTTTGACCAGATGATCTTTTATGTTTTTTGCTTTGCGGTATATGAACCTTGGTTTCTTAGGTATTATTTATTTTAACACTGGGTCACTACATAATAAGTGCCAGTGTTTAGACACTATCCGTTCAACCGTTTTATGTTCCGCATTGTAATTCATAATAAAAGCCGACTCATGGTCTTTGACCTGTTTGTCTGAATGGTCTCTGTTGGGTTTCAAAAGGGAATCTCGATCTTTAGCCAGAGTCTCTTCCATAATGGATGATAGAACAGTTTGATCGTAACCTTTGGCTTTAAATAGATTTTTCATAGTAATCATCTGTTCTTTACATACCGAATTTTCACTACAGTTTCTCCTCACTCTCAATAGTAAAACAGATTGAATGAGAATGATATGAATATTGCTTTTACATTTGAGAGCAGTAAAGAACGGATCAATTTCCTGGACCTCACAATTTATATTACTGAAAAAGGAATCAATACAATGACCTATAATAAACCGACGAATGTGAACACTTATATTCCTAGAGATAGCCAACATCATCAAAATTGGCTAAGAGGTGTACCAAAGGGTCAACTATTGAGAGTGAGGAGAAACTGTAGTGAAAATTCGGTATGTAAAGAACAGATGATTACTATGAAAAATCTATTTAAAGCCAAAGGTTACGATCAAACTGTTCTATCATCCATTATGGAAGAGACTCTGGCTAAAGATCGAGATTCCCTTTTGAAACCCAACAGAGACCATTCAGACAAACAGGTCAAAGACAATGAGTGGGCTTTTATTATGAATTACAATGCGGAACATAAAACGGTTGAACGGATAGTGTCTAAACACTGGCACTTATTATGTAGTGACCCAGTGTTAAAAGAAATAATACCTAAGAAACCAAGGTTCATATACCGCAAAGCAAAAAACATAAAAGATCATCTGGTCAAAAGTGCACTTCCATCAAACTTTAAAAACTCAGTAGGAACAAAGGGTTTCCACAGGTGTGGATTGTGCCCAGGATGTAAACAAATCAAAGCCGAAGCTTCAAAATATACAGAAATTAAAGTCAATAACGTGACAATTAAAATAGAGGACTTCATCACTTGCCACACAGCCAATGTTCTTTATTTAATAGAATGTAAATGTGGTTTGGCCTACGTTGGCAGAACATCGAGACCTCTTAAGACCCGAATAGCAGAACATTTAAGAAATATAAAAAAGGGTCTTCAAAGCCACCATCTTTCAGAACATTTTCGTTCAACACACAACTGTTCGGTGGAACATATAAAATATTTTTTAGGTTTGAAACATGTGAAAAACAATTGGAAGGATAGAAATATAGAAAAGAATTTAGCAATGGCCGAAATGAAATTAATTTATAGGCCGAAAACCCTGAGTCCAACGGGTCTGAACCAGGATTTCGAACTCAAATGGTTCCTCTAAATTGTATTTCAGACTAATTATTCACATTATACATATATATAGGCCTTTTAAACATTTTATTGTATTTATTGTATTTATTATAGTTTTACAAATGCTGCTCATTGGTGCATTTTTTTCCTCTTTTAGAGCTGCTGTCCCAGCCTATTATGATGTGGAACTAATTTCACGCTCCATATTTCCTGGGACATGTTTTTCCGTAACCCTCGATGACGTCACTTCCGGTTTGACGACTCGAACTTCCGGTTTGACGCTATAAACAAGCGTTCATAGAAAATAAATAAAGGGAATCTTCGGAATAAACAAGAACATGTCTACATGCTGCTTTCAAGCTGGGAGGATATACAGAATGTTTTAGAGGGACTGCAATTAGAAACGG
Source organism: Taudactylus pleione (assembly GCA_031769625.1). Lineage (NCBI taxonomy): Eukaryota > Metazoa > Chordata > Amphibia > Anura > Myobatrachidae > Taudactylus > Taudactylus pleione. Next base: position 5,302,331 of record JAUIMM010000670.1, read on the forward strand.
ACGACCACTTCCGGTCCGCGATAACCGGAACCGGAAGTCATCATCAAAAGGGGTATTTAAGAGAGCCCAATCATCTACACCTCCAGGCCTTGATAAAGGTACACGGAGTACCGAAACACGTTGGCAGGAGGGAGTTAGAACCACTGCAGCACCAGGATTGTGGAGAATCAATGGACCTGTGGATTTGAGGGACCCGGACTACCTCTCCGCAATTTTTTACACCTATGCCCATGACCTGCATAATTCTGGTAAAGCAGCCACCTTATATTATAAACACCGGGATTGGACTTATATGTATTATATATGTCATGCATCTGTGATTTCTTGGTGACATAGTTATTTACATCAGAGTTACCAAGCTGAAGTTTTTATGTGTCATATGTATTGTGTTTTATACTTATATGTTCCATGTCAATAAATAGTGTACACCCTATGATTGTTTTCAATGTACCAGACATAGTTACATAAGTAATTCTACCATCTTTATCATCATCTATCATGAACTTTTTTGGTTAAAGAGGTAGCGCTTGTGTCAGTTTTTCAATCAATTTTTTAGGGAAAGTATGTCTGTCTGTCTGTTTGTCCATCTGTTTGTTCCTTATGTTCTTTAGGACCTAGCTCCTCCAAATTTGGCATGGTGGTGTATTTTAGGTTTTTGCCTAGGTTTGAATGTAGGGCCCGCTTCAGACCTGCTCGCTAGCCTGTCGTTTGCAAGCAGCCAGGCGATTTTTGCAATCTGCACATGCGTACACATCGCAGTGCACGTGCGTGAACTAGTCCATGCGATCGGGAAGCGTTCACTCACTGCGCATAGACAGCTCACTAACTAGAGTGACAGGACAAGCCGTTTGTGGGTGGTGATAGGGGATGGACCATGAAAACAGGGGAGTGGTGGTGCGAACACAGGCATGCCTGAGCATCTCGATGCCATTACAGAGGCGTCCATAATTAAGACACAGCGTCATAGTACACATCACATGGTTGAAAATCACACTGAATCACTCGCAGTGCTTGCAGTAGGGTATGGTCAGTCACAAGTGCTGCTATCGCTTCTGATGGTACTCAATGTTACCGATGGTTGCATACACTTCCTGGACATGACGTGTGAATGTGGGCGTCTTATGACTGGCTGGTGGGCGTCTGCATACACAGAGCGTTAACATGCTAAGACATAGTGGATGTGCTATTGCCTTGCCATGTGATCGCAGATTTGCATACTTTTGCTACGTGCGAATGCATCTAGTGAGCGGGTCTGAATTGAGCCCTTAGTCAGGGCCACACACTGTCACAAAATCCCTAAAAATGGGGACACTCTTATATTACATAAGTTTTGGGGCTGGCTCCAGTGGAAATTGACAGTCTGCCAAAAACCTGTGAGAAAGCTACAAAAGTATCCTTCTAAACACAGTCTGTGCAAACTTGATGACTCATGCGAGTTCATATTAAATCCTGACAGGTTTAGGATACTGACACCTGTCAGTAGGTATCCTAACCCTTCTCCTACTCCTACCCATAACCTTAACCCTCCGCGGTGCTTAAACCTAATCTCCCCCCAGTGTGTAAACCTAACCCTCCTGCCCTAGTGCCTAACCCTAACCTCCACATAGTGGCTATCCCTAACCCCTAACCTTCCCCCTAACCCACTACTTACTTTCGGGATTTTGACAGGTGTCGGGATTCCATCACTTGTATTCTAAGTGCCAGCATCCCCTTTGCTGGGATATTGACTGGATTCCTGTATTTGCATGCAAGGCAGGGCATCTTAAAAGAGGAGGGGGCCCATGTGCATTCCCATGCGGGGCCCCCTCCTCTCTCACTGGTGGCCAGCAGCCAACTGATGTGGCTAGCCAGCCACTGGAGCATTAGTAGACTCTGGGCACTAGAGCGTATTTGCAGAATGCTGGAAAATGGCCACTGCATCCATTTTCCAGCGTTCTGTGCATGCGCAGTAGACTCTGGGCACTAGAGTGTGCTCGGAGTCTACTGCGCATGTGGAGAACACCGGAAAAATGGCCGCGGTGGCCATTTTCCGGTGTTCTAAGCAGTGCTGACACCCGACACGGGACCACAGACAGGTGAGTTTAAAATAATATGGGTGCAGGGTGCCCCGCACACACTGCACCCATTATAGATATGCCACTTATGCAAGGGCATAACCACAGTTGTGGAGCACATAGCAAGATCTTAAAAGGGCCCTCCCACAGGTAAAAAAAATACATACATTTGCCCCCACACAGAGCCCATTCATGTTATGCCACACAGACTCCATTCAGGGTATGCCACACAGTAGTACCCCTTATACATATTATGCCATGTTGTAGTAGTGCCCCTTAGTCATTATGCCACACAGTAATGCCCATTACACATAATACCACACAGTAATGTCCTTTTGCAGATTATGCCCCCCTGCAATTCACCTCCCCGTGTCCCTCCAGCAGCCATTCGTCTCCCCCTGTGTGCCATCAGCACGTGTGGATTTGGGACTGGGCTGCCAGCTAATTACAGCTGGTGCACCAGCATGCAATGGTAGACAAGGACAGATCGCCGGCAGAATTTCAATTTTGCGCTGTTTCCGAGCCAATCGGAGCTTGCGGACCGGCAGCAAATCAGGATCCATCACTATGCCGCGATGCCGGACTGGTGTGCAGTCCCAGTCGCAGAGAAGCTGCTTCTATGGGAAGTTCTGTTTGTGATAAAAGGTATGTGTATTTTTATTGTTCACTTGATCCTGATGAAAGTTAGTAAAACTGAAACATTGATCATCTACCTTGTGTATCTGTGGAACATTATTACAAGATACGAGTGCTGCACCTTCCATTGCTATATTACTTATTTTGTCAGGGCACTGAGCGCAATACTATATTGTTATATTGCACCAAACCACATGTTTTGGTTTGGTTTTAGATCTAGATTAACTTTTGTGTTTTGGTTTTGGATCTTGTTTTGCAAAACCAGCCTAATGTGTTTTGGTTTTGGATCTGTAGTTTTTTCCAAAAATGTTAAAACAGCTGAGATCACATTATTTGGGCTTGTTTTTGTTCCTACAGTATTATTAATCACAATAACAATAATTTCAAGTCATTTTCAGTCAATTTTGACTACCTCATAGCTCACTATATTGTTTTCATCTAGTTTAGGCCAAAAGGTTCCACAAAGCTGGCTGGCTGACTTAGCTAAGTGACAGCAGTGGGCGGCACAAACACGTGGCAGAACAACTTCAAACATCGAGTGGCACTGCAGTAGCAGATTAATATAAATTTTACAATGCTGTAGAATGTTTTCATTAATCAATAACTAGATCAGAGGCCCAAGAGCAGTACATGGAAATGGAGGTGGAGTATGTAAAGACATTGATTAACTGATTAATAATTATTTTATTAGTACTATATAAAAAACAAATCCGAAAAGTGAAAAATGGATGAAAGTAGTGCATTAATTGATTGATTGATTGATTGACTAATTAATTATAATTGATTTATTAAGAAAATGTAATTTAAGGCCATAAAATAATACAATGTTAATAACCAAGGATTTCTCAGAAGGGTTGAAAGAAAATCCAAGAAAATTAATTGTTGCACTGCAGAGCAGCAAACTCGAAATCAGCCTATCTTATATTAACAAATATTAGGAGGCTGACCTGCAGGCCAAACTACCCCCTTCTAATTGGGTAACACAACCCCATGTAGTACATTTATGAGGTGCACCTGAGAGTCTGAGTATGAGGTATAATAATACCATGTTTTTTCTCCTAAATTTAGTCCACAAGAAGCCAAATAACAAAAAAAAATGTTTGTCTATCCTAAAAGACCACCCCCCAAAAATACAGTCCATAATGAAAAGAAAAGTGGTGCAAAATGGAATTGTCCTTGGTCCCTCCCACCCGCCCTTATGTTGTATATTAAAAAGGACATGCACAGTTTATCAAACCAAAGGACTGTCAGTGGGTGTCTGAAGTCCTTGGTTTGCTTGGGCCCCCACAAAACAATTTTTTGGAAGGACTACCTCCGATCATTAATTAGGAGGTTGATGTTGAGGGCATTGGTGGTGGAGATTACATGTGCTGGTCCAAACTGCTGGTAGCTGATGCTGGACTGCTTGTTATTATTATTTTACATTTATTATTATTTTTGTTAAATAAATCACATGAACTTGCTGCAAATGACACAACAGGGAGGAGGTGCCTACATGGTTAATGTCCCTACCTTTACTAACTTTGGCCTAACAAATTGTACAGATGCCTTCACAAATGTTCTCAGGATATTGGTTAAAATAATTCAACACTCAAGATGTGGATTTTTCTAGTCTCATGTCCAAGCATGACAATGGCTTTCTTTTTATCATGAGCAAGAACTGTTGCCACTGATGGCTGACTTCCTTATCACCAACATCCTCATTAGCGTCAGATAGCACACAAATCTCCCACCTTCATCCTCTTGTTGCACTTCCTCCACACTATCATCCACAATTTCTATTATGTCACCATCTTTACTTGTGCTGCTCATCCCCACATTTGCAGCGGGTGCAGAAATGGCAAAAGGAGGCTCCTCTACGAGTACAGTATCAGAAAGGTCACGCTAACAAATAGCACTCATGGACACACTTAGGCCCTGATTCAGAGCCGGACGCTCTGACCAGAGCGCTCGCTCTGAATCAGGGCCCACCTCCATAAATATGGAGCGTCCTCCTGGATGCTCGTATAGCTGTGGGTCACCACCCACAGCATATACGAGCGTGCAGGATGATGGTCGCAATGGTCTTGACCATCGCGACCATCGCCACTGCGAGCAGAAGCCTGCGGTTGAGTTTCTCAACCGCAAGGCCAGGAGTGATTTTGGCTCTATCAGAGCCAAAATCACTCCCACTGACATCACTAGTGATGTCAGTGGGGCCGGCTTCTGACGGTAGGCGTTCCCTTGGGAACGCCTCCGTCTGGCAGGCACGCCCCCGGCACGCCCACCAAAGGGGGCGTGCTGTCAATCAACATCGACTGCACGCCCCCTTTGATCAGACACTACGAGCGAAGGAAAGTCCTTCGCTCGTCGCGTCTCGCGCATGCGCACGACGGAGCTCCCTCCGTCGTGCGCATGCACAGTGCAGACCATCGACCCACTTGCGAGCGGGCAGCCGCTTACGAGTGAGTCTGAATCAGGGCCTTAGGCTCTCAGGGATTTGTGATGGTTCAGAAGTTTGTTCTTCTGCCTTAGAGATTTTTTTAGCACTGATTTTCTAGTTTTCATTTTTTTGACACCTCTTCTAGTACCTGAGCGAGATGGTCTTGCATCGTTATGTGAGGCAGAAGAAAATGCCTGACTGACAGCAGTTGCAGGGCCACCACTCAAAAACAAATGCCTAGTCCTGAGCCTTCCTTTGGCAATCTTATGTTTTTTTGCCATCAACTTTCCCTTTATTAGAGGTTTTAGTTTTCCTTTAGCATTTTTTAATATTGTTTTGATTTCTGATGCCCTGACTTAAACCCTCTTTTATTATTATTATTATTCTTCTTTATTTATATGTCGCCATAAAGGTTCTGCAGCGCCTTACACAGTACATAAAAGAGCATACAATAAAAACAGTTATTAATCATAAAAAACAAAGCAGGACAAGGACATGGTTTATAAACATAGCTGCATAACAAAAGCAGCAGGGCATCAGCAACCAAGTGTTAGGTGCCAATTGGGGACTTAGGAGTACATGATAGTATAAGTAGGGGAATGAGGGGTGTGGCTTGGCGGGCAAGCAGAATAGACAAGCCAAAACGAGGCTCCTCAAACTACCGCAAAAAACGGCTGGTAACCGCGGATTTATACTGGCCCTGAGGGTTGCATCCTGATAAAGGATAACCGGTGGTGCAGTGGATCCCTTGTCTGACCTCTCGGGAGTAAGTCGGAGCGGCGGGACCATCGCGGCCTACCCGACTACCAGCATCCCTGGCCTCGAGTGGTATACTCGGCCTGCAGCGGCACTGATCGTTGCCAAACCACTCAGCGTTTTACTCACGCTGCCTGGACATATCATACCTTCCGGGTACCTTAGGATCAGCAGTCTCCAGCGCTGGGGGTCGCCCTGAACACTCCCGGCTGTGTCGTGCTCGTGGGCTTCTGTGCTATTTTCTGAGTTTCGGGATCGCGAAAGCAGCCGGGGCCTTCCAATACCTCTGGAGCCGCGGCCACAATTTTTGTAGACACGGAGCCGCATAACCCCGTGGTTTGACTGGCTGTGCGTGGTCCTGCGGTCACACACGTAACCAGCGAACAGATTTCTAGCGGCACCAGAGGAACTGCTGCTATTGCCCCTATTACAACCGGGGAAGCTGCTTGGTGGCCTTTAATTATATATAACACCTGAAGTGTACTTGCCCACACCCCATGCTACAGGCACTGTCATCACCCAGCCTCCGCAAGCCAAAGTTGTTATCCCTTGATGAGTGTGGTTTTGCTGGTCAGGCCCCACTATCTGAGGGATCATACTATACTTGGCTGTAATTATATATTTCTTCATATTTTTTTTTCTCTTCTTTTTCCTTTTTCTTTTTCGTATATAAAACCGTTATTCACCACTAGATGGTGGTATAACTCACCTCATTCAAAAAGTTACTGTAAACTGCTATGTGAACCTTCGTGATGGGCATTGTCACAGCCATCCTACTACGATATTGACTACCAAACAAGTGTCATTTTTGTTCTTTTTTCTCTCTTTAACTTGCTGACTGCATTATGGATAAATTTGTTGCTCCAAATACCCCTAAAACACAAAGAGCTAGGGGCAGTGGCAGAAAGGGTGACCAAACCATGGATATTGTAGAAGACGCATCTCTTTCTTCAATTAACACCACTGACCATAATGCCAGTTCTACATCCGTGACATCATCACTATCCTATGCCGAGATTGTCAGAGCTATAAAGGAAACAGTGGAACCTTTACTACAAAAACAGGCGGATAAGTTTATGGGAGCTGTAGCTGATCTAAAATCACAAATATCCTCAATAACACACCAAGTGTCTGTGAATGAAAATAGAATCGGGACTAACTTCCATAAGATTTCTGAACTGAAGCAACAGGTTTCATCTTTAACGTCTAATCAAGCACATTTACTAACTAAGGTGGATGACCTAGAAAATAGGTCACGACGTAGTAATCTCAGACTCGTAGGCCTGAAGGAGTCTGTAAAGGGTCCTGACCTTACCGAATTTTTGATGTCAGACCTTCCCGGCTTGTTGGGCCTGTCCTCAGAATTGTGCTCGTTGAAGATTGAAAGGGCTCACCGTCTGGGTCCACTCAGAGATTCTAATAACTCCAGACCCAGAGCCGTAATTTTTAAATGTTTAAACTTCAGACATAAGGAACTTATTTGGATGTCGGCAAAACAGAAGGGTCCCTTGCAACAAGAAGGTCAACGCCTCCTAATTTTCCTGGACTACTCAGCCGAAGTCTCAAGGGCTCGTAGAAGTATGTCACCTATATGCTCTCAACTGATTAAAGCGGGAATTAAATTCACTCTTATGTACTCAGCCAGGCTTCGTATTTTTACGCCCAATGGCATAAAGGATTTTATGGAGGTGTCAGATGCTCAAGCCTACCTAAGGGAAATGGAACAAGAAACCGACTCGCCTACCATGGATCAAGCTGACTGATGGGACTTTAGCCCTTTAGGATCAATATTGACCCTAAGCTCAATATCACTTAAGTATCCATTTAATGTTGATATTTGTAACGTTATATTTTTCTTGCTTACAGATACAAAGAGGTTTATACTTATCTCTGTTACACGTGGCTTACTTGTTTTATTGAAGGAGCCCGTTATTAGATAATTCATAGTCTTTCTTTTTGGTCATCATAGTTGGGAGTTCTCTAGTTAGTTCATATACACTGATTCTGATCTAGTCAATTATAAATTCTTGACGGTTTATATGTTTGGCTGTGACTACGCTGTTATGGTATATTTACCCTATCTTTATCATGTTCTCATTTTACTTTCCTGTTATTTTTGTTTTCGTCTTTTTCTTTTACATGATATTTTCAAATGTATTTTCCAGCAGTGGTGCTCTATTAGAACATGTAGGACATGAGGATAATGTCTTCCAGGTATTCTGAGTTGTTTTGCTACCCATGTCATTCCTGTTGTCTATGCTGCCTCTTTAATGATCCTCAGAAGTTAGATCTCTATGGTAGGGGATCCTATAGAAAATGGAATATGTACCAATCTCATTTATTGGTGCATAGATTACTCCATGTTTATTTTTTGTTATGACTTCCACTCTTAGATTCTGCACTTGGAATGTCAGGGGGATCCACTCCCCGGTGAAGCGCAAGCGAATATTAACATATTTAAATAAATTGAAAGCGGATATTACAGATCTCCAAGAAACCCATCTCTCCCCCTCTGAACATGATAAATTAAACATGTTGCATCAAAGAGTATTAGCTTCTTCATCGTACTCTACCAAAGCACGTGGAGTAGCTATATTAATTAGAAAGGGGATCCCTCATATTGTCCATTCAACTGTTATAGATCCAAACAGCCGATATATCGTAGCAGATGTCACCTTAGAAGGCACAAGATATACCCTGTGTAATGTTTATGGCCCTAATAGCTATGATAAAAAATGTATTTTGAATTTAATAAATATATTGTACCCTTTAGCTGATACACAAATTATATTAGGCAGGGACTTTAATTTATAAAGAAAAAAGGTGTCTGCGCTGATGTCAGTATATAAACACAATATTGGTTAGTAATAACACTAAGATTTATTGTACATATAAAATGAACTGCAGTTCAACAAGTTACAAATAAAACCTAATCACATGATGTAAGCCTGTGTTATATATACCAAAATTCAATAAAAAATAAAAAATAATAAAAAAATATATATATAGAACCACAAGTATGGACACAAAATAATGATCACCAACAGTATCTATATGCCACCAGATGGATAATGTTCCAGTATAACAAAGTCTATATAATGTTCACCAATGCAGTCATGTAATGAGTGATCACAAATAGTGACTCATGTAGTAGATATTCTCGCAGCAAATATATCATGTATGGAAACGCTGATGTAAAAGCCAGCTGCTCCTATGTAGGTCAAAATATGATCACCAATCCTGATGCTCACATGGTTAAAACAGCTGTGCAAGGCTTACCACACTGTGAGTGATCCGAGCAAGCCGAAGGCTGAGATAAGGGTAGTCGCGCCGCTCCAGCGGCTCCCGACTGGTGACTGGAGGTGGCTCAGCGCTACGTGTGAGCTCCAGGAAACGGCTGGTAATAATCGTGCACCTCCACGCATGAGACAAATAGGCAGTGTGTGACATGCAATCACATACACTGATGGAGAAAAGCCATATGATCCTGCTGGTAACTTGTTAGTAGATGAAAACCGCAATGGAAATATAAAGGCAGTTCACAGAATCTATAGATCCTTAATCCTTGATGCGTTTCTCCCCTATTGCAGGTTTTTTTTTCAAAAGGCAAGTAGAAAGACCTCCCTCATGGAGAGGTCTTATATACATATATCTAATTAATCAATTAATCTCAATTCAATCCATCATTGTGGTTCTCAGCCAAAACACCTGAAATTGATACAATAGAAACCTGACATGCAGATACAAAAGGTGACAAATATCTTATTCAACGGATAAATTCCATAAATAGATAGTTATTATATTCAATGTATTATATAAATTATATAAATTATATTAAATTATATAAATTATATCACCATATTATAAAGATAATACAAATGTGCAGGTATGAAAACCTGCACATGCAAAAAGGAAGTACTCTAGTTACGTTTTGTTATATTTGTTTTTGATCTTAGTTTTGGGGATCCATACATTTATGTGTGGATAAGTGGGTTTAGATTATTTTTGAATATCAGTTCTATATTTATATGGGGGCATTGTCATTACAATGTGGACTAGATACTATTAGATACTTATTTATATATATATAAGAAATATCTGTGAATTTCTCAGATGAAGGCACTCACTTAAAAATTATTGATTTTATTGAGACATTTTTCTTCAAAAAACTTTTGGACGTTAAAGTCAGACACCATATTTGGTTGTGTCGACGTTTCGGTCCAATTTATGACCTTTTTCAAGACTAGTGTCTTTGAAATCACAAGTTTATAGATGTCGAAATCATATGTATGTTCAACAAACTGTATCAGAATCGCTGCCTGGCACAATGAGGATATGGACGTGTTAACATCACCTTATCCTTCATAGTGGCGGCATCAACAGCAACCTGCACAGCGCACACATGGAGCTCATCTATAAACTTGTGATTTGAAAGACACTAGTCTTGAAAAAGGTCATAAAGTGGACCGAAACGTCGACACAACCAAATATGGTGTCTGACTTTAACGTCCAAAAGTTTTTTGAAGAAAAATGTCTCAATAAAATCAATAATTTTTAAGTGAGTGCCTTCATCTGAGAAATTCACAGATATTTCTTATATTTTGGAACCCAAGGGTTTGGAGAGCACCCTGAACATATAACTTTTTAAGGTGTGAGTGCAGTATATTGGACTATATATTTATATATATATATATAGATATATATATATAATTTTTGTATTTATAGGTTGTATTAGTTGGGGATAATTTCGATTTATATGTGAGTCTCCTTTTTGTATTCTCTTTATAATATGGTGATATAATTTATATAATTTAATATAATTTATATAATACATTGAATATAATAACTATCTATTTATGGAATTTATCCGTTGAATAAGATATTTGTCTCCTTTTGTATCTGCACGTCAGGTTTCTATTGTATCAATTTCAGGTGTTTTGGCTGAGAACCACACTGATGGATTGAATTGAGATTAATTGATTAATTAGATATATGTATATAAGACCTCTCCATGAGGGAGGTCTTTCTACTTGCCTTTTGAAAAAACGCCTGCAATAGGGGAGAAACGCATCAAGGATTAAGGATCTATAGATTCTGTGAACTGCCTTTATATTTCCATTGCGGTTTTCATCTACTAACAAGTTACCAGCAGGATCATACGGCTTTTCTCCATCAGTGTATGTGATTGCATGTCACACACTGCCTATTTGTCTCATGCGTGGAGGTGCACGATTATTACCATCCGTTTCCTAGAGCTCACACGTAGCGCTGAGCCACCTGTATTCGGATTTCTAACTGCTACTCCAGTCACCAGTCGGGAGCCGCTGGAGCGGCGCGACTACCCTTATCTCAGCCTTCAGCTTGCTCGGATCACTCACAGTGTGGTAAGCCTTGCACAGCTGTTTTACCCATGTGAGCAACAGGATTGGTGATCATATTTTGACCTACATAGGAGCAGCTGGCTTTTACATCAGCGTTTCCATACATGATATATCTGCTGCGAGAATATCTACTACATGAGTCACTATTTGTGATCACTCATTACATGACTGCATTGGTGGACATTATATAGACTTTGTTATACTGGAACATCATCTGTCTGGTGGCATATAGATACTGTTGGTGATCATTATTTTGTGTCCATACTTGTGGTTCTATATATATTTTTTTTTATTATTTTTTATGTTTTCTTGAATTTTGGTATATATAACACAGGCTTACATCATGTGATTAGGTTTAGGGGACTTTAATTTAGTTGTTTCTCCAATTCTGGATAGAAAATCTACTTCACGCACTCGCCCTAACCAGCCCAAAGTTGGGCTTCAATATATGGCATCTCAATTAAATTTGGCAGATATTTGGAGAGTGAGAAACCCAGATGAGTTGGAATACTCCTGCTACTCAGCAACCCATAACACGTTCTCCAGGCTCGATTATTCTTTCTTTCTAATCCTTTATCCCCAATGGTTTTAGGTACAGCCATCGAACCTATTTCCATTTCAGACCACGCACCGGTTTGGATAGATTTTCAGGGGAAGTTCCTTCTGGGACCGTGCTCGCAATGGCGCTTCCCGGCTAAACTGGTTTCTTCACTCAAATTTAAAGCTAGGTTGGAGGCCGCTTGGTCTGAGTATGATGTTAATAACCAATGTCACAAAAATAATTCTAGTCTATTTTGGCAAACTGCTAAAGCAGTTATACGTGGTGATATTGTATCCTTCACGAAAAAATATAACATTGAACAAGGGGCCATGTACAAATCTGCTCAATCCTCTTTAACTGAAGTGTTTCAAACATTTAAAGCATCCCCCTCCTTAGTTAATAGGACAGCTTATTATGACTGCAGGCAACACTTTAACCAAGTTCTTACCCAGATTGACGAGCGTTATCGTCAGTCTGGTAGATCTCTTTTTTTTCAATATGGTAACAATCCTAGCCGTTTGCTATCAAACATGTTGAGAGGAGAGAGGGGTCATACTAATATAGCAGCACTTAAAGATGAACACTCAACCACACATTTTAAGGGGGACAAAATAGCAGATATCTTTTATCGATACTATCAGAGGCTGTATTCTCAGGAACCTATATCTGAATTGCAGAAACAATCTTTCTGGAGGGAGGTTTCTTTGCCGCAATTATCACTAGCACAAATGGAAAGCTTAACTAATGAATTCACTACTGGTGAGGTTGACCGACCTATAAAAGCGCTTAAACCCTTGAAGGGACCGGGCCCGGACGGTTTTAGTGGGGAGTTTTACAAAATACTTAGCCCGCACATTGTACAACCACTAACTGATTTTTATAATTCCCTACTAGCCGGGGAACCCCTTCCGCTACATTTTAACTCAGCTATAGTGAAAGTTTTGCAAAAACCCGGTAGAGACCTTCTTCTCCCCTCATCCTATAGGCCCATATCTCTACTTAATGTAGATTACAAAATCTTTACTAAATTGTTGGCAGAGAGACTTAAAATTATACTCCCCTCTATTATACACCCGGATCAGACCAGATTCATATGGGGCCGTAGTTCAACCACTAATATCAGGAAAGTTCTTGCTGTTTTACAGTTTCTACGTGACTCTCCGACGGATGATCCCGGGTTTCTTCTCTCATTAGACGCTGAAAAAGCTTTTGACTTGGTGACGTGGGATCATCTGTTCAAGACTCTTAGGCGGTTTGGTATGCCTCCCTCTTTTATTAACTTAATTTCTTCTTTATACTCTTCCCCTACAACGCAAGTGTTAACTAATAAATACTTATCACCCTCCTTTCTTATACAAAGGGGCACGAGACAGGGGTGTCCTCTCTCTCCTCTCTTATTCGCAGCTGCCCTCGAGACACTAGCCATAGCTTTGCGACAGTGCCAAAACTTCACAGGTATAAATGTTAGACATCAGGAATGCAAGCTATCCTTATTTGCTGATGATATGCTGCTTTTTATTTCAAGACCACTACTATCTATTCCAGCAATATTAAAAATTGTTGATATGTTTGGTTCCTTTTCGGGCTACCGCATTAACATAGACAAGTCAGAATTACTCCCAATTAACGCACCCTCTTTTTTAAATTCTCATCCTCACGTTACGTCTATATTTACAGTTATACCACATAAACTTAAATATTTAGGTATTTTCATTCCAACAGAACTCTCATCATTACATAGTTATAATTTTTCACCTGTTATACATAAAATCCGATCTCAATTACTACACTGGAAAGACCTTAAACTATCCTTATTAGGACGAGTAGTAGTAGTTAAAAGCATAGTGTTTCCTAAGTTAGAGTATTTGCTACAAATATTACCTATTATGATCACGAAGGCTGATGCTTTACTATGCTCGCAAATGTTTTCTAAATTTGTTTGGCATTACCGTAAACCCAGGATGAGTCGTTCTCGTACTTATCTGCCTAAAACTAGAGTTGGACTGGGTGTGCCACATATTGAGGGGTTTGCCAGATCTGCCCTCTTTCGTTATATAACAGATTGGCTGCTACACACTAGATACTTCACTGATCCTGTCCAAGAAGAAGCCCTTTTCCATCCGTATACACCAGCAGCTCTACTTCTATACTTCTAACTCAACTATACAAATTCCCTCAGGGATTAGATCTAATATATTATTCTGGGACACCTATAGAGCATGGATTACTATAAATAAGAGTCTAAAGAGAAACCCTTTTTCATCTCCCTATATATCCTCCTGGGGTAACCCGTCTTTCACCCCCTACCTCACTAACTCGAACTTTCGAACTTGGTATCAGAAAGGCATAATATCTATTAAAGATGTATTCGACCCAGGCGGCCATCTCCTTTCTTTTTCAGATTTAAAGGAAAAGTACAATATCCCCTACTCACATTTTTTCATGTTTTTGCAAATCCGCCACTACATTCAATCTTTAGACCCTCCTCCGGCTGCCTCCAGCCCTCCAGATATATTGCTATCAATACTATCTTCCTGTAAATTAATTAAATATCGTATTAGACATCTTTATTCTCATCTAGTTGAAGCATCTTCTCATACGTGGTCATCCGTCATCCAGGCATGGCAATCATAACTAATTGATTTATCGGATTTTGCACCAATTATTGACTGTTTGGACAAGATTCTACCAGCCCTTAAATCTGCTCGTTTACAGGAAGTACACATCCGTACTTTAAATCGTACCTACATAGCACCCGTCCAAAGGAGGCACTTTGTTCCCTCCGATACGGGCAACTGCATTAAGTGTGGTCAGTTTGAAGCCTCATTATCCCACAATTTGTGGCAATGCGGTAAAATTGCTAAATTTTGGAACAAATTATTGGATTACATAAATTCCATGTTACAATTACGATTACCCAAAACAGTTGCGCCATTTCTATTTGCGGAGTTTTCCTCTTGGGAGATAATTCATTCTTTACAACCTTGGAAATCCCTGTTGACTGTTATGGTCACTGTAGCTAAACACTTAATCCTCAAACATTGGATTTCCAGTTCAGCACCTACATTATCTGAATGGAAAACTGCTATGCTAAAAGTGTTATATCATGAGAGGCGGATGGCCACATGTGACATAGAAAGGGGTATTTTAGCCTTTTCCAAAAAATGGGAACCATACATAGCACAGTTACCTGACCACTTACAAGATAACATCTGGAAGGTATTCGAACATACGGAGTGGTTCTTACAGAGACAAATCATGTAATTACACTTTTACCATTCATTCTTTTCTCTCTTCTATATAGACAGGGACTTTGTCTAAGTACTTACACCTATATTTATACTTTCTAATAGTATAAGTTTTGACCCGATTATGACATGGGAATTCTTTGCGAAATTCTGCTGGTAACACATAATTCTTACAAAAATACATGCCTGGTTCTATAGACTGGGATGCCATTATGTAGTGTATATATTGTTTTATTTCATTTTATCTTATTTTACTTAATTTCATTTTATTTTATTTTTTTATTTCATTTTACTTTATTATTTTATTCTATGGTTATCTCCATGTCTTCTTATCGCTATTTCTAATCTACTGTGAAAAAAAAGGGACAGTAATTACTAAATTTGATTCTTAATTAATATTGACTGTATGTGTGTGTGCAAAATTTCGAAAGATTGAAATGTATACTCATATACTATGTAATTTTCTTTTTTGCTGTTCAATAAACAGTTTTCCAAAAAAAAAAAAAAAAATAAGTAGGGGAAGGAGAAGCATGTGTGGGATGAGGACCCTGCTCGTGAGAGCTTACAATCTAAAAGGGAAGGGCAGACAGACAGGGGTGACATAGATGGGGTAGATAGTAAGGAAGGAGCATGGAGCAGTGGATTAGTATATATACTGCAGAATGTGTGTGTATAAGATGCAGTGGCGTAACTAGGGCAGGGCGAGCGGGGTGCGTGCCCTGGGCGCCATTGGACCGGCGGTGCGGGGGGGCACCGCCGTCCACGGTACCGGCCCACCTGCCCTAGTTAGCCAGTGTAGTGCCAACCGCAATGAGTGCGGTCAGCGCTACACATTTACACAGGACTGGCGCTAGGCTTCCAGCGCCGGTGCTGTGCTGCACGCCTGAGCCCGTTCCCTCCCCCTGAGCGCTTGCCCAATAGCACCAGGAGGCGGGCTCAGGCTTTGCATAACACACGCATCGCCACCAGCGCTGGCGGCGATGCGTGTGTTAAACAGCAGCCAATGAGAGTCAGATAGACTCTCATTGACTGCTGCAGCACCCACTGCAAGAGCCGGACTTCCGTCCGGCTCCTGCAGTGGGTTATGGGACTGACGTCATGATGTCATGATGTCTGTCCCATAATGCTGAGTGCACCAGCCCGGGCGGGAGCGGCGTCGCGAGCAGGACCAGGAGCAGGAGCAGGGATTCAGGTAAGAATATATATTTTTTTTAACCTATCTGCACAACGGGGGAGGGGGGTGGCTACTACTGGGGGGACCTCTACTGGGGGAGGGGTGGCTACTACTGGAGGGACCTCTACTGGGGGAGGGGTGGCTACTACTGGGGGGACCTCTACTGGGGGAGGGGTGGCTACTACTGGGGGCGCCATTGGGAGGACCTACTCTACTGGGGACTACTACTTGGGGGGGGAACTACCACTGGGGGCATTATAAAAGGGGTCTACTACTAGAGGCACTGCACTCAGAGGACCACTACTGGGGGCAATAATAGGAAGGGCCACTACAGGGGGCACTGGATAGGGGGGATCACTACAGGGTGCCTGCATAAGGGGACCACTACTGGGAAAACTGCATGGGGGGGACTACTGCTGGGGGCACTATATAAAGGGCACTGCATAGGGGGGGGACTACTACTGGGGGCACCATATAAAGGGCACTGCATAAGGGGATACCGCTACTGGGCGCACTGCATTGTGGGGACTGCTACTGGGGGCACTGCATAAGGGGGAACACTACGTGGGGCACTGCATTTGGGGGGGCCACTACTGGGGGTACTGAGTAAGGGGAACTAATTGGGGTCTGTATAAGGGGGAACACTACTGGGGATACTGTATAAGGGGCACTACTATGGGCCTGCATAAGAGGGACCACAACTGCATACTGGGGTACTGTATAAGGGGTACTACTGGGGTTAAGGTGCATATGGATAGGAATGTTCAGCGTGAAAATAAAGGGGTGTGTCATGTTGACACGCCCCATTTTTAAGTGACCACGCCCATTTTTTTACGCGCGCCATCGGCGCGCGCACATCTCGGGTTGTTGGAGGCTCCCTATTCAAATTTGCCCTGGGCTCCAAATACCCTAGTTACGCCATTGATAAGATGACCCTATATTATGTCAAAATTAAGTTCTTCGTTCATCTTTCGCTATAACAAAAAAAAAAAATTTATTTTTGTGTATTTACATAAGAAATGTACAAAATAAAGTTGATGCACTTTTGTTACATTATAGCATCTAAATACATCCAGCTAAAAATGCAGAAATTATACTTTTGTCCCAGCTACTGCATGTTATGCCATGCTCCTGTGAGTGGGTGCTTCTCACATGCTAGCCCTACCCACAAAGAAGTGCAGCCATGCCCAACATACTGTAGCCATGCCCCCTCCATGGGGGGCCCCCAGATGTTGCTTTACCCAGGCCCTGGATTTGTCTCCTGGAGATGACAGGCAGAGACAGGAGGGAGCAGGGCTTAGTGGTGGGGTAGCAAGGCCATGGAGCGAGGGAGGTGGTTAAGAGTGGAGGAACAGGAAAGGTGGGGGAGAGAAGCAGAGGGTTGGAATGGAGACTGAGGAGAGAAGAAAGGGGGAACAGCAAGTGGAGTAGACTAGAGGTGGAGGATAGGGGTGGAAAAAGTAGGTAAAGTAGAGGATTATGTGGGCACAGAATAAGGGGGTGGTTGAAGTAAAGGTGTTCATGCTGTGATCGAGGTAATAAGTGAGATGAAAACTGTAGTGGAGACTGTGTGATATAGACACAGTGTGGATAAATGTAGTTAAATGTTCAAAAATACAGGTAAAAGAGCAGTGCTGCTAACGTATGAGCACAGCTACAAAGTGAAATATAAAGATAAGTATGGGAGTAGTGGGTGCAGGATATAGTTACTAAAATAAAGAATGTACAAAGTAGATAGATGTGACGCAATGGAAAAAGGCAATACAAACAGGATTTTGAGTTGTTTGAAGGCAAAAATGACATTATATAGAGCCTATCCAGTCTGAGGTGTTTTGAACAACAATAGCAATCAGTAAGAGCAGCACGCAGATTGGGAAGTACTTGCAATGTCCAAATCAAGAGTGCAGTAAGGAGTTTCCTGAATATACATACAGCAGGTGTTAGTGATGGCGAATTAGCTAATTCACATAAGTATGTTGTATGATGTCCTTCAGAGGGATTTCTGGCTTTCTGGATGTTCTCTTTCACTTTACCTCCAGCTTATCTCCAGCGTAACTCTGTATTAGTTGTCAAATTGTAATTACACTTATAATCTAAGCACTTTGAATCTAACACTGACTATAGCAGCCTACGGCAATGATCACTAATAAGTATAGCTACAAACATGTGTCTGTATGCTCACTGATTGTGTGCCCCCAGAGCCGTAACTAGACTTTTTGGTGCCCTGTACCAGAAAGAGCATTGGCACCCCCCACCTCCATTTTTCAAATAAGGACATAAGATGTGCACCTGAATTAGGGCCATGGCCTCATGGGAAAAGGGCCAGGAAAGAGATAGGGGAGGCCAGAAGATGCTGGAGATAAAAGAAGAGGAAGCTACAAGTTAGAATTATAAGAGACAGGAAAATTGACAGGCCCAAACATCGCGCCCTGCGGTGCCCTGTGCCATGGCACTGGTGGCACCACCCTAGTTATGGCCCTGTGTGCCCCACCCCCTGCACTCAACACACACTAGATTGGGATGCAATAAAATCTAATGGTGCATATACACTAGACGATAAAAGTGAACGATATGAACGATAATGATATCATTCAATGATATATATTGTTCATATTGTCCAGTGTGTATGCACCAAATGTCCAATGATGCGCGCTCCTATGGGTCATTAATGATGTTTGCTGTCATGCAAACATGCAGGCCAATCTGATGATATCGTCAGAAAGTGCCTGTTCAGGGATGTGGCAGGATGATGTCACTGAACGGTATCGTTAACAATATCGTTCAGTGTGTATACCCAATATCTTTCACCAATATCTTGCAGCACATTGTCTAGTGTGTATGCCCCTTAAGATAAACAAATGGGGAGAGGGGAGTAGAACATCACAGATTCACAATAAATTCATAACTTAATTTATAGTAAAGGCTGCTAATATATAGTAGTGGCAAATTAGTTAAAACCATTTTTCAAAGCTGTGCTATTGGAATCAAGGTAGCAGCATCTAATGGTAACAGTAGCGGCAAATTAGCTAAAACAATTTTTCAAAGCAGTGCTATTGGAATCAAGGTAGCAGCATCTGATGGGGACAGTAGTGGCAAATTAGCTAAAACAATTTTTCAAAGCTGTGCTATTGGAATCAAGGTAGCAGCATGTGATGGGAACAGTAATGGCGAATTACCTGTAGTTGAAAGAAACAGAGAAGTCACATCAGTCTTTGCATGGTGTGCATATGGCTAATAATATCTCTGGCGTAACTGTCTTAGTTATCAAATTGTAATTACACTTATAATCTAAGCACTTTGAATCTAACACTGACTACAGAAGCCTACAGCTATGCAGCCTTCCTGATCACTGTTCCCTGATCACTCTATTCACTTGAGCACCGGCTTTAGTAGATGACATTGAAGGACTAGTATTGTCCTCATGACTTGTGACAGCAGCTGCAGTGCTAGTACTTGGATGTTGCTCCTGCTGTTCTATCAATTGAGCTTCCTGATCCATATTGACACACTGCACCAGATTTTATTAACATGACCCTGAAGCTCCTGTGCATTAGTACTGTATCACGGACCTGTCTGGCGTTCACTAGTTTGAAAGACACAAATAATTTTAAACACGGAAAATATGATTTGATTTTTTATATAACTTCGCACAATCTGCGAGAAACTGCGTAGATAACACGGTGACCCTGAAGCTACTGTGCATTAGTCCAGTATCACATGCCAGCCTGGTATTCACTCACCTTAAAGACACAAATTATTTTAAACAAGAAAATGACTTATTTTTTTATAACTTTGCACAAACTATCTGTGACACACTGCGCAGATAACACGGTGACCCTGAAGTTACTGTGCATTAGTCTTGCATCATGGGCCTGCCTGGCGTTCACTACTCTACACAAAAAAACACACCAATTTAAAATAAAAATAAAAAAGTTTATTCTTCTAATTTTTTTAAACTAGTGACCACCACAAACAATATAAATTATTTTTTTTCTATTATTTATTTTTTTCAGATGACTAACAGTGACGGACACAAACAGTAATAATAAATGTTTTTTTTCTATTTTTTTTAAACAGGTCACTAGACAGTTTGACACAAAGTGCCCACTGCCCTGCTTGAGACTGGAACACAGCTCCCTCCCTGAGCCCACTCCATGCAGACACAGTACCCCTGCCTTATATAGAGACAAGGGACACTCTGTGATTGAGCACTGCTGCTAAGTACTGCTATCAAGCTAACTAAACTAGCCTTATTTCTTTCTAGCACTAGAGCCCTACCTACACTACCTCCCCATCAGATCTCCAGCATGAAATTGCGGCCGAACACATGGGAGGGACTTTTATATACAATCCAAAACACTGCAAGATCCGACAATGGGAAGATGACGTTTGGCCTCGTTTTGAGACCCGAGGCCAGCAGAGATAACCAAGTCGGGACTCAGATCCTGTTACATATGCAAAGTTTGGTTGTGTTCAATTTTCATAAATCTTACACACACACACGTGCACACACACATGCTTGTCACCATGTACATTTGTTGCTATGTTTACCTAGATTGTTTGTTACCTCTGTACAGCATTGCAGAACTTTGTGGATCTTTCAAATAAATGCTAATATAATTATTAATGATAACAATATTGCAGGTTTGCATTTTGCACTTTTATAATACCATAAACTGTATGTTTTAATCTTTTTTTTTACAGCGTATGTATTACAGATGTTATTTTCCTGTCCATAACTCATGCGTTTAAATATTCAGACGATTATCTAAACACTTGACAATATCCGTGCAATTAACATGTTCTGCGTATGATCCCTTGTTTACCAATTAGCCAGCCCTTTGGCATATAATGTGTGAAGGGCATCCATTTTCTATCAGTTTGCCGTGGGATCCTGTTATATTTTGCCACATGTTTGGTATTCAGGACTCATTGATCAACTGAAGAGATTGATGAGCTCATCCCAGCCAGACTGTTGTTGCCCGCCTGGCCGGCTGCTTGCAAATGATAATAAATTGGAAATACTCAATGCCAAGTCTATTGATTGTTTTAGGGAAAGAGGGCGGACGTCAGGCTTGGCTGTTGCTGTATTTACATCCATCTAATTAAAAAACAGGAATATCTAAGAAGTTTTTAGTTTTCTTTTTTTTTTTTTTTATTAAAGTTGTGTACCTGAAACTCTTGGATTGACTTTTGCTTATGCTCCTGCAGGTAAATTCGAGATAGGTAGAAATTGGATGGAATATGTCTAAGTTCAGTGACTGTCTTGGAAACACAAAGGACATGAATTTATTTTTTTTGTATTGAACACAACACAAACATTTACTATCCCCAAAGTTTCACAAGCAGTTGTGATTTATCATTTCACATACAGAAATGCCATAAACCCACATTGTTATCTGTAAAGGAATTCAGCTTATCTTAAGCCTTCTAGATACACCTTGATTTACAAATTAGTAAATAAATTACACAATAACTCTTTGGGATACTTTGAGGTATCACCTTGGAATGACTCTGGCTTCATGTATAGCCTACCTTAAGCAGAATATAGTGTTATTTTACCATACAGGAGACCCAATAGGATACTTACTGCATGTGATGAGACTAGAGAAGTGGTGGCCTATAAAGTTCAAAGAATGAGCAAAGCAAACAAAGTAAATTATTAGTAAATGCTAATAATCAAAATTATATTAATAGCATAGCGTGCTATGGATCTCATATAATCAATGAGCTGAACAACATTTTCTACATTAAGTCATGTACTATTGTGATACCCCACTATCCTGAGGTATCACAGATTGGATCTGCAGCCACAGCTGCAAGAAGAGCTGGGGTTACCCAAGACGTGGTGGCAGTTTAACCAGAGTTGGCACAATAAGACCCAGCATGAGGAGAAGTGACTGGTCTGTCCCTGTGAATTCCAGAGAATGCTCAGATGGCAGGAAGTGCATGGAGGCTCGTGGACTCCACTAATAGGACTCCCAAGGTATCTGATTAGAAAGCAGACCTACACTGCCTGCTCACTCCAGCAGGGTGTGTCATCAAGATAGGAAGATTGGCCTTCTGAAAGAGGAGGTGAAGAACTGAGCCAGCCGCTCTGAATAGTTGCCAAGAGTGTCAGCTTGAGGTGTCAGAGTCCACCCATTCAGTTTTATTTATGGTAGAGACAACAAAGAATTCCACCAGAGGAACTCTCCAGGAGCAGTGTTCTACTGGGGCATGAAGGGCCTACTAGGGAAATGCAATGGCAGGGGCCCACTGAAGAGGAGTGACCAGCCATTGGGTAGGTATGGTCATCAACTGGAGAGGCATGGCCAGTAGGGAATGAATGCTAGGGGCACACAAAATAACATTTATCACACCAACTGTTAAAGGGAAGTGGTTACCTTGTATAGGAGGTGGTGAGATCAGCAGTACAAAACTAGTTCTAGCAACTGTCACCAGCTACTGTACATTACAGCAAGTCTGGACACATTTCTCAGAGAGCTAGGAGGCATAGCCAAATTTCAAGAGCCAGCAAATTTGTTAGTAAATATTTATGTTGTGCACAGTACGGCATCAATGTCCCCCTGAATATATCAGCATCACTCCCATGAAATTAATATCACTTTTGTCATAGTATACTAAGCACAAGTGACTACACATACAAGTCTATGCTCTAATCGTACACTACAACCAATGCATCCACACATAAACCAATGCCCTCACATATAGGGGGTCATTCAGACCCGGTCGTTAGCGCCGTTGTACTCGGACCGGGTCGATGGCCCCCCACAGAGCATGCGCACGATGGCGCAGGTGCCGTTGTGCGCATGCGTGAGACCCGCTACGACCGACAGTGCCGGTCGTAGCGGGTCTCGATCCAAAGGGGGCGAGCTGTCGAAGTTGATTGACAGCTCGCCCCGTTTGGAAGGCGGGCCAGGGGGTGGCAGCCTACCATTTGGGGGCGGCCCCACTGACATCACTAGTGATGTCAGTGGAGAGCTTCCGGCTCAGACAGAGCCAGAAGCTCTCCGGGGCTTACGACAAGGGAGACCCTACCCTAGGGTCTCGTCGTAAGCCCCGATGGTCGCAATGGTCTCTGACCATCGCGACCATCACCGGAGCGGTTGTTAGAGCTGTGGGTGTTAACCCACAGCCTAACGACCGCAACAGAGGCGGCCGGTCAGTATGCAAGTGGCCGCCCAGTTTCTGAGCGACCGCTTGCATCCTCCGACTGCCTCTGAATGAGGTCCATAGTTCTTGTCATTGCTCTCCAATAGAAGCCAGTAAAGTGACAATAAAATTTGTCAACATTATATACTGGCGATGTAATTAAAATGTATAATGTGTAAGCTTGCCTGCAGTACAAATGAGTTGAACTCACTGCAGTGCCCTCAGTTAAAATTATGTGACACAATGACCCATGTTCACATTATGATACATTGTAGCACTGAGCTGGTTTAAAGCTTTGGGGGGGCCTGAGGCATTTAAAAGATTACAGCCGTGGCCAAAAGTTTTGAGAATGACACAAGTATTGGTTTTCATAAAGTTTGCTGCTTCAGCATTTTTAAACCTTTTTTGTCAAATATTACTATGGTATACTGAAGTAAATTTAGAAGCATTTCATAAGTGTCAAAGTCTTTTATTAACTATTACATTAAGTTTATGCAAAGAGTCAATATTTGCATTGCAGACCCTTCTTTTTCAAGACCTCTGCAATTCGCCCTGGCATGCTGTCAATCAACTTCTGGGCCACATACTGCCTGATGCTCATCCATTCTTACCTAATCAATGCTTGGAGTTTGTCAGAATTTGTGGGATTTTGTTTGTCCACCTGCGTCTTGAGGATTGACCAAAATTTTGATGTTTTGTTCCCCGAGCCACTTAGTTATTACTTTTGCCTTATGGCAAGGTGCTCCATCAGAGCCTGTTTTAACCACTTGCTGATAACAGCTCTATATACACCTGCCGCATAATAATAAGAGGTGTTGACCACCTCACAAAAAGACAATATAAAAAATACAGATTCTGCGCTGGAGTTCAGGGTTCAATTAAAACATTTATTAATCACATGAACAAGAAACAATTAATGAATACAAAATACATTAGAGTACAGTGCAAATAAAACAGAAGTAGGTTATTTAAAAAATCAATATAAAAACAAAAACAATACGATAAACAATCCTTGCGCCGACACTTTTCCAATGAACTGTTCAAATAATTTCCAATGAAGGACAAAAACTTGGAAGTAACCAAATCTTCTTATCAATACGTGTGTTGAAATCCCATTAGTACATGAAAATGAAACACATAATATTGGGTATTAGCAATAATTCAAATAAATTGCTTATAGATGACACCTCTGAACAGAAACCATATAGGAAACCCCTCAAACCAATATCCTCAGGTGTCAGATGGAAAAATTTACACCTCATGCAATGTGAGAATATATAGATGTGAATGCTCACATTAGTGTTACCTAAAAGAAATATGAGTGAATCCCTTCTAGGTTTCTTTGACCCATATGCATAGATGGGATCAGGAAAAGTGCTTACATAAAAGCTTACTTGAGGCAAATGTATAATAGACCTATAAAGGTTTCTTTCTCCTTTTTCAACCATGAAGGATGCCCACATGAAAAAAGAAGAAACTACATATGGTGCAGTAGGTCCATGTAAAAGTAGTTTAATAACAAATAACACAATAAAAAAGTGGGGGTCAGCCCTCGTACCAGATGGATGATAGACAGCGTTCACATAGTATGCCCAATAACGCAGGACAGATGGAACCCGGGTATTCCACTGCTGTAGGTGCATAAGATTGACCAGCCTTAGGTACTCAGGTGAACCTCCACTGCCACTCCTCCTAACATGTTTCCACACCTTCGGGTGTCTTTTTCAAAGTGCAGTGGTGAACTAAAAGCAGACTTTAAGTACCCGTGTACCGGAAGTACGGTACCGGATGCCAGTGCACGCGATATACACGGGGAGCCTAAATAGATAAAATAGCTAGCCTGATATTCAGGCATGGTTTACCTTCTATCTGCGACTGTGGTCAATTAAGATGCATCGTTCCGTGGGCTATCAAAGCGGCTGAAAACAACATACTTGTAGACGCAATGTAAGCAGCCTGTTGTGTTCAATAAAGTTTATTGAAATCACGTGATCTAAACCACGTGATAGCTAATCATATGATTGGAGAAGGCAAATCCGGTTGCTATGGACACCTAACAACAAACAGTAGCAATACCCAGGCTCCTTTACATATATATAGAAAAAATATATGTCCATGTTCTTTAACACATATATAAAAAAACATATATAAAACATATACATAACATGATAAAACTAACATGAAATAACTGAATACTTATAAAAACCATTTGATTTCGAAATCAGAGTTTAAGCCAGCTGGTTTCAACGTGTTTAAATCATAAATGATTCTCATCTCTTTTTGTGCCAATTGTAAATCTTTATTGTTGGACCTCCAATTATCTTTCACTATGGAGATACCACAGAAACGTGAGATCCCTGAAAGTGAACTATTATGTTTATTTTTGAAATGAAGGAGAAGGTACTATTGTTTTGGAGGACGAAACCCTTGAGGGGATTATGAAAAAATTACAGTACACCCTCTTAAAAGAAAATAGAACTTGGTGGGAAATCGTTTCTTTAGAACAATATATAGCAGCGCAATTAATACCAAAGGGTTTGAAAATCGAAAAGAGTGCCTCCTTTGAGTCCTCTTCTGATACATTCAAAAATAAATGGGATCAGATTATTTCCAATTGTTCATTCTCTCTCATTGAACTAATTATCCAAGAGAGGAGAAATGTGTTAAAAACACTGGAAGAAGAAATTGCCAATTTGGAAATATTAACTTGTCATTTTGTGGATATGGAAGATTATAAGAGATTAGAAGAACGTATTATCTCTAGAATCAAAAAAAGTGAGAGAAATTATCTTGAAAAAGAAAAAGAAGTTGTAGCGTGATAGAGATTTGGCACTAAATAAATCTTGTGACGTTCAAACTAACAAAAATAATATTATTTCCAAAGTTTTTCAAGGTGGTTCCACTGGAAATTCTTTAGTAAATGGATATAAAATGGCAAATTATCATCCTAAATCACCTAAAGTTAACAAATATAAGCAATTTAATCCTGTGACACCAAATTTTTTTAAAGAAAGAAAGGGGCCAAGGATAGAGAAGAGGAATACTTTTCTATAACCGAAAAAATTCAGATCAAATAGACGGAACAGGAACCATCAAAGTGATGAATGGAGTATTCCTACATTTAATAAGTTTGACCCTATAAACTTAGATTCTTCTAAACAAATATACGACAATTGGAGAAAATTTCCAAATGGTAATAAACGGATCACTCGCTATGATTCAAGAAATCATAATTTTTTAGAGAGAGGTTTCCACAAAAAATGGCCCGTATAGATGAGTCTATTAGATCTAAAACCAAAAGGGGCAAAAGAGGAGGGAAACTCAGACCCAAAAAACGTTTTAATTATGTCAAAAGGAATAAGGAGAAAAATGAATCTGAATATTCCAATAATGATATAGATAACAGTGGTACTATTAAGATTTTTAATCTCAGCACTTATGTGTTAAATGACATTGAAAATGCAGTGCTATGGAAAGGTTTAAAATTTGCTCCATCGAATAATATTAATTTTTTTGATCTTTATATAGATATACAGAAATTCATTCGGAAGTTATCATTAAAAAAGTTCTTTGCAAATGAGGAGACCAATGAAACATTTTCGGGTTCTAGTTTTAAGAAAAGATCAGTTTTCAATCCTTCATTTGCTAAAGGTTGTTTTGTTGAATCTTTCTATAAAAGTGTCATTGAAGATATGGAGAAGATTAAAAACAATCCCCGCCAAAAATTTGGGAATAATATTACCCGAGATGAAAAATTGGCTTAAAATCTATGCAAGACAACCAAAATATTATAATAAAACAGGCAGATAAAGGGGGGGGTAGTCATTCTTAATAAATTGGACTATATAGAAGAGGGGTATAGACAACTCCGAGATGGGGTGACATATAAAGCGCTGAAGAGTGATCCCTCACAGAACATCTTATCTGCCCTTAAAACTTTGGTTTATCAATATTTAAACCTGGGAAGCATTTCTAAAGACATATCTGAATTTCTCATTAATGATCAATATTCTGTCCCGGTATTATATTTACTCCCCAAAGTTCACAAAAACAGTACCCATCCCCCCGGACGCCCTATAGTGTCAGGCACCAATGCTATTACTGCCAACCTATCCGCCTATATTGACCACCATTTACAACCGTTGGTCCGTAAAGAAAAATCCCATTTAAAAGATACAACAGACATTCTTAATAAATTAACGGAGGTATGTTGGGAAGATAATATGTTTTTTATTACGGCGGATGTATCTTCATTATATACCATCATTTCCCATACTGATGGTATAGAAGCAATTGAGAACACTCTTAAATCCACCAATTTAGATGAATTATTGTGTAGATTTATAGTAGAAGGTATCACGTTCATATTGCGCAACAATTACTTTAATTTTGATGGGAATTTCTTTTTACAAAACGTCGGAACAGCTAGGGGCACCAGGTTCGCGCCCAGCTATGCTAATTTGTTCATGGCAAGGTGGGAGGAGTCCCATGTTTGGGAAGGACATAGCTGGAGCGTGAACCTGGTACATTGGTGGAGATGTATTGACGACATTTTGTTCGTCTGGAAGGGAGATAGATCCGATCTCGACAGTTGTTGCAAATACCTTAATTCCAATAGTCTTAATATTAAGCTCTCTTATGACACCAGCAATATTAGGGTCAACTTTTTAGATCTAACCATTGAGATCATAGATGGGCAAATTAGCACGTATAATTTCAATAAACCTACTGATTCTAACAACTATATAGACAGGAGCAGTAACCATCTACCAAAATGGTTGGATGGAATACCAAAAGGACAACTAATGCGTTTACGTCGCAATTGTTCAAATTCCAAAGTATTTTACAAACAAGCTTCAGATATGACCAATAAATTTAAACAAAAGGGTTATAAAAAGGAATTGCTTGATAAGACGATCAAATAAGTTGCAGATATGGTTAGGGAGACGTTACTCAAAGTTAAGAACAAAAATCCTCAGGCAAACAATATTTTCACCATGTCATTTTGCACTACTTTCAATAAACAGCATAAAAGTATAGAAGGTATCATTAAAAATAATTGGAATATCCTCCTTAAAGATGAAAGTTTGAAGAAAATCTTACCTGTTAGACCAGAATTCATCTATAGGCGCGCACCTACCTTTAAAGATACTTTGGTAACCAGTGCATTACCCATGGATGGAAAAAGATTCCATCCAAGAAACAAGGGTTTCTACAGATGTGGCGAGTGTAAATTATGTAAAGCTTGTTCCAGCAGTGTCTCAAAAATAACAGAATTTCAAACGCAAGGTAGGAATCATAGGATTACGGATTTTATCACATGCCATACACGTTATGCTATATATGCTATAGAATGCAGTTGTAAAATGGTGTATGTGGGAAAAACTAAGAGAGCATTAAAAATCAGATGGGCAGAGCACGCTCGTAATATTGTGAAGGGATTGGAAAGTCATCCATTTTCTTTACATTTCAAAAATAAACATAATAGTTCACTTTCAGGGATCTCACGTTTCTGTGGTATCTCCATAGTGAAAGATAATTGGAGGTCCAACAATAAAGATTTACAATTGGCACAAAAAGAGATGAGAATCATTTATGATTTAAACACGTTGAAACCAGCTAGCTTAAACTCTGATTTCGAAATCAAATGGTTTTTATAAGTATTCAGTTATTTCATGTTAGTTTTATCATGTTATGTATATGTTTTATATATGTTTTTTTATATATGTGTTAAAGAACATGGACATATATTTTTTCTATATATATGTAAAGGAGCCTGGGTATTGCTACTGTTTGTTGTTAGGTGTCCATAGCAACCGGATTTGCCTTCTCCAATCATATGATTAGCTGTCACGTGGTTTAGATCACGTGATTTCAATAAACTTTATTGAACACAACAGGCTACTTACATTGCGTCTACAAGTATGTTGTTTTCAGCCGCTTTGATAGCCCACGGAATGATGCATCTTAATTGACCACAGTCGCAGATAGAAGGTAAACCATGCCTGAATATCAGGCTAGCTATTTTATCTATTTAGGCTCCCCGTGTATATCGCATGCACTGACTTCCGGTACCGTACTTCCGGTACACGGGTACTTAAAGTCTGCTTTTAGTTCACCACTGCACTTTGAAAAAGACACCCGAAGGTGTGGAAACATGTTAGGAGGAGTGGCAGTGGAGGTTCACCTGAGTACCTAAGGCTGGTCAATCTTATGCACCTACAGCAGTGGAATACCCGGGTTCCATCTATCCTGCGTTATTGGGCATACTATGTGAACGCTGTCTATCATCCATCTGGTACGAGGGCTGACCCCCACTTTTTTATTGTGTTATTTGTTATTAAACTACTTTTACATGGACCTACTGCACAATATGTAGTTTCTTCTTTTTTCATCTTTACATCCTTCATGGTTGAAAAAGGAGAAAGAAACCTTTATAGGTCTATTATACATTTGCCTCAAGTAAGCTTTTATGTAAGCACTTTTCCTGATCCCATCTATGCATATGGGTCAAAGAAACCTAGAAGGGATTCACTCATATTTCTTTTAGGTAACACTAATGTGAGCATTCACATCTATATATTCTCACATTGCATGAGGTGTAAATTTTTCCATCTGACACCTGAGGATATTGGTTTGAGGGGTTTCCTATATGGTTTCCATTCAGAGGTGTCATCTATAAGCAATTTATTTGAATTATTGCTAATACCCAATATTATGTGTTTCATTTTCATGTACTAATGGGATTTCAACACACGTATTGATAAGAAGATTTGGTTACTTCCAAGTTTTTGTCCTTCATTGGAAATTATTTGAACAGTCCATTGGAAAAGTGTAGGCGCAAGGATTGTTTATCGTATTGTTTTTGTTTTTCTATGTATTCTGCAAGTTAGTGTGACTTGTTTGTACGATATTTCTTTGCTGCCAGCACGGTTGCACTTTGGTGTGGCTTTTTCTTTTCAATTGTATTTAAAAAATCAAACTCATAAGGATTCACTTATATGTATCTCAATCAAGAAACAACATTTGTATCACAATAGACAGAAAGAAATACATAGCAACATATAATTGTAGCAGCTCTGCAAAGCACTCTCCGTGATATTCTGTCACAAGAAGATATTGTCAATAATATTTCAGATGTTTATAGTGCTGAAAAAATTGTGCACACATACATTGAACGTATTTGTATTTAGGCTATATAAGCCAGTTAGTTACCTCCGGTATAGGCTGTGTTGATGGTAGAGAGCACGAGCGCCGAGAATCCCGGGTTCTCACTTAAGGGTCTCTATCAGCGGATAGGAGCGACCTCCCCACAGGTCTCATCCACCTGTCTCTGTGCTCGGTAATGAAAGTCTATCAGCAGGGGGTGAGGGCTGCAGTGTACGGCCGCTGCAGAGTCCCGACCTTTCTCCAGATGTGCTGAATGACTTTAGATGCCTATACTGCTGGGTCTGGATTATCCAAAGCCACATAGACAGGAGGGAAGATGACAGAGTGCTTTAAGCTTGGAGTAATGATGCGTTTCAGTGACTCATGTGACCTTTTTCAAATTAAGGCGCTCCATCATGCTGGAAAAGTCATTGTTCGTCACCAAACTGTTCTTGGATGGTTGGGAGAAGTTTCTCTTGGAGGATGTTTTGGTATCTTTCTTTATTCATGGCTGTGTTCTTAGGCAAAATTTGTGAGTGAACCCACTACCTTGGCTGAGAAGCAACCCCATACATGAATGGTCTCAGGATGCTTTACTGTTGGCATGACACAGGACTGATGGTAGCACTCACCTTTCCTTTTCTGGACAAGCGTATTTCCAGATGCCCCAAACAATCTGAAAGGGGATTTATCAGAGAAAATAACTTTACCCAGTTCTCAGCAGTCCAATCCCTGTACCTTTTGCAGAACATCAATCTGTCCTTGATGTTTTTCCTGGAGAGAAGTGGCTTCCCTTCTTGACACCAGGCCATCCTCCAAAAGTCTTCATCCTGTGTCATGGATAGTGACAGGAGCTGCAAATTCTAAGAGGTCATGCAAGCTGTTTATAACAGACAAAACACCTCTGCCAGTGACAGGGCTTTCTTCACTGTTCACTTGGAAGGTAAAGGAGTCAGATTATTAGTCCCATAATAGCCCAAAGCTTTATTGAGATGGTAGAGAATCAGCTCCTAAATTCAAGTATGATCTTGGGAAGGAACAGCTTCCAAATCTCCTTTGCTGTTGGAAGCTATCTGTAAAGCCTGAGATTAATACAGGCAAGCATTTCCTGAGCTCTTTTGAGGAGGCTGATTGCACTCTCACCTGATTGCAAAGATTTTTTATCGGGTACAGTATCCCGGTGGTGACCTTCCCGACGGTCTCAATACCAGCAGTGGAATCCCGATGGTCAAAATCCAGATGGATTTTGGTGAGTATTCTAGTCATAACCCTTACCCTAACCCGCCCCTCCTGCAGTCTAACCGTAAATGTCCCCTTTGGCATTTTACACCTAACTGTCCCCTTCGGCAGTCTAACCCTAACCGTCCCCTACTGCAGGATAAGCCTAACCCTCCCCCTAGTGCCTTACTCTAACCCTAAACCTAACACTAACCTATACCCTAATACTCACCGACAGGATTTGTCTGTAATTATTATCTGTGTATGACCGTCTGGATTCTGCTGCTGATATTATGACCGTCGAGATGGTCACCGGCAGGATACTGACTACTTCCCAAAATTTTAAATTGTCTTCTACGTAGAAATATTTTTCTATGAGTTGTCTAATATCTAAACCATACAAGGGTTGTTACCAAAGATGAGTACTGTCATGCGGTACTCAGTAATGTATGTAGAATGGTAATTTTCTCTGAACCAAAAGAATCTCAAGAAATTCAAGTCTTTTTTCTCTCACGAGGAAGCAATGGAACATTTGCTGAATGTCAGAAGTGTAATCAATAGAGTCATTTTGGTAACAGATCAATACTATGAGAAGTTTGTTGTTAAGGTCTGGCTCTGTCAGGAGAACGGAGATATCTTTGAACTTGGCACTACAATCAAACACAACTCTAATCTGACCATTACTTTGGGTGTATGCTTCAAACACTGGCAGCATTACTGCGAGGCCTTGGGATTTTGCTGATACACACCAAGAATAGTATGGCTGAATTACCCCAAGATGTGGTAGTTTGGTAGCATGCAATACAGTACACGAATTATGTTGTCTCTGTTAGTACAGCTCATATTGTGCAATTTAGTATATGGAGGTGTTGGCACTGTGGGAACAGTGCGTAGCATTCAGTGATATACTCAAATGCATTGACACTGAGGGAACAGCGTGTAGCTTACAATGAGAGACACAGATGTGTTGGCAATGTGGGAACAGTGCATAGGGCCTAATTCAGACCCGCTCGCGAGCACTGAGCGCTCGCAAGTGCTCATTCCTTGCATGAATCATTACTGCTGGGGGTTAGTGGTAACACCTGAGAGAGGTATTATGTCATCTCTAGCCTGAGGCTGATCCCAGCTGGGTTCTGTTGAGGATTCTGATTGGGAAGGCCAGCAATCAGTGATCGGCTGAGTGTTTTGAAGTAGGCCAGTCATGTCCATGACTGCTAGTACTGACAATTACTCTGTATCTTTGAGGATGAGAGCTATCTCAGCATGATCATTCTCAAATATTTTGCCCATTAAAGAGAATAAGTGATAGTTTATCTCTGGATTTCTGTGAAGAGATAAGGTGAAGTGAAGAGAATCATTTAAGTATTTGTCCTATGTTGTTTGGTAAGTGTCATCTGTGGGTTCTAAAGGGTAGCGTTTCAACCCAGCTGTTTGCATCATCTTTGACAAATCCATTCTACATTATTTCTAAGAATAGTTTGTCCGCGATGGACATTGCCACCTGATTATCTTTTGTTTTTTGGAAAACTGTGCACCCCATCTTGGTAGTTGTCACAAACATGGTTGTCACTAGAAGAGCCTATGACAGGATGGTATGACAGTTCTTTTATGATAAAGTGATTGTGACATGGCTGGAAAAGAGAATGGCATCCATTTTCTAAAGTACAGGTAAGCATGCTGGTAACAGAAATTGGTTTGTATACATCACCTAGACATATATCTCATCTCCTATTATGATCCACACAAGGTGCATTGTGCAGACAATCTGAATTTGAGGACTCATAAGATATTTCTCACTATGGGGCATATTCAATTAGCCATGGCGCGGGGAATAGCTATTCAATCAAATAGCTTTTTCCATGCGTCGTTAAATCAGGGCTCATGTGCATAAAAACACTGTTTCCGCGTAAACTGCAGAATCAGTGTGTTTTTCATTCGCGCGCGAGGCCGAATAGGCCTTTTTTATGAGGATTTTACCTCGCACCTCCATGAGGTGCATGGTAAAATCTGACTGCGGGGACTCGCGGGAGGAATCCCCCTAATTGAATCGGATCAGTGCGACAATTAGCTGCGGGGTGAACTCCCACGACTAATTGAATATGCCCCTATGAGTAGAATTCTCTGAGCTTAAGGGTACAGTTCTGATATCAAATGTGCTATACATTTCAAATGTGCATAGCTGGTGTAGGAATTTCAAACCTATTATCTATCATCTGGTTGCAGCTGGTGATAGTTTATAAAGGAAGACATGTCTTTCCTTCAATGGACTCAATAGCTAGTAGTTCTCCCCCCTGTTGTCTCAAAACTCACAAGTCTTTCAGGAGTAAGGAGTCTTTGGGCTCGATTCTATTCACCGCGATGTAAATAGCTCCGGGAGTGAGCTCCCAGAGCTATTCAATACACCGCGCTGACAAGTCCGACTAATGATTTCTTCTCTCATCCCTCCGGGGATGAGAGAAGAAATCCGACAAAAGTCCCGGCGTGAGGCTGTTTTCTACCCTTAGCGCCGGGAAAACAGCCTCGCGCCGGGAAGTTAGGTCGGGGAATGCCCGTTATCGCGCCTAAACACCCTGTTTAAGGCGCGATAACGAGCCTTCCCCGACCTAACAGCGCGATGAATTGAATAGCTCCGGGAGCTATCTCCCGGGCGCTATTTACATCGCGCTGAATTGAATCGTGCCCATTGATTCTAAAGATCTCAAATTTGGTCGATCTGGCTAGAGACTTGTAACTTTCATCAACTAGAATTGCATAAAGCTTGACATCTTTATCAAGCTGACTTTTTGAGTGGACTCTGACTAAAAAGATTTTGGAGCAAGATCTGTTGCTTATGTCTTCTCTGCAGACTTTGTGAAGTGATCTGTGGTGTGAACGCAGTAGTGTTCCTTTCTTCTCCACTGTGATCCCTGGCCATGCTCAGCACCGCCGTCACTGTATAGTAAGTCCATGGGAGAGGTTCAGGGTGTACAGCTTTGTTGTGATCTGTGCTTTCACACTCTGTGCAGTTAGCATTAACCTTACAGTCCTTGGCGAAGTGGGATGCTGAAGAGCAGCACTTGCAGCAGATGACATATTCTGTTAGGAAGGCTTTGAGGACTCCAGGGATTTCTCCCTGAAGACTATAAGCATTTCAGGAGAGAATGTGGTTTCCGATGCAGAGAACACTGTTTGCTAGAATCTTTGTCTCTGGTCTCTTGACGGATAAGGCTGGCAGACCTGTGTGAAAAAACTGGAGGACATACAGTCATTTTGTGACATCTTGTGGGGTTTCAGTAGCATAGCAGTTGCACCAGACAGGGAAAGGCAATACTAGGATCATTCCTGGTCTTGGCTTTCTGGTGTCCACAAAAACAGTGAATGGTGTACTGCGGTTTGTGTGACCTAAAGTTCTTGCTGTTTGTAAGGTAGCTTTTGTACTATAGGGTTAATACCTCTGGCCTTGTCAAGGAATGCAAATCCCGTTAAGTCTCCTTCAGACTTGGTTAGTTGAAGTTTATCTATATTCACAGTGAGCTATATTCTCCTGTACACAGAGACTTCTGATTGATTTTCTTGGATCTTGTCAGTTTTGTCTTTATAGTAGGAAGCAAGATCTTGAGTAACAATTGTGTTTTTAAGTTGTGTGTGTGAGTGAAAATAATTGTTCAGGATTCTCAAGCAGCTCCTCAGGCCACCAGAAGTTTTGTATATGTTTTATACATCTCCCACCAGGAACACTGGTGGAATCGTTTGTGTTGCAGCCAGTTTGATACATCCACGTATCCTGTTGTGAATAGTATGTTTTGTGAATAAATTCTCCTTTCAGATCACAGGTAGATTCATCAAAATCACGTAGATAAGTTTGTGGTAAAACTAAAAATATAGAAGTTGCAAATGTCCCGTCTCTCACAACACAGTATCAATGTCCATATATATTTATTTTAAACTTATACTAGAGTGCTGATGAGTCTCTCTCCTTTATCTAATTTGCATGCTGTAGCCATTGGCAGTAGGCAGTAACTGACAGCAGGAAAGAGAGATGCCATAAAAAAACATAAATGACTATGAAAACTAAAAAGTACGAGTAATATGTGGAGCAATGAGCAAGCACAATATATAGGCGATGCATTAAATCATATTACATTGGTCACCTCTCAATGCAGTTCAGGTAGGGACAAAAAGAAGAGGCCTACTGTGTGCGAAACACATCGTCTTCCTCAATCAATACAGTTCTGAATCTGTCAGATGTAGAGGGCCCTGTGTTGAACTTAATTAGAGCAAATGGCTCAGTTCTTAGATAAGATGCCAGTTTTCTCCATATTGATTTGTCTTTAGAAGTACAAGTTACAGCTCCGATGTCAGAACTGCACAGCTGTTAGCTCGGTAATAAAATACTGAAGCTCGGAGATGTTCAGCAAAGAACTGGCTGTACTGGATTTCATGTATCCTTAAAAGCTTCATCTGGGCTGCAGTCACAAGTAACCCCTTCACACCCATGCTGTGCTGTGTCCTTTTCACTAGTACACATATGTTACTTAGAGGAAATCAGTCATAAAATGAACATCTCACACATTTTTTAGATTTCAGGCGTCAACATTCTCTATCTATCTATCTTTCTATCTATCTATTTATACTTGATCCAATGATACTATTACTATTATAAATGCGGACAGCTGCTGTGATCACTAATGTATTACATATTTGCAATCGATCGGTGGCACAAGAGCAGATTCCCATATTATGAAAGGTGAAGACAATGTATTTGTGTAATTGACCTTAATTAGTACTTTAATGCTTGCAAGCAGGACCCCTTACCTCTTTGTCTGTCTGTTATTATTACT
Source organism: Taudactylus pleione (assembly GCA_031769625.1). Lineage (NCBI taxonomy): Eukaryota > Metazoa > Chordata > Amphibia > Anura > Myobatrachidae > Taudactylus > Taudactylus pleione. Next base: position 5,338,885 of record JAUIMM010000670.1, read on the forward strand.
CAGTATTGTTTAATTGCTGTTATGTTCCCAACTGTAAAGTGCAATAGAATATTTTGGCCCTATATAAATAAATGTTAATAAGTAAATATTTGCACCTGTATTTGACTTTTGCATGGTATATATGACTTTAGTATTAATTAATAACACTATGCAGACACAGACTGTTTTATGTACATGATCGCGTGGGATGGGGGGGCGGTCATGCGGGGGGGGGGGGATTTGCTGTAAGCGCTGCGGTACCTGCACAGACACGTTCTCCCTGTATTTTTTTTAAGATATACAGGGAAAAGTATGCTTATGGGATTCACAGGGCAGAGCTTTATTGCAAACTCTGTAGCTGCAAGGGAGTTTTGATGAATTCCTGTGATATTACCTAAATTCTCAATGCAAATTTAGTCGGATATATCACACTACAACCGCATTTTAAATGCAGATTGTAGTAAATAGGCCCATAATGTAGGCAATAAAAGTTTAACATATCCTTTTGTGCAGGTAATGAATAGAAAGCAGTGATGATCGATCCTTCAAGACTTTAGTGGTAGTTATCCACAGCTCCCATAGGAATTTTCCTTACACTCAATACTATTTTGGTAATGCACATCAACATTTCATTTTGTTTTGGATTAATATGGCTTCCACTTTTCTCAGATGTATATACCAAGAGAAAGAAAGCACATACAATAGTACAACACTGTGCAACCTTATAAAGGTCTCTTCACAATAAAAACACACTTACATAGATTACAAAAAGACTGTTTTAAAGATAGATATTTTGGATGAAGGCATGTACTTATATAGGTTACAAATGACTTATTGATCGATCTGATTGTATGAGATCTGATTGTATGAGATCTGATTTTATGCTATTGTGATTCATAATATTGCACCATTCCTTGGGCTTGTTCTGTTCTGTATAGGATAACTTTGGTGACCCTGCAGAAACCATCACACCGTGTGGTTATGGAATATCATTAATATAAAGTCAGGCTTGCCTACCCTCCCAATTTGGGCGGGAGCCTCCCGATAAAGGGGTGCAGCTCCCACCCCCCTGGAAAGGCAGACAAGCCTCCCGTCTGCCGCTGATCCCCCCCGGCCCCCCCGCCAATACCTGTCAAACCCCCACAGCAGGAGGGCCACCCCCTGCTTCACAATGCCATTTTTTTCGGCATTGTGTAGTGGGGGCGGGGCCAAAATGACGCGATGGCGTGGACCTGCCCCTGTCACGCTCGCAAAACATCATCTGCTCATCCGGCCATGCCCCCTTTTGTCAGCCACGCCCCCTGTCCTGCTGATCTGGCTGCTCTCTCCCGGAAGGAGCAGCCAGATAGTCGGCAAGTATGTATAAAGTTCTTATTTAAAATATACTTTAAGTATATCTATAATATTATATAACTGTATATTGATGTTTAGTCTTATTTTAATCAGCATTTAATTTGTAGTGTATTATAGGTAAATACTGCATCTCTGTTGTAAACATAAATGCAATATTATTGGTATAATGTTTTAGATCCTGGTTATTTGCAGTTAAGCAATGTATTGTGCTTAACCTGAAACTGAAACTTCCCCCTCATCCCTGATACTGTGAGACAAACGAATTCCAGAATTGGGATAGTTTTGGTGGGTCCCTCTGGCTAATGAAGATCCGGTTGGCACACACATAGAAGAGGGCACTGACCTATCCGATGTCGAGTATATACAAATCCCTGCCTGTATCCAATGATCTTATTCCCTAAGGACTATTTGAATGTGAACTTATAAATTGTACTGCAGTGACCGTTGGAAGTCGGTGCTTTCAGAATCGAAGCATTATGTCGGTGCCAACTGCGCTTGCGCATTGTATGGACGGTACTCTTTGAATTTCTTTATGCAAATAAAATCTTTTGGACTTTGGAACTCCAAGAAGCTGAGTGTACTTCAAAATGATTTATCTTTAATAACTGAGTACAATGCGTGGCTCCTGGTAGTCACTAACATGCCTTCCAAATATCTGTAGATAATGATGATGGACAGCATAAGAGTAGTAAGGTCAGTAGAGTTAGGGGAAGAAATCTGTCTCTCCTACACCTGCTCTGCTCACTGGGGGGGAAATCAATTGGTTTTTTTTTGGGCGTGCAATTTCACTGCCCTGTTTTTCGCCGTCATCGGTGCTAGCCAGCCTCCTGGTTAGGTTCTAATTCAAATGATTGTGTTGTGAGTGTCTTAAATTGGTGGGCGGCGAAGATCCTTTCTTCCCGCCTTGTTACTGTATATGCATGCCCACTAGCTTCCCGACAGGCAAGGTAACTTTAACTTGTGTAGTGCAGAGAGCACTACAATCCAAAACACCGGCACCCCCAGTGCTGTCCCACTCCCCCATATGTATTTTTTCTTAGGAGTGTCCCCAGAAGTGATCCCCCATTCCCCTTACAAATATACAAACAAATGCAATACTTACCTTGATCCCAACTCCTGCACCCGCCACCGGCGCCCGCACCTCTGTCCTCCACCGTCTCTTCACCCACAAGCACCCACGGGCAGAGCCGGGCTGGAGCACACTCCCCAGCCAGCCTTCCGGCTCCCGGGTGAAGAGACGTGGGAGGACAGAGTTGCGAATGGCGGCGGTGGTGGCGGTAAGTATTGTATTTCACCCACGGCGGAATCCGTGAGCCGGAAGCGTGAGCTCCAGCCATGAGTTGTTGGCTGCTAATACAAACTTGTTTTAGCAGCCAAACACCCACGGGCAGAGACGGACAGGAGCTCACTCCAGAGCCAGCCTTCCAGCTCCTGCCGTGGGTGAAGAGACGTTGGAGGACAGAGGTGCGGTCGGCGTGTACAGGAGCGGGCATTAAGGTAAGTATTGTATTTGTTTGTGTATTTATAACAGCCATGGGGGACAACTTTTGGGGGCACTGTAAGGGACAATACATATGGGGGGCACTTAAACTACTGGGGGTACTGCACAGGGAGGACCTACACTGGGGGCATTATAGGGGGGATCACTACTGGGACCACTAATGGGGGCACTCTATAAGGGGGGACCACTACTGTGGGCATAAGGGACACTGCATAGATGGACCACTACCTGGGGAAATGTATAGGAGGCACTGCATAAGGGGAACACTACTGGGGGCACTGTATAAGAGCCACTACTGGGGGCACTGCATAGCGAGGACCTCTAATGGGGACACTCCATAAAAGGCATTGCATACGGGGCACCATTTCTGGGGACACTGCATAGGGAGGACCTCTAATGGGGACACTCCATAAGGGGCATTGCATAGGGGGAAGGTCTACTGGAGGCATAAGGGGCATTGCATAGGGGGAACCACTACTTGGGGCATAAGGGGCACTGCATATGGGGGACCACTACCTGGGTAAATGTATTGGTGGCACCCAGCATAGGGAGAACACTACTGGGGGCACTCTATAAGAGCCACTATGGAGAGCACTGCATATGGAGGACCTCTAATGGGGGCAATCTATAAGGCACATTGCATAGGGGGAACCACTGCTTGGGGCATAAGGGGCACTGCATAGGGGGGACCACTACCTGGGGAAATGTATAGGGGGCACTGCATAGGAGGAGCACTACTGGGGGTACTGTATAAGAGCCATTACTGGGGCACTAATGGGGGCACTGCATAGGGAGGACCTCTAATGGGAACACTCCATAAAGGACATTGCATAGGGGACACCACTACTGGGGGCACTGCATAGGGAGGATCTCTAATGGGGGCAATCTATAAGGGGCATTTCATAGGGGGAACCACTACTGGGGGCATACGGGGCACTGCATAGGGGGAACCACTACCTGGGGAAATGTATAGGGGAGCACTGCATAGGGAGAACACTACTGGGAGCACTGTGTAAGAGCCACTACCGGGGGCACTGCATAGGGAGGACCTCTAATGGGGGGCACGCTATAAGGGGCATTGCATAGGTGGGACCACTACTGGGGGCATAATGGGTACTGAATAGGGGAAACCACTACTGGGGCACTGCATAGGGTGGGACCACTACCTGGGTTCACTCTATAAGGGCCACTACTGGGGGCACTGCATAGGGAGGACCTCTAATGGGGGGCACTTTATAAGGGGCATTGCATAGGGGGGACCACTACTGAGGCATAATGGGCACTGAATAGGGGAAACTTATTAGTGGGGCACTGCATAGGGGGGACCACTACCTGGGTTCACTCTATAAGGGCCACTTCTGGGGGCACTGCATAGGGGGAACAATACTGGGGGCACTCTATAAGATCCACTACTGGGGGCACTCTACATGAGGCACTGCATAAGGGACACTACTGAGGGCAATGTATACTGTATATTTATGAGTGACTGAAAGCATTACTACTTAATATTTATTTTAGTACTTCCTCCGGTTTAATACCTATGTGGTTTACATCCGCTACTGCAGGAGTTGGGTACCAGACAGAGCAATTCAATTGTTGCTTTGTACGGGTGCATACAGACGCAAGAGCACACATTTTAGTAGAAATGCGTGATAAGTTGTTTGGACGCTTAGGACTTTAGACGCTTTACGCGTGACATGCAGGCCTGTCATCCTCCATGCCATCATAGGTCAGCCATGTTCCCTCCTGCCTGGATGCTGTGCCCCCTCCCTCCCAAACCTTTCATCCCATGCAAAAGAAGGGGATGCAAAAGGAAAAAAAAGTATTTTATTGAAATTTTTGATGAATAATTGATAATAACCCTAAACACATTACATACCAGTTAAATATAAATAAAATTAAAATATTTAAAGACTTTTTATTAAAAACTCACAAACCCTAGGGCTGGTGAGAAATTACAGGTGATAAAGTGAAAAATAGGTCGACCAATATTTTTTATCACGCCTAATTTCCAACAATTGAATAGCCCTGGCCATGTTACAGATAGGCTGGAATTTAGGCATGATAAACCACAATTATGACGACCAAAAAATGGTCAATTGAATAGCATCTAAATTTTATCACACCTAAACACGTTTATCACGTGTAAAAACACTGTGATAAAACAATTGAATTCCCCCCTCTGTTTCATTCACTGCACTACACTGTTGACTGGTACACTGAGTGGGAGGATCAAGTATGTCTCAGCTTTAACTGAAGAGAGCTCGTAGTATACAATAGACATATATCTAATTGGAGTTACTTCGCACCTACTTCCAGTTTAGGCAGTAGGTGTGAAACGGGATTTCGATGCCTGTCATTTGTGCCTTGCTGGGATTAAGCAGTTGGGAAGCTGGCGGTCGGCTTTGCGACCGCCGGCTTCCTGACTGCTTCCCGTATAAACAGAGTATGATAGTTTTAGTAATTGGGAAGCTGAATGTGTATAATGAATGAGATGGATGTATGGAGTGAGATGCATAGACTGCATGTGTGTAATCCTATGAGCACACAATTCTGTGAATTAGAAGCTCCACCATTTTGTGAGTGACAGCAATCTCAGTCTGTGAGAGTTCTGAATCTGCAGTTAGCCACATGGTGTCATGGCATACCATATCTGTATCACGCAATGAACACGTCCATTAAGGCGTCAGCTTTAATGATCATAATTTCATTGCTTTTTGGAGTTTGAGTGGCAGAAATTCCATAGGTTTTATGAATTTTCAAATCATGTCTAAGCAGCCTTAATGGGACATGTGAAACCGTAAGGTTTTTTGTCTATGGAATATATGTATATATTGTTTAATGCTCTAGATATTTTCGTGTGTTTTTGAGATTATAAAACACATATTTTATATGATATGTTGTTTTTACATTATTTTAAAGCACCATTTATAGATATATATGGCAATATATGAGTATTGTTCACATCTTAGACTGTTACATGTTTTTTTGTAGATTACCATACTGTATAAGCCATTTGTATGTACTTTTATTGTTTGTTACTGCTGCCATGGTAACTAGCTAGGTTTGGACAGCGTAATTTCCGGGGCATCCAGCATGCTGTGAGCATGGAGACACAGGCCGGAAGAACTGTCGGCATCGTTGCGACAGATGCAGCACACTGTGAGTGGGCTGCTATGGCAACTAGCCAAGCCCAGATGGCGTCATTTCCGGGGCATTCAGGAAGCTGTGAGCATGGAGCTACACGTCGGAAGGACCGATGGCATTGCCGTTACAATGTTACGAATTCCGATGCCTACCCCATGTGACACCACAAGAACCCAGCTATCGAGATCTTCTGCCAATAACAACTGCCCGTTGTTCCCTTAGAACTAGGATACGTTCACCGGTGCTTAGGAGGCCGCCTGGACTTATGATCGAGGTAGTAGCGGCTCACATAGAGATACAGGGGAATTCAATAGGTAAAGAATGTACAGTTAGGACTGACACAGTTGATGATTACAAGGATATCGATGGTACAGATGTTGTGAGTGTACAGTTTGGTTTTTTGGGCAATAGCTTGGGAGCCGATGGTGTGGCAGCAGTGCCGATGGTGCAGCAATGGTGCGGCAATGATGCCGATGGTGCAGCAATGATGCCGATGGTGTGTCAATGGTGCCGATAGTGCGGCAATAGCCATAGATAAACAGTCTAGGGCTAGTAAATGGCTCTGAGAGCTGATGGTGCGGCAACTGTGCCGATGTTGCAGCGATGGTGCCGATGTTGGGGCAATTGCCGTAGATAAACAGTCTATGGTTTGATAATGGCCTTGAGAGCTGATGGTGCGGCAAGTGTGCTGATGTTGCAGCGATGGTGCCGATGTTTGGGCAGTTGCCATAGATAAGCAGTCTATGGTTTAATAATGGCTTTGAGAGCCGATGGTGCGGCAAGTGTGCCGATGTTGCAGTGATGGTGCCGATGTTGGGGCAATTGCCGTAGGATGAACTTTGGCAGCACGGGAGCTGCTGAATGCAGCTAGGAAGCCGTTTGGAGATTGGTGGTAGCACGGAAGCTACTTGGAGCAGCTAGGAAGCCGTATGGTGAACGTTGGCAGCACGGGAGCTGCTGGATATGGCTAGGAAGCCATTTGGAGATTGGTGGTAGCACTGCAGGGGCAGGCTGTTGGCATGCGGGGTAGTGGCAGCAGTGGTGGTGCAGAGCAGTGGCAGTGGTGCAGTGCTAAGGGGCATCAGTGGGCGACAGAAGGCTCACCAGTACTGCGCATGCACCTGATAAAATAAAAACAAAAAGTCGCAGATGCAGGAATGCAGCAGTGAGATCCATTTATGCATCTATGTTAAGAATTTAATGTGTAAAATAAAAAAAGGTGCCCTGCCTTCCCATAACACATCCAGCACTGGGCCAGTCCTTGTTGTGCTTAAATAAAGGGGACAAATGATGTAGGGGTCCCCTGTATTTAAGTACATCTAGCACTGGGCTAGTCAGAACCAGCCCCGGTTACCAAAATATGGGAAACAAATGACATAGGGGTCCTCCGTACTTTGCGCAACCAGCACTGGGCTCTAAACTGGTCCTGGATCTGGAAATACTGAGGGAAAAATTAGTAGGGTCCCCCTGTATTCTTCAGAACCATCACTGGACTTTTTCTAGTGGGGGGTTAATGCCACAGCCAGGGGAGCCCTTTCACTGGGCCCCCCAGCCAAAGCATTAACACTGACCACTAGTCAGCCCAGGCCAGAGATCCCTAGGGAGCTTGGGACCCCCCAATAAAGGTTCCCCCTCTCCAGGGCACCGCAGGCCTACATTGGTAGCCCTGGGCTATCCCCAGCATGCCTGAGCTGTTGGTGTGGGTTGATTGTGTGAAGTGACCCCCTCCCCCTAAAGCACAACCAGCCCCGGGCTTTTAACAGCCAGTCCTGGTTGTGCATAAATACAGGGGACAAACAAAGTGGGGGTCCCCCATACTTAAGCACAACCAGCACCATTCTAGTGAGAACCAGGCTGGTTGCCAAAACACTGGGCTCTGATCCAGTCCTAGATCTGGAAATACAGATGTAAAAAATGAGTAGGGTCCCCCTGTATTCTTCAGAACCAGCACCAGACTTTTTCTGGGGGGCTAATGCCACAGCCAGGGTAGCCCTTTCACTGGGCCCCCCAGCCACAGCATTAACCCTGACTGCTAGTCATCCCAGGCCAAGGATCCATGGGGAGCTAGGGACCCCCCCAATAAAGGGGTCCCCCTCTCCAGGGCACCCCAGGCCCAGGCTGAAGTACCAGCAAGCGGGGAATTTTGGGCCCACTTGTACTTGTAGTACACCTGTAAAAGAAATATTAAAATGAACAGACACCATTTATTTAAATAAAATTTATTTTATCTGCACCTTCACCTGGGGGGTGGCAGCCTTTAAGCTCTTTTTCATGGCCACCGCCACCCCAGGTCTTCGACATCTTTGCCTGGCGGTCACCAATGTGCCAGGGCTTTGGCATCTTCGCCTGGCAGGCACCAACCCGCTAGGGCTTCTATATTTTTGCTTGATGAGCACCAACCCGCCAGGGCTTTGGCATCTTCACCTAGTGGGTGGCAGCCTGTCAGCTCTTTTTCATGGCTGCTGCCCACTACTGCTTCGGGTGTCTGGGCCTGGTGGGCACCAACCTGCCAGAGCTTCGCCATTTTTGCTTGTGGGCACCAACCCGCCAGGGCTTCGGTGTCTTCACCTAGTGGGTGGCAGCCTGTGACAGCTCTTTTTCATGGCTGCTGCCCACTAGGGCTTTGGCCGTTTTCGCCTGGCAGGTGTGAACCTGCCAGGGCTTTGGCATTTTTGCCTGATGGGCACCAACCCACCAGGGCTTCTGCATCTTCATCTAGTGGGCAGCAGCCTGTGTCAGCTCTTTCTTGTGGCTGCCGCCCACTAGGACTTCCGGCATCTTCGCCTGGCGGGCGCCAACCAGCCAGGGCTTCGGTGTTGTCTGGAGGTCACCAACCTACCAGGGCTTCAGCATCTTCACCTAGTGGGTGACAGCCTGTGTTAGCTCTTTTTCATGGCCGCCACCCACTAGGACTTCCGGGGTCTTCGCCTGTCGGGCACCAACCGACCAGGGCTTCGGCATCTTTGCCTGGTGGGCACCAACCTGCCAGGGCTTTGGTGTCTTCAACTAATGGGTGGCAGCCTGTGTCAGCTTTTTTTGTGGCTGCCGCCCACTAATACTTATGGTGTCTTCACCTGGTGGGCGTCAACCCGCCAGGGCTTCGGCGTCTTCACCTAGTGGGCGACAGCCTGTGTTAGCTCTTTTTCCTGGCCGCCACCCACTCGGACTTCCGGGGTCTTTGCCTGTCGGGTGCCAACCAGCCAGGGCTCCGGTGTCTTCACCTAGTTGGTGGCAGCCTGTGTCAGCTCATTTTCGTGGCTGCCGCCCACTAGGACTTCTGACATCTTCTTTCTTCAGGAGCTCTTGATTGCTTTCTCCCAGCCGTCAGACTGGCAACCCATCTCCTCAGGAGAGAGCATGATGCCTTTGGAGAGGCAGAGGGTGACAGGAGTGAGAAGGTGATGGTGAGATAGTGATGAAGTGGAGAGAGAGTGTGAGGCAGTGGGTGATGGGGAGAGATAGTGGAAGACAGAGAGGCAGTGGGTGACAGGGATGAAAAGAGAGGTTGACAGTTAGAGGCAGAGGGTGATGCCAGGGAATGGATGACAAGGGGAGGCAGTGGGTGATGCTAGGGAATAGGTGACAGGTGGGAGGAAGTGGGTGATACTAGGGTGAAGTAGTGGGTGACGTAGAGGATGATGGGGAGAGGCAGTGGATGACAGGGAGAGGGTGACAGGAGTGAGAGGGTGATGGTGAGATAGTGATGCAGTGGAGAGAGAGGGCAAGGCAGTGGGTGACAAGGAGAGATAGTGGGTGACAGGAATGAAAAGAGAGGTTGACAGTGAGAGGCAGAGGGTGATGCCAGGGAATAGGTGACAAGGGAAGGCAGTGTTTGACACCAGGAAATTAGGTAGTGGGTGACGCTAGGGAATAGGCGACAGGGGGAGGAAGTGGATGACACCAGGGTGAATTAATGGGTGAATCAGAGGATGACTGTGAGAGGCAGTGGGTGACAGGAGTGAGACGGTGATGTGGAGATAGTGATGCAGGGGAGCGGAAGAGGGTGAGGCAGTAGGTGATGGGGAGAGATAGTGGGAGATGGAGAGGCAGTGGATGACAGGAAAGCGCAATGGGGAAAGGCAGTGGATGACAGGGAGAAGGTGATGGAGAGAAGCAGAGGTTAATGGGGAGTGGGTAATGCCTTGGAGAGGCAGTGGGTGACAGAAGAGAGATGGTGATGGAGAGGTAGTTATGCAGGGTAGAGGCAGTGGGTGACAGAAGAGAAATGGTGATGGAGAGGTAGTAATGCAGGGTAGAGGCAGTGGGTGACAGAAGAGAGATGGTGATGGAGAGGTAGTAATGTGGGTAGAGGCAGTGGGTGACAGAAGAGAGAGGATGATGGAGATAGTAACGCAGGGTAGAGGCAGTGGGTGACAGGGCAAGATAGTGGGAGAAGGAGAGAGAGTGTGTTATTGGGGAGGCAGCATATGACAGCATTGTGGCAAACATAAATGTACTTACAGTTGTCTCGAGGGGATGGGCCTTCAGCAGAGCAGCCAGGCTGGCTAGTCCAGGACTCCAAGAGCGACGCCGAGCCGGGTTAAGGGGGCATGGCCTAATCGTGGGAGGCGTGGCCACACACCCTTACAAAAAACACACCTTTTTTTTGCAACGCCGCGAAGAGCTGGGGAGGGTGGCATACAAAGTGCTGGGGAGGGGGCGCTGTTATACCCCTCAGCCCAGCGCATAGCCAGTGGGGGGAGCGATCAGTGTGATCGCTCCCCCCACAGGCATAGGAGACTGCTGTGGCTGCTTCTTAGCAGCCACCAGCAGTCTCCCAGTGCAGCCTAGCACACAGTAGCATGTGCTGGGCTGCTGTGATGGTGCCCCTGGGCTAGACTGCTAGAAGGCAGTGGCACACAGGAGCTGCAGACAGGAGCACCCAGCCACACAGGAAGCAGAGAGGAGGAGGGTAGACTTCTCCATGCACTTGCTCCACCTCCTCCAGCCAGACCACATCTTTTATCATGGAGCTGCAGTGCAGCAGCATACTGGCACACAAAGATGTGTCAGTTTCACATTATATAGCCACTGGGCCCCGGTGCAATGCACCTCCGCTACATCCAGGAGGGCTGACTGGCTGACCTAATAGCCAGCAGCCACTGTATAATAAATGCCGCTGTCTGGCTCCGCACCGGCATGGGAGTGATTAGTACCGCCCTCTACCCAACAGTGCTTTCTCAATAGTGGCTACAGTGCTGTTGACGGGGTGTAGGCTAAAAGTCAGCCATCTTGCTACACCCAAGTGAAGCCACAGTGACTACACCTGCTGGAGGCTCCTACTGTGGCTGCGCAACAAGTTGAAAAGTCCTATCTCTACAATGGTGCTTTCTTGAGATAATAGTTTAAAAATTGTAACTTTCTAATTTACCTGAACCCCAAAAACACATACCCTGGCCAAATAGCTACCTAATAAAATAAACCCCAAGTCTAAATTCGTCACCTAACTTGAGTTTTGCCTTCCCAAAAAAACCCCATAGACTACATCAGAAAAGTTGTCCTAATTGAGAATGTCAGAAAAATGTGACAGTTGGAGCTTTATATTACTCCCATGTCCTCATTTTTTATGTTTATGCCCTGAAATATGGCATGCAGCACCGTGTGACAGTTCTACCCGCCCCTACCAAATTTCAACTCTGTATCTCCTATAGCTTTTGAGGTGTAGCCCCTTAATCACCCTCCTCCCCCTTCGGAATTCTCTATGGAGAAATACGTTTTCACTAAAGTTACACAAACCAATGTAAATAGCTGAAGAATAAAAAAACAAATATGAAAATATATAAAGAAAAGGTCATGTCAAAAACAATCAGAAAGAGAGAGAGAAAGTCAAAGAAAACAATATACTATGTGCACTAAAAAAGCATAATGTTAGAAAAAATATATAACCCATTATTTAAATGATGAGATAATACTACAAGTATCCTGATTTCAATATAAAAAATAGAAAAAAATGGAAAAACTAGAAAATCCACATGTGAGAACAACATATGGCAAAAAGGAAGACTAGATGCAATGATTAGATGAAAGACTTCCAAGCGATATGTTCATTTAGGCCACCAGGCTGGACTGTATTCATGCGTAGAATCCATTTCGCCTCCACTACCGAGGGTGGCTACACGATCACCTCCCCTCGGTAGTTCCGGGACATGGTCAATAATTTTGTAGCGTAATGTTGATAATTGATGTCCTGCACTTTTAAAGTGTTTAGCCACTGGCTGGTCCAAATCTCTGTCGTTCAGGGCCATGTGGATGGCGGGCCATACGCTTTTTAAAAGTCCTGGAGGTCATACCAATGTAACACAATGCACAAGGGCATGTGATCAGATAGATTACAAATTTGGAACTACACATCAAAACGTGTCTGATTTTATAAGTTTTGCCCGTGTGTGGGTGCTGGAAGGTGTTACCTGTTTGTAAGTAACTGAATGTAATGCAGGATGGGCATTAGTAACACCCAGGTTTTTTGCATGACGTGGCACCCATTCTCAGATGGTAATCAGTAATATCTGTATGGAGTAGAAAATCCCTAAGGTTTTTTCCACGTCTGAAGCACATCATGGGTTGCATGTTGCGAAGGCCTGGAAGATCCTGGTCACTCAAGACAATTGGCCATAGTGCTCTGGATGCTTTGGGAAGTACCCCACTGGAGGTGGAAAAGGTGGTCACCCAAGGAAAGCGATCCTGTTTGGTTTTCTTGGGTTTTGTTGATAATAAATCTTCCTTATTAAGTGTTTCACTAAGGCCAGCTGTTTTAAAGGGTAACCCCAAATCCGAAATTTTTGTACCACTTCATCCAAGCGTGTTGGTAACTCATCCCAATTGCTAGTGATACGTGCAGTTCTTATCATCTGTGAATATGGCAAGCCCTTTTTAAGGGATGGTGGATGATGGCTTCCCACAGTAAGAAGCGTGTTTCTGTCAGTGTCTTTTTGAAAGACCGAAGTGAGAATTTCACCTTCGGAGATTGTGATTTTTACATCCAGGAAATCAATTTTGGTTTTACTCAACTTATAGGTGAATTTGATAGGAGAGGCAGAATTATTAATAACCATCATTAAGGTATCAAATGACTCACTACCTCCAGCCCACAGCATGAATACGTCATCTATATAGCGTGTATAGAGCTTTATATATTGGTTGGTCGTAATAGACTGGAAAAATAGCTCCTGCTCTTTTTGGAACATGTAGAAGTTTGCATAAGATGGGGGCACATTCGACCCCATCGCACATCCAGATTGTTGAAGGTAATACTCCCCATTAAATAAGAAGTAGTTAAGGGACAGTGTAAGAGCTAACAGCTGTAAAAATAGCTCCTTGTCTAGTCCCAATGGTGAGTCCAGATTATCCAAAAAGGTTTGCATGGCTGTTAATCCTGCTTCATGGGGGATAGATGTATATAAACTCTGCACATCTAGTACACACATCATGACATTCTGATCAATCCTTTGAATATTCCTTAATAGACTTAAGAACGTTTTTGGCCTGGATTATTCAATGGTGTTTGATTTTGAAAAATTTATTTGAGGAGCAAATTGTGTCCCATTCGATGCAGATCAACCTGCCATTCAAATTCATCATGTGAGTTAGTTGGGATAAATAATAATCCTTTATTTAACACACGTTGTTCCACTTTGGATAAGGATCTAGATGAAAGGTAAAAACGAATTTTTCCTCTTCAAGATGCTTTTTGAAGATTCTTTCATTTTGGCCACTTCTTCTGGTACTATTAAGTTTTTTTTATTCTTTTGCTTGTGTGTGTATCCCTAAAGGGGCCTTCTGTGATTGAGAAGATTCATTAGAGTCACCTATTGCAAAGTCACTATTGCTACGTGAGGATTGCTGATCACCTGCGGTGTGATCGTATTTAGTGTGCCACGATTGGCGACTCTGGAAGCGCCTTGGTCTTTGAGGGGCACTGGTGCCCGTTAGCCAGTGGTACACCCGCTTGTCCTCATAATCCTGCTGTACAGTTTGTAGCTTATTCTTTTTGAATTTTAATAACACCTTTTTGTACGTGTCACACTGAGCATTCAATTTATTCCACCAAGTACTATGTGCTTGGTTTGCTAAAGTGGAAGCAAAGGATGCTTTAATAACTTCAATTTTGTTCCTTACATTCACCAACTCCTTCCCCGCCTCCTCATTCACTAGTAGCATCAAGTCCAGGCTACATTTATTCAACACCACCACCCATCTACTACAAAATTCACGATTCATTCTAAAGCCCCTAGGTATCAACTTTTGATGGAATTAGTCCGAAAGGGTGGTGCTGCGCAGCAAGTAATCCATTTCACGCTTTCTGAGCTTTAAAAGCTTGTAATAAATATCCTCTATCTGTATTTCAGTCTCATCCTCTGTGAGATCAGCAGCAAAAAAGATGCTATCAGCTTCCACATCCGTGATGCACAACGTTTCTCCCACTGGCAAATTTAGATTTACAAAATCCATAGCTGTAGAACTTGATTGCTGGGTTGGATCCATGACCAAAAACATACCAAACGTAGCTGTATATAATCCACAGTCACCCCTGCAGGATATAGGTGAGTATACCAATGTAAGTGTCTATAACAAATCTGAACGGTGCCTTAACCCAATAGAAACCAACTGGTTTCAAGAAATATAGTAAGTTTGGTTTGGCACTCAATTCTCCTCTTATTGATAGGGCACATACAATTGTATAAAAGTGAAGAGATGTGCTGTCCTTGGACGAGGCAGAACACAGAGCTATATACTTACCTATATACCCCACCGATTAAGAAAAAAGTGTGACACTGCTCCACACCCGCGATCACGTGAACGGAGGGCGTGGGTCGCCCGGAGATGATATCACCCGTCTCACATAGTGATTTATAATATACTTATAATTGACAGTAGGGGATACATTATCCAATAAATCATTCCTGGTGATATGGTGATCTCTGATGTATAGCATTACTCTGAAAGCCACTAATATTAAATAATAGCTAAAATAATACTTTTTTCCAATGGTCATTGAATTAATTGTTTTAAGTTTTATGCTGCCACATAGGAATCCACACTGTGGATGTGGTGCTTTTTAATCACCGGCTAAATGGTTAAAATGCCAGCAATCACCGTGGTGACTTTATCGGCTGTTGGTGAACCCCAGGGGGTACAGGAGCTAACAGTGTAGCAGGTCCCCTTATGCTTCACACAAAATTCAAGTTAATTACATGCAATTTGTTTGTATTAAAGTCGTTAGCCTGTGCAACATGTCCTTAATTGCACTCTCATCACTAATAAAAGAAAGTTTTCTCAAACTCATCAAGCGTACTGACTCGTTAATTAAATGGTTCATTTAATTTGTCATCTAGGGAGAACAGTTAACAGAGCACGAACCGACTGCAGAGAACACAAAACAAACAAGGAATAGGATCATGGAATAGATGTCTCACCAGAAAGTCTTAGTTAATTAAAAACAATTTTTTGTCACCGTTTTGGTCATTCTACAATTTATTGCCCTAGAAAATGTATTTGTGCATGAGTATAATTAATTAAAATTATCTATACAGGCGTACAATTGCCCACCATTAAATAAAAAACATAAATAAAAAAATACTGTAACTCTGATGAAGAAACCTTTGTGATTTTCAGCTTAGTCATTGACTTTTGGATGATTCTATATCTGCCCCCTTCATGGTGACAAATTCTATGCAGTCTCACTTACCCTTTGCAGCAAAATGATTAACCTCCAACATTTAAAAACGTTTGATTGACTAAACCATGTACACAAGGTAGGCTGATAACATAAAAAGTTTAAATGTATTAAAAAATAAATTAATTTTTTTTTACCACTTAACTGGCTAATATTTTTTCCAAAAACCACTCACATTTTTTTTCTGATTGAATTAGGTCAATGTGGAGGCTGAGGGCTGCTTGATTTACATTTCCTGATCAGCCATGGGTGTTTCTGACTGGTTTGCACCAAGGATAGGGTTGATACAACTGTGCACTGATAATGGTGGTGGCTACGAAACCAAGCATATGGGGTAGTCCAACTGCAG
This sequence comes from Taudactylus pleione, assembly GCA_031769625.1. Taxonomy (NCBI): domain Eukaryota; kingdom Metazoa; phylum Chordata; class Amphibia; order Anura; family Myobatrachidae; genus Taudactylus; species Taudactylus pleione. The sequence goes on from JAUIMM010000670.1 coordinate 5,354,887, forward strand.
AGGTATGTATAACTCTGCATACGGGTGAAGATACGCATGTAGTCCAATGCATATGGGAGTAATTACAGCCCACTTACTGTAGGTTCAACTCTGCATTGCCCCAACGGTGAGAAGTACTTTGTTGACATTTTATGGGGAAACAGTCGGGAAACCGATGGACGGAATCCCGCCCGCCGGCTTCCCGACTGTATAATCCCGGCAAGGGTTAAATGACAGGCATCGAAATCCCGATGCCTGTAATTTTCCCTACACCGGGAGACTGACACCTGGCTTGCCGATCGAAGGACAGCTGCACGGGGGGGAGGGTTAGGTTTAGGGTTAGGCACTCCCCCCCGGGAGGTTAGATTTATGCTAGGGGAAGGGGAGGTTAGGGTTAGGAACCCCCAGAGAGAGGTTAGGATTAGGTACCCCCCTGGGGGACTTAGGTTTAGGTGGTGGGGAAGGGGCGGATAGTTTTAGGCATTTAGAGGAGGGATTAGGGTTATGCACTTAGGGGGAGGTTAGGGTTAGGCACCCCTAAGGGAGGGTTAGGGTTAGGGGGTAGAATAGGTTAGTGAATACTTACCTTGGGACGATCGGGATTTTCATCCTTGTCGGGCTGCCGCTGTCGGGATTTTAACCATGCGACCGGCGGTAATTCATACTGTATCCATTTTATGCAGTGCAGGAAAATGAGTGAAGTGAGGTGAATTTGATGATTAATTATTAAATGTGTTGTAGTATTGTTTAGGCCTTAGGTGCCTATTTATCAAATAATATTAAGGATACCCGAATGTAACATTTAGGGGCTGCAGCAAATATCTCTAGTATCTGCCAGGTTCCCTCCATTTCTGACAGCAGAAGCAGCTCCCATAGTTTATATGGGGGATGTTAGGCTGTTGGATTTACTAAGCTCTAGAGTGCAAAGCCTATAGCCTGTAGATTGCCAAAATTCCCAAAAGAGGGATCCTGTAAGAAATTATAATTATCAGGACTATAACCCGATAATTGATAAATATGCACCTTAGTCTCCAAACTACAGGAAACCCATTTTGCTGGAAATCCCTTCACTCCAAGTATGCCTGATAATAGATTTGACACCTGTATAGCTAGTGGGGATAAGCATATACTATACAATATTACTATATTATTACATAATTCTTGCAATATATTACACAACCCTTTATCCCACATATTCCTGATAATAACCTACTGCTCGTTACATATTTAAAAAACTGTCAGAGCCCTAATGTATCTAGTTGTAGCAATTCCTATGAATAATAGCCATAGCTACCACAGGGAGTACAATTTATAATTTGTCACCAGAATGTGTAATTTATACAGATGTTATTTAAACAAACGTCAAAATACATCATAATATATGTACTGTATTATGCCATTAATTCTTTCATTGACATCTCTGGGGCATAAGTCACAAACTATGTTCGGACCCCACAGTGTGCAGCATATCTGTCAACTGGACATCAGTTAGATTTTTAAAACTCTTCTCCTGAATATTTGCCTGACTCCACATTTGCCCGCAACACTTGTTGCGACACAGCCTGGATTGTCCCACCTTCATCGGTCATCTCTACTACTAACATCATGGCCCAACATTGCAACACAATTAGTCATGCTCTTGATACTGCCAAGCCAGTGATGTGTGGTCAGGTGAGGCAAGTGAGGCAGAGCCTTTCCTGTCATACTTAGGTATACTCCAGAGTTTTGACATGAAAATTATAAGAAAAATTTTAAGAAAATATTATAAATATCTTCTTTGTATTATTCTAATAATTTTCATAGTCAAAACCCCAGAGTAAAAAGTTTATGGCAGATGAGGCACTGCCTCCCCTGTCTACTTTTTCTGCATCTCCCTGATCAAAACACACCAAATTTCCAGCACTATATACTGCTGCACCTTTGTATAATGTTATATACACAGAAAAATTATTTTGCAGATACACTGTGTGATCATTACTGTTCACATTTAAATGTATTTTGTAATTAAATATAATTTCAGAGGTAGTTAGCATTTCAGTGGCCAATGATACAGGCCTACCCACCAGCGTCAAGGTCACCTCATTGAGCAGGTCCCTAACATTCTGGGGTTCACATCTGGGATGCAGGGCACCCCAAAAGACAGCCCAGCCAAAAACCTTACCAGGGCATCACACGGAAAAAAGAGTGACAGTGAAGTGTTATAGAGTACAAACTTCTTTTTCTGTGTATATAACTTTAAAATCTCAGCATAATAGCACCTTTCATTACTATTAGGGTGTGCAGTCTAGAGCTCCTGATATACTAACTACCTCAGTCTAGAGCCCCTGATATACTAACTACCTCAGTCTAGAGCCCCTGATATGCTAACTACCTCTGAAATTATATTTAATTACAAAATACATTTAAATGTGAACAGTAATGATCGCACAGTGCATGTGCGAACTTCTTTTTCTATGTATAGAACTTTAAAATTATACTCTATATTATGTGTATCTATACACATATCTGAAGCCTGAGATTGCTTCAGTCTAGGTTTGCACCCCTCTCCCAGCTCCCCATATAAGTTTTCAAGCAGGGACCTAGCATTTGACTGCACCAAGTAACAGGCATAATACAAATTAAGTCCTATTTATATATATATATATATATATATATATAGTGTCAATTTATTTGGGGTGAGCATTTGGGCGTGGGGCCCCCTGAGCTGCTCTGGCAGGGCCTATTCAGGGCATCACCACATAGTCACTTTGTATATCACTTTTCATGTTTGTTTATTATTAATGTACTTTTCAAATATATTCTTTACCTTTATTACTATTTTAACACTTATTAGCTACTTTTACACACCTGATACTTTATAACACTTCACTGTCACTCTTTTTTTCGTGTGATGCCCTGGGGAGGTCTTTGTCTGGGCTATCTTTTGGGGTGCCCGGAGTCCCTGATGTGAACCCCAGAGTGTTAGGGACCTGCTAAATGAGGGGACCTTGATGATGGTGGGCAGGCCCGTATCATTGGCCACTGATATGCTAACTACCTCTGATATTATTTAATTTCAAAATACATTTAAATGTGAACAGTAATGATCGCAAAGTGCATCTGCAACTTCTTTTTCTGTGTATACTTTACAATCTCAGCATGATAGAACCTTTCATTACTATTAGGATGTGCAGTCTAGAACCCCTCCCTATACCTTCCTATAATGCCCACATGAACCCTCAGGTTCATATATGTATCTGTATATCTGGCTCTGATACTAGCCAGTGCCTCCCCCATTTACCTAATCGCACATCACTGCAAGCCACAACCATATTATGACATAGCACACCGAATTTGGATTCCTGGAAATCTCTACTGATGTGGGAATCATGTAGACCAGGAGTTATCAACTCCAATACTAAAGTAATGTACCACCAACAGGCCATGTTTGCAGTATTTCAGTCTTTGAAAACAGTTGGGATAAATACTGACTAAAGTAAACTCATCTGTGCATGATTAAAGAAACCCTGAATACCTGTTGGTGGTACTTGAGGACTGATGTTGAGAACTCCTGATGTAGACAACAGGAACATTCTATGACAAATTTGGGCCAAAATCATGTATGAATTGCAAATGATCTCGAGAATCCTGAAAACCAGAATGATTGCATAAATGTTCACTCATCTCTAGTTAAGAGTTGTCAGCCTTTTATAAGTCACCCTGTGAAATGTGCGTGCCATGATATACAGGTGATCTATGAAAGTACTCGGCAAAGAGGGCCATCTATCTTGTCTGCAACATGCAGAAGGGCTATTAAATCCTGCGAGTTAGAAACATTTTCGGCTCAGTGAACTCTAGTTCTGGCCTCTGGTTCCCTTGACAAATGACCTTCGCTTTATATTCATCACAAACACTGGTCTGTAGATCCATTAGGTCTCACTGTGCAGGAAATAGATGAATCCAGGGAGCCTGTGTGTGTACGGTGCCACTAATTAGAGTACTAGTCTCAGGAAACATTTGACTTGTTAACTCTGCTGGAAAAGGCCTTAAATTGTTGTAAACAAACATAGCTTCATATTTCTATTTATGGCTTCAGATCCAATACAAACATTAAGGAGTTATTCCTTGGAGGGAGTAAAGTATAAGAGAGCCAAACGCTCTCCGTAGCTAATGGTGGGGCTACTTCTGTACTTGCTTAGTAACATTGTTTTGTTCAATACATGACACATTTATAGCAGCTGCCAGTAACAGCAGTTTAATACAAGTTGCAATGTAATAGAAATAAATAAACCAGTGTTCCCAAATTCCCATGATGTTTAATACATTTTGTGCAGACTGTTTATGCATATAGTGGAAATTAATTTATTTAAAAGCAAGTAAAGTTTTTTATGCAGATTTATTTCAGGAATGGGGTCTTAATCTCAATCTCATTTTGTCCAAAAATCATTCGGAAACTGCTGCTTTTGTATGATTATTTCAAACTTTATTTAATTTTGTTGTGTGTTTTACTCTTATGTACGGCATTGAGGAGCCTTTGTGGTGCAATATTAAAGAAAGATAATAAAAATTTCTTAAAGGTGTGATAAGGTCCCCTTTGGAGAGGAGAGTTCATGTGTAGAGGGGTCTTCTCAGATTCATTACCCTGTAATCCCATGTGCACCTCCTCTCCAACTAGGCGCGTGAATGTGCTGAGACTTCAGTCAAGGAGCAGAATGCATCAAAGCAGTTTTTGTGGTCAAACCTCTGAAAATGAAGTTTTCTGAGGTTTGGCCGCTTACTGCTTATGCTCCAAGCTCTGGAATCCAATACATTTTGGGGCTTGGATGCGGTGAGCAACCCCATCTTTGTATGGTGTTACCTAATAGAAGCCTATGGGCTTCTATTCACACTTCCACCTGAGAAGGATCCAATTACAGTAGATCCCTCCCAGCATCCCCCATGGCGCATGCATCACACAACGCATGCGCAGAAGGACTCCCAGGTCCTAACCCCGGAAGTCCTTTAATTGCAAAGGGCAACTCTTAACAGGAGAGCTATCTTTTGTCAAAATGCAAATCATCATTCATCCCGCCCGGGGAGAAAACCTTGGTATGTGTGCAAACATCTCAGTGACAGCCGTTTATTAGAGGTGTTGTCTCAGCATGTCTGCATTGATAAGTCTAAATAAAAAGGCATTTCTAATTTCTTGAAATAATATGGTCCATCATCAGTGGCACTACAACGTTTTTAGGTTAGGGTACTAAGATATAATTTCATTTTGGCGCACCTAAATTGCTGAATGTCGCAGCTGGAGTAACCTGCATATGAAATATTTTGGTATATACACCATACAGGCGGCAGCATGGGGGAGAGCTGAGCTGCCGGCCTCCTGGAGGTAAATTTACTAAAGTTTGATTAGAGATTAATTTTTATGAATCTCTGAAATCTCCTGAGATCGAATTGAACTTGAACAGCAAAGAATGGATTTTGCTTTTGATTTTCAACTTGAATTCAATCTTGTTTCAGTTTAAGAAGGGATTTGCTGTTCGATTTTGCATGTTCATGTCCAAATCAAACAGCAAATCCCACTCCAAAATGAACTTCAAAGCCCCAAATTAATGGAACTGCTTCATGCTTTCATTTTTAGCATGAACACTTCGATTTGACACAGATCTCGGCACACAGTAGGCCTACCCAGCGCTCTAGCAGCTAATGGGAGCAGCCCACAGCCTCTCCCCTGCCTCTCTCTCTCATTGTGGCTGCTTGATGACACCATCTGATGGGGTGACACCAAAATAGCAGAGCAGCTCTGCTATTTTGGTGTCACCCGGTGCGGACTGCACCCCCCTAGTGACACCAATTCGTAGAAGTGCTCCTCACAGGGTGTAACATAAAGTAGGACATATGAAAATGGTGCTTTTAATCACATCTGTGTGTAGCTGCTGGCTCAGGCTGACTGGCAGCTTTTTAGTCTGGGGTGCAGACACAAGCAACTGACCTGGCTTTTCTACCATCTCATTGCAATGGGGAAAGAGATGTGGTGATAATAACCTCTGTATGTGTGGTTTGTCTAATTTGGGTGTGCTTTAAATAGCTGTTTGGATTCAGTTTCTACTTTAAAAATCTCATTGGGATTTTAGAGCCTTGTTTTTTATTAGTGTTATTGATGTCTCCGATTTGTTTTTTAATAGTTATATTAGTACTTTTTGATTTTTTAATTACTTAATTACTAATCAAACAATCTGGCATCCACTAAATACTTCACCTCCATTTACCTGTGCTGGCCTTGGACCTCTGATCTAATTCTTGATTAATGAAACATTTTACAGCATCAAATAGTTTATATTAAACTGCCCTCATTTTGTGCCGCTGCCCTGTCACTTACTTTACCCAGCCAGCTCGCTGCAGCCTTTGGCCAATATGGGTGAAAACAATATTGTGAGCTGTGAGGTGGTAACAATTGACTGGAAATGAATGTTTTTGAAATTTATTATACTGTATGAACTGAAATAGGCCCACATTTCAAATACATAATTTTAGCTGTTTTTTTAATCAGTTTTACAGAAATCCCAAACCGAAACAGACCAAAAACACTTGAGAGTAGTTTTGCCAAAACCAAAACCCAAACCCAAACCTTTGAGCGTGGTTTTGCTAAAACCAAAATCAAAACACAGGGGTCTGCACACATCTCTACTTACAGCCAGAGACTTTAACAGGTAGACGGCGCTAATGTCATGCAGCAGATAAGAAGTGAAACGATATACTGTATATCTTCAATTGGAATATTTAATAATGAATATTGGTATACACATATGAATAAATTATTCCAAAAGCGATTCCTAAAAAGGTGTATTCCTAAAAGACATATATAAACAAAATAAACAATAGTACATATAAAAATAAAAACAACCGGTGGAAAGTGATCTCCAATCCCCTATAATGCAGGGTGCAAAAAAGCCCCTATCCGGATCCAATGATGAAGGGCTGTGCACAATAGTTACTTGTTTGCTGTTTCCCAAAGATACTGTGTTGCAAGCAAACCACAACTGGTTATGATGGCAACACTTTTGTTAACCCCAGTGCAAATGAGCTGGACTTCAAATGGAGGAAACTCTGATAGTCAAACATTACTGGAGCAATGGTATGTATAAAAGCTCAACAGTACTCACGATCCTCTGTTAATCCAAGTCGCTGCACCAATGACAAATGCAGCCTCCGTAGCTGCCAGCAATATTTCCAGAGTGGAGCGGAGCTGATGTCCCAACAAGGTCTCCTTCTCTCTGAACCACTCCAGCGGTTAGCTGTATGCGGCGTCAGTGACTGTAGTGACTTAGCTCCAGAGTTGAATGAAGGACTGTCCTCTACTCGGCTCTGATTGTCCCATGGCTTGATGGGATTGCCTCCCTCACATGCGTACCAGCAGCCGCTGTATGTGAAATCAACAGTTGGACAGCTTAGGGAGAGAAAGAAGGCAAACAAATATCTTGCACTGTGGCAGCCGCTGGTGGATGGGGTCACTTCACCGGCAAGCACAACCGTGCCCTCAAAGCGTTTCTCCGCACTAGGTGGCTTTATCAAGAGGCGGATGTGTTTAGAGGCTCTGTCTTATCCCAACTTTATAGTGCTGTCAATCAAATATCTTTCAGGTGAATCTAATCAAACAATTAATTAGAACAAACACCTCTACTCCCTTCAAATCTAATGATAGCACCAGTAGGGAGAAAAACAGATAGTTAGGTGAGATTCAATTCATTGTTCATATTCACCCAAACTTACAAACAATAAAAAATACAATCTATTACAGCACATAAATTCATAATAATAATTACAATATACAAATATATATTTTACTAAACAATATATTAATAAAAATATATAAAAAATTAGTTAATCACAAATTAATACGCAAGAATTTGAAGTGTTATATACATAAGCAATTCCAAAATAATGAGTAGGGAATAAACCCAAAAAAGAGAAGAGAAAGCTAAGGTGTACCATATGTACTAATAGTGGATTTAATGAGAACAGGACAGAAAAAGGAACAAGAAGGACCTCCCGAGGATTTCTAAATAAATTCGAGGTCAAAAGTTTCATTCAATCCTTGTGGCTTTAATGATTGAAGTTTCAATATCCAAGCTGCCTCTTGGCGACATAAAATTCTAAATCTGTCGCCACCCCGATTCGTAATAGGTATATGTTCTAACCGTACCACTCTCAAACCTGAAGGATCGCCATCATGGCTTTCCAGAAAGTGCCTAGGAACACTATGATTTGTACACTTATTAAGGATATTCCTCCTATGTTCCATGAATGTACACTTTAAATTTCTCATAGTACGCCCTACATAATATATGTTACAAGGACAATATAGCGAATAGACGACAAAGTCCGTATTACAGTTAATAAATGCATCTATTTTAAATTCTTTCTTCGATAGACTGGAGCATACAGTCTTAGTTTTATTTGCTACATGTAAACATGTGGTGCATTTGTTATGATTGCATCTGTAAAAACCACAGATATTTAAACCTGTAATAGTACTCTGTCTAACTGCAGATTTATGACTCTGGGAATTATTGAAGAAGCTAGGAGCCAACATACATCTCAAGTTGTTCGCCTTCTTGAACACAACCATCGGTTTCTCTTCCAGGCATTGAGCTAAAACCGGGTCTGTGAATAATAACTTATAATTCTTCTTCATAATGCTAGTGATTTTATTAGCTGAAATATTATATTTAGAAATGAATGTGGGACCAGACCCAGAGTCCCCCCACTGTTTAGATTTAGAGCTAGGTCTATTATCAGTAACAGTAACTGACATTGTCTCATTACTAATCTCAGAGTTATTTATAGTACTCGACTCAATATTAATACTCTGCCCCATGTGGGTATCCCTGGATTGCTGTGTGAGATCTAAACCATCTCCACCTTTCTTAGATGTCTTCCTCTCAGAATGTTACATCTATCTAATGTCTTAGAATATTCCAGGGCTTCATCAAGCACCTCAGAGGGATTACCCTTAGTTTTAAATTCTTGGATCAATTCCGTGGCCTGAGCTACAAAATCCTCATCTGAGGTACAGTTCCTACGAATGCGCTTTTAGGAACATTTTCAAGCCATTTTTTCTTATGGTTGCTAGAAAAGGGGATATAATTACATACATCAACAGGCTTTTTATAGGAAGAAACACTTAAGGTCTCCTGTATCACCTCCACCGTGATGTCTAAAAAATTAATACGAAATAAATCATGAGTGCACGGGAAAACTAAACCAAAAGAATTAGTATTAAGATAATCAACAAAATAATTAACTGAATCCGCATCCCCATCCCAAATGAAGAACAGGTCGTCGATATAGCGACAGTAGTGAATAAGATTCGCACCATATGGGCCATCCCATATGTGATGTTGCTGAAGACGGCCCATATACAAGTTCGCAAAACTCGGTGCGAATCGACTACCTATCGCTGTACCAAGGACCTGTCTATAGTGCACGTGATCAAACAGAAAATAATTGTGTGATAAAATAAAATGACGCTGTCTCTCAGAGATCCCCCTATCCTGAGAAAGAGACATCTCTACAGTCTCAATTCCTGTACTATGTGCAATGTTACAATAAAGAGATTGAATATCACACATTACTAATCGGTACGTGGACTTCCATTTTAGACCTTCAATCTGCGTTACGGTGGAGGTGATACAGGAGACATTAAGTGTTTCTTCCTATCAAAAGCCTGTTGATGTATGTAATTATATCCCCTTTTCTAGCAACCATAACAAAAAATGGCTTGAAAATGTTCCTAAAAGCCAGTTACAATGCATTCATAGGAACTGTACCTCGGATGAGGATTTTGTAGCTCAGGCCACGGAATTTATTCAAGAATTTAAAACTAAGGGTAATCCCTCTGAGGTGCTTGATGAAGCCCTGGAATATTCTAAGACATTAGATAGATGTAACATTCTGAGAGGAAGACATCTAAGAAAGGTGGAAATGGTTTAGATCTCACACAGCCATCCAGGGATACCCACATGGGGCAGAGTATTAATATTGAGTCGAGTACTATAAATAACTCTGAGATTAGTAATGAGACAATGTCAGATACTGTTACTTATATTAGACCTAGCTCTAAATCTAAACAGTGGGGGGACTCTGGGTCTGGTCCCACATTCATTTCTAAATATAATATTTCAGCTAATAAAATCACTAGCATTATGAAGAAGAACTATAAGTTATTATTCACAGACCCGGGTTTTAGCTCAATGCCTGGAAGAGAAACCGATGGTTGTGTTCAAGAAGGTGAACAACTTGAGATGTACAGTATGTTGGCTCCTAGCTTCTTCAATAATTCCCAGAGTCATAAATCTGCAGTTAGACAGAGTACTATTACAGGTTTAAATATCTGTGGATTTTACAGATGCAATCATAACAAATGCACCACATGTTTACATGTAGCAAATAAAACCAAGACTGTATGTTCCAGTCTATCGAAGAAAGAATTTAAAATAGATGCATTTATTAACTGTAATACGGACTTTGTCGTCTATTCGCTATATTGTCCTTGTAACATATATTATGTAGGGCGTACTATGAGAAATTTAAAGTGTAGATTCATGGAACATAGGAGGAATATCCTTAATAAGTGTACAAATCATAGTGTTCCTAGGCACTTTCTGGAAAGCCATGATGGCGATCCTTCAGGTTTGAGAGTGGTAGGGTTAGAACATATACCTATTACGAATCGGGGTGGCGACAGATTTAGAACTTTATGTCGCCAAGAGGCAGCTTGGATATTGAAACTTCAATCATTAAAGCCACAAGGATTGAATGAAACTATTGACCTCAAATTTATTTAGAAATCCTCGGGAGGTCCTTCTTGTTCCTTTTTCTGTCCTGTTCTCATTAAATCCACTATTAGTACATATGGTACACCCTAACTTTCTCTTCTCTTTTTTGGGTTTATTCCCTACTCCTCATTTTGGAATTGCTTAAGTATATAACACGTCAAGTTCTTGCGTATTAATTTGTGATTAACTAATTTTTTATATATTTTTATTAATATATTGTTTAGTAAAATATATATTTGTGTATTGTAATTATTATTATGAATTTATGTGCTGTAATAGATTGTATTTTTTATTGTTAGTAAGTTTGGGTGAATATGAACAATGAATTGAATCTCACCTAACTATCTGTTTTTCTCCCTACTGGTGCCATCATTAGATTTGAAGGGAGTAGAGGTGTTTGTTCTAACTAATTGTTTGATTAGATTCACCTGAAAGATATTTGATTGACAGCACTATAAAGTTGGGCTAAGACAGAGCCTCTAAACTAGGGATGTGCAGGCTCGGATAGGTTCGAGTTTGCATGCTGAGTTAGGATTTTTCCCTAAAAAAAAACGGAACTCAGAAAGAGGCAAAACGTCATCTTGCATGGACGAACATCATCATTCCTGGACAAAAGTCCAGGAATGATGATGTTCGTCCATGCAAGATGACGTTTTGCCTCTTTCTGAGTTCCGTTTTTTTGGAGGGAAAAATCCGAACTCAATGTGCAAACTCGAACCTATCCGAGCCTGCACATCCCTACTCTAAACACATCCGCCTCTTGATAAAGCCACCTAGTGTGGAGAAACGCGTTGAGGGCACGGTTGTGCTTGTCGGTGAAGTGACCCCATCCCCCAGCGGCCTCTGCAGTGCAAGATATTTGTTTGCCTTCTTTCTCTCCCTAAGCTGTCCGACAGTTGATTTCACATACAGCGGCTGCCGGGACGCACGTGAGGGAGGCAATCCCATCAAGCCACAGGACAATCATAACCAGTTGTGGTTTGCTTGCAACACAGTATCTTTGGGAAACAGCAAACAAGTAACTATTGTGCACAGCCCTTCATCATTGGATCCGGATAGGGGCTTTTTTGCACCCTGCATTATAGGGGATTGGAGCTCACTTTCCACCGGTTGTTTTTATTTTTATATGTATTATTGTTTATTTTGTTTATATATGTCTTTTAGGAATAGACCTTTTTAGGAATCCCTTTTGGGATAATTTATTCATATGTGTATACCAATATTCATTATTAAATATTCCAATTGAAGATATATATCGAGTCACTTCTTATCTGCTGCATGACATTAGCGCTGTCTATCTATTGTTTGTGTATTGTTTAGATTGTTGGGGGTGTGGCAGACCCCTGATAGTTGTGCAGCTTTTTGAGTACAGCAGATACAGTACACAGTGCACCCACACTGGCACCTTAGCTATTATTTTTTATTAGAGACTTTAACAGGGCTGCAGATCATGGAAAGGGTTGTTAATGATCTATACTTATGGCCACTGTCTGCAGCTCTGTGCAAGTGGGTAAGCCACAGGAAACCTAAAACAGCAGATCAAGTGGTGGAAATGGTGAAGAGCTGAGGAACTGTTATAATCAGATGTTGTAGATGTAGTGGCTTGGGCCATGTTGAAGCTAAATGTCAACTTACCTCTGAAGCTATCTAATAGTGATATTGCTGTGAATTGAAGATTATAATTTTTTGCTCAGGTACTTTATATTGGGGAGAGATTGTTCTCATTAAAAGCTGTGGGTAACCCAATTTATGACAGAAGTAAACAACCAGACATGTTTGATAACGTTACTGATACAGTGGGAGTGAGATTGTTCCCTGAATCTGAAGTGTTCCCATTTCCAAGTATGATTGGGGAGTTAGAAAGTGACGAGAGCTGCAGTGGGGCACAGAATGATGTAACTCCTACTGATGTAGAAAATGTTGTTGAACCAGTTGACTGTATGCCTGATCCTGAAGTCAGAAAATATATTTTTTAAACAGTTAAAAGACCCTACTCTGGTAAAGGCTAGAGAGATTCTAAAACTGGTTGATGGAAACCTAGTAGAGCCTGATAGTACTTTGTCATTCCCTCATATTGCAGTACGATGAGATTTGTTGTATCAAATGTTCAAAAAGTGAGAAGATATTGTGGAACAATTGATACTTCCTAAGACATAAAGATTAAATGATGTCACACCAGGCTCATGGTCACATAACTGCGGGACATCTAGGAGTAGAGAAAACCTCTTAGAGAATTTAGCAGCATTTGTTCTGGCCAGGGGTCCTCAAACATGTAACCAGTAACTACTGTGCATCCTGCCCTGAGTGTCAGTACAGGTTGAGTCTCCCATATCCAAATATTCCGAAATACTGAATATTCCGATATACAGAATTTTTTTGGCATGACTGAGATAATGAAACCTTTGATTTTTGATGGTTCAATGTACACAAACTTTGTCTAAGGCACAAATTATTAAAAATATTATATAAAATGACCTTCAGGCTGTGTGTATAAGGTGTATATAAAATTTAAATGAATTTCATTTCTGTACACAAACTTTGTTTGAGCCACAAAATTATTGAATATATTGTATAAAATTGCCTGCAGGCTGTGTGTATATGGTGTATATAACACATAAATGCGTTCTGTGTGTATATTTGGGTCCTATTCCTAAGATATTTGATAATGGTATGCAATTATTCCAAAATACGGAATATTCCGTTAACCAAAATACCCCTGGTCCCGAGCATTTTGGATATGGGAGACTCAACCTGTACCATGCTCCCTGGCCACATTATAGAAGTCCACTTGTCTCATAACCAATTAATGAGAACCCGCTTGAGAGAATACCTATGGATTTGGTTGAACCTTTAACCACTTAACTGACAAATTCTTTTTCCAAAAACCGCTCCAAAATTGTCGGTTTCTCTTATGATTGAATTGGGTCACGAACATAATTTTAAACTTATCCATCACTATTTTATTTGAAAAAAATATTTTATTAAAACACAGTATACCATAAAAATAGCAATTTTTATATTATACTGTAATGATGGCCATTGACGGCTGTACCATCGATGGTTCAAGCATTGTTAGAAGCCATCAATTGTTTTGCGATTGGTCAAGGAGATCTGTGTACACCACAACTGCCAATGTTTCCTAAACATCGATTGAGGGTTGCCATCGGTGGTGCAACATTGATGGCCACCAGCAATGGCAAACCACTTGTTTTCAGTCAGACCATCAATGGTTTGCAAACCATCGATGGTCAGTTGCCATCCCTAATATATATATTTCTGAAATCCGAACCCCCCCCGATCCGAGGCCGATCCGAGTCAGGCTCGACTTTTCCCGCCTGACTCGGATCTGAAATCGAGGCAAAACGTCATCATCCCGCCTTCCGGGTCTCACGGGTTTTGGATCCTATATAAGGTACCCGCGTTGGTGCCATTTTCTCACTCGGCTGTGGACAGTGAAGAGGGAGGGTGGGAGTTAGGGCTGGCTGGGCTGTGTAGTGTAGTGTAGTGCAGAGTAGTGTTGTGCAGTGCTGCTGTTGTCCATAGGGGCTGTGTCCACTACTTCAAAGTCCATAGGGGCTGGCTGTGTTGTGCTGTGCTGCTGTTGTTAATAGGGGCTGTGTGCACTACTTCAAAGTCCATAGGGGCTGGCTGGACTGTGTTGTGCAGTCAGTTCTCCATAGGGGCTGTGTCCACTCCAAAGTCCGGTGCAGTGTCCCAGTCCTAAAGGGGTGCTGTGGTGTTGTCCAGGGGGTGCTCTGTCCATCAGGGGTGCTCCCCCCAAGAGCTAAAAAAATAATATTTTTTCTGTGTTTGTGAATTGTGTGCGCAGTAGCCGCACGTGCATCAACAAAGTAGTGCCAAGCGTGCGCCTGTGTCATAAGTAAAGGGCCGGCTGGCTTGACCATTAAAGGGTGTTGTAACCCCCAAAGTACACTCCAAACCAAATTAAAAAATATTTTCTGGGTTTGTGAATTGTGTGCACTGTGGCTGCATGTGCATCAACAAAGGAGCAGCGCCAAGCTTGCGCCTGTATCCCATAAGTAAAGAGCCGGCTGGCTCATTTCTTAAAGGGCGGTGTAACCCACAAAGTGCACTACTCTCCAGCAAAAATAAAAAAAATAATTTTCTGTGTTTGTGTGCGCCTTAGCTGCACGTATATATCAATATAACATAAATGGAGGACCAAACTTTCTCCGATAAAAATAAAATTGGGAAAGATCAAGAACCACTTCCTCCTAGTGCTGTTGCTGCTGCTGGGAGTTGTTCATCATCCCAGAGAGGAAGTAGGAACACCACTACTTTTACTAAACAATTGACCCTCCAACAGTCCCTAGCGATGAGGATGAAGTACGACAGCAGTCATCCTGAAGCAAAACATATAACTGAGGCCTTGACTGCTATGTTGGTGTTAGACGTGCATCCGGTATCCGCCATTAGTGCAGTGGGATTTAGACAATTGATGGAGGTAGTGTGTCCCCGGTTCCAAATCCCATCTAGATTCCACCTGCATCCTCAAAGCAGCAGCGACAAGCGTGCGTCTGTCTGTTAAAGGGTGGTGTAACCCTCAAAGTGCGCTCCACAAACAATAAAAATATTCTTTTTTTCTGTCTTTGTGAATTGTGTGGGCTGTAGCCGCACTTGCATCCTCAAAGCAGCAGCGAGAAGTGTGCGTCTGTCTGTTAAAGGGTGGTGTAACCCTCAAAGTGCTTCAAAAAAATAAAAAACTATTTTTTTTATGTGTTTGTGACTTGTGTGCGATGTAGCCGCACGTGCATCAACACAGTAGCAGCGCCAAGCGTGCGCCTGTGTCATAAGTCAAGGGCCGGTTTGGACATCTGGTCCGGACTGAAGGATGTGCCAACAATTTCTGACAAGTCTACTGTCACTGCATATGATACTGTCCTCAAAGCAGCAGCGACAAGCATGCGTCTGTCTGTTAAAGGGTGGTGTAACCCTCAAAGTGCGCTCCACAAACAATAAAAATATTCTTCTTTTTTTTTCTGTCTTTGTGAAATGTGTGGGCTGTAGCCGCACCTGCATCCTTAAAGCAGCAGCGACAAGCGTGCGTCTGTCTGTTAAAGGATTACATCGGTGACAGCATCCAAGTAGGCATGTCAGACAGTCCGTACCTGTACTGGCAGGAAAAAGAAGCAATTTGGAGGTCCCTGTACAAACTGCCTCTATTTTAACTGAGTTGCCCCCCCCTCCAGTGTGTACTCCGAAAGAGTGTTTAGTGCAGCCGGGAACCTTGTCAGCGAAAGGCGTAGGAGGTTGCTTCCACAAAATGTGGAGAAAATGATGTTCATAAAATGAATTATCAACTCTTCCAGGGAGACCAGCCTCCAGAACGTACAGAGGGACCTGTGGTTGTGGATTCCAGCGGGGACGAATTAATACTCTGTGAGGATGAGGATGTACACAACACTGAAGAGGGTGAGGAATCGGTGGATGAGGAGGATGAGGACGACATCTTGCCTCCGTAGAGCCAGTTTGTGCAGGGACAGATTAATTGCCAGCTTGTTTTGTGGGGGCCCAAACGAACCAATCATTTCAGCCACAGTCGTGTAGCAGACCCTGGCGCTGAAATGTTTGGTTTGTTAAAGTGTGCATGTCCTGTTTATACAACATAAGGGTCTGTGGGAGGGCCCAAGGACAATTCCATCTTGCACCTCTTTTTTTTCTTTGAATTATGTACTGTTTGGGGCCTAGTTTTTCAAACTGCCATCCTGTCTGCCACTGCAGTGTCACTCCTAGATGGACCACGTGTTTGTGCCGCCCACTCGTATCTCTTAGCATAGTCATCCAGCTACCTCGGTGCAACCTTTGGGATATAAAAACACTATTGTGAGGTGTGAGGTGTTCAGAATAGACTGGAAATGAGTGGAAATTAAGGTTATTGAGGTTAATAATAGCATAGGAGCAGAAAAACCCACAAATTCTGTGATTTTAGCTGTTTTTATGCTTTTAAAAAAAAAAAAATACAGATCCAAAACACAAAACCCAGAACCCAAAACACGGAAGGGTGGTTTTGGCAAAACCAATCCAGATCCAAAACACGAAGAAAGATCCAGATCCAAAACACAAAACACGAAAAGTGGCCGGTGCACACCCCTAATATATATATATATATATATATATATATATATATATCTCGATCGAACATTATATATATATATATATATATATATATAAAATAAGAGAAATGGAGCGCACACAGTCAATGCGTCAATCAGCAGGTGCAAGGTCAGATGAAATCCAAAATATACAGGCATTCCCAGGTGTAGACAAAAATGGAACCAGAACCAGCACACCGCAATATGCAAAATGTGGTTTTAATGAGCCATCATTAAAATCCAATTTACAACCTTGGCAGGTATAGTAACCAACTGGATGAAGTATATATATATATAGATAATACTTAGCAATTCAGATGCACAAATGGAAAAAACCGGGGAGTCATGCTCTTGACCCGGGTCTGTGTGTGTGTGTGTGTGTGTGTGTGTGTATATATATATATATATATATATATATATAAACACATATATACACACACACACACACACACACACACACAATTTATATATATATATATATATATATATATATATATATGTACATACACATATATACACACGACAGGCTCAATCCACGGCACTCAACCATCTGGGGTGCCCTTGGTATGTGACCACACCATCTACATAAAAATATCATTCAAACTCGGCACTCACATGCTTTTCAAACTGCAACTCCTTTGAACATAGGGAATGTTGGTTCCAAAATATTGCAATAATTTGTTAAGCTGGCCACCGCTTCACGGTCATTCCCATCTAGCCAGTCCTTACACTGATTCTCAGATAAATAAACTGGATCTGCCATCTTGGGCTCAAGCCTGCATACATTTTAAACATGAAACTGGGTCCTGCCTTAAAGAGACAGGACCGCACCCAGGGCTATCAGTTAATAAGCACCTGGAAAAAGAAAAAAGTTTGTCTTACATTTGAAAAACAGGGTGCCCTAGCAAGTGTGACCACAAAATTTAAATAAACGACAGGCTCAATCCACGGCACTCAACCATCTGGGGTGCCCTTGGTATGTGACCACACCATCTACATAAAAAATATCGTACAAACTCGGCACTCACATGCTTTTCAAACTGCAACTCCTTTGAACATAGGGAATGTTGGTTCCAAAATATTGCAATAATTTGTTAAGCTGGCCACCGCTTCACGGTCATTCCCATCTATATACACACACATATATATATATACATACACACATATATATATATACACACACATATATATGCAATATATATATATATATATTATAATTGTTCAACTATTTATTGACCGATCACTGTGGCCAGCAGTGATCGGGCAAATGGGGACGGGGAGGCAGAGCTGAGGCCGGAAAGGAGTGGGCGGGAGCGCCGGGGGAACATGGCAGCAGCCGCGGCTACCAGAGCCGCTGCTGCTGCTCCTACAGTGATTTTACTGATCACTGTTCCGGAGCCGCAGCGGGAGGGTGTCCCTCTAGCGGCCCGGAAACATAGCAGCGGCGGCGGCTACTAGAGCCGCCGCTGCTGCTGCTCCTACACAGTGATCACCTAGTGATCGCTGTAGTGCTGGAGCCGCAGCGGGAGCGTCTCCTGCTGGTGGCCCGGACACAGAGCAGCGGCGGCAGTGGTGGCTACCAGAGCCGCTGTTGCTGCTGCTCCTACACAGTGATCACCTAGTGATCACTGTAGTGCCGGAGCCACAGCGGTAGTGTCTCCCGCAGGCGGCCCGGATTCAGAGCAGTGGCGGCGGCTACCAGAGCCGCTGCTGCTGCTGCTCCTACACAGTGATCACCTAGTGATCACTGTAGTGCTGGAGCCTCAGCGGGAGCATCTCCCGCTGGCGGCCCGGATACATAGCATCGGCGTTGGCTACCAGAGCCGCCGCTACTGCTGTTTGCTGAAGGGGGTGGAGATGGCTGCCCGATCACTGCTGGCCACAGTGATCGGGTCACAGCAGCAGCACTGCTGCTTCTATGGGAGGGGGGCTGCCGACGGTGCCCGATCACTGTGGCCAGCAGTGATCGGGACACGCTAGGGAGGCAGCCACGCTTGCAGAGGGACCAGAAGGTCCCTCTGATGTAGGCGGCTGCGGGAAGATTAGCTTACCACAGCCGCCTAGTGGGCATTTCTGACTGGTCGTATCAGATACAACCATGTCAGGGAAAGCCCAGCCTGGTGCGGTCGTATCTGATACGACCATGCCAGGCAAGTGGTTAATAAAGTCTGCCTGTGGTAATCAGTATATTTTGAGTGGTATTGTAATGCGCTAACAGATTCCCGGATGCAATACAATTGCTCAATACGTCAACAAAAACAACTGCTAAAGAACTAGTACATGTCTATAGCAGAGTGGGAATATTTAAGGAAATCCTAACTGATCAGCATACCCCATTTATGTCAAGAATCATAAAAGAGTTGTGTTGTCTGTTTAAGGTTACTCAGCTAAGGACCTCCACGTATCGCCCTCAGACTGATGGCTTAATGAAGAGGTTTAACAAAACTTTAACGAATATGCTAAAGAAGAGGTGGATAAAGATGGGAAAATGAAGATTATTTGTTTATTGCTGCCCATTAGAGAGGTTCCACAATCTTCCACAGGGTTCTCGCATTTTGATTTGCCATTTGGGAGACACCCAAGGGGATTGCAGGATATTGCAAAAGAGTAGTAGATGGGGAAACATAGTCCTTATAAGACTCTGTTTTTGAGCATGTTTCTCAGATGCAGGAATGCAGTTAGGAATGGGATGCTGGCACTCAGGACCCCATCGATCAGAATACCGATGCCAGAGTGACAATCCCGACAGAAGGAGGTAAGTATACTCTTCTACCCCTAACCCTCCCTTCCCACAGCCTAAACCTAACCCTCCCCCACTATTGCATGAACTTAACTTTCCTCCCCCACAGCCTAAACCTTACCCCTGCCCCTAGTGCCTAGTCCTATCTCCTAACCCTACCCCTAACTCCAATGCTTACTGTTGGGATGCTGGCGAAGAGATTGTGACTGGTGTTGGGATTCTGGAAGGATAGAGTACCTCTATCAGCCACCACGGCCCCTCTGGTAACAGCAGTACCTCTGGTTCCTGAAGTATAAGAATAGCCAAAACCCTCTCAGATAATTTGTCCCATATCTTTTGCTTAGGTATTCTACCCCAGAGTTTGGGAGGAGGGAATATGTGATAAAAACACTGTAAAAGTTGTCAAGGGGAGATATATATGCCTCAGGTTTTTAATTTCTGTCTGGTAGACAGAAACTGATTGCCAGACCACATGTAAGAAGCTGATAAAGGGTGTGTCAGCCTCTGAAGTCAGTTTCTCACAGGCTGGGGAATTGATGCTCCCTGAGGGACACTGTGATTACTGAATGTTATGCTGCCCGCTGGTCATTTTTAACATCTATCATCGCCCAAATATGATGGTCAACCTGATGACTGCTGTCAGGTTGCCATGTTCAGGGATGATTGATCTGCATACACTGAACGTCTGAACATTCAGTGTATGCACTTCACCCCTAGAGGGACGACGGCACAATTATGATGTCGTAATTGTGCCGTCGTCCCCGCATCTAGTAGTGGATGGGCAGCTTAAATGCTCTGCTAAAGATTTACATTTTGTGAGAGGGATGTTAGATTCCGCCACTCTGAGAGAGGGAATCATAGTGTTTAGTTAGAGCCGGACAGGCCAGTATTTAATTTAATGTTTTTGTTTTGTGCTGCTAATATAACTAGCTGTGAATACTTGTACCAAGGCCCTGGACTGGTGTACTACTGCTTGGCTGCTCTGTGACAAGTGCAACAGTTTACCCTAGGAGACGCCACTCTTACCCTGATCTTGCTACAAAGTACATGCATTGTTATTATGGCTTTTATACTCCCACGATATACTGTAGTAACTATTATACTATTTTGTGAGAATGTTATTTAATATAGTGTTAAGTAGTCATGACCTCAAGAAAAAGTAGCAAAGAAACAGTACACTGAGATAGTGTGAACCGAAAAGCGACACTCACTATCTGTAACATATAACTAAATTCAAATTAAAAAAATATTTTGGCAATATCAGTTTCCAGTAACAGGTCAGAGTGTCAAGTGTGTATTACAAAAGCATTGCTGGTTGTAAGGTAGATAATTGTACTATGGCTCGGGACATTCAGCAAGTAATAACCATTGTCCTCACATGTCAGTGCTAAATTTTGAATGAGCAGCCCAGTGAAAAGAACCAAATTCAAGTACAAGTTGACCTTGAAGGATCAATAAAACAACTAAACTTAAGTAATTCTCTTTGCTGTAAAATTTAGCTTCACGTTACTCTCATATATTTAAGAGAAGAATACTTTTAAACACTTTGATGCTCCCAAACCACATAAAATAAGATGCAAGCTGGAAGGAGCTGCTGTTTCAATCACTGGCAAGTAAGTGACGTGTATATGAGAACTCTCATGTACAGTGAAAGAAAACATACAGTAGACAGATGTAAGTGTACGTAAGGCTGATTTTAAACCTGAGGACATTTTAAACCTTGAGGTTGAGTGTGGAGTTGCCGGGGCCCTTTAAGAAAATGTGAGTGACAGTTTTGTAGGTGTTTTTATCTGCAATAGATAGCTGCTGCCCACACAGTTTTGTTAGTGAGGAAGGTGAGATACCCCAGGTGCTGGGTATAAGCAAAAGTGTGGCCAGCCTTCACACAATGTGGTGCAAGAAGCCTGGACAGCTATTGGATGATGCCTCAGGATTCGGCAACTACGAAGCCGAATCCTGTGGCAGGTACCTCTGGAAGCTCTTTGCTAGCTGTTGACACCTGGGCACCTGGGTGGCTGTTATGTCTGAGGCCTCCTTTGCCTCAGCATTAGTCGTGCTTGCTTGCTGAGTGTACAGATTTTTCTGTGGAGGAGATTCCAGACATAGCCAGTCTCCATATCCCCAGTGGTCACCCCACAGCACTTATATTTTTTGTCATAGAACCAGAAGGTCTCTGTCTATTAGTGCTAGCAGTTCTGATTTGGTTGTGTCCTTTAGAATGTAAGCTTTTTCGAACAGGGCCCTCTACCCTCTTGTGCTACTCCTTACTCTACCTTCATCTACTTCTTACTCCCCACAAGGACACCTAACACTTGGTTACTTTGCTATATTGCTTATCTGGGTGTTATGGTCGCTAATGTGGCAATGTATATTATCCATGTCCTTGTCCCGTATTGTATTGTACTGTAAGTCACTGGTCAACCTATTTGTTTATGTACTTTTTAAGGCGCTACGGAACACTTGTGGCGCCATATAAATAAATGATAATAATAATAATAAATAGGCCCAGGGTAAATGTAGACTGATTTAGCATTGTTTTATATCTTTTTGGGTATTGACACTTCCTCCTGAGGACTTTAGCATTGTATACTAGTCAATCATGTAGTCTTGCAACATTATTGGCCAAGATTCTGTAGATTTTGATATTCTGAGCAGCTTTCCACTTTGTTTCCTTGCATCTAGATTCGTTCTGGTTTATGGGATTTTGTTCTATGGTGAATTAAAGATGTGCGTAGACCCCTGTGTTTTGGTTTTGCCAAAACCAACCTCAAAGGTTTTGGTTTTGGCAAAACCACCCTCAAGTGCTTTGGTTCTTGGTTTTGGTTTTCTTTAAAAATTGCTAAAAACAGCTAAAATCATGTTACTTTAACCTGTTTTTCTTCCTAACCTATAATATTATTAACATCAATAACATTAATTTCCAGTCATTTCCAGTCCAATTTGACCAGTTCACAGCACCTAAAATCATGAGGGAAGGACTTACATGCAATTCAAAACATGAGTTCCGAATTCCGCAAAGACCTGAGTAGGGACTTGGTTTTACTCAGAACCCCAAAGTGTTTCCGACCTGGGACTTAGTCTTTCTCGGAACCCCAAAGTTCGGGTGTGTTCAGTTTTCTCAAAAACCGATCTGCTGTACGTTGTATATAAGAAGATAATTAAATGTAAATACACATAGCTAAGTAATTTGTCACTGGTCCCAAGTACATTTCTTGTTAGAATGTCTATAGGGAGTACTCCATTAGTTAGAAACATGACTACAGTAGTATATTTATTGGAGACGGAAACAATAAATAATAAAATTAAAACATAGACTAGTCTGTACTGTGTCATTTTACTACATTGATATTTGACAAATGTGCGGTGCAGTTTAGGAAAGGCAACATCTGTTGGACAGAAAGTAGTATTGCATTCCTCTGTGTCTCAGTACTGTATATGCTATGCTGCCTTCATGCATGGTATACTAGAACGCGGCAAAGCCGTGCAAAGTGTTTACGCATCCAAAAGATAGGTGTGTGAGGATACATCTGTATGACCCGAAGATGTATCTACATGTCTAGAATAATTGTTGTGAATGATGATACATTATATCTGATTGCTAAAGTCATGGAAGCTAGTAATTGTGGATGTGACGGGAATGATTCAGAGCTGAATGCCAGTGCAGCATTAAGTGAAATCTGAGCATTGAGAGATAGAGAGACAGAGAGGGAGGGAGAGAGAGAGAGAGAGAGAGAGAGAGAGAGAGAGAGAGAATTCAATTGTTTTTTGGGTGCCATAACTAGTTATGGCAAATACATTTTTTCTCCGCTCGAGAGCAAGAGCCGCTGCCGCCAACATTTCTGAGGCGGTAGCGAATAGAAATTAGTAAAAGTCCATGGTGTGGGTGCCAAAACAGTAGTTTGGGTGACCTATCCAGGACTGTAGACACTTTGCATGGTTAAACCTGATATATATATATATATGTATATATATATATATACTGTTGTAACATATATATATATACTGTTGTAACATATATATATATATTATTATTATTATTATTATCATTTATTTATATAGCGCCACAAGTGTTCCGCAGCGCCTTACAAAGTACAAAAACAAATTGTATACAAGTGACTTACAGAACAATACAATACAGGACATGGATAATATATATTGCTACATTAGCGACCATAACACCCAGATAAGCAACAGAGCATAAGCAATCAAGTGTTAGGTGCCCTAGTGGTGAGTAAGAAGTAAATGACACTATAGTAAGGAGAAGCACAAGAGGGTAGATGGCCCTGCTCGTGAGAGCTTACATTCTAAAAAGGTGGGGGAAGACAAACTGGGTTGACACAGATGGGGACGAAGGAGCATGTAGCAAGGAGTTAGAATGATAGCTGGAAGGCTTTGATGAAGTAGTGGGTCTTGAGAGCCCGTTTGAAGGATTGCAAACAGGTGGAGAGTCTGATGGGGAGTGGGAGAGAGTTCCAGAGGTGGGGAGCAGTGCGGGCAAAATCTTGGAGGCGGGAGTGGGAGGAAGTAATCAGCTGGCATGAAAGGCGGCATGCATTAGTTGAACGAAGAGGGCGGAGAGGAGCGTGAAGGGAGATGAGATCAGAGATGTATATGGGAGAAGATTGGGTGAGGGCTTTGTGAGTGAGCGTGAGAACCTTAAATTGGGTTCTAAAAGGGAAGGGGAGCCAGTGAAGAGCTTGTAGGAGAGGGGAGGCAGATGTAGAGCGCTTTGAGAGGAAGATAAGCCGTGCAGCAGCATTAAGGATAGACTGGAGAGGAGAGGGATGGGATTTGGAGAGGCCAGATAGGAAGAGGTTACAATAGTCCAATCTGGAGATCACCAGTGAGTGTATGAGGGTTTTAGTAGCATCCTGGGTGAGATAGGGTCTGATCTTAGAAATATTTTTGAGATGGAAACGACAGGACTGTGAAAGGTTCTGGATATGTGGTTTGAAGGAGAGGGATGAGTCCAGGATAACTCCAAGACAGCGCACCTTGGGACTAGATGAGATAGTTATTCCATCAATTGATAAAGAAATAGTGGGAAGTGAGGTGATGTGGGAGGTGGGAAGATGATCAGCTCTGTCTTAGACATATTAAGTTTAAGAAACCGCTGGGACATCCAGGAAGAGACAGCAGAGAGACAGTTGGAGATACGAGTCAGAAGAGAGGGGGAGAGATCAGGGGAGGAAAGGTAGATTTGAGTATCATCAGCATAGAGATGATAATGGAGGTCAAAAGAGCTGATGAGTTCACCTAGAGAGGAAGTATAGAGGGAGAATAGGAGAGGACCAAGAACAGAACCTTGGGGAACACCTACTGTAAGAGGCTGTGGGGGGGAAGAGGAGTCGTGAGAGGAAACTGAGAAAGATCGGTCAGAGAGGTAGGATGACAGCCAGGAGAGGGCAGTTTCACGTAGACCAAGGGAGTGAAGGATATTCAGCAGGAGAGGGTGGTCCACAGTGTCAAAAGCAGCAGAGAGATCAAGGAGAATGAGAAGACAGTAGTGGCCTTGGGATTTGGCAGCAAGGAGGTCATTGCTGACTTTTGTGAGGGCAGTTTCAGTGGAGTGGAGAGAATGGAAGCCAGACTGAAAAGGGTCAAGGAGGGAGTGGGAGGAAAGAAAAGTGGTAAGGCAGTTGTAGACAATCCGCTCAAGGAGTTTGGAGGCAAAAGGGAGGAGAGAGATGGGTCGGTAGTTAGAAAGAAGGTTAGGATCAAGGGTAGGTTTTTGAAGAATGGGGGAGACAAGGGCATGTTTGAATGCAGAAGGAACAGTGCCGGAGAGGTTAATGAGGTGGGTAAGATGGGAGCAGGCAGAGAGAGAGGAAGCGGAGGAGGCTGGAGGGGATAGGATCAAGGGGGGAGGGGGAAGGGGGGGAGGACCGGACGAGGGCCATGACTTCCTCTCCAGATAGTTGGTGAAGTTGATGGGGAGGGGTGATTTGGGAAAGGAGGAGGTGGAGAGCTGGGGGACTGGTTGGATATGATGTCCTGACGTATGGAATCAATTTTAGATGTAAAGTAGGTAGCAAAGTCAAGGGCAGTGAGCAAGGAGGGGAGACGAGGAGGGGGTGGGCGAAGGAGGGAGTTGAAAGTAGTGAAGAGACGCTGGGGATTAGAGGACTGAGAGGAGATGAGGTTCTTAAAGTATGACTGTTTAGAGAGGGAGAGCGCAGCACTATAGGATGAGAGCATAAATTTGAAATGGAGAAAATCTGCCTTAGAGCGTGATCTTCTCCACTGTCGCTCAGCAGTTCGAGAACACTTTTGCAGGTATCTGGTGCATTTGGAATGCCAGGGTTGAGGAGTAGATCTGCGAGTGTGAATAGTGATCGCTGGGGCAACAGAGTCCAGAGCAGAAGTAAGGGAGGCATTGTATAGGGAAGTGGCTTGTTAAGGCCAGGAGAGAGAGAGGATAGGGGAGAGAAGTGAGTCAAGCAGGGAAGAAAAGGAACCTGTGTCGATAGCGTCAATGTTACGCTTAGTAATGGAGGCTTTTGGAGGTAGAGGAAGGGAAGGAGAGAGGGACAGGTTAAAAGAGAGAAGGTGATGGTCAGAAAGAGGGAATGGGGAATTGAGGTGGTCAGAAATATCACAACGGTGTGTGAAGACCAGATCAAGCACATGGCCACTCACATGGGAGGGTGAGGAGGTCCATTGGGAGAGACCAAGTGACGATGTGAGGGAGAGGAGTTTGGAGGCAGAGAATTCTGTGGGGATATCAATTGGAATATTGAAGTCACCTAGGATAATGGAGGGAAGGTCTGAGGAGAGAAAGTGAGGGAGCCAGGAAGCAAAGTTGTCAAGGAACTTGGAGGGAGGGCCAGGGGGATGGTAAATGACAGCTACTTGGAGGTGTACTGGGTGGAAGAGGCATATAGCATGGACTTCAAATGAAGAGAATGTGAGGGATGGTTCAGAGGGAATGGGTTGGTATGAATAACCAGGGGATAGAAGGACCCCAACACCACCACCATGGCGACCCCCAGGTCGTGGGGTGTGGGAAAAGGTGAGGCCCCCAGAGGAGAGAGCTGCAGGAGAAGCGGTGTCAGAGGGTGAAATCCAGGTTTCAGTAATAGCTAGGAGATTCAGGGAGTTGGAGATGAAAAGGTCATGGGTCGGGACCAGTTTATTACAGACTGACCTGGCATTCCAGAGGGCACAGGATAGAGGGACAGAGTTTGTTGGAGAGATTTGAATGAGATTATCAGGGTTGCTGTAGCGTGGGGGCGAGATTAATTTGGGGGACCGAGCTGAATAGAGTGTAGCGATGGTGCGGACTCCAGTGCTAGAAGGGGAGCCAGTAGAAGGTGGGCAGGAAGGGAAATTAATGATGTGTGGATGGATGTGGGGTGAAGTGACCTGGAGAGGGGAGTGTGAGAAGGGATTAGCAGTGAGGTTGTAGGACCCCTGTGGAGTATAAGAGAATGAAAGTGGAGTAATGGGAGAAGATGGGGAGGAAAGTAAACAGAGGAGAGGAGATAAGGGGATGAGGAAGTGGATTAGACAAGGGGGAAAGGATAAAGGTGGAAGCAAGGGGCAGAACAAAAGATTAGGTAGACACTGAGTGAAGGTGGGATTTGAAGAAAACATGGTAATAGTAAGGATGATGTAAATAGGGGAAGAAAAGTTAAAAGTAGGAATGAAGACAGAATGTAGGAGAGAGCAGATTTCCAGAAACGTAAGTAATAGTACAGTGTGGGAAAAGAGTCTGTACTGCAGAAGTTTATTATTGAGTATAAAAAAGTGGAGATTTGGTGGGAGCAGAAATTAAATAGTAAAATATACAGTGGTAGGAGCTAGATGATATAAGACTTAGAAAAAGAGCTAAGGTAAAAGTACATTATTATAGAGGTAAACTGACATAACACAGATAAGTATGCATTAGGATTATATGTAAAGCACAGAGCCAGCAGCAATAGTAGCAAGGGAGGCACCAGGTTTATGCAGCCACCAGACAGGGAGCTCAATAATGAAAGTCCTGGTTATGTATCCACAGGAGCTAGTAGTATGGAGAATGTGACCTCACAATTGTTCATTCCACTTTGTCCAATTAATGTGAGGTTGTTGTTTGTTTGTAGTTTGGTGGGTTTCCTTCTGTGTCACTGCTGTTTAACGCTGATATAACGCCAATTAATTGATTTAAAAAGAAGTTGACACTTTTAAAATAGGATACTTCTAAAGATAGGGCACCCAGCCAAGGCTAGTCCAGCCTTCTAATGAACCTTACATAGGAGACCTAGCATGTGAAACCACTAATTTCTAACTACCCCCAAAACACTCCCACTATTTTTGCAAGCAATAAATTACCTTAAACAAACAAACAGCAGATACCATTAAGCTGGCATCTGGGTCTATATACCTTGAATCGAACTAAGAAAACACAAACATAAAACTATATTCTAAACCATCAACTACAGATACTATGCAGTGATACACTACTTAATTTAACATTACATCTAAGTTAATTGTTCAAAGCAGTAGTCCTTTATATATATATATATATATATATATATATATATAAACAACTAAATAATCAACACAGCCCGTAGTTATCCACTAGCCGTGTCACCTACAAATCACTAGCTGCAGATAGTAGCTAAGGGCATAGTGACCCGACATAGGGACCGTTGTTCACATTATGCCCACAGAAATAATTAACTCACCATGGAGTGCCCCCCTGGATACTCGCACAGCAGGCAGTGTTGCTGGCACTGGTGTCCGGCACCACACCGCACTATACCACACTGCACTACAGTGAAAAAACTCTAAACTACAGCTCCCAGCGGCCCTTGCTTATTTTGCATGTTTTCCCTGTAGTGAGGTGTACTGTGTGGTGCTTTGTGAGAAAGTGTCTTTCAATAAACTCCTGACTTTTATCTGAAACAAAACTGTCGACCTTCCTTTGTCAACATTTATTTGCCTACCATTTGAAAACACAGAGAAGAACCAGGAGAATGGTGTGGTCCCAGGTAAGATAAACTACACTACTCCACAACTGATTCTGTTCAAATATGTTGGTGTAACATTTACATCATGTAAGTATCACAATTATCGAATTAAACTGTAAGCCTCTATAAAGGTCTGTGTCACTATTCTTAATTGAAGTAATATGATCAGACATGAAAAGAACATCTTCTATACAGTCTATTGTTAAATCAGGATAATTTTGAAGTCTGAAATAAGTGACTTCAACTGCAGGAAGCTTTGTATATATATATATAGCTGTGGCGTTTACTCTCAGAAATAATCACCAGAAATTAAATTTCTTGAACTATGTGTAATGAAGCAGCTGCATTTGATGCCCTTTAATTGACCTGTGTGTGTACAGAGGGCCTGATGGATACACTGCGGTTTACAACTAACCCTTTGAAGCCAGCCACACCAGGAAGAGGGGTTGATAACTAATCTATGTCAATTCCTGCCATTTGAGGAATGTTTATATAAACTGTGTCTTATCTCCTAAACAGACCAGTTGAGTAAATGTGAAATATTGTCTTGTGTTATTTGAAGAGCACAATGTATATAAGCTACAGAATTAATTAACAGCTGGCACTGGGATAGTTAATCAGAAAGGTGGGGGCTAGGAGGGCTCTTGCAGGAGCAAAAGAGTGCAGCTTTCCCTAAACAGCTTGTTCACTCATTGGGGAGCAGAAGGAAGTGCTATGAGTGCATCAGGATATTCTTGTGGGTGAAATCCCCCACCCCATCAGCAGTGCTAAGAACTTTGTTGTAAGTTGTCTTAGGGACTCTGAATTATTTCTGTGCTTTTATCATGAGGCCTTATAATTGGTATATTTTACATTTGGGGTGAGCGTTTGTGCGTAGGGCCCCCGGGACTGGTCTGACTGGGCCTCTTCAGGGCATCACCACTTAATACACATAGTTGCTTTTCACATCACCTTTTATGTTTGTTTATTATTCATGTATTTTTTCACATATATTTTAACCTCTCATTCCACACTTAATGATTACTCACACACAGCTATACTTTACACTGCACTGTCACTCTTTTTTCATTTCGTGTGATGCCCTGGGGGGTCCTGGGCTGGACGTTTTTTGGGGTGCACTGTGCCCCGGACGTGAGCCCCTTAGTGTTAGGGACTGCTGGTAACAGAGAAGCCGTGACGTGGCCCAGCAGCCTCCCATGTATTTGCAAATGCATGCAACTAATATCTCTGAATTTCTATGACCATATAGTCTTCATATATTGTTGCAGGTATTATTCAGTGTGCTGAGGTACAATAGGGGGTTAAATCCCCCTCCTTTTTCTGTTTTATTTTTAGAAATTATTTTCATAAATAATCTGTGTGTCATTTTATTAATAATGTTTGTAACCAAGCCTTGAAAATATATTTTGGATTAAACACATTAAATCTAGCATATTCTCTGTGATTCTTATTGAACTTGCAAGCCTGTGAGAGCCATGCTACATACCTGTGTGTAATTAAAGGTGATTTATTAATTATCTGGTCGGAGATCGCAAAACTCCAGAGAAAAGTCTGAGTGGTGGCTGAAAAATTGTATATATTTTGGTAAGTGACTGAGGTGCGTCGGTGTCACGATCAGCTGATCCAGATTGTTGTATCGGTGAGTCAGCCCAGGTTCATGACAATAGCCATTATAAGAAAAACACATGGGGCCTTATGTAATAGCCTGCAAGATGCAGGCCGTATATATATTTAAAGTGGCAATAATTTCAAAGGCAATATCAACCTTACATTTTTACTGCTTTAAAAATATGGGCAAGCTTGACAGAATCATGCTTGCATTTGCGTCTAACAGGCTGATACTGTACATAAGGCCTATGGCCATTTCCTGAGTTCAATATTAAGGGGTATATTTACAAAAATTTAATTTTGAGTTACATTTTAAAATTTAATTTGATCGATTTGGACTAGTGTTTTCTTGTTCAGTTTTGAATGTAGAATTCACAATAAAACTTAAAATTGAACTTAAAATCTAACACAAAATCGAACCTAACATCCCCAAAATAATAAACCTTCTTCATGCTGGTGATCTTCCGGCATCACCTGTAATTTTATTATACACAGGAGTGTTTCTTATACCTCATCTGTTTTAGGTACAAGGTTTGAAATAAATGAGCTTATTAACTGTCAGTCCTTGTATGTCAATTACTTAATTACCTGTGAATGTAATTTATGTATTTATTTATTAGCAGTTTCTTATATAGTGCAGCATATTCCGTTGCGCTTTACAATTGTAATGTAATATGCAGTACGTTAGGAGAACGACCAGAAGTCTTACGTGTCTATTCATGTAGCAGTGAAAGCCCTTTATCAGTGGTAAAAAGGCTTTTCACTGCTTTCTCCTATTCATAGAAGGGGTTACAGAGGCGAAATCTTATTAGTGTGGGGAGGGCGATTCATAGAAGTACGGAAAGCTCAGCTTTCTGTTTCGCTTCTGAAAATGAATTTGCCATCTCAGGACATAGGCAAACGCAGGGGGGGTTTCCGTCTGCCTGGAAACCCCCCTCCCCAGCCAACACCATGACCACAATAGAAATAGTAATGTAATAGAATTTTATTAGTGCTGCATGTTCTTCTCAGTATCACAAATGAAATAATTAGCACCACCTGTGGATCTTTTAACAAGTATCAGCCAGTTATAAATAACCTGTGCACCAACTAGGAGATCTGGAAAACATGCACTGTTAGTGATGTGCTGCTATAGAGCCCAGTATTTACATATATGTCCAGGGCAGTGCTAGGTTATTCTGCTGCTCCCCCAGACTCCCGGACTTGCTCCCATGCCCTGGAATGGTGCCCACATCTAAAATAAAAACACTCAGCTCAGACAGGATGGCCTACTGCTGCATATAATGGCTTACTGTGATTGCTGGTCCTGTATATGCTGGAAGTATAATACACAATACACTTTGTATGACGCATATGTAAAGCTGGTTAAGTGCTAATTCTAACCTCTTCATGGACTGGCCACACTCGCTCTAAAATCCAGCATTTGGAAACCCCCCTCTAGAAATCCTGCGTTTGCCACTGCAGGATGGCATTAAAGAGCCTCCTGAGTGGAGAAAAGCAGGGAAGACAGCTTTCTCCCTGCTCTCCCCACCCCCTGCTGCGGCAGCAGCCAATCAAAGGAGCCTCCTGCTGCCACAGTGCCCCCTCCCTCTGCCCTACCCACACCGCTGCTGTACTATAGTAAGGTAACCCGACATATGTATAAGCCAGGTCACCACCTATTAACTGGTAGGGTACCACCACTGCCGCCGCTATGTCAGGTATGACCCGACATATGCATATGCCGGTAACCACCTCTTAACTAGAGATGAGTTGCCCATTCTGAATTCATTCTGAATTGCTCATCTCTACAGTGCCCGCTGCCCCCCACTCCCACTGCCCATTCCCCCTTCGCAATGCCTGCTGCCCGCCAGCTCCTCCCCACCTCGTCTCCCACGCTGCAGTAGCAGTAGCCATTGCATGCGCAGAAAGGGACAGCCGTACCACAATCAGAGGACCAGAGGAGAAGACTCCATCGCTGGACCCCTGGATACTGGATCTCATTGCTGGATAGATAAGTATACGTGAATTGCTCCTTATCTAAGCTATAGATCACATTGAACTAATGCGATCTATAGTGATAAGTAACAATTCACCAGTGGAGATCTACATGAATAGACCCCTTAATACAAGATTTCTGGAACACAGAAGAAACGTACAGAAAAAACTTTGCAGTAGACATTTCTCTACCAGTCATGATGGGATGTTTCTGCTTTAAAAGTTCAGGGGACTGAACAGATTGAGCCCACAATAAAAGAGGGTGACAATTATGCAGAAGAGCAGCATATTGGATTTTTTCCCTAGGAACACTGACGCCGAATGGCTTAAATTACAATATTGAATTAAAAAGCTTTTAGGAGAAAATCCAATATTGATTATCCTGATATCTCTGATGGCCTTGAATGGAGTTAAAATGAGTTAAATAAATATTTGGATTAATTTTGATGACATTCAAACAATTTGGTACCCTGTTAGAAATATGCCCCCTTTAAAGAAATTGTCCCGACGTTAAAAGGAGCTAATAATTATAAGGTGTGTATGCTTAAGATTGATTGAACAATGTAAAAAGAAAAATGGGACTAGAACCTAGGTCTCCGCCCCTCTCACCATCAGGGCATTAGCCCCCTAGACCATTGTATGACCTAGAGTAGTCTGTACAAGTGAATAATACAGTTATTCCAAACCGTATAGAACAGTTGTGTATCTGGTTTAACCAGCTCCAGAGGTAACTACAAAATATAGACTGTTTTGATATTAATAAGGTGTTTCCCTTTCCCCCTCCCCCTTATCCCCCCGCTCTTTATGTACACTTTTCCTATTTCATAAATGTTAATATTTAGATAGAGACAATTCTTGTGCATAACATGTCATTATTTTGGCATTGCTCTTCTTTAAGCATACTGTAGAACATAATAGCAAGTACTACTCGGATTATTGGTCTAGTATTATCCAGTACCTCTTTCACCACTTTTATGCAGTGTTTACTCTTGCATATATCAGTGGCATCATAAGGGGAGTGCAGGGGGTGCGAGACGCACCAAATGCCGGCTCCTCTGCAGTGACAGGAGCTGGGTGCTGCAATGTGACTTTCTCCTGCAGCACCCGGCTTCTGTCATAGAAAAGGAGCTAACAGTGCTGACAGCCCAGTCTCCGGGGGCAGCCCAGCATCTCCAGCGATGCTGGGCTGACCCTGGAGTGAAGTCATAGGGATCCCACTTGAGGCCACGTCCCTTTATTTTAGGTCATGCCCCCTTTGAATAGTCAGAATGTGCACCGGGTGTCACCAGACCTGGTTGAAACTCACATAGTACTGACTCCAAGTAAGAGCCCTGCTTAGATTATTGACCCAGCTTTTTTATCATATGTGTAAGTTTTAATTTTATTATTTTCTATGTATGTTTTCAAGTCATTTGGTAAATTGCAACAGACTGCAGCCCAGGTACTTATTTGAATATCGTATTACCTCTCTATATTCACTAGTTGAGCCGAGTGACTAGCAGATAGGGGTGTGCACCGGCCACTTTTCGTGTTTTGTGTTTTGGATCTGGATTGGTTGTGCCAAAACCACCCTTCCGTGTTTTGGGTTCTGGGTTTTGTGTTTTGGATCTGTATTTTTTTTTAAAAAAAAACATAAAAACAACTAAAATCACAAAATGTCTTGGTTTTTCTGCTCCTATGCTATTATTAACCTCAATAACCTTAATTTCCACTAATTTCCAGTCTATTCTGAACACCTCACAATAGTGTTTTTATGTCCAAAAGGTTGCACCGAGGTAGCTGGATGACTATGCTAAGCGACACGAGTGGGCGGCACAAACACGTGACCCATCTAGGAGTGATACTGCAGTGGCAGACAGGATGGCAGTTTGAAAAACTAGGCCCCAAACTGTACATAATGCAAAGAAAACAGAGGTGCAAGATGGAATTGTCCTTGGGCCCTCCCACCCACCCTTATGTTGTATAAACAGGACATGCACACTTTAACAAAGCAATCATTTCAGCGCCAGGGTCTGCCACACAACTGTGGCTGAAATGATTGGTTTGTTTGGGCCCCCACAAAACAAGCTGGCAATTAATCTGTCCCTGCACAAACTGGCTCTACGTAGGCAAGATGTCGTCCTCATCCTCCTCATCCACCGATTCCTAACCCTCTTCAGTGTTGTGTACATCCTCATCCTCACAGAGTATTAACTCGTCCCTGCTGGAATCCACCACCACAGGTCTCTCTGTACGTTCTGGAGGCTGGTCTCCCTGGAAGAGTTGATAATTCATTTTTATGAACATCATCTTCTCCACATTTTGTGGAAGTAACCTCCTACACCTTTCGCTGACAAGGTTCCCGGCTGCACTAACACTCTTTCGGAGTACACACTGGAGGGGGGGCAACTCAGGTAAAATAGAGCCAGTTTGTACAGGGGCCTCCAAATTGGCCTCTTTTTCCTGCCAGTACAGGTATGGACTGTCTGACATGCCTACTTGGATGCTGTCACCGATGTAATCCTCCACCATTCTGTCAATGGTGACAGTATCATATGTAGTGACAGTAGACATGTCAGAAATTGTTGCCAGGTCCTTCAGTCCGGACCAGATGTCCAAACTTGGTCCTGCCTGCCCTGCATCACCGCCAGCGGGTTGCTTAGGATACCTAAGTTTTTTCCAGGCAGCCCCAGTTGCGGGAGAAAATGAAGAAGGAGCCGTTGACGTGTCACGTTCCGCTTCAGCTGACAGTGTGTTCACCAGCAGGTCTTTGCACCTCTGCAGGCTTGTGTCGGCCGGAAAGAGAGACACCACATAGGCTTTAAACCTAGGATCGAGCACGGTGGCCAAAATGTAGTGGTCTGATTTCAACAGATTGACCACCCTGGAATCCTGGCAAAGCGAATGAAGGGTTTCATCCACAAGTCCCACATGCCGAGCGGAATCGCTCCGTCTTAGCTCCTCCTTCACTTTCTCCAGCTGCTTCTGCAAAAGCCTGATGAGGGGAATGACCTGACTCAAGCTGGCAGTGTTTGAACTGACTTCACGTGTGGCAAGTTCGAAGGGCTGAAGAACCTTGCACAACACGGAAATCATTCTCCACTGCGTTGAGTCAGGTGCATACCCCCTCCTTTGCCTATGTCATAGGTGGATGTATAGGCTTGTATGGCCTTTTTGCTGCTCCTCCATCCTCTGAAGCATATAGAGGGTTGAGTTCCACCGCGTCACAACCTCTTGCTTCAGGTGATGGCGGGGCAGGTTCAAGAGTGTTTGCTGGCGCTCCAGTCTTCGGCACGCAGTCGCTGAATGGCGAAAGTGGCCAGAAATTTTTCGGGCCACCCAAAGCGTCTCCTGCACGCCCCTGTCGCTTTCAGAAAATTCTGCACCACCAAGTTTATTGTGTGAGCAAAAAATGGGACAGTGCTGGAATTTGCCCAGATGTAATGCCCGCACAATATTGGTGGCGTTGTCAGATATCACAAATCCCCAGGAGAGTCTAAGTGGGGTTAGCCACTGGGCGATGATTTCCCTCAGTTTCTCTAAGAGGTTGTTGGCGGTGTGCCTCTTACTGAAACCGAGAGATACACAGCGTAGCCTGCCTTGTAACGAGCTGGCAGTTTCTGAGATGCTGCTACTGGTGACGCTGCTGCTGTTGCTGCGTAAGGTGATACATCTACCCAGTGGGCTGTCACAGTCATATAGTCCTTAGTCTGCCCTGTTCCACTTGTCCACATGTCCGTGGTTAAGTGGACATTGTGTACAACCGGCATTTTTCAGGACACTGAGGACACTTTTTCTGATGTTTCTGTACAGTCTCGGGTATCGCCTGCCTAGTGAAGTGGAACCTAGACGGGATTTGGAACCGGGGACACACTACCTCCATCAATTGTCTAAATCCCACTGCACTAATGGCGGATACCGGACGCCCACGTCTAACACCAACATAGCAGTCAAGGCCTCAGTTATACGTTTTGCTTCAGGATGACTGCTGTCGTACTTCATCCTCCTCGCTAAGGACTGTTGGAGGGTCAATTGTTTAGTAAAAGTAGTGGTGTTCCTACTTCCTCTCTGGGATGATGAACGACTCCCAGCAGCAGCAGCAACAGCAGCAGCGGGCAGCAGTAGGCGTAGCAATGCAGGATCCTCCGGAGGAATCCCGGATAGGAGAGTCAGTCATGCCAGTGATATGGCCTGCAGGACTACTTCCGATCCTGGACTAAGGAGGAAATTGACGAGGAGGGAGTTGACGGTGTGGTTTGCAGGCGCTTGGATACAACAGGACAACGGGATTTAGGTGTCCCTGGACTGCTTACGGTCTGAGCCAAAGTTTCTGAACTTGACAGTAACTTTTTATGAAACGCGCTGCAGGTGCCGTATAAGGGAGGGATGTTCCTAGGTGGTTGACGTCCCTACCCCTACTTATTTCACCTTAACATATGGTACATATGGCAAGACAGTTGTTGTCCGGATTTGGATAGAAATATTGCCAGACCAAAGAGGTGGAATGTTTGGTCTTCTGCCCAGGCATGACCGTGATTGGGCTTTTTCATCCCACGGACAACAACTGTCTCCCCCGGAGCCTGATTTAAACAAACCACATCACCATCAGAATCCTCCTCGCCAACTTCCTCCTCAGCGCCAGCTACACCAGTATCCTCATCCTGTTGTACTTCAACAGTGACATCTTCAATTTGCATATCAGCAAGTGGACTGTGGGTGCTCCTTTCAGCACTTGCAGGGGGCGTGCAAATGGTGGAAAGAGCCACCTCTTCCCGTCCAGTGCTGGGAAGGTCAGGCATCGCAACCACCACCACACTTGGACTCTCCTTGGGGGATTTGTGATATCTTCTTAGAAAGCACAGTTCTTCGCTGTGCTTTTGCCAGCTTAACTCTTTTGATTTTTTTAGTGGGAGGAGTGCTTCCATCGTCATGTTGAAGCTGAACCACTAGTCATGA
The DNA here is from genome assembly GCA_031769625.1 of Taudactylus pleione. Classification (NCBI taxonomy): domain Eukaryota; kingdom Metazoa; phylum Chordata; class Amphibia; order Anura; family Myobatrachidae; genus Taudactylus; species Taudactylus pleione. Next base: position 5,391,995 of record JAUIMM010000670.1, read on the forward strand.
ACATACTAGGGATCGACCTTAGCCGTTCCTTGCCACTCCGTGTCGTAAATGGCATATTGGCAAGTTACGTTTCTCTTCAGCTGATTTAAATGTCTTTTTTCAAGGTCATTTTCCTGAACTTTGCCATTTGGGATTGTATGTGCCCTCTACTATGACATTGGGCATCGGCCTTGGCAGACGACGTTGATGGCATGTTATCGTCTATGTCATGACTAGTGGCAGCAGCTTCAGCACTAGGAGGAAGTGGTTCTTGATCTTTCTCTATTTTATTTTTATCGGAGAAAGTTTGGTCCTCCATTTATGTTTAATCGATTTGATATATACGTGCGGCTAAACACAGAAAATAATTTTTTTTTTGGTTTGGACTGGAGTGTACTTTGTGGGTTACAGCACCCTTTAACGGTCAAGCCAGCCGGCCCTTTACTTATGACACAGGCGCACTCTTGGCACTACTTTGTTGATGCACGTGCGGCTACTGCGCACAACAATTCACAAACACAGAAAATAATTTTTTTTTGGTTTGGACTGGAGTGTACTTTGGGGGGTTACAGCACCCTTTAACGGTCAAGCCAGCCGGCCCTTTACTTATGACACAGGCGCAACGCTTGGCACTACTTTGTTGATGCACGTGCGGCTACTGCGCACCACAATTCACAAACACAGAAAATAATTTTTTTTTAGGTTTGGACTGGAGTGTACTTTCGGGGGTTACAGCACCCTTAACGGTCAAGCCAGCCGGCCCTTTAGCTTATGACACAGGCGCACGCTTGGCACTACTTTGTTGATGCACGTGCGGCTACTGCGCACACAATTCACAAACACAGAAAAATAATTTTTTTTTTGGTTTGGACTGGAGTGTACTTTCGGGGGTTACAGCACCCTTAACGGTCAAGCCAGCCGGCCCCTTTACTTATGACACAGGCGCACGCTTGGCACTACTTTGTTGATGCACGTGCGGCTACTGCGCACACAATTCACAAACACAGAAAATAATTTTTTTTTGGTTTGGACTGGAGTGTACTTTCAGGGGTTACAGCACCCTTTAACGGTCAAGCCAGCCGGCCCTTTACTTATGACACAGGCGCACGCTTGGCACTACTTTGTTGATGCACGTGCGGCTACTGCGCACACAATTCACAAACACAGAAAATAATTTTTTTTTGGTTTGGACTGGAGTGTACTTTCGGGGGTTACAGCACCCTTTAACGGTCAAGCCAGCCGGCCCTTTACTTATGACACAGGCGCACTCTTGCACTACTTTGTTGATGCACGTGCGGCTACTGCGCACACAATTCACAAACACAGAAAATAATTTTTTTTTAGGTTTGGACTGGAGTGTACTTTCGGGGGTTACAGCACCCTTAACGGTCAAGCCAGCCGGCCCTTTACTTATGACACAGGCGCACGCTTGGCACTACTTTGTTGATGCACGTGCGGCTACTGCGCACACAATTCACAAACACAGAAAATAATTTTTTTTTTGGTTTGGACTGGAGTGTACTTTCGGAGGTTACAGCACCCTTTAACGGTCAAGCCAGCCGGCCCTTTACTTATGACACAGGCGCACGCTTGGCACTACTTTGTTGATGCACGTGCGGCTACTGCGCACGACAATTCACAAACACAGAAAATAATTTTTTTTTAGGTTTGGACTGGGAGTGTACTTTCGGGGGTTACAGCATCCTTAACGGTCAAGCCAGCCGGCCCTTTACTTATGACACAGGCGCACGCTTGGCACTACTTTGGTTGATGCACGTGCGGCTACTGCGCACGACAATTCACAAACACAGAAAATAATTTTTTTTTGGTTTGGACTGGAGTGTACTTTCGGGGGTTACAGCACCCTTAACGGTCAAGCCAGCCGGCCCTTTACTTATGACACAGGCGCACGCTTGGCACTACTTTGTTGATGCACGTGCGGCTACTGCGCACACAATTCACAAACACAGAAAATAATTTTTTTTTTTGGTTGGACTGGAGTGTACTTTCGGGGGTTACAGCACCCATAACGGTCAAGCCAGCCGGCCCTTTACTTATGACACAGGCGCACGTTTGGCACTACTTTGTTGATGCACGTGCGGCTACTGCGCACACAATTCACAAACACAGAAAATAATTTTTTTTTTGGTTTGGACTGGAGTGTACTTTCGGGGGTTACAGCACCCTTAACGGTCAAGCCAGCCGGCCCTTTACTTATGGACACAGGCGCACGTTTGGCACTACTTTGTTGATGCACGTGCGGCTACTGCGCACACAATTCCACCAAACACAGAAATAATTTTTTTTTTGGTTTGGACTGGAGTGTACTTTCGGGGTTACAGCACCCTTAACGGTCAAGCCAGCCGGCCCTTTACTTATGACACAGGCGCACGCTTGGCACTACTTTGTTGATGCACGTGCGGCTACTGCGCACACAATTCACAAACACAGAAAATAATTTTTTTTTTGGTTTGGACTGGAGTGTACTTTCGGGGGTTACAGCACCCTTTAACGGTCAAGCCAGCCGGCCCTTTACTTATGACACAGGCGCACGCTTGGCACTACTTTGTTGATGCACGTGCGGCTACTGCGCACACAATTCCACAAACACAGAAATAATTTTTTTTTTGGTTTGGACTGGAGTGTACTTTTCGGGGGTTACAGCACCCTTAACGGTCCAAGCCAGCCGGCCCTTTACTTATGACACAGGCGCACGCTTGGCACTACTTTGTTGATGCACGTGCGGCTACTGCGCACACAATTCACAAACACAGAAAATAATTTTTTTTTTGGTTTGGACTGGAGTGTACTTTCGGGGGTTACAGCACCTTAACGGTCAAGCCAGCCGGCCCTTTACTTATGACACAGGCGCACGTTTGGCACTACTTTGTTGATGCACGTGCGGCTACTGCGCACACAATTCACAAACACAGAAAATAATTTTTTTTTTGGTTTGGACTGGAGTGTACTTTCGGGGGTTACAGCACCCTTTGACGGTCAAGCCAGCCGCCCTTTACTTATGACACAGGCGCACGTTTGGCACTACTTTGTTGATGCACGTGCGGCTACTGCGCACCCAATTCACAAACACAGAAAATAATTTTTTTTTTGGTTTGGACTGGAGTGTACTTTCGGGGGTTACAGCACCCTTAACGGTCAAGCCAGCCGGCCCTTTACTTATGACACAGGCGCACGCTTGGCACTACTTTGTTGATGCACGTGCGGCTACTGCGCACACAATTCACAAACACAGAAAATAATTTTTTTTTGGTTTGGACTGGAGTGTACTTTCGGGGGTTAACGCACCCTTTAACGGTCAAGCCAGCCGCCCTTTACTTATGACACAGGCGCACGCTTGGCCACTACTTTGTTGATGCACGTGCGGCTACTGCGCACACAATTCACAAACACAGAAAATATTTTTTTTTTTGGTTTGGACTGGAGTGTACTTTCGGGGGTTACAGCACCCTTAACGGTCAAGCCAGCCGGCCCTTTACTTATGACACAGGCGCACCGCTTGGCACTACTTTGTTGATGCACGTGCGGCTACTGCGCACACAATTCACAAACACAGAAAATCATTTTTTTTTGCTTTGGACTGGAGTGTACTTTCGGGGGTTACAGCACCCTTTAACGGTCAAGCCAGCCGGCCCTTTACTTATGACACAGGCGCACACTTGGCACTACTTTGTTGATGCACGTGCGGCTACTGCGCACACAATTCACAAACACAGAAAAATATATTATTTTTTTAGCACTTGGGGGGAGCACCCCTGATGGACAGAGCACCCCCTGGACAACACTACAGCACTCCTTTAGGACTGGACACTGCACAGGACTTTGGAGTGGACACAGCCCCTATGGAGACTGACTGCACAAACACAGTCCAGCCAGCCCCTATGGACTTTGAAGTAGTGGACACAGCCCCTATTAACAACAGCAGCACAGCACAACACAGCCAGCCCCTATGGACTTTGAAGTAGTGGACAACAGCAGCACTACACTACACTACACTACACAGCCCTAACTCCCACCCTCCCTCTTCACTGTCCACAGCCGAGTGAGAAAATGGCGCCGACGCGGGTACCTTATATAGGATCCAAAACCCCGAGACTCGGAAGGCGGGATGATGACGTTTTGCCTCGATGTCAGATCCGAGTCAGGCGGGAAAAGTCGAGCCTGACTCGGATCGGACTCGGATCGGGGGGGCTCGGGGGGGTTCGGATTTCAGAAATCCGAACCCGCTCACCCCTAATATATATATATATAATTATATATATGTGTAAAGTTATTTTCTTGTATGTAAAAACTTGAAATATACAAGAATAAGGTAGGCCCTGTATAAAAATAGTATAAGTCCAACTCGTGATCCAGTCAGGATGCCAGCAGACGGGATGCTGGACGTCAGTATACTGTTGCAGGAATCCCGGTGCCCGTCAGAATGCTGATGACGGGCATCACAAAGGGATCAAGATACCGATGCCGGCATCCCGAATGTAAATATGCGGGATATCATTAGGCCGGGGATGGGGGGCTAGGCACCATCCAGGGAGTGTTTAGGGTTAGGCTGCGAGGAGGGGGGCTTAGGTTTAGGTCACCACCCGGGGGAGGGTTAGGGGGTAGGGGGGGAGGGTTAGGCAACTTACCGACACTTGTCGGGATAACGCAACATCAGGATGCCGTTGTTGGTCTTCTGGCCGCTGGTAAATCATACTGATTCCATCCAACTCACGTACTCTTAATATTGTTTAATTACTAACAATATTTCAATATAAATGTATACCTGTATAAATTATTCCACTAACATAATAAAATATAGGGACAATAAAAGCAGTGGTTCAAGAAATACGTATAACTTCAGTTTCCTTAAAATGATTCACAGAATGCAGTCCAGGTTTAATTATTGTATTGCGTCCAGATAATAACCAGAATGTATATAGTATACCTGTTACGAAAAAGGCAATTGATTAAATGTATTAGTCACACTGTTGAGGCTTGTCCAAGCCTGATTTTAGTAAACTACATAAATTGTAATAATGCCACAATAGTTAGAAGGGCAGTGGCTGTGACACCGTAACGTAGCATTTCGCATGCAGATGCAGTCACACACAGAATGTGAAAAAGTCACACAAAAAGACCTTCGGTGCTACCTCGTCACCTCGGTGCTACCTCGTCACCTCGTCACTATTAGGGCTGTTTAACACGCAAGGAGGTTAGCTGTATGTGGACCCATCTGTATACTATTTTATGTAGAGTGTTGGAATACAGACGGTACCTATTTTTGGAGCAAGCATTCTGCTTAAATGGTGATTGGTAATACTTATTGGTGAGCAGCCATCCTATATACAGGTTGAGTCTCCCATATCCAAATATTCCGAAATACGGAATATTTTTAGCATGACTGAAATAGTTAAACCTTTGCTTTCTGATGGTTCAATGTACACAAACTTTGTTTAAGGCACAAAATTATTAAAATATAGTATAAAATAACCTTCAGGCTCTGTGTATAAGGTGTATATGAGACATAAATGAATTTCATGTATGTACAGAAATTTTTTGATGCACAAAATTATAAAAAATATTGTATAAAATGACCTGCAGGCTGTGTGTATAAGGTGTATATAGAACATAAATGCATTCTGTGTTTAGATTTGGGTCCCATTCCCAAGATTTCTCATTATGGTATGCAAATATTCCAAACCACGGAATATTCCGATATCCAAAATACCCCTGGTCCCAAGCATTTTGGATGTGGGAGACTCAACCTGTAGTTGTTTGAGTGGGTGCACTATATCTATTTCTATTTTTATGTAAAAACTCTGTCTGTAGTCCCTTGCACTCTGTAATATTGCTACAATATGTTCCTCTACTGAGCATGGCACTGTGGATCCTTTGTGGTGCCAAGTAAATAAATGATGATGATAATAATAATAATAATAATAATAATAATAATAATAATAATAATAATAATAATAATAATAATATTGTCATACGAGTTTCAACAAAACAAGTAAGAAACTGAAACTCTGCAACTCATTGAATTTGAGTTGATAAATTGATGTTTCTTTCGCACAATGGGAGAGACATACTGTGATGTTGAAGAGAGGAGTACACAAAACTACAAAGATAAGTAACAAGAGACCCCACACCTGAGATTATAGGACCTATTTATGAATTTTATGGTGTTATAATAGGTAGGAGTGATGAAGACAAAGTTCCATTTTCCCTGGATCATGCTTCTTTGACAAAGATATTAGACAGTAACACCTTAAATAGCTCCTTGTGCGCTCCTGTGGAACCTTTGACCAGTGTGACATAAAAATCCCCATTAACTAATTGTGTGAGGCTTTCAGTAATATGATCCAATCTATATTTGATCACCATCCCCCTCTCTTATCTGCAGGTTCAACTCTAATCACTGGATCTCTCATTAGTACTTTTAGTGCTCCTTTCCAGTCTGGTAATGGTGTCTGTACCTGTTCAAAGAATCTCGTAATCTTCCAGTCTTGATTAATAGAATGCTTCTATAAGTGTTTTTGTATTGCATTTAATGTAATTTGTATTTATATCGAATTACCCTATTTTTTTACAAGATGGTGCTTTACAATATATCAAATACTGGTTATACACTATTCTCTGCTGTCAGCCCTTCTGCATTTTGCTCAAGTAATGATTCCAAAAAACACTGATTTGGTCCTCACTAATGAGAATAATTGGTGCACTATTAGTAAGGCAATTTTCTTAATAGAAATTTATTGATATCAGTGGAATGTATTAAAAGGTTTGAGTGCGGGAACAACTTTTAGGGGTAAATTTACAAAAATTTGTGTCTGGTTGAGACTGCAATCTCGGGTTGAGTTTAACCATTTTCACCAACTCGTACATTTACTAAAGGCAAACTCGGGAGAGATTTCTCATTTCAGACAGAAAATCTCGGGTGAGAATACAATCACGAATCAATACACCATCGGCCAAACTCGCAAGTACTTTTCATATCTAGAAATACATCTCAGGAGATTACCAAGAATCAACAGCCATGAGGGTCTCAGCCAATCAGTGGCCACTAACTGTAGAGCAGTGTAGAGATGCCTGAGTTAACACATGCATCTCTACATGTCCGAAATGGTCCGCATACCTCATTTTTTTGTTTTGACAAGACCCGTGGACCCTCCTGGACAAGGGGACAGATCCAATGCCAGGAGGTAGGTGAGTATTAGTTGTTTTTTTTAAACAGATAAACAGTGGGATTCCTATTGGACAAGGGGATGGAACATATGGCAGATGGTAAGTATGTGTAAGTATGTAATAAACTTTTACTTTCTACGGTGTGTGTTCTGTCTTTTTGTAACTATTTTTTTTACAGTGGGGGTATGGGTGCCGGCCACCTGCTGTCACTTGTTGTTCCACAAGTGCCAAAGGGCAGTCACACTGGCACCTGTAGTTCCACTGTAAAAATACAATAGTAGCAATCTATATTTCCCATTATTACCCCTGCACCCACCGGCCAGGGGTGCAGGGAAGTGCCCCAGGCTTCAGCAGTCACCCATACACATCAGTAGATTACCAATATATTTTATCGGATATATCGGCCATCTGCTGTGCTGCACAGCAAATTGGATATGTCTGTGATGTCATTCACAGACATATCCACTGTACACACCCAGCGATGAACTATAGATATATCGTCCATTTCATTGCGTGGGTGCTATATCTATTAGTGTGTACCCAGCTTTAGGGGGAGATGTATGAAACCTTGGAGAGATATCAGCAGATGTACTAAGCTCCGGAAAGTGATAAATGGAAGAGTAATAAACTACCAACCAATCAGCACCTAACTGTAATTTTTCGAACACAGCTTGTAACATGACAATTAGGAGATGAGTGGCTGGTAGTTCATCAATCTCCAATTTATCACTTTCCAAAGCTTAGTACATCTCCCTCCATAAAGTGGAGATAGATAAGGTACCAACCAATCAGTTGCTAACTGCCATTTTATAAGCAAAGGGGTCTATGTACTACCCCTTGGAGAGAGATAAAGTGGATGGAGATAAAATACCAACCAATAAGCTCCTAACTTTCATTATTTAAACACAGTCAGGAAAGTGACAGTTGGGAGCTGATTGGGTCGATTGTCAGACAGTGCGCATGTGCGGCGTGCACGAGCCCAGGAGCAAGCGAGAAATTCTCTCGCTCCGGGTCTTGCTACAAACGGGGCGGCTGTCAATGTTGATCGACAGCTCACCCCGTTTTGTAGGTGGGGAGGGGGGGGGTGGCTGGCCAAACAGAGGCATTCCTGAAGGAATGCCTGCCATATGGGGGAAGCACCACTGACATCACCAGTGATCACCAGTGATGTCAGTGGTGAGCTTCCGGCTCTATTAGAGCCGGAAGCTCACTGGGGCTTGTGGCAGATGAGACCCTACCACAAGGGTCTCGTCGCAAGCCCGATGGTCGCGACCATCACCTGGCCGCTTGCTAAAGCTGTGGGTGGTCACCCACAGCATAGCGAGCGGCCAGAAGGACGGCTTTTAAAACAAAAGCGGCCGCCCTGATTCAGAGCAAGCACTCGCTTTTTGTGAGCGGCTCTGATTCAGGCCCTTTATCTCCATCCACTTTATCTCTCTCCAAGGTTTAGTACATAGACCCCACAGTCTGTAAAATTACAGTTATAAGCTGATTGGTTGGTCTGTCTCCACTTTATCTCTCTCCAATACATATACATCTCCCCCATAATCTTTTTGATGACTCAATTTGTAATGGACCACATTTTATTCTGTCTGGATTCATAGGCAATCCTATGAAATATACTTCCTCCATGTAATGGCATTTCTTATACATACAGTAGGGGTCTTCTCCCTTCTTTTTTGAATATTTCCTTACTCTACATCCTACATTATTATTGCTAATATAGCCAGAAAAGGGGATTAAATTAGATGATTTACTTCTGTATTGGTGTTATTTTCCTAGTGACCAAAATTCTTCCTTCTATCAACAGAAAGGTTCCCTGTTCCAAATGGCCCAACACGTTGGTTACTAATGGTTGATTCTGTTAAAGATATGACCATATCCCATTCATAATTGGTCTTGTTCTTTCAAATCCTCAAGTTTCTTTGTGACAAGCAAGTCCTTGTTTCAAAATTGGGATCCTCCTCAAAAACTTTAAGATCCTGGATCTTTGTAATTTTTTTCTCCTAATTTAACTACTTTACTCTCCCTGTATCCAATCAATAGTACCATTAATGCAAATGAGCATGGGTACAAAGTTTGTTTTCACATTTTTAAAACATCATTGTCTTTCTTTAATAAACAATTCTTAAATATCCAGAGTCTCAGTGGCATCAGGTTACTGTCCGAATACTTTCAAACTCTACAATTAAGCAATTGTTTAGACATAGTGGTGCCATTATTTTAAATGGAATCTTCTATGGGCTGTGTATCTCATGTAGAACCAATTGTCTTATTTTTTCCTTTCTAAAAACTACTTAGATATGGTTCCATTTCTAAAAAGCATTTTTACATAATCAAGTACAAATAGCAAAGAAAAATGACATGTTTTTGTTTTATTTGTCACAAAGTAACTTAACCAAAGTGCAGACAATAGCTACCACCGATTGGTAGTACAGGAGAAAGTAGCGGGAGCTTCACATCTCACAGGTAAACCGCTGCTACAAATGGACCTAATTACTGAGATGCTGCTCTGAAAAATGTTATTACTCCTTGAACAGAAATACAATACAACAAGCAGGAGAACAGGACATAAATTATTAGTTCTTACAAAATAAAAATAATGGTACTAATAGAAAGGAAAAAAATAATAACATTATCTATTATGTAATAACATTCTAAAAGTAAAACCCATGCAGAAAAAAATAGTTTATTTACCAAACATCACAAAAACATATAATCACAACAAAATGACAGTGAAGAAAGCACACACACAATGCAATACATATGATAATATACATTGATAGGAGTATTTTCAGTTTCACAATTGCTGTTATCCACTGAATAATTCATAAATGCTCCTACTGGTGGTTAGGAACACATCCTGGGAATCTTACCCACTTGCCTGGCGTGGTAGCTAGTTAAGTCATTAAGGAACCTTTGGGCTCCCTCCTGAAAGAGAAAGCTATAACACACAAAGTTTACCAAAAATAGCCTTTCAGAGCCGTATTGATAAACTGTGTCTTAAACATTTATGTTGCCTGATAGTAGGCTATCGATAGCAGAGTAGCAATGCAGGGAGCAGACACCTAGGTCTAAGGTAGATAGATGGCACCTCAGAGAACCATCTGGTAAGCCTGTGTTCAGTCAGTAGAATCAAGCTCATCTTCTAATGCATTTCTTTGCCTCTATTGCCCACATGAAGGAGTATTTTTATATTGGTGCAGCCAATCACAGCTGATTTAGCCTAATTAATATGTTTAAACTGGAGAGGAACAGATATGCACAAAGTACTGGTATCACCCTGACATGTTTCTTTGTCACAAAGACACCTGTTTGTGTGTATGTATATATATACAGGGCCAGTGCAATGCATTGCAGGAGAGGGGTGGGCTGGAGAGGTGCTGTTCCAGCCTCCACCTCGATTGCTATTTAAATAAGCATGCGGGTGCAGTGCCAGATTAAAATTTGCACCAATCGCAGCTGTGGCTAAGTGGACCAGCAGCTAATAGGCAGCAAGGGCTCTTTGAAATTGGCACTGGGCATTAGCCAATCACTGCTAGTGGACCAGCAGCCAATTAGAAGTAGCTACTGCAAGCCAATAACGGCTCGCAGTGTCATAGCTCTACCTGATTGTGGTATCTGATGTCAGCCGCCCCTGAGCAAGGAGCTAAACAAAGCTCCCCACTGCAGCCTCTCCCAACTTACCAGTAGGTGGCACTGGTCATTGGTAATTTACCACTCCCCCTCCCTAAACCACCAGGTGTCGGGCATTAAGTCTGTGGGTGCACTCAGGCCACAGGCCTATGTGGCATGTTAGGCTGGAAAATTGCCCATGCCACAAATGAAAGTGATGCTGGGCATTAAGCCCAGGTCTCTTATGCACCTTAAGGTAGACTGATAATAGCCTGAGCCCCTGGTGAGTGGATGGGTATTAGACCCAGGGGGCTTCTACTGTGTGGCATAATGTGTATAAGGGGTATTACTGTGTGGCATAAGGTGAATAAGGGGTACTACTGTGTGGCATAATGTGTATAAGGGGCAATACTGTGTGGCATAATGTATATCAGGAGTACTACTGAGTTTAATAATGTGTATAAAGGGCACTACTATATTTAGTAATGTGTATTAAGGGATCTACTGTGTGGCATAATGTGTATGGGGGCACTACAATGTGGCATAATGTGTATAAGGGGCACTACTGTGTGGCATAATGTGTATAAGGGGTATTATTGTGTGGCATAAGATCAATAAGGGGTAAATAGGAGACATGTCAAGGGGACATATTTGTAGGTGGGCACAAATATATAGCTTGCAGGGGCGCCAAACACAATAGCACCGGCCCTGTATGTACAGTTTTATATATATATATATATATATATATATATATATATGGGATGAGCAGGTTCGGATTTCTGAAATCCGAACCCCCCCGAGCCCCCCCGATCCGAGTCGTATACGAGTCAGGCTCGACTTTTCCCGCCTAACTCGGATCTGAAATCGAGCAAAACGTCATCATCCCGCCTTCCAGATCTCGCGGGTTTTGGATTCTATAAAAGGTCCCTGCGTCGGCGCCATTTCTCACTCCGGCTGTGGACAGTGAAGAGGGTGGGAGCTAGGGCTGGCTGGGCTGTGTTGTGCTGCTGTTGTCCATAGGGGCTGGCTGGGCTGTGTTGTGCTGCTGTCATAGGGGCTGGCTGGTGCTGTGTTGTGCAGTCAGTTGCAGTCATAGGGGCTGTGTCCACTCCAAAGTCTATAGGGGCTGGCTGGACTGTGTTGTGCAGTGTCCCATAAAGGCTGTAGTCCTAGAGGGGTACTGTAGTGTTGTGCAGGGGGTGATCTGTGCATCAGGGGTGCTCCCCCAAAGTGTACTCCAAAAAAAAATAATAAATTTTTTTTCTGTTTTTGTGAATTGTGTGCGCAGTAGCTGCACGTGCATCAACAAAGTAACGCCAACCGTGCGCCTGTGTCATAAGTAAAGGGCCGGCTGGCTTGACCGTTAAATGGTGCTGTTACCCCCAAAGTGCACTCCACAAAAAATAAAAAAATATATTTTTTTGTGTTTGTGAATTGTGTGCACAGTAGCCGCACGTGCATCAACAAAGTAGCATCAAGCGTGCGTCTGTGTCATAAGTAAAGGGCCAGCTGGCTTGACCTTTAAAGGGTGCTGTAACCCCCAAAGTGCACTCCAAACAAAATAAAAAATTATTTCTGTGTTTGTGAATTGTGTGCACAGTAGCTGCATGTGCATCAACAAAGTAGCGTCAAGCGTGCACCTGTGTCATAAGTAAAGGGCCGGCTGCCTTGACCGTTAAAGGGTGCTGTAACCCCCAAAGTGCACTCCAAACAAAATAAAAAATTATTTTCTGTGTTTGTGAATTGTGTGCACTGTGGCTGCATGTGCATCAACAAAGGAGCAGCGCCAAGCATGCGCCTGTGTCCCATAAGTCTTTTAAAGGGTGGTGTAACCCCCAAAGTGCACTCCACAAAAAATAAATAATTCTTTTATTTCTGTGTTTGCGTGTGAAATGTATGCGCAGTAGCCGCACGTGCATCAACACAGCAGCAGCGCCAAGCGTGCGCCTGTGTCATAAGTCAAGGGCCGGTTTGGACATCTGGTCCGGACTGAAGGACGTGCCAAAACTGTCAATTTCTGACATGTCTACTGTCACTGCACATGATACTGTCACCACTGACAGAATGGTGGAGGAATTATTTTCTGTGTTTGTGAATTGTGTGCACTGTGGCTGCACATGCATCAACAAAGGAGCAGCGCCAAGCGTGCGCCTGTGTCATAAGTAAAGTGCCGGATGGCTTGTCCGTTAAAGGGTGCTGTAATCCCCAAAGTGCGCTCCACAAAAAATAAATTATTATTTTTTTTTTCTGTCTTTGTGAATTGTGTGGGCTGTAGCCGCACCTGCATCCTCAAAGCAGCAGCGACAAGCGTGCATCTGTCTGTTAAAGGGTGGTGTAACCTTAAAGTGCGCTCCAACCAAAATAAAATAATCTTTTTTTCTGTGTTTGTGTGTGAAATATATGCGCAGTAGCCGCACCTGCATCCTCAAAGCAGCAGCGACAAGTGTGCGTCTGTCTGTTAAAGGGTGGTGTAACCCTCAAAGTGCGCTCAACAAAAAATAAAAAATTCCTCTTTTTTTTCTGTCTTTGTGAATTGTGTGGGCTGTAGCCGCACCTGCATCCTCAAAGCAGCAGCGACAAGCGTGCGTCTGTCTGTTAAAGGATTACATCGGTGACAGCATCCAAGTAGGCATGTCAGACAGTCCGTACCTGTACTGGCAGGAAAAAGAGGCAATTTGGAGGCCCCTGTACAAATTGGCTCTATTTTACCTGAGTTGCCCCCCCTCCAGTGTGTACTCTGAAAGAGTGTTTACTGCAGCCGGGAACCTTGTCAGCGAAAGGCGTAGGAGGTTTCTTCCACAAAATGTGGAGAAGATGATGTTCATAAAAATTAATTATCAACTCTTCCAGGGAGACCAGCCTCCAGAACGTACAGAGGGACCTGTGGTGGTGGATTCCAGCGAGGACTAATTAATACTCTGTGAGGATGAGGATGTACACAACACTGAAGAGGGTGAGGAATCGGTGGATGAGGAGGATGAGGACGACATCTTGCCTCCGTAAAGCCAGTTTGTGCAGGGACAGATTAATTGCCAGCTTGTTTTGTGGGGGCCCAAACGAACCAATCATTTCAGCCACAGTCGTGTGGCAGACCATGGCGCTGAAATGATTGGTTTGTTAAAGTGTGCATGTCCTGTTAATACAACATAAGGGTGGATGGGAGGGCCCAAGGACAATTCCATCTTGCGCCTCTTTTTTTTCTTTGCATTATGTACTGTTTGGGGCCTAGTTTTTCAAACTGCCATCCTGTCTGCCACTGCAGTGTCAGTCCTAGATGGACCACGTGTTTGTGCTGCCCACTCGTGTCGCTTAGCATAGTCATCCAGCTACCTCGGTGCAAGATTTTGGACATAAAAACACTATTGTGAGGTGTGAGGTGTTCAGAATAGACTGGAAATTAGTGGAAATTAAGGTTATTGATGTTAATAATAGCATAGGAGTAGAAAAACCCACAAATTCTGTGATTTTAGCTGTTTTTATGCTTTTTTTAAAAAAAAAATACAGATCCAAAACACAAAACTCAGAACCCAAAACACGGAAGGGTGGTTTTTGCAAAACCAATCCAGATCAAAAATACGAAGAAATATCCTGATCCAAAACACAAAAAGTGGCCCGTGCACACCACTTATATATATATATATATATATAGATATATATAATATATATATATACATACATACACATACTGTATATATATATATATATATACATATATATATATATATATATATATATATATATATATTAGGGATGTGCAGGCTCGGTTCTACTCGGTTCCGTTTTTTTTTTTTACCGAATCTTATTGGCTATCCAAAACTCGTGACAGCTGAAACCCAATAAGATTTGGGAAAAAAACCCGAACGGAACCGAGTAGAACCGAGCCTGCACATCCCTAATATATATACATATACACTATGTAGACAAAAGTGATTGGACACCCCCGCGCAAGCGAAATGCATACAGTATCATGCATATCATTGCACAGGAACTCTAAATAGCCACTAATGTGTATAAGGGGTACTACTGTGTGGCGTAATGGGTATAAGGGGCAATACTGTGTGGCATAATGTATATCAGGGGAAGTACTGTGTTTAATAATGTGTATAAAGGGCACTACTATATTTAGTAGTGTGTATTAAGGGATCTACTGTGTGGCATAATGTGTATGGGGGCACTACAATGTGCCATAATGTGTATTAGGGGCACTACTGTGTGGCATAATGTATATAAGGGGTATTATTGTGTGGCATAGGATGAATAAGGGGTAAATAGAAGACATGTCAAGGGAACATATTTGTAGGTGGGCACAAATATATAGCTTGCAGGGGGCTCTAAACACCCTAGCACCGGCCCTGTATGTATGTGTAAATATATATATATATATACACATACATACACATACTGTATATATATATATACATATACACTATGTAGACAAAAGTGATTGGACACCCCCGCGCAAGCAAAATGCATACAGTACCATGCATACTATTGCACAGGAACTCTAAATAGCCACTAATGTGGGGGTTTCAACAAGAACACTTCGTAGGGAGGCTCATGCAGTTCTACAGAAACAACAAATGTTTTTATTATTGCCACCTGTCATGTTTCCAGGTTGATGCTGGACTGGTATACAGAAAATTCGGTAACCCGGATGGACTGGCCAGCTCAGAGTCCAGATCTTAACCCCACTGATTACTTCTGGGATGAATTGGAGTGAAGGGTGTGTTCTAGGTTGACTCGACCTACTTCAGTGTCACAGTTGGTCACTGTACATAAGGGGAAATGGCAAAAAATACCTCCTGCGGTTGTCCAGGAACTTGTGGACAGTTTGCCAAGAAGGATGTCTGCAGTAATCACTGCACGTGGTGGACCTACAAAGTACTGATGTCAATAAAATGTTGTTCTATTTGCTGTCAGTTTCCAATCACTTCTGTCTACATAGTATATATATGTATATATATATATATATATATATATATATATGAGAGAGAGAGAGAGACCTGCACTCATAGCCAAAAGTAATTGATACAACTTTCCTTCTGATTATGCCCCAAATGGACTTCAGCTTTCAAACTTAATAAGAGACGTAGAAAGAGAGTAAATTAGCTTTAACTAAATGATTTAAAAATAAGGCAATGAAACCCTTCAGCAATGGGAAAATACCAGTAATGTGATCATATCTCAGCAGCTTGATGATTCACACTGGTTGCTTCTCTCACCTAGATGAAGAAATAAGGAGCGATGTTAATACCGTTAAAAAAAAACAGACTAACAAGGGCACCTTAATTTAATTAGAAGCTTTCCTCAGCTTCCTTCCATGCGATGGCTGTCTGCTCCAGCTTTGTCTGCCTCAGTGCAACAATCATCTTGTCAGCTGCAAAAATACATACAACAGATTACAAGGAAGCACACACACAAAAGACTACAGTTATTTTGCTTCAATGCACACCAATGTCAAGTTGCGTGATGCCCAGTGCTCACTTTGGCCGAGTCGTCAGTCAGGACTGTCACTGAGTGACTTACCTTTTGTTCCCACCTTGCATTGGCATGCAGGACACATTCCCAGAGTCCTTTAGAGGATCCAGTTGCAGAAACCTAATGTAATGCAAAGAAACACCTTCCTACACACTTTCTTATAAATATCATATGTCACTGTAACTGTGCCTGACACCCGCTCCCAGGCTTTTCCTCACTTCATGCACAGATGCAGAGTATGTCAGGGTTGAGGCTCAGACATGACCTAAATAGAGTTCATTAGCTGCTTTTCAAGGGGAGACAATAAACAGAAACTGCTTCAATAAAAGAAAATGCAAGTATTGTGCACAATATATGATTCCTTCATTGTAAAGACCTTCTGGGTAAGAATGGGGACATCTGATACTACACTTTAAGTATCTACTCTAATGATATGGTCCTACACTCTCTGATTGCTCAATGTATACTTCTGTAGATGCACAATTCTATAGGATAGTAATATAAGATAATATCAGAGGGGCTGTGGATTCCAGCTCTAAAAGGACCAATATCCAATGTGATGCCTCATTATGAGTCTCAGAGCATATTCTGATTACAGTGCACGCAGGGGCATCTTAAGATGGGAGTGGGCCCATGTGCACTCCCTGTGTGGGTGCCCCATCCTCTCTCCCCGGTGGCCGGCAGCTGACTGATGCGGCTAGCTAGCCACCGGAGCATTAGTAGACTCTGGGACTAGAGTGTGCCCAGAGTCTACTGCACATGCGCAGAACGCCGGAAAATGGCCATGGCAGCCATTTTTCCGGCGTTCAGTGCATGCGCAGTAGAGTCCAGGCACACTCTAGTGCCCGGAGTCTACTGCGCATGCGCAGAACACCGGTAAAATGGCAGCAGCGGCCATTTTCCAGTGTTCTGAGCAGTGCAGACAACCGACGTGGGACCACGGACAGGTAAGTCTAAAATAATATGATTGCAGTGTGTGCGGTGCGGGGCCCCCCTGGACCCGGGGGGCCCGTGTGCCCCACACACACTGCACCCATTATAGATACGCCACTAAGAGCATGGATTTCCAAGGTGATATCATGATTGGATCATTTAGGAGCCTAGTTTAAACATCATGTGGATTTTTAATTATAGCATATTTTATTGTACACACTTTAGGCCTGATGCAGAGGTGAACATAAAACGACCATATATGCTTCCACGTTGCGTGCACAACTATGTTCGCCTGTATGCAGATTTGCATGCAATTTGCCCACACCCTGTTTCTGCGCCTGGTTTGCTATGCTTCATCATCAGTGCACACTAACACCAGCCTAGAGTTGCCGCAAATGGTACGCCTGGACACTTAGGGCCGTATTCAATTAGCCGCGATAAGCCGTTTTCGGCAAAAAATTTCCGCTTATGACGTCATTTCACCAGGCGAAAACTTATCCCCATATTCAATTCCAAAGACTTTTCGCCGGTTCGAAAAGTCTGCGCCTTGTAACCAGCGGAAAAGATTCGCCTCTGAATGTACAGTAGGTGAAAAAAAGTGCAGAATTGGTGGTTTGGGGTGCATAGTTGCGGGAACACCCCTGCAGCCTTGAGACAGTCCCCCAAAGGTAAACTGCATCAAAAAGAGTTTCAAAAATACTTTAGATCACCCCAAAAAAGTACTTTCATTTTGGGGGTGAAAAAGTCCCAAGTTGGGGGTCAAATTTAAAAACTAGTGAAATAGACTCCAGGGGGTCCCCCAAGTATGCCCCAGGTGTTTTTTGGATTGCAGGTGCTTGCTGAAGGTGCATTTTTTATGTTTTTGAAAACCTCACTTTAGTGATTTTTAACCATGCTTGCACCCATTTTCATGTACCCCAAATTTGCTACGACTACTTATTTTTGCAAAAAAAAACCCTGGCTAAATGCAATTCTTCACCACTTGTGCAAAGACGCTAAATAGCAGCTATTGAGAGCACTTAAGCACACCAAATACTTTCAGCAGGGCTATTCAGGGGGATCCATAGTTATCCCCCATGTCAGTGCATCTTTTGGGGGGTGTCTGGCAAATTTCCCCAAATCTGACAGCACTTTGCGCCTGTTTGAGTTTTGCCGGGGCACGTTTTCGTGTCCTCTGGAATTGAATAGGGCGAAAAGTGGCCGGGCGCACGAAAAGTGTTTTCTCCAAAAACACGCGATGTAGGCAGAAAGTCCAGCAGGCGAAAAGGACGTGACTTTTAGCGGCTAATTGAATACAGTATGTCCCTTAAAGTTCAATTCTGCATAGCTGAAGTATCTGTAGATGCCCTCAGCGAAGTTTCCTACATGAGAATGCCCAGTTACAGCTCTGTTACACCACTTCAGTCACAAGTGGAGATGAAATAAAAATGTGTATGACTGTATCACCCATACTTGCATACGCTCGGCTTTAATTGCGTAATTCCTTTACTTTGAGCTTACAAAAGCCCCATCCAATTCAATTGTTTGTTCCAACGAAAGCAAACCTGAAATGTTCTAAGTGGGTTGTCAGGACTTTATTTGGATTTCATAGTGAGTAGTTGCATTAATTGAAAATAAATATTTTTAAGCAGAATTTGTTACCATACCAACTACTTCTGATTGCGTCCTTACATCATTCAATACCGTAGTATCAACATGTGATCAATTGCCTAAGTGACTTAAAGAAATGTATGATTTGATTCTTCATTGTCCTCTTGTCACACTCGGTCATGCAACTAGAGGTTTTATACTGGAGGCTAGTAGGTTTTATAATGGAGGCTAGTGGGTAGGATTCCTAAGGCTGGAAGCCAATGTGCAGATACCTTAAGAGAAGCTCAGAGGACATACAGATAAGAACAGTTCCAAATCTGTGTCAGATATATCTAGGTAGTGGTACATGCAAGAGTTAAACGATATCATGGTCTGCAGACAAGGTCAGTACACAGTGTGTCATATTTATCCAGACACAGGTTCAGGTAAGAGATAATGGAGTGACGTGGTCATCAGCAGAGACGGTACATGATGGTCATTGAAATCCATGCAGAGGTACAGGGAAGGGTTAGTCCAGTATCAGACAGCAGGGTAGACTTGCAATAATCAAGCACAGAAGGCTGGGCTGTTCCTCCTTACATTGGGAGGAATTGATGGCATCACATGTAGAGTTGATAAAGGGCAGTAGAGGGCGCACCTGTGCACTACAAGTCAATCATCTAACTAATCATCCTAACTAATGTCCTGGCAAAATTGATGGTGAGACCAACACCCCCCAAGCATCTGGTTCAGTAGTGACACCACTCAACATAATTACTGGGAAGGACTCTGGTAGAGATCCAAAATGGTTTGTGCAAAGTTGCCTTGAGATTATGGACCTTATTCAGAGTCAGTCGCGAGCACTGAGCGCTCGCAACCAACTCGATGTTGGTCCACAGGGCATGCGCACGACGGAGACTGCTCCGTCGTGCGCATGCGCGAGCCCCCGCTAACGACGGATCACCCGTCGTTAGCGGGCTCGAAGCAGACGGAGCGAGCTGTCGATGTTGATTGACAGCTCGCTCCGTTTGCTGGGCGGGCAGGGGACGTGCCCGGCCAAACAGAGGCGTTCATTTCAGAACGCTTGCCATTTTGTGGGCATCCCCACTGACATCATCAGTGATGTCAGTGGGGAGCTTCCTGCTCAAACAGAGCAGGAAGCTCCCTGGGGCTTAAGGTTGATGAGACCCTACCCTAGGGTCTCGTCGTAAGTCCCGATGGTCGCGATGGTCTTGACCATCGCGACCATTTCCCTTAGCGGTCGCTAAAGCTGTGGGTGTTAACCCACAGCCTAACGACCGACATGGAGGCGGCCGTTCAGGATGCAAGTGGCCGCCCTGTTTCTGAGTGACCGTTTGCATCCTACAACCGCCTCTGAATGAGGCCCTATATTCTTGCAGTGTGTTCAACTTAAATAGCCAAGACAATGGGCTCGATTCTATATCTGCATGAAGTGAATAGCTCCGGGAATCAGCTCCCGGAGCTATTCAATACACCACGCAGCTAACCCCGACTAAGGATTTTTCTTGCACCCCTCCGGGGATGCGAGCAGAAATCCGACAAAAGTCCCGCTGCAAGGCTGTTTTCTGTCCATTGTGCCTGGAAAACAGCATCGCACCGGGAAGTTAGGTCGGGGAATGCCCGTTCACACGCCTTAAACAGGGTATTTAGTCGCGAGAACGGGCATTCTCTGGCTAAACGCCGCTGGCAATTGAATAGCTCTGGGAGCTATCTCCTGGCGCTATTTACATCGCGGGCAATTGAATCGAGCCCCATGTATCCAATACCTTATTTTCCAATGTGAGAGCCACGTAAAGGCTTTTATGTGTATATTACAATGACGTGCGGTGAGGTACATGGCAGGGGAGGCACTGGTTAGTATCAGAGCCAGATTTACAGATACATATATGAGCCTGAGGGTACATGTGGGCATTATACAGAGGTGCAGCAGTATATAGTGCTGGAAATTTGGTGAGTTTTCATCAGGGATGTGTGGAAAAGGTGGACGGGGAGGCAGTGCCTCACCTGCCATATATTTATTAATCCCAAATTCTGACTATAAAAATGATTATAATAATACAAAGAAGATATTTATAATATTTTCTTTAAATTTTTCTTATAATTTTTATAGTCAAAACTCTGGAGTATACCCAAGTATGACAGGAGAATCTCGGCCTCACCTGCTTCACATTAAATATAATGCAATCGAGTTATGGGACACCAGGGGGTAAATTTACTAAAGTTCGATTTGGGATTTAGGCTAACCTTTAGTAATCTTGCGGTTCTCACCTTTGACTTCAATGGTGGGAGCCATTCATTGGCTGCAAATGGCAGAGGCTCACCTCTCTCAGCCAATGAACGCTCCTTACTGGACGGTACTGAGATCATGGGTCAGGACCGAGGATGCCTACATGGAGAAGAGGACCGGTCCAGGTATTTTAGGTGAGTATGTGTGAGTTTATATGTGTGTAATAAACGTATACTGTCACGGTGTGTGTGTGTGTCTTGTCTTTATTTGAACAGTTATTTGCAGGTGAACTAGAGGTACCAGCGGGTCCTTAATGCCCCGCATGCTGGTACTTGTGGTTCTACAAGTACCAGCATGAGGGGGAGGCTTGCTGGGACCTGCAGTTCTACTGTTTAAAACAATGTTTTCACTTATATTTTAACACATATTTTACACAATCAACCCGGCACCCACCACCCAGGGGTGCTGGTGATAGCCCTGGGCTATCAGCCTAGGCCTGGGTGAACTGGTGAGGGGTACCTGGCATGGGCTGACTAGCGGTCCCTGTCTGTGGCATTATCCCCCACCCACTAGAAATAGCCAGGTGCTGGTTATGGAAATTACAGGGGAACCCTACGCATATTTTCCCCTGTATTTCCAGAACCAGGACCGGCTCAGAGCCTGGTGCTGATTGCGCTAAGTCCAGGGGAACCCTATGCATATTTTCCCCTGTATTTACACAACCAGGACTGGCTATGAAAAGTCCAGGGCTGGTTGTGCTTTTAGGGGGGAACCCCATATCTTTTTTTTTTAAATGAACGCTTAACAAGCATTTTACACTAAGATACATGTATGCATCTCACTGCTGTATGTATGCATCTGTGTCAAATAGAACTGTTCATGCTAAAATCGAATGCATGAAGCACTTCTATTCATTTGGGGATTTGACGTTCGATTTTAAGTTCGTTTTACTTTCAATTTGCAAATCGAATGTTAGTAATTGAAGGGATCCTATATTCTTATGTGATGCTCTGAAAGTTTGTACAGTGCTGCACCACTAGCAAAATGTTCAGAATGCTTCGGTGGCCAATTTCCCCATAGCTAAGATAGGACACACCGTGACAGAGAGGCAAGCCTGATATTCCCCTTTTGCAGACACAGTGACCGGTCAGAAAAAACGGTGCAACGCAATTTATTATTGCCAATAAGTAAACAACAATTGACATAAAAATATGTTTACCATTAATAGGATAACATTTTGCACATTTCAATATCAAGATATCTACTTAATACCTCCCTGTCCTCTTCCGGTGACCCCAACTGGCAAGTCAAGGTCGACTACGAGAAACACAATTTATGCAGAACTTTACTTTCACTAAAAAATGAGAAAGAACATGGAACCTGCAGGTCAAGCTTGTATCAGTAGTGCACCAGCAGGTTATAGCAATGAAATACAGTATATGCTAATATTCCAACTTTTGCTGAAAAAACGTGAGTAAAACATGCAGGCCAAGCTTGTATCAGTAGTGCACCAGGCAGCACATGGGGATATAGAGCTCCAGCCACGGGAGACCGGCATTTACACAGAGACTCACTCATCCATCTACGGCTCCCTGGTGTGTGTCTATTTCCCGCTTCCCCTCAGTGACTACATAAAGAAAACAAGGTACTGTAACCAAGATTACTGTGGACATACGTGGGATTTCTAAGTTTACTGCACCAAGGGGATTGATAAAGCATTCTCTATACTTCTGACTCCTGAATTTACCCAATATATCAGGATATAAAACTAATGCTGGGCATACACGGCAAGATAAAATGCCTGTCAGACCGACAGACATTTTATCTGGCCGGCTGCCAGCCGCAGATGTCGCTGGCATACACTGTGAAAGAAATCTCACAGTGTATAGCCCGACATCTGCGCTCCGTCCCCGGGGGAGGAGACATTTCCCTGTTCCTTCCGTAGGAAGGAACACAGGAAATGTCTGTCTGTCAGCCGCGCTGGGCATACACTGCCCGATGCGGCCGACAGTTACCGGGTAAATATCGCATCGGACGGGCATGCTGGACAATCCAGCATGCCCGACCGAGCAATATTTAACCCTCGGTCGCCTCCCCCCACGCTACAATTATCGCGGCGATCCGCCGATATCGGGCGGATCGTCCCGATAATTGCAGCGTGTATGGCCAGCATAAGTCAGTTGAAAGAACACACTATACTGGCTTACTTGAGTATCAATTGTATCAACAGATTGGAAACAACACAATATATAGTGAAACTGTATCCAGATCATAGCCAGCTCATTCCAGTGTGTTGCATATACACCCTCCAGCAATAATTATACACAATCATTGTGTTTTCTCCAGAAATTTTACTATTTTATATATTTTCTGTTTTCTTTTTTTCTATTTTATTGCGAATATTTACACATTCAACTTTTTACACTGTTGAGGATATATGTATGTATTTTTATATTAAAATGTTTAACTGATCAAATGGTACAAGCGCTGTGTATTCCTCTGTGATACAAACTTGTTTCAGTAGTGCACCAGCAGGTTATAGCAATAAGATAAAGTCTGTGCTAATATTCAACTTTTGCTGAGGAAACGTGAGTAAAACATGCAGGCCAACCTTGTATCAGTAGTGCACCAGCAGGTTATAGCAATAAGATACAGTCTGTGCTAATATTCCAACTTATGCTGAGGAAACGTGAGTAAAACATGCAGGCCAACCTTGTATCAGTAGTGCACCAGCAGGTTATAGCAATGAGATACAGTCTGTGCTATTATTTGGACCTTTTCTGGGAAAAATGAACCCAGTCTATCTATGCCACAACTTATTACCACCAGAATTGCCAGCCGGGGTTACACAGGGTTAAATAAACATTAAATATACATTGCACCACAGAAATGAACAAGGTAAATGGTTCACAGTAAATATACACATTGTTTTTAGAAACGTCAGCAACGAATTAGGCACCGGAAAGGATGAATATACATTACATTAGAATTAACTGACTTTGAAGTTGATACCGGCAACAAGCAGTGCATTAAAGACATTTGCATTTACACCACTACCAGCAAATACATTTGCACACAGCGATACACAGGAAAACCCTTTAGCAAAATGACAATTTCAATATATACATACCAGCAAATAAATTTACATTAGCTTAAACCACACCAGCAGGTTAAAGGTTACTCATTGCTAAAACATATGAAGCACTTTAAAATGTAACATCAGCAAAACATTCCAGTAGTGCATAAGGAAAAAAACAGCATTTAAATGCAAGGACACAATGTATTAAAGAATACCAGCATGCAAATAGTTACCAGTAATTCAAACAGTTGCACCAGACATGAGCTGGTGCAATTAAACCACATGACCACCCAGCATGAGCTGGTGGGACACAGCGTAACCCCTAGCAACAAACATGCGGACTAACCGCTGGCACACGGAAAAAGGGGTGAGCTATTTCTACTTCCCCCCTATTTCCACACATTACTCCCCACCTAAACAATCCCCTATTTGGACAGTAAGCAGGATTATATGGCTAGTGGGAAGGATACCCCTTTTTACCCTGGGATACTGGGCCCTGACTGAGGACAGGAGGGGAGCTAAAAGGAAAGTGCAGGAGAAGGCCCAGGTGACAGGGTATCAATAGTTCTCTCACCCCACGGTGTGGCTGTTCAGCCTCCTCACGACATCCAGCGGAGCTCTGGGATGCAAGCACCACACCAGAGCTCCAAGAAGCAGTTCTCAGATGTCAGTACACATGGATGCTTGCAGGGGAAATTCCCCTTCTCAGGGCTCTGTCTGGTAGAGAAGTTACTGCAGCCCAGGGGTCCTTGAGCCTTTTCCTTTGGAGTTGTCTCTTCCCTTGCACGCCGTCCTCGGGTCCTCCCAGCGTAGCCTTGCTTCAGGTGGGCGTTCCTCCGATCAGCGCTGGTGGTCCAGTCACAGTGCGGGCTCCTTCCCCTTGATCCCGCAGGCAGCTCCTTCACTCCGATCTTCCGGATCTTCGGGCACTTCTCCGGGCAGCCCACAGCATAAGGGGTCCTACGGCTATCCAAGCAAGTCCCTGCAGAAACAGTCTTCTCCTGGTGCAGGTACAGGTGGAGATTACTCTAGGGGTCCTGCAGGGGCAGGCTCAGCAAAGTTCTTTAGCCTCCATGGTAAGGCACTTGCAGGGGCTTGGTATAACACTCCAGTGAGTACAGTATTTATAATCCACGGTAAGGCACTTGCAGGGGCTTGGTATAACACTCCAGTGAGTACAGTATTTATAATCCACGGTAAGGCACTTGCAGCGGCTTGGTATAACACTCCAGTGAGTACAGTATTTATAATCCACGGTAAGGCACTTGCAGGGGCTTGGTATAACAATCCAGTGAGTACAGTATTTATAATCCACGGTAAGGCACTTGCAGGGGCTTGGTATAACACTCCAGTGGGGTACTCCTCTCTGCTACGGAGTACAGTAATTGTAATCCAGGGCAACCAAGGGGTGAACACACTCTCCCCATATTCCACAGATCCAAGGGCACCCAACAGAAAATCTTCACATCTCACTCCCTCTACTCAGGGCTTGCTCTTTTAAAACCATCACATCTCTCTCCTCCCTGTTGGTCCGGCTTCTATGAGTGGACAGGGGACCCCCAGCAACAGGCCGCCTACAAGATCTCTGCCTGGACACACAGGCTACCAATTTGGAGCACTTTCTACCTCCCTGTTTGCACATGCTCAGTATGGTCCAGGGGAAGCAGGGTCAGTGAAAGTTCACTATATCTTTGTATGGGATTCATAGTGCTGTATTAACTTACTACAACTAAAAAAAACCTGACAGGGGTCTGCAGGGTATTTAGGTCCCCTAACTAGCTAAAGGGGTAACCCCATAACTATGGGGTACCACACTTCTATGGAAAAACATTGATGTTTTGCAGAAATTCGATTGTAAATGTAATTCATTTTTCTGTTCGATTTGACATTTGATTTGGGCTTTAGTAAATCTACTCTAAGAAACTCAAACCAAAATTGAACCAAAATTGAATGTAAAATCGAACAGAAACCAAAATCGAACCTTTGCAAATATACTCCCAGGTGTGAAACCACGAGGTGCGATTAAAGTATGAAGGCACTTGTGGTCCAGCACTCATTTCTGTGTACCCTGAGCTGTCATTGTTTTGATACCTTTCAGTTTATACGTAGTTATTTATTGTTTCTATTTGTGCATATTTATGTTAATTGTTCTACAAGTTATACAAGTTGTTCTTAAATGTTACCAGGTGGCTTGTTTTATTCAGA
Organism: Taudactylus pleione; assembly: GCA_031769625.1. Lineage (NCBI taxonomy): Eukaryota > Metazoa > Chordata > Amphibia > Anura > Myobatrachidae > Taudactylus > Taudactylus pleione. The sequence continues at coordinate 5,418,286 of JAUIMM010000670.1, forward strand.
TATGGGTTAAAGCAAAGTCATTGTGTGCTGGTGCCCTGGATTGGACTCCTGGGCATCTGCTCCACAGGGAGCCAACTGTCACCAACTGCCATGGGTGGGAGGACACTCAGGGGTCTATTTACTAAGCAGTGTTAGGAGACAGAGTGAAAAGTGATAAGAAAGTGATAAGGTGCCAGCCAATCAGCTCCCAACTGTCATTTTTCAAACACAGCCTGTGAGATGACAGTTGGGAGCTGCTTGGCTGGCACCTTATCACTTTCTTATCACTTTTCACCCTGTCTCCTAACACTGCTTAGTAAATAGACCCCTCAGCACCAACCACCATTAGGGAAGGACATCATTTTTCCCACCTATAACAATCTGGCTACTGCCCTTAATCTGCCCACCACTAGCTCGAGCACGGTCAGAATATTTAAGGGTGTATAATCTATGTTTCTGACTGCATTGGTGTGTTCATGGATTGGTGAATAGGAACTGCACTTCCATCACTTGTGTATGCTGTACCTGCAAAGAAGCGCATCTGTCTGGTGATTATATATCCACATGTCTGTGTTGCCATTTATAGAATAAACCGCCTTTTGACTACAATCTGAACTCACTAGGACGTGCGATCCTCACACCAGGTTTTGTCTAATAGTTGCCGGCAACGGGTAAAGGGGGGGCACGGGGGGATTGTAGGGTGAGGGGGAAGGACCCACCTGGTATGAGTTTATTAAGCTTGACAAGAGGGAATTAAGTCTAGTTGCCAATACTTATCCATGTAATGAAAATGTCCTTTTGTTAACACAAGTTGCAGGATCTTTACCAGGTTTGATAAATTGTAACTGTTGTTGTAAAAGTATAAAAATATCAGGACTTTTAGGATTTAATTGTGATTTCATTTTTTCCTTCAGTGTTCTCTTAGTGAGATGGTCAGTACTGGAAATTTCTCTGTTACAGCTTACAGCTTACAATTTGACAAAGAGTCATTGAAAAAACGAGTAACTGGAGCCTCATTAGGTGAAGATGTATGTACAGTACAGTATATTGCAATGGGCCTTGTAGTGCAGTTTAAAACTGTCAATAATGTTTTTGGGATCATATAGTAACATAACATTTTTATTTTGTCTTTTACAGTAGAGGCTGCTTCCGAATTATAGACAAAAAAGCAGGTAGAAATAGGGGAGGTGACAGCTCTTATAATAGACAAGTGATGTTCTTTTCTAAGACAAATACTTATTTGAAATGTCCTATACACTGTTTTTTCTGCTCCTGTTGCAACTTTTTGCTTTCTTCAACAGACCCAGATGGTTCATCCAGATATGTGAATAGAGAATATTATGCAATATGTAGTACCCTTAAGGTTAAAGACATATCATCATACAGCAATTCATTTGGGTCTACCCTAATAAGGCTATATACCAGTAGATTATTTACATTCTAGGTATAATGGATTCTGATGTGTAATCCATCTAGATAAACACACCTTACACACAAATCATATGAGACAAAACTCGTAAAGGTATCTTAAGGGTTCCTTCCTATTGGTAGCCCACTTTCTTCCCCAATAGTTTTCCAATTCTTCCAGAATTGCCTACATCTTCATTTTGAGAACGGACCTAGGGGCTGAATGCTGAACACATATTCCCGATTATTGTGAATCTGCACATGTGCATAACGGGTCCTGCGTGATCGCACGCAGCCCCAGCTATGCCTCTGCCTGATTGACAGGAAGAGGCATTTTATGGAAGGTGTGGGGGCAGAGACGGCTGGTGTTCCAGGAAATGGGGGTGTATCACCCCCGTTTTCAGGGAGTGGCAAGACCTGGGAGTCCATCCATGGACGCAGTTTCCTGGCCTCGCAAGCCGGCCAGCCTGAGTAAGCTGCCACCATCACGAGATGTAGTTAAATTACACAATCCCGATGCCAGAACGCCGGAATACAGAACGCTGCGGGCCCAATCGAGGTAAATATGGGCGCCCGTTCTTTTAGCAGCGGGGGGGGAGGGTTAGGTTTAGGGCACCCTGGGGGGACTTAGGGTTAGGCACCCCCCTAGGGAGGGTTAGTCTAAGGGAAAGGGGGGTTAGGCACCCCCGGGAGAGGTTAGGGTTAGGCACCCCCCCTGGAAGGGTTAGGTTTATGGAGCGGGGTGGTTATCCCAGCCTGTGACCTAGGTTGCAGTGATGGGAATGCAAATGCAGCAGGGGGTGTCATACACCTCTTGCTACATTTGCATATTTGCAAGGACAGAATTGCACAGCTTCTTGCATGCTGCTTTGCAGTTCCGTTCACTACTGAATCACCCCTCTTGTGATGTTTAGCACTAAGCATGTTGTGCTGAGAGCCGAGCACACACAATTTAGCAACGAACTATGATTCTGAGTCTTACGCATCTTAATTGCATATCCACTTGCAGCTGAATGGGCGCAACTGGGCAGTAATGTGTCATTCGCATCTAGCCTAAGTATTTTGAAGGTGTGTCATGGGCTTGTAGGGCGGAATAACTGGCAATGCAGAGTTGAACATATGCAGATATCTGCCTGATTTTGGATGAATCTCTTGTGCCAGGTTTAAGGCTGGTACAAACGTGCACTGACAATGTAGATGGCTACTTACACAAGCAGATACATACGTATACAATTCTGCATATGGGCAAATACCCACATTGATGGTTGTGCACATTGGGGCCTAATTCGGAGATAGACGCAAATGCCATCGGAGCTGCGATCTCTCTCACAGATCATAATTGCAAAACTATGCAAATGAATCACCCACCTTCCCACTGAGCGCATCTAACATCCGCCGTTCACGTACAAAACCGGAAACATCAAACACAGATCAGGCGGCCATCAGATTTCTGAGGAAGATATAGCCAGTCTGCAGACCCGCAGAGGACTCTCCTGTTGCGAGCAAGGATGCAGTAACTAATTTATGAACACCCAAAAAACAGTGTTTAAACGGTCAGACACACCTGCGTTTCTCTGACCAACCCCCGTTACCTCCACCAAACGCTAAATACCTGTCACTTACTTTGCGAGTGAATCCTCAAAGGGGCGTTTTAAGAGACGAGGGGGTCCATGTGCAGCCTCCGTTTGAGCCCCCTCCTTTTCTGTCCGGTGTCTGCGCAAGCACTGAGCACTGTCTACTGTCCATGTGCGGGTCTCCGAGCCTATTTTCACAGGGACATCTTTTTTGCACATGCGCAGATCGCTGGGAAAATGGCCGCCACCATTTTCCCAGTCAGTTTTTGCTGCTTGGCATAAATATCGGCATTGCGTACATCTCTATATCAGGCCCATTTTATGACCAACAATGTGTCATTCTGAATAAGCCACATAGTGCTCAGCATTATTACTTTTCTTGAATAATTGTTCTATAAGCATGTTATTTACAACTCAAAGTCACAAAGGGCAGAATTTACGAAGCAGCGGCTTCTGTAAGCCGCTGCATTCCTGGCGGGTTGCAGGTGAATATTTGAAATGGCACTCGGAGTCGGTGTAACCTGCTGCTTCGTAAACTCTGCCCTGAGTGTGCACTCAGTTTAGTAACCTGCATTTTATGCATGTGTTTAGAATGAAAATTGCAGTGATGAGAGCTCCAGTAATATTTGTTAGTGGCGTGCTATGGTACTTTATTAAAATTGTTATTTCTGTTAGCTTTTATTTATAAAGCGCCAATATAGTACTCAGCACTGTATATTGAGAGATCATAAAACAAGCAAAAAGCATAAACTGACGTAAAACACAAGCTAAACATGTCTATCTACAATTTCACAGAATCTCCATATATAATAGACGAACCAAACTATCCCTGGGTTCCACAGAGAGTACTATTTTTTATCCTATTTTGGGGGTTCAAGGTAACCCACTGAGAAGGATGCTTGGAGTTTACTACTAATATGAAAAAAAGTTAGAATTTCCCTAAAGGCACATTTTTCATATTTTATAGGTGAGTGCAAATCACAGTTGTTTCTCATTTCAACACTAAAATACAGTAAGTATGTAATATTTATTTTTCTTTTGTTTTGGGTCCATTCGCACCACTATGTAAAGAGAAGTCCCCAAAGGGAAGGAAACTGAGACTTTTATAATTTGCTGGCAGCATTTTCTGTACTGTTTGTTGGATCAATATTGAATGTTTATAACTATGTTTAATTTAACTGAAAATATGTTTCCTGTTACTGTTTATCAGCTGCTTCTTGATTAGTAAATGTTGCATCCCCTGTACTTATGAATTGTCACATGTACAGTACCAGTGGCAGGTGTACATAGCTTGCACTGACCATAGTGATTAAGGACATACGTCCCGACTCCCCTGGGATTCAAGACAAATATGCCCACTGTCAATAAGGCTGCACATTCCCCTTATATTGGGACTGGACAGTTGGGAGCAATGCAGTTGTTTTATGGAGTTTTTAAATGCACCACTTAACAGTGGCTGGTGGTGCAGGGATTCAAAGTAATGACGATGGTGGTGCACTAAAACAGAAAAGCCTCCAGAACTAATCAAAGCAAAACTTAGTAGATGTGAATTGTAATTGTCCACAATGAAGTGAGACTTAAGCTAGGCACACACTACATAATTTTTGGGGCGATTTGCCAATTGCGTATCAGTCTGATTTATTGTATAATGTACAGACATGAACATTGAACGGTTGGAATCCCGACACCAGGAGGCCGGCAGAGGAGGAAATCCCGATCGTCGAAGGTAAGTTATCACTAACCTATTTCTAACCTATCACTAACCTGACCTTCCTTTAGGGTGCCTAACCTTTACCTTCCCCCCCAGTGCCTAACCTTTAATTAATCCCCCCTCTAAGTGCCTAAGCCTAACCCCCCCTTCTCCGCCGCCTAAACCTAACCCCCCCTTCCCCGCCGCTTAAACCTAAGTCTCCTGTGGAGGGGTGCCTAATCCTAAGTCCCCCCCGGGGGTGCATAACCCTAACCCTCCCTCCCCCTAGCCTAACCCTAACCTCCCGGGGGGGTGCCTAACCCTAAGCCCCCCCAGGAGCCTTAAACCTAACCCTCCCCCTGCGCGGCTGTCCGAAGCGGCGCCCGGCATCACTTCAATCGGGATGCCAGGCGATGTCTAGATTTAGACGCCTGTCATTTAACCCTTGCCAGGATAAAGCAGTCGGGAAGCCAGATGTTGGGATTACGTCCGCCGGCTTCCCGACTGCATACCGTCCAAAGGTATGTTACACAAAACAGTATCGAGGACAACTAGTTCCTCTAGGCCCTGTGTGATTGCTCATTTACAATATGTATATATTAAATTGGACCTAGATTGATTTCCAGAAAAACCCAGAATTACTGTACAATCAATAAAGCTAAGAGGAGAAAACTCATTAATAACCTACTTTCTAGAAGGTAACAATGACATATCCAGAACAAAGTGGTTTATGAGTAATAGAAAGTTTTCCTGTATTCACTGTAAAATCTGTTAATATTTCTATATAGGTACTAAATAATTTTCTGCAAATAGTAAAAGCTATTTTTTTTTACAATCTATAACACTAAGTTTGGAGATTAGATTTAAACCCTCAGCTGCGGAGGACAAGTGGGGCTCATCCCCCACATATACTAGACTAGACTAGACTGAGCTAGACTGAGAAAGGTGAGCCCCACTCGTCCCTCACAGCGGCGGGTAGAGCTCCCCTCAAAATAAATTACCTTGTCCCCACCGGTTCAGGCATTTGGTGGAGACTCCCTGCAACCACAGGAGCTATCTTTGGAAGAGTCGCAGCTGCGCGCATGCACTGTTTAAAAGAAGAAAAAAAAAAAGAAAAATCATGGGGAAAAGAAATGTAAGTCCCTCTATCTCCCCCACCGTAAACATAGAAAGATGGAGGTACCATAGTTTAAAAGAGGGGAGTTCCCGCTTTCAAACATGTACTAACATAAAGGCTAATAACTAGTGACAACACTGATCAGGGGCGCCAAGAGGTGGGGGGGAGCTGGTACTAATTACCGCCGCCTGCCCCCCCTCTTGCATCACAGCTGCTGTGAGGGAGGGGGGGCGGCGCCGGACCCGGGCCCCTGCTGGGCCCCTCTGGAAGCCCGAGTAATCTGTATCCGCTTTCCCCCCCCTCTCGGTGCCCCTGCCCCCCTGCACTACAAAAAAAATTCATGAAGTCCAGACATGGGGTAAGATCTCCAACCTGGCTACAAATATTTAAGGGGCACCCATAGGGTGTTCTCCCTATTTATAAATATTGGCTCCCTCAGTACTTATTGCCTGCTCATCACTTGTGATCACCGGGCAATATCACCCCACGCTATGGAAAATGTACGTTATCTGTATATGGGACAGTCCCCACTTTCAAATGATGTGTCCCACTAGTAGCTATTGTCTCTTAATCACCTCTGATCACCAAACAATATTACCTTTTGCTACAGAAAACAGATATGTTCTGTATGTGGGTGGGAGGGCACTACATGCTCTGTAAATATGGGGTCACCTCTTTTAATGATGTGACCCCTTAGCAGCTGTTGTCTGGTGATCACCTGTGTGAATTTTTATTTAAAGTGCAGATTTTTTTGTCACAACCTACACAGATAATCCTGTTTCTTACTATTTAGGAAAGGGGGATTATTGGCAAAACCAGAACCACAAAGTCTTTCTTTGTGCTCAGTGGCGGATCTAGGGGCGAGCAAGCAGGGCTATCACCAGGGGCACTGCAGTCTGAGGGCGCGGCCGCAGTCACCCCACGGCACTGTCTAATCGGATGCCACCCGCTCGCTCTTGCCAGCCACTATATTACAAGCAGCTTTTAAGAACAGGGCTGCTGTTCCCTCCCACTGGGAATCCCGGTCTCCCAGAATGTCGCAGCTGTTGAGCATGGCATTCTCGGAGCTTCCGTGGCAGAGCGAGGACGGAAGAGCAGCAGCAAGGAGGAGGGATCCGTCTGCCTTAATAAGCTAAGAATCAGGCAAATGGCGCCCCCCACCCTGGGCAAACTGCATCCCACCCTGGCAAACAATGTTTCCCCTGTGCGGCATGTGGCCCGTTTTGCAGCTCTGCAATTACTATTTTCTTATGCTTTTTTTTATGGCGGTCCTATCAGGCCACTCCCCCTGAGCTCAGGGCACCAAAGGAAACTCTTGCCCTGAGCTCTGCAAATTCTAAAACAGCCCTGTTTTTGCTGTATATAAGACAACAAAAGGTTTGCAAAGCTTTTGGTTTCCTTTCTTGAAATTTCTATAGAAAACACATTTTGGCCATTAGGGTTAAATTGTTTTTTCATGTGTAAGAATGAGTTAAAAAAATATTATGGTATTATATGAACACACTACATTTTTCTGAAAGAAATTTAAAAACCCACAAAAACAAGTGGGCACTGTATAAAGAGACCATTAATATTGGTTTTGGAATATGATGAGCACAAATGTGAAAAAATGATCACATAATAATGAGATACCATAAGCAGAGAAGGTAATGAAATATGCAAAATCATATGTACTACAAGAGGAGGTGATTGGTTGCCTAAACTCGCTCAAAGAGAAACTTTTGCATTTTTTTTTCTCTTGACACTTTTTCATCTAAGGGATTAAAAGCAAGCCTGACATATAGTGCATTCTTCCTGAAATGTTTCAGATATAACATATTTCCTTTCTTCACCGCTTGAACGAAGAAAGATTTTGTATGAGCCTTTCTTGACAATGCGCACTGAAAATCTGTTATGGAGGTCAAAACACCAACTCTTTCAGCAGACATAGGGCCTGATTCAGACCCACTCGCGAGCGGCTGTCCGCTCGCAAGTGGGTCGATGTTATGGACTGAGCATGCGCACGACGGAGGGAGCTCCGTCGTGCGCATGCGCCAGACGCGACGAGCGAAGGAAAGTCCTTCGCTCGTTGTGTCCGATCAAAGGGGGCGTGCTGTCAATGTTGATTGACAGCACGCCCCCTTTGGTGGGCGTGCCGGGGGCGTGCCGGGGGCGTGCCTCCCTGACGGGGGCGTTCCCACGGGAACGCCTCCCGTCAGAAGCCGGCCCACTGACATCACTAGTGATGTCAGTGGGAGTGATTTTGGCTCTGATAGAGCCAAAATCACTCCGGAGCTTGCGGTTGAAAACCTCAACCGCAGGCTCCGGCTCGCAATTTCGATGGTCGCGATGGTCTCGACCATCGCGGCCATCACAAAGCACGCTCGTATAGCCTGTGGGTGGTGACCCACAGCTATACGAGCGTCCAGGAGGACGCTCCTTGAAAATGGAGCCCGGCCCTCATTCAGAACGTGCGCTCTGCTCAGAGCGTACGGCTCTGAATGAGGGCCATAGTTCTGTACACTGCAAGGAAGTGCTCCTAGATTTCAGCTTGGGCGCATATATTTATGTAGCAAGATGGCTGCGTTTGCCGAAGAACCACAGTTTAGACCAGGGGTGGGCAATAAGTGACACTCCAGCTGTTTTTGAACTACATGTCCCAGTATGCCTTGCAACAGTTTTAGCATGGCTAAATAGCAAAACTGTGGCAGGGCATGCTGGGATATGTAATTCTACAACAGCTGGTGGTGGGGGTGCATATTTCCCACGGGATGTAGTTATAATACCGACGACCAGGATACCGTCTGTTTAAATCCCGGAGTCAGAATCCTGACCTAGGACTAAACATAGGCGGCTAAATCCCGACGCCAGCCTACATACTGAAGCCAGAGTCCCGACAGATGGCACCCCAATCGAAGGTAAGCCAAGGCGTCTTAGCTGTTAGCAGCGGGGGGGGAGGGTTGGGTTTAGGCACCACAGGGGGGTTACGGTTAGGCTTTAGGGGGGAGGTTAGGGTTAGGCACCACTGGGGAAGGTTAGAGCTATGCACTAAGGGGGGACGGTTAGGTTTAGGCACCAAGGGAAGAGGGTTAGGTTTAGGTGCCAAGAAGGGAGGGTTAGGGGGAGAAGAGGGGAGAGTTAGGGTTAGACCTCTAACAGGATACTGAGCATCAGGATGCCGCTGTCGTCATTTTGACAGAAGGCATCCCAATTGCCGGTATTTCATACCCAACCCATTGCCCACCCCTAGTTTAGACAAACAGAGGGGAGGAGTTTCTCATAGTGAGCACAGCTACTGAAACAGTGTTAAGGGTTAACTTGCACACCAGTCTATGTCACCGGATGCTAGAAGCAGAGGAATTGGGAGATAGGGGATTATGGGGTCTATTTACTAAGCAGTGTTAGGAGACAGAGTGAAAAGTGATAAGGTGCCAGCCAATCAGCTCCCAACTGTCATCTCACAGGCTGTTTGAAAAAAAACAGAAAAATGACTGTTGGGAGCTGATGGGCTGGCACCTTATCACTTTCTAATCACTTTTCACTCTGTCTCCTAACACTGCTTAGTAAATAGACCCCTATAAGATTTAAATGGTATTATTTTGTGCAGACAGTTGGAGGACATTACTATTGGAGAACAAAAACAGGAAATGTTTTCACGAATGTTAGCTAATCAGGTGGTCTATTCACTAAGTCTTGGAGAGAGATAAGGTGGAGAAAAAAAAGTACCAACCAATCAGCTTCTAACTGGCAACCTGTAATATGAGAGTTAGGAGCTGATTGGTTAGTACTTATCTTTCTCCACTTTTTCTCTCTCCAAGGCTTAGTGAATAGGCCCCCAGGAGTGGAATAGTGAGGTGGAAAATAGACAATGTGAATAAAGTTGTAAGATTCAGGGTTAGAAGGATTTATGAGTAATGCAAAATAGATAAAGTAAAAGTCATCTTGTTAAATTACATTATCTAAGGTAGTGAGATGGTGAATGTAATAGATACTGTATGAACAGGTTGGGTATGAAATACCAATGGCCGGGAAGCCGTCTGACTAAAACCTGCTGCCGCAAGTTTGAACGCTCAAAATCCCGACTGGGACTGGTAAGTACCCTAGCCCGCTTCTCTCCCCCCTCTACCCTAACCCTAACTTCCCCTCCCAGCACCCTAAACCTAACCCTCCAGGGGTGGTGCTTAACCCTAACCTCCCCCAGGAGTCCCTAAACCTAACCCTCCCCCCCTGCAGCTTACCGCTAACACTGCTCAGCTTACCTTCATTCGGGAAGCCGTCCGTCTAGATTTCGGCGTTGGTACTTAGATGGGCGTCAGGATTTCAATGTCTCTCTTTAGAACCGCGTCTGTATTTCAATGCCGGGATTTAGACTGTATCCCGTATGAACATTGGTGCTTGTTTTCCTCACATCTTGTTAAACTGTGATATTCATTTCATATCACTGTCAGAAAATCACAATTGCATCCTTCCCCATCACATGCATCCCTACTAGACTTGAAAGAAAAGTTTCCTCTTGAATTCCAAATGACTACATCATGTTTATCTTTCTATTACTTTTTGTGCAGCCTTCTCAAGTCTGGAGGTGGTACTGGTATTAGTAGTAAAGGAGGTTATACTGGTATTAGTAGTAAAGGAGGTGGTACTGGTCTTATTAGTAAAGGAGGTTATACTGGTATTAGTAGTAAAGGAGGTGGTACTGGTCTTAGTAGTAAAGGAGGTGATACTGGTCTTAGTAGTAGAGAAGGTGATATTGGTATTAGTAGTAAAAGAGGTGGTACTGGTATTAGCAGTAGAGGAGGTGGTACTGGTCTTAGCAGTAAAGGAGGTGGTACTGGTCTTAGCAGTAAAGGAGGTGGTACTGGTCTTAGCAGTAAAAGGAGGTGGTACTGGTCTTAGCAGTAAAGGAGGTGGTACTGGTCTTAGTAGTAAAGGAGGTGGTACTGGTCTTAGCAGTAAAGGAGGTGGTACTGGTCTTAGCAGTAAAGGAGGTGGTACTGGTCTTAGCAGTAAAGGAGGTGGTACTGGTCTTAGCAGTAAAGGAGGTGGTACTGGTGTTAGCAGTAAAGGAGGTGATACTGGTCTTAGCAGTAAAGGAGGTGGTACTGGTCTTAGCAGTAAAGGAGGTGGTACTGGTCTTAGCAGTAAAGGAGGTGGTACTGGTCTTAGCAGTAAAGGAGGTGGTACTGGTCTTAGCAGTAAAGGAGGTGGTACTGGTCTTAGCAGTAAAAGGAGGTGGTACTGGTCTTAGCAGTAAAGGAGGTGGTACTGGTCTTAGTAGTAAAGGAGGTGGTACTGGTCTTAGTAGTAAAGGAGGTGGTACTGGTCTTAGCAGTAAAGGAGGTGGTACTGGTCATAGTAGTAAATGGGCAACTCCTAGAGTGTAGATATTATTTACCCACCCGCACATACATTAGTTTTTACTTATTCTTCTGATTCAATGTGGTTCTGTAATGCATATTTTATTAGCATTACAGGTAGGCAATCCTTTATGTGCAAGAAGTCCATAAGCCAGAACGTTTTGAAGACAGTGACTTTTTCAGTAAAAGTATTATACACACAAGCATCATCAGTGCCAGATTCTCCCAAGGACCACAACACATGAGGGGGCTCACACACATAGCTATATCACCACTGTGGGAAGGAAGGGGGGGGGGCTGTGGCATATGTGAACTGGGGGTTCTGTATGGCATAATGTAACCTGGGGCACTACAGTGTGTTTAACACATTTGTGGTGCTGGGAGTATTTACACCTTACCTCTTTTTAAATACATCACCAGCACATCTTACTGACAATGCTATTGGTAGGGGCCCCACAAGTTAGTTGCCATGGGGCCCCCACAAACCTTAATCCAGCCAGGGACATCTTCAAAGAATTTTATAGTCACTCTGAGGAGCACTACTAAGTGATTAAATATAAAAGAACTGTCCTGGAGTGTGGGGGAAGGCAGTACATTTTATAATGTATCTTAATATGTTTTAGATCGGGAACTCCAAGTCACTGAAATAAAACTTTACATATAAAACCTGAAGCCTAATGCCGGGCATACATTGCCAGATAAAATGCCTTGCAGATATTGCGGGTAGTGGCGTATCTAGGGGGGGTTGAGCAGAGCTCGTGCCCTGGGCACCATCGGACCAGCGGCCACGGTCCAGGACACACTACACAGTGACAAACACCGCCACCGGCTAGTACACTCGTTCTACCTGGTGACAATGTGTTTGTTTTGACAGGCAATGAGAGTCAGACAGACTCTCATTGTCTGCTGCGCCCACTGCCGGAGCCAGGCTCTAGCTCACTCATGAGCTCCATCTTACGGCTCCCACAGTGGGTGATGGGAGAGACATCATGACGTCTCTCCCATAGTGCAGAGCAGGTCGGCCTGGGAGAATGGAGGAGCAGATGGTGGCGGGTGCAGGAGCAGGAGTGGGGATTCAGGTAAGTAAGTGTTTTTGTGTGTGTATCTTTGTCTGGTACTGCGGGGGGGGGGGCAGGCATATGGAATGGAAAGAAATGTTCCCAGAGTGACGAGAAATGGTGGTGTGTCATGTTGCCATGCCCCCATTTTCCAGAGGCCACGTAACCACGCCCACTTTTTCTCTGCGCGCCTTCAGCATGTGTACCTACTTTGTGTGGGGGGGCTCCATTTCTTCATTTGCCATGGGCTCCAAATGCCCTAGTTACACCACTGATTGCGGGCATACACTGAGATATCTCACAGTGTATTGGCCCCCGATATCTGCGCTACTCCCCCCGGGGAAAGAGACATTTCTCCATTCCTTCCATGGGAAGGTCCAGGAAAATGTCTGACTGACGGCCGCGGCTGGGCATAGACTGCCCGATGCTGCCGACATTTTAATTTGCAGATATCGTATCGGATGGGGCATGCTGGACGATCCGGCATGCCCGAATGATCGCTATTTAACCCTCGTTCAGCCACACAAACACTACAATTATAGGGGCGATCCGCGGATATCGGGCGGATCGGCCCGATAATTGTGGAGCGTATGCTCAGCATAAGCTACTATCTAAACAACATATTCTCACAGTGTAGTAGTGTAGACGAAATAGTAAATGAGTGAAGTTTCAGCTATTGAAATGGAATGGTTGAGCTTCACAGTGCATTTTAAAATACTTTAAGTTTATTTTGCATTAGCTGTTTCCCTTAATTAGGATGCTCTGTTTTCATTGTAAATGAACTAAATTTTAGCAGAAAATAACTCTTACTGTCATGTGATAAATGATTCTCCAAGCTGCGGGGTGATGGGAATTCACTAATCTAGTGTGAGTGAATCCATAATTTGAGGGCTGCATTAATCTATTTTCCCCTGGGCTGTGAAGATAAGGATTAGTGCTACCCCACGCCTAAACTATCCACAAGGCATCAGATTCTCTTGCAAGATTTAACACTCCTCTGTGTTCTGTTTTCTAGATACATCGGAGCCACCAATGTACTATGTATCATGTACTGATTTGTAATTGTATACAGTTACCTATCTCTATAAAAGAGAGATAAAACACACAAGATACACGAAGCACATACTGCATGTACAGTACTAGATATGCGGTATCAGATCTGATCATGTGAAATAAATCTGCAGTTTTCTCAGACAGAAATTCCAATTATGGGCACGGTGTTGTTAAAATATATTTTACCTTGTGAGTTGTCTATAATAAAATACTGAAATATAGCGAGTAGCCCATCATTTTATAAAGATGGCGGGCTACTTCTTTATATATTACATGGATTAGTAAACTTATTGACCATTGCGACTGTAATATTCAATGTGCAATTGGAGGTCATTAAACCTACTTACGGTTGACATGTGTTGTGTGTGATCTATAAATATACTTAATCAAGAATAAATACACGGAAACAAGAATTGGCAGTTAAAAAGGTCAGTTACTTAATGATATTGGAACAAAGATCTGTATGGTGGTCCAAAAGAGATGGCCAGGAATCAGCGCATTGCAGTTCCAGCAATACCAAAAACACAGCAACAACTGGGTGCCTTAAACCAAAACTAGGCACCCAACTCAAATGTCTACAATGACTATCCCACCTGGAAAGGTTGAGTTGCTGCCTCCAGTAGGGTAGACCAGATTTGCCAAACAATCTCTTTAAAGGTCAGTGCACCCAACAAACCAACTGCATCCTGGCTAATGATCTGCCATTCTTTCCAAACAATAATAGCTAGCAACTATAAACCGCAAAGAGATTGGAGGGATGGTGGGGAATTTTGTTCAGGTAAAGAGGCCTGAGCCTTAAAGTCACAGGCTTAAATAAAATCAAGAGACTACACACCTTCATTGACTATCAGCTACAAACACAACAGGTGACCATCACTGTAGATAGCCTCAGCCTCGTGGTTTAAGCCACTTCAGACTTATATCTAACTACTTACACAAAAAGTTTAGACCTTGTGCCAGATAGTGGAATAAATTATACTAAAATAATCTAATCAACCTGATGGTGAAATAAATGTGTTAACAATAACTAGCTGCACAGCTAAAAAAGGTTTTGCTGAACCTTTCACAATGCCAAATAGAAAAAACTAAAAGGTAGCGCTAGACAAAGTATATATACTTAATATTAATAAAGACCAAATATCTTGATTCAAAAATACACAATAACAACAATACATATGGACAGTTTAAAAATACATGTATAAACTGAGTATAATATATAACCTAAAAACAATTAGCCCACTGTGCAATGGTTTAATAGATCTGCATAAATATCAGACCCTATATCCAAATGATTTGTAGATGCAAAAAAAATGTCAAATGATTGTCCCCAAAAAAAACCCACAATGTCAATGATGGCAACAGTATTGCACTTATAATGTATCAATCCGTCTTGTATATCAGCAGATAGTTAGACTGAAATAAAAATATAGTTGCAGGATCAAGGCCAACAGTGTCCGTGCTTAATAGCTCCCAGTTCCCAACAGGTATAGAAATGTTGATTAATACAGAAAACTTACACCCGGAGACTCTCTGTCAGGAGGCTCAAGAAGTCCATGGATAGACTCTGGCTACACCGAGAGTATAGAAGCCATTGGTGTATCCGTGGAGACAAATGGAAGTAGCACACTGTGATAGTTAGCGTACCGCTAAGCGAGACTCCACTCCAGCAGTAGCGGCATGCAAGCATATGGCTCTCTGTGCAGTAGATTGCCAGTCACTGAGTATCACAGTCTCCAATATAATAAGCGCGCTTGAAAGGAAAGTTCACCAGGCAAATGGCAATAAATTAAAGGCAATGTCAGCCACTAAAACAGATTAAAGCTTCTGTTTCCTTAATGCATTTCTCCCCACACAAGGGCTTTTTCAAAAGGCAGAAGAGATCCTGTGTTCTCCTTGGATCCAGATTATATAGCAAAACTAAATAGTCTGATCAGGTGTAGCCACCTTAATCCTTGCAGTCACATTTGGACACACAGTAAAAATCTAGCAATAGTACAATTCTATTGACATAACCCAAGACATTTGGTCTATATAATGATAAACATATTTACAAATAAACAATCAACATAAGTTAATATAAAAAATATATATGAATATTTAAAAATAAAAACTATATTATTTAAAATGTATAAACACCACCAGGTTGCTAATATGGCTGTGATGAAACCAACATGCTCTTAAAAGGTCCACAAAATTCACAAATTAGTATCCCATGCTTTACACTGTTTATAATCAAAACTATATGTACCAAGAACATCATTTAGTACAATTATGCACATTCAAACAGATTATATCACTATTTCTCGTTTAGTGCATAAGTGCACAATCAAACAGGTTTAGCCACTATCTTTCAGCATTAATCTATACCCAATATATTGACCCATAAGCTTAGAACCAGTGAACACAATACAAATATATTCTCTAGTTATTAAACTAAATAAAATCCAAACCTATATTTTCATTTAACCCTGACGGTTTGAGAGATTAAAGTTTTAAAATCCAGTCTGCTTCTTGTCGACACGGTTTTCTAAATCTATCCCCTCCCCTATTGTAATAGAAATCTGTTCAAGGCCTATAAGTTTCAATCCCACAGGGTTCCCTCCATGATCTTCTAAAAAGTGACGTGGAACACTGTAATTCATATTTTATTGAGAATATTTCTCCTGTGTTCCATGAATCTGCATAGTAGTACGGCCTACATAATTTAAGTGGCAGGGACAACACAGGAGAGAAATGACCAACTTGGAATCACAATCAAGGTCTTATTCTTAAATTCTTGTTTCGATATAGTAGAGAATACTGACTTTGACCTGTTTAGCACGTGTATACAAGTAGTACAGTACATCTTTTGTTATTACATCTATAAAAACCCTGAATTTGCCCCCTATCAAGACTTACTGTAGTTGCGAGGAGGTCTGGTTCTTTACAGAAGAATTAGCAAACAGACTAGGTGCTAGTATATTTCTTAAATTCCTGGCCTTTCTAAAAATAACCGAGAGATTCTTATCTAAGGTTGTACATAAGATGGGGTCGGTAAGCAGTAATTTATAATTTCTTCTCAAAATGCTCACAATTTTATTAGCAGACACATTATATTTTCGAAATAAAGGACCAAGGGAATGGATGGTCTAAATCCGTCTTTCCATATTTATGTTTCCTCTTTCTATCCACTCTGTTTCCCCCCAGAGAGGTGGTTTTAGAAGCTCTCTCTAAGATCAAAGATCATAGCAAGGTGGTAGAGTATTGAAATGCTTCATCTAAAATCAGTTGCGGATAATTGTATCCCTAAATTCACCTAATAGGGTGAGTGCTTGGGATTTAAAGTCAATATCAAAGGAGCAATTTCTACGAATATGATATAGTTGGCTCCTGGGGACATTATTCAGCCAGTTTTTCTTATGGTTGCTGGAGTACTGTATATAGCTACATCCACCTGTTTCTTACATGAAGATGTACATAAGATAACCTGTATCACCTCCACAGAAATATCAAGAAAATGAATGTGAGTGGGATGGTGAGTGCAAGTAAAGGATAAACCAAATGTGTGTAATTTAAGAAACTCAATAAACTGTGATAGACAAATCATCCCCATCCCAAATAAAAAACAGGTCGTCTATATTACAATAATAGAGGACCAGACTCGCACCGAATGGGCCGTCCCAAATAAGTTGTTGCTCCATGCGGCCCAAATACAAGTTCGCAAAACTTGATGCAAATCGAGTACCCATCGCAGTACCGACAACCTGTAAATAGTGTACACAATCAAATAAAAAATAATTGTAAGTATAAAAGTGATGGATGACAAAATAAATAACCTTTTTTTTCAGTCATGTCATCATCCTTACACAAACATAGATTAATAGTATCAACTCCTTTTATATGTGGAATATTGGTGGAATCACGAATACACGATCTGAGGGTGGTGACATGTGTCTGTAATTGAAAATCAACATGAGCCGACAGATTTGAAGTAAGACCGCCTATACCCAAAATAATAGGACGCCCTGGTGGATCGTGAAGTGATTTGTGAATTTTAGGAAGGTGATAATAAACAGGAGTGATAGGGTGGAGGGGGTACAGGAAACCAAACTCTTCTTTAGTCAAGACTCCTTCCGCAACTGCATGATCCAATAATATTTTCAGTTCCTATTGGAATCTAGCGGTGGGATCACTGCTTAGCTTCATAGAGAACTTTGTATCAGAGAGTTGTCTAAGGCTGGGTACACACCTAAACGACCGGCAATCGTGCCGATGTTCAGGGCGATTTGCCTTCACCCTGGACATTGCATAATTGCCGGTACACAATTGAAAGATTTAATGAAAGATGGAACAATAACTGTTCTGTCCTTCATTAACATGTACAGGCTCACATGTGATATCGTGTGATTGACTGTGCAGTACAGCCAATCGCACAACATCGCATGCGACCGCGGGTACGCACAAATTGTTAATACACACTGTACGATATGCCCAATTTCTCGTTCCGATTTGGCTAAATCGGTCAAATCGGGCCGATATCGCGCAGGTGTGTATGTACCCTAAGAGCTTCTGCAACACATGCTGAATTACCTTGCACCACCACTCCTCCCCCCTTATCAGCTGCTTTAATAGTGATAAGGGGGTCATTGGAGAGTTGTTTATGTGCTTTCATTTCCCCAGGACTCAGTTTAGAAAAACACATAGAGACTTTACTATCATATAGTCTCCGAAGATATCTATTGCATTGCTTTTATGTTGAATAGGATAAAATTTGGATTTGTTCTTAAATCTCGTGGAAATTCTTCAGTTACTATCATTAATATCAAATAATAAATTCTCATTATCTGTAGTCATTATTCCATTCTCAGTCACAAGGCTATTCAGAATATCTAAACTCTGTTGGTCATCTTTATCTAGCAGAATGGGATCCCTCTCTATGGGTGGGATGTAATAGAGATCGAGTCTGCCAGAGGTGCGGGATGCAGACTGATCTCGATCATTTTTTTAAAGTTGCAGACATTTACAAGGCAAAGTCAGTTCGGCAACCTCCGGCAGACTCGATCTCTATTACATCCCGCCCTTAATGTGCTTAATGCTGGGTACACACTGGCCGATATATTGGCCGATCAATTGATCGGCCAATATATCGTGCCCTCGTCGGCCAGTGTGTGCAGACGATATGTCTGTGAACAACGTCGTTCACAGACATATCACATTGGCTGTGCTGCACATATCTGTCCATCGGCAAGTGTGTACAGGCGATCAGCCGATCGCCCGTACACAGGGGTGCACATAGAGAGGGGGGAGCTGCGAGTGGGTACTACTTACGTGGGTCTGGCACAGCTCCCCATCCAGAGCAGCCCAGCACACGCTGCTGTGTACTGGGCTGCACTGGGAGACTGTGCGAGGCTGCTAAAGCAGCAGCCCGAGCAGTCTACTATGCCAAAGTGGGAAGCGATCAATCTGATCACACCCCCCATTGGCTGGGCGCCGGGCTGAGGGGCACACAACGCCCCCCCTCCCCAGCACCGCAAATGTTTTTTTTTTATAATTTCTCCAAAGGGGGCATGGCCACGCCTTCCGCGATTAGGCCACGCCCCCTGCACATACCCCGGCCACCAGGACCCGCTGCAGCATGCACATGATGGTTGTTCAGTGTGTATGAATGACCATCATCTGCAGATATATCTGCCAGGTGTGTACCCACCTTTAGATATTCTCCTATTTGCAAAATACCTCTGTCTACACAATCCCCTCACATATCGGTTAAATTCGACAAATAATTCAAAAAGATCAGGTTGTGAAGTTGGAGAGAAGTTGAGACCTTTTCATAACAACTTTTTTTCCTCCTCAGATAACACTTTAGAGGAAAGATTAAATACACCCCTAGGGTTTAATACAATCTTTGGTTTTTTTTAGATGTACTACTTGTATATATCAAAGTCAGTCTTCTCTACTATATCGAAACAAGAATTTAAGAATAAGACCTTGATTAATTGTGATTCCAAGTTGGTCATTTCTCTACTGTGTTGTCCCTGCCATTTAAATTATGTAGGCCGTACTACACGGAGCCTGAAAAGCAGATTCATGGAACACAGGAGAAATATTCTCAATAAAGATATGAATCATAGTGTTCCACGTCACTTTTTAGAATATCATGGAGGGAACCCTGTGGGATTGAAAGTTATAGGCCTTGAACAGATTTCTATTACTAATAGGGGAGGGGACAGATTTAGAAAACCGTGTCGACAAGAAGCAGACTGGATTTTAAAACTTCAATCTCTCAAACCATCAGGGTTAAATGAAAATATAGATTTGGAATTTATTTAGTTTAATAACTAGAGAATATAATTGTATTGTGTTCACCGGTTCTAAGCTTATGGGTCAATATATCAGGTATAGATTAATGCTGGAAGGTAGTGACTAAACCTGTTTGATTGTGTACTTATGCACTAAACGTCAAATAGTGATATAATCTGTTTGAATGTGCATAATTGTACTAAATGATGTTCTTGGTACATATAGTTTTGATTATAACCAGTATAAAGTATGGGATACTAATTTGTGAACTTTGTGGACCTTTAAAGAGCATGTTGGTTTCATCGTATCCATATTAGCAACCTGGTTGTGTTTATAAATTTTAAATAATATAGTTTTTCTTTTTAAATATTCATATATATTTTTTATATTAACTTATATTGATTGTTTATTTGTTAATGTGTTTATCATTATATAGACCAAATGTCTTGGGTTATATCGATAGAATTGTACTATTGCTAGATTTTTACTGTGTGTCCAAATGTGACTGCAATGATTAAGGTGGCTACACCTGATCAGACTATTTAGTTTTGCTGGATCTAAGGAGAACACAGGATCTCTTCTGCCTTTTGAAAAAGCCCCTGTGTGGGGAAAAATGCATTAAGGAAACAGAAGCTTTAATCTGTTTTAGTGGCTGACATTGCCTTTAATTTATTGCCATTTGCCTGGTGGACTTTCCTTTCAAGCGCGCTTATTACATTGGAGACTGTGATACTCAGTGACTGGCAATCCACTGTACAGAGGCCCTGATTCAGAGTCGGACGCTCTGGCAGAGCGCTCGCTCTGAATCAGGGCCGTCCCTGCTCCTTTTTGGAGTGGCCTCCTGGCCGCTCGCATAGCTGTGGGTGACCACCCACAGCTATAGCGAGCGGCCAAAATGATGGTCGCGGTGGTCAAGACCATCGCGACCATCGGGCTTGCGACGAGACCCTTGCGGTAGGGTCTCGCTGCTGCAAGCCCTGGAGTGCTTTTGGCTCTATCAGAGCCAAAAGCACTCCCACTGACATCACTAGCCCCAGACGGTAGGCGTTCCCATGGGAACGCCTCCGTCTGGGCAGCCACTTTGGTGGGCGTGCTGTCAATCACCATCGACAGCACGCCCCCTTTGGTGCGAGACCCATAATGACGGCTTGACCGTCGTTATTCGGGTCTCGCACATGCGCACGACGGAGCAACCTCCGTCATGTGCATGCGCACTTGGGCAACATCGACCCGCTTGCGAGCGCTCAGCGCTCGCGTGCGGGTCTGAATCAGGCCCAGAGAGCCATATGCTTGCATGCCGCTACTGCTGGAGTGGAGTCTCGCTTAGCGGTACGCTCACTATCACAGTGTGCTACTTCCATTTGTCTCCACGAATACACCAATGGCATCTATACTCTCGGTATAGCCGGAGACTATCCATGGACTTCTTGAGCCTCCTGACAAAGAGTCTCCGGGTGTAAGTTTTCTGTATTAATCAACATTTTCTATACCTGTTGGGAGCTGGGAGCTATTAAGCACGGACACTGTTGACCTTGATCTTGCAACTATATTTTTATTTCAGTGTAACTATCTGCTGATATACAAGACGGATTGATACATTATAAGTGCAATACTGTTGCCATCATTGACATTGTGTTTTTTTTTTTTTGGAACAATCATTTGACATTTTTTTTGCATCTATAAATCATTTGGATATAGGGTCTGATATTTATGCAGATCTATTAAACCATTGCACAGTGGGCTAATTGTTTTTAGGTTATATATTATACTCAGTTTATACATGTATTTTTAAACTGTGCATGTGTATTGTTGTTATTGTGTATTTTTGAATCAAGATATTTGGTCTTTATTAATATTAAAATTATATTAGCTCTTTGTCTAGCGCTACTTTTTAGTTTTTTTATATATCTAACTGCTGTTATTCTTACAAAGGACCTGATTTAAAGATGGACGTTAATGCAACAGCATCTGCAGCTGCGAAAATATGCTAATGTTAGCAAAGATCATCCGAGCATTAAGGTGCCCACCGCTGCCTTCTTACCTGCGCGCGACGATGCATACCTGCATACTTATCAGTAACATTGACGCACATCGGTGGCCATCTTGCCCTTGCAGCAGGTCTGACGTGCCGCAGCCTTGGGTGCTCTTCTGACACGCAGAGCTGAGTATGCACACGCAGTGGCTAATTTATGCACCCCCATGTAACGGCGTTCAAACGGACATGCACGTCTGCTTTTTTTGACCACTCCCAGTTACCACCCCCTAACCCTGACAACCTGTCACTCATGCCGCGTTGGATTTCTATGTGCATCCGTAATCGCAGTCCGATCACGTCGCATGTGCAGTGCGGCTTCTACGAATGCGCAATGGCAAACAATCGCTTGATCTGCGTGTGTATTCACCATTACATCCGTCTCTGAATCAGACCCAAAGTGCATCCAGGGTGCAACAGTGTATTTCCATGTTTTGCTAAGAGTGAAGCAACAATGTTTGGGAAGGCCACTCCCAAGGCAAATATATCTTCTCAGCACTTGGGAGGCGCCTCCCCAAAATAATATCACCCCATATTGTGTACAGAGGGAGAACATCTATAGCAGGAGTACTTTGAAAGCAGCAGAAAAGTCCAGCATCCTATAACTTTATTTTCAACTCTTCAACTAAAAATAAACTATTCTTTTTTTTCTGTCCCCAAATATTACTCAGTTTAGCCCTAATTATAGCATAAATAATTAATGGGAGTTAAGGGACAATGGAACATTTTGTATCACATGTCCCTAAAATGCCTCATTTAGAGTACTAGCTATAGTAGTGTTTTGCAGCCCAGATGCAGGGATAAACTTACAGCAGCCTAACACGTCCAGTATTTAAAGTTGCCAATATGCTCACATGCTGAGTAAAGATACTGTAGCTGCCATCACAACTTGTCACAGTTCTGCAAAAAAAAGAAAATTGTCATTACATAGTTTTCTTATTTTTTTTTTTACTTTTTAGATTTTCTCAAGACGCAGAATACAGAATATTCTGTAATAATTTAGGAGAAATATAAGGTTGTCAAAAGAGGTTTGGGTGAGTCTTTAAGTGAATACTATAACATAATACAATGGCTGATGTCTGTTTATTTACTGGAATGGGATTGAAATGCCGGTGGCTGTTTAGCCGCCGGTTCAAATCCCAACAGCGGATGCCAGACAGGATCAAGAGCCCAACAGGGGCAGGTAAGTACCCTAACCTTCCCTGTCACCCCTAACCCTCCCTCAGTGGTGCCTAACCCTAACCTTCCTCCTTAGTGCCTAACCCTAACCTACCCCGGGGGTGCCTAACCATAACCCCCCCTGAACGTTCCCTAAACCTAACCCTCTTGGGGGGCCTAACACTAACCCTCCCCCTTACGGGTGCCTAACCCTAATATACCCACCCCAAAACATAACCCTGCTAGACTCCTTTATCCTAACCCCCCCCCCCGTGGCTAACGATAAGGGCGCCCTGGAATTACCTTCGTTCAGGTTGGCGTCCTCGGCATTCCAGCGTCGGGATTATGATAGGCGTCGTGTTTCGATGCCTATCATAAATCCCTTGCCGGCATTCCGCTGTTGGGATTGTGACCGGCGGCCACTGGTCACATGACTACATCCCATATTTACAATTAGGTAGGTACATTAATGGAACTGTATGTTCTAGCAGGCCCTGGCTGATATTGGGCTTGTTAGTAGCTTATGAAAGAGACAAGTGATGTGTTTTTGTGCTTTCATTAACATGCGAAAGATGCTTGTTATATGAAGCCACAAGAGATTAGACAGTTTTGGTGTTAGAATTGCTGATTATAGGATGCCACCTTCTGCATAATGCCAGCCCGAGAATCTACATTATTAACAGCATTTATTCATTCAGTCTGAAATATAATGTAAAAACATTTTAGATTTTCTTAGCAATGCAGTCCTCCCACACTCCATGTGCTTTTCCGAATTTTGTGAGAATCTTTTGTTCTTTAATATTAGTAGTTTCACAAAATATGTGGTAACACACAATAATTTACATTCATTTTAATATTATTTTCACTCTCACTAATAAAGTCCACTTGACTATGAAAAAAAAAATCTCTAAAAATGCAAAAAGTGCCAATAACACAGTGAACAAAAAAAAAAAAACACACAAAATACTGTAATTTCATTATATTTTGTATATAAAATTTTCACAGAACAGTAAATGTTGTTTCCACGTAAACTGCCTTTTGTTGCTCTATGCCAGGACAAATAAGTTCAAACTTGCATCTATTTAGACAAATATATAGTTACATCATGATTACCTTTCAACATACATGGTATAGTCCATAATATTTCAGCGTAATTCCATAGATCCCTAAAGTGGAGCTCTGACTTACTTTGGGGGCTTTTGTCACACAACAGGATAAACCCCAAACTGCATACCTGCCTACCCTCCCGGAAGTCGCAGGAGGCTCTCGATTTTTCGGGTAACCCTCGACACCCCCGGAAGGGCAGACAGTTCTCCTGCATTCTGCCAACTTCACTAGGGAGTGGGGAGAATATTATCGGGGATTGGCGGGTCGGCAGATTGGGGCGGGGCCTAATGACGCGATTCTGTAAGAAATGCTTCATTTAGCCCCACCCCTGTTTTAAATATCCAGAGTTCACAGCGAATTCCCGCAATGGGGTGGTGCTTAATGGTGCAAACCCCCTCCAACTCCGCCCACCTGCTTCTCCTCCCCAGGCTTCTCACAGGGAGGAGAATATAAGTCAGCAATATTGTCTCCTCTATGGAACCTTCTTATCAGTAATATAAGCACAATCATCACAAGATTCAGATATATTTGATTCATTTCAGGTCGATTAATTATAAATGATAAATACAATTCTCTGTATTTGCTTTTTGAGGACCATTTTCCAAGAAATGGGATATACAATTAGTAAAGTTATGCAGGTCTATCTAACTTGTTAATAACACTTTATAAAATGGATAAAAACACTTGCATTAGACAGTTAAAATGAACACTTAAATACTGTACTTCTCCGTAGCTCAATCTATTGCTCAGCACAGACACATTCTGCATCTAGGACAGCCATATGTAACACAGAGCTGTAAAAGATACACTTGAACCCACATGCTGCTTTTATTTTTCTCTGAGAAGTAATGACACATAAATACAGACAGAGAGGCTCTTCCTAGGGAATGGCTTCTATAAAATCATGTATTTTATTGCATCCCAACATCAATAAGGTTTTCATGTTTATGTTTGTGCTATGAGCTTTTATGTTATAAAATAAATAACTGACTGTATCCTACATGTGCTAAGTATGCTTTGAAGCAATCTGTAATGTACAATATTACAATACAGTAGGCTTGCTACAGTACGTGGCAGGGGAGTCTCATGATGGAGGGCACTTGAGTGCAGTCTCCGATTTGGCCTGTCCTATTGAGCAGAGCACTGTGCCAGAGCTTACTGTGCATGTGTATGGCTTCTAAAAAATGGCGCCGCCACCATTTTCCTGGAGATTTTTTCAGCGGCGGCTGCTGCAAAGTAGGTATATTCAAACGGTGCAGGATGTGAGGTCCCAGGAGCCCTGTGACCCATGAGCCCTCTGCACTGCACACCCTGTGCCCATTATAGAAACTCCAATGCTATGTGTATCTCTTCACGTAGAGTCTGATTCAGCAGTGAATGCAATGGCGATTACGGACGCAGATCGAGCGATTGCCATCGCACAAGCATATATGCCACACTGCGTGTGCGAAGCGTTTGCATTGCGATTACGGACGCACAGAGGAATCCATCGAAAATTGAGTGACAGGCTGTCATCATTTGGGGTTGGTGACGTGGGGGTTGGTCATAAAAGCGCAGGAATGTCTGTATGTTTGAATGCTGTTTCATGGGCGTGCATAAAATAGCCACTGAGATTGCATACGCAGCATGAGAGCTCTCTGTGTGCAAGGGGTCTTGCAGTGTTTGCGGCTGGTCAGACTTGTTGCAAATGCTGCCCGATGTGTGTCGATGGTACCGATGTTTATGCAGAAGAGCGACATTGAACGAATGAGAAGGCAGCAGTGTGCGTCTTTATGTCGGCTGTGCTTTGACAGGCATTAGCATATTTTAGCAACTGCGATCCATAGGCGATTGCACTTGCGATTATATTTTACATCCTCTGCTAAATCGGACCCTCAATACGGCCCTGTGTTTAATATATATGTTTTCTGTTGGAAGATCTCTTTTTGTTGCTTGTCACGCTTGTATCTTCACAATTATTTTAAATAAAGTGAAATTGAATACAGAAAACATATAGAGGATGCAGGCTCCCCAAATGTAAGCTGGATAAGACGACATGAAAAATGGCAGTTACTGATATATGTACAGCCAGATACATGTCAAGATTCGCCCACTTGTTCTTCACTAGTATAAGAGCCAGACTTATGTCAGGAGTAACAGGTGTGTGCACTTACACCCCAAGTTAACGTAGAGAAAGTGTATGGATAGCGTAGAGGGAATTGGTATTTAATGCCGCCGGGTGAATAGCCGCCAGATCAAATACTGACATCGGAACACAGACGGACCTAATTCCTGACTGGGGCTGGTAAGTACCCTAACCCTCCCCTCTCTCCCCCCTAACCCTCCCTTAGTGTTGCCTAACCCTAACTTCCCCCTGTTAGTGCCTAAACATAAACCCTCCTCCCCGCACCCTAAATCTAACCCTCCCGGGGGGGTGCCTATCCCCCCCTAGTGGTGCCTAGCCCTAAACCCCCCTTTCCCTACACTAACCCTCCTGGGGGGGTGCCTAGCACTAAGTCCCCCTGGGGGTCCCTAAAACTAACCCCCTCCCCCTCGTCCCTCCCCTGCAGCTAGACGCTAATACACACGGATTACCTTTGTTCGGTATGCCGGGTGTCGGGATTTTGTAGTGGGGCTAATGATAGATGTCAGGATTTTGATGCCTATCTTTAGTCCCCTGTCGGGTTGTAAGTGTCGGGATATTGGCGGGTGGGATAGTGCCTGCCGGTATATCCTGACTGCATCCCAGTATAGAGGTAGGATAGAAATGTGGCTTGACAGTGTTAGTAATAACTATGCCGTTGGTGGGAGTGGAGAGGCCAGGCTCTTTGATTGCTGACAGAGATTTCCTGGCCTATATTACTCATCTGTGCCTGCCGGCTTGTGTATATTATGGAAGACATTGTGAGTCAGGATATACCAGGGGTATTTTTCACTATTCAATTTCATGGAAAGATTACAGTCTTGAGGCATATTCCAGGGAACCTGCCAATACTAGCTATGCCCCCAGCATTGTCACCACATTCAATTTAGCACCCATGGGTATTGTCAGGATCCTCAAGGATTTAGTCAAACACCTAAACATGCTCAAAAACAGCCTTTGTTCCAAAAAGTAACACCTCAGGCACGTTCTGTGTGAGAACTTTAATCACACTCATCCACATCTGCCAGTTTTCCCTGCTATTGATGACTGTGGCTTGTATACTTACCACACTGACCTCTGGACTCCTGGCCCCTGCTTGTTATGTAAAATACTAGTCACTGGTCCACTGTTCCTGCTGCTGCATCCAACCTTCAAAGTGCATTTTAGATATAACATTGCTGGGTTCTAAGATAGTTACAGTGTGACTATATCATTGTATATCAGCCTACTAGATTAAATGTATATCTAGTGAAACCGGAACGATTCCTTAATAATAAAAAAAATAATAAAAAATTGGTAGCAATGATGCATTGTTTAGTCATGCAAATAAAGATAAATTAAACTTATATGGTTGAACTGTAGAATTTAGCAAATAGTTTGGCCAAGCTACTGTATGGCTGCTAAAATGAGATACAGTGTAAAGGGGCACATCCACTAGCAGACTGTGAAAAGACTGCACGATTATGACATTGTAATCATGCAGTCATTTCACAGGCTGGGCTGTGCCTACACTGAACGATCAGTCGGTCAGTGTAGGCACCCTCCCTCATCCCTGAACATGGGCAATCTGTCGTTATCGGCAGATTGACCAGCATGTTCAGGCGCTGATAGATGTCAAAAACGACCAGTGGGAGTGCGCTTCGCTGGACGTTATCGATATTTTCATGGCCGATTTGTGAACGATAACGAGATCACTCATTTTAATCCGGTAATGGATACCCGCCTTTAGAGATTGTTCAAAAAATAAGTTTATTTTAGAAATGACATTGGATCATAATTTTTGGTTCCCAATAATTGCAATGATGAGTATTTTTAAAATGTGTCTATTTAAATTTAATGCCAGATATTCCAAATTATGAAAATAAAATAAAAATTATTAAGAAAACCTGAAGTCCAAGCATTGTGAAATACAGGTTGAGTCTCCCATATCCAAATATTTCCAGATACGGAATATTCCAAAAATACAGAATTTTTTGAGCATGACTGAGACAGTGACACTTTTGCTTCTGATGGTTCAATGTACACAAACTTTGTTTCATGCACAAAATTATTAAAAATATTGTATGACATTACCTTCAGGCTATTTGTATAAGGTGTATATGAAAGATAAATGCTTTCTGGGCCTAATTCAGACCCGCTCACAAGCGCTATGCGCTCGCAAGCAGGTCGATGGCCGGGCAGTGCTCACGCGCCGCGTGCACACTGCGCGAGCCCCGGAGTGAGTGAGAAATTCACTCGCTCCGGGGCTCGCTACAAACGGGGCGGTTGTCAATGTTGATCGACAGCTCGCCCCTTTTTGTAGGCGGGGAGGGGGGGTGGCTGGTCAAACGGAGACGTTCCTGAAGGATCACCTGCCGTTTGAGGGTGGCCCTACTGACATCACGAGTGATATCAGTAGTGAGCTTCCTGGTCTATTAGAGCCGGAAGCTTATTGGGTCTTGTGGCAGACGAGACCCTACCACAAGGGTCTCGTCGCAAGCCCGATGGTCGCGATGATCGTGACCATCACCTGGCCGCTCGCAAAAGCTGCGGGTGGTCACCCACAGCTTAGTGAGCGGCCAGGAGGCCGTTGTTTTTTTTTTAAAAGTGTCCGCCCTGATTCAGAGTGAGCACTCGCTTTTTGCGAGCGGCTCTGAATCAGGGCCTCTGTGTTTAGACTTGGGTCCCATATTTAAGATATTTCATTTTGGTATGCAAATATTCCAAATTCCGGAAAAATCTGATATCCAAAATACTTCCGGTCCTAAGCATTTTGAATATGGGAGACTCAGCCTGTATTAGCTTTCCGTACCTATACTTCAATCACTGCCATTTTATACTTGCAGCATTGTATTTCTATAGACAACAACAACAAAGTAGTGAGTGATTTAAAATTCAGCTATTGAAGCAAAAAACACCTGAACAGCGTTCCTTACGCTACTACAGTATATCCTGTTTTAGCTGTTCTGCCTTAATTAGGATACCTTTGTTTTCAGTAGTAAAGAGGCCCAACTCTTAAAGAATGTAAATGAACCAACTCGTAGCAGGAAAAACTCCTTCTGTCGTGATAAATGACTCTCCAAGCTGCCAGATTCTGAGAATTCACTAATCTAGTGCAAGTAAGTCCATAATGTGAGGACAGTATTAATCTATTTCCTCCTGGGCTATGAAGATAAGGATAAGTGCTACCCCACACCCATAATATCTACAAGGCATCTAATTCTTCCCCAGGTATTAACATTATGCTCAGTTTTCTTGAGATCTGATCAAATTTCTTATCCATAATATACAGTCACAATTTTGTAATCCTATGACAGAGACAGATAAAACGTATGTACAGTATATAGCTCACACTGAATATACTAAACATGCTACATCATGAGACAACAGAGCTGATCATACCCCCCAAAAAAATCTGCAGTTTTCTTTGAAGGCCTCATTCCAATGAGATATTCAGCGTTGTTAAAACAATTTAGGGCTATTAAGTATTCTGGAATGAAACAGTGCAAATATATACTGTATAGACTGAGGAGGCAAATCATTTACTGAAGGTACCAACTAAAAAACCTTATAACTGCAGGGGCGTTTTAAGAGAGGAGGGGGCCCGTGTGCAGCCTCCGTTTGGGCCCCCTCCACTCTGTCAGCAGCTCAGCGGCACTAAAGGTGCCCACACACATACCGATGTGCTCACGATACGATTTTATGGCCAATTTCCTCATGAACTTTCACGGGAGCTCCCTTGCCATCGTGATCACGATTTTGGAAAAAAGACACCCAATCTGTCTTAAGATCTCACGATCTATCGGATCGTACGCATCGTGAGATTGGCCATTACAAATCGTGAGTTGAAAAAAAAAAATAAAACAGGCTCTTGACTATTGGAGGGAAATGTAAATAGCCATAACGATGGGAGGGGCTAGCTTGGGAGTATAAAAAAAGCATGCACCCTAAACTCTGTGTACATTCTGCTGTGCTACTAGATGAGGCTAGGTGTATTCCTGCTAAATCCTGTACATTGCTACTGTGCTCTTTGTATTTGGCTTGCCTTATACAAAGTTTATTCTACCTGCAAGTGTGTGCTACCTACCTGCATTCTATCCTATTCCTGATTTCTGTACTGATGCATCCCTATCAGTATAGAGTGTTGGTCGCTGAAGCTGGGGTCCAGGAGATTAGGAAGAGGGCCCAGCGAAGAAGGACGAGAGCATGCTGGACCAAGGAGTGGCTGCTACAAAGGGATACCCGCTCTCACATGTCCCTGCTGATAGAAATCAAGGAGAACAACCCGGAGGACTATCGGAACTACCTGCGCATGGATGACGCCAGCTTCCAAGAATTGCTGCATCTGGTGACCCCCCCACATCAAGAGACAGGACACAAGGTGGCGGAGGGCAATCCCTGCTGAAGACAGACTGGTGGGTACCCTAAGGTACCTGGCTACAGTAAGGTCACTGGAAGACCTGAAGTTTGGGACACTCATCTCACCTCAGTCCTTGGGCGTCATCATTCCGGAGACCTGCAAAGCCATCGTAAAAGTGCTACAGTACCAGTATTGCAAGGTAAGTTAAAAAAAACACCACACATTGGTTTCTTGTGTAAAGAAAATTATTATTTTTTTTTTTCCAAAACAAAGAAAAAAATAGCCTTTATTAAGTACAATGTGCACTGACCTGCAGGCAACTGAAAGTGTGCACTAAACTGTGTGCAAAAAACTTTTTTTATTACAACTTTACAAAAGAACATTATCACCAAATTTTATGAATCCCAATAGGTAGCTGGCTGTATGTGATAGGGTGGGTCAGACGCCAGTTTGAACAGGCCAATACACACATGGCACAAGTACACATTGTGGCCCTGGCTTCCAGCAATGTGTACTTGTGCCATGTGCGTAGTGACCTTGTTCAAATGGCGTCATCACCACCCTATCCCATGCAGCAAGCACTGATTGGAATTCATAAAATTTGGTGACATTAAAAGCAAGACAAAAAAACAACCAAATTAAATATCACCAAATTTTATGAATCCCAATAGGTAGCCAGCTGTATGTGATAGGGTGGGTCAGACGCCAGTTTGAACAGGCCAATACACACATGGCACAAGTACACATTGTGGCCCCGGCTTCCAGCAATGTGTACTTGTGCCATGTGCGTAGTGACCTTGTTCAAATGGCGTCATCACCACCCTATCCCATGCAGCAAGCACCTATTGGAATTCATAAAATTTGGTGATATTACAATTGAGAAAAAATTTACATCTGAGTATATTGGGGCGACTCATCGGCTGCATCCAACAGAGCATTATACAAGGTGGTGCTGGTGCTTGGGGTGCTTGGTGGGGGAGTAATATCTAACTGGGCAGGGGGGGGCGGACATACCTATTTGGGGCAGGGGAAAATAGCATTGGATCTGCAATGTATGTCAAATTTGAGATATTTTTGCTCATACAGCGACTCAAGAGGTTGTAGTTTAACCTTAAAAAATTTCTTTGGATATCTGCATCCAGATTTCTCAATGTGCTGTTCACATGAGCTGTGAAATCATCAATTCCATCTAGGGGTTTCTGCAGCAGCCGTTCTGCGTTTTGTAAAAAATGGTCCTCTCGTTCTGTAAAATTCTCCTTTCTGCCTTTTTTTTTTCTTTTTTTGGGGTTGTTGAGAAGATGAGGGTCCAGGTGGAACTTGAGTTTCCACTTGTGTGCTATTCTCCGGATCACTGTCGCCACCGAGCAGACTGAGGTCCGGTGTTGATGTTAAATCAGGGTCTTGGGTGGGAGTCTATATAGGAAAAAAAGATATAAAAAATATTATAGTCATGTTTTAACATCTTTTTTACTATTTTTACAGTTTCCTAACACCGTGGAGGAGTGGACCAGCATCGCAGAAGATTTTGAACAACGTTGGAATTTCCCTAACTGCGGAGGAGCCATCGATGGGAAACACATCCGCATCAACCCACCTGCCAACACCGGATCATATTACTACAACTACAAAGGATTCTTCAGCATCATACTCATGACAGTGGTGAATGCCAACTACGAATTTCTGTTTGTGGATGTCGGCAAGAATGGGCGTGCTTCGGATGGTGAGTCCTTCAAAAAGACGGCTTTCTACCAGAGACTCGCCAACAAAACCCTCAACCTGCCCTCACTGGACCAGACAAAGCACGGCCTAAAATACGTTTTCGTTGCAGACGAGGCTTTTGCATTACATGAACATGTGATGAAACCATTTGCACACAGGGGCCTGACCAGAGAGAAAAGGATCTACAACTACCGTCTATCCCGGGCACGGCGCATTGTGGAAAATGCGTTTGGAATAATGAGCAACCGCTTCCGCATTTTCCACACCACCATCAATCTACATGTGGAGAAGATAGACTGGGTCGTGATGGCGTGCTGTGTGCTGCACAACTTTCTGCGAAGAAAATCTACTCAATGAGGACCAGTCACAGCTAGACCAGAAGATGTAGGACCCCTGGAAAACATTGAACATTTGACATCTGTGTCTGCACCACCAACTACAACAACATCCACCGCACGTGCTAAAGAAGTGAGGGAGGAGAACATGACCTATTTCAATGGACCAGGTGCTGTACCATGGCAGGAGGACTATCTGTGAACTACTGACTAAATTGGACATTTGGGATTTAACAACAAAAGCATTAAGGATTTTGGTTTAAACTGTGTCACTACTTACCAAGACTTCTGCAACCTCCTCATCTCCCTCACGCTCATCCACCTTCTTTTTTTCTTTGATGTATACTGTCCTGAGATTTTGTATCTTTTGCTGTACAGTTTCAGGTCTGCATCAGATATGTATTTTTTTGTATACACCAACAGTTCCTCAAGTGTGGCCAACTTCTGCGACTTATTGTGGTACTTCCGAGAACTGATCTTCCACAGACAGATTTCAATGAATCCTATAACGAATTCACGTTCTGAATCCATGGACATTATCTATGAATAAGAAAAAAAAGGACATTTAAATATTTGTGTATATAGGCCCTCATTCAGAGCCATACGCTCTGAGCAGAGCGCACGCTCTGAATGAGGGCCGGGCTCCATTTTCATGGAGCGTCCTCCTGGACGCTCGTATAGCTGTGGGTCACCACCCACAGGCTATACGAGCGTGCATTGTGATGGTCGCGATGGTCGAGACCATCGCGACCATCGAATTTGCGAGCCGGAGCCTGCGGTTGAGGTTTTCAACAGCAAGCTCCGAAGTGATTTTGGCTCTATCAGAGCCAAAATCACTCCCACTGACATCACTAGTGATGTCAGTGGGCCGGCTTTTGACGGGAGGCGTTCCCGTGGGATCGCCCCCGTCAGGGAGGCACGCCTACCAAAGGGGGCGTGCTGTCAATCAACATTGACAGCACGCCCCCTTTGATCGGACACAACGAGCGAAGGACTTTCCTTCGCTCGTCGCGTCTGGCGCATGCGCACGACGGAGCTCCCTCCGTCGTGCGCATGCTTAGTCCATAACATCCACCCACTTGCGAGCGGACAGCCGCTCGCGAGTGGGTCTGAATCAGGCCCATAGTGTTGTTAAATGTAATGTTGTTTTAGTTCACATTTTTAATGTTTTAATATTTTCTTTTTTACAGGTTTTTAAAGGTTTGTTATGGTATTCTAATCATGTTTTCTTTTACAGGAATGTTATGTGTTTATTGCTTGGTAATACAATGTTTTTCTTTGTTTGACAGTATGGGTTTTCCACCTTTGGGCCTGTCGTTGAGGTAGAACTACAGATCCCAGGATGCCCTAAAACAGTTTCAAAGGTGGGTGGCAGGTCATCCTGGGATCTGTAGTTCCACAACAGCTGGAGACCGAAAGGTAGAAGACCCCCAGCTTTAAATAATGTGTGTTTTTAAATGTAATGTATGGTGATTTTTTTATAAAATACGTGTTTATTTATTTATTTATTTATTTATTTATTTGAGGTATTACACACATTGGTGGGCAGTGGGAGCTTAATGCATGACCCAGCCAAAGTCCGCCTCAATACGGCGGGCGGTGACTGGGTCATGCATTTAATACCTGAGGGCACACATTGGTGGGCAGTGGGGGAGCTTAATGCATGACCCAGCCACCGCCCGCCTCAATATGCCGGGCGGTGGCTGGGTCATGCATTTATTACCTGGGGGCATACATTGGTGGCCAGTGGGGGAGCTTAATGCATGACCCAGCCACCGCCCGCATCAATACGGCGGCCGGTGGCTGGGTCATGCATTTATTACCTGGGGGCACACATTGGTGGGCAGTGGGGAGCACATATTGGTGGTCAGTGTGGTTGTATTAAACTGTACCAATACTCACCAAAACTTGTCCAAAACAAGACTTCAGTGTGCAGGCTCCCAAAGTGTGATTGTCTTGCTCCATACACGATGCTGCACAAGATGGCGATGGGCCGTGTCCAGGCTTCTGTAAGTCAAATTCTGCATTGTGTGATGAATTGTACGATTCATCGTGAGGAAAAAAACCCTCACGATCGGCGTCCATCGTGTTCATGGTTGGCTAATCTGCCCTACAGCACGGCAGATCAGAAGATGCGATATACGACTAGCGGGGACGTGCATCGGCATCGTGCTCGTGAGTATAAACTCACGATTTGTACTTTTTTTACCCGATTCGTCGTCACGATTCGTCGAAATCGGCCAAATCGTGTAAAATGTCGCTATGTGTGTGGGCACCTTAAGAGCTGTAGATTCTGGCTTCATGCCAGAATCTACTGCGCATGCGCTGGACCCTGAGAAAATGGCGCCCGCCCCTACTTTCCCGAGGACATCTTTTCTGCTCAGACGCAGATCACTGGGAAAATGGCCGCCGCTGCCATTTTCCCAGTGAGTGTTTGCTGCTCTGCAGCGCCGCTCCAGCGCTGTGGAGCAGCACTTCGGGAATCGGCGGAGAGGTAAGTATAATTGTTACCTATAGGTGCAGGGTGTGCGGTGTGGGCCCCCTTGGACCCATTATAAAGACGCCTATGCAACTGTGACATTTGAAGGTGATTGAGGAAGTCCACCTGGAGTGCACCACAGAACACATTGGATTTGCACCATGCAACTTGGGGCCTGATGCAGCAAGGATCGTTATTGCAAAGCCACACACAGGCATCTTTAAATGCCTCTGCCTGTCAGTCAAGCAGAGGCACTCAAGGGTTTGCACGCAACTATGCAGGACCCATTCTGCACACTAGCAGAATGGGTCCTGCGCATGCGATAATCAGGAATCTGCGATCAGCAGTGAACTTGCATTCACTGCTGAATCAGGCCATTGATGTGCACTGGGGGGGATCACTCTGCTCTCAGAATCAATCTCCATGAACTAAAAGTGCCTTGATTTACAGAGAAGATAAACCTCTTTAGTAGGTACTAGTGATAGCAATCGATGGCCGATACCTTTTATACCATTGGTAGAAAACCAACTATGGTTAAGTCATTCATGAGTTGGTGCTGTAGATGTGCAGACCTGCAACATAGGGTTTCGGCTGCCGATGTTCCTGTACATCAGGCCAAAGCCACCAATGGTGCGCCATCACTGGCCTGCCATCAATGACAAAACACTTGGCATTAACCACATACCATGGATCATTTCAAAGCCATCAATGGTCAATGGCCTTCCTAGGAGATATAAACATAACACAAAGATCTGGCCAGCTACTCCTTTAGTATTAGTCTTTTCAAATAAATAAAACTATTTAGCTTTTCAACCAAAATACAGTTCAATGTAGGAAAGATTAATAAAGTAGGATATTAGGTCAGTTTTTATTATGTGTCTCTATTGTGTATGTGAAGATTTTTATTCCATTGCTTGGAATAAAAGCAGTTATCCTAGAAATTACCTTCTCCCCCAAAAGCTAGTAGAGATTGGGTCTCATTCCTATCATTTTAATTGGATCCATTAGTCCAAGAAATGCATTGCAGACACACTGATAATGTGTACTCACAAAATTTCCACCTGAACAGTTGCCATACAATAATTAGTTGCCCATGATATTATCTACAATTAAATGAACATGGACACTATAATTTAAGGGGGATACATAAATAACATCTCTAGGACAGGATTAGCCACTATATTTCCAGAGCCATCATTGGCCACCGTACTGGCTCTGAAAATTGCTAAAATACGGATGCCATGATCTAAAAGTCTAGAATGGTTTGAGAGTAGGCGCCATCTCATGGTGGCTTAATAAGCATTATAGTAAGTACCAATATAGATTGACATCAGTGCCATTTTATAGCGGTACATAAACCGTGATAATATAAATGCTGACACTATCTTATGGGGGCTTGGATGGTGTCATAATGGACAAAGTATATAAAAAGCTTACAAATATACATAAAAGGGGTAGGGGGCTTGGACTGCGCACCATAATTTTAAACATAATAGGTGCTGCCATGCTGAGACTTGTAGTACAATGAAAGGGACATAGACACACTCTAGGTACTAAGAACAAGGTTAGTCAAAATAATTGTGATAAAAAATACAATTAACATGGAGTATAAGTGAGGTTCATATTTGACCATCCACCACGTAAAGGTGAACCCATTAATATGGGTCCCTAACATCCCTAACACAAAAAATCTAATTTATCTAGGACTTACCTGTAAGAGTGCCCATTCTAATATGTAAACAGGAACGTGGGCTGATGATTAAAAACATCTAAGGGCAGCTGGGTGGGGTGAAAATACCAAACAGAATGAGTCTCAGCTTTCAAGTGTGCAATATATACATTATAATTTTATATATATATATATATATATATATATATATATAGATGTCCCTTTCATCAAATATCCACAAAAACCTGCAAATGTGTCATTATTAAGGATCAACTTATAAAAAGTATAATAATAATAATATAATAAAATATACAGTAAGATATGCTAAACTGAGGACAAAATATAATACACCCAGAAAGCAATGCCAAGCATGAGTATTCAATTGTAACTAGATTTTATACCCAGGTTATATTAAAAAATGAATATATTCTATTTATTGAAAGTACTAAAGAATTCTCTCATTCATACTGAGGTCACAAGATGAAAAGACAGAATTAAGTTATGTCTACAATTCACGTCTATAATGAAATAGTGACATAATGTCCTCATAGTCACCACATTTTATTAAACTGAATTCATCTTGGCAGGAGGCTAAATTCCTGGAAGTTGTACTTGGAGTTATGAACACTATGTGAAAATAAATGTGTATATATACATACATGGCTGCTCCTAACACAATATATATTTAGTTTTCAGGTCAAATGATGAATGACCTATCCATGTTTCTTATTGTCCCTATTTAAACAATAGCACCCTTAGTAAATTATCAAATTATCAATTTAAATAAAAACAATTTAAGTCAATTCATATAACTGAACAAAGGCCCTCATTCAGAGCCGTACGCTCTGAGCAGAGCGCACGCTCTGAATGAGGGCCGGGCTCCATGAAAATGGAGCGTCCTCCTGGACGCTCGTATAGCTGTGGGTCACCACCCACAGGCTATACGAGCGTGCATTTTGATGGCCGCGATGGTCGTGACCATCGCGACCATCGAAATTGCGAGCCGGAGCCTGCGGTTGAGGTTTTCAACCGCAAGCTCCGGAGTGATTTTGGCTCTATCAGAGCCAAAATCACTCCCACTGACATCACTAGTGATGTCAGTGGGCCGGCTTTTGACGGGAGGCGTTCCCGTGGGAACGCCCCCGTCAGGGAGGCACGCCCCCGGAACGCCTACCAAAGGGGGCGTGCTGTCAATCAACATTGACAGCACGCCCCCTTTGATCGGACACAACGAGCGAAGGACTTTCCTTCGCTCATCGCGTCTGGCGCATGCGTACGACGGAGCTCCCTCCGTAGTGCGCATGCTCAGTCCATAACATCGACCCACTTGCGAGCGGACAGCCGCTCGCGAGTGGGTCTGAATCAGGCCCAAAATTGGCAATTTACCAAAAACAACAATTAGTATTTACTCAGCTGGAGATATCCAATGGAGGGCAGCTTCCCTGCAACAGTGTACAGCTCACAGGCCCGGTAGTGAATGACCTGCTGAGCTAGGGATCTCCCTTTTATGCCCAAAGGTTCATTACATCACGTCCTATTTGGCCCTTAACACTAAAGTAGTTATTTTCTTAATATAATACAGGTCTGCATTTTACATTTAGCTTTATTTCAACCCCTGTAAGACGCTCCACTAGCCAATGTGTTTTTTATTTGCAACCACTGCCTCCTTTATATATATATATTAAGGGCGTGTCCATAGAGAATTCAGGAGGGAGGGGGGATGGTGTTTAAGAGGCTACACCTCAAAAGCTATTGGAGGTACCGTGCTGAAATTTGGCATGGGCAGGTAAAACTGTCTCTCGGTGTTGCATGCCACATTTCAGGGCAAAAACATGAGGATTTGGGAGTAATCTAAAGTTCCAACTGTCAGTTTTTTCTGACACTCTCAGTTAGGACCACTTTTCTGCTGTTCTCTATGGGAGATTTTTGGGGGGATTTTTGGGAAGGCATAACTCGGGGTACAGGGTGAATTTAAACTTGGGGTTTGTTTTATTAGGTAGCTATTGTTCCAGGGTAGGACCATTGGGGGTTCAGGTAAATTAGAAAGTTAGTTTATAAACTATTACCTCATGAATGCACCATTATAGAGATAGGAAGCTTCAACTTGTTGCACAGCCTCAGTTGGTGACTTCAGCAGAGGTGCCAAGGATAGCCTTGGGCTATCAGTCCAGGCCTGGGGTGCCATGGAGAGTGAGGACCTCTTTATGGGGGGGGGTCCCCAACTCCCCAGAGATCCTCGTCCTGGGCTGGTTGTGCCTTATACGGGGGACCTCTACTTCATTTGTCCCTAGAATTAAGCGCAACCAGTACTGGGTCTCCAGAGCCCGGGGCTGGTTGTTCCTTTGGGGGGTTACGCGTTTATTTTTATATACTGTATATACTTTTATTAATTTTATTTTAAAACGTTTTTTAACACGGATGCATGGACGGTTCTCACTGATCCGTCCATGCATCTGTGTGTTATTGTTGTTTTTTTTTCAGATGCAAGCCATATGGATAACACTGATCCATGCATGCATCTCTGCCCCTGTGCACTGCCCACTGCTGCCACAGCCCCGCACGCCTACAGCCTGCTCCCTCAGCTGTCTCTCCCTCTGCACCCCCAAAACACCTCCTATGTGCTTTCTCCTCCACCATAAGTGTAGCGCTTTTGTTACCCTTCTAGGTGGGAGGGTTAGGGTTAGGCACCCCCAGGGAGAGATTAGGGTTAGGCACCCCCCCAGGAGAGTTAGGTTTAGGGTTTGGAAAGGAGGGGTTTGTTTTACGCACCCCCGGGGGAGGTTAGGGATATGCACTAGGGAGGGAGGTTAGGGTTAGGCACCACTAAGGGAGGGTAAGGGTTGTACAGGGGAGGGTTAGGGTATTTACCTGCCCCAGTTGGGATCTTCATTTGTCGGGCATCCACTGTTGGGATTTGAACCAGCGGCTAAACAGCTGCTGGTATTTCAATCCCTTTCCCATGACACCCTGTGGTTAACTGCAGATTCAGCACTCTCACAGAGCGAGATTGCTGTCACTCACAATATAGTGGAGCTGCTAATTCACATCATTGTGTGCTCATTGGAATACACACATGCAGTCTATGCAACTTAGGTCTGAGCAGAAGATAGAGCTGCACAGTTGGTATAAGAGTGTGGTGGATGGGGAAGAGACAGAGCAATGTAGATGGGGAGACAGAAAGGCGTGGAGAGGGGGGAGAGATTAAGCAGCACAGATGGGGGTGCCAAAGTGATGCAGATGGGTGGAAAACAATGGTGTCACTGGGGGGGGGCAAAGTGATGCAGATGGGTGGAAAACAGTGGTGCGGATGCGGGGGAGGCAGAGTGGCATGGTTTGGGAGACAGAGTGACATAGATAATACAGGCTGGGCAGCACAGAATATCCAGTTAGCAAACTATAGGAGATCATACTAAACAGTCTGGGGTTCAATGGTAATCTATTATGCATAGAAGAAAAAAAAGAATCAAACTGGTAAAGTACTATGCACACAAGGAGTAATGGTCAAAATGGATGATAAAGCTAAACAATGAAAAATAAGAAATGAATTCAGCACCTGAAGTAAAGTCTCTAGAATAGTGAAGCGTAAGGTGTAGATGGACCAATGCGTAGCGGCCTTTGTGGCCTTCCTCAGGGACATGATGATCATGTCACTGAGGAAGGCCGCATAGGCCGCTACACATTGGGCCATCTACACCGTACTCTTCACTATTCTAGAGACATTATTTCAGGCGCTGAATTGATTCACTACTAAACACACGAGGCAGCAACTCATTACTACGTACTCTCGCGTTACTACGCTACCCGAAAGTGACTGGCGTCACTCACAGCAAACCATCTACCACACCGAGTGTGTAACCAGGCACACACCCAGCTCCCCATGACCGGCAGGTTCACCCTACACTTCTCACTAGCGGACTGATTGAAGTGACCAGCAGCGGCGGTAGATGGCCGGGGACCACGTGATCTATTGAGAGCGCAGAACCCGGTAGTCTCACGGCTACTGGGGAATAACAACAGGGATACCTAGGAGTGTGTAACAAGGCACACACTACCCGGCAGAGAGAGGAGAAACTAACATCAACAATTCATTGAGCAACGCACAGAGATCGTGATACACGCGCATGAGGACACACCAGGGTAAGTAAACGGACCAGATGGCACGGGACGCCGCCCCTCCAGAGCATTACACCCTCCATTAATTTCTTCTGGACTATTATTGTGACATATTTTTCAATTTATATCATTTTTTAATTTTTTCATTTAAAGCCAATACCACACAGATTGAGTATTATCATTTACCCATAGAAGCACTGTAACTCCATTGTTTTTTTTAGTTAATAAATACACATTGCCCATAGTTACTACTTGTGTTAGATCATTACATGTTACATCTATATAGTGACGGGAGCATTAACATAGCATTCAACAAGGGGTTAACACTTGCGCCATGTGCAGACTCATTATAACTAATTTAGGGATAACTATCTATTTTCTGAAAAGCTGTCATCGCAAAAATAACAGCTTTTCGGAATAGATAGTTATGGAGAGGAGGAATGATGAATTCCTCCGGTAATTAGGTAGAACTCCATGCGAGTTCTAAACCTAATTACCTCCATTGATTTTTTAGTGTTGATGAATAGGCCCCTTATTCTCATATCTATAGACATTAATATGTTTTCAAAATTGGAACAGTATCTGCAGCCATTAGTACGTATTCAAAAATAAAAACTATATAAAGCAGGATCAGCCATACGTTTACTGTTGTACATTTTTACTATGAATGGTATTGTATGTCCGGCCACACATTCAGTGAAACGAGAATTTTTGAGTGGTAACTGCTCTTCTGTTTTGACAATTATGATATATAAACACTCACACGCACCGTGCACCATCACTCCAGCTTCTGGCAACATTTTCAGCTGCTGTTTGCCTCTGCCCAGGTACAAGGCCACCTTAACGAATGGGTTCACTGGGATGCTACCTAGGCACCACAATTCTAGGGGCCTTTGAGCAGGGACAGGCTGGGGTCATCTACATTGAGTATGCGGCCACTTGTTCCGTGCATAGGACAGCTGGCTGAGAGGAGGCCAGAATAAGATGGTCCTCAGCTTCTCTGACTGAGAATTACACACTATCAGAGCGTCCAGGCAGCATTCTCTCCCTGCCTCCCAGCCTGCAGCCCACAGAGTCAAATTAAGGGGGGTTGGGCATGTCCCCCTGGGCCCCTGTCTCTCAGGGGGCCTCATCTTTAATCACAGCACCAGTGCGCTGGAAGAAGAGGGCGATGGAGTCCATAATCCTCATGTTTTTTTTATGTTTAAACATTGATTTTGTTGAAAGTGCCAATAAATCTAAAGGTTTCAGTTTCTTGACAATTTACTTTTTTATTCCCATGAATGGGTGGGTTTGGACCCCAGTGGTTTGTTTTGCCTAGGGCCTATAATGCTTACAAGACAGCACTGCCCATGTACCACAGTAGAGGTGGAATGCAATTGTGGACATTATCCTATTCTCCTATGATTTGTTATTAATCGAAAATTGAGCCATTCACAGACTAATTGCATACTTACATTTATATAATTTAGCCCTTTACACAAGCACAAGTTACAGTACTATCAGCATCAAGTAGGTGACTTCTTGAGGTGGAATATTATGGGTGCATGGTGTGCGGTGTGGGACCCCCTTATCATACACAGTAAATAGAGAAAACCTTTACAACATCTATAGAAAATATATGTTAGGGCCGGATTAAGGGGGAGGGGCGCCCGGGGCGGTCGTCCCTGGGCCCCCACACACGGAGGGGCCCCCACTAGCAGTGGTACAGCTGGGGGCTTGCACCGCGGTCCGCTGTCTGCACCCGCCGCTAGTGTAGTGTAGACTGCAGTGAGCGCGGACACACTACACAGTGACACAGCTGATGGCGGCTATGTGTTTGTTATAGCAGCCGATGAGAGTCAGACAGACTCTCATTGGCTTCTTCGTCAATTGAGGGAGCCAACTGGAGCTCACTCATGAGCTCCGCCTTCTGGCTCCCCACGCAGCAGGTGATGGGAGAGACATCATGACGCTGACATCTCTCCCATAGTGCAAGAGAAGAGCCGGGGCTCAGAGCGGACAGCGGCGGTCGTGACAGGAGCGGGGATTCAGGTAAGTTGTGGGGTTTTTTTGTGTGGGTGTGTAAGGGGCACTGGCACGGCATAGGGGGGCTGCTACAGGGGTCACTAGAGGGGGGCCACTTCATGGAGCACTGTATAGGAGAGGCGGTACTAGGGGCAATGCATAGAAGGGACTACTACTGGGGGCAATGCATAGGGGGGACAACTTCTGGGGGCACTGCATAGGTGGGACTACTACTGGGGGCAATGCATAGGAGGGACTACTACTGGGGGCACTGCATAGGGGGGACTACTACTGGGGCAATGCATAGTAAGGACTACTACTGGGGGCACAATATAGGGGGTACTGCATAGAGGGGGACCACTACTGGGGGTACTATATAAGGGGCACTACTGGGGGCACTGTATAGGAGGGACCACTACTGAGGGCACTGTATAGGGGGCCCACTACTGGGGGCATTATATAAGGGGCACTGCAAGGGGGGACCACTACTGCGGGCACTGCATAAGGGGCACTGCTACTGGGGACATTGCATAAAGGGCACTACTACAGTGGGCATTGCAAGAGGGGCATTACTACTGGGGGCATTAAGGTGAATAGAAAGAAAAAAAAAATTTCCTAGGATGACAAGAAATGGTGGTATATAGGGGTCCCTACAAGTTTGTTGTACAGGGGCCCCCACAGACCTTAAACCGTCCCTTTATAATGTACTACGGATGGTATTTTCTCTATATCTCAACTTCATCAATCAAGTTCATTAAGGACTTTAGATATACTTTCTCACAGCGTGATTCATCTATTTATCTGTTTTTTAACTTTGGAAAAGATGCAGTAATAAGAAGATAGTAATTTAAATGCCAAACTAACTATTGATCAAGCGTTCGGCAGATCCGCAGGAACCCAACGTACAACTCTTTTGTAAATCCTGAAACCTTAAGCATAGATAATTTAATTAGAATATGAGCGGGCTTATTTCATTATTCATTTCTTTTTAACACAATTCCTATTCTTATCTTTGTGTCTCATTTAAAAAATAGAATATATACACTTCCAGAGCTCATGAACTAAACATATTTATGTATATATTGGAAAATAAAAAGCTTGGTGTTGCCTGAGGTGTTAAAACTATGTTGCAGAACTCAAACCCTCTTGGGTAAACTAAATTTAATGTGATATTAATAGCTGTCAATCTTTGGTTCTGTCATTTATATTGCTCCTATTATTTGGAAGCAGAACACCAGGACAAGCATGTGACAAAGTTTCTATGAATATCAATTTACATACTAATAGGAAAACAGTATGTGTGTATACTTACCATGTTAAAGTCAGATATCTGAATTCTTGAAAACATTTTTATTAAATGTAAGCTGACGGTTCCCAGTGACAATTATATAGAAAAGCATACGACAAACAAAATTAGAGATGTGCAGTTGGGTTCTCCAGAAATCCGAATCCACCCAAATTTTGTGAATCCGGACAGATACGAGTCTCGGTTCTGATCTCCTGAGGAAATCCGAACAGCTCCGAGTCACAGTTCTGATCTTTCCACGGTTCGGAATTCGGATTTTAAATCTGAATTTCGGGTTTTGGATTGCAAAAATTACATGATTTTAGCTGTTTTTAAAATCTTTTTATCAATTTAAAAAAAAAAAAAACAGATCCCAAATCGAAACCAATCGTTAGGAGCAGTAAATATATAGTGCCTGCCACACTAATTAAGAGATAATGCTGAGAGCCATGCGGCCTGATTCAAAGTTGCACACTATGCTGATGTGAGCGCAGTTTGCCGATGATTCCGAGTCACACTGTGCATGCATTCCAATTGTTACCGCATGGAGAGGCAGAACAATTGTTACCGCATGGAGATGCAGAAAGTGTGTACAAATTGACTACAGTATACTGAGAGGTATCCAGGTACTGTGGTCAACATAATCACCTAGGAGCGTTTAATATTTCAATTGTCAACAATGATCCTGCTAGCTGTGATCTTATCAGTCTAACATCATTATAGGAGAATTAGTGTATCATAAATGTAGTCACTGGGCATCATCAGAGCCTCTTGTAACAATCAGATCCGGGTCCAATTCTACAGTCTATGTGCACCAACAAACTCTTGGCTGAGGTATTCCGAATGACTTCTCTAATATTGCCATATAAACATTGTTATATAAAAGTACGGTCATTATTTATTAAAGTGTGAGTTTGTGAGTTGAATGATGGGATGACTGTG
The DNA here is from genome assembly GCA_031769625.1 of Taudactylus pleione. NCBI lineage: Eukaryota > Metazoa > Chordata > Amphibia > Anura > Myobatrachidae > Taudactylus > Taudactylus pleione. The sequence continues at coordinate 5,463,086 of JAUIMM010000670.1, forward strand.
GGTAAGAGATAAAGTTTTTTAGTTATGTAGGATAAAGGACAATGGGATACTTACATTTGGGAATTGAAAAACCAGTATTCTTGTAGCTAAACTAAGTGTTTATGTAAGCAACTAGTCTACATTGATTCTGGAGTATTGTATCATTTAATTAGTGGAGTTAGATAATGTTCTAATACTTAAAAAAGGGTGTCAAAATAGTATATCTATGCAATGTACCTTGCAGATTGTGTTAAATAAAGTCAAAAGCCTAGGGACTAAAGAAGGGGATATGTTATTCAGTTAAGGAAGGGGATAATATTTGATGAGACTTCCTCTGATTTATTGTATAAAATGCAAAAAAGACCTATACAGTTATTAAATTATAGTACGGTACTAGTGTTTGCTTATTGACAGGGAGAAATATTATTCACCATTTACGGTTTAGATGTTTGCCAGACTGACTCCTGTGTACTCCCTTCCTTAAGCAAAACAATGGAGACTCAAGTGGAAGCATTGCCAATGGAAGAAACTAAAAGATAAATAAGGAGTTTCAGTATTTTGCCACTCTGTCACCCACCTTTCACTAATCCAGGTGATCAGGTGTTACAATAGTGTTGGATATACAGTTTGCTTTTCCCAAACTGCTATATACTATTATTGATAAAAAGTAAATTTTACCTAAAAACACAAATAAACTTCAAACCTTTACATTTGTAAAACTGTTTACAAATTCATGCAAAGAGATAAATAATATTTTAATGGGCCTATGTATCAAAGCTTGATGAGAGATACAATTGTGAGATCTAAATCACCAACCAATCAGCTTCTAACTTACATTTTATAGGCTGTATTTGAAAAATGACAGGAGCTGATTGGTTAATACTTTTTCTTTCAAAATGTTATCTTTCATCAAGCTTTGATACATAGGCCCCAAATTGTGATAGATCAGGAAATGCCCTTAGTTCCCATTGGTTAATCACAATCTGGTTAATAATAAATTACCTTAGTTCCGTAGTGCTTTAACACTCTTTAGGATGTGGTAGTTTCCAGTTTTCTAAAGAATACATACAGTATATACATTTTACAATAAATCATACAGAAAAGATTCAAACCTGCCATTTGAGAAAAGTTCTCAATGCTACAGCTTAGTGGTCTCAGGACCGGTTATGATACTTTTGTCAAAGTGCTGTAGCAACACACCTTAAAATATAGTGTTGGATCTTGGCACTGGTGCTGTCTTTCAGAGAGCAAAGTATCTTTTTTTCTCTAGGTCCCTTTAACAAAACGCTATGTACAACATTAAACAAATCCTTATATTAAGAATACCAAATGGTGGATAAAAATTAAGTGCTAGCTGTTTGTCACTCATCTTCTAGTGCTGATAATACAGTAGGTCAGTTTTAATGGAGCTGCCTATATAAATTTCCAATGCATTTCATTTAAACTTGTACAGACTTCTTCAGGCATAGTGAAAACTTGATTTTGTGTGGGATTTCTCCTCCTTATTTTCTTATATATTTTATTAATTCTGTGGGATTGGAATTGATCAGGCAGCAAAGGATATATTGAGATGTTCATCCATATTACAAATAGCGTAAGCGCAAACTAATGGACATTGGGCCTGATTCAGCAAGGATCACAATTGCAATATATAGATATATGATTTTTGCACGCAGACAGCTTTGCAATGCGATCCTTGCAATAATGCAAATGCAGCAGGAGGTGTATGACACCCCTACTGCATTTGCGATCCCAGCACTGCAACGGAGGTCGCAGGCTGGGATCACCGTCGCGACCATCTGTGGTCGATGGTCACGATGGTAGATGGCACTGGGGGCCGGCCAGCTGAGTAAGCCACAGCTTACTCAGGCACCTGGCTTGCGAGCCCAGTTAGACTGCATATGTCCACACAGTCTCTGGGCTGGTCACTCCCAAAAAGCCGGGCAGATGCTCCCTGTTCCGGGAATGCCTTGCCAATCCCGCACCGCCCCTTAAATGCCTCTGCCTGTCAATCAGGCAGAGACATTCAAAGGCTTACATGCTATAAAGCAAGACCCATTCTGCACACTCGCAGAATGGGTCCTGCGCACGCGCAGATTCCCGATAATCGGGAATCTGCATTCAGCAGTGCATTTGCGTGCGTTGATTAATTAGCCCCATTGTTGAAAAAAGATAAATCAGTCTCAGTAGTATGTTAATTTTAATGGAATTAATGAGGCCATTCCAGAAAATGAGCATATTAGATCTTAATAATATGTGGTCTTTTTAATCACACATAACATAAAGATGTTTTCCTAGTAAAAATGTAACAAAGTAACTCATGTAATGTGACAGGGTTTTTCTGTGCATCTGATTACCAACCATTTATGTAATTCCTCTATTTTTAACTGTTATAGCAGTTTTACACATTCCTTATTCAGTGGGAAAAGATTGATTGAAAATCTAACACTAAAAAGAAGCTTTATGGATCATCGCACTAAACAACTGCAGACGAGAGGAACTTAATGAAAACATAACTTTATGTACGTTCACTTATTATTCTCTATACATTATGTTTTACATGTAGAATTTATGCTATTAGTGTTGTGGGACTTGATCAAACCAACAGGCTTATCATTTGCTTTCTACTAGTTTTTCTTTCCCACTAATGAAGTGATTCTCAACTCCAGTCCTCAAGACACCCTAACAGTGCATGTTTTCTGAGTCTCCTCACAGAATGACAAGTGAAATTAATTAGTACCACCTATAGATCTTTTAAAATGTGTCAGTCAAAAAAAATTGTACTCCAGGTAGGCGATCAGGTCAATCTGCACTGTCAGGGTTCTCTGAGGACTGGAATTGAGTAACCCTGTACTAATGTGACACCAACTAATTTCTCATACCTTCACGTTCTTTCTTTCACTATTGTTTGCCCTTATTTGCTTATTTTTTTAAGGAATCAACTAGTTTTGTTCCATTTATAAACTTATTATTGGTCATTCAGCCATATGATTTGGATACAGGGGTAACTAGAATACTGTGTCCGCTATTTTGCATATTGTTTATAAATACAGTATGATATGTTCTCTGTATTATGTAGATCTCTATAAAATGTTTCTGCGTTGTAAAGAGGTCAATAGAATGCTCTATGTATTGTACGTATATATATAATTAGAATGCTCACTTTATTGTATAGAGGTCACTAGAATGCGCTTTATATTTTGTATTGAACAGATATCCATAGAATGGTCACTGTAATATATATTTGCTACTAGATTGTTCTCTGTATAGTATAGATAGAGTTCTCAATAATATCTGCATTGTAAAAAGGAAAATATACTGTAATGTACTCTGTAACCACCCCTCTCTGTATGTAATATACTGTTACCCACCTCTATCTGTATGTAATATACTGTAACCACCCCTATCTGTATGTAATATACTGTAACTACCCCTATCTGTATGTAATATACTGTACCCACCTCTATCTGTATGTAATATACTGTAACCACCCCTCTCTGTATGTAATATACTGTACCCACCCCTATCTGTATGTAATATACTGTAACCACCCCTCTCTGTATGTAATATACTGTACCCACCTCTATCTGTATGTAATATACTGTAACCACCCCTGTCTTTATGTAATATACTGTAACCACCCCTATCTGTATGTAATATACTGTACTCACCTCTATCTGTGTGTTTAGTTTCAAGCAATCATCATTATAAGTGCACCTATCCATCAGCTCTATTCTTGGTGCAAGAAAGCCATCTAATAGTACATTTATCTTTGCATACACACAAGTTCTGTAGGCAGAATAATAATTTGATTATATAAAGCATAATATAAAAATATTTACAGTATTTTGGAGCCATGAAACACCACTTTATGGGTGGGATGCATCAACGCTAAAAATGCGGTCAAACGTACGAAAAATGAAATTTTTGGAGGATTGACCGCATTTTCTATATGCACCAAGTCACTTTCCGGAGTTTGGTCCAGATAGGCAATGCCATCTATAGATACATATGGGCTTCTTTTTGAGAGACCGCTGGACAACAGTCATAAACCCCGAAAGTCCCCACACCGCAAATGACAGTTCTTGTCAAGAGAGCTGTACTCTGCTTTAATTATCATGCATGTAAATCATCATTAATACAGCGTTACTAAACATTGCATCCAAAATGCATGTTAAATATGTTAAAAAATATAACATTATTAGGGTGCCACCATTACTAGGCATACTGTTAGGCATTGTGTTGTGTGTTCAGACACTGTTATGAAAAATTAAAATGATAAAACTTGTGTGCTAAAAACTATAATGTCAGTAGGGTGCCACCCTTATACTAAGAGTGCTGTGAGCTGATATGGATCAATCAATAGAAGAGCAGGAGCATTAACCTAGTACTAGTGCTGCGGCTGCTGCCAGCAGTTAAAATTTATTTCCCCTGGACCACCTTTAGTAGATGTGGAAATAATTTCATAAGAAAGGGCGCATGAAATCTAAACAATATTTCACATTGCTAAAGAAACTTTACTGCCGAAAATGTAAAATTGCCAACATTGACAGCACTACCATGACTTAATCTCATACACTAAGGGCAAAATTTGCTAAGTGGTGAGTTCTAAACCCCAGTGGTTTGGCAACAGTTTTGCTACCCACAGATTTACTAAGGCCAAAACCACTGCAAAACCACCGTCAAAAAAATTTTGGAATGGAATAGTGTAGGGCTGTCATTTAGAAACCGCCGCCAAACCCTCAGGGTTTAGAATCCGCCATAAAACCGCCACCAAACCACTGGGGTTTAGAACCCGCCGCTTAGTAAATTTTGCCCTAAGCATCAATAGAAAGGTGGAGGATTGTTTTAATGACAATGTACAAATTAGCATGTCACACAGTCCTTTTGAATATTGGCAGGAAAAAGCAATTTGGAGACCCTTGTACAAACTAGCTTTGGTGTACTTGAGCTGCCCACTCTCCAGCATATCCTTGGAAAGAGTGTTTAGCACAGCATGGAACCTTGTTAGAAATCGGCGTAGGAGGCTACTTCCTCAAACTGTGGAAAAACTGATGTTCATAAAAATTAAATACAAATTCTATGAGGAAGACCTTTGCTTCCAAATGCAACAAAGTACAGAGGCAGAGCAGAGCGCACGCTCTGAATGAGGGCCGCCCTCCATAATTATGGAGCGTCCTCCTGGACGCTCGTATAGCTGTGGGTCACCACCCACAGCCTATACGAGCGTGCAGTTTGATGGCCGCAATGGTCGTGACCATCGCGGCCATCGCCACTGCGAGCCGGAGCCTGCGGTTGAGGTTTTCAACCGCAAGGCCCGGAGTGATTTTGGCTCTATCAGAGCCAAAATCACTCCCACTGACATCACTAGTGATGTCAGTGGGCCGGCTTCTGATGGTAGGCGTTCCCTTGGGAACGCCCCCGTCAGGGAGGCACGCCCCCGGCACGCCCACCAAAGGGGGCGTGCTGTCAATCAACATCGACAGCACGCCCCCTTTGATCAGACACAACGAGCGAAGGAAAGTCCTTCGCTCGTCGCGTCTGGCGCATGCGCACGACGGAGCTCCCTCCATCGTGCGCATGCTCAGTGCAGACCCTCGACCCACTTGCGAGCGGACAGCCGCTCGCGAGTGGGTCTGAATCAGGCCCAGAGACTTTTATAACAGTGGAATCCATTGGGGATGAGCTAAGATTGAGTAATGATGTTGTTAACACTTATGAGGGTGAGGAGGATGAAGATGATAATGACATCTTCTCAGTGTAGAGATGATTAATCAAAAATGTTGTTAGATATCACAGATATCTCCGATTATCGGGAATCTACGCGTGCGCAGGACGCGTTCTGTGCATGTGCAGAATAGGTCCTGCGTGATCACACACAGGACCCTGTATGTCTCTGCCTTGACAGGCAGAGGCATTTAAAAGGCTGTGGGTGGGCGGGGATGGCCTGCTTTCCCAGAAACGGGAGTGGTAAGGCCAGGATCTGCATCCATGGATGCAGATCATGGCCTCGCATGCCAGCCAGCCTGCGTAAGCTGAGGCTTACTCAGCTGGCCGGCGCCGTCCAACATCGCAACTAATGGTCGCGATACTGATCCCAAACTGTGACCTCGGTTGTAGCGCTGCGATCACAGATGCAGCAGGAGGTGTCAGACACCTCCTTCTGCGTTAGCATTTTAGCAGGTATGGAATTGCAAAACTGCATATGTGTGGCTTTGCAATTCCGTCCTCTGCTGAATCAGGCCGCATGCACAGTAGGGATGGCGTACAACTTTAATAAATAATAAATTAGTAGTAGTAGGGGATTCAGACATATGGGGCCAAATGTAATAGGTAGTCTGTTTTAGTAACAGTACAAACTCGCACTTTCTCGCACTTTTAGAAAGTGCGAGTTTGTACTGAAACTCGCAAATTCAATAGCCTGCGAACTTTTCAGCTCGAGGCTACTGCAGGCGGTGGGTGCCGGGTTGATAGTGTAAAGTGTAAAATTAAGTTTTCAATATTGTCTTTATTTGTAGAACCACAAGTACCAGCAAGCCTCCCCTGCATGCTGGTATTTGGAGAACCACAAATACCAGCATGCGGGGCATTACGGGCCCGCTGGCACTTGTAGTTCCACAACTAAAGAAATACGTAAATAAACAAACATACACCGTGAAAGTATCATTTTAATAAAACATACATGCACACTCACACTCACACATACTCACCTAGTATCCGAAGTAATCCATAGGGGTGTACCTGAAAAAAAAATCCATACTCACCTCTCCTATGCGCAGATCACGTCCACTTGTCCGAGTAGGCAATCCAGGGGTTAAAATAAAAAAACTAAAAAAAACCGAACCATACGGACGGAGCAAAGGTATGTGTGTACACATACCTTTGCTCGGCGTAAATGACCGGGGCACACGTGTGCCCCGTCAGTGAAGGGGACGCCAGCCAATCAGGGAGCATCTCCGTTGGAGCAGCTCCCTGATTAGCTGAATGCGGCCAGCCTGTGTGTTCCATAGACGTCTATGGTGAGAAATCCCCATAGACGTCTATTGTGGGACCCGCTACATCGTAGCCGCAAGATTAGTTGAGGTTAATCTTGTGGTTACATCACTGATACAATGTCGCGAGGTACACCCCTATGGATTACTTCGGATACTAGGTGAGTATGTGTGAGTGTGAGTGTGAGTATGCATGTATGTTTTATTAAAATTATACTTTCACGGTGTATGTTTGTTTATTTACGTATTTCTTTAGTTGTGGAACTAAAAGTGCCAGCGGGCCCGTAATGCCCCGCATGCTGGTATTTGTGGTTCTCCAAATACCAGCATGCAGGGGAGGCTTGCTGATACTTGTGGTTCTACAAATAAAGACAATATTGAAAACTTAATTTTACACTTTACACTATCAACCCGGCACCCACCGCCCTAGGGTGCCGGGGATAGCCCCGGGCTATCAGTCTAGGCCTGGGGTGCCCTAGAGAGGGGTACCCCTTTATTGGGGGGGTACCCAACTCCCCAGGGATCCCCGGCCTGGACTGACTAGCGGTCAGGGGTAATGCTTTGGCCGGGGAAACCGGTGAAAGGTTTTCCCTGGCTGTGGCATTATCCCCCCGCTAGAAAGAGTTCGGTGCTGGTTCTGGAATTTTCAGGGGACCCCTACTCGTTTTGTCCCCTGATTTTCCAGAACCAGGACCAGCTCAACAAAGCCCTGTGTTGGTTCTTAATATACAGGGGCCCCCTACGCATTTAGGCCCCTGTATTTTTAGAACCAGAACAGGATTTATAAAGCCCGGGGCTGGTTATGCTTTTGGGGAGGGGGTGCACGTTTTTATTTTTTATTTAAAAACATTTAACATAAGTACACACAGAAACATGTACATATCTCATGGATATGTGCATGTTTCTGTGTTAATCTGACCTGCTCAGGATGTACTCGCTAGCCTGAAGCAGGTCTATTATTTGGGGACTTTTGGTAAACTTTTTTTTGTGAGTCTGAAACAGACACTCTATTACATTGGGCGAGTTGATTGTTTTCAATGTGAAAACATTTGGATGCGAGTTTGAGAATGGAGAGTTTTAGTAACTCTGAAAAATGCGAGTTTTAGTGAACAGACACCCTATTACATTGGAGAGTTGTGAAAAATTGCAAGTTTAGCACCAAACTCGCAATTTACCAAAATAGACTACCTATTACATTTGGCCCCTGGTCCTTAAAACCCTAGCCAAAATGCAAATATCCAAAACTCCAGACAATCAGAAATGAAAGACTATTTATGGCTATAAAAAACCTCTGATCTCTCAGGTTATAACTCCTGATGTGTAACCTGTATGCCAGACTTTGCTGAATTTCTGATAAAGTTAATTAATTGGTAGCCAACAACACAATGTAAAGGTAAGTGCATGCCTCATGGGCCAGAGTATCATTGAGATTAGCACTAGTTCTTTGGTACTGGGCAAGAACCATATGTGTAAATCGCTAGAATTCCTATCTACAGTAGGTGCAATAAGAAAGCTTATTGGGGAAGTTAGTATAACCTAAGCCCCGTAAACACTGGACGATATCCATGAACGATATGAACAATAACATTATCATTGAACGATATATCCAGTGTGTATGCACTAGGCGATTAACGATGCACGCTCCTATGGGTCGTTAACGATATCCCCAGTCTTCTGAACATGCAGCTCAATCTGTGGATATTCTTAACGATGCCATGCTGCCGAATGCCATTGTTCGTCATTGCCGGCATCGGCAAGTGTGTATACATTGACCGACGCCAGCACCCTCGGCTGGTCCGTCGCTAACGAGGTCGCTCCGTACACACATCGACCAGGGTGTATGGGGATTAAGATTATTTTTGCTGTAGATTTATAATGGCTCTTGGACATCAAGCTGGAAGCATCTGTCTTGAAGAGTTAATGTTTTTGTGTACAGTATATGACGCCACTGTATATATATATATATATATATATGTAATTTAATCTATATATATTTTGCTAATGGATGCAATGTTGTTTAGTTGAGTCTTAGCAAACAGAATAGTGACTTTGTTGAACAAGAGTGATGATAGTCTGAAGAGGAAAACACAGCGGGCAAATGAGTGGGAGAGAAAATATTCTGGATGTGTTAGAAGTGCTCCTAGTGACTCTTGCTGATCACACCTTAATTACACATTAAATTCGGACAGAGATTGGTTGTATAGACAAGGCCTTTATTGATTTAGAGATTCAGAATTCTAGTCATGCTGCACCCTGGGGATATGATTAGCTAAAGACGTGCACACAAACATTTGAAATGCCACTGAGCACTGTAGTTTTGTGTGTTGTCCACTGACCCAGACATCAGCACAAAGACATATCTCAGGCAGCCAGTTGGAGCCAACTGACTTCAATTATACCCATTATAGCATGTTAGGAAACGAAGGCATCGTAAATACAGTGTGTTAAGCAAGCGTTGAGGCCCTGGAGCTTCGGTAATGATGCTCACATGGATCTGTGTGAGAGATTTAGTGGTAATCCCTTCTGTACATCATTCCCTAAGACATTAATGTACAGAGCACCATATGAGGTTCATGTTTCCTTCTTGCTTGGTGCATCATACTGAATTGAATGTACTGTAAATGCGGCATGTCGTGCATTAGTTCTCACTGTGCATTGTATTAGGCGCGTTCTTCGATGTGTCATGTTAGAATAACACAGGTTGCTTATGCTGGACATACACTTGCACGATTTCGGGCCGATTGCCCGATTTTCGATGCGTCGTACAATGAATCGTGTAGAAATCGTGTATTTTTTAAGTAGGATACGATTCGATGCGCGCTCCCGCAGCTCTTAAATCGTATCATATGATCAGATGTGCAGCCCATATGATCCGTCGTATTCGAATGCTGACCGAGCCGTTTATTTGTGCATGCGATGCATCGTGCGTCCGACAGGCCTCATTTGCTAAGAAAGAAAAAAGACTGATGCACGCACGGGGAGATCCGTAATGCATGCATCTGTCTGTAATAAAATAAGCACAGATGCAGGGATGGTTCAGTGAGAACCATCCGTGCATCTGTGGAAAAAAAAAAGGTGTTTGAAAAAAAAATGGTATGCCCCAGCCCCCCCCCCCTCCCCCACCTCCAAAGAGCAACCTGCCCCGGGCTTTAGTGACCCAGTGCTGGTTGGGCAACATACAGGCACCGTATTGTGTGATTGTATGTACACCGTGTGTCAATCGTGTGGCCGGGACTGCCAGGGAGTTCAAGGAAAATTGTAAGTAGAATCTTATCTTATGGCAGTCGTACTAGTGTTTGGCCAGCATTATACAGCACATGAAAAGGTTGTTAGTAAATACTCCTGTTAACTCTGAAAAGTAAAACGTATTAATGCAGCATGTTTTCCCCTAAATCTTCTATGTCGCTAGCCCTTATATATTAACTTGTCATTATAAATCTATTAGCTAGGAGTTCAGTTTTCCAGAAATCAAAATCCACCCGAATGTCGGGAATCTGTAACAGATCCAAGTCACGATTCTGTGCCTGATTCAGAGCCGCTCGTAAGCGGCTGCTCATTCGTTCCGAGCGATGTTCGCACATTTGTGCATGCGTATGGGTTTTAGTACGCATGCGCGAACTAGTCAGTGCGGTCGAAAATCGTGTGCTCGCAAAACAGCGAATGCCTGCTAATTTGAGTGACAGAGTGAGGCGTTTGTGGGTGGTAACAGGGGAAGGTGCTTGAAAACGGGGAGTGGAGATCCGAACGCAGGCGTGCCAAACGGTCAAAACGGGCATTTAATGGGAGTGCATAATTAACAAAGCAGTGTCATCGACAACGTCAGTTGGGTGTCTTTTAGCCAGAACTGCTCGCATGATTGTGGTAGGAAAAACCAACCACAAGAATAGCGAGCAGTTCATACGCCATCCGATGTACTCGATTAATCTAATAAATAGCGGACATGACGTATGATGCGAGCGGCCAGGGGGCGTTTTTTTCAAAATTACGTTCGCATGTTTTGTTCGCTCGTTCAGACATAGAGGCATGAACAGACCGCAAAGAGCGAACGGTTAATTTAAATAGCCAGCCCCTTTTTCTGAACGAGCGAGCGCAAATAGCGGCCGGCTCTGAATCAGGCCCTCTGATCTTCTCACGGTTCAGAATTCGGACTTTAAATCAGAATTTTGGGGTTTGGATTGCAAAAATTACATAATTTCAGATTAGACATGTCAGACACAGAGCTGCAGCCACATCGGACATTTCAGGCACGGAGCTGCAGTCACAGAGTACATGTCAGATGCAGAGCTGCAGGGAGAGAGGACATGTCAGGCACAGCTGCAGCTACAGAGGACATGTCAGGCACGGCGCTGCAGCCACAGTGGACATATCAGATGCGGAGCTGCAGCCACAAAACACATGTCAGACGCAGAGCTGCAGCCATAGAGGATATGTCAGATGCAGATCTGCAGCCACAGAGGACATGTCAGGCACATAGCTGCAGCCACATAGGACATGCCAGGCACAGAGCTGCAGCTACAGAGGACATGTCAGACCCAGAGCTGCAGCCACAGAAGACATGTCAGGCATGGAGCTGCAGCCACATAGGACATGTCAGACACGGAGCTGCAGCCACATAGGACATATCAGATGCAGAGCTGCAGCCACAGCGGATATGTCAGACGCAGAGCTACAGCCACATAGGACATGTCAGGCACAGAGCTGCAGCCACAGAGGACATGTCAGGCTTGGAGCTGCAGCAACAGAGGACATGTCAGCATGGGCGCCGAGAGGGGGAGGGCGGGTACAGATTACCCGGGCCCGGGCTCTCTGAGGGGCATGGCGGGGGCCCGGGTCCGGCGCCCCCCCCCCACAGCAGCCCAGCACACAGCGTGTGCTGAGCTGCAATTGGAGACTGCTCATGGCTGCTGAGGAGCAGCCACAGCAGTCTCCTATGCCTGTGCGGGGGAGCGATCACACTGATCGCCCCCCCCGGGTTTGCGCCGGGCTGAGGGGGCTCAGAGCGCCCCCCCTCCCCAGCTGCAAATCTTTTTTTTTCTATAGGCAAGGGGGCGTGGCCACGCCTCCCGCTATTAGTCCACGCCCCCTATTACCAGGGCCCGCCACGGCTCTTGGCGGGCCTGCATGTCAGGCACATAGCTGCAGCCACATAGGACATGTCAGGCACGGAGCTGCGCCTACAGAGGACATGTCAGGCATGGAGCTGCAGCCACAGAGTACATGTCAGATGCAGAGCTGCAGCCACAGAGGACATATCAGACACAGAGATGCAGCCACAAAACACATGTCAGATGCAGAGCTGCAGTCACAGAGGACATGTCAGGCACGGAGCTGCAGCCACAGAGGACATGTTAGACACAGAACTGCAGCCACAGAGGAAATGTCAGGCACAGAGCTGCAGTCACAGAGGATATGTCAGACACATAGCTGCAGCTTCAAAAGATATATCAGGCACAGAGCTGCAGCCACAGAGCACATATCAGGCACGGAGCTGCAGCCACAGAGGACATGTCAGGCACAGAGCTGCAGTCACAGAGGACATGTCAGACACAGAGCTGCAGCCACAGAGGACATGTTAGACACAGAGCTGCAGCCACAGAGGAAATGTCAGGCACAGAGCTGCAGTCACAGAGGATATGTCAGACACATAGCTGCAGCTTCAAAAGATATGTCAGGCACAGAGCTGCAGCCACAGAGCACATATCAGGCACGGAGCTGCAGCCACAGAGCACATATCAGGCACAGAGCTGCAGCCACAGAGGACATGTCAGACACAGAGCTGCAGTCACAGAGGACATGTCAGACACAGAGCTGCAGTCACAGAGGACATATCAGGCACATTTGTGATCTGTAATACATAAGTGTAAATACACCTGCTGGAAACCTGGTGCATATGCCAATGCTACTTTCTGGCTTTATACATGGGCTCTGCATATAGGTGGAATTATAATTTTTATGCACTTGGCATAAATTATGTGCTTTTGCTGATGTTGTGGAGCTGTCCACAGCTTCATATGTGCTTTGCTCTGCATACGTCCAATAAATATGTTAAATCTGCTTACGCTTTTTTTGGATTTATAACACGTTCATTTTGTTGTCCATTCTGCACCAGGCCCAATATGTGCAGCAATTTTCTGTAAGTGTCTAGAATAAAAATGATCTGGAAAGATGCACTGAACCGGGCTGTAAGTGATAGCTGGTCCAATAAGAGGATGCATGCCAGTCACCAAGCTGTAGAACATACAGTAGATATATGTCAGCAGTCATTATTGACCTGGCTATTAGAACTTATATATATTGTACATTGAGTTGTAAGGTGATTAACCAGCAATGGAGAGTAATGAAGGGAAGCTTTTTTAGAACTGATGACTTGATAATGCAGAATAACTATAGACTGCATACATGAGAATAGAAACATGTAGATTCACATTACACTAACACTGATAGAAGCTGGCTTCCCGCTGCCTGTTACACCCAAATATTGAAATAGAGAGCAATGTTACCATTCAGTTTATAATTTACTTAATTTACCTTCAAGTCTATCTGCTGGAAGATGGGGAAATAAAAATATTCAGCAATGTATTCATGAGCTTGTAGTACAGTATGTGACACTTTTCTGACATGGCCTCTTCTCAGCGTCCATCTGTTACCAATAATCTGTAAATGTTAAGTGCCACTAATTCAGCTGGAATGAAGGCTCACAGATGGCAAATCCTTCATCTCTTCACTCCATACAGAACCCAACACGAACATTTCTCTGCTTCTATTTTCTGACAACTGTGGGCAATACCTTGATGTTTCTCCATTTTACAAATTCCTTCCCTTGTGTACATCCGAATGTGCACGCTGTAATACCGATCGGTGCCACCATCAGTTGCAACATCAAACTTGCTCCAGTTCTATGCCAGGTGCGGTTTCTCCATATGACCATGGCCTCCTATGCTTGCAGCTGCGAACGCAGCCATTTGCATTGCCATGCTCGCAACACTCCCCTAATACGCCCACAGCGCAGAACATATTTGCGTGCATTACTAGCCACCACCCAGTCACCAGCAACGTCTGAAATTGGTCAGACTTTCAGCTGTTAATTTAATCAGTATCATATACAGCATGTGCTACTCATGTTTGAGGCATAATGAGTACAATTCTGTACTTATAGTATCCAACTACAGATAAACAAATCTTCTACATTGAGGGGTCTATTTACTAAGCAGTGTCAGGAGACAGAGCAAAGAGTGATAAGGTGCCAGCCAATCAGCTCCCAACTGTCATTTTTCAAACACAGCCTGTGAGATGGCAGTTGGGAGCGGTCAGGATACTGCCACTCAGCATACCGGCGCCAGAATCCAGACAGCAGTCAGATTCTGGACCACCAGCAGCATCCCAGGTTTAGGGGGAGGGTTAGGTTTAGAAGTAGGGTTAAGCACTAGGGGGAGGATTAGGGTTAGGCTGCGGGGGGGGGGGGAGTGGGGTTAGGGATAGGCTGGGGTAATGGTGGGTTACGGGTAGGCTACTTACCTTCAGATATCGGGATTCTTACTGTTGGGATGCCACTGACAGTATTCTCACTGCTGGCATCCCACCCGCCGGGAACCCGTACCAACCCTTCCCTCTGGTTAGCTGTTGGTAAAATGCGGTTCTTTGCATTTCAGAGCAGGTCAGCTGACCAACACGTGCTACTCTGGAGACTGAAACAGCAACATACACTACCATTCAAAAGTTTGGGGTCACCCAGAAAATGTTGTGTTTTACATGAAAACTGACTCTTATTTATCAAATGAGTTGCAAAATGGATAGAACATATAGTCAAGACATTGGCAAGGTTAGAAATAATGATTTTTATTTGAAATAATAATTTTGTCCTTCAAACTTTGCTTTGGTCAAAGAACGTTCCTTTTGCAGCAATTACAGAATTGCAGACCTTCGGCATTCTAGCTGTTAATTTGTTGAGGTAATATGAAGAAATTTCACCCCACGCTTCCTGAAGCACCTCCCACAAGTTGGATTGGCTTAATGGGCAATTCTTGTGTACCATACGGTCAAGCTGCTCCCACAACAGCTCAATGGGGTTGAGATCTGGTGACTGTGCTGGCCACTCCATTACAGACAGAATATCAGCTCAGGTGTGCACCGGGGCCTCCCACTTCTCTTTCTACTCTGGTTAGAGCCTGTTTGTGCTGTTCTCTGAAGGGAGTAGTACACACCGTTGGAGGAAATGTTCAGTTTCTTGGCAATTTCTCGCATGGAATAGCCTTCATTTCTAAGAACAAGAATAGACTGTCAAGTTTCACATGAAAGTTCTCTTTTTCTGGCCATTTGGAGAGTATAATCGAATCCACAAATGTGATGCTCCAGATACTAGTTTTATAGCTTCTCAAACGAGCAAACCCGTTTTCAGTTGTGCTAACATAATTGCACAAGGGTTTTAATGGGTTTTCTAATCATCCATTAGTCTTCTAACGCGCTTAGCAAACACAATGTACCATTAGAACACTGGAGTGATGGTTGCTGGAAATGGGCTTCTATACACCTATGTAGATATTCCTTTAAAAACCCGACGTTTGCAGCTAGTATAGTCATTTACCACATTATTTGTGTATTTCTGATTAATTTAATGTTATCATCATTGAAAAAAATAGTGCTTTTTTTTCAAAAATAAGGAAATTTCTAAGTGACCCCAAACTTTTGAACAGTAGTTTATGGCTAAGGGAGCAAAGCAATGCTCTGTGGCTGCTTCATGGGTGTGTGAGGCATTCAGAACTGGTATCCACTCATATCCTTATTATTACCATTATTATTATTACTACCAGTTATTTATGCCACTGTGCTTTACAGAGAATATATGGCCATTCACTTCAGTCCCTGCCCCAGTAGAGCTTAAAATCTATATTCTCTATCACATGCACACAAACGCACTAGGATTAATTTTGTTGGTTAACCTACCAGTATATTTTTGGAGTGTGGGAGGAAACTGGAGCACACAAAGTAGGAATCCAACCCACAACCTCAGTGTTGTGAGGCAGTAATGCTAACCATTACACCGCGATATTACACTGTGATATCCTTGACGAGTTTCTCCTTGGCCAATATGGAGCCATCAAATCACCAGAGAGTGAAGTCCAGTAATGATGATGTGTGTCCATGCAAGATGACGTTTAGCCTCTTTCTGAGTTCTGTTTTTTTGGAGGGAAAAATCCGAACTCGGCGTGCAAACTCGAACCTATCCGAGCCTGCACATCCCTAATTATATATATATATATATATATATATATATATATCATTCACGCAATAAATTGACCCCTAATCTAGTTCTAGGTAACCTGTGGCTGATTTAGCTTGAATATGCAAATTGTTCTATGTATTCCCAGAAAAAAGACAGCATATGCATTTATTGTTATGTACAAATCTGTGTGAAGCTTACTCAGCACCCAATTGTACCTAAAGAGGTGGGACAGAGTTGAGCACATGACCAAACTAACATACGCTGAGTACAGTAAAGTTGTATTAGTACAACCAGGAACAGATGCACAGAGACCCATATATACCTGTAAAAGCCATATCAAGTGTGGATGCCAAAAGGCAGGTGCAAATACACACTAGTGATGTGGGTCACTAACACTATGTTACCTCTCCTGATTGGCTGATTGCAGATTCATCTATGCCGCTGATAAATTCACATATGTTAAACGCTCTAATGACCGACACATCCCAGCAGTTAACAAAATCCCCACCTATCTACATTCACAGTGCAGGAAACATGAAAAAAAAGGGAAAAGGGTCCGTTTTATTTTAAATTACAAAATTTGAGGGGTGTGGTGGTAAAGAAAGAACAACCAGAACTCAGTAGCACCATACGTGTCCACAACCCAACAGGTCTAGATAGAGGCCAACTGCCAATTTATCACCAACAACTCAAGGTATCCAAGCTCCGCCTTCTGATGATACAAAAAGTTCTGCCTGGACCTGCAGTTACTCTGAGCCAATAGGGTGTAATCATTCTAAGGCAGGTATTGGCAGGGAGAGCACATCAAGAACTTAGACCAGACAGACATTGCTACTGTTCTTTCCTGCACAGACAACATAAAGCCGACAACTAAATTAGGAGGAGGTGAGGGGGATTTCTGAAGGAAAAAGAGGCTAGGGGGCCTATTCATCATCGGAGGCTGTATGGCCCCCAATGACTAATGCTTTGAAAAGCAGCTGTCCCCTCAGTTAGTATCTCAGCTACAGAAGAACTGTAGCTGCATTACTTACCTCCTCCCTGTCATCCCGGCTACGCATGCATGATCCGAAGTCACGAATGCGCAAAGCCGCCAGGGAGGTAGTGAGGAGGTGGCAGAGGGATTGGCTCGGATCCCTCTTCGCGTCCCCAGAACTCCTTCCTATAGGAAGGAGCGGGGATCCGAGAACAAGCTCCGTCTGATGATGGCGCTTGTTCTCAGAAGCAAACTCCAAAAACTTTCAGTGTTCAGAGTTTGCTGAATATCAGGGGGTCCGTTTGGGACCCTTTATGATAAATAGCTCGGTAGCCTAAATGTGTGGAAACGAACATTTCCATGGAATCGGTATGTAATGCTGGCGGACTAAATACAGACGCTGGAAGCTCAAACCATCAAGATCCTGACTAGGGCTGGTAAGTGCCCTAACCCTCCCCTCTCCCTTAACCCTCCTTTAGTGGTGCCTAACCCTAACCTCCCCCCAATTGTGCCTAACCCTAGCCTCCCCCCTGGTGATGCCTAAACCTAACCCCCCTCCCAGCATCCTAATCATAACCCTCCCGGGGTGGTGCCTAACCCTAACCTCCTCCCAGTGGTGCCTAACCCTAGCCTCCCCCTGGTGATGCCTAAACCTAACCCCCCCTCCCCGCATCCTAATCCTAACCCTCCCGGGGTAGTACCTAACTCTAACCTCCGCCCAGTGGTGCCTAACCCCCCCTCCCCGCACCCTAAACCTAACCCACCCGGGGTGGTGTCTGACCCTAAGTCTCCCCAGGGATTCCCCAACTTAACCATCCCCCCCACGGCTAAGCACTAACACTGCCCAGCTTACCTTAGTTCAGGAAGCCGTCTGTCTTGGTTCCCAGCATCGGGATTTTGATGCCTGTCTTTAGTCCCGCGTCGGGATTTAGACACCGGGATTTAGTCAGACGGCTTCCCAGCCATCGCATTTTTACCGCATCCCTGTTTCTGCATGGTTACCGGGCCATTTATTGGTTGATGAAGGCCCCTAGGTTCTTACAAAACCAAACACATAACAATGAAACACCACTGATAAATCCACTTCTTATTTAACACACACAAGGCAATCTGCCCATAACTGCAAACAGCTGGAAAGTGTATACTGAGCAACCTAGGTGTTTAAACCTCTTCAGTCATATAAAATGCCTTGCATAATTCTGTTCACAAGCCATAGGAATGTATCTACTGCAATAGAGAAATTTGTGAAGCTTTATCGAAACCTAATTGTGCATTCACATTTCATAAGCAATGCAAACAGTAAAAACATAATTGGAACTGTATATGATAAATGCTGGCATAAACAGGCATATATGCTACTGGTGCAACTTGTGATCCTTACGCCTCAGTATACTGCATGGTCGCCAATACATTTTTTAAGTAATCTAATAAGTGTGCTGCTCATCATCAGGCTGTTTCTATATTCAACAAAAATCAGAGTTGTCCAAACAATTGTTATTCCTTCACATTCACCCGTAATCTTAAATGAGTAGCACCATATAATAACATTTATATACATCCAGTTACATGTGTCATCAACATTTTATCAAATTTAAAACATACTTGCTGACTTTTGATGTATCATCTCTAGGAGAGGCCCACAGAGGAGACGCAGCTGGCTGCTTCAGGCTCCTCAGTCATATGTATCATCTCTAGGAGAGGCCCGCAGAGGAGACGCAGCTGGCTGCTTCAGGCTCCTATTTCATATGTATCCTCTCTAGGAGAGGCCTGAAGAGGAGATGCAGCTGCCCGCTTCAGGCTCCTCTGTCATTAGGCCCCACCCCCTGTCAAGGTAAACTACCACGAATAGCTGGTCTGTAAAGAGGGGGCGTGGCTAAATGATGCATTTTGTGCCATTTAGCCCCGCCCTCTCTATACGAAGCTGTGATTCCGGGCAATTATCTCCCCATCCTGCCCACTTCACTAGGAAGTGGGTGGGGTGCGGGAGATCCAGACAGGGTTCTGGGGTTGCGGGGGGCCCACAAAACTCGGGAGCCTCCCACAACTTCCGGGAGAGCAGGTAAGTATGCTTTAAAACAATTATAGAGAGACAAATCTGCATATCAGGCACTAGGCAACTCTGGGTTACTTTTGGAAGGAATAGAAGAAAGAAATTCATAGTATAACACAGGACCTGATTCAGACCTGCCAGGTAGCAAGCGTTCGCTCGTTGCTGGCGATGTTAGCAAATGTGCGCATGCATATAGTTCGCAGTGCGCGTGCGCGAACTAGTACGAGCGATTGGGATGCGCTCGCTCGCCCTGCAAAGACAGCCCAGTGGAATTAGTCAAAGGAGAGGCCGTTTGTGGGTGGTAACATGGGCAGGTCAGTAGTAATGGGGGAGAGGAGTTGCAGACGCAAGCGTGCCAGAGTGTTTCAACGCCGTTTCAGAGGCGTGCATAATTAACCGGCAGCATCATAGTACACGTCACCTGGCTGGATTAAACATTGAAGAGCTCGCAGTGCTTGCGGTAGGGTACAGTCAACTGTAAGCGCTGCGGTCTGATCTGATGGAACCCGATGGACCGATGGTTGTATAAACTTCCTGGAGATAACGTCCGCTAGTGGGCCGGCAAAAGACAGGCTGGTGGGTGTCTGGAAACACAAAGTGATCGCTCGCCAAGACATAGTGGGTGTGCTTATGCCTTGCCGTGCGAGCAACTGCCTTGACGTCACTTAGCTGAATTTCCATACGCTGGGAGCAAACGGCCGCATCTAGCGAGCGGGTCTGAATCAGTCTTTTTTTCTGGTACCAATTCCCTATTATCAGTTGGCAAAACAATATTTAAGTTAAGTATAAAACTAAAATTTATATTAATAGACATGCTCCGTTTGGCATGCTTCCTCCACTACCGGTAACCAAATGAACCTTCTCTAGGGATACATAGAAAAGTCTCTTTTTTAAAATGTCTTTTCCCTTCTCTCTCATTTTACAGCTAAGCATTCTGTGGCTCCTTCGCACGTTGAGTCATAGAGAATCTGCCACCTGTCAGTGATGATGTCTCTCAAGTGTCAGGTAATGTCAGGAGAAAGTGGATCATGTATGCTGAAACACAGCATGTCACTTATCACACATGTCCTGTGGCATTAGATTTTCACCATGCATCAGATCTCTCGACAGCTTCAGTTGTCATCAAGCCTCAGCTCATCAGTGCTCACACAGATAGAACGCTGAGGAACATTAGTTTTGTTCTAAATCGATTGTTTCACAGTATGTACCTCTGCAAATTCACCATATTTCTTTTTCACCTGTAATATCATTTCCTTAGCAAATTCACTGATCCCCAGGTAGCAATTAGGATTTGTTTCCCAGAAAAGCCACTAGTGCTTACTATGGTCCAGGCATCTCTCTGTGTACGTGATAAGGGATGAGAATGACATTACTGTGTCTAACCTATGGGCTACAGGGATGTTAGTGTCTGATGAAATTGAGCGCTGCTGCTGCCGCCATCCGTTCAGGCTGAAATAAATGTAAAAGTGTTCTGGGATTTATATATACTTGTAGCACATAAACTGAAAAAATCTGACCATGAATAAATATAGTTTTGGGGGGGGGGTTGTAAAAAAAAAAAAAAAAAAAGAGGCTAAACCAGACAATAAATCCTGATCATGAACAAAATAAATAAATAAATTACTGCCCCCCTCCTAGTGTTGTTTATTATAGTCTCACCAATGAGGTAGCCTCATTTCTAATTGTAGGGTCTATTTACTAAGCCTTGGATGGAGATAAGGTACCAGCCAATCAGCTCCTAACTGCCATTTTTCAAACACAACCTGTGACATGGCAGTTAGGAGCTGATTGGCTGGTACTTTATCTCATTTCACTTTATATCCTTCCTTACACAGCTTAGTAAATAGATCCCTATTATTATCTATAACCAGATACAGATTTAGCGTTGCTGTGCTGCTGCGACCACTTTTTGCTGTAGTTGCATCTGCAACTTTATGCTAATGCTAGTATTAGTCCCTTCCCTGCTGTACATTTGAATGTGCAAGGACTGAAACACCCGCTTTGAGCATTTTTTTAAACTGAAATCCATAGGTCGCACCATCCAAATTTGTACCAGCCCCATGTAGGTGCATATTCTCAGTTAGAGTTTGGCCTCCAATGTTAGCAATTACGACCCGTATTCAATTAGTTACACGCCCGCCGGACTTTTTCGCCCGCCGGACTTTTCGCCTACATTGCATATTTTAGCCTCGGAAACTTATCGCGCGTGTCCCCGCGATTTGCTTAATTCAATTTCAAAAGACACGAAAACACAACCTGGCGAATGTAAACCAGGCGAAAAGTGCTGTCGGAATTGGGGAAATCAGCCTGACACCCCCGAAAAGATGCACTAACATTGGGGATCAATGTATATGCCCCCAAATAGCCCTAAAGCTATTTGGGGTACTTAAGGGGTGTCAATTTCTTCTAATTAGCACTTTCTAATTCTTCTAATTAGTCTTTGCACAAGTGGTGAAGAATAACATTAAGCTATTTTTTTTTGAGAAAATAAGTAGTCCTGTCAAATTTGGGGTACTAGAAAATGGGTGCAAGCATGGTTTAATGTCACAAAAGTAAAGTTTTAAAAAACGCCCCTGAAGCAAGCACCTGCAATCCAAAAAACACCTCACCCATACTTGCAGACCCCCCAAAAGTTTATTTCGCTAATTTTAAAGTTTGTACCCCCACTTTGCACTTTTTTGCCCCCTTTTTCTATGTCATTTTTTGGGGTGGTCCTCTTTTTTTTAGGAGTTTTTGTATGCAGTTATCCTTTGGGGGGCTGTCCCAAGGCGGCTGAGTGGTTTCCCCACCTTTGCACCCCAAAATAGCGATTTTGCACTTTTTTTCTCCACCTTTTTTGCATATTACATTGCATTGCGTTTTCGTGTACACGAAAAGAGTTTGCAATTGAATACAGAGATAAGTTTTCGCCTGGCAAAATGTCGCAATCGGCGATACTTTTTCGCTGATTCCGACTTTTTGTGACTAATTGAATATGAGCCTATGTGTCTAAATTTGCAACCAGTTCAGTGATATGTCGAAACTCTGTCATAAAGCACCCACAAGAAATTCTATCTTTGAGCACCTGAATAGCCCCCTCCTGAATGCCAAGCACATTTCCAATATATTTCTGACATTGTGTGTCTCTATCGCAACAGCGTACACACCGGGGAACAAATGCGCCATATGGGTTTGTGCACACACCCAGTAGCAAAAAAACACTCTACGAACATCTGTATTTTGTGTGAATCAGACCCACAATCTCCTTTATCCACATGTGTTTTTATTTGTCAACAACATAGGGCCTGTTTCAGCAAGGATCGTTATTGCGAATGCAATAGCGAGTACGCATGCAGTCTCAGTGCGATCATATGCTAATCCACTGTGATCGCTATGCCGTCGCAGCATAACATAAGGACGCCCACCTTACCTTACACACATCTGTAATACTTAGCAAGACTGCAAAACCATCGGTAACATCGAGTACAATGTAAGGTCAGACCTTACTCAGAAACTTCCTGTACGCACCAAGAGCTCAGGCTGTGTATGGCATCGCAGTGGATAATATATACATGCCCCTGAAACTGCATTCAAACGCACTGACACGCCTGCATTTCGACGACCACCCCCCCGTCACCACCCCCAAACAGTACTTCCTGTCATTCACTCTGCGATGGGTCTACGTGGTCTCTGCGATTGCCATCCCGATCGCAGTGGCTGGTTCGCGCACGTGCACTCTGATGCATCTGCATGCGCAGTACACAAAAATCGGCCGATTGCATGCGTATTAGAAGTTACGATCCTTGCTGAATCAGGCCCTGAGTTTCTTGTTGGAATACTTGGAATTTAAGGTAACCATTCCAAAGTACCTCTTGTTCTGGACTTTATGAGAATGTGTTTTTTTTTGTGTGTTTTATATTTGTTTTAAGATGTATTTATTTTACAATTCTGTTAATTTTTTTAAAATATTTTTTGGACATACACTTTCTTGTTTGGCCATCAGGTTTTACAACTCTAAAGTACATCAATAGTTCTTCCTCTTTTGTTATTTTGATTTCATTTTAGTATTTTAGCAGCTACTGTTGTATGCATTAATATCTCTTTGAAAAAGTATATTTGTTAGCAAAGCGTTTAATACCGATATCTATTAGACTCTACATTGCCATAAGTTATATCTAGTTGTACCAACGAAACATTAAAATATGTATGGGTGTTGGTATAAAATGCCAGAGCCTTTAGGACATTAGGAGACATCACCTACACTAGTGGTTCCCAAACTTTCACTAATCACAGCGCACTAGAGTACCCCGCATTTGTGTCATGGCACCCCTAAGCCCGAAGTTCCTTATTGAGAAATTCAGCAAAAATGAACCTAACCCTAGCGCCCGGCAGCCTAATCCTAACCCTCCCCAGTGCCTAACTCTAACCACTTACCCTCCTTCTAACCCCAACACCCACCGTCGGGATGTTGGCACTGAGATTCTGACTGGTATCGGGATTCCTCATCCCAATAACTGGGATTTAAACTACATGCCATTCAGTTATGTGGTGGTGGACATGCCATCATAAATAATAAAATTTGGTCCTGGACCACCAACCTGTGGCACTCCTGCAAGTGCCCTGCAGCACCACAGGGTGCCACGGCACCCAGCTTGGGAGCCACTGACCTAAACTATGCTACTGCACATCAGCGTAAAATGGTGTACAGTATAAATAGACTCAGACATTACACTTCTTTATCACGTCAGCTATATTAAGCACAACTGTTAATAGGAAAAGTTTCATGTATACCAAGACTATGGGCCTGATTCAGAGCCGTTCGCTATTTGTGGTCGCTCGTTTAAAAACAAGGGGTGGCTATTCAAATGATCCGTACGCACATTGCAGTCTGTTCACACCTCTAAGTCTGAACGAGCGAGCAAAACATACGCTCGTTTATTTGTTAAAAACGCCCCCTGGCCGCTCGCATCCTACGTCATGTCCGCTATTTATTAGATTAATCGAGTACATCGACCAGCGTATGAACTGCTCGCTATTCTTGTGGTTGGTGTTTGCTACCACAAATTTGCGAGCAGTTCTGGCTATAAAATAACCCAGTGACGTGGTCAATGACGCTGCTGTTTTAAATATGCACACCCATAAAACGCCCGTTTTGACCTTTAAGCACGCCTGCGTTCGGATCTCCACTCCCCATTTTCAAGCACCTTCCCCTGTTACCACCCACATACGCCTCATTCTGTCACTCAAAATAGCAGGCCCTCGCTATATTGCGTACCAACGATTTTCGGCCGCACTGACTGGTTCACGCATGCGTACTAAAAACCGTACGCATGCGCAGATGTGCAAACATCGCTCGGAACGAGCGTACTGCCGCTAACGAGCGGCTCTGAATGAGGGCCTATATTTTATAATATGCTTTAGAACCCTGAGATACTCTGTTTAACAAATAGTTCACTTAATATTGATTTCGGCAGTCTCAGAGAATAAGGCTGACATCTGCTCTCCTGAATACGCTAATATTAATCTTTAGGAGTTTGTGATTGTAATTTTAAATCCCCTCTTTTCGTATTAATATAAACCCGCACAATTCAAGAAAAGATTACAACTGTATTGCTTCTAATATGCATAACCAGTTTTTTTTACCAATTTAAATATTTTTAGAAATAAGGTTTTAAATTCTTACTGTGTTGCATCCTTCATTTTCTTACCAGCAAATATTTAACCAGTCCTAATATTATTGCTGAGCAAGGCAGAAATTAAGCTGTCTGTCTAAGATACTTTTCCAATGAAAAATCACTTTAGGGCAACATTTCAATGCCACCTTTAATATATACCCGATGATCTCATTTTCATCTCATTTTCACTTGCTAGAGAGTGAGACATGTCTGTCCAAAGAAGATTTAGAAGCATATTTATCAATATTTGCAATTCAACCCCAATAATATTGTGGCAATAAGAAATTAATTATCGGGCCAATGTTTCAGAGAACACAGGCAGAAACATGGACTCTCATCAGTGCCCACTCCTGCCGAGTGTAAGTAAAATGACCACTTATGCGTTCACTTTATTTCTTGGTATGGACCCGGTAGTCTTACTGCAAGTACAAGGCCTTCGCAATCTTGTATGTGCAAGCTGTAGTTAATGGAAAGGGATTCTGTGTGGAAATCTAAGCCATGGGCTACAAAGGTTAATGCCAGCTAAAGATGACTTTAGCTGTTGGAGCCAAGTTCTTAAATGTGTATTCTTAATTTTTACAGGAAACGTTACAAAACATCTGTTTTCTGAAGGTTACTGAAACACTGTTAATAAATAGGCCCCATGGAGACACAAACAGCTATGACTGGAAGTGTATTTCTTATAAATAAATGTAAGCAACTTGAAATGAGGAAGCCAAAGGGGTTTGCCTTAGAGGCAGTCGGAGGATGCAGGTTTTGGGGTGCCGGTTAAGTGAAGAGAATTTAAAGAATGTCTATTTCTAATCAAGAGATGGATGCTATGCCGATATTTATGCAGTTGAGTGATTATCGGTAAGCTGCGCGATTGTGCGCGTCCATAGGGTTACTCCGAAGGCCAATTGTAGAAAGATCTGATGCTGCGTCTTTGCATGCAGACGCTTGGCTTTGCAAAGGCGCCAGTGATCATCTCAATACAAATCTAGGTGTCTGCCATGTTTGCATATTTTCGCACAGCCGTTGCGTACGTATTCGAAGCCGCGGTGGCATTAGCGTACATATTTAAATCAGGCCCTGGGTGTCAACTGACTTGTCGTTAAATCTAATATTGATTCAGATTTTGAATATTTGCCTTTTGCATTCATGAAAATATTTTGGTACTAGGCATGGCAATTTGGTGCACAGTTGGTACATAGGTATCAGAACGACTAGCCACACTCCCGAGCAGCCATTTACCAAAAGTTTAAAAAGCCCCATTCCCTCCAAGCCACTTACAGGAAGTCACCCGTACACCAAGGCTGTGAACAACATCTAATACTGCAATACACTAACCACATAGTAAGGCGGAACAGTTGTTCCTACTGTAACTGTATATCATACATATCTTATGCTCAGAAGCTTCCAACTACATTGCTGCCTGAATAAAATCATTTTCAATCAGACTGAGGAGCCCTTAGAGGCATGTTTTCCTAAGGGCTTTATGCTGCCATTCGCCATATGTAGTGGCTATAATTAGGTCTTCCTTCAAATTACTCTTTAATCTCACATATTTCTCCATTATTGCAGTAAATTATTACCAACTGAATAAATGTAAAAATATATCATAGCATTCTCTAAATAGAAGTGATGGAATATGAGCAGGTGATCTTTTGTTAAATATCCACTTTATTTACTAAGTAACCAATTCATTCTCTTTCCCTGCTTTACCTTGCAGAAGTTCCGTGGCTTGAGTGATGCTAATCAGCCCAGTTAGCATGTAAAACAGCCAGGCGATCGTGCTAATCATAACAACTGTTAGTGGAACCTATGTCATTGCTCTGCAAGACAGAATTGCTGGCATGGCTAGGGGGGCATGGGGGGGGTTCAGGGCAATACAGTGAGCATAAACCTACTAATGTCTGTGGTGTGTCGCGCATATATACTGACCTCTAAATAAACTTATTTAGTTAGGAAATAAAGATATGGAGGCAATAATTGGGAGTTAAAAAGATCATCTATCTGTTGATAATAAACCAAGAACTGTATGGTGGCATAGAAAGGATGGGCCCCAGTCAGCTAAGCCCAACAATGCAAACCCGGCGACAATAATTGCATTGCAGACAGTGTCTGCCCCATGGGTGCCCTTAAAACCAATACTAACTTTCCCTTGTAAATGTATATGTAATGTTATCTGTGTGTAGAAGATGACAAGGCCTTTAAAGATGAGAAGCAAAGGTTGAAAATTGTATATAGCATATAAGAAAGATGTGCAGGAAAATTACATGACATCTGGCCAGACCCTTGGTAACCAGTCCTTAAGAGCCCTGTGTTCTATCTAGAGTCAGAGATCAAAGAAGGGTTGCTTATACCTGAGATACTCAGTCTTCAGAGGTGTGTATCCCCCCACCTAATCAGTGTATAAGTTTATTGACATAAGCCTATGAACCCAAGCTTCACAAAAGAGCTGAAGGTATAATACAAGAACTCCTGCTCAAATGACCAAGAAACCCTGAAGCTCCAGCTGGATGGACAATACACTTTGAGCTGACAAGGGTTATAATCACCCCAGTGAGGGGGGTGAGGGGGAATGCCTGGAAAAGTAGGCATAAAAATGTGACACATGGGAGGTTCACTGTTCATTCTGAGAGGCTATCGAAAGGTACAGATGATCCGGAGTTCGTCGTTGGGACTGCCTCATCCCACAAACACTTAAATTACGTGGTTTGTTTATTCCATTTTATGTTATTTCTGAACTTGCGAGTAATTGTGTGATTCCTTTTTTTACCATTATTATATTCTTGTAACTTTTTGTAACTAAGCTTTGAAGATATTCTTGAATTAAATCATTAATTCTAGTTCTGGATCTGTGTTTCTATGCTACAAGGCGTCATATGGCTCATGTTACCTATTTCTCTAAGTGTTTATAATTGTGTGTGTAGGTGGGAGCAGAAGCCTACCTTATGCTTTAGCATTACAATTTCCTTCTGCTGGTGGCAGTTACCCAGTTTATTTTACCACATAAGTGCTGAGGTAACCTGTAAAAGTCACGGGCAGTGATTCTCAGATTGGCATATCTGGAGGGTCGGGCTGCAGGACCGTAACACTAGGGTTTTTGCAGTTCTACTTTCCACCATAACTAGTCCACCCAAAAAGGTGGATTTTCTGCTCCTGCGAGAATGGTCCAGACTTCCCAAACAATCTCCATGAACGTGAGTGCATCCAGCAAGCCAAATGCTCCCAGGCTCATGATTAGCCATACTTTTCCGCCATATCAAGGCTCTAGTTACAAAACCAATGTACCGCCACCATATACCAACTTAAACTACCTGACCTATACTCTGTAACAATCTTTCCACAAAAATACAAAAGGCCATTTCTGTTAAATGCGTCCCATCTGGTCGATAGAGACATTGATAATTATAATACCGGATATGTTTTCCAGAATACCCCCATGCACCAACATAAATTTAAACACTGCATCATCAGACTTCATTCTAGCTTCATCCAAAGCACAAAATGCAAACAATATACCAAAAATGTGTGGACACTATACAAGACAAGAGGATTGTACAGAAGGGCCAAACATCCAAAATGAGACAGAGGTCTGAGATCATAGCAAGGTTCCAATCCATATATGTCCAAATACCTAGATCATTACCTGTGAAGAGAATAACCAACAACGTGGGCACTACAGTTAAGCCCTGTTGCTTCCAGCAACCTAGCTTTGAGGGACACCAAACAAAAGAGGAGATGTACTAACGGCGAAAATGCGGTACAACCCCCAAAAATGGCCGAGAGGCTTCCGAAAAGCTGGTGGCACTCCAGGATGCCCGACAAAGTATCCCGGCCAGTCTCCACCCACTCCCATAAACCTGGACCCCCCCACACCCCTACAGGGGTGGGGCGACTCTGCCCATAATGCCAGTAATGACCCCAGCCACACCCCAATAAACTGCATCTTGCACACCCCTTACCCCTGCTGTGCCGACCTGTTTGCCAGAGTGTCAGCAACTATGGCTAATATTGGATATTGCAATGAGATATTAATCAATATTATTGCATCACAAACACATTTAAAATACATAATTTGATATATATGCCCCACAGTGTGGAAAAAATAGGGATTACCAGGTTAACCAAGGAAGACATAATGCCTGAAACTGGCAAAAATAGGCATTAACATGTTAACCAAGGAAGCAGGGGCGTAACTCCCAGAGACAATGGAGACACCTGCCTCCAGGCGCCAAGCCCTGAAGGGGCTCCTTCATCTTTTGAATGTAAAGTAGCACTTGTGTGGTTCACAGAGGAAAACGAGTGTGACCACTGATCTTCCACTGCAGCTCTGCACCCGCTGCTGTTACAGCATTGATCAGTTCTGTCCTGGAAACCCTGCTAACACTTGCAATAGGGGATAGAAAGGCTTGCAAACCTTCAGCCTGAGCTGCAGCAAGGGATGGTGCACCCTCTACTGCCTGGAGACTTGAACATTCTTCCGGGGTGCCGGGAGCACCACCCAATTTTCAGGAGGCTCTTGACCATTCCCGGAAGAGTAGGCAAGCATGAATTGTATATGAGCATCTATGCCTGATTTGGCGCTGCCAAGGCTAACCTTTCAGAAGCCACAGCGAAACGCACAAAATACAAATTGTGAATACTACATATACAGGTTTGTAGTTGTACCTATGCACTTACGTTAGGAGAACTATCCCTCGGTCTTGATATGCAGGACCCTGGGGCTTGGTAGCACCGAATCAGGCAAAGACGCTCATATACAATTATACCTGATATGTAAATTATCATACACCTCTGAATTGCGTGGGTATCTCATATCTATCTATCTATCTATCTATCTATTTATCAATCTATCTCATATCTATCTATGTCATATCTATCTATCTATCTATCTATCTATCTTACATCTATCTATCTATCTATCTATCTATCTTACATCTATCTATCTATCTATCTATCTCATATCTGTCTATCTATCTATCTTACATCTATCTAATATATATCTATCTATCTTCTATCTATCTATCTATCTATCTATCTATCTACCTCATATCTGTCTATCTATCTTACATCTATCTATCTATCTATCTATCTATCTATCTATCTATTTATCTTACATCTATCTATCTATTCCTCAACTCCCCTTGGATGAGCTACCTCATGGAATGTGCAGCCAGCAGGGGATCTCAGCTAGCATCAGCAATGAAATAACTAACAGATAGAGGGTGAGATGTATCAAGCCTTGGAGAGAGCTAATGTGGAGAGCGATAAAGTGCCAAACAATCAACTCCTAACTGTCATTCTATAAGCACAGCCAGTAAAATAACAGTTAAAAGCTGAATGAATGGTACTTTATCTCTCTCCACTTTAGCTCTCGCCAAGGCTTGATACATCTTCTCCAAATTAACATTATTAGCTGCAGCTTCACAAGCAGTAGCAGCAGGGGAAACCAGTAGGGAAGATGGCCAATTAAGCTCCGCCCATATTGTGGGGGTGCACGGCTAAAATGGCGGCTGGGTCTAGCGGTAAAGTTTTGCCCAGCGGGTTCCTGCACAAGAGGGATAGCACTTGCCGCAGGCAAACTCCTGGAGAAATCCACAGGAAAAGAGAGCCCCCTTGAGGTATCAGGCACATCAGACAAGACATCAACTGGTGTGCCCTGCAAGGCCAAAGTGGGTGGGGGAGCTGACTCAAATAATGAGGTAAGAGAGCAGAGAAGGGAAAAACAGGGGGATGCGAGGAGAAACTGCATAAAGAAAGCCGAAATAGATCACAGAGAGTGAAGATGCAAGATAAAACAAACAAACATAGACCACACAGTACAATGCAATATAACAGTAACAAGGCACAAGGCCATTGACAAATCACAAGCCTGAAGCAAGAGCCATATATAACATTAACAAACCACACCCCCTAACACTAGCCATTTGGCAATAGTATAACCACCACTCAAGCCAACCAATAGCCTCGTGCTTTAATCCACTCCAGGCTTTAAGACAGCCTTCTGTTGTTCTACTTAAGGCGAGTATCCACTACCCAATTAAACAAAGCAATTGAACGACAATGACATCGTTATCGTTCAATCACTTGTTGATCAGGCACAAATCGGGCAGCTCAATGTCAAAAACGACCAGCGATGCGCGCTCCTGCTGGTCGTTTTTGACATCTATCATCGCCTGAACATGCTGTTCAATCTGCCGATAAAGACAGATTGGCCCTTTTCGGCGATGAGGGAGGGTGCCTACACTGAACGACCTATCGTTCAGTGTAGGCAGAGCTGGCCCTAGGCATAGGCATTCTAAGCAAATGCCTAGGGCACCTGGAATGCCTTGGGGGCATCCCACGGCTCTGCAGCTCCCCACCGCTGCTGTGATCGGAGCTCAGCTCCGATCAGGCAGCAGTGTACAGTGGTCAGGTGACAGCAGGGGCGGATTTGTGCCACCAGAAGATCGGGGGTATACTGTATATGTCGCGATCGGCACACAGCTGTGAATGGGGCTGCATGGGCTTATAATGGTGCTTTACGGTGGCTGGCCCCTTCCTTGGGACTGCCCACCATATCTCATGTGATGCGGATCAGTGCGGCAGCCCTGAGCTCAGGTTGAGCTGTCCTTCCCCTCCTGCACCATGACCCCCTGGTTCTCTCCCAGACCTAGCTTTGATTTCAACCCGACACCGGTTGCAGGGGCACGGAACTGGGGAGGAAAGGGACTGGTTAGCGGCTCTCATATATTTCGTAGATGCTCAATTTACTTTGTTTACAATCTGTTTTTGTTTATATAAAATTGTTAAAAAACCTGGAAGAGAGGGGGAGGGGCGGGGCATGTGTATTGTGTACTGCAGGAGCTGTGCAGACTTGACAGTGCACTGCCCCTGCCTCATTCATAGTGCCCACTCCCCTTTACAAGCCATGGCAGTACCTACTTCTCAGTCTACAGAGAAAATCAGCAACAGGTAACTGGAGGTTATGTGTGTGTGATATATGCTACTTGTGTGGTATGTATGTGTGTGTGATGTGTGCTACTTGTGTGGTATGTATGTGTGTGTGATGTGTGCTACTTGTGTGGTATGTATGTGTGTGTGATGTGTGCTACTTCTGTTGTATGTGTTTGTGTGTGATGTGTGCTACTTGTGTGGTATGTATGTGTGTGTGATGTGTGCTATGTATGTGTGTATGATGAGTGCTACTTGTGTGGTATGTATGTGTGTGTGATGTGTGCTACTTGTGTTGTATGTGTGTGTGATGTGTGCTACTTGTGTGGTATGTGTTTGTGATGTGTGCTACTTGTGTGGTATGTATGTGTGTGTGATGTGTGGTATGTATGTGTGTGTGATGTGTACAACTTGTGTGGTATGTATGTGTGTGTGATGTGTGCTACTTCTGTGGTATGTATGTGTGTGTGATTTGTGCTACTTGTGTGGTATGTATGTGTGTGTGATGTGTGCTACTTCTGTGGTATGTATGTGTGTGTGATGTGTGGTATGTATGTGTGTGTGATGTGTGCTACTTGTGTGGTATGTATGTGTGTGTGATGTGTGCTACTTCTGTGGTATGTATGTGTGTGTGATGTGTGGTATGTATGTGTGTGTGATGTGTGCTACTTGTGTGGTATGTATGTGTGTGTGATTTGTGCTGCTTGTGTGGTATGTATGTGTGTGTGATGTGTGCTACTTGTGTGGTATGTATGTGTGTGTGATGTGTGGTATGTATGTGTGTGTGATGTGTGCTACTTGTGTGGTATGTATGTGTGTGTGATTTGTGCTACTTGTGTGGTATGTGTATGTGTGTGTGATGTGTGCTACTTGTGTGGCATGTATGTGTGTGTGATGTGTGCTACTTTTGTGGTATGTATGTGTTTGTGATGTGTGCTACTTCTGTGGTATGTATGTGTGTGTGATGTGTGGTATGTATGTGTGTGTGATGTGTTCTACTTGTGTGGTATGTATGTGTGTGTGATTTGTGCTACTTGTGTGGTATGTATGTGTGTGTGATGTGTGCTACTTGTGTTGTATGTGTGTGTGATGTGTGCTACTTGTGTGGTTTGTATGTGTTTGTGATGTGTGCTACTTGTGTGGTATGTTTGTGTGTGTGTGTGATGTGTGCTACTTGTGTGGTATGTATGCGTGTGTGTGTGATGTGTGCTACTTGTGTGGTTTGTATGTGTTTGTGATGTGTGCTACTTGTGTGGTTTGTATGTGTGTGTGATGTGTGCTACTTGTGTGGTATGTATGCGTGTGTGTGTGATGTGTGCTACTTCTGTGGTATGTATGTGTGTGTGATTTGTGCTACTTGTGTGGTATGTATGTGTGTGTGATGTGTGCTACTTCTGTGGTATGTATGTGTGTGTGATGTGTGGTATGTATGTGTGTGTGATGTGTGCTACTTCTGTGGTATGTATGTGTGTGTGATTTGTGCTACTTGTGTGGTATGTATGTGTGTGTGATGTGTGCTACTTGTGTGGTATGTATGTGTGTGTGATGTGTGGTATGTATGTGTGTGTGATGTGTGCTACTTGTGTGGTATGTATGTGTGTGTGATTTGTGCTACTTGTGTGGTATGTGTATGTGTGTGTGATGTGTGCTACTTGTGTGGCATGTATGTGTGTGTGATTTGTGCTACTTGTGTGGTATGTATGTGTGATGTGTGGTATGTATGTGTGTGTGTGATGTGTGCTACTTGTGTGGTATGTATGTGTGTGTGATTTGTGCTACTTGTGTGGTATGTATGTGTGTGTGATGTGTGCTACTTGTGTGGTATGTATGTGTGTGTGATTTGTGCTACTTGTGTGGTATGTATGTGTGTGTGATGTGTGGTAGGTATGTGTGTGTGATGTGTGCTACTTGTGTGGTATTTATGTGTGTGATTTGTGCTACTTGTGTGGTATGTATGTGTGTGTGATGTGTGCTACTTGTGTGGTATGTATGTGTGTGTGATTTGTACTATATATGTGTGTGTGTGTGTGTGATGTGTGCTACTTGAGTGGCATATATGTGTGTGTGTGTGTGTGTGTGTGTGTGTGTGTGTGTGTGTGTGTGTGTGTGTGTGATGTGTGCTATGTGTGTGTGATGTGTGCTACTTGTGTGATATGTATGTGTGTGTGATGTGTGCTGCTTGTGTGGTATGTATGTGTGTGTGTGATGTGTGCTATATATGTCTGTGTGTGATGTGTGTTACTTGAGTAGCATATATGTGTGTGTGTGTGTGATGTGTGCTACTTGTGTGGTATATATGTGTGTGTGATGTGTACTACTTGTGTGGTATGTATGTGTGTGTGATGTGTGTGTTAATAGGTAAACGTCTGGTACATTTTGTGCTCTAATATTTAATTGCATGCAAACAAATGGGGTTAGTTTCGTTATTTACATCCACAAAACCACTTTGGTAACTTTATGAGAATATCATCTGATTTAGAGCAACTTTGTCGTGACTCATTTGTTTTATACCCTTAATTTATACTGTAAATTCAACAAATTATAATGAAAATAACTTATCTATAACTGTTAAATCTGCAGCTATTTTTAAATTGTTTTAATAGTTCTACAATGTAAAATATATAAAGAATTTGTTTTTTAAAAAAAACAGTTTGTTACTAAATAAGGTTGATCTTTGTATAGTTATCACATCCAGGACAGCTACATCAGCAGCAATTGATGACCTCCACCATCCTGTATCTCTCTAAGGGCGGGATGTACTAAGCATCGCTTCTGCAATACGGTACATCCCCCCTGACTTCGGGTACATTCCGCGGTTCATATCGCGGTATGTACCAAGAATTTTGCAAAGGACAGCTCTCCCGATAAGAGCCGTCCTTTGCGATGCTGCCGATGCTATGTTTAACACCCAGAAGTCCTTCTGCGCAGAAGGCCGCAGGGGCTCATAAGAGGGATCCGATCGGGTCCCTCCCAGCCAGGAGCATCCCGATAAGAAGCCCATAGGCTTCTATTGGGTAACGCCACCTGAAGGTGGAGTTACCTAGCGTGGTGAAGCACCAGAATGCATCGCATTCCAGGTGCCTAGTACATTCGGTGAATGCGGTAAAACCCCCCAAGAACTGCATTTTTACCTTTAGTACATCCCACCCTCACTCCCTGGATAACTGTTATCTGTCCCCAGCTCAATGTAATACTTATACCTCTTCCACTTATCTTCTACTGTATCAGGGAGGCTGGAGGGGCCCAAATACATTGCAATACTAGGCCCCAAGATTTCGCCAGACCTGACTGTGCCACATAGTTAAGTGACAGTCATATTTAACAGATAGATAGATAGATAGATAGATAGATAGATAGATAGATAGATAGATAGATAGATTGAGAGAGAGAGAGAGAGAGAGAGAACGGAGTTAGTATAGTATGATAAAAGCACAATGGGTTACCGTATATACTCGAGTATAAGCCGAGTTTTTCAGCGCAAAAAATGTGCTGATAAAGTACCCCCTCGGCATATACTCGAGTCAAGTGTAGCGCTGACCGGACGGAGTTCGGTCAGCGCTACACACTGCCAAACACACAGCCGCCGGAGCCGGCAGCTGCATGTTTGGTGTAATCAGCAGCCGCTGAGAGTCTGTCAGACTCTCAGCGGCTGCTGCTGCTCCCACTGCGGGAGCCATCTTCCGGCTCCCGCAGTGGGTGATGGGAGACACGTCGTCATGATGACGTCTCTCCTATGCAAAGCGGCCGGAGGAGCGGATATCGGCGGGACCAGGAGCGGGAGTTTCAGGTAAGTAATTTTTTTTTTTTATTCTTATCACGTCTCTCTCTACTGGGGGGGGACTACAGGGGGCACTACCAGGGGGCGATTACTACAGGGGGCATTATCAGGGGGCGATTACTACAGGGGGCACTAAAAGGGGGGATTACCACTGGGGGAACTACCAGGGGGGGATTACTACAGGGGGCACTACCAGGGGGGGATTACTACAGGGGGGGATTACTACAGGGGGCACTAAAAGGGGGATTACCACTGGGGGAACTACCAGGGGGGGATTACTACAGGGGGCACTACCAGGGGGGGATTACTACAGGGGGGGATTACCACTGGGGGAACTACCAGGGGAGGATTACTACAGGGGCACTACCAGTGGGGGATTACTACAGGGGGCACTAAAAGGGGGGATTACTACTGGGGGCACAACCAGGGGGAATTACTACTGGGGGCACTGCCAGCTGCTGCCATTTTCCACACTAGGCTTATACTCGAGTCAATAAGTTTTCCCAGTTTTTTGTGGTAAAAGTAGGTACCTCGGCTTATATTCGGGTCGGCTTATACTCGAGTATATACGGTACTTGTTACTTAGGATAAATCATGTATTTCACAAAAATTAAGAACTGGCATATCAGGGGTAAGCAAGCCTGTTTGTAGAAAGTGCGTCCAGAGGATAAAAGCTGGTTCATGGTTTGAAAACTGTGACAGCAATTTCTACTAACAGGCTTGATTGCCCCCAACATGACACTTTTTAGTTTTCTGATGTACATGTAATATATCCTTAGTTACCTATTGTGCTTTTAACATACTACATTATCTGCGTCCCCTATTTCTTTTTGTCTTTGATATTATATGTTATATTATTTGAGGAAGGGTAAAGAGAAGAGCTGTGGTTGACATCGTTACTGGACATTATACTGGACTCAAAGATTACCGGTTGGCCATCTTTAGAGGGTCTGAGCGATACGGTTTCCAATGTCGGCAAAGGGGAACTGGTAGCAGCTTTTCCCGGCTTCAGCGAAGCCTTCCATGCACTGCCGGGTCCCCGCTGAGTGAAAGTGACATGCGCGTGACACAGAAGCCCATCGCTGGCAGCAATAGGCTGCCAGCAACAGAAGAGAAGACACAGCTGAGGAGGGAAATCCTTGCCGGACCAATGATATATATTAGTTAGTATCACTGTGACACTGAACAAAATATGCCACTGGTAATAGGTTATGAAAATAAATGAAAAGAAAATTCTTAAAATTTTTTGGTGTGCCTTCTTTTCCATAGAGTATTTTTTTCAGATTTTTTTTTTTTGTAAATACTGGGTCACTGTGGTGGTCCATGGTTGTGTACCCCAATGCTGACTATATAAGGCTATGTGAGTGCAACCGTGTAGAATAACACTGCATTGACTGAGCAGTTTTGTTACCTGTTTATATAATATCACTGGCGTCGACGTATAAATACTTAAGTTGAGAATACACTAAACGACATGTGTACCCAGCGATGCGACATATGACCCCCCTGCCGATGGTCCGTACACACTGGGCTATCTGCCGATATGCTGGCCCCCGCCGCATAGAGCTGCATGGGATCGTCAGCCGCATCGCCTTATTGGATTGCAAGTACAAAAGATCAGGCAAAGCGGCTGATGACCCCACGGGAGCGTGCAATGCATGATATAGAGCATACACACTGGACAATTTTAACGATTTGTCGTTCAGATGCATCGGAATCGGCCAAATTGTTAACAAAATCGTCTAGCGTGTAGGGGCCTTAAGATTGGAGGTGGGATTATGCACTAGGGGGCACCATCTAAAATCTTGCCTAGGGCACCAATTTGGCTAGGGCCGGCTCTGAGTGTAAGTACAGCACACACTGTGAAACGACTGCACGATTACAATGTCGTAATCGTGCAGTCGTTTCACAGTCTGCTAGTGGATACGCACCTTTACCGTGTATGTAACAAATGAGCATATTTTACATACTTAAGAGGTCCTCTTTAAGCAAGGAGTATCTTAGAGTGTTAGCACTGCAGTAGTTGTAAGCACCCTTGAGGCTTGAGCCTATATACTTTATATTTGTATATTTTATACAGATGTGGTAAACTTTAAATTGACATTTAACATGGCATTCATTTCAGTGGCACATCATTGGCATCTGAAAAAACACAAAGCAACAGAAATGTACATACAAAATGCAAACACCCTGTTATAAAAAATACTGTGATTGCAAAATGTAATGAGAAAGGATTTTGGGTCTGATTCAAAGCCGCTCGTAAGCGGCCGCTCGTTCACTTAGAGCGATGTTTGCCCAACTGCGCATGTGTAGGGATCGTAATACGCATGCGCGAACCAGTCAGTGCGCCGAAAATCGTTTGTTCGCTAAATAGCGAATGCCTGCTATTTTCAGTGACAGGAGGAGACGTATGTGGGTGGTAACAGGGGAAGGTTCTTGAAAACGGGGAGTGGAGATCCGAACGCAGGCGTGCTTAAAGGTCAAAACGGGTGTTTTAAGGTTGTGCATAATTAATACAGCAGCGTCATTGACCACGTCACTGGGTTATTTTATAGCCAGAACTGCTCGCAAGATTGTGGTAGCAAAAACCAACCACAAGAATAGCGAGCAGCTCATACGCTGGTCGATGTACTCGATTAATCTAATAAATAGCGGACATGACGTAGGATGCGAGCGGCCAGGGGGCGTATTTTTAAAAAAAACTACCGCAAGTTTTGGTCGCTCGTTCAGACATAGAGGCGTGAACAGACCGCAAAGAGCGAACGGTTCATTTGAATAGCCAGCCCTATTTTCTGGACGAACAACCGCAAATAGCGTCCGGCTCTGAATCAGGCCCTTAATCCCAATACCTTCGAAAATACTAAACTAAACTAATCTAAGGGCATCACGCTTAAATAGGGATGAGCTTGTTTGTTAACATGCTGTACTACTAAAAAAAGGACTCCAGTCTTACCCTGTGTTAATCGTTACAACCAGGCTAGCACTAACATCAACAAAATTTCAGGGAAAATCTCAAAACTGGTGTTGTCGCATCTGATGCAATCACACCAGGGAAGTGGTTAAAAATGATCAAATATCTATTAAAACAGATGACTAAAATAGGTAGTTGTTGCTGAAACACTGTTTGATTGCATCATGTAGGTCACTCTTGCAGAGAAGAATAACATAGTACTTTGTTTTTGTAATTTATCCAGAGTCCCAGCTTTTTTGGAATAGATTGTTTCTCTGCCTCTTGCTGTTTTTGTAATAAAGCATAAAAGCATAACAGTTCTGTAGTGCCTATACATATTACTTGCCCAATTTACTATGTGTTTGCAGACAAACAGAAAACCATAAATAAAGACATAATTTACAGCACAGCACTCATATGGTGCTGGGGATGCTTACAAGGCTCAATAGTGTCTATGTACTAAGGCCCTCATTCAGAGCCGCTCGCTATTTGCGGTCGTTCGTTCTAAAACAAGGGGTGGCTATTCAAATGAACCGTTCGCTCATTGCGGTCTGTTCACGCCTCTAAGTCTGAACGAGCAAGCAAAACTTGCGGTTGTTATTTTGAAAAATACGCCCCCTTGCCGCTCGCACCATACGTCATGTCCGCTATTTATTAGATTAATCGAGTACATCGAACAGCGTATGAACTGCTCGCTATTCTTGTGGTTGGTTTTTTCAACCGCTATTTAGCGAGCAGTTCAGAGTAAAAAAAAACAAGTGACGTGGTCAATGACGCTGCTTTATTAATTATGCACTCCCTTAAAACGCCCGTTTTGACCTTTAAGCACGATTGCGTTCTAATTCCACTCCCCGGTTTTAAAGCACCTTCCCCTGTTACCACCCACATACGCCTCCTTCTGTCACTCAAAATAGCAGGCATTCGCTATATAGCGAGCACACGATTTTCAGTCGCACTGACTGGTTCGCGCATGCGTATTACAATCCGTATGCATGCGCAGTTGTGCGAACATCGCTCAGTGCGAACGAGCGGCCGCTTACGAGCGGCTCTGAATGAGGGCCTAAGTCTTGGAGAGAGATAAAGTGGATGATGATAAAGTACCAACCAATCAGCTCATGTCATTTTTCAAACACAGCCGGTAAGGTGATAGTTAGGAGCTGATTGGTTGGTACTTTCACTTCATCCACTAGATCTTGAGGCTTAGTACATAGACCCTAATATACTTAATAAGTTCAGAGAACAATTCAGAAATAGAGCTGCAATTTTGGCAATAGGGCTGATTATTTATTGTGGTGATTAAAAAAATAATTTAAGAATATTAATATTACTGAGGCAGCCATGCGTTACTGTGTTATCATGGTGATACTGACCTTAAGAGGTAAGAATTAACTTTTTGTCAGTCTGTAGTGCACATATACCGTATGAGCTGCCTGGGCCAAAACTGGGATTTCAGTTCCAACAATGTGGAAAAATTGTAAACAAAAGTAAAAAAAAAATAAAACCTTTTTAAAATAAAAAAAGAATAAAGACTAAGATGCTTCAAAGAATAAAGCATTTTTTTTATTGTTTGAATATGTTATAACTTATATTATATTTGAATAACTTATAACACACCTGAACTTTAGGGTTCCATGTCGTACCAAGTCCTGGCTCGGGTCTTCTCTCCAAGTTCAGAACTTGGATCTAAACATCGGATCTCACGTAATTTAGATTGCATTTAAGACACTCCCTCGTGATTTCAGGGGCTGTGAGGTGGTCAAGATTGTTATAAGTACACAACTGGTATTGCATCAATACAAGCACTTGGCAAATAGGTTTCCCCATGCAAAAGTAAAATGTTACCATTCCCAGGACGGGATGCCCTATGCTGAAAAATGTGGTCAAACCTCCGAAAATGTTGTTTTTGGGGGATTGACTACATTTTCCATATCGGAGCTTGGACCCGATAGGCACCGCCATATATAGATGGCGTTGCCTAATAGCTGCCTATGGGCTTCTTTTCTGGAAACTTCCCTCCCAGGGTCCCCTGTGGCTCACGCATTGGCTGGCCGACAGCCGAACATGTGCAGAGGGGATCCCGGGTTATAAACCCAGGGGTCTCGGTACTGCAAAGGACAGCTCTTATTGGGAAAGCTGTCCTTTGCGAAAATCATCATGCATACAGCATTACTAAATGCCAGTATACATGCGATGGTTGGCGGGGACATTGCCAGTGTATACTCACGTTTTTCACCCTTCTAGAAATCTGCCCCAACGTCTGTAGCAGCAACACCATCAAACAAGAGATTTCTTGTTACTTTAAGATAGCCACTTTCATATCAATAAGTTTTAAATGGTAGATCAATGACACATTCGAATTCAAAATATTTGTTTTATATTAGCGAGCAATAATTTATACCCCAAAAAATAAGAGTAGTTATTCACATAAACAATGGGGTTTACCCACTAACCTGCACAGACTTAGGGCTATGTAGGAAATGGATATGGAACATGTGAGGTTAACTGGGGAAACTGAGTCATTAATACAGTTTTGTAAGTGTGCTCATTAGTCTCAGAAGATAATTGGATTATGGCACTGAGATCTGTAGCCTACTCCCTGCACACACATGCTAGATTCAAGAGGATTTTAGAAGAATAATTATTTAACATTGTGGTCTGAGTTGTTGAGATGTAAAGAACTGAGTAGGGATTTCTGTTCTGTTTCATGCTCAAGCAATGACTGGCAGGACATAGAGCAACCAGAGAAGATAAAATGTGAAGATGAAAAAGTGCGATCACACGCATTAATTCATGTCACCTAATTTTACATTTAAGCATTGTAGTGTGACTTTTCCTGCCCTTGTATAATGTACAGCAACACATCAGAGAGCTGAGAAAAGCAGCCTATGTATGACTGTACACAGCATTGCGTGCTTATCAGGGGTTGAAGTGGGTAGGAAAGGGGTGGAACTGAGGACCCAATTCAGACCGGCTCGCTAGGAAGCGTTCGCACGCATCCAGCCGATTTTTGCATTGTGCGCGTGTGTACGCATCACAATGCACGTGCGCAAACCAGTGCGAGCGATCAGGAAGTGTACGCTCGCCGCGCATAGACTGCCCAGTTAAGTGAGTGACAGGAGAAGCCTTTTGTGGGTGGTGACAGGGGCTGGCCACTAGAAACGGGGAGTGGAGGTGCGAACGCAGACATGCCTGAGCGTCTTAACGCCGTTTCAGAGGCGTGCATAATTAACAGGCAGCGTCATAGTACACGTCACTTGGTTGTATTTCACACTGAAGTGATCGCAGTGCTTGCAGTAGGGTATAGTCAACCACAAGTGCTGCGTTCGCTTCCGATGGTACTCGATATACCGATGGTTGCATACACATCCTGGAGATGACGTGCACAAGTGGGCATCTTAAGAAGGGCTGGTGGGCGTCTGCATACACAGAGCGATCACACACCAAGACATAGTGGGCGTGCTAATGCCTTGCCGTGCGATCGCCTGCCATGCTTGGAGTGTGCCGGATTTGCATACGCTGGGTGCGTGCGAACGCATCTAGTGAGAGGGTCTGAATCGAGCCTTGAGTTCCGTCACTTCTAGTGGTAGATGGAACTAGTTCCACCTCCACCAAGTCCCTTCACAGAAGTCGTACAGACAGAGAGCCACACACTGTCTGCCTAGGGATAGTCAATTCCTTCAGCGAAACCAGCATATAGGTAAGGAAAGAATCGAGCGAGGCACGGCAGAAATATAACACCGATGATCTAGAATTTTTTTTTTTCTTTTTAAGTGATCTAACATTGCAGTCTCACCTGATGGCAGAAATGCTAAAAAAAAGCATCTAAAATGTGTTTCACACTAGCGTGGCGGGGGTGGGGGGGGGGTGAGGAGCAGTCGGCGGGAAAGATGAGTTCCACCACCCCCCCAGGACCACTTTAAGCCCTGGTAGTTATGAATCTTTAAGATTTTGGGGTATTTTATTTATTTGACTAAAACATTCTTTGAATAACATTACATGCTTAGATTTTAATGTCGTACAGTGTATAATAATGCACAGTTATTTTCCATTTTCACATGGACTGGAGCCATTTGTGTGCATTGTGGTAATTTGACTTGGATACAAAACTTAGTAAATAACAAAACAGGAAGTTTGAGTCACTGGAAAATTTACAGCAGTGCAAATACTGTTCTGTGTCCTAGTTTTAAACTTATTTGTAAAGTTGTTTAAGACTTTAAGATAGGGGTGGGCAATAAGTGGCCCCCCAGCTGTTGTAGAACTACACATCTCAGCATGCCCTACTACAGTTTTGCTCTTTGGCCATGCTAAATCTGTTGCAAGGCATGCTTGGATGTGTAGTACAACAGCTGGGGGGGCCTCTTATTACACCCCACCGCTTTAAGACTGCAGTGGTGCATAGTCTTATTAGGAAGTGTTGGGTGGATTGGATGTTCCATGCTAGAAGTGGACTACAGGTAGCAATATAAGGCAAGGGGGTAGATTTACTGGACAGCAGCCTTTCAAAACTGACAATTAACTGTTATTGCCCACAGAATTTAAAACAGCAATACTCTAAAGTACCAAACCAGATGTGTTTTGTACTTGATAGTATTGCTTAATAGTATTGCTGCTCTAAATGTTGTGGACAAAAAAATCTGATAATTTGTAGCTTTGAAAAGTCGCCATCTATAAAATAAACCCCAAGATGTTTGCATGAGCCCCCAGATGTGAGTATTGCTCATGTAGAGAATATTACCAGTTTAGTAGGCGGCTGAAAAGTTTTTTTACCAAAGCAAAATTACCTGATTTTTATTTTTACTCTTCCTGAGAAATGGAATAACTTTTCCAGAGAATCCTTATGTAACATCTAGACACAACAATGTTCATGTTCATTTACTGTATATACCGAATACACAGAGCCGGATTAAGGCTTGTGGGGGCCCTGGGGCAACTAAATTGTAGGGGCCCCCACCAAGCCACACGGAGCCTACTCCATCCACCCCACCAACCACACGGAGCCTAATCGTACTCCTCCCCACGTGTGTGTTAAACACACACACACACACATATATATATATATATATATAATATATATGTAGCAAACATATATATTATATATATAACATACTAACACACACATATGTAGCATACACACACATAAACAAATACAAACACACATATACATACACAGTATACACACACTAACACATATATACACATTAGCACATGCATACACATATATACACACATACTGTATATACAATAGCACATACACATATATACTGTATACACACAAACACAGTACACAGACACTTACTTGTATCCAGCAGCTGCAGGTTGCCAATGGGGGTAGGCACCTCACGTCTTTAGGCTCCGCCCCTCAAGGCGTAATGCCGCGATTTGCGGGTGATGTGGGGGGCAGGGCTTGTCGTATTGGCCCCGCCCCCATTGAGGCCGGTGAAGAAGGGAATTGGTCCATCAGGGGGGTTTCTAGGTACTCAGAAACCCCCCCTGTGTGCTCAAGTGTGGGGACCCCTCTGTGTGTGGGGGCCCCAGGACGACCACCCCAGTCGCCCCCCCCTCCCTTAATCCTGCCCCGCGAATACAGTATTTCATATGTGTCATATGAGGGCTGGACTAAATGCCAGAAGGGCCGATGGCCAGATGGGCCAGTCCAGTGTTAAACCCTGACCGAGCAGCTCCACCTCCCGGCGCTCTGCTCATCCGGGATTCTAAAAGATAGGGGCGTGCCGTGAGGCCAAGCCCCCATGACTCGCAGCACGCCCCAGTAAGCTGTAACCACACCCCTTTTGTGATGAGGCCACACCCCTTTTTGCGGGCACGTGTGTGCAGGGGGATTGCCAGGGCTGATTAGCAGCCCCAGTCCGTCCCGGTGTCATATACAGAACATAATAGTATATTTGGGTAAAAATACATACTGTAATGTTGTACTAATGTATATGTTTTACAGATCATGGCATATGGCTATACCTGGTGCAAGAATATGCCGTATGTGACGCTACAGTTCCTAAGTTCCATTAACCACTTGCCTTGCATGGTGGCATCATTTGCGACCATGCCAGGCTGCGCTTTAACTGTATAGTAGGCGGCTGCCAGAAGATAATCTTTCAGAAGCTGCCAATAGCAGAGGGACCTCAGGGTCTCTCTGCATCCCTACACCCTCCCCCATTGTCTGCAGTGCTGACGATCACTGCTGATTGGTCAGCATGGCAGGACCCCCCAACCAACGGCCGTAGAGAAGAGCAGCCGCCGGG
The DNA here is from genome assembly GCA_031769625.1 of Taudactylus pleione. Classification (NCBI taxonomy): domain Eukaryota; kingdom Metazoa; phylum Chordata; class Amphibia; order Anura; family Myobatrachidae; genus Taudactylus; species Taudactylus pleione. The sequence goes on from JAUIMM010000670.1 coordinate 5,507,857, forward strand.
GAAATGTAAATTAACACCCTCAGCCCCCCAGTTTGTGGCTACCAGCTGCCCAGAGGAGCAGCTGTTGGGGAAATCAATGTCGTAATGCTCACGATGTTCAATAGTAATCACTCTATCCTGACACATAAGAGAACATCACTTCCCAACTAGCCCCCATAGATCAGTCATGTCTTAACAACAAACAAACTGATATTAAAATATCTCCAAAAATAAATTTGAAATTTATAACAAGATTTTGACAAGTGCCCCCTTTATTTATGGTCTCACATTACTAATAATGTAGTTCAAGTATTCACAGATACCACTGTATGTGTAAGCACTGTAGTGATCCAGCAAAACTGTTGCCAAAGATACCACAATACCGCCTGCACTCTGAACCTGAGGAGGGTATAACACCAGTGGCACAGTCCTTATTACCTCAGGGAGTTTTAGCTGTTGGGGCAGCACGATTTGCATAGTAGTCAGCATTGCTGCCTCACTGCACTGAGGTCTTAGGCTCGATTTCCACCAAGGGTGGAGGTTGTCTGTCTGCTCTGTGTTTGCATGGGGTTACTAAAGGTGCTCTATTTTCCTCTCATAATCCAAAAACATATTGGTAGGTGTACATGTGATAGGCAATATAGATTGTAAGATCTGTCTAGGAGCAGCTGGGGCTGTTTGCAGCTGGGGTTAAAAGCACCAAGTGTTAAATGCACAAAGTGTACTAACATAAGTTAATCAAACAATTATCCTGCATGAATATGGACTAATCATCTGTTTATTTCATTTCATCCCTCAGGTACGTGACTGTCCCATCCTGCTTATTGCACCTATATTCTGCATAGAACTTCATGCTTGCAATTGTGTGTGGATTTAATGTACGTGACTGTCCCATCCTGCTTATTGCACCTATATTCTGCATAGAACTTCATGCTTGCAATTGTGTGTGGATTTAATGTACGTGACTGTCCCAACCTGCTTATTGCACCTATATTCTGCATAGAACTTCATGCTTGCAATTGTGTGTGGATTTAATGTACGTGACTGTCCCATCCTGCTTATTGCACCTATATTCTGCATAGAACTTCATGCTTGCAATTGTGTGTGGATTTAATGTACGTGACTGTCCCATCCTGCTTATTGCACCTATATTCTGCATAGAACTTCATGCTTGCAATTGTGTGTGGATTTAATGTATGTGACTGTCCTATCCTGCTTATTGCACCTATATTCTGCATAGAACTTCATGCTTGCAATTGTGTGTGGATTTAATGTACGTGACTGTCCCAACCTGCTTATTGCACCTATATTCTGCATAGAACTTCATGCTTGCAATTGTGTGTGGATTTAATGTACGTGACTGTCCCATCCTGCTTATTGCACCTATATTCTGCATAGAACTTCATGCTTGCAATTGTGTGTGGATTTAATGTACGTGACTGTCTCTCTTGCATAGATTTTTATTTTACTTTTTTTTTCCTGTATAGTCTGTATTGGTCAGTGAAACATAGTTTATGGTATATATCTGGCCTGGTTTATGCTCCAACTCAGAGCAAGTTATCTCCTTTGATCTTGCTGACCAATTGAGTCAGCTGTAGCCTGTCCTAATCAAGAGATACCACTCCTTATATTCAGTCTAGGGGCAGCTGGGGTTAAATGCACAAAGTGTACTAACATAACAGTTAATCAAACAGTTGAACAAACATTGACCAACATCTAAGGTAATTTCAGATTAAGAAACAGATTGCTTTAAAATTTGTCTAAAAATAACAAACCTAAAATTCACCATGTACTACACATTTCTTTTTATCAAGTCCCTCCTTTGTATTTTCTCTAAGGATATAACATCCCTAACTCTCCCTGCATCTCCCCTCTCTGGGCACACTGCCGCCCTATTGAGTCACTCACCTCCTCTAAAAACTAATGAGCTTTCTTTTCATCAAAAATTGACAATTACAGCCTCATTGTGTCACTATAAAAAACTTTTACACACCTACAACTATATCTACTTCTCCATCCTCCTGCTTTTATTATCTGGTGACATATCACCAAATCCAGGCCCCACACACATACAGCGGATTTACTATGGAATAAATATCCTGCAAACATCACATGTCTCCCATCACCCTCCAAATCAATAAATGTGCCTTATAGAATTCACAATTGATCACAACTTATTATTTTACATCTGAACATCTCTTTACAGTAACTACTTTCACCAATTTCTACATTTACCTGAGACTGCTGGTTCACATGTTAACCAAACTCTCTAAATAGCCCTTCATGAAGTCGCTTCAGCCACCCGTCAGACTTCACGTAAACTGATATAACAGCCATGGCTTTCCACAGACGCCTACAAATACTGCCTCTTAAAGTAGAATGTCAGTGGCGTAAATCTTAATTCAAATGACTTCCTCACATACTGTAAAATAGGAATCCACCCATCTGTCATCCTAACCCTCTGTCCCATGCTCACTGTCTACATCTACCCCATCTGTGTCACCCCTGTCTGTTTGCCCATCTCCTTTAGAATGTAAGCTCTCACGAGCAGGGCCCTCTATCCTCTTGTGCTTATCCTTTCTTTACTTATACTATCTGCTCTATACTCAAAAGCACCTAACCCGTGACTTTTGCCATCCTGCTTCTGTTGCAGTAATGTTTATATACCATGTACTTGTCTTGTAGTGTCTTAAACTGTATGACACTGTTTTCTTGTTCTGCTCAACTGTTTATGTACTATGTTTCTGTACTATGTAAGGCGCTGCGGAACCCTTGTGGCGCCATATAAATAAAGGATAATAATAATAATAATCCGCTGAGGCAGGGACTGATGTGAAAGACTAAAATATTCCCTGTAAAGGGCTGTGGAAAATGTGGATGCTATGTAAGTAGCTGTTAATAAATAATAAATAGTTCTTGTATGATGCACATGTGACTCACTTATCAATCAAGAAGTCATGCAAGGACACTTACAGATTTGTTCAGGATCTTAGAGTGATCAATACTGTTATCATACCCATTTTCCCATAGTACCCAATCCAGGGACCATTACCACAATTCTAGCTTTTAATGCTTTCTTTCTGATGTACTGTACATGCAAAGGTATCAATACAACTTAAGTAATCAGTCATATGGGCCAATGCATCACTCCTACACTACTTTAACAGATCTCAGAGGTAGACATAAATGAGTTTGTCCTTCCCAAAATACCATTCTAGATGTCGTTTTGTTCGAGACACTTGTATAGAAAGATTTTACAGTAATATATCCCGAAAACTCCCAGTTCTTTCCTCAGCATGGAAGACCATTGTTGCAAGGGGATCGGTATGCCGATCAGTTGCCGGTCTTCCCGATTGCCGGAAGACCTGCAACTGAAGATCCCAACAGGTGAGTATTTTCACTATAACTAACCTTTCCCCCACCCTAACCCTCCCTTATGGGTGCCTAAACCTAACCTTTCCCCTAAGTGCCTCACCCTAACCCCCCTGTAAGTGTCTAAACCTAATCCCCCCTTCCCCACAGCCTAAACCTAAGTCTCCCGGGGGGTGCCTAACCCTAACCCCCCGCTTCCCCTAGCCTAACCCTAACCCTCCCGGGTTGGTGCATAACCCTAAGTCTCCCCCTGGGAGCCCCTAACCTAACCCCCCCCCCCCACGGCTGTCCGCACCCGCCGCCCGGCTTACCACCATACAGTATGCCGGGCATCGGGCTCCCGGCGTAGGTAAAATGACAGGCACCAGGATTTCGATGCCTGTCATTAGACCCCTGCCGGGATTAGACAATCGGGAACCCAGAGGTCGGCATTTCGACCATCGGCTTCCTGACTGCATCCTTTTGCAAGTGTATGCAATACTAACTATGCCCCTACAATCAAACCCTTTTTAAAAGTTTATGTGGATGGATGTACCTGTATCCTTTTCTTGGGAACTAGAAAAAATAAATTCATACTGTTAAGGAAGTAAAGTACCAGTGCTCCAGCTTTAGTCACTTTCTGTCATGTCATTTAGCATTAGAAGTTCTGAAATGGAAACATGGGGACATAGAACCATCTACAGCTGTCTTTTATGGAAGTTGTAACAGGTGCCATGATGTTGGTAGAAGCCTATGCTAATTTTTCCTGCTACTGTATTTCATCTACTTCTCAGGATTAAAATGCACACCTTTAAGCCCTGAGGCTTACTGAGACTTTTATTTCCTACCTCCTGCAGGTTTCTATTTCCACATGCTCTGTATGTGATCCTATATTACTGTTGCCATCATTGCATGAGCAGGTACAATATACACTCAGTTCATCTCACACATTTGTCAAGGATAGAGCTTAAGGACATTTCTCAGCAAAATCTTGACTTAATTTTGTATGTTGATTTTTCTTCTCTCTGGGTTTGCTGTATATTCCCAGCACAAAGTAGTCTAGTGTCATTTCTAAAACATCTTTTTTTGAATCCTTTTGTTAATTTTACAAGGATTAATTAATATTCTAAATACCTTTATGGATAATATGTTTCATTAAACTCAATACTTAAGTCAGACTAATTGTTGAGTTTGTGTCATGCACCAATTTCATCTAAAGGCGTCACAACATTGATATCATTCACATCTCCAGACTATTGCCAACACTCTTCAAAGAGTGAATAGGGAGTTCTTTGATAGGCACCAGAAGGATTGGCTTCAGCTATTGAAGAATATAAAACCTCCCAAAAGAGCTGTCAAGGATACAAGAAAAATAAAGTGTCTCCAGTGCAGTCAAGGATCTCTGTTTGCCAAAGTATATTTGTAAATCCTTGTAAGATTATGATCAATTGAGTACCGTGGTTAATTGATGAGGAGGTTTTTCTACGGTGATGATTTAATTGGAACCCTAATCAAAAACAGTTTTTATCCTAAATCCTAAATCTAGTAAGCTATGTGTATAAAAGTGTCCAAATTGATATTCAGGTTTAAATTATCATTTATTTCTAAAATAATGTCAAAATGAATTCCCCTTATTTACCATACAGTGAATACATTTGGTCATTCATATAATAACACATCAAATAATTTAACAGTGTCAGATTTGAGTGTTACAAAATAAAAAATAAAACCAGACTGATGAGGTGGACCTGTTATGTGAAATGCGTAGAGCTACTGATGTGAGATTTATCTTGTACATTCAGTTTTCATTTTATCCATTATTTTTTATATTTTTGGTCTTCATGATTTTTATGTGTTCCAAATAATTCATTTAATATATTTTTATAAGATTTTTATTGGTATTTTTTAACACTCAAATCTGACACTGTTAAATTATTTGATGTGTTATAACTTATTATATGAACTACCAAAGGTATTCACTGTATGGAATATAAGGGGCCCTAATTAGAACACTATTTGATAAAAAAAAAATATAGTAGTTAGAATTTGAAAATCAGTTTGGACATTTTTATACACATAGTTTCCTAGGTAGTGCGTAAAATCTGTTCTCCAATTAGGGATCCAATGATAGTCATCACCTTAGGCTAAACATCCTTATCAATTACCTAAAGTACTCAATTTAACCATAATCTTACAAGGTTCTACAAATATACTTTGGCAAAACAGAGATCCCAGGTTGCATTGGAGACCTTGCTTGTACTACCCAAAAAAGAACAACTTTGCTGTTTTTACATACATGGAAATAATTACAAGTGGTGAGGATTAGAGACCCTTAACCAAATCAAAACATTTTAGCAAAACAGTATGGATCTGGTGCACAGTGAACACTACACCACTTAGCATAGTGTATATACTATATATAGGGCCATATCAATTGGGCGCAAGGTTTAGCGAGGTAAAAAACCTTGCACCCCTTGCGCCCAATTTTGGAATACCATGGGCATGCGCGCTCCCGATACCCGCGGTATCCAATTTAAAAAAAATGGTCGAGGGGTTTTCAGCTCTGAAAACCCTGCGCCGCGTAAAAAAATAAAATAATATTCTGCACTTACCTGCCCGGGGGTCTCTGGTGGTCTCCATGGCTCCCGGTGGCCTCCCCTCTATCTTCTCACTGGACAGGGCGCTGCTGGGAGTTCCGGGGGCTGCTGGGAGGCTCCAGGGGCTGGTTGGAGGGGCAAGGGCTGCTCGGAGACGTAGTTCTCCCAGTACCCCTCTGGGGTGCACACAGACACTGGGGGGTCACACACACACAACACTCACACACACACTCACTCATACACACTTACATACACCACACACACTGACATACTCACCCTGCTGCAGAAGAGCAGGCTCCCGATGCTGGATGCAGAAGACAGCGCTGCAGAAGGTGAGTAATTATGGACTAATTAAGCCAATTGGAAACTTCCAATTGCTTAATTAGTCCTCACATTGCTGCCGTGGTCCCGTAGCAAGTCCCACCGATCTTTCCTAAATGTAACGATTTTAGGAAAAATCACACTTGCTGTGGGCAGCACAGACGGTGTAATGGTTAGCATTACTGCCTCACAGGACTGAGGTCGTGGGTTCGATTCCCACCAGGGCCCTAACTGTGTGGAGTTTGTATATTCTCCCTGTGCTTGCGTGGGTTTCCTCCGGTTTCCTCCCACACTCCAAAAATATACTGGTAGGTTAATTGGCTCCAAAACATAAAATTAATCCTAGTGTGTATGTGTGAGAGTATGTGATAGGGAATATAGATTGTAAGCTCCACTGGGGCAGGGACTGATGTGATTGGTAAGATATTCTCTGTAAAGCGCTGCGGAATATGTGTGCGCTATATAAATAACTGGTAATAAATAAATGAATAACTTGCTCTGGAGGTGAGAGAATAAAAATCTCCCGGCGTGAAAAAAAAATAAAAATCTGCACCTAATTGAATAGCAAAAATCCCGCACCTGCAGGAAAAACCTCGCAGTGCGGGATATTAGCTTTTCTCGCTACCAATTGAATATGCCCCATAGAGTGAAATTGAAATACAATAGCTCCTCACACATACAAAAGTGGCACATACATTTACTGTAGGTCTATGCAGTTTTGTGGGATTCTGGCACTTACACTAACCTGGAAAGGAGGAATGGGGCTTGAAAGGTACATTCTAACCTAGACTGACTACAAGAAGCGCATGTTCCCAAAATTTTGACCCCACACAGACAGGATCACAGATGGATATGTGCCTGAGAAAATCATATCATGTCCAGGAAAGGCACAAACACCAGATGATTATGAAGATGGTCACCAGCACTAGAAAATTACTTGTTGGCTTTGAAAGCTGAGGCTGATTGGTGCTTTCTTTGTAGCTCACGCATATATTATTTTTTTGCGGACATATGTTTTGTTTTTCTGAAACGTGAGATGGGGAGTGGCTTTTCATGTATTAGAGAAGTATTACAGAAGCAAACAGAATGAAGCAGTTGATGAGTCAGGAAAAAATATTTTATTTATTATATATCAATTTAAAAAACATATAATGACAGCACCTATATTGCATTAATTGCACTGAATTACAGATTGTATAAAAAAAAAAACATTGTGCCTAAACATACACCAATAAAATAAATATCAGCATGCAATATTCAAATTGTAATCCAGCCCATTAATATACCGGTAGTACCTTAAAGCACAGATTATGGAAGGAAAAGGTGTAATATTATAGTCCATGCAGACGATATCCGTCCAACTATAATTCTCCTATTTGGGTACACAGTATCATTGGTAATGAAGTTTAGACAATGTAGCTAAGTAGCAGTCTAAATGTATCCAAATAATCCACAGGGTAAATGTTGATGTTAAATGCTTACAGAAGATACTTTTATCTGGGGGTATATTTGCTTTAGCGTGGGTTTTTAGAAGTGGAGAATTTGCCCATAGCAACCAATCAGATTCAACAACATTTATCTAGCACCTTCTAGAAGATAATAGTTAGAATCTGATTGGTTTCTATGGGCAACCTCTTCACTTCTACAAACCCACACTTTAGTAAATATACCCCATAATCTCTTATCACATATTGCCCATGTTAGTTAGATGTAAGGAAGGAGAGAAAAAAATCGAGTTGTAGTCCTGTATAGGGTATGAATCCACTGAAAAATTAGACCACCAGTATGCCGGTGTATTCCATATATGTATTCGGCTGTGGCTCCAGGGAAAGGGAGGTACCTCGTAAGAGCAGGGAAGCTTAACAAGGTCCCGATCGCTATATGTACAGCCTTCCCAGTAGCGATAGTGCTCTTGCCTCCTATACAGATCATGGACCAGCAACCATCCCCCTTCACAGTGAGGGCAAAAGTCCTGTTGAAAATAAGCACCAATAAGGACCGGAACACCGGCGGCTCGATACAAGGTAAGGTGCGGCAGAAAGAACTTTGACGCGTTTCTCCAGGAACAACTCTCAGTTTCTTCTGAGGTAAGGGGGAAGTATTGGAAGTGTTATTGACACTTAAGAGTGTGTATTGTAAAGGTTAAAGTTAGACACATGGGATTAGACTTTACAAAGGGTTTTATTTCATTTGTGTAGTAAGGGTATATTGATTGGTTACTTGTAAGGTTGTTACCTAGGGATTTGTTATTTGAATACATACTTCATGTCATCATCCATCACCTACAGAGAACAATTCTATGTCTATTCTAAACTCAATTTATGGTCGACCTCTTAGTATTAAAAAAAAGCATCTGTGATACTTGAAAGCATAAGTAATGAGAATGCATATGATTTTAATGACTATGGGCCTGATTCAGACCCACTCGCGAGCGGCTGTCTGCTCGCAAGTGGGTCGATGTTATGCACTGAGCATGCGCACGACGGAGGGAGCTCCGTCGTGCGCATGCGCCAGACGCGACGAGCGAAGGAAAGTCCTTCGCTCGTTGTGTCCGATCAAAGGGGGCGTGCTGTCAATGTTGATTGACAGCACGCCCTCTTTGGTGGGCGTGCCGGGGGCGTGCCTCCCTGACGGGGGCGTTCCCACGGGAACGCCTCCCGTCAGAAGCCGGCCCACTGACATCACTAGTGATGTCAGTGGGAGTGATTTTGGCTCTGATAGAGCCAAAATCACTCCGGAGCTTGCGGTTGAAAACCTCAACCGCAGGCTCCAGCTCGCAATTTCGATGGTCGCGATGGTCTCGACCATCGCGGCCATCAAAAAGCACGCTCGTATAGCCTGTGGGTGGTGACCCACAGCTATACGAGCGTACAGGAGGACGCTCCATGAAAATGGAGCCCGGCCCTCATTCAGAGCGTGCGCTCTGCTCAGAGCGTACGGCTCTGAATGAGGGCCTATATTTCAGAGTTGATCTCTCTGAAATTGGAGTAGTTGATTTCCAAAATAGAATTGCATTATATATCTGCTGGATGGCATTGGAGGAAGACATGATTCCGTGCTGTATTTTCATCCCTGAAAATTCCATAGATATTTTTGTCCATGGCAAACACATTCAAAAACAGTTTAAACTATGCACCAACATTTTTCTTTACGTTTTATTGCATATCTTTGACATTATTATATGTACTGTATGTGCTATTGTAAGATAATACTAGATAATTCAAGGGGGTTTGCTAAGACATAAAAAAAAAAACTTTTCTGGGACACACTTTGGTATAAATAATATGATGAAAAGTTTAAAACGACAGTAACTTGTACAATTACAAAATATTATAGATCAGATTTGTCCACGGCAAATTATCTAGACCCTGGCTAGTAGAGATACATAAAATAATCATACACTGTAGTGTTTCCCAAGATCAATACTGGCACAAGCAACACAAATACAATATATGGGATAATCACAATCCCCCCTCCCCCCTCCCACTTACATAATACCAGTATATTGCCTTTATAAACTATTGCTTAAAAATGTTGGTTAATAAAATGAATCAGCAAGCTGCACTGCTGACATCTCATGTTAGAAACCAGTTAGCGATGGTTTACAGGGCTGTGCAGGAGAAAGAGCAAAGTGAAAAAGAAATAATGGAACTTCTACATTAAATATAACATTAAGGGGTCTATTTACTAAGCAGTGTTAGGAGACAGAGTGCCTGATTCAGACCTGGTCGCAAGCACTGAGCGCTCGCAACCAGGTGGATGTTTGCCCACTGGGCATGCGCATGACGGAGCCGGCTCCGTCGTGCGCATGCGCGAGACCCAACTAGCGACGGGTGCTCCGTCGCTCCGGGTCTCGCACCAAAGGGGGCGAGCTGTCGATGGTGAGTGACAGCTTGCCCCATTTGGTAGGCGTGGCCGGGGGGTGGCTTCACAAACGGAGGCGTTCCCAAGCGAACGCCTGCCATTTGTGGGCGGCACCACTGACATCACAAGTGATGTCAGTGGGAGTGCTTCTGGCTCTGTTTGAGCCGAAAGCTCTCTGGGGCTTGCGGCCACGAGTCCCTACCACAAGGGTCTTGTCGGAAGCCCGATGGTCGCGATGGTCTTGACCATCGCGACCATCATCCTGGCCGCTCGCTATAGCTGTGGGTGGTCACCCACAGCTATGCGAGCGGCCAGGAGGCCGCACCGAAAAAAAAAAAACGCCCAGATTCAGAGCGAGCACTCTTTCAGAGCGTGCGGCTCTGAATCAGGGCCAGAGCGAGCAGTGATAAGGTACCAGCCAATCAGCTCCCAACTGTCATCTCACTGGCTGTGTTTGAAAAATGACAGTTGGGAGCTGATTGGCTGGCACCTTATCAATTTTCACTCTGTCTCCTAACACTGCTTAGTAAATAGACCCCTTAATTAAATATTTTGCTATAAAGCTCCGTACACACGGAGCGATCAGACAACGATCAGATATCGTTGTGTTATCGTCCTGCATGTGCTGGATGTTCGATATCGAACATCCAGCACATGCACCAACCCCCACACAACAATAACGACCTGCGATTAACGATCGCGGGTCCCTATAGTAACCAGGCTAACCTGGTCGATATCGACCAGATTGGCCTGCATGCCTGTGCTTATGTATCGACCATCGTTTTCGAGTTGGAAGGGCCCAAAAACAGTACTATATAATCGATATCGTTATCGTTCTTATCATTCTGTTATATATGACTGTGTGTACGCACCATATGAAGTACAAAGAGAGGGATATAAGGGTTAATATAGAACACACGCGTTCACAAAAAAAAACATAATTGAGTGCATATGTAAAGTTGAAAAAAAATCTCAAGATTCATGTTATTCTGCACCCATTGCTGGTGATTCAGGTCACTCATATGTCTTAAAACATTTGTCTTGATAGCAAAAATGCACATTACCTATTAGATGTGAATTACAATAAGCAAAACCTCTCTCGAATACAGCAGGTATAACTCCTTCCCATGTGCGAATAAAGCTATAAATAAATCATCTTGCTAAAATACATTCACAAAATCATAATATACTCATGAGGATGGTTTTCTGCATGTTTTGTCATGTGTCAGTAATATGGGCCTTATTATTAATATGTTAAGTCTTTCTGTTTCTCTTTTCTTAGAACTGTTTCTTTGTATTTGCTGTGTCAGCTAAAAATAAAATTTTCTTCCGAAGATATTTAACCCAGTCATTTATTATGCCAGGAAGGAGCTATGTTAAACAGTATGGGGTCGCTTGCAGATTACTTCATGATTAATTCATATAAAATGAATAAGGGAGCATTTCATCATTTGACTTTTTAAACCGTTTCACATGACTAATTTTCATGACAAACGCTTTTATGGTTTTTTTTTTTTTCAGCTGATATAAAGGTGTTTTTATAACTCATCAGACATATCTCTGTTGCCAATGGTATAACATATAATACAATAGCATTTACAGTATTTATACTTATGTACTTTGAATTGTAATAATTTATTTGAGCTACCTCTTTGCGATATTTATTACAACAGAAAAATGGAAACAATATATGATAATTTACTGTACAGTAATTGGTGTTACAGTAAGTTTATAATAGCATATTGAGTGCCCTATAATGGTCAGCTCTGCCACAATTGTAAGGGGTCTATGTACTGATAATAAAGTACCAACCAATCAGCTCCTGCTACTTTACAGGCTGTGTTTGAAAAATGACAGTTAGGAGCTTGTTGGTTGGTACTTTATATCCATCCAGTTTATCTCTCTCCAAGGCTTAATACATGTAAAACTTAAACATTTTATTTTCACACACATTAGAACCAAAGAAGGTTAAGTAAGAGTCTCAATCATTATCATATTGGGGTTTCATGTGCAGTGCCCCCCCTTCCCCTTTACCCAAGTGCACGTGCAGCATTGCTGGTGGTGCCATCTTTCCAGCAAAGTTTCTAGAAAGGTGGCACATGCGCAGATGATCACAAAGACTCTGGTGCAATGCCAGAAGCTTTGCTGTAGGCTGTGTCAATGCCATCTTTCCTAAGACTTTGATGCAAAGCTGGGGGTGCCACTAAATGGCACAGAGGGGAACATGTTATATGCAGGCTTGCCAACCCTCCCGATTTGGCCGATTTTCGTGTGCCGCTTCTGGCCCCCCGGAACGGCATGCAAGCTTTCCGGAAGCCAGCGACCCTCCTGACTCCCCCCTGAAAAAACTAGAAGCCCCCGCAGTGGGGGGGGGCGGTGATGCGATTCGCGCTGAATCAAGTCATCGTGGCCCCGCCCCCTGCTTCACAATGCCAAAAATAACGGCATTGTGAAGAGGGGGCAGGGTAACGATGACGCGATCGCTCAGCCCCGTCCCCACCCCCAATATGACAGCAATGGCCGGCCCTGCCCCCGGCTCCGCCCCAATGTCATGTCAATCAACGGCCCGCCCCTCACTGTTAGCCGACAATCCCGGAAGGCTGGAGCTGATTGTCTGCAAGTATGGTTATATGTACAGGGTGTGAATCGCAGGTACCCCTTGACCCATGAGCATCACAGGCTATGTTTGAATAATGACAGTTAGGAGCTGGTTGGCTGGTACTTTATCTCCATCCAAGGATTAGTAAATAGACCTGTAAGTCCATAAACAGCAGTCAGGAGTATCTTCATGAGGCAAACAGAGGTCACAAAGACCTGGGCTAGGGCAAATCCTGTGACAAAAGAAAGGGAGCTTGTATCCGCACGGAAATACACATCTATATAACACAATGTATTCTTTACCAACATAAAAATCAAATACTGCCCAAGAAAATTATGGGTCTAGAGATAACTCATGTTGGTGGTGCTCCCCAGAGCCGAATTACAGTATTATCACAAGGAAAAAGGAAAAAGGGCTCTTTTTGTGGGGCACTCTTATATGTAACTTTATGAAAGTTAAAATTATGCTTTAATCTGATTTATGTCAAATAAGTTTCCAAGGTATACATACGAAACAATACAAGAACAACAATTACTATAACTATGTTGCAAAAATGATTATACTGTGTGTCCTGGAATCTATGAATAATCAGAGTCTTAAGCAGTAGAATAAGGGTATTACATCTGATCCATAACCTGAGTCAGGTACACAAATTATTGTCTTATACATTTTGCTTAATATTTCTGCCAGGAAAAATATACATGCAACATACAAAAAATTGGGCAAACAGCGAAAATATTGATAGATAGAATCATAGAACTACTTGTTCTTTAGCATATAACACTCCAATATACACAACTGCCAATTGACCCTGCAATGGAGGGCTATAGAAAGAACCCATTCACATAGAAAATCTGTCTGATATATCAATCATATCTCTGCTCTCTTTAAGAAGCATATAGTATATACAATACTTCTAATGCAGTTATTTCTGATATTATCTGCCTATTACCTAAGGACACAGTATCTATAGATGGGGTTATACCCACAATGTTTCTATATTATTAGTATCTGGGTTCATATCCATACATAGTGATAGACCCAGAGCTAATTTGTGATACTATATATCACCTCCAATCACAGTTGTTCAATTATTCACAGTATCTATGTACAAATTAATGCTCCTGCTTGTACACCCATCATTTGGCTATTTAAATAGTAATTATGCCGGGGTGTGCGTGCGCAGAAATATTACATTCATGCAGTATATGAGCATTACATTAATTAGAAATGGCTTAAATAGCCTAACAATAATACGTATATTGTAAACAGACACAGCGGTCTGGATGGGGTGATACAGTTACCCTTGTTGTCTATCGGAGTGGTAGAGACTGGTCAGCGTGTGCACCAGCTAGACCATATTCATTGTAGGACGCGCGTTTCGCCTATTGCAGGCTTGTTCACCATCGCTTGAGGTCCAAAGCCTCAACTCATGCCTTTTTGGGGTGTCACTCCATCTTATTGGCTAGTTAGTATACATGTGATGGACGGAGCAAAATCGATGCTGAATGGCTCTCTTCACACATGTGACTAATGACAGGTGATCACGTGAGCCACTGAGCCTATGGAGAACTGATCTCCCGCGATCACGTGACTGGAATACTTACCCGGAAATATGCACAAAAAGGCATGAGTTGAGGTTTTGGACCTCAAACGATGGTGAACAAGCCTGCAATAGGCGAAACGCGCATCCTACAATGAACATGGTCTAGCTGGTGCACACATTGACCAGTCTCTACCACTCCGATAGACAACAAGGGTAACTGTATCACCCTATCCAGACCTCTGTGTCTGTTTACAATACGTATTATTGTTAGGCTATTTAAGCCATTTCTAATTAATGTAATGCTCATATACTGCATGAATGTAATATTTCTGCGCACGCACACCCCGGCATAATTACTATTTAAATAGCCAAATGATGGGTGTACAAGCAGGAGCATTAATTTGTATATAGATACTGTGAATAATTGAACAACTGTGATTGGAGGTGATATATAGTATCACAAATTAGCTCTGGGTCTATCACTATGTATGGATATGAACCCAGATACTAATAATATAGAAACATTGTGGGTATAACCCCATCTATAGATACTGTGTCCTTAGGTAATAGGCAGATAATATCAGAAATAACTGCATTAGAAGTATAGTATATTGTATATACTATATGCTTCTTAAAGAGAGCAGAGATATGACTGATATATCAGACATATTTTCCATGTGAATGGGTTCTTTCTATAGCCCTCCATTGCAGGGTCAATAGGAAGTTGTGTATATTGGAATGTTATATGCTAAAGGACAAGTAGTTCTATGATTCTATCTATCAATATTTTCGCTCTTTGCCCCATTTTTTGTATGTTGCATGTATATTTTTCCTAGCAGAAATATTAAGCAAAACGTATAAGACAATAATTTGTGTACCTGACTCAGGTTATGGATCAGATGTAATACCCTTATTCTACTGCTTAAGACTCTAATTGTTCATAGATTCCAGGACACACAGTATAATCATTTTTGAAACATAGTTATAGTAATTGTTGTTCTTGTATTGTTTCGTATGTATACCTTGGAAACTTATTTTAAATAAATCAGATTAAAGCTTAATTTTAATTTTCATAAAATTACATATAAGAGTGCCCCACAAAAAGAGCCCTTTTTCTTTTTCCTTGTGATAATACTAGGGCAAATCCTAGAAGCAGCACCCTCCATGCCAGAATAACACAATGATATGACAGGGAGTGTCTGCCTTAGTAGATTTAAACAGTGCTCCTGATAGCAGGACCAGCAGCAGAAGTACAAAAAGTTCTCTATCCAATGAGCATTAGTCCCAAAATCATCACAATAGTGACTGCTTCAATATAAGGGCAAAATGCAGTGAGGATCCCTAGATCAGACAACACATATTAAAGTGTTTAACTTATTAACTAAAAAAAAATAAAAAACATTGTTAAAACTTTGCATGGTTTGTGTTGGATAAAATATGTGGTGAGGAGGAGTAATTTGAATTGGATTTTGGTAGATATGAGGATCCAATGTCCACAGCAGATGTGTAGAGGCAAGAAAGAAAGATTAGTCTGGCAGCGACATTTAAGATGGACTGTACAGGGAATTGATGGGTGAGGGGAATGTCAGAAAGGAAGGCTTGTTATAGTCAATGCAGGTGATGAAGAATGAACCAATAAGAGTTTTGGTCACATCATCGATAGAGAAAGGGCATATTCTAACAATACTTAGATGGTGGAGGTGACAGGACTGAGAAATGGACAAGAGGATAGATGTACTAAGATGCATTTTTTCAAAGCCACCGATGATCAGTAACTTTGACCGATAGATTTGAAAGGGCAATAGTAATTAATGTTACATCAAACTTGTTTAGCATACATTGCTATTGCCCTTTGAAATCCATCATTCAAAGACACGATCATCAAAGGCTTTGAATAAAAGGCGTCTTAGTAAGTCTACCCCGGCATGTGGGAGATAAAGCACACAGTAGAGTCAAGTGTGGCACCAAGGCAGCAAGACTGAGAGAATGAGCACATTGTGTGGGGTTGTTGATTGTGGGGGATAATTGAGGGTATGTGTTGATTCTAGATGGAAGAAAGATTCTGTAGGTAACGTTGAGACATCCATATGGGGATATCAGAAATCTAGTTAGTTCTACAGGAGAGTAGAGAAATGGACAGGTCAGGGAACGGTTGGTAGATTTCAGTTTTGTCAGCATAGAGGTGGAACTGAAGGCCAAAATAAGTAAAATACTGTAATTCACAAAGAAAAGAAATACAGAGATAAAAAACAGAATAGAGAGAACAGAGCCGTGTTGAACACTAATAGAGAGTGGAGAATTGGAAGTGCCTGAAGTAGAGACACTGAAGAAGTGGTTGGATAAGTATGACGTGAAGCAGTAAAGCAATGTGACACAAAAGTCTATTGAGGTTGTGCAGGACAAAAGGGTGAATAACAGGTATATAATTTTCTGAAGACGGGATGTTTATAACAGACAATTTTGGTTGCAGTTGATATAAAGTGTATTATAATAGGTAGAGCTGCAGTGTTTGACTGACAAAAATATATGCTTGAAAAAAATGACTGAACTACAGTAATAGAAAAATATCTGTCATCGGAGAAAAACTAGAGTTTAATCTGTTTTATTTAAATTACATCTACTGCATCTACAACATCCCAATATACCTATGAAGAATTGGTAGTACACTACAATAGGGTAAATAGGTGTAAAACATACCTGTAGTAATACACTGACTTATTAGTTTTGTATGCAGACTGACTATTGAAGAAAGCAGAGTGAGTAAAGTAGTGCCGTTATCCAACATGGAGGATTTATAGTATAACTGAGATGAGTCCCTACCAATCAGCTCCTAACTGTCACATTACAGGCTGGTTTTGAAAATTGACATTTAGGAGCTGATTGGTTGGTACTTTATCTCTCTCCACTTTATCTCTCTACAAAGCTTAGTACATCTACACCATACAGTAGAGAGACGTTTCTCTGATCCAACCAGCTTACTTGTCTGTTATCTATAAATCGTTGTCTATAAATCAGTAACTGTAAATCATCTTAGATCTAAGGAATTGGCTTCTAGGAATCCGATTAATTAGACTTCAAGGTGATAACCAGATCCATTGAAAAGCTTGTGTCTATCAGTCTCTTACACAGATCAGTGACATTGCTACCGTCCAACAGAGACACTGAAACATTCAGTTGCACTTACTGTATGTGGAGCAGTGTTCTGCTGTGAATTGTATTGAATTATATTTTTCATTAATCTACTTTATTACATTTTACAATGACCATCCATCCATTTTCCATGATGAGATAATATTAGCAATGACCACTAAGTAGTGACACATATTTGTGGTTCTTTTTATAAGTAAATACCAACTATGTACATAACTCATATATATGTGAATGAAGGTGCTAACAATTCTGTTAATTGCCTACTGTACGGACATTTCTGTACTATATTGCATTGTATAGCGATTTCACATCTAAAATTATAATTATATTGTGAACACTGAATAGTACTATAAATTAAATAAAATGAAGTCTCTAGAAAGTCACCTACATTATACATCACTCTCTAAATTGATCTCGACATTGTACAGTGACTAGAAAATCTTTGCACACCATTAACTTTTTTGCACAATTTATTTCCATATACAGGTTGCGTCTCCCATATCCAAAATGCTTGGGACCAGGGGTATTTTGGATAATGGAATATTTCGTATTTTGGAATATTTGCAAATCATAATGAAATATCTTGGGAATGGGACCCAAATATACACACAGAATGCATTTATGTGTTATATACACCTTATACACAGCCTGAAGGTCATTTTATACAATATTTTCAATTGTTTTGTGGCTCAAGCAAAGTTTGTGTACATACATAAAATTCATTTATGTTTCATATACACCTTATACACACAGCCTGCAGGTAATTTTATACAATATTTTTAATAATTTGTGCCTTAGACAAAGTTTGTGTACATTGAACCATCAAAAATCAAAGATTTCATTATCTCAGTCATGCCAAAATTATTCCGTATTTCGGAATATTCCGTATTTCGGAATATTTGGATATGGGAGACTCAACCTGTATAATATTCCAAATATTCCTTATTTCCATGGAATGTAAAAAATATTTGTTTTTTTTATTTTGTGCATTTTACAAAAATTATTTTTAGGAATCGGTAAAGCTTGCCATAACTGATTGCACTTTTAGCTGCAATTGATCTTACTCTTTGCAATATTGCTCAAGTTCCCTCAGGTTGGATTAGGATCTGATAATTCTAATTATTACACAGTTTCTTGATGGGATTGAGGGGAATCTACAGGATTTTCCTCTCCCAATTCTTATGCATCTTGCAGACTATATTGGGCTTTCCATGAAGACTTGTCTGTTTATGGCTAGATACACTTTGCTCTCTATTTTGATGAGTTTTTCCAGTCAATTAGACAGATAAACATCCTCATAGTATTATTTGTGTACATACGTGTTATATGTGGGCTGCAAAAATGTCACTCTTACATGGCTATGTTGAAGTATGTATCTTCAGTGACGTGTGGTAAGGTGAATGGCTGGGGATGCACACATGGAGATGGGTCTGAGTGCTGGGAGCCTGTCTCACACACTACTCACTGTACCTCTCCCCTCACTACACTAAGCTTCACTGCCCATTGATTCTCCTACCTGCATCACTGTGTATTCTCTTGCTGCTGCTGAATGAGATCCAATCTAATTATTTATTACAGTTGTGATTCTGTGAGGAGACCTGGAAAACATGCACTGTTGGTAGCTCTCGAGGACCAGGGTTGGCTACACCTGCCATAAATCATAGATTTTATGCTTGTCCACATATTTGTGCTGGTTAAGTGGCACTTTGAGGCCAATAATATGTTTTTTTTATGTCCCTGTACAGGTTGGGAAATGCCTTTAGAAGGTTTGCAAAGGATTACTTAAGTCAATTGTTTATTGTTTTTGGAAAGCACTCTTCCTGGTCCCCTTCTGGGATGAGAAAATCAACTCCCAGCAGCAGCAGCAGCAGCCATGCTCAATGATTCTTCTGTGCACGATCGGACTGGTCCACAGGGGCACAGGGGAAATCCCCGGTTGGCCCCACTGCCTGAGGGCCCCACCTCCTCTTCTAATGTCAGGTTTCAGACAGTCCACTTGAATACATTGTAGAGACAGACCATACAGTGTAGATTCCACATTGTCTACAGGCTATATCATCTATAATGGTTAGCCAAGCCTCTGTGGTGGCTGGCCACACCTTTAAGCATGGGCCCCTACGACTTCCTTCCCCCGGTGAGCCCTTCATGCCTCAGTCCGAAACTGCTTCTGTGGCAAGGCAGCTGCCCGAAAAATAAATAAATAAATGAAAAAAATAAAATTTGTCTGCGTGTTAGCAACACCTGTCATGACATCTTGCCTCTGTAGAGCCAGTTTGTGCAGGGACAGATTAATTGCCTGCTTGTTTTGTGGGGGCCCAAACGAACCAACCATTTCAGCCACAGTTGTGTGGCAGACTCTGGAGCTGAAATGATTGGTTTGTTAAAGTGTGCATGTACTGTACAACATAAGGGTCGGTGGGAGGGCCCAAGGACAATTCCATCTTGCACCTCTTTTTCCTTTGCATTATGTACTGGTTGGGGCCTAGTTTTTCAAACTGCCATCCTGTCTGCCACTGCAGTGCCACATGTTTGTGCCGCCCTCTTGTGTAGCTTAGCAGTCATCCAGCTACCTCGGTGCAACCTTTTGGCCTAAAAACAATATTGTGAGGTGTTCAGTGTTCAGCATAGACTGAAAATTAGTGGAAATGAATGTTATTGAGGTTAATAATAGCGTAGGAAGAAAAAAAAAACAAATTTAGTGATTTTAACTGTTTTATGCTATTTTCCCCAAAAAATACAGATCCAAAACACAAAACACGGAAGGGTGGTTTTGGCAAAACCAATCCAGATCCAAAACATGAAGAAAGATCCAGATCCAAAACCAAAATACAAAACACGAAAAGTGGCCGGTGCACACCCCTAGTTAGAATTTAAATGCTTGTGAATTAAATCTACATAATCTGCCAATAACTACAATGAAAACAAAAATGTTAATACAAATGCTACTTATCAATGTATATAAAATCAATGACAATGTTATATTCTTGTATTGCTCTTCAAAACCTGTTTATGTGTAATACACTGAGCTAACGATTCCTAAATCGGAGCTGTCACTCTAGTTAAAGAGGCGCAGTGTATGTACACATCATAACAGATCATAACAAATTTAAACAGTTGCTGCCAGTGATTACCAGAGCGTGCAGGAGCTTATGCAACTACTGTACCGTGTTTTATGTGTTCATTTTTCTGCACTTATGTTGTGGATGCAGATTTCCTGCGGAAGATTCCCTAAACACAGGGTTTGGTAGTGTCTTTAGTTTAATATAAATTTGTTACAAAAATTTACCTGTTTATTCCTGTATTAAGTGCTGTTATAAAACTATGGCCCGTATTCAATATGGGACGAAAAGTCCGAGGTCGGACTTTTCGCCCTCATCACCATTTTTTGCAGGGATAAAGTATCGGGCGCGTGCCTGCTTTCAATTAGGATCCGGCAAAAATGGGACCCGGTGGAAAGGTAAGTATTCAAAAGTCCTGGGAATTTTCGGGATATCATCCAGACACCTCCCCCTAAAGATGGTCTGACATAGGGGATCACTATGGGTACCCCCTATTTGGCCTGCTGAAGGTAGTTGGGGTTTTTAAATGGCAGCGGCAGGTGCATAAATGCGGCTTTGGTAGAAGTGAAGAATAGCACTTAGGTTTTTTTTTTTTTAAATAACTAGTCCCATCAAATTTGGGGTACATGAAAATGGGTGCAAGCATATTTATAAGTCCCTTAAATTATTTTTTAAAATCCTTCAAAAATGCACCTGCCGCTACTACCCGCATTCTAGAAAACACTTGCTGCATTCTTGGGGACCCCCCGTGAATCAATTTCACTAGTTTAAAACTTTGTTCCCCAATATTTATTTTTTCGCCCCCAAAATTAAAGTACATTTTTGGGGGTGTCCAGAGGATTTTTTTTAAAATTTTTTGACACTGATTACTTTTATTTTAGTCTACACCCCTAAACTCCAAGTCTGCACTTTTTTCGCCATGTTTTACATGGTGAAAACTTATCCCCGTTTATCCACGCACCTGCGAAAAGTCTTAGAAATTGAATACAGGGATAATTGAAACAGACGAAAATTATGGTTTTTCGCAGCCTAATTGAATACCCCCCTATATGTGAAAGTGGATCCTAAAGGTTACAAATCTATGTAATAACTTCAGAAAGACTGTCCAGTCTCCTTAATGCACGTGCAGTGGAAGCATGGGTGCACATCTCAATGTCTCCCACTGAGAGGGAGATCGCACAGACTTGGGACAAGAGGACTATTCGCCGGGGTAATATGGAGCTGGGGGCGGGGGACAGAGTGGAGGGGGGGGCATTCCACAGAGATGGGGGCAATCGGGACAGAACCACGGGGACAGAGTCCAGGAGCTGCAATGGAGTGGATTGGTGGGCAGGGCCAGTCACAGAGAGGACGGTCACAGAGGGGGACATTGCTGAGCAGGTCTGTTATACTAGTCAATAATAATAAAATTAATAATAATACTAATTACTAATATCACTAATAAAAATTATAACTATAATATAAGAAGGACTGACACATATTGCAACAGTTATTAGAGAGAGGTGTATCAAACATTGGATAGAGTTAAAGTAGGGAGAGATAAAGTGCCAACCAAATCAGCTTCTAACTGTCATTTTTCAAACATGGCCTGTGAAAGTTAGAAGCTGATTGATTGGTACTTTATCTCCACATTATTTCTCTCCAAGGTTTGATACATCTCCCCCTAAAAGTATTTTTCATATTATATCATTACTCAGGCACCTACCACTCAAGCAGTACCAAGGTTTAAAATTAGTACAGTGCTTACAAAAATTTGAAGAACAGAAAGTACTCATTTATTTTTGCAAACCAGATCAAAATAAAAAGTAAAATTTACATTCATGTTAACTAAAGTGCCTGGACAATGGCTGGGAAGGATGGAAAGCTTGTCAATTGTACTAATTTTTCCAAAGTTTGATAAAAGCTTTTTTGGGTGACCTGATCTTTTTAAAACCTCTTATCACCCCCTCCTTCTAACGGGGTGGTCTTCCGAGGATCTGAGAGTGGTCAACCTGGGCTCTTAACTCTCATTTTAATTCCAAATGCTTGTTACTTTTGCTTTCTGGTGAACACTATATACAAACCTTATTTTATCTTTAAAATGTATACATGTGTATATATCTATTTATCTATGTATAGTAAAACAAGCTACACTCACATCAAACAAGGGCCCTGATTCAGACCCACTCGCAAGCAGCTGTCTGCTCGCAAGTGGGTCGATGGTCTGCACTGAGCATGCACACGATGGAGGGAGCTCCGTCGTGCGCATGCGCCAGACGCGACGAGCGAAGGAAAGTCCTTCGCTCGTTGTGTCTGATCAAAGGGGGTGTGCTGTCGATGTTGATTGACAGCACGCCCCCTTTGGTGGGCGTGCCGGGGGCGTGCATCCCTGACGGGGGCGTTCCCAAGGGAACGCCTCCCGTCAGAAGCCGGCCCACTGACATCACTAGTGATGTCAGTGGGAGTGATTTTGGCTCTGATAGAGCCAAAATCACTCCGGGCCTTGCGGTTGAAAACCTCAACCGCAGGCTCCGGCTCGCAGTTTCGATGGTCGCGATGGTCACGACCATCGCGGCCATCAAACTGCACGCTCGTATAGGCTGTGGGTGGTGACCCACAGCTATACGAGCGTCCAGGGGGACGCTCCATAGTTATGGAGGACGGCCCTCATTCAGAGCGTGCGCTCTGCTCAGAGCGTACGGCTCTGAATGAGGGCCAAGGTCCATAGCAGGAACTTGGGTGTCTTCCCAACAGGACACCAGTAAGGTTTAATATATAGATAATCAAAAACAGGGGCAGCCAAAAGGGTTTTGCAAAAGTAGAAAATTAAGTTCTTTTTATTCCTTACATATTATAGTAGTCTCAACTTTCGGTCGTCAACGCACAACAGCACAATCACAGATGTACTAAGGACAACGACCACCCAAATATAGGTATCTGTGTTTGTGATGTTATCTATGTATATACTATTATCTATGCATATATTTATAATATATATGTATATATTTTTGTTGAAGTTGACCCACTGATTATCCAAGATGTTACAGTATAGGAACATCACCAATTGAAAAATACATTAAAACCAAATTACTTTATGTTGGTTCTTCACACATTGTTATGGAAAACAGATAGAAATCTATTACTTTAACACCGCAAATGTAGGATGACATTGAAACCACTTGGAAATGACATGCTAATTAATGCATGGTTCGCTCACCATATGAGCACAAGTAGGAAACTACTGCTTCAATTTACTGTATGCACAAAATCAAACCTCCATTCATTCATTGCTTTGCATTTGTATTCCATACCAAGCCCTTGAACCACATTCAAGTACCTTATCATTATATTATTATACACATGCTATTATAATATATTTTTGTTTGTTAGACTGTAGTGGATTGTGCTGGGAGCAGTAGTTCTCCAGACAATATTTAAACCAGTGTATAATGTGCTTGGCCAAGATGCATGTGGTATTAAGTATGTAACGCAGTTGGTGGTGCTGGCAGGCCTGCTGAGAGCTGCGGCGGGCCCGGGTAATAGGGGGCGTGGCCTAATCGCGGACGGCGTGGCCACGCCCCCTGCCCGGGAAAAAAAAAAAGATATGCAGCGCCACGAAGCGGCGCTGCGTGCTGGGGAGGGGGGCACTCTGAGCCCCCTCAGCTCGGCACAAAGCCAGGGGGGCGCGATCAGTGTGATCGCTCCCCCCACAGGCTTAGGAGACTGCGCACAAGCAGTCTCCACTGCAGCTCAGCACACGCTGTGTGCTGGGCTGCTGTGAGGGAGGGGGAGCGGCGCCGGACCCGGGCCCCCTGCCGGGCCCCCACCGGGCCCCTCAGGAAGCCCGGGCCCGGGTAATCTGTACCCGCTCCCCCCCCCTCGGCGCCCCTGGGTGCTGGTGGCTGTTAGTCCACACTGGTACAGCTTAGTCAGCACTTAGATTTATTCGATCAGGTAGAACAACAAGTGGCAAATGACACGGGTGTAACAGTGGTATGCAAACTATGCAGTATATATAGGCAGCCTGGAGCTCCTGGTGTTGCTGAACCTTGTAGTGCGCCGAGTGTGTTAGTGACTAATACACCAGCGGATGGTATTGGTGACGGCCTGTACTATAACAGTGGTGGTATAATATACTTGCGGTCCAGCTGCAGTACAGTATGTGGCTCTGGGTGCCTCTATACAATAATAAGAATATCTGACATATACAATGTTAATTCAAATAATATGTACAAATACCCAAAAGTGTGCAGAATAAAGAGCTCACATTTTACTTTGACAAATAACAATCACATGTGGGTTGTTAGTGCTTACACTGTATTTTGACAGTGTGTCCCAGGTACCCAGCTTCCATGGGTACAGGCAGAACCCCAATATTAGATCATTCACACACATATCCCCTCACATGAGCGGGCCTCGTGCTAAGTAAGCATTTCTGTGTTATGACAAGCTGGATAATTCTAGCAACATGCTGGATACACTGGAATCGTGTATACCAGTAAGTTCTTCAAACCACAAACGCAGTTTTTATTTAGAAAATCACAAGGTTTACAAACCACATGTGAAATTGAAGTTTATTCAAACGACACATTAGTAAATCTCTTCCCATGAGCTTTCATTTTCCGACAGCATACAACCCTTGTTACATTTATTGTCAATAGCTTCCTATTTCTGCATAAATAGTAATATACCTTTACCAGAAAATGATTTATTGAAAATATGTAAAACTTTAGGGACTATTTAGTATTTATCCATTTAGAAAATATTTCACAGGAAAAAAAGACATCTCTCATTTTCATGTATGCTGTGGACACATCATATATAATTGTGACTTGGTAACAGCCAAAAGCATATTAAGTAGACATTTTTAAAGAGCTAAAGCAGGTGGTAGGTTCATTATTGTCATTGTTATTATGATTAGTAGTGATTAGCAAGTCATTGCAATGCTCCACAACACCAGACAATGTGGAAAACAGAGCTTACAGTACATAAAACAGTGACATACAAGGTACACACAATATATGTAGATACAGTATGAGAAAGCTTACATACTAGAGCACAGGTGAGACAAGAGAAGCCAGTGTTGCCCAGAGTGGAGATGGAACAGTATTGAGGGTGTATCGTACTTGTTTGAAAAGTATTGGTGGCAATAGGGTGAATTCTTATAAAGATTTGGGTTTTGGAAGGCATTTAAAAATTTGAAGGTGGGGGAAAGTTTGATTGAGCATGGTAGGGAATTCCAAATTTGAGTTGCTGGACCAGAGAAGTCTTGTAGGCAGGAATGAGTGTGAGTCTACCAATTCAAAATATTAAACATTATGTATTAACCCCTCTGCTGCTGTGGGTTTTCTCACCCTTGTGCTGAGATCATTTTCTGATTCTGAAGCTGCATACACACGTAAAGATTTTCTGTCCAACCATCCAACTAGTTGATTGATTGGAATGAAAATCTGGTAAGGTATGAAAGCAAATGACAATCAGCAATTTGCTCCCAAACGCCGGAAAATGGACAAAAACTGTTGTTTGAACAAATTGTTTAGATCAAACATTTAACAAACTTGTCTGACGACCATTTTCATCTGTTTTCTGGCATTTAGGAGCAGATTGCTGATCATCATTTACTACCATACGTTACCAGATTTTCATTCCAACCAATCAACTAGTTGGATGGTTGGACAGCGTGTACCCAGCTTTGCATGTCAAAAACAAATGTAAGCCAACTGTCCAAAAAAAGTGTTTTTTATTAAAATTTAAAAGAAGTGAGCCAAAAGCCAGCGTGATTTTTTTTTCGCGTCTTCTAAGCACCACAAAAAAAATACTTTGTGGTTCTTGTTTAGCCAATAATCCACCTTTCCGAAATAGTAAAAATCAGGAATCTATTTGTAGGTTTTGATGAAAATATCTGCACTTAAATTGAAAATGTTTTTTAAAAAAAAATAGCTGTCTCTTTTTAATCGCTTCCTATGTGTAGGAAGAATATGGGAGCCCAATGTGGCCTATCTTTGAAAAAAAAAAAAAACTAGAGAACCTATCGCATTAAATGAGTGATCACTTTTTTTATTTCGCACAAAATGGGGGTGATGAGGGCTTTAGAGCCCAATCACCCTCCGCCACTCGCTATCTGTGGAAAATTATATTTTTTGTGTGTTGTTTCAGTTATTGGGCCTGATTCAGAGCCGCACGTGCTGCCAATGTTCACATATTTGAGTAATTTTTTTTCCAAGTGCACAAGCATTAAAATTTCAAAAATCATACGACACATGCATAACACACAGTACAGTACATACAAAGACTCTGGGCCTGATTCAGACCCGGCCGCAAGTGCTGAGCGCTCGCAACTGGGTCGATGGTGGCCCAGAGCGCATGTGCACAACAGAGCTGGCTCCGTTGTGCGCATGCACGAGACCCGGATAGCGACGAGCAATCCGTCACTCCGGGTCTCGTACCAAATGGGGCGTGCTGTCGATGTTGAGTGACAGCATGCCCCCTTTGGTGGGCGGGCCAGGGGGTGGCTGCCCAGATGGAGGCGTTCCCATGAGAACGCCTACTGTCTGGGGGCGGTGGGAGCGCTTTTGGTGGGAGAGCTTTCGGCTCTGTTTGAGCCAAAAGCTTTCTGGGGCTTGCGGCCATGAGACCCTACTACAAGGGTCTCGTCGCAAGCCCGATGGTCGCGATGGTCTTGACCATCGCGACCATCATCATGGCTGCTCACTATAGCTGTGGGTGGTCACCCACAGCTATGCGAGTGGCCAGGAGGCCGTTCTAAAACAAAAAAAGACCTGCCCTGATTCAGAGCGAGCACTCTGTCAGAGCGTCCGGCTCTGAAACAGGGCCTCTGTTGAGATCGAGACTGATGGTGTCAGAAATGTTGTGGAAAAGTGATGGACATTCCAGGGCAGTGACTGGGAGGTGGCTGGTAGTGCACACGAAAATTATCCATTTGGTTGTCATGTTATGGGAGTGTCAGTGCAAGCGGCTGCGTTCACAGCCGCAAAGTTGCAGGCATAGGAGGCCATGGTGAGACAATGCAACAGCACCTGTCACAGGGCTGGTGCAAGTTTAGATGGTGTGACCGATGGAGGTTCTATAAGGATGCACCAATCAGTATTACTGCCTGCACAGATGCTGAAAGTGGGTGTCTCCAACCTTCCACATTTGGCCACACATATGTGCACAAGCATAAGAGCTTGTATTGGCATTTGTATAAAGTCACAGCTAGGTAACCACCAATAGACACTGCTATGTGTTCTCATATGTGTGCAGGCAAGTATGGGAGAGATGGGGCACAATATGCCCTCCCACCTATATACTGAAAATGTCTATTTTCCATAGTGCAGGGTAATATTGTCTGATGACCAGATAATATCTATCAGTGGACCATTTCATTTGAAAGAGCGGACTCTCATGGGGGTGTCATTATAGGGGTGAGATGGCACATACATTTTCCGTAGTGCAGTATGTGAGGTAGGTTGTTGGGAGACCTTCCACCATCACTTGACTCCATGACACCAGTGAAGTATCATGCTCCTCACCAGTGATTAGTGCCAGTGGGGTGAAGGTAAGTAAGTGCTTTGCTGCTGGCGACAAGAGAGACTCATCATCTGCCTTTTTTAAGGTATATGCAGATGACGAGCCCGACCAAAAATGGGTTAACGGTACATTGATCGAAGAATCCCCCCGAAAGGTGTTTCTTCTCTGGAATTTGCATCTTGCTTTTCTCCCCCCTTTTGAATAGGAATGAGTGGAGATAGTAATTGTCAAGGTGCAGGTCATATAAAGATCAAAGAGTGTGAGGGACAATGTTGCAGAATTGTTCTCTCAAACAAATCAGGGACAGACTGTCCTTAGATACAAAAATGAACATACTTATTGCAGAAAAATGAAAAGCATACATGCATTAGATCAGAGAAAATTAAAAAGAAGAAACCGCGCTTCAACAGTAATGCTGCTGTACCAGTGTATAAGAGTGGTCCCCCAAATACCCTCAAAACAGAAATGCCAAACAATAAGCAAACACTGAGTGCAAAACCAAATTAGGTAAAAGAAGAGTCACTTCTTAATGATAAACAAATGATATCATAAATGAGTCATGTTCCAGTGTGTAAATCTTTAAACTGGTTAGAAGAGCATCCCAAATAAATAAAAGAATGTTCGTCTCCACAGGATCACTTTGCAACCTTCTATAAATCTTTATAGTCAAATAGTATTAATTTCCTCTTTGGTCTTCTCTTGAATTAATTATCCATATGAAACAGAAATAGAGAAAGAGCCAACATAGCCATTATCGGAAGTGAGGTATGCGTTCCATCTGTCCACCAGAAACAAAGATTGTGTATTCCAAATCAGCGTTTGTGGAACTAATGTATCTGATTTTTTATTTCGAATGTAGTGTTATACACATCTGTCTGCACTTTACAGTGTTCCATGTATGTATATACTTGTTTTTATGTATAAGTGTTGTCTCGGAGAACCAACCAATGAGGGACAAATATATGGTATTTAAGTCTTGTCTGCCCAGCATACCACCACACCTTGATAAAGACTTCACAGTAAGTTGAAATGCATTGGTTTATGGGACTTCAAACTGCCGGAACTAAGGGATGCAATATTAGCAGTGTACCCCTAGGCTGACTGAGGACACCAGATTCCTGATCCCAGGGAGTGTTCTACGCTGTTTTAGGTGTAAACTGCTTACACCCACATCTTCTGGTACGTTTGTTTTCCACTCATTGGTGGTATATTCATCTCCTTCTGGAAATTGATTAATTTTTGGGATTCTATGTTTTTATGTATTAATTACACGATGTATCTCGATTAAACCTACTTTACTGGATTATGCTATGTGGGCCCTCTCTCTATTTCTGTTTCACATGGATAATTAATTCGAGAGACGATAAAGGGGAAATTAATACTATCAGACTATAAAGATTTATAGAAGGTTGCAATGTGATCCTGTGGAGACGGACATTCTTTTATTTATTTGGGATACTCTTCGAACCAGTTTAAAGATTTACACACTGGAACATGACTCATTTATGATATCATTTATGTTTATCATTACGAAGTGACTCTTCTTTTACCTAATTTGGTTTTGCGCTCAGTGTTTGCTTATTGTTATGCATTAGATCAGAGTCTGCATAGAATATGGTCTAACCTCCACCACACCTCCCTTTAATTAACAAACTCAATCACAGAATAGTGAACTTCCCCCCTCTCTTCTCAGGGAGTTTGGAGTCTCAGCCATTGGGAGGTACACACCATGCTTTTCCTGAGGAAGGCTGTGATGAGAACTGGCAGCAAGATAAAAAACATGGGAAGGGATAAACTATATATATGCAAACAAAAACATTTTTCCTAACCCATTTTGTTTTAAGTATAGACCTACATAGCAAACATATTAGGCATATAAATAAATGAGTATTTATTAATTACATCCCATAAAATCTATGGTAATCCCTTCCCTGATAATGCACAACTCACACAAATAAAAACTCTCTCCATAGAGTTGATATAATATTTTTCTTCTCCTAAAACAGCAGTAAAGTCTTGTGGTCAAAATAAAGAGGCATAGAGAGATAAACAACAGAGAGATAACCATGTATGACTGACTAGGGTTATAGCTAGAGTCCACCCTTCTGGACAGGGTAGGCATTATTGAGCAACAAGTCATCACACAAGCCTATTTAACATCAGGATTGCAAGAGTAGGTGTCTTCCTGTCCACATAAATCCTGTAATAATCAGTGAGGGAATCATTGGCTAACCCCTGCTCTATTTTTATTTTCATGTCCCTTGTACAGTACATAAGAAACTAAAGAAAAAGGAAGGGAGTACTATATCACCTTGGAATAATATGTGGATG
The DNA here is from genome assembly GCA_031769625.1 of Taudactylus pleione. Classification (NCBI taxonomy): domain Eukaryota; kingdom Metazoa; phylum Chordata; class Amphibia; order Anura; family Myobatrachidae; genus Taudactylus; species Taudactylus pleione. Next base: position 5,538,163 of record JAUIMM010000670.1, read on the forward strand.
GAGCAAACAATTTAATCACATACAATAAAAATATAAAAAAGATACAAATAATGCAACAATGTATAAATGATACTCTAAAAGCTTGCAGATACACTCTAATAAAAATCAAATGTATATTGAGCTCAAAGTACAGATAATAGGCATTAAATCATAATCACTAGTATAAAAATATTACCCGTGACAAAGGAGCACTTGGAGTAGAGCTACACGTGAAAGCCTAAGGAAGGTCAAAAGGATCCATTGTACCACAGGTATTCCCTGTAACAACAATTGCTGAAGCACAAACCCTATCACCTGTATATTTATACATGGCAATGCACATTGTTATAAGGTACATTTTCTATTATAAAACATACAATAAATAAGAATTTTTCACTAGCTACTGCTGAGAACTTCAATGTAAAAAACTTCTTATCAATACAATGTCTCCTACCTTAATGATGTTACATGTGGAACACAGCTCTTGCTGTGTGCCTTGACATATGCAACTCCTTCAAATGATTTATAATTGTTCTGAGATATTTCACTGTCACATGAAAAACAATAGCCAAGTCAATAGCTTAGCTTAATATCACATTAGAAAGTTTTTCAAATAAAATTCTCTAAGGATAAATGTTCAAAGGTCCCTTTGTTGTTTTCTGATGGCATGTATAACCAGGGGTAAGTTCTTAGGCCACTGGCAGTCTGCCAATGGCATGAGTACCTTGAGAAGCAGTCATTTGGATGTTTTGCCAATTTATTCTTTATTCAGGGAGTTTGAAAAGTCCTACCACGGTGAATGTGTGCTAAGTGTGTGACAGTTAGTAGTGTGGCTGCAGCACAGTGCTAAATTAAAATCATGTAGCCACACCAACTGCCAGTGAGTCCCGGCTGGCGATGTATGGCAGTGTTTGGGGTGGCAGTTGGTCTACCTCCCCTATTTGAATTTTGGACTGCAGTCCCACCATTAAATGTCAACATGGAGGGACTTCCTGAATTCACTGAAGTTCTATTTTATCTTTTAACTTTACCACTAGATTGTGTGTGGTAATGGGTGTGTAGTTGCTGGTTAACTCCAAGAGCAGGGGTGGCCAAAATGGTCCTCAAGGACCCCTAACAGTTCATGTATTCCAGACCACCTGTGGACTTGTAGAATGTGTCAGTTAGAAATGAATTCAACACATTCATTAAAATGTGAGAGTTAGTAATGACTACACGTATGCACCAGCAGGCTGGCCTGGAAAATGTGAACTGTTAGGGGATCTCGAGAACCAGGTTGGCCACCCTTGTCGTAGAGTGTAAAACATTTTCTTAACCACAAGACCAGTAAAGAGAGTACCTTGATCAGTGGTGACCTCCTGTGGTATTCTAAATCTGCATACAAGTTATGTTACCAATTTACTAGCATTTATGCTAGAAGTTCATGAAGCCGTATGATAAGCTTCTACCCAACCAGAAAATACATCTAGTCATATTTGTATATATTCTAATATTAGGTGTATAGTAGATTTAGCAAGCAGGTCCTACCAGCATGGATAAAGCAATTTGACAGTTCAGACAGTGCAGAAGGAAACTATGTGCTTCTAATTTTCTTTCTTAAATGTGCCACAAGATTTGGAAATCTGTTACAATTTCCCATCCTTTTATCTAGACCCCTCCAGTATAGAACAAGCTGATGGCATATATATATATATATATATATATATATATATATATATATATATATAAAACTATATTTTTCAGGTATAACAACAACATTTAAATTTAAAAAAAAAATATCTAGCCAATTTTGCAGGTGCATCTGCCCTGCTGTTTCTTTATGAAACTTAATCTAGTACTGTTGTGTGTGCTTGGTATTTAATCACTATTATTTGTTTAGTCAACAATGAAGCTTATAAAAGACTCAACTGCGATGACATGTGGAATATGAGTACCATTTTATGTTAAAAAAAAATTGTAAGCTTCCAAAGTGCTTCAAAGTCATGTACCAGCCCAAAGGCAGATCAAGAATCAGTTTAAATCACTGTCTTTTATTTTGCTAATTTACATGCTAATGTTAAAGCTATAAGCTCAGTCAACATTGTTGGCAAGGTTGTGAATAAAGAGGTGATTTTTTTTTCATTTACAGTGGAAATGCCAAAAGATATGTTCCTTTTGTGTGTAACAGTTTATTGATTTAATTTTTTTAGAACTGATAATTCAAGAAGATGATTATCATTTATTAATCTCTAATCATCTATGAATATTCCTGCTATCCTAAACAAGTTTTCTTCCCTATACTATTCACAACACCATTACTATTGCCCTATATACTGTACAATATTTACAAAATAGTGGTCTGGATTCTTGAGGTCTTGTTGCAGGATTGACCTCTCTCTATGTGTCAGTGACACTTTGGTTTTTACCCTGGGATGTGGAATTCTAGAACAGTACATAAGGCAGATCAGAAAATTCTTCAAAAATAACTTCTTTTGGTGTCTTCAGTGCTGCTGTGTAATTTGCCACAGGTTTACAAATATTTTAGATGCTTTATATTTGAGAGGATAAAATGTTGTGGGAGGTAAGGCATAGTACTGAAAATAATATACAGCTAATATTTTAAATGCCATAAATTCAAGAATATCTCACATTTAATCTCACGCTACATTCTTTACCCATTAAGGCCCTCTGCTTCAGTTATGCAATCAGCCAGGGACATATCCCCCCCCTTAAATGATTTATAAATTCATAGTAACAGTATAACATTATTATGACAAATAGACACAAAAAGTTAATGTGACTAAACTAGACAGCCTAAATCAGAGGTCCCCATGCTGTGCGATAGAACTATGTCAAATCATTGTTGCAAACAAACCTTAGGTCATGTGGGTGAACTGATTCTTTTAATTGAAAAATTATTGGACTGCTACCCATGATCATTATCTATACCAAGTTAATATTGGGCATGATTCTAAAGTGTGAACATCTGTGGCAGCCATATTTACAACCTTATGCTAATGTGAGTTTCCCTTTGGCTTTATGCATATGCATGGCACTGCCTACTGATACTAATGATGATGGAAATAGGCATCATCATTAGTACCTGCACTTGCATGCACCCCATGCTGTTTGCAAAAGATTTCTCTGAAGTAGGCTTCCCATGTCTGAAGTGTGAAAGTCTGTGGCAGCCATATTTACAGCCTTATGCTAATGTGAGTTTCCATATGGCTTTATGCATATGCATTGCACTGCCTACTGATATTAATGATGATGGCAGTAGGCATCATCATTAGAACCGGCACTTGCATGCACCCCATGCTGTTTGCAAAAGATCTTTCTGAAGCAGGCTTCCCATGTCTGTCCTTATGCCTTAAACAAGAACATAAGTCAGGCTACATGAGATTCCCACGAGCTTTTAAATATGAGCTCAATTGTCCAGGGTCACCTTTATTTTCTGCATTGTGATTTGTTTGTAATATAAAACCTACATGTACACAGCAATGGCATTTTTTGGTACATTGTAAAAATAATAATAATAAGAAGAAGAATTACCAAAGCGATTGTGTGATCTTGATACATACTTAGGTGAGGGTCCACCCATTATGCTCATATAAGCTACTAAGCAAACATGCCTAGTAATGACATTGGGTAATTTGTGCAATATGGCTGGCTAGCTATGTGGCCTGTTTAATGTGGCCGGCTGGAAATGGGATTTGTAATGCCTGTTGTCAAAAAAGGGTTACCTATTCAATAGTAGCTGTGGAGCATTTGTTTGTGGTCCTCAGATGTGCTGTGGATCCAGTGGTGGAACTTTCAACTGAGCACCCGGAGACATGGTCTCCAGGAGTCAGCCCCTAGCAACCCCATCATGCCCCATAGCAACCTGGTCTCCTCATGTACCTGGAGCTTATGGTGGGGATATAGGGGTCTATTTACTAAGCAGTGTTAGGAGACAGAGTGAAAAGTGATAAGAAAGTGATAAGGTGCCAGCCAATCACCTCCCAACTGTCATATTTCAAACACAGCCTGTGAGATGGCAGTTGGGAGCTGATTGGCTGGCACCTTATCACTTTCTTATCACTTTTCACTCTGTCTCCTAACACTGCTTAGTAAATAGACCCCCTAGTCTATTAATAAGGTTTATACACTCTCCCATTGCAATAGGTACTCAGGGGCACATCCATTAGTAGGCATAGATCAAACGTTGAGCTTCCAGCAAGCTGCTTAAGGTCCTATTGCCTGCTGGCAACAGGAAGCAACAGAGGCAGTACTGAGTGCGCCTCCAACAGTCTGAATGCAGCTGTCCCTCTTTCCTCCCTCCCCTGTGCCTCCCTAACAGCTAGTGCCCAGAGGCCAATGCTTTCATTTCCTCCGGGATTTACTCTGCTGTGTAGATCCATGTCTGGTATGCTGTTGTAGTCCAGTGTCATTTTTAATGATGAGGTGCTGGGTGTTTGAGAATCTAAATAAAGAAATATGTGTGAGTTTTTGAAGGATTGGAGATAGCAATAGAAGAGTTAATATAAATGGTATGGAGAAGAGGCAGGTGTATTTAGCAAGAGAAGGTGAGAAGTCTAACTGTATAATGTATAGGAGTAAGTCATGTAGAGTTTATATGTAAGTTATATAAGGTAGAAAAAAGACAGAAGAATTGAATATAAGTAATAGGTTAGGATATAGGAGGTTATGTAATGCAAGATGTTTGTCTGTTTGTGCAACAATTCTGCGCGTCTCCATCGGGTGGTAATTGTTTTTGCTGTTTTGACTGGTCTGGAGTAGAGTGTCATTTTTTGTAACATTGCAATTACTGTAGGAACTTGGTGCATTTTGAGGAAGTGGCTGAGATTGATGGGGAGGGAGCTAATGAGAGTGAACTGGAACGTTCCCCCATGTGAAGAAAAATCAGAGCTTTCAATATAATGTTATTCAACAACACTTCAATAGTAAGTGCAAACTAAAAATACATAGGTGAATATTTATTAATTATCAGCTTTTAGACACAATAATTATAATCTAATTTTGCTGTTTATGGTGGCAATAAGAAATTATGTACTGTCAGGATGTACCGTTAAACACATTCAGAAACAGGGTCTCCAATCAGAGTACGTTCATGCAATGTGTAAAAGTAAAGTGATGTTTTGGGGGGATATCCATCAAAATCCCTTTGTGTTTCAGAGTAAGAGCCTATTTATCAAATACTGCATATAGTCCAATTTTTACTTTGTAACTAATATTTGATCACGTACAACATGCTAATATTCCATAAAAATGTTACAGTTATTTATACATGGAATAGAAACTGCATATTTTTTTTGTAAAACATTTTGACACATTTCCCCAAAACATATTCTGATTTGTTGATTGAATCAGCACAGCTTTTACCACGCAGCATATATTTTTTATACCCAACTAAATGTATTGCCCATCTTTATTAAGAAAAACATATCTTCTGCTTTACTCTATTACATATGTAGGAATAAATTATTCTAGACTATCCCTATACTTCCTGACTATAAAATATGAATCAAAATTATTATATTTTGTGAATAAATTTACCCCCAAGGCCAATGTTTGAAGGAGCTGTCTGCATCGGGCTGATCAGAACTAGGCCCTGTGGACACGTGGTCATTTTACATTATAATTATTTAATTCATTATTTTACTCAATTTTATTTATAAATATTACAAAAGTGTGACACTGAAAAATCTATTTGAATAACTATGGGAACTGTTGCATAATGTATGTAACACTTGCCTGAATAAATTTTTTGGGGGCATTTCCTAACACACATGAGACTGTATTATTTGCATGTATACTGTATATAGATAGAGATATGGGGCCAAATGTAATAGGGTGACAGTTTACAAAATGTGAGAGAAAACTCTCACGCCTTTTAAACTCGGCCAAGAAAATGCAAATTCGCATGTTTTTCAGACTAAAAAAACTTGATTAAAAACATGATTTAAACTCTAATCCAGATGTTTTCCCATTTTGAAGATTATAGTGATAAACTGTCACATTTTCTAAACACTCAACCTATTACATCATTTGGTCCATGATCTCTCTCTCTCTATTTATATACAAAAAGAGAGAGAGAGAGAGAGAGAGAGAGAGAGAAAGTACACGGTTTAGGGGTCTGCCAGTTCGCCAGTTTGTTTGGGCTAACCTTTTGTACCACTGGATGGATTTTGATGGGATTTTCACTATTCTATACAGCATTGGTCAAGGAAGGTTTAGGTGTATGAACCATTCATCTGTGACAAAAAAGATCCGAGCAGTGACAATTTTAGTAAAGCAAAGTCACAAAAAAATATTGCACCAGGCTGCTGTATAGAGACTGGTCAGGGTGCTGAAACAGCAAAAATACAGTGAGAGTCAATCAGAGATAAAAATTTTCCCTGTTGCTTAACAGCAGCCTAGACAAGGGAGGGAGTCAGGGACTGAGCAGGGACATGTCTGAGGCAGACAGAAAGTGAGACAGTCTCTATCAAACCCATGAAAATTCCCTGATGCAGACACAGTAGCCAGAAAGGAGCCAGGGGAGGCATAGCTATCAGGAATTATAAAAAAAACACACCATCAAAACACTACTATCAGAGAAAAAACATTGATGGTTAGTAACCATCAGATTCTGATTCCATCCCTACGTTGAACCTGCAGACGGACTCCGTCCACCACTCCATCACTGTGAAGTGCTCCCTCTACAGTATGAGGTTGCCACTCAGCTATATGCTGTTGGGGAACAGCAGCCACCTCCCGTGGAAGTCAGCACTGTTCTCGAACAGGGGCACCAAGGTAAAAAAGCTCAACAGGAAGCTTGCGCAAAGAGGACATTGCTTATCGACATGTTCAGCAGCCAGGAAGGGGATGCATGGAGGCTGGGGATATATGCACAGGTGCTCCAGGGACATGCTGCTAATAAAGCTTACAGTAGCTGCAATACAAATATCTCATCCATGATCCTCCTGCCCTTCCCAGCACATCCTAGTGGCCGAGCCACAGCCAACTGCAGGGCAGCAGCAGTGGGTGTTGTGGTTACACTGGTGAGATACAGGGAGCAAGAGTGAGAAGCAGGGGGCTATGGTGAGATGCATGGACTGTGGTGACATGGCATAGGTTGTTATGAGATGCAGGAGGCTTTGGTGAGATGAAATTGCTCCCATGCAAAGCAAGGTGAGCCGCTAGTATAGATATAAAACATTTATCATTTAACCCACCAGGCTTGATCCAACATTTCCTCTCATATGTGGACCTTCATCTCAGTCATTAGTGGTGCTTTTCCATTATGTTCAGCACCAGCACCTCAAATGCAGGATAAGTGAACATGTGATAGCACCTCTTTATAGGGAGAACATTCATCATCATTTTGGGGCATTATGAGAGACTATTCTGGTATTAGTTTCTGTTTGCTGGGTTAATGAAAATGGCATGCATTTCAAGTCGCTGCTTGTCTATACAGTATGGTTTTGACAATATGATAAAACATGGGCATCAATTATTGCTACATATGTATATTTCCTAAGATGTAATTTTAGTTAAGACATCATGGTAATCCATGCTGTAGCAATAGCATGACATTGACAAGGACGGCCTTCTTTACGTAGCTATTCTTGAAGACCTTCAATCAATTTGGCTAAATTCAGGTGTAGGTGAGATAAAGAGGAGGCATCCTGAGCTCCTGCCATGCTACAGAAGAACTATTATGAGAATATTTGCTCTTTTTCAGAATATGTCAAATAGGCCCAAACTGTATTGATGACTTTAGACTGTTGTAATTTCAATAAAGTGTGATTGTTAGAAGCCCTACTACCCTTTAACTTTCCCCCCGCAGGGAAAAAAATTATATGCACTATTTATTAATAATTTAAAGGTTAAAAATGGTCATTGTGATTAATTTATTTTGCCCACCATATTATAATGTTTGCTTGAGGATTTATGTAAACTATGGAATCCCACCAGAAACAAATGACTTGCCTCCGACAAGCAGATTTGCAAGTAGGCTTGTATAATGTAAAAACAAGCAAAAATAAAACTGTGTGGATCCCCAGTGATTTCATAACCTGAACTGTATTTTTTAGCCTAAAATGGTAGTGAAAAATAGGGGAGGTTGCATGGTGTGAACTGGAATACTGTAACTAAGGAAGTAGGAACCCAATTCCTAAGGACAAGCAGCCCTGGGGTAATAGCTCTTCTCTGTACTCCCTGGTGGCGATGGGTATGGAGGTAATAAAAAAAAATAGGTAATAGATACGAAGGTAATATAAAAAAAATATTAAAATAAAGACAAGACATACACACTCGATTTTGGACTAATGTATCCCACACTATGGCCAATCAGCACAGCCCCATTCACAATAGCAGGGCACCTTTTAAACCTATACCATAGCAAGTGAGTGTCATACAATAGAAATCCAGGTTGATTAAGTACATTATATATATTTTTCTTTCATTCACAGGATACCTGCAAAAAAAAAAATAAAGGGACCTCTAGTAAACTTATCGGTGATTATCTCAATATGATGGTATCAACATCAAAACTAAAATTTAATCTTAAAAGAAAGGAAAGAGAGAACCTAAAGTCATTAATGTTCAATCCGGATAATTATCATTAAACACATACATAAATGATGAGGTCTGGTTATTATGGATATTATAACTACAAGGATGAAGAATACAAACTCATAAATCCTGAGTTACTTATTTACCACTTAAAAGTGACCACACAAGAAAGATAATTCATATTTGTTGGACCTAATAAAAAAATATACAAAATAGGGATTATTGGGGAAGAAAAGTAAAAATTCCTGAATATCTATTATCTGTTGTTTCATGCAACATATATTCTCACTAAAATTCATAAAAGAGTTAACATTGAGGCAGGTACTAATTTGATTTTTATTTAAAAACAACGGTGATAAAAAAATAATCTTACATTAAAGATAACACAGACATAATAATTATTTCCATTTTAAAGGCACCTTTTTCCTACAGTAATCAGGCACAGTGATGGGAACCAGATTTGCCCCAGATATGCAATCTTTTTCATGAATTACTGTGAAAACAATAGTATTGGAGTGAGCATGAGCTGGATATGAACCTGGTATCTTTGAACAGGAATTTGGATAGCACTTTAATGGCACATTTGGAGCGTTACGCTCATTCTAAATCCATATTGTGATAATCCTAAAAATAAGTTGTTGAATATATTTATTTAATTCATTAGAAAAGAGTTGTTAACTTTCTAGACCTTATAACATCTAGACCAATAAAATTGTAAAACCTACAGACAAACAGGCTTGCATTGTTGACAGGAGATTATTTCCAGTACTTTATAGATCAAAACTTCATTGTGACACTTCTGCTATGTAAAACTAGTATTTTACTATCCATAAATGAGAGCCAAGCAACATAGGACTGTTAAAGGTAGTGTCAGTACTTAAGCTATAAGTGGTTAAAGACCCTCTTACCCAAACATGACATCTGGGCTACAATTTGCAAATAAGGGATGACCTAAAAAAATGATAATAATTAAATGATTTATTAGTTAGATTAAATGCATCATAATACAACTCCCTATTGTCATGGATAAATAAAATTTTAAAATAAAATAGTTTTCACTATTTCACTTTAATGTGAAAATGTTCTTTGGACCCATTGATACTATGTCCATAATATAGATTACCATTCTAGCCATCTGACATAGCAGCATTTTTATTTTAAATTATAATGTGTAATTGGGAAATTCAATCTCAAACTTTATTTCTTCAGAGTCTGTTATGGAATTCAGACACACTTCCCAGTGGGCGGAGGAGTGAACTTTTCTTATACACATTATGTATTTCTTTGTTTAATGGGCATATTATAAGAATATTAATTTTGTTTTTAATTTATTTCTATGCCATTTTTTACTGATTGAGCAAATGAAATACACAAGAGCAAATCACAATCACTCAACTTCACTTATAGTGACATCCCTACTTCTTTGAGAAAGAGATCAAAACATGTACTGTAGGTATAGAGGAGATGTATCAAAAAAGGACATTTAAAGTAGTTGCTGAAAGCAACCAATTAGATTCTGGAATTTACTTGACAAATGATAGATACTGTAGAATCTGATTATTTGATATTAGTAACTTCTCTCTTTGTTGTCTTTAGAAGGTTTGATACATCTTTGCCAGAATGTTTTGATGTCTAAAAACATTTCTTGGTAGTATGTTGTTGCCATGCTGGAAGGTGAACCACCTGCTCATATTAAGCTGTATAGCAAATAGCAGCAGGTGTTCCTCAAGAATTTGAGAGTACTGGGCTTTATCCATCACCTGAGATTGCAGTGTCTTCTCTCTGCCTAACTCTCCTGAATAAGCAGCCTGAACATGTCAGTGAGATATGCTTGTGTGTTGTACCTGTAAAAAATGGGTTAAATGCTTAAAAATAAAGATGTAGGGTCCTCCCCCAAAAGCATAACCAGCCTCGGACTGCAAAGCCAGTCCTGGTTCTTAAAATTATGGGGGGGGAAATGAGTAGGGTTCCCCCATAATGTAGGCACCAGCACCTGGCTGGTTAGATATAGGGGGGAAAATATAGGGGGAAAAAATGCATAGGGGTCCTCCTATATTTAAAACCAGCACCAAACCCAAACCAACTGGGGTGTAATGCCACAGCCAGGAGACCCTCTCACTGGTTCTCTACATGTAAAGTGGCAGCTGATTGGCTAGCAGCGGTGGGAAATATAGATGATAGTGATCATCTGTCATTTTGCAAGGTGCAAGTATATGTGATAACATATACTTGCACCTGTCCACCTTGGATTGAGACACACGGTTTGTTATTTTGCCAAGTATGGGGATGACGGTGAGTTTGGGATCTTTTTTACAGGTACACCAGCAGGTAAGTATGTGTGAGTGAGGTAGGTGAATGTAATAAAGTTGTACTTTAGATGGTGTGTGTGTACTGTGTTTTTTAACTATTTATTTTACAGTGCGAGTACGGGTGTTGGTGGCCTGTTGGCACTTGTAGTTCCACAAGTGCCAAAGGGCAGGCATGCTGGCACCTGTAGTTCTACTGTACAACACAATAGTTTTGAAATATTTCTCCCATTATTACTCCCATACCCACTGCTCCAGGGGTGCAGGCAAGAGCCCCAGTCTTCAGCCCAAGCCTGGAGTTGGGCTGACCGGCTTGGGGTGTTAATGCTTTAGCCCTGGAGACCCAGTGATAGGGTCTCCTGGCTGTGGCATTACACCGCGGTCGTTTTGGGTCCAGTGCTGGTTTTAAATATAGGGGACCCCTACACATTTTTCCCCCTATATTTAAAACCAGCACTTGCCCTTTAGCCAGGTGCTGGTTCTTAAATTATGGGGGAACCCTACACCTTTTGTTCCCCGTAATTTTAGGAAAAGGGACTGGCTGAGCAGTCCGGGGCTGGTTATGTTTTTTTGAGGGGACCCTACATGTTTTTTTTTAAATATTAACCTTTTAGATAGTGTTTACATGCAGAAACATACACAAATCACACTGATCTGTGTATGATTCTGACAAACTCGCACCTCAGGAGGTGGAATGTTTGAAACTTCAGTTTATCTGGGAGTTTGCTACAATCTCACCTGAGATTCTAATCTCAATTCTTGGTAAATTCCTGAGTTGCATCTTTTTCATGAAAAGTACTTCCGAGTTGGCCGATGGTAAGTTGATTCGAGTTTGCGATCACATCCTAGTTTTACCAGTGAAAAGAGATAAATCTCTCCCAAACTCACCCAAGTTTGTCTTTAGTAAATTTGAGAGATGAAAAAAATGCCTAAACTCACCCGAGATTGCCATCTCGACCAAACTCGAATCTTAGTAAATTTACCCCTAAGTGTGGCACTTTTTCAGCAGAGGATTAATTCTTGCCACCCTGTCATAAAGGCTAGCTTTGTGTAAAGTTTGTGATATAGTTGTTACATGCGCAGACCAACAAATCTTAGCCATAAAGACTTGTAAGACCTTCAAAGTTGCATTTGGCCTATTGGTAATTTCCCTGCTCAATATCCTCTTGGGTCTGTCATCTAGGTAAGGTGTTGGTGGGGCCATATGCTTTCCACTTTTTGATAATGCATTGAACATTACTCAGAGTGAGAGAAACAGCCTTTGAAATCTTTTTGTATCCTTCTCCTGACTTGTGCCTTTCCACAACTTTATCCTAGATCCCTTTTAAAAAACACCTTTCCAACCATGGTGATTTCTTTGCATCACCAAGCAATATGTGTGGTGGAGTCCCCAAGGAACAGACTGTTTTATACAGAAGTAATAAAAACTTCTACAGTTGATGTCAGGTAGTAGCCTTTGGTAGTCTTTGGTTGTACCCAAGCAAGTTTATGATGGTAACTATATGTGTATCATCACATATCCAAATCATGTATTTAAGCAATTAAATTATACTAATTGGTAATATTTTGTGTAACTTATTTTTACTTACTTGTTGAGGGTTATTTATTAACAGTTTCTTATATAGCGCAGCATATTCCATTGCACTTTACAATTGGAATCAACAGTAATAGAACAAAACTGGGTAATAACAGACAGACACAAAGGTAAGAGGGTCCTGCTTGCAAGCTCACAATCTAGAGGATATAATGTGTTAATGCTGGAAAACATTTGATTTATTTTATTTTCTAGTGTGTAATGTGACATAAGGTAAGGATTTTGACTGGGTATGTTGATTTTCTATAGGCACTGTGGAGCTCATTCAGACCCGGACGCTAAGCTGCACTCTATCGCAGCCAAAAGGGGCTGGGTATGCAAATTCCGCAATCGCACTGTCTGGTTTAAGGACACCCTCTATTTCTTAGAGTGCGACGGCAGAGTGAACGCAAGCCGGTGTAAAGACACTCACTTTTGTTTCTTAACACACGTCATCTCCAGGAAGTGTATGATTAATCAGAACCATCAAGAACCATCAGAGCTGCTTCCAGCCCTTGAGGTAGACCCTACCCTACTGCAAGCACTGCGATCACTGCAGGCTAAAATGCAACTAAGTGGCGTGTACAATGACGCTTCCATGCTAATTATGCACACCCATAAAACGCCGTTTTTGACGCCCATACACGCCTGCATTAGCAGCACCACTCCCCCATTCACAAGCACCTTCCCCTGTTACCACCTACAAACGGCACTATCTGTCACTCAAACTAGCGCTCAGTCTTTGTGCTATGAGCACACGAATCCTGATTGCAGTGACTGGCTTGCACACGTGCACTGCGACGCATACGCATGCGCAAACGGGCGACTATCGGCCAAAGCATTGATATGTTTTGGGGGGAGGGAGATAATGGTTCAAAATATGTGTAACAGGACTTCAGAGCACCATGTGCTGACCCCGTCCTCTCCTCTGATCACATGATGTTGTGCAGAGGGGGTGGGGCCACCAACACTGGGAAGTGTAGCACTGCCCTGAGCATCCATAGAACACTCCGGGAGGCACTGCCTCAGAGATACAGTACTGACTCTAGGAAGCTGTTCCAGACAACCTGTTAGCCAGATGCAGGGTTCATGGGGCAGCAACAGTGACACTCACATAGCCCTGCACTCTGTACAGTAGCACCACTCGCACATCCCTAGTTACGGCCCTGTACGCATCTAGTGGTTGGGTACTTTGTGTGTAAAAGTGGAATAAATGTTACTCTTGTCATGCACAACTGTATCATCTTCAGTCACATCCTCTTTTATTTAACACACACATTTAAAAATACTGTCATACACAGGACTCAAACCTATCACCTCTCACATGGCAGTCACACACCTTATACACGGAGCTATCTGCCCCATAATTTCTGATAGCAGCCCTGAACACAGCCACTGATTAACAACCCAGATGTTACCAGCCCACCTTGCCAACTGTTATCAGTCTGTTGCTGTTTTGGTTAGATTACATAGCTAATTTCTCCTCTATCCCTGTGCAGTCCCCATTTGTAATGAGATGGATCCTCAAAATGTGCAGCTTGTCTTTTAGCTGGAAGATCTGGAACAGGAAAGTGATTCTGTGAATCATTCATCTTTCTCTTTCCTGTTCTTCATTCCCCAGCCAACAGACAAGCTGATTACATTGCAGGGCACGTTTCATGGGCTGACCTGCTGACTTACCTTTTTTTGGTTCTATCTTTTTACTGAAATTTTTTTTTTAGATTATTTTCAGCCTCCCTGTATGCTGATATACATGATCGGTAGATGAACTAAAGAAAATCTGCTGCTCTGAAAAATATGAAGCTGCTTCATCCTTCTCCTGATGAGTTATGAATGCACAGGCTTATGCAGGAGTTTCTTCTATTATGCACTTTGCAGTCAGGATCCTCATGTAAACTGCAGAAAAGGATTATTCTCCCAGGCTTTCTACATGCAAGATATCTGTTGATTGAGATGCTGTAATATTATTTTAATACCAGTAATGTTTATGCCAAGTAATCATTGCTTGATTACTAGTTAGTCTTTTACAAAACGTTAAGAGAATATGTTAAATGTTAACACATATTGTAATGAGCCCAGTGATAAAGTAAAATAAGAATTTCCAGGGGAGTACTGACCAGTGACGATTCCTACCAGGGACAAAACTATGCTTTGCACCAGGGCCCACCACAATTAAGGGCTCCAACAAAGAATAAGGGGTCTATTTACTAAGCAGTGTTAAGAGAGAGAGTGAAAAGTGACAAGGTGCCAGCCAATCAGCTCCCAACTGTCATCTCACAGGTTGTGTTTGAAAAATGACAGTTGGGAGCTGATTGGCTTTTTTCATTCAACTCCTGGAGTCAACTTTAAAAAGAAATTATTTTTTATTTGATGGCAAGTTTTTCTTGCAGTTAGTGGGATGTGCCATGGGATCGTGCGTGGCACCGTCCTTTGCCAACGCGTTTATGTTCCAGCTTGAACATGAGTTGTTTTTCTCAGATCCAATGATCTGGAATAAAATTCACTTTTTCACGAGGTACATAGACGATTTATTCGTAATTTGGAAAGGCTCTGAGAATGAATTCATTGAGGCCATGAACAATATCAATAGTAAGGATCCTGACATCAAATTTACTTTTAATTCCAATAAATCTACCATCAATTTTTTAGATGTTCAAGTGACTCTCACTAATAATCAGCTACATACTACAATCTATCAAAAGCCTACCAACCGGAATACCATTCTTCAAGCCGAAAGTTTTCATCAGACTGCACTTAAGAGAGGCCTGCCTTTTTCCCAGCTGTTACGGGTGCATCGCATCTCCAATGACAGAGCTGAAACCATCCAACAAATGGATAATATGATTGTGAAATTCATCGCTCGGGGATATGATCCTAAAGAGCTGCATCGGACCAAACTTAAAGTGTTGAAAATTCCTAGAGAGGATACGTTGAAACAAACCCAAGCAAAAGACATGTCCAAATCCATGATATGGGTGAATGACTACAATTCTGGAACACAGAGGATAGTATCCTCAGCTAAACAGTTGTGGCCTGTGTTAACTTCAGATAAAGATCTACCTGCCCTCAAGCAGATGAAGCTACTTCCTTGTTACCGGCGCGGTAAAAATATCGCTGACATGTTAGTACGCAAAGACATTTCATCTATAAAAGAGGATTCAACCGGATCATTCCTTTCAAAGAAAAAAGGATGTTTTAGATGCCTTGGATGCACGACGTGCAGTTTTCTGGAAATTGGGGACACCTTTTTCCATTCCCATACCGGGAAAAAATTTTCTATCAGATTTACACTGTCGTGCAGTAGTTGTTTTGTTATATATTACATTAAATGTCCATGTGGACATTTATATGTCGGAAAAACTTCTCGCAAATTTAAAGAAAGGATGGCTCTGCACCGGTCGGCGATACGCTTGGCATTAGAGGGAAGAGATACGGATCAACCGGTCGCTCGTCATTTTAAGGAAATGAGACACACTTTACCTTCCCTCCGGTATAAAATTATTTACTATGTTCCCCTAAATATCAGAGGAGGCAATAGAGAAAGAGCTCTGTTGCAATTGGAAACACGATGGATTGCTAGACTAAACACTGTTCAACCCTTTGGCTTAAATGAACAATTATCGCTAAGTTGTTTTCTTTAATTGAGCAATATTTGTGTTCTCAAGCCTTTTCCGATTTACATATGTGATTTTGGTTTCGCCACTATCACTCTAGCTGTGACAGGTTGGCATCACTTGTCGGACAGTATTAGATGCTCCTTTTTATATAATGTCTGTTTTATGGATGTGTGTCTTGTTCTTAATGGTATTGGTGTACTTTCACTAATTGTCGGCGTCCTGTCTCTAGGCAACCGCCCGCTCTCTGATGGCTTCAATGACGTGTCACGTCAGGCTGGACGCAGACGCGTGACATCATTGGGGGTGGACGAGTTGCGGGAGCTGGACGGAAAGTGTTGCACGTGTGGTGTTACTATATAAGGTAAGATTTGTATGTTTACAATTGTGCTATATCCTTGAAAAAAGATTAAATATCTGAAACGTTGGAATTCAAGCCTGCTATTAGCAGTTTATAATTTCTGGATCTAAACAAGTCCCGTGAGTGCCGCTACACCTTGGATGCTATTTGGACACAGATTTGGACTCAAATCGTGTGCGTAGAGGGCACCTGGGCAAGTACAAATATTTATTATGAGTGCCGGATTCCAATGGGTTCTATATATATATATATATATATATATATACAGTCAGGTGCATAAATATTGGGACATTGACAGAATTTTAATATTTTGGCCTCTATTCATACCAGAATGGCTATGAAATGAAACAAACAAGATGTGATTCAACTGCAGACTTTCAGATTTAATTTGAGGGTAATTACATCCAAATCAGATGAACGGTGTAGGAATTACAACGGTTTCTATATTTGCCTCCCACTTTTTAAGGGGCCAAAAGTAATGGGACAAACTAAACAATCCTAAATCTAACTTTCACTTTTTAATACTTTGTTGCAAATCCTTTGCAGGCAATTACAGCCTGAAGTCTGGAACGCATAGACATCACCAGATGCTGGGTTTCATCCCTGGTGATGCTCTGCCAGGCCTCTACTGCAAATGTCTTTAGTTCCTGCTTGTTCTTGGGGCATTTTCCCTTCAGTTTTGTCTTCATCAAGTGAAATGCATGCTCAATCGGATTCAGGTCAGGGGATTGACTTGGCCATTGCATAACATTCCACTTTTTAGCCTTAAAAAACTCTTTGGTTGCTTTTGCAGTATGATTCGGGTCATTGTCCATCTGCACTGTGAATCGCCATCCAATGAGTTCTGAAGCATTTGACTGAATATGAGCATATAATATTGCCTGAAACACTTCTGAATTCATTCTGCTGCTTTTGTCAGCAGTCACATCATTTATAAATACAAGGGAACCAGTTCCATTGGCAGCCATACATGCCCACGCCATGACACTACCACCACCATGCTTCACTGATGAGGTGGTATGTTTTGGATCATGAGCAGTTCCTTTCCTTCTCCATACTCTTCTCTTCCCATCACTCTGGTACAAGTTGTTCTTTGTCTCATCTGTCCATAGGATGTTGTTCCAGAACTGTAATGGCTTTTTTAGATGTTGTTTGGCAAAATCTAATCTGGTCTTCCTGTTTTTGAGGCTTACCAATGGTTTACATGTTGTGGTGAACCCTCTATATTCACTCTTGTGAAGTCTTCTCTTGATTGTTGACTTTGACACATATACACCTACCTCTTGGAGAGTGTTCTTGATTTGGCCAACTGTTGTGAAGGGGTTTTTCTTCACCAGGGAAATAATTCTTCTGTCATCCACCACAGTTGTTTTCCGTGGTCTTCCAGGTCTTTTGGTATTGCTGAGCTTTCTGGTGCGTTCTTTCTTTTTAAGAATGTTCTAAACAGTTGATTTGCCTACACCTAAAGTTTTTGCTATCTCTCTGATGGGTTTGTTTTGATTTTTCAGCCTAATGATGGCTTGCTTCACTGAAAGTGACAGCTCTTTGGATCTCATATTGAGAGTCGACAGCAACTGATTCCAAATGCAAATGTCACACCTAGAATCAACTCCAGACCTTTTACCTGCTTAATTGATAATGAAATAATGAGGGAATAGCCCACACCTGTGCATGAAATAGCTTTTGAGTTGATAGTCCCATTACTTTTGGCCCCTTAAAAAGTGGAAGGCACATATAGAAACCGTTGTAATTTCTACACCGTTCACCTGATTTGGATGTAATTACCCTCAAATTAAATCTGAAAGTCTGCAGTTAAAGCACATCTTGTTTGTTTCATTTCAAAGCCATTGTGGTGATGAATAGAGGCCAAAATATGAAAATTCTGTAAATGTCCCAATATTTATGCACCTGACTGTGTGTATATATATATATATATATATATATATATATATACACACACTTGTGTGGCTGACACTCCATGTTTAAATAATCTGTGTAGCTTGTGCCCTCCATTTAACAGCGCTCACTGAAACACCAATACAACACTATTGTTCAACATTCAAGACATTTCAAGACATTTTAAAACATTGGATTTATCTTAAAATCTGTGCATGTTTAATAGTGCCATGACTGCCACCCACTGATCTATAGAATATATATATATATATATATATATATATATATATATAGTGATCAGGCCGGGGTAGCGAGTCCCTCTCCTGGGGTAGATGAACACCACCTTACACACAGCAGCCAGGAAACAGCACTCCAGTCATGGATTTTCATGCAAGCTGGCTGGTGCCAGTTTTTATTGTGCAATTTCAACAATCAAATAAACAAAACATAAAATAAACCCTAGCCCGGCTGGGCACTAACTAGACAGCAAGTTCCCCTATAACAGAACACTAAACAAAATCCCCATCAACAGTACCATCTGGTTTACAGCCAACAGTGTCTAAGAGCAAGCTAACCTGCGGCCTGCTCTCCCAGATATGAGACACTCGGCTACAACTGAACACAGCTTAAATCAGCAAGTTCCTGGTGTAAGCCCTAATGAGCCTGCTACCTGGCTGAAAGGCCCAAAACCTGAAGTGGCCTGTGAATGGAGCCCTCCCTCTCCTCACATCCACACCCCCAGGACCCAAACCGACTTTTCCAAAGCCGATACTCTGGTCTGTTTACAAAACAGACTTTTCCTGGGGGTTTTTAGAGAACACATAGGCCAAAAACCTAGGACAAACGTACCTGCCATTGACCACTTTACCAGTGCTTCTATCACAATATATATATATATATATATATATATTGTGATGACATGGGGTAATTAGCTCGGCAGATGGGCGTCAGTGATGCAGTGATTAGGTGCCATATCAGGATCCAACACAGCTTTCAGGTAAATAATTGGAATGGTACTTTACTTTTCAGCATATATTTGGGTGCAATACAAATGAACACAAAATAATAAACACCTAGCCCCTTTTTAGGGCGTCTAACTGACTTCTTGACCCCTGACTATAATGGTGCAGCTAATCTGCAAACACAGTCTCTTATGGTGGATACACACCTGACAGATAAATCTGCAGATGATGGTCATTCATACACACTGAATGGCCATCATCTGCTTGTGCCTCCAGGTCCCAGCGGCCGGGGGGCGGGACCCAGCAGCCTGTGGGCAGGCGGGTATCCCGCCCCCTCCTCACAGCTACCGCTGTGTATGTACGGGCGGTCTGCAGACATATCTGTCCATCATCTGTGCAGCACAGCCAATGTGATATGACTGTGCACGACGCAGTTCACAGACATATCATGTGTACACACTGGCCGACGGGCAGCAGATATATTGGCCGATCAATTTATCGGCTAATATATCTGTCAGTGTATACCCAGCTTTAGCATCAAAGTCCCAGTCCTGTCTCTGACAGGTATTCTCACAGGCTCCGGCCTGCTCACGTTCAGGCTCCTGGCCTGCTTGCAGTCTCACAATCTGCTTACAGCAGAGTAACAAATACAGTCTTTCTTGGTTGCCTTCTCTGTGTCAGCATTAAGAAACACTTTCCAAATGAAGAAGACAGCGATCTGAGAAAAAACGTTGACTAGAAGAGTGGAGGAAAACCAAGCAGGGTGCACTATTACTGTGTTTCATTTTTGGAGGGATAACAATGGCCCACACAGTGCTGGATTACACCCTGTGGAGACCCCTAGGCAGTCAAAATCCTGGGGCCCCCCTTGCAAATCATCTCCTAATACGTTTTTTATTTTACCAACCAATAATTTTAATAAACTGTAAGTAGGTTGCACCGAAAAGTTTTACAAACTGACATCTGAAAGAAGATGAGCTTTTTAGAGACAAACTTTAATGTGAATTTGATGTCTATGGTTTAAGTTGTTAATGGGTACATTACATTAATACAATATTTTCTCTATAGAATCTTTAACCACTTAACTGATGATTTTTGTAAAAAAAAAAATGCTCAGAAATTGTCAGGTTATTTTATGAGTGAATTAGGTGAGGAACATCTATTTCAACCTATGATTTCATTAAAAAATAAAAAGATTTTTTTCTTTTAATATTTGTAAAAAAAAAATTAGTATTTTCAAACATTGGAACACCACCATCGGAACATTGAAAACGGTGCAACCATCATGACTTTATGACATTTTGATACCGGTTGCAGGCACCAGGTACACTAAGTGGGTGAAGGGAGAGGTTCTTATTTTTTCCCAGTAGCTGCTAATCTCTGCAGGCACTGGGTGGGGGGTGCAGGCAAACAGAGAGCAGCAGCTGCGAGAAGATTCTCTTCCTGCAGTCGCCCTCATGTTTATCTGACTGGTCGAAATTTTGTGACCAGATCAGATAAAGAACTGCCTGGTGTGGTCGGAAGATTGCGACCATGCCGGGCAAGTGGTTAATGTAAGTGGTTTTCGTTTCTTTGAGATGATGTTTTGGAAACGATTTAAGAAAGCTTGATTGTAATTTTCTTTTAAGATCAAATCAATATTATTTTGATCCATTGTCGCGGAGCCCCTAAAAGGTGTAGGGCCCATAGGCCGGTGCCTACTCTGCCTATTTGGTAATCCTGCACTGGGCCCACAATACATTCCTTTGATTGGAGAAGTACAGGTTGAGTCTCCCATATCCAAATATTCCGAAATACAGAATAATTTTGGCATGACTCAGATAATGAAACCTTTGATTTTTGATGGTTCAATGTACACAAACTTTGTCTAAGGCACAAATTATTAAAATATTGTATAAAATCACCTGCAGGCTGTGTGTATAAGGTGTATATAATACATAAATGCATTCTGTGTGTATTTTGGGGTCCCATTCCCAAGATATTTCATTATGATATGCAAATATTCCAAAATACGGAATATTCCGTTATCCAAAATACACCTGGTCCCAAGCATTTTGGATATGGGAGACTTAACCTGTAACAGATATTTAAATGTAGTGGAGATCAGTGGAGGCTTCAGAGGTGGGGCTGCAGCACAGTCCAAAATTTAAATAGGGAAGCCACACCAACTGCCACTCCAAATGCTGCCAAACATCGCCGTCTGGGACTCACTGGCAGTTGGTGTGGCTAATTCAGAGATGTACGTAAATTTGGTGTTTCCATACACCTCCGATGTTTGCAGATCCACGCATGCACCTTAGCTGCTCTGCTCCTTGTGGATCTGTTTCTGAGATGCAGCTCGCAGTGCCCCAAAATCTGCAGCCTGATTGACATGCTGCTGGCAATTTGGGGCAGTGACGGGCAGCATTCCAGAAAACGGGGGGGAGGGGGGTTGGCTCAGTTTTCTGAGTGTGCCATGGCCAATGACTGCATCTTTGGACGCAGATTCACTGCCCTTGGCAACATGATTTCACCGGACATGTCCACGCAGCCATTGGATCACAGAAGCCTGCAGGGGGTGCTTTTTACTTAATACGGCTCCTGCGGCTTTTTTCATATTTTACATTTTTTATTGTACATAGAAGCAGCAGATGCGCATGTCCGTCCATCTCTGAATAAGGCCCTATGTACATAATATTATAGTATATGTTCCATGATCTTATAAAGGTATTTGGCCTCTTAACGGAACTCATTCTAGTTTCGCCACAAGAGGTGAATAATTCCTTATTATAATGCACAGGTTTTTATTGGAAACAAAACAAGGTGCTTGTATGAGGTGGTTTCCTTCATATCTAAGTGGATTTTGTTTTTACAGAGGAATATACACCCCACTATGGAACACTTTCAAAATGAATCATCAAGTGACAGCAATGCTCATGCTATGGAAGGATATATTTTATAAACGTCTCTTCGCTGCTTTATAAATTACATCCTCACTCATCAAATATTTTGCAGAAATGTTTAATATATTCAAACTACCTGGAGGCTTGTGTTCAAGTACAAAGTTGCAGGTGAGTTCTACAATCTTTATATTTCAGTTCCGCACTGGGTTGAGTGACCCTTATAATACAGAAGTCGTTGTTGACAATGCAATCAAACATCTCTGTTTTTTATGACATTTTATCAAATTGTGTTTTAGTAAACATTTGTTACAGCTCAGTTTGTGAGTAGGTTCTGTTTGCAACAGGTTACTGCATGGGTTAGGGGATGCAGCAGACACAGCGAACCTATGGGGGTTGCTTTTGCAAACAGGGGTTTGCAGCAGGCTGCGGCCCCCCCAAAGATGAATTCAGGGGATACGTAATATTTGCTGGTACCCCTTGAAAACTGGTATTTTCAGGGAATATCTGGTCAAAATATGATTTAATAAATAGGCCACAAAAGCGAATGCAGAAGTGTCTATTGGAGGTCGCCTGTCTGCAAGTTTATGCAAATGACATACAAATTCCTCCTCTTGTGCACATCCGTGCGGCCAAATGTGCAAGGACTGAGACTCCCACTTATAGATCCCATGCATGCTGTTATACCGATTTGTGTGTCCTTAGACGGGGATCGGTATGACGCCGGAAGACCGGCAGCAGTGAAGATTCCGAAAGGTAAGTAACTAACTATCCCTAACCTCCCCCCCCCAATCCACCTTTAGGGGTGCCTAACCCTAACTTAACCTCCCCCCCAGTGCCTTACCCTAACCCCCCCCCTCCCCGCAGCCTAAACCTAACCCTCCTGGGGGGTGCCTAACCCTAACCTCTCCCCGGGGGTGCCTAACCCTAACTCCCCCTTCCCCTAGCCTAACCCTAACCCTCCTGGGGGGTGCCTAACCTAAGTCCCCCCCGGGAGCCCCAAACCTAAACCTCCCCCCCCGCAGCTGTCCGCGCCCGCCGCCTGGCTTACCTTCGTTTGGTATGCCGGGCGTTGGTCTCCCGGAGTAGGGATAATGATAGGCGTCGGATTTTGACGCCTATCATTATTCTCCTGTCGGGATTGCATTTTGGGAAGCCAGCAGTCGGCATTTCGACTATCGGCTTCCTGACCGCATCCCCTTAGATGCCACCATCGAAAATTGCACCAGACCTAAGACAGGTGCAGTGTCTCTCTCTGACCATGTCCTCCTAAGCTTGTGGCTGTGCGTCTGTGAATGCAGCAGTTTGCATTAAAACGTCTGTGACACGCCCACTGAATGGACCATTTTTGCGTGCACTAGTAGCCATCTCCCAGTCACCGAACAGGAACGTCCATCACTTTTCCACAACATTTATGATACCGTCTGTCCCGACAGCATCATAAGTGTTTTCAGAACATTTTGCACAAGCGCAGTTGCAAATAATCGCTAAACTATGTGAACGTTGCATTGCGTGCATCTCAAAATCAGGCTCAAAGTGTGCCTGTATGTAATAAACCAGCACTACTAAACTCACTAATGTGTATTATCGTGTTACCATATAATAACATTCTTAAATACAATGAAACTTAACTTCTAAAATAAAGACACAGACAACAGTGTTGGAGTTTTACATTTTTTGTCAATTTATTTTGACAAGTCATTACATTTTAGACTATAAGCTAATAATAATCATGGTGATGGCACAAAAAGAACGCACTGAACAATAATAACCAAACAGCTCAAACAAACACACACACAAGCCAAGCATTGGTCAACTCTCCTTTACCTTCAACCACCCGTCCAGGTGGTAAAGCCATTTCCTGTCAAGCATGTTGACATGTGCTGCTCATTCCCACATTTGCACAGGGTGCACAAATGGCGAAAGGAGGCTTCTCTTTGAGTACAGTATTGGAAAGGTCAGGCTCACACATTGCACCCGAGGACACACTTAGACTCTCCTCAGGGATTTGAGACGTTTCTGAGCACACAGTTGGTTTCTGTACCTTAGTGGCTTTAATTTTTTGACACCTCTTCTAGAGTGAAAAGGGTTTACATCGTCATGAGAGGCAGAAGAAGATGCCTCACTGACAGTTACAGAACCATCACTCATAAATAATGGCTAAGGCCTTAGCCTTTCCTTGACAGTTTTTTGGTGAATGGCATATTGTCAATTTTATGTATTTCTGCACAATATTTTCCTTTTATTAGAAGTGTTTTTTTCTTTACCACTGTAAAATATTAGTCCTTTGATTTTAGATGCCCTGACTCAAACCCTCTATGCCAGGGGTCTTCAAACCTGGCCCTCCAGCTGCTGTGGAACTACACATCCCAGCATGCACTGCCACCTTTTTGATATAACAGCATGCTAAAACTATGTGCAGTACATGCTGGGATGTGTAGTTCCACAGCATCTGGAGGGCCAAGTTTGAAGACCCCTGCTCTATGCCCTTGGGCATCGGCTTTAGTAGATGACATTGAAGGATTAGTAACATCATGACTGGTGGCAGCATATCAGGAACTGTATGAGAAAAAGCCAGGGAGGTAGGGTGGCTAGGGAACAAGCAGGTAAGTGACAATGCTAGGTCTCTTTATTGCGACCAAACCCAGGTTTGACTAGACCTGTCCAGAGGTGTGGAGTCTAACTCACTTGGTGGTGTTCACCAGTGACCCCTCCCAGGGCTGCCATCAGAAAATGTGGGGGCCCAGTACTGATGAAAAATAGGCAGGGCCCCACCCCAGGGTATGGGACAGAGGTTGGCAGAGCTGTGGATAATGTGGGTGGAGCTATTTTTAAGGGATATTAACATTTGGGCTGTGGGGGCAGTTGTCATTATAACTGGGGGGGGTGCAGGGAAGGCTGGCTGGACTGGGGCAGGCTGGCTGGCTGGACTGGGGGAGGGCACAGAGAAGGCAGACTGCCTGGACTAGAAGGCTGGCTGTACTGGGACGGTGGGCAGGCTCACTGGCGAGACTAGGGGGGCGCAGGGAACACTGTATGGACTGTGGTGGGAGTACAGGGAAGGCGGGCTGGACTGGGGCAGAACAGGGAAGGCTGGCTGGCTGGACTGGGAGGCACAGGGAAGGCAGGCTGGCTATACTAGAATGCTGGCTGGACTTGGGGGGGCATGGAAAGCAGGCTGGATTGGGGGGCACAGGGAATGTTAGATGGACTGGGGGTAGGGAGCAGGGAAGGCTGGCTGGACTGCGGGGGGTCTCAGGGAATTCTGGCTGGACTGGTTGGGGGCAAAGGGAATGCTGGGTGGACTGTGTGTGGGGAGCAGGGAAGGCTGACTGGACTGGGGCAGGGAAGACAGGGAGGGTGGCTGGCTGGCTGGACTGGTGTTGGGCGCAGGGATGGCAGGCTGGCCAGACTAGAGGGCTTACTGAACTTGGGGGGAGGGTGGTGAGCAGCAGGGACCGCTGGCTGGCTGAACTGGGGTGGTGGAGTAAGGCAGGGGTAGCATACCTTGTTTAGAGAGAGAGGGGTCCTGGGTGTCAACGGTGCAGAATACACCTGGCAGCAGGTTGAGTCAGAGCATAGGCACCACGGCATTTGGAATATGGAGCCAGCCGCGAGCCAATCGCAGCTCAGCTCGCGGAACGGCAGCCAATCAGGAGCGGCCGCTCCTGATTGGCTGCTGTTCCGCGAGCTGTGATTGGCTCACGGACGGCTCAATATTTAATTCAAGCTCAGCCTATGCTCTGTCTCCTGTGACTGTCAGCCACCCAGTGCATTGCGCACCGCTGCTACCCGGGCCCTATCTCTCTCCGGGCCCGAGACTGGATTCCCGGAAGTCACCCCCTGATGGCGGCCCTGAACCCTCCAATTGGGATATGGGTTTTGTTGCACCAAGTGAGCAGGTCACGGCCCTCTGGACAGGTACCTGGGAGTGGCAGGAAGACCGGAACTATATTAGAATGAATTAGCACTGGGAACCCTAAGAATGTAAAACAACTAAAGGCCAGTGTGAAAACTAAATAGCTATGACACAAAGGCCCGTATTCAATTTGGAGCGAAAAGTTCGTGGCCAGACTTTTTGCCGTCATTGCTGGTTTTAGGTGCGTGCCCGCGTATCCCCGTATTCAATTTGAAATCAGATTAAAAACAGGACCTCGCAAATTCGTAATCAGCGAAAAGTCCTGTCATTTTGGGGGAAATCAGCCTGACACCCCCCAAAAGATGTTCTGGCATGGGGGATAACTTTGGGGACCTCCAAGTAGCCCTGCTAAAGGTATAATGGGTCTTTAAATGGTCTCAATAGCTGCTGTATTGCATTTTTAAGAAGAGGTGGTGAAGAATAGCATTTAGGGAGTTTGTTTGGCAAAATAAGTAGTCCCATCAAATTTGGGGTACATGAAAATAGGTGCTAGCATATTTTAAAGTGACTAATGTGAAGTATTAAAAAAAACATAAAAAATACACCTGCCGCAACCACCTGCAATAAAAAAACACCTGGGGCATACTTGGGGACCCCCCCTGAGTCTATTTTGCTAGTTTTAAAGTTTGTACCCCAACTTTGTTTTTTTTGCCCCCAAAACTAAAGTACTTTTTTGGGGTCTCCTAAGGTACGTTTTAAGAAAATGTTGACACAGATTACCTTTAGGGTACTATCCAAGGGGTGCAGGGTGGTTTTTGGAAGTCTGCACCCCAAAACCCCAATTCTGCACTTTTTCTCGCCACCTATTCCTAGGTGATACTTTTTCGCCGGGTCTGATGCATTGACTTTCGCACCGGCGAAAAGTCAGCCAAATTGAATACGGGGAAAAGTGGAATCGGCGAAAATGACGTCATCAGCGAAAAAGTTTAGCCGAGAACGGCTTTTCGCTCCAGATTGATTACGGCCCAAAGGATCAGTTAGGACTGAATACTTGAACACAGGAGACCAGCATATAAACTGAATACTTGAACTCAGGAGATCAGCATGAACTGAATACTTGAACACAGGAGATGGCCATATGAACTGAAAACTTGAATACAGGAGATCAGCAATGAACTGAATACTTGAGCACAGGAGATCCAGGTACTGACTTGCACAGAGAAACACAGAGAAATGTGGATACAGGCATGTACTGGGAATTACTAGAGATCCAGCTGAGAGCTAACTAGTAATTAGCATGAAAGCTGACACCACAGGAACACAGGGAGGCAGTTAGAGAGCTGAGCAGCACACTAAAAGACAACACAGGGATTTACAAGAAACACTGTAGTTCTGTGAGAGAGCTGGTCGCTGGAAATTAGCATGGGAGCTAATGCAAGTAACACTGGTGGTCAGCGTGAGGGCTGAAACCACACACTTCGTGGAAAACACCGGTGAGCATAACAATCACTGGAACAGCAAAGTTGAACAGCAGTTTCCTGTTCCTGGAGTCAGATTTAAACAGGGGTAGCTGGTCATTGGATCAGAGGATCAGCTGAGTGACCACAGGAATACCATTGGGAGAGCCTAGTTGGGTGATATGTACCAACATGGCTGTGACTATGCCCGTCACCCCGGAAACCAGGATGCATGCATGGAAGCCCTAGCAGACCCCAGGGAGAATAAACAGTCACCACTCACCTCCACTCCCAGCGACTGACCACCCAAGCCCAAGGACGCTATTGCGGAGGTGAGTAGCGGACGATCCCAGGCCGCATCCTGACACAGCAGCTGCAGCAAAAGTATTTGGTTGTTGCTCCTGCTCTTCTCTTCTAAACTGATCGTTATCCATTTTTCAATTTGCTGCTCAGCTCACACTGCAAGGATTCAAAGGGCTTTGTACATGAACAAACTCACTGTGGTATGGCACACAGAACAGTACAAGTAACAATAGAACCAAATATATATTTTTTACACTGTTTTTTTTCAACTGACACTGCTCGGAGTCACAGTGCTTATACGAAGTTAGTGAGTGGGCTATGGCCTTTGGAGTCACTGAAGCACCAGTTTGTGACAGGAAAGGGAGTGGATGGACAACACAGCACAGCCACTGGATGGAAGAGAAAAACAACAAATATATATTTTTTTTACTTTTTATTAACTTTTTTTTTAAACTTTGTTTGCAAATGACACTGCAGAGTCACACCACTTATCTGAAAGCAGTGGGGTACAGCCTGCAACGTCGCAGTACTTGTATGGATATACTGGGGAACGGTTTGCAGTGTCACAGTGCTTATATGGATACACTGGGGGGTACGGCCTGCAGCATCACAGTGCTCATATGGATGAACTGGGGTACAGCACAAAAAAAAGCTACTTT
This sequence comes from Taudactylus pleione, assembly GCA_031769625.1. Taxonomy (NCBI): domain Eukaryota; kingdom Metazoa; phylum Chordata; class Amphibia; order Anura; family Myobatrachidae; genus Taudactylus; species Taudactylus pleione. Next base: position 5,566,549 of record JAUIMM010000670.1, read on the forward strand.
TAGTTTGTACTTTTTTTTTTTTTTTTTACTTTTCTTGACTTATTTTTACAGCCCCTGGATGTAGAGCACAGTCCCTGTATGGACAGCACAGCACACCTCTGGATGAACAGCACAGCACACCCCTGGATGGACAACATTACACAACCCTGAATGGGCAGCACACCCCTGGATGGACAGCACGGCACGCCCCTGGACGGACAGCACAGCATGCCCCTGGACGGACAGCAAGGCACGCCCCTGGACGGACAGCACGGCACGCCCCTTGATGGACAGCACGGCACGCCCCTTGATGGACAGCACGGCACGCCCCTTGATGGACAGCACGGCACGCCCCTTGATGGACAGCACGGCACGCCCCTTGATGGACAGCACGGCACACCCCTGGATGGACAGCACGGCATGCCCCTGGACGGACAGCACGGCACGCCCCTTGATGGACAGCACGGCACACCCCCGGATGGACAGCACGGCATGCCCTTGGATGGACAGCACGGCACGCCCCTTGATGGACAGCATGGCACCCCCTGGATGGAAAGCACGGCACACCCCTGGATGGACAGGAAGGCACACCCTGGATGGACAGCACAGCACACCCCTGGATGGACAACAGAGCCCCCTGGACAGACAGCACAGCCCTCCCTGGACGGACTCAGCAAGCAAATGTCGCTGATCACCGTGGGGTGGGACTTATATACAATCCAAAACCAGCACGGCACACCCCTGGATGGACAGCACGGCATACCCCTGGACGGACAGCACGGCAAGCACCTAGATGGACAGCAAGGCATGCCCCTGGACAGACAGCACGGCAGCCCCTGGATGGACAGCAGGGCACACCACGGGATGGACAGCACGGCCCACCCCTGGATGGACAGCACGGCACACCCCTGGATGGACAGCACGGCACACCCCTGGATGGACAGCACGGCACACCGCTGGATGGACAGCACGGCACACCGCTGGATGGACAGCACGGCACACCCCTGGATGGACAACAGAGCCGCCTGGACAGACAGCACAGCCCTCCCGGGACGGACTCAGCAAGCAAATGTCGCTGATCACCATAGGGAGGGACTTATATACAATCCAAAACCTGCGAGAATTCGACGCAGGATTGATGACGTTTTGCCTTGTTTTTGGATCCGACTCAGGTGGAAAAACCCAAGCCTGGCTGGGATCCAACTCGGAATTGCAATGTTCGGGTGGGTCCAGTTCTCAGAGAACAGGACCCGGTCATCTCTAAATTTTACCAGATCAGGAGGATAGACTGAAACTTGGCGTGCAGCTTTAATAAGGTGACCAGTAATAAGCCAGCAAGAAAAGTAATCCTGCATAATAAGTGCAGTAATAGCAGGGCACAGGGTACAAGTAACATGAACAGAAACAAATATAAAAATATAATTAAACTCGAAGGTACAGAACAGTCAACTTAAGAGCTCAGTTGTGCACAGAATGAAGCCAGACTGATATGCAGTATGATAACAAATCTCAGAAGAAACAGTAGCGGGAATGAGGGTGTACATAGGAATACTGGATGAGAGAAGGGTGGTACAGTATGCAATATGATAATAAGTCTCTGTTGCTATGCAGTGGTAAACATATCAGGCTTGTACTAAAGAAATGAGTCTATTGTATCTGGATTAATGACAGAACAGCATTTGTAAAGTATAATGCAGATTACACAGATGGAAAAAACTGGGTGGACAGTACCTGTGGATATGGGAGAACAATAGAGACCTACTGATAAGGTCTGGGCTGACTGAAGGCAATTGTGTAGTTCATAGCAAATCTAAAGCTGCATACACACGTAACGATTTTGTTAGTGAACGATTTTTTGAAGTGTAATGAACGATTTTTTGAACAATTTTTTCTACGATCAACGAAAAATGTTCCTTCCCTTAATGAAAATCATTAAACTGGTTAGTCAGAAATGGACGATGAACTACAAACGGGAATGCACATGACGATCATTGTTTATCGTTGTAACTCAGAAACTGAACAATTTTTTGAACGATTGAACGATAACGACGTTATTATCGTTAAATCGTTCAAAAAATCATTACGTGTGTATGCACCTTTAGTAACAAGCAAAGGAGAAGATGCATGTTGCAAATATAGGGAAGTCCGTACAACATACCCAGGGCCGTAACTAGGGTAGTGCAGCCGATGCCATCGCACAGGGCACAACAGGTCAGGGGGCGCTGTTTGGGCCTGTCAAATTTCTGTTTATTATCATTCTCACTTGTAGCTTCCTCTTATTTCATCCCCAGCATCTCCTGGCCTCCCCCATCTCTTCCCTGGCCCTTCCCCATGAGGCCATTCACCTTTTTTTTGGGTGCATTATGTCCCTTTGAAAAATTAGGGGGCGCCAATGCTCTTTCTGGCACAGGGCACCAAAAAGTCTAGTTACGGCTCTGAACATACCTATATATCAATAACCCCCTCCAGGAGAGTGCACAGAGGGGAGTCACTGGTGGTCACTGTGTGTGAGACTTTGTGTCACATTCTCACAAATCGCAGGAATGCAAAGAATGGGTATAGCCAAGATGATGCGATTCTATGAGAATCATGTATTTGTGCCACCTGTCCTGCCCATTTCACTATGGAGTGGGCAGGATGCGGGATACTAGACTGTTCCTCAAGGATTCCATGGAAACTCCCCAGTCCACTAGATGTTCTGGGACAGGTCACGGTAATAGCATAAGTATGAATAAGCTGAGACCAGAATATCAGGGAGAAGTAAACCCATAGTTGCCTTCTTTTGAAAAAGCTTTACAGGAAGATTATAAAAGCAACACCTATGAGCGCGGGGGTAAAGTGGGCGTGTACTGCTACATCTGAGAGGCGTGTCATAACACTGACTTACATTCAAACGTAAATGATCCCCAAAGCAGTTATTAAGATCTATTTATTGATTAAAACACACTGCTATCCAGAAAATACATGTAGCCATACGGATCAATAGGCAGATGTACTAAAACTATGGGAAGTGATAAGAGTGTAGAATAATAAATGACCAACCACTCAGCTCCTAACTGTCATTTTTCAAACACAGCCTGTAAGATGACAGATAGGAGCTGAGTGGCTGGTCGTTTATCACTCTCCACTTTATCACTTCCCAGAGCTTCATACATCTGCCAGATGGTGCCTTATAACCAATGCAGGGAAATTATACTGATGATCCCATTTGAATGTATAATGTTTTTATTTATATATAACAGTTTCATGATTGGGGTATGATTGCTAGACTCTTCAGGGAGATTGCTACTATTTCAGGGAGTCTCCTTGACAATCAGGGAGAGTTGGCTAGTGTGAGTAAATCCCAGGCATGACTACAAGTCTAGGAGGCAGGTACAATGAACTGCACTGAGCATAGGGTAGATCAGCACTATAAGTCCTCTGCACAGGTGACAGTAATTATTAATAGGAGCAGCAGTAAGATTGACTGGAACAGGCTGGATCAACAGGGAATAAAACAGCATCAGAAATTCTGCAGGTGGCAGTGATTACTGCAGCCTGGAAGTCAAGAATACCACTCCTAACACACGTACTTCCTTTAAAGCTGCTGTCATGCTGTTGAATTGCTTGATGCACATGTGAGCATAAAAGTAACAGACACTACTGCATCAGCTGCAGTTAAAGGATCAATATATTTGTGTGGCAGGTAGGACCACAGAAAGCATAGAGAGAGTCTCCGCCATGGGTGGGTCTGAGAGGCAGAGTTGATGTGTGGGTAGGACAGGGCTCAACAGAATAGACGTGATTAGACCTGTCACACTGCACCTTCCAGCATGGGCAGTGTACATCCCTCATTCTCTATTGCACATACTGTACTGTATTAATCTGTCTCCAAAGTACTCCAATGACTTGTGTAAGTTGTCTTCTTTTATTGTTCTCCTTTTGTAATTGTTTTTGCCATGCATTATGCCTACATTTTGAAAAGTAATAAAATATAATTAAATCAGCAACTCCGATCCATCTCAGCATGTATCCCCAATGAGATCTTACAGAGTGATACAGCAATCATCTGCTTATAAAACTCAGAAATACCTAGATATTGAAAACAACCAGAGATGAACAAGAAAACCTCCTGATAATACCATGATTTATTGGATTACCTGAGCGGACTGATCAGTGGGAATTTTAAAAGGAAATAAAAAACTTTATTTTTATCCTTTCTTAATGGATGTTGCCATGCTTTATGCCAGCCTATGTATAGGATTTGTTAGCCTGCGATCCCCTGTATGACACCTTCAGATGAGAGGGGGGGAGCAGGTACTAATTATACGGGTTGTGTTCCACACAGATGTACAAGAGTCGCATATCTAAATAATCAGCGCAGTCTGCTGGTGCGTCTTAATGTGCCCATCCACTAGATGATTAAGTTGAGCGATTGAACGAAAGCGATCGTTAAATCGTTTGCAAATCGTTTGCAAGAATGTCTAAAATGACCAGCAATGCGCGTGCCCACTGGTCGTTTAGACATCTATCATCGTGCAAACATGCTGGACAGGTTCAGCATGTTTGCAGATGATCGATGAGCCTGCACTGAACGACTGCTCGTTCAGTGCAGGCTCATCACAGACTGCACGATTACAATGTCGTAATCGTGCAGTCGTTTTCATGTCTGCTAGTGGATGGGCACCTTAAGTCACATAGCAAGGCGACTAAGGCCAGGTACACATTAGACGATGTATTAGACAAGCGAATTGGAGCGACATATCGACCACATCATCTGATGTGTATACACATTTTCACGTTCATGTGCATCATTCATCGCATCTTCTCATCTTCGGTGCTGCACGTCAGATGAGAAGTTATCTTTAACGATTTTGAGCAAAATGTGCATTGTGTACGCTGAACCGGATGACCACGCGATATGTCCTTCCGATCTGGGCTCTGAAGACGTCACCTCAAAGCTACTCCCATATCCTCCCACAGTTCTCTGCTTCACAAACAAGTTCTGGCCAGATACAGCAGAAACTCCTGGTTTTGCAGCAGCCCAGCGTTTTTTGGCACCACATGTTGTGAACATTATCTATCTATCTATCCATCCAGGGGCGTATTAGGACAGGAGGGGATCCATGTGCAGACCCCGTCCAGGACTCCTCCTCTCTCCCCGGCAGCCGACAGCAGACTGACGCGGCTGGCTGGCGACTACAGCATCAGTGGACTCTGGGCACTAGGCTGTGCCCAGAGTCTACTGCACATGCGCAGGTCACTGGGAAAATGAGGCAACTGCCATTTTCCCGGCGATATCTTCACTGCACATGCGTAAACACCTTAAGGGGCATATTCAACTAGCTGGGATAAGCCGCTTTCGATGAAAAGTTTTCGCCGGTGACGTCATTTCGCCAGGCGAAAACTTATCCCTGTATTCAATTCTAAAGACTTTTCGACTGTGCGGAAAGTCAGTGCATTGGGATAGGCGAAAAAGATTTGCCTATGAAAGCTGTCGAAAAAAAGGGCAGAATTGGGGTTTTGGGGTGCAAAGCTGCGGAAACCACCCTGCACTCTTGGGACAGCCCCACAAAGGTAAACTGTGTCATAAAAAAGTTAAAAAAAAAACTTTAAAACATCCCAATAAAGTACTTTCATTTTGGGGGCGAAAAAAAAACAAAGGTGAACAGACAAACTTATAAACTAGCGAAATAGACTCCGGGGGGTCCCCAAGTATGCCCCAGGTGTTTTTATGATTGCAGGTGCTTGCAGCAGGTGGGTTTTTTAAGTTTTTTAAAACTTCACTATAGCAACTTCAAAATATACTAGCACCCATTTTCATGTACCCCAAATTTGCTGGGGCTACTTATATTCTGCAAAAAAACCTGCTAAATGCTATTCTTCACCACTTCTGCAAAGATGCTAATTAGCAGCTATTGAGATCATTGAAGTACCCAAAAAACCTTCAGCAGGGCTATTCGGGGGTATCTATAGTGATCCCCAATGTCAGTACATCTTTTGGGGGGTGTCAGGCTGATTTCCCAAAATCTGACAGGACTTTTCGCCAGGCCCCGATTTCGACGATTTCTAATTGAATACGGGGATGAGCGCGATACTTTTTTCCAGGCAAAACCAGCGATGTCGGTGAAAAGTCCAGCAATGCGAAAATTGAATATGCCCCTAAATGTGGATTAATAGTATCCAATGTGACTTGGACTTTGTCTGCCCAATGAACAACCTCCTTCTTTACTCACATTATAGGGCAGATATACTAAGCTCTGGAAACTGATAAATTGGAGAGTTATAAACTACCAGCCAATCAGCTCCTAACTGTCATTTTTCAAACACAGCCTGTAAGATGACAGTTAGGAGCTGAGTGCCTGGTAGTTTATCACTTTCCAGAGCTAAGTACATCTCCCCCTAAATGAGCTGTGCAAATAAGAAAATGAGAATTGTCCACTACAATAGTATAGGTGTGAAAAAAAAAAATTTTATTTTTAATTACACAGTATATAAGATACAAATATGTCTTGGAACTCAGGTCCTGATTCAGACCCGCTTGCGAGCACTATGCGCTCGCAAGCGGGTCAATGGTGGCCCAGTGCGCATGCGCACGACGGAGCCGGCTCCGTTGTGCGCATGCGTGAGACCCGGATAGCGACGGGCAAGCCGTCGCTCTGGGTCTCAAACCAAAGGGGGCATGCTGTCGATGTTGAGTGACAGCACGCCCCCTTTGGTGGGCTGGCCGTGGGCGTGGCTGCCCAGACAGAGGCGTTCCCATGGGAACGCCTACCATCTGGGGCCGGCCCCACTGACATCACAAGTGATGTCAGTCGGAGTGCTTTCGGCTCTCTAGCACTCTAGGGCTTGCGGCAACGAGACCCTACCACAAGGGTCTCGTCGCAAGCCCGATGGTCGCGATGGTCTTGACCATCGCGACCATCTTCCTGGCCGTTCGCTATAGCTGTGGGTGGTCACCCACAGCTATGCAAGCGGCCAGGAGGCCGCTCTAAAAAAACAGAAGGCCGGCCCTGATTCAGAGCGAGCGCTCTGTCAGAGCGTCCGGCTCTGAATCAGGGCATCAGTTCCCATAACAGACAATGACTAATTTAATAAAACAAAATAAAATTCATTAAACTTGGCTGTTGGCATTAAAACGTCATATAATAATTAAATGCAAATCAATTAAAAGAAAACCTAAAATAATAAAAACTGAATGAGACTCACTTATTTGGAATCTTGCAACATGTTTCACGTCTCAACCGCTGCAGGGTGTTTTATTAAATTAGTCATTGTATGTTATAGGAACTGACTAATTCCAGACATATTTGTACCTTATATAATGTGTAATTTGAAATCACAAACAAGTTCGGGCCGGATACAGCTGTAACTTCTGGTTTTGCAGCAGCTCAGCAGGTTTTGGCACCATTGTGGACACAGATATATCTGGTAAGTTGCTGCAAATCATTTCCCCACACCCCATTACGTTGTTTATATTATATATCTCTCTTCATATATATATATATATATATATATGTATATATTATATATACATAGAGAGAGAGAGAAATATATATTTAGACAGGCTGCTGACACTCAGTGAAAGTCGACGTTCACTGGTTTATGTATATCTTTTTATATATATATATATATGCATGTGTGTATTTATTATGTATGAGGTATGCTTTCATACTTCAAGGTTCATGTGCTTAATCAGTACAGCAATCTTTCTCATAAATGTGTATGTCTGTGTCCTTTATTGCTGAGATTTTGGGAGTACTTTAAAGCAATAAAGGGGATTGAAGTATATGAGAATTAATTCTGTACTGATAGTCTTCCTGTAATACACTATATATACAAATACTGTATTTATTAATATTTTTTAAATAAGGTGACAAATTTATACTGTACTTTACAATTATTTCATGTTAAATTAGAGAACCGGACCCACCCAAACTTCACGATCGGGTTTTCCCGCCTGACTCGGATCCCAAAATGAGGCAAAACGTCATCATCCCGCTGCCAGATTCTCACGGGTTTTGAAATGTATATAAATCCTTCCCTGCGGTGATTGGCGTCATTTGCTTGCTGAGTCCCGGGCTGTGCGGTGATGCGGTGCTGTGCTTCATTGAAGGAGGGCTGTATTGCCCATCAAGAGGTTTGGTGCGCCGTGCTGGGTTGTGTTGTTCAATCCAGGCAGGGTGTGCTGTGCTCTGTCCAGGGGGCTGTGTTACTATCATTGCTAATCCAGGGGTGTACTATGCTGTCCATCAAGGGGTGTGCTGTCCATCCAGTCTGCTGTCCGTCCACGGGCTGTAAAAAAAAAAAAAAAGCAAAACCAAAAGTAAAAAATATTTTTTTTGTGCTGTACCCCACACTTTGACACTGTATGCTGTACCCCTTCAACCCCCACCCCCCCCAATGTATCCAAAGCACTGTGACGCTGCTGGCCATATTGTGAGTGACGCTGTAGGTTCATCATACTGCAGTGTATAATTCATAAAGTGTTGTGAGTGGCACTGTCGGTCAGTATAACTGACTGCAGTGTAATATTATTCATACAAGCATTGTGACACTGTAAGTGGTAGCGCAGTGTATTATTCATAAAAAATATTGTGACACTAAGTGGTAGCGCAGTGTAATATTCAACAAATATTATAACACCAAGTGGTAGTGCTGTGTACTATTAATACACATATTGTGACACTGTAAGTGGAAATGCAGTGTAATATTCAACACATATTGTGACACTGTAAGTGGTAGTGCAGTGTAATATTCATAAAAAATATTGTGACACTGTAAGTGGTACAGCATTTTAATATTATTCATACAAGTATTGTGACACTGTTGGTTAGTAATACTGCAGTGTAATATTCATAAAAATATGACGCTGTAGTAAAATATTGTGACACTGTAAGTGGTACTGCAGTGTAATATTCAACACATTTTGTGACACTGTAAGTGGAAATGCAGTGTAATATTCAACACGTATTGTGACACTGTAAGTAGTAGAGCGGTGTAATATTCATAAAAAATATTGTGACACTGTAAGTGGTACCCCAATTGCATCTAAGTACTGTGACAATGTAGGTGGTACCGCATTGTAATATTGTTCATACAAGTATTGTGACACTGTTGGTCAGTAATACTGAAGTGTAATATTCTTAAAATATTATGATGCTGTAGGTAATATTTAAAATTTGTACAAATTGACATATGTGCTGTACCCTACTTCCTTCATGTTTGTTGATATGGAAAATGATCAGTTGAGAGGAGAGCAGGAACCACATGCTAGTGCTGGAGCTGCTGCCAGTGCCACCAGTCATGACGATACTAGTCCGTCTACATCATCTACTAAAGCCGATACCCAAGGGCATACAGGGCTTAAGTTAGGGCATCTAAAATCAAAGAACCAATCTTTACAGTGGTAAAGAAAAAAAATCAAAGGGAAAGTTAGCTGCAGAAAGACATAAATTGGCAATATGCCCTTCACCACACAAAGTGGCAAGGAAAGGCTAAGGCCTTGGCCTTTATTTATGACTGTTGTTCCACCTCTTATGACAATGTAAGCCCTTCTCCATGTAGACATCTAAAAAAAATGAGGAGAGTCTAAGTGTGTCGATGGGTGTCATGTGTGAGCCTGACCTTTACAAAACTATACTAAAAAGGAGCCTCCTTCCACCACTTGTGTGTCCTCTGCAGATGTGGGTATGAGCAGCACAAGTGAACATGCTGACATAGAAATCGAGGATGCTTCTGTGGAAGTGCAGCAGGATGAGGAGGATATTTGTGTAGCTAACGCTAATAAGGATGTTGATAATGAGGATGTTGTTGATGAGGATGTTGTTTGTGTAAATCAGGCAGCAGTGGAAGAAACAGTTGTTGCCTATGATAAGGAAAAGCACATTGTTGCCATGTGGGGGCAAAAGACAAAAAAATCCACAACTTATGTGTGGAATTATTTCTACCCAAATCTAGACAATTGTCAAGCCATCTGTACCCATTGTAAAGCCAGAGTAAGTAGAGGTAAGGACCGTAACCATCTATGAACCCACTCCCTGTTACTTAATTTGCAGCGAGTTCATGGAACATTTTTGGGAAAATCAGAAACTGGTGCTAAAAAAATAACAACAGACAGTCCAGCATCAGTTAGCTCCCTTCCCTCAGCTAGATCCTAGCATCTGCAATCTCCACTGCCAACACCTTAATTATAAATAGTAGTTCTGCATCAGGATAAGGCTAGGTGACTCCGCCCTTATCCAGAAGTCATTAGAAGAATCCTTGAGTGCTAGGCCTGCTGCTACTTGGGGTGGATCTTCATCCCAGAAAGGGACCAAGAAGACTACTAGTAGTAGTAATTAAAAAAAACAATTGACTATTAAACAATCCTTTGATAGAGGTAGCAAGTATAACAGCTGTTACACAATTTCACAGCGGAAATTGTTTGAAACGATCCTTAGGCACAGAAATGTAACACCGCCATAAATTGCGTAAGTGGTGGTATTGCTGTAGGACTGTCAATTTGCTGCTCAAGATCACTCTCTATTAATGAGAGAGTGTCTATGATGATTTTTGGAGGAAGACGGTAGCATCTTAAAACCTCATCATTGGGCATTCCAAAAAGGGTGACACGTGTTCGAAATATCTGGGGCCTTGCACGCCTACGATGCCTACGCCTGGGACGAGATTGAGGTTGGTCGGCTTCCGGGAGCATGGCCAGAACAATCCGACCCAGATCAACCTGAAATGGCAAGATTTGAATGTCAGGCTTTTTAACCCCACCAAAAATAAAAATTTTAACTTAGCTTGAAGATACCATCCATTGATGCTTACATGCCGGGGTATTGTCATGATATGTGCAAACTGGAAATAATCACAACATAAATATACATAATTTTATGCTGGCCATTTCTGATTCCAAATTTTAAGCAAGACAAAACATAAAAGGGGAGAAACACACATTTGGTCAAAGAGCAAAACGACATTGCGCACACTAAGTCAAATTGAGGCCAAATGTAAGCAACAAATGCTCAAGAGAAAACACAAACAATTTTACAGGATGAATAAGCATTTCACAAAGCGCTAATTAGTTCGCAAATACAAGTCACAATAGAAAGTAATAAAAATGCGCTAATTACTTCGCAAATACAAGTCACAATAGAAAGTAATAAAAATGCGCAAATTAGTTCGCAAATACAAGTCACAATAGAAAGTAATAAAAATGCGCTAATTAGTTCGCAAATACAAGTCACAATAGAAAGTAATAAAAATGCGCTAATTAGTTCGCAAATACAAGTCACAATGGAAAGTAATAAAAATGCGCTAATTAGATCGCAAATACAAGTCATAATTGAAAGTAATAAAAATGCGCTAATAACTTCACAAAAACAAGTTAAAAAAACGCAGCTAAAAACAACAAAAAAAAAACCACAGAATTCGGAATTTGAAAATCAAAGGATACATGTGTAAGGCCAACCAAAGTTGCGTAAAGACAAACAAGAACATTTACAAAACAATTTAACAAATGAACTTACCAAGAGATAATATATAAGAATCCGGATCAAAAGGTCTTTGGGGTAGAGCCAAAATAAAACCTAAGAGAGATGAAATGACAGCAAAAAAAAGTTAGAAAATTCTTAAACAGAAGGAGACACAAATTGACCCAAAGTTAGACTTCCCAAAACTTACCAAAACTGTAAACGCACAAAAAAATAACAACCGAAAAAAAGCGAACGGAAATAAAAAAACGAATCTATCCAAAAAAACGACTTCCACCAACGCAAACTCCTACACCAGCCAACAATCAACCAACGTAACCTCCAACATTCAAAAAACGCCACCTCGACTCGAGACGCCCCAAGCCATAAATAGTGTTTAGTTTCCCGCACAAATTAAGGAGGGATCATAGGAACGCACAATCAATGATGCGGCCGAAAAATAAGGACGCATGTATAAATACGTCACGAGCCAAAACAAACATTCTGGTGTATTTCTCGTTTGGAGCTCAGACATGGCTACAGACCAGGGAAACAATGGACAACAGTCTGGCGGTAAGTATTTCAGGCATTTTGACTCAATGATTAATTAGAAACATTATATTGTGCAAGTTGTGAAGTTGAGAATTCTCCAAATTTACACAAATAGGTGAGGAGGATGACATGGAAGAGGCTGCTGGGTCCAGTATTCTGGGCAAAGCTGCCAAAAAGAAAAGGCAGCCACAATTCACAAGAAAGGAGATGGAGGTTTTGATTCAGAAGTGTGTGGACATCCTGCCACAGGCAGACAGGAATATGAGTTCAAGCCAGAAGTGGAGAATGTGGGAAGAGGTAGCCGTTGATGTCAATAGGGTGGGTGATTATGTCCGTCTAGCCCGGGATGTCAAATGGCGGTAAGTAAACACTTGACCACCCTAAAACCAAAATCAAAATAAAATAAAAAATAATGGTTCCTTTTTTACCCACAGATGGCAAGACTTCAAATATCGCCTGAAACAAAAAATGGCGGACAGGGCTAGGCATGCAAGGGGGACAGGTGGGGGTCCCACCCCTGTGTCATTGGAGTTGACTGATTTAGAAGAGCTGGCACAGGGGTGTGTGCAGGCTGTGGAGGTGTTTGGCGTGTCCAACCTGGATACGGACATGCCAGACTTTGCGGCTCCTCATGTTGTCCCAGGTAAATATTGTGATGTCACCAACTTTGAAATGTTATTGTGCCAATATGTAGATTCTAATGTGACTCTTTTCTCATTTTTCCAACAGAGACACAGGCGGATGAGTCTGCTCCAGAGGGGAGCCTTGGCCGCAGAATTTCTGTAGGCTCTGCAGGGGATGAACCAGTACATCCGGCTGAGGACCCTGCAGAAGCCAGTCCTGGGCAATCCCCCTCGCAGGCAGTGTCCCTCCTCACAGAACTCAATTTTAAATCGGATTTCCATACAGAGATTCTGCAGAGGATGGACGCCAGTCTGGTACGGGTGGCTGAGGCCCTGGAGCAAAATGCTGCGGCCAACGTGACCATTGGTCAGGCCCTGGCGGAAAATAACAGGGCCAACATCCGCATCGCCGATGCCCTGGAGCAGCTCGTTCGCCAGCACATGGTGGAGCCGACCTCCCTTCCTGCCGGAACATCAGGATCCTCCACCTCTGGCACAACATCAGCCAATCCTCAAAATGTGCCTAGCCCTGTGCCTAGTCCAGAGGCCACAACATCTGCCTCTGGACAGGGCAGCCCGATGACATCCCGGACCCGGTCTGGCGCCCTCCCTCCCCCAGCCAAACGGCCGAAAAAACGGTGACAGCATTGGCTACTTTTCCCACACTCCTTCTGTGCTTGCCTCATACTCCTTTCTGGCCAAAACTTCCATCTCCTTTCTTGTGAATTGTTTTTAATTTTTGCATTTACGTTTAACAACAATTTATTGTTTGCACAATTAATAAATATTGTGGAATGAACACTGCCAAAAATGTATGTGTTAAATATGTGCATTTATTTTTTTGGGGATACCAATAAATTTACATCAAATGTACGACTTTGTATTCTGACATTATTGTAAAAATGGGTTACATTTAATCCGGGCCCACAAGTCAACAACGTTCAACCTAAAAAATTTCACATTGGAAAAAAAGGGCTCGTTAAGGAACGTTTAAAACATTACCTAAGGAGGAAAATTCACCTTGCAAACACAAAATGAGGCACCAAACCTAAACATGATGACATTATTGTTACAATAGTCCAAAAACAACACATTGCGGCCAAAATACACCCCCACAAATGTACGCTAATTGATTGTGTAATCCAGACATTAGCAGCTATGATTTCCACCTGCATTCGGTTTTGTGCTATCCAAAAAAGCTGCTTTCCAAACACATACCAAGCCGGTTTTCAATCCAACACTAATTGATTTTCTGACAAGCCGTGATTAATCGATGCAACATCGTGGAGTGCCGGGACGGAGGAGAAGGCCATCGCCACTGTGGTCGAGTTATCCAGCCCCTAAGCTGTGCGAGCAGTTTGAAGGGAAAGAGGATCATCCAGTGACGTATGAGTTTGTACGAACACATTTGACGTTCGCATTTGTTAATGTATGTACGCCCCAAAAACGCCTCGCCACGCCTGCGTTTTTCCATCTCCTCCCCCGTCAACACCCAAAAACGCCCTGTTCTGTCAATCACATTTGACATGTCACTTCCTGTACGCTAATTGACGAACGAGACAAAAAAAGCTCGCAATCTGCCGTACGCACATGCGCAGTGTTACACCGACGCATGCGCGGTTAGTCAACATCGGAACGCAACGAGCGTACTGCTGTTAACGAACGGCTCTGAATCAGGGCCTAAGTCACTTGTGCTGAGGTGTGGCTATCCCTAAAACCTGGACAGTTAGTGTGCCTTGAGGACCGTGGTTGGGAACCCCTGCTCTACAGAGTCACACGTCGGCGCTGGTGTCAGCGCTGTAAAAACGTCTGGAAAATGGCAGCTTTGCACATTTTCCCGTATAACAAAGATAACACAATGCCTGAAATACTCAGTTAGTTTATGTAATACCCCTTGCTGAATGAGAGTGTCTTTCTAGTGCAATGAATGACAAATACAGTATCAGAAATTCACTCCACATCTGAGCTTATATTTCTAAAAACTGTTGGTTCCCCTCTTGAACTTTTTAAACTGTTGGGAGTTGCTATAGTGATTTACTGTAATGCTGGACTTTTCCATGAACTGTCTAAAGCACAAAACAAACTCTGAAATACCTCTTTTTATTGGGTTTTCAGCAACTGTAGGTATCCAAGATTAAACGTTTACGCTTAAATATATGTTCAAGTTAATCTCACCTAAAAAGATAAGTTTTAAATGCTATAAATTGTTTTCAAGTGTAGATAAAACCATTTGATTTCATACAGTGTAGCATTACAATACAATTACCATACGTCATATACAGTACATCATATAACATACATTGTTGCCTCACAGATCTATGAGCAGGTTTTGCTGTGTGTAATGGTGCATACACACTGGGACGATCAATAATAGGGGTGAGCGGATCCGAGTCCGATCCGAGTCAGGCTCGACATTTCCCGCCTGACTCGGATCTGAAATCGAGGCAAAACGTCATCATCCCGCCTTCCGAGTCTCGCGGGTTTTGGATCCTATATAAGGTACCCGCGTCGGCGCCATTTTTTCACTCGGCTGTGGACAGTGAAGAGGGAGGGTGGGAGTTAGGGCTGTGTAGTGTAGTGTAGTGCTGCTGTTGTCCACTACTTCAAAGTCCATAGGGGCTGGCTGTGTTGTGCTGTGCTGCTGTTGTTAATAGGGGCTGTGTCCACTACTTCAAAGTCCATAGGGGCTGGCTGGACTGTGTTGTGCAGTCAGTTCTCCATAGGGGCTGTGTCCACTCCAAAGTCCTGTGCAGTGTCCCAGTCCTAAAGGGGTGCTGTAGTGTTGTCCAGGGGGTGCTCTGTCCATCAGGGGTGCTCCCCCCAAGTGCTAAAAAAATAATATATTTTCTGTGTTTGTGAATTGTGTGCGCAGTAGCCGCACGTGCATCAACAAAGTAGTGCCAAGCGTGCGCCTGTGTCATAAGTAAAGGGCCGGCTGGCTTGACCGTTAAAGGGTGCTGTAACCCCCGAAAGTACACTCCAGTCCAAACCAAAAAAAAAATATTTTCTGTGTTTGTGAATTGTGTGCGCAGTAGCCGCACGTGCATCAACAAAGTAGTGCCAAGCGTGCGCCTGTGTCATAAGTAAAGGGCCGGCTGGCTTGACCGTTAAGGGTGCTGTAACCCCGAAAGTACACTCCAGTCCAAACCGAAAAAAAAAATTATTTTCTGTGTTTGTGAATTGTGTGCGCAGTAGCCGCACGTGCATCGACAAAGTAGTGCCAAGCGTGCGCCTGTGTCATAAGTAAAGGGCCGGCTGGCTTGACCGTTAAGGGTGCTGTAACCCCCGAAAGTACACTCCAGTCCAAACCAAAAAAAAAATAATTTTCTGTGTTTGTGAATTGTGTGCGCAGTAGCCGCACGTGCATCAACAAAGTAGTGCCAAGCGTGCGCCTGTGTCATAAGTAAAGGGCCAGCTGGCTTGACCGTTAAAGGGTGCTGTAACCCCCAAAGTACACTCCAGTCCAAACCAAAAAAAAAATTATTTTCTGTGTTTGTGAATTGTGTGCGCAGTAGCCGCACGTGCATCAACAAAGTAGTGCCAAGCGTGCGCCTGTGTCATAAGTAAAGGGCCGGCTGGCTTGACCGTTAAAGGGTGCTGTAACCCCCGAAAGTACACTCCAGTCCAAACCAAAAAAAAAATTATTTTCTGTGTTTGTGAATTGTGTGCGCAGTAGCCGCACGTGCATCAACAAAGTAGTGCCAAGCGTGCGCCTGTGTCATAAGTAAAGGGCCGGCTGGCTTGACCGTTAAAGGGTTCTGTAACCTCCAAAGTACACTCCAAAACAAAAAAATATATATTTTCTGTGTTTGTGACTTGTGTGCACTGTGGCTGCACGTGCATCAACAAAGGAGCAGCGCCAAGCGTGCGCCTGTGTCCCATAAGTAAAGAGCCGGCTGGCTCATTTCTTAAAGGGTGGTGTAACCCACAAAGTGCACTACTCTCCAGCAAAAATAAAAAAATATTTTCTGTGTTTGTGTGCGCTTTAGCCGCACGTATATATCAATATAACATAAATGGAGGACCAAACTTTCTCCGATAAAAATAAAATAGGGAAAGATCAAGAACCACTTCCTCCTAGTGCTGTTGCTGCTGCTGGGAGTTGTTCATCATCCCAGAGAGGAAGTAGGAATATCACTACTTTTACTAAACAATTGACCCTCCAACAGTCCCTAGCGATGAGGATGAAGTACGACAGCAGTCATCCTGAAGCAAAACGTAAAACTGAGGCCTTGACTGCTATGTTGGTGTTAGACGTGCGTCCGGTATCCGCCATTAGTGCAGTGGGATTTAGACAATTGATGGAGGTAGTGTGTCCTCGGTTCCAAATCCCGTCTAGATTCCACCTGCATCCTCAAAGCAGCAGCGACAAGCGTGCGTCTGTCTGTTAAAGGGTGGTGACACCCTCAAAGTGTGCTACACAAACAATTAAAATATTGTTCTTTTATTTTCTGTCTTTGTGAATTGTGTGGGCTGTAGCCGCACTTGCATCCTCAAAGCAGCAGCGACAAGCGTGCGTCTGTCTGTTAAAGGGTGTTGTAACTCTCAAAGTGCTCCAAAAAAATAAAAAAAATTTTTTAATGTGTTTGTGACTTGTGTGCGATGTAGCCGCACTTGCATCCTCAAAGCAGCAGCGACAAGCGTGCGTCTGTCTGTTAAAGGGTGGTGACACCCTCAAAGTGTGCTACACAAACAATAAAAATATTCTTCTTTTTTCTGTCTTTGTGAATTGAGTGGGCTGTAGCCGCACCTGCATCCTTAAAGCAGCAGCGACAAGCGTGCGTCTGTCTGTTAAAGGGTGGTGACACCCTCAAAGTGTGCTACACAAACAATAAAAATATTCTTCTTTTTTCTGTCTTTGTGAATTGAGTGGGCTGTAGCCGCACCTGCATCCTTAAAGCAGCAGCGACAAGCGTGCGTCTGTCTGTTAAAGGGTGGTGACACCCTCAAAGTGTGCTACACAAACAATTAAAATATTGTTCTTTTTTTTTCGGTCTTTGTGAAATGTGTGGGCTGTAGCCACACCTGCATCCTTAAAGCAGCAGCGACAAGTGTGCGTCTGTCTGTTAATGGGTGGTGTAACTCTCAAAGTGCTCCAAAAAATAAAAAACTATTTTTTTAATGTGTTTGTGACTTGTGTGCGATGTAGCCGCACTTGCATCCTCAAAGCAGCAGCGACAAGCATGCGTCTGTCTGTTAAAGGGTGGTGACACCCTCAAAGTGTGCTACACAAACAATTAAAATATTGTTCTTTTATTTTCTGTCTTTGAGAATTGTGTGGGCTGTAGCCGCACTTGCATCCTCAAAGCAGCAGCGACAAGCATGCGTCTGTCTGTTAAAGGGTGGTGACACCCTCAAAGTGCTCCAAAAAAAAAAAAATTTTTTTTAATGTGTTTGTGACTTGTGTGCGATGTAGCCGCACTTGCATCCTCAAAGCAGCAGCGACAAGCGTGCGTCTGTCTGTTAAAGGGTGGTGACACCCTCAAAGTGTGCTACACAAACTATAAAAATATTCTTCTTTTTTCTGTCTTTGTGAATTGAGTGGGCTGTAGCCGCACCTGCATCCTTAAAGCAGCAGCGACAAGCGTGCGTCTGTCTGTTAAAGGGTGGTGACACCCTCAAAGTGTGCTACACAAACAATTAAAATATTGTTCTTTTTTTTTCGGTCCTTGTGAAATGTGTGGGCTGTAGCCGCACCTGCATCCTTAAAGCAGCAGCGACAAGTGTGCGTCTGTCTGTTAATGGGTGGTGTAACTCTCAAAGTGCTCCAAAAAATAAAAAACTATTTTTTTAATGTGTTTGTGACTTGTGTGCGATGTAGCCGCACTTGCATCCTCAAAGCAGCAGCGACAAGCGTGCGTCTGTCTGTTAAAGGGTGGTGACACCCTCAAAGTGTGCTACACAAACAATAAAAATATTCTTCTTTTTTCTGTCTTTGTGAATTGAGTGGGCTGTAGCCGCACCTGCATCCTTAAAGCAGCAGCGACAAGCGTGCGTCTGTCTGTTAAAGGGTGGTGACACCCTCAAAGTGTGCTACACAAACAATTAAAATATTGTTCTTTTTTTTTCGGTCTTTGTGAAATGTGTGGGCTGTAGCCGCACCTGCATCCTTAAAGCAGCAGCGACAAGTGTGCGTCTGTCTGTTAATGGGTGGTGTAACTCTCAAAGTGCTCCAAAAAATAAAAAACTATTTTTTTAATGTGTTTGTGACTTGTGTGCAATGTAGCCGCACTTGCATCCTCAAAGCAGCAGCGACAAGCATGCGTCTGTCTGTTAAAGGGTGGTGACACCCTCAAAGTGTGCTACACAAACAATTAAAATATTGTTCTTTTATTTTCTGTCTTTGTGAATTGTGTGGGCTGTAGCCGCACTTGCATCCTCAAAGCAGCAGCGACAAGCGTGCGTCTGTCTGTTAAAGGGTGGTGACACCCTCAAAGTGTGCTACACAAACAATTAAAATATTGTTCTTTTTTTTTCTGTCTTTGTGAATTGTGTGGGCTGTAGCCGCACTTGCATCCTCAAAGCAGCAGCGACAAGCGTGCGTCTGTCTGTTAAAGGGTGTTGTAACTCTCAAAGTGCTCCAAAAAAATAAAAAAAATTTTTTAATGTGTTTGTGACTTGTGTGCGATGTAGCCGCACCTGCATCCTTAAAGCAGCAGCGACAAGCGTGCGTCTGTCTGTTAAAGGGTGGTGACACCCTCAAAGTGTGCTACACAAACAATTAAAATATTGTTCTTTTTTTTTCGGTCTTTGTGAAATGTGTGGGCTGTAGCCGCACCTGCATCCTTAAAGCAGCAGCGACAAGTGTGCGTCTGTCTGTTAATGGATGGTGTAACTCTCAAAGTGCTCCAAAAAATAAAAAACTATTTTTTTAATGTGTTTGTGACTTGTGTGCGATGTAGCCGCACTTGCATCCTCAAAGCAGCAGCGACAAGCGTGCGTCTGTCTGTTAAAGGGTGGTGACACCCTCAAAGTGTGCTACACAAACAATAAAAATATTCTTCTTTTTTCTGTCTTTGTGAATTGTGTGGGCTGTAGCCGCACCTGCATCCTTAAAGCAGCAGCGACAAGCGTGCGTCTGTCTGTTAAAGGGTGGTGACACCCTCAAAGTGTGCTACACAAACAATTAAAATATTGTTCTTTTTTTTTCGGTCTTTGTGAAATGTGTGGGATGTAGCCGCACCTGCATCCTTAAAGCAGCAGCGACAAGTGTGCGTCTGTCTGTTAAAGGGTGGTGACACCCTCAAAGTGTGCTACACAAACAATAAAAATATTCTTCTTCTTTTTTCTGTCTTTGTGAATTGTGTGGGCTGTAGCCGCACTTGCATCCTCAAAGCAGCAGCGACAAGTGTGCATCTGTCTGTTAAAGGGTGGTGTAACCCTCAAAGTGCGCTCCACAAACAATAAAAATATTCTTTTTTTTTTTCTGTCTTTGTGAATTGTGTGGGCTGTAGCTGCACTTGCATCCTCAAAGCAGCAGCGACAAGCGTGCGTCTGTCTGTTAAAGGATTACATCGGTGACAGCATCCAAGTAGGCATGTCAGACAGTCCGTACCTGTACTGGCAGGAAAAAGAAGCAATTTGGAGGTCCCTGTACAAACTGGCTCTATTTTACCTGAGTTGCCCCCCCTCCAGTGTGTACTCCGAAAGAGTGTTTAGTGCAGCCGGGAACCTTGTCAGCGAAAGGCGTAGGAGGTTGCTTCCACAAAATGTGGAGAAGATGATGTTCATAAAATGAATTATCAACTCTTCCAGGGAGACCAGCCTCCAGAACGTACAGAGGGACCTGTGGTTCCAGCAGGGACGAATTAATACTCTGTGAGGATGAGGATGTACACACTGAAGAGGGTGAGGAATTGGTGGATGAGGAGGATGAGGATGACATCTTGCCTCCGTAGAGCCAGTTTGTGCAGGGACAGATTAATTGCCAGCTTGTTTTGTGGGGGCCCAAACGAACCAATCATTTCAGCCACAGTTGTGTGGCAGACCCTGGCGCTGAAATGATTGGTTTGTTAAAGTGTGCATGTCCTGTTTATACAACATAAGGGTGGGTGGGAGGGCCCAAGGACAATTCCATCTTGCACCTCTTTTTTTTCTTTGCATTATGTACAGTTTGGGGCCTAGTTTTTCAAACTGCCATCCTGTCTGCCACTGCAGTTTCACGCCTAGATGGGTCACGTGTTTGTGCCACCCACTCGTGTCGCTTAGCATAGTCATCCAGCTACCTCGGTGCAACCTTTTGGACATAAAAACACTATTGTGAGGTGTTCAGAATAGACTGGAAATGAGTGGAAATTAAGGTTATTGAGGTTAATAATAGCATAGGAGCAGAAAAACCTACAAATTCTGTGATTTTAGCTGTTTTTATGCTTTTTTTCAAAAAAATCCAGATCCAAAACACAAAACCCAGAACCCAAAACACGGAAGGGTGGTTTTGGCAAAACCAATCCAGATCCAAAACACGAAGAAAGATCCAGATCCAAAACCAAAACACAAAACACGAAAAGTGGCCGGTGCACACCCCTAATCGATAATGATATCGTTGTTCGATCTCCCGGGTGTGCTGGATGATCGATATTGATCATCCAGCACACCATGTACCCACCAATGACTATAATGGCCCACAATCAACGATCGCGGTCCCTATAGTAACCTGGTCGATATCGACCAGGTTGGCCTGCATACAAGGGCGATGGACAATATCGTTATCGTCCATGCGTACCCGCTCATCACAGGTCGTTGGCCACCAAAAAATGCACGATATGAACGATAATGATATGATCGATATCGTTATCGTTCATATAGTCCATTTTAATCATACCGTGTGTACGCAACTTTAGTATGTCATTATTTCATCATCATTTATTTATAAAGTCTTATGGTATTACGTACAGTAGTATAGTACATTTAGGGGATTGTGAAACAAATTACAGTACATACAGTACAGTACAATGACATGAAACAGAATGGAAGACGAAATCTGTATAGGATTGAGGATAGATAAGATTGATGGTTTTCTGCTGGTTGTTTGTGTGATGACAGCCTTGTTGCTGGGTAAAATGTTGTGTATCAGCTGGTTTGTTTATCCTATAGGAAAAAGGTGAGGAGGAGCTAAATGGGGGGTATATTAGGCAAGGCAGAAGGCAGCTCAGCCTCTTTAGCAGTTGGATTTTCTTAACCCACCATCCCACCCAATTTTGTTGCGTTGTGTCACACTAATGTTCTTTTTCCAATTTTGGTGTGGCACAGCATGGCGGGAGTTCGCTGCAACTCAGTGGCTTTAGGTGGTGTAAGACAACTTTGTGGGGGCACTGACCCTCATTGCCCCTGGCGAATTTGTCCTTTCTCTTTGCGGGGGGACCAGGGTGCTGGCTGTATGGTAGCACCTCGGATTGGCCCAGGAGGGAAGTGAGACTCTCACATCGTTAGTACGTCTAGAAGGGGGGACGTTTTTAGTCGTACTCCGAGCATTGAGTAACAGTAGCGCACGCAGGGGGGGTTTCTGAGTACCCATAAACCCCCCCTGACTGACCAATTTATTTTTTTTAGAGACGGAGACAGCACTGTGTCGAGAAGTTACTCTTAGCAACCAATCAGCTTCTAGCAGAGCCTGTAAAATGACAGTTAGAAGCTGACTGGTCACTAAGAGCAACTCTCCACTTTATCTTTCCCTGTAAGAAACGTCTACACTTTATTTCTCTCCAAGATTTGAACAATCTCCCCCATAGTATTAAAAAGCATCTATAATTATATTTAAAATATCAAAATCCTTAAAGCTTCTGGGTCACTAGGCAGCCTCAGCTTTGACAAATACACAAGTAAAACGAACAAAATGCAGAAACTTGTGAATAATACACTGTAGATCCCTATAATTTTCAGAATACTTGTGTCATATGACTAATTTTGAAAACATTCAATGAAGAGCACTTCATACAAGTCATCTTTTTGCTCAAAATTGCTTGTCCAACATTGTGTTATAAGAAATAATGTACCACCTACTGTCCCTAAATGTAAGTTAGAGCTTCTTGCAGTTCATTGACCTGTATACAAGCGCCCTGCCTGCTGCCTTGTGCTTTATATACTGTTGAAGCTATTTATTTGCAATGAGCAGTTCAAACCCATTGATTTTTGGGCTGAATGAAAAAGATTTCTTAATACAAAAGGCACTGGTTAAATACTTCCTTCTCGAAAATAAAAGATAAAATAAAAAGTGGAATATTGTTATGTTCATTCACTTAGATATGAGTTCAGCTGCAAAATTGTGATTTCAAGAAGTGAGTTTCCTAATGTTTTTGAATTTTCAAAAACAGGGCAAAAAGAAAACCATGCCAAGATAATAATAGTTAGAAATGTAAAATATATAAATGTAATAACATGGTAAAAAAAATAAAAGACACATAAAGCAACCTGTACATTAATGTAAAAGACTCACTTTAATATTAACCTCCTTTAAATAAATCCATCTCGGCCATCTTGCCAAATTGATATATTACCTTGTAAGCAAAGGCTGAACTAGGATTCATGGCGTCATGGGCAAATAAAAAAATGGCGCCTCATAAAATAGTTCTATAAGTGTATGTGTGTAGATAAATAAATAGAAAAGTGCAAGCCAGCGCTAAAACTAAAGTATGGGTAGAGCCGTAATGAGGGTGGTGTGGGGGGTGGGTCGCCGGCTCCGGGTTAGGTTCAGGTTTTTCTTTTTGAGAAGTGCTGGCCATAGTTTAGGGTTGTCAACACCAAATAGACACATTTGTTAGTGGCTGGTGTGGTAGGGATGGCCATCGGTATGGTTACCATCAATGGTTACCATCGATGGCAAATTATAAAGTGGCTATCGATGGTAATCAACAATGCAATGGATGGCTTCACGATGGACATCTCTATTCCATGACTGATTGGCCCTTGTGCCAATCAGAAATAGGGGGAGTGGCTTTGCGGGTGTCGGGGGGCGGAGCTATGCTCTGTGTCCCGTCACCTTGAAAAAAAAAAACTATTCGGTTATGTTCTTCCATCAATGGAGGGAGACCATCTGGTTCTCCCCCATCGATGGGTAAAACATTCGACATCAGCCATAAACCAATCGATGATTTTGTAATCGTTGATGGTCGATGGCCATCCCTATGGTGTGGTCTGCTCCACTGGACCAGCCACTGTTATATTGTCGGTCAGGAGTCACTGTTAATGAGAGCCAGCCGCCACCAGCTCTCTGACTGGCTCAGCTCACGATGAAACGGAGCAGAGCAATCATATCCAGAGCCGCGGTTTGCAGTTAGCTGCATCTGGTTGTCGGCTCTCCGTCCCCCATAGAGCCGCAGTGCAGCGCATTTAATCAGAAGCAGGAGCAGAAGACAGAGGCAGCCTAAGGCTTATAGAGGAGTGGGGAAGTGTCAGATGCGCGGTCAGTGGTACCTTTCTCTATAGACCCCAGGGGCAGTGCGGCGTGCGCTGTAGCAACAGGTGGCATGGCACCTACATCCCCCCTTCCCCTCTTCACACACAGGGATGATTCGCCTCCTGAACACTGCACACTGTGGCAGCTACACAGAGAAGATCAGAAACAGGTAAGTGGGGCTGGAGGGAAGTATAGTTGAAATAATTAAGGGAAGGAATATTAAGAATAACAAAATACATTTTGATCATTGTGTGTTACTATGGGGTAAAGGGGTTCTTGCTACTAGAGTAGTTAATTGTGAGGACAGGGTTAATTTGTCAAGACTGAGGGAAGCAAATGCTGTATTCTCTGGCAGTCACTGCGATGCTCTCTGTATTGTCTGGCGGTCACTGCAACGCTCTATGTATTATCTGACAGCCACTGCAAAACTCTCAGAATTATCTGTGATGCTCTCTGTTTTGTACAGCAGTCACTGGGATGGGGGGGTACTGCTTCTGTCACTCGCCCAGGACACTAAAATTCCTAATTACTGCTCTCATAAGGGACACTATGTGAAAAGTGTGGCCCCGCCCTTTACCTAGAAGACCATGCCACTTTTTTGGCCCATGTGCCTGTGGTGCGCACTGTCCCTGTTTATGATATGGGAGGGGAGGGGCACCAAAGTTCTTTCTGGCACAGGGCACCAAAATGTTTAGTTACGGCTCTGAGTATGGGGACTGTAAAAATTATTGTGTGAGAATTGTAACCAGGAGATATCCGTGATATCTCCTGCGTTACAGAAATAATGAATAACTCTGACACTTCATTTATACAAAAGTAGGTAAAAATCTTCATTTTCACCTGCTTTTGTAGAAATTAAGTGATAATGAATAGACCTCATATGTCTGTCTGCAGCTCCAGGTAATCAGGTGACCGTCATGCACCAATCACTAAGACCAAAGACCAATTTGCTTCATATAGTATTAAATAACCTGACTGAGATCAGTAAGAGTAACCAGTAATAGTAGTTGGCCATGGGCAAATAAAACTGGACTCGTTACTCAACTCACAAATGTATTGCTTAGTAATTAATGCCCCATTCAGGTAGAGACAGCGTGACAGCTCACTGGAGATTCACATGAGGGCGTAGGAACATAGCACCGCACTAGGGTTACACATTTATCAGGGCATCGTCTGCAGCATGGCATCATTAGCACCATCCCCCATCGACCCTGCAGTTCGGGTGATGGGCGATGTCGCTAACGACCCGCGGGAGCACGCACATCATGGGTACACAAGAGACGATGTACTCGATAGGTTGCTCCGATCCGCAGGATCGGACAACATATCGCCTAGTGTGTACCCACCTTAGCATATTTTGTCTGGATTTTCTTTATTCCTAAAGTCACAGAACACTACACAGAGGAACTTGTTCCTTTATTGGAAATTATTTTAGACCGGTGTCACATTTTAAAATGCTCCATTTTTCCAGCCAGAAATATTCTGCTTTCTTCATGCAGCCAAAGTGCTATAGTAATAGGCGAAAGCATCTCCACTTATAATCAGTATGGGAGCTCTAGAAAACAGCTGTGTTCTTACTGGCAGATTATAATAAGGGCATTTACAGGGGTAGCCTGAAGCCCAACACCATAATGGGACACATACATTCTATTTCTGGTGCAAGTAGAACCTTGAAAAGAGAAAAACTGAATTTTGGCCGAGTGCCTGCATGCTTCAGTGACCTTGGGGAGATGCTATTGCTATTTATTGTCAAATATTTGGAGCATAGAGCTTGATTTACTGTATTTTAAAACTCATGGGATTATTACAAAATTTTTGTTTTCTAGACTTCTGATTGGATCTTTAATTACAATTTAACGCTGTTAATGGTGAATATTTTTGTATGTTCAAAGAGTGCAATCACCGAAAGAAGCTGAAGCAGAGCCAAAATAAATATTAATTCATTAATACCGAATTAAGGGCCTGAATCAGCATGGATTGCTATTGCCATAGCGTACGCAGATGGCCGATTGTTACATACTGGCAGTGCGATGGCATTGCAATAGCATTCATTAGCATATTTTCGTAGCAGATCTGCGTGCGTAATCGCAGCTGGGATCGCAATAGCGCTCAGTAATGAATCAGGCCCTCAGGTTGTTAATACAGCTAAATAATTCAAATACAATGTATCATCCCTTGAATTTGAAATCAGAAGCAAAAATGCGACAAAATCAAGGAGGCAGGAGAACTTACAATTTATTATAAAATGCAATTCAATCTTATTTATTTCTGTCCGCTGACTTTGCAGTTAGGTTAAAAAAAAATACATGTTGGTATCCGTTAGTAACTAAGGTATAGATCCTTCCTATTCTCGTCCAGCACTGTATTTTATTTTGTCTTTTAGCAACCTTTGTATCTGTTGTGCTAACAAGAAGAAGCCATGAGTTACAATACCACACACAGCTCAGGTTCCTTTGAAGCTACTACCAATCTCAGCATGTCCCAGCGACGCAGCCTATCTGATCCGGATTCCATGTAAAGTCTTCAGGGTATTAGATTTTAATTGACGCTGGGTATTTTGCCACGCTGTATGAAATCCTGTCTCATTGCCAGGTTACTTTAAGTGCTTTTTAATGAATCAATTGCATTTTGATGATCCTACACACACACACACACACACACACACACAGCTCCGTATTACTTCCAAGCCAGTGAAAAACCTGCGCTGTTTAACTCCTAATGCTGCATGGAGAGGAACGGGCTCCCATATATAGCTAATTTGTTTTACAGTTTACATACAAGGTCTGATTCAGCAGCGGTCGCAAATGCAATCGCGTACGAATCGCAGTTGCTAAAACACGCTAATGTCGACATAAAGACGCCCACTGCTGCCTTCTCATATGCGTCCAATGTCGTACTCCTGCGTAAACATTGGTACCATCGAAGCACATCAAGCAGTCATGCAGTGTGTACCGCAGGTGTGACCTGCCGCGACCATTGCAGCTCTCCTCGCGCGCGGAGAGGTCTCATCCTGCGAATGCAATCGCTATGGAAAATTTTATGAAATGGTGTTGAAACGGTCAGACACACCTGCGTCTACTTAACCACCTCCAAATGCTGACCCCATGACACTCATTTTGTGAATGGGTCCTCTGTGTGTACGTAATCAGAATGCCATCGTGACGCATGTGCAATGGTAAAATATTTGCTCAAACTGCGTAAACATCAGCATTCCATCCGCTGTCAATCAGGCCCACAGTACAGTATGTAGAGCTTCTCTATTGGTCCAATGGAAGGAATCCTACCGGACTTGTATATGTGGGAGGTGAAGCAGAACCCCTCTCGGAGAAGGAATACACATAGGGCCAGACTGGGAGATGTACGCTGTTGCATTCTCAACTGCATTCGCGTTCTCAATGTAGTTGTGAAAATATGCTAATGGCTGCAAACAGACTCCCCGCCTGAAATAGTGTGCGAAGGACTTAGCAAATTTTGCCACACTCACCTCCCCTATCTCAGGTCCTCCAGGAGGTGGAGAACACACCACCATTGACACAACATCGGCCACACATCGACTCCTTAAGTCCAAGGCTGCGCAGATTCCGTGCAAACTGTTTCTTTGACACTGGCTTCTGAGACTGTGGTTCTGCAATTGGTAACGCAGCTGTCAGCTCAGACACACCCCTGGAGCTCCCACAACACGCCCACAGACCGGCCTCTTTTTGCAATCTTTTTCGGCCACCTCCCTGACTCCTCGCAAGAATGCCCATGGATTGCAGTGGTCTGCCCAGGACCTTTGCGATCATGGAGACATTGTGAGTGCCATCTCAAATTTTAGTTCAGTGAGACTTGCCACTGTGTTTCATGCTTGCGCAGTCGCCCTGCTTCCTTTGAAACAAGAAGTTTGCATTGTATACATCTAGTAAGGCTCGCATATGGCCTATTTAGTTGCAAAAGTGCATGACCGCTCTGTCTTTGAAAACAGTCCCAATAAAATATAGAAAAGTAAAACAAAAAAGTGGGCGCTAATCGATGTCTAATCACCAATTATGTGGTTCTGATGAATAAAATTTGCCATTGGAGCTGCCCCCACACAGGTAAATCTGGAAATTTACCAAAAAATTTAGCAATACTAGATATAAAAATAATGGGAGCGCTGGTAACTGGCTACTGGTTTAAAAAATAAATTTATTCCATAAAAAACAATCAATTATACATTGCATCAATCCAATCTTTCCAACGCAAGTGGGATCTTTAATAAGGCTAAATTGCCACAATTTAAGGCACGGATCCAGTTTTATCTATTTAAAACAATGTATAACATACGACATGTAAAACATCGATGTATAATAAAATCAATCCGATAATATCAAACACTATTTAGGATCATTAAGCATCAACTCGGTTCGATTATAGTAGCGGAGTGTGTAGTCACGGGTTAATGATGGTCAGCGGATTTATATTAGTAGTTGTTAGTATAGATATCCATTCACTGACAATTACTATGTAAATTAACAGTCACGTGCAGTCAC
This sequence comes from Taudactylus pleione, assembly GCA_031769625.1. NCBI lineage: Eukaryota > Metazoa > Chordata > Amphibia > Anura > Myobatrachidae > Taudactylus > Taudactylus pleione. The sequence goes on from JAUIMM010000670.1 coordinate 5,595,044, forward strand.
AATATAGCAGATGATAGAAAGCAGCTTATACTGGGCCTGATTCAGACCCACTCGCGAGCGGCTGTCCGCTCGCAAGTGGGTCGATGTTATGGACTGAGCATGCGCACGACGGAGGGAGCTCCGTCGTGCGCATGCGCCAGACGCGACGAGCGAAGGAAAGTCCTTCGCTCGTTGTGTCCGATCAAAGGGGGCGTGCTGTCAATGTTGATTGACAGCATGCCCCCTTTGGTGGGCGTGCCAGGGGCGTGCCTCCCTGACGGGGGCGTTCCCACGGGAACGCCTCCAGTCAAAAGCCGGCCCACTGACATCACTAGTGATGTCAGTGGGAGTGATTTTGGCTCTGATAGAGCCAAAATCACTCCGGAGCTTGCGGTTGAAAACCTCAACCGCAGGCTCCGGCTCGCAAATTCGATGGTCGCGATGGTCTCGACCATCACAACCATTACAATGCACGCTCGTATAGCCTGTGGGTGGTGACCCACAGCTATACGAGCGTCCAGGAGGACGCTCCATGAAAATGGAGCCCGGCCCTCATTCAGAGCGTGCGCTCTGCTCAGAGCGTACGGCTCTGAATGAGGGCCACTATGCGGTTTGCAAGGTATTCCTGCTGCTGTATATTTCATACATTACCATCCGTCCAATATTGGAAAGGTTTAATAGAATAGAGCTGACCTCTACCCCAGTGCAGGGGGAGGAAATAGAGCAATGCTGACCACTTGTGAAAGTCAGTGTTGGACACCATGTCAGTGTTATCAGCGCTGTATGACAAGAGGTCCAGAGGTACTTGTAGCCTCAGACAGAGGGACCTCTATTGCTGATCCACGGCACTCCTTACCGCTAGCTGTATGTAAGTCACTAAGACACGCTGAAACACGCTGGCTCCCTCACGCTCCGCTACTTCCGGTACCGGCCTTGTAGCTTCCGGATTGCGTTCCACCTGCGTTCCACAAGTCCCTGACACGTTTCTCCGCCCTATGACATGGCGGTTTCATCAGAAGATAGTTCACTACCCATTGGTGCTGTATTATATCCCTCTTGGTGTACACTCATTGGTTCACTTCCAATCCTAATTAGGGAAATACGATTCCAACTAATAATATATTGCATTGATGCTTTTCAACAGAATAGATCATCAAAACTCACACATTCATAGTAAAAAATAGTAAATACAACTTGTACAATTCATTAGTCTCTATCTTGTCATACTTTGAGGTGCCTATATAAAGTCAACATTAAACATTAGAGTACCTTTCACCTTAAATATCCATATATATTTCGAAGTTTAAATCTTACGATTAATCATATGGTGAGTAGTTGTTTATATGTTATTAAATCCCTACTTGCAACCATATTACAATCTGTTCCTTAGAAAGAGGGGGGAAAGCAACAAAAAATATCATCATAATCATATCATATTAATAATAAATAATATAAATGGCAGATATACTAAAGTAATTCACAAAGATCTAATATAGAGCTCAGTTAAGGATCTTATCACAATAAAAATAGAGGTTAGACCTAAATAAGGCGACCACTAGGCCTCTTCCATTATTTAGTTCAAAACTGGATATACAGATTTTATATAAACCACCATAATGTGATTCTACAGAAATAGTTACTATAATTTAAGGGGAAAACCCACATAAAGGCATAAGCATATAAATTACTAATTATAATAGATAGCCACACCACATATAAAACTCATTCATGTTATTAGTATATAAGATCATATAGAGAAGGGAGAAATAACTTGACAATGGCCCAAAAATTATATATTATTCAAGTCGATTGTTTCATTGAGACCAACTGGTTCCAAGGTTTGTAACCTAAAGATCCAGTACGCCTCCCTTTTACACAATATATTGAACCTATTACCACCTCTCTCAGTACTTTTTATTTGTTCAATAGCTTTAATTTTAATTTTGCTCATATCGCCTTTAATACAGACTGATACATGTTTAGACATACTATGTGTAGAATTATTCTTCATGATATTTCTCCGATGTTCTAGAAATCTGGTGTTAAGTGTACGTGTGGTACGTCCCACGTACTGGAGGCCGCATCCACACACAATAATATATATAATGTAATTAGAGTTACAGTTAAGAAAGGACTCTATGTAAAATACTTCCGATGAGACTTTAGATTGAAAAGTATTGTCCCTATGTCCCGCATTTTTACATGTCATAAATTTCTCCCTTCCACATCTAAAAAAACCTTTTGATGAGTTTTATATGTGGTGTGGCTATCTATTATAATTAGTAATTTATATGCTTATGCCTTTATGTGGGTTTTTCCCTTAAATTATAGTAACTATTTCTGTAGAATCACATTATGGTGGTTTATATAAAATCTGTATATCCAGTTTTGAACTAAATAATGGAAGAGGCCTAGTGGTCGCCTTATTTAGGTCTAACCTCTATTTTTATTGTGATAAGATCCTTAACTGAGCTCTATATTAGATCTTTGTGAATTACTTTAGTATATCTGCCATTTATATTATTTATTATTAATATGATATGATTATGATGATATTTTTTGTTGCTTTCCCCCCTCTTTCTAAGGAACAGATTGTAATATGGTTGCAAGTAGGGATTTAATAACATATAAACAACTACTCACCATATGATTAATCGTAAGATTTAAACTTCGAAATATATATGGATATTTAAGGTGAAAGGTACTCTAATGTTTAATGTTGACTTTATATAGGCACCTCAAAGTATGACAAGATAGAGACTAATGAATTGTACAAGTTGTATTTACTATTTTTTACTATGAATGTGTGAGTTTTGATGATCTATTCTGTTGAAAAGCATCAATGCAATATATTATTAGTTGGAATCGTATTTCCCTAATTAGGATTGGAAGTGAACCAATGAGTGTACACCAAGAGGGATATAATACAGCACCAATGGGTAGTGAACTATCTTCTGATGAAACCGCCATGTCATTGGGCGGAGAAACGCGTCAGCGACTTGTGGAATGCAGGTGGAACGCAAACCGGAAGCTACAAGCCCGATACCGGAAGTAGCGGAGCGTGAGGGAGCCAGCGTGTTTCAGCGTGTCTTAGTGACTTACATACAGCTAGCGGTAAGGAGTGCCGTGAATCAGCAATCTGTCTGAGGCTACAAGTACCTCTGGACCGCTTGTCATACAACACTGATACCATTGACACACGGTGTCCAACACTGACGTTCACAAGTGGTCAGCATTGCTCTATTTCCTCCCCCTGCACTGGGGTAGAGGTCAGCTCTATTCTATTAAACCTTTCCAATATTGGACGGATGGTAATGTATGAAATATACAGCAGCAGGAAAACCTTGCAAACCGCATAGTATAAGCTGCTTTCTATCATCTGCTATATTGTGACTGTACGTGACTGTTAATTTACATAGTAATTGTCAGTGAATGGATATCTATACTAACAACTACTAATATAAATCCGCTTACCATCATTAACCCGTGACTACACACTCCGCTACTATAATCGAACCGAGTTGATGCTTAATGATCCTAAATAGTGTTTGATATTATCGGATTGATTTTATTATACATCGATGTTTTACATGTCGTATGTTATACATTGCTTTAAATAGATAAAGCCGGATCCGTGCCTTAAATTGTGGCAATTTAGCCTTATTAAAGATTCCACTTGCGTTGGTAAGATTGGATTGATGCAATGTATAATTGATTGTTTTTTATGGAATAAATTTATTTTTTAAACCAGTAGCCAGTTACCAGTGCTCCCATTATTTTTATATCTAGTCCCAATAAAAGTTAATGCACCTAAATCTGCAAGTTTAAGAACACTCTGGAAAATACGGGATGATGAAAACACTCTAAACTTCACTACAAAATCCAGCTTACTTCCACCTTAGGATCATCCCCTTTATTTTAAACTTTTACATTTTTAATTCACTACTCGGTTATGAGCCTGTCTACTACACGAGTCACCTTTGTGTGTCTGTAGCTTTCTGTTATGTCGCCCGCCATTAATCACACTGAAAGTGCAACTACTGATACTCTACTGTGCTGGATATAAAAACACAAACATGATATAGCTAATCTGAGGGCACTACAGTGACACATTTTATAGAAACAACAATGCACTTCAGCAAATAAAATAAAGGGTATAATAATGCAGCCAGAGAAAAGATCTGACATTATGCCATCAAATTGATTGATTCTATCATTGTAACACTCCAGTGTCACCAATATAGTGCATGACCCATTTGATTCCATCATCACCAGGCAGCAGAATGGTCACAACAGTTTTTTAAAGTCTTATTTTTGGAATTCCGCCATTACAGGTTGTAGGTTGTCATCCTTATTGCAGTACGCATTGTAAAAATGGAGGCAGTTTCGCATCTTAAGGTAGGTACACACCTGACAGATATATCTGCAGATGATGGTCGTTCATGCACACTGAACGGCCATCATCTGCTTGTGCCCTCAGGTTTCCGGGGGATGGGACCCGGCGGGTCGGGGGTGGCTGCCCCCCTCCTCGCGGCTGCCACTGTGTGTGTACGGGCGGTCTGCCGACAGCCCGTACACACCTGCCAATGGACAGATATGTCTGCAGACATATCTGTCCATCAGCTGTGCAGCACAGCCAATGCAATATGTTGGTTAACGATGACGTTCACCGACATATCGCTGGTACACACTGGCCGACATGCTGCAGATATATTGGCCGATCAATTGATCGCCAATGTATCTGTCAGTGTGTACCCAGCATTACAGAGTGAAAATAGAAAGCTCTGTATCTGACCTTGATGTTGAAAACAATCTGATGTATTGTAGCACATGATTAAGAAAAACCTTCTGAGAAACCTTATCACTTGTAAAATAGCATCTTCATTATTATATTGCACATGTCAACAAGTCAGCAATGTCAACCAGCTAGCAATTGTCCTTGCAAGAATCCGAACAGAAAATGTCCAAGTAAGTGTCTTAATTATCCCTTAAGAGTGTCCTTGCTTGTCGCCCTCTCCAGCTAACAGAACTGCATATCATCAAAGCAAGTTACACTTTGATCAAACTCTTACCCCAATATATGGTAAATGTCTCCAATCTGGTAAATAAATATGGTAACAAGCCTAGTCGGCTCCTTTCGAATATGGTAAGGGTAGATAGAACTCATAATAATATAGCAGTGCTCAAAGACGAACATTCTATTACACATTTTAAGGGTGATGAGATAGTAAATATCTTCTATCGGTATTACCAGACTCTTTACTCACAGGAGCCTGTAGCAGCGCACCTGAAGCAAAGCATTCTGGGATGGAATTTCCCTGCCACAAATTTCGTCCACGCAGGCGGAAAGCCTTGTAAGTAACTTTACCAACTTAGAGGTTGATCAAACTATTAAGTTACTTAAACCTCTCAAAGCTCCAGGTCCTTATGGCCTTAGTGGTGATTTTTTCAAAATGTTACGCTCCTGTATAGTGGACTGTCTAACAAATGTATTTAACTCTAGATTGGATTGGATTAGCCCTTCCTTTACATTTGAAATTTGGCCACTGTAAAAATCCTACTGAAGCCTGGTAGAGACCCCCTTTTATCTTCTTCATATAGGCCAGTGATTCCTAATCTCGGTCCTCAAGGCACATTAACAGTCCTGGTTTTGGTGATATCCATGCTAAAGCACAGATGGTTTAACCACTTGCCTGGCATGGTCATATCAGATACGACCATACCAGACTGGGCTTTACCTGACATGGTCGTATCTGATACGACCAGTCAGAAATGCCCACTGGGCGACTGCGGGAAGTAAATCTTCCAGCAGCTGCCTATACCAGAGGGACCTCCTGGTCCCTCTACACCCGCGGCTCCCCCTCCTTTGTGTCCCAATCACTGCTGGCCACAGTGATTGGGCACACGGCATAACCCCCCTTCTAACGTGGTTGACATCCATGCTAGCAGCAGCCACGGCTTCTGTAGCTGTGGCTGCAGCTGAGTCCCAATCACTGTGGCCAGCAGTAATCAGGATGCCGGCATCACCCCCCGCGGCGCAACTACAGGGCAGCTGATACCTCACTGTAAGCAGCAGCTGCGACTCCCTGAAGCCAGTCGCGGCTACTGCTGTGTGAGGAGACTCCAGCCGGCGACATCCACAGAATGCCCACCTGGCAGCACCCGGCCTCACCTCCCCCGTTCAGGTGCTCTCTGTCAGGCAGTTGAGCTATCTCCCTCCTTGCCGGGGGTTACCCCACCTCCTTCTCATTCCTTCCCGCCAAGAGCTGCTCCGCCTCTTCTGCCTCCCTCTTGTGCCCGATCACTGCTGGCCACAGTGATTGGGCAGTACAGACACACAGCAAATATTATATATATATATATATATATATATTATATACACTGTATATATATATATAGTCTATAACTATTTATAAATACAATGTGTGTATATATATATATATATATATATAAAATAAAAACAGAAAACCCAGCACTCACCATGTTTAAACACCCACAATGATGTATAAATAAGTAAATAAATAATTGGGATTTAGTTAATATATGTGTATATATATATATATATATATATATATATACATATGTGTCTATACCTATACATATAAACACACACAATAGCGAGGGCCACTGACCATCAATGTTTTTGCAAACCATCGATGGTATAAAAAAACAGTGGTTTTGCCCTGCTGACAGGCACCAATGCTGCACATCAATGGCAGCCCCAACCGATGTTAAGGCAACATCGGTGGATGCGGTCTCAGATAATCAATGAACATTTTTATTGATGGTTTCCCAATTGACCATCAATGGTACACCTGTCAATAGCTTCCATTACAGTATACCATAAAAATTGCTATTTTTATGGTATACCGTGTTAAAAAAAATAATAATAATATCGTTTTAGATAAGCGGTTTTTGGAAAAATTATTTTTCAGTTAAGTGGTTAATCTAAATAACTGTGGTACTAATTAAATTGCCTGTGCTCAAGTATGGCTATCCATAAAACCTGGACTTTTAGTGTGCCTTGAGGACCGTGGTTGGGAACCTCTGATACAGGCCCATCTCTCTACTTAATGTAGACTACAAATTGTTCACTAAAATATTGTCAGAAAGGCTTAAGGTAATTCTCCCACCAATTATACACTCTGACCAAACCAGGTTCATATGGGGACGAAGCTCTGTTACTAACATCAGAAAAGTCCTAACTATATGCAATCCTTACACAATTCCCCAACAGATGATCTCAGGTTTCTCTTATCATTGGATGCCGAAAAAGTGTTTAACCTGATAACCTGGGATGATCTGTTTGAGACACTTCATTGCTTTAGTCTACCCCCTTCTCCTTATCGACCTTTTACCCTCCTTATATTCTACACCCATTGCTCGTGTCCTCACCAATAAATAGCTTTCCCCACCTTTATATATTCAGAGAGGTACAAGACACAGGTGCCCCCTTTCCCCACTCCTGGGATATGGATGAACCACACTGAATACCACAATTGTGAATATTGTATCTAATAGACAATGGGACTAATATATAGATGGATCATATATTATCATTAGCATGGTTAAGATAAATGAAAAATACCATATTTCAGATTATCATAAATAAACAATATAATATAATAAATTGATTGTACGGCTTGGTTGAAGTATAAAATTGTATATAGAACTTTTAATAACAATAAAAAACATACATATTGGCAATCGTTAAGAGAAATATCAACTGAAGGTGGATCTCATGAACATACACTGTAGGTGGTAAATATCCGATGGGTTGTGTAATCACAAGGGTAATATTCTTTCAACAATCATAGGTCAAGCATGTATAAGTGACCTGTTGTAATCAAGTATAAGTCAATGATCAATCCGGATTAATGTCCAACTATTGTATATTTACCAGCCTCTTTGTGGAGTATCACGTCCTGATAGCAATCCTGAAAAATCAGCGTGGTTCCAATGGTGCAAATAGGCTGGAATAATGGAGTTGCCGGTCCGGAAACAGTACAATAATTCCAAGTGGAATGATGATAAGGGGGAATAGCCAAATGCGTTTCGATGTGGAATCACCCACACCTTCCTCAGTAACAATGTATGTCTATTAGATCCAATATTCCCAATTGTGGTATTCAGCACGATTCATCCATATCCCTTTTGTTTGCTATTATCTAGGGGGCTGACTACCCACACTGAACCTGCAGCTTTAGACAGGGCCAGTCTGATATTCCATTCATTTTTTCTTTCCCCACTCCTGTTTGCAACTGCTCTTGAGCCATTGGCTATAGCTTTATGGCAAAATTCCACTTGTAAAGGTATTAAAATTAAGAACCAAGAAAGGAAATTATCTTTATTTGCAGATGACATGGTGCTATTTATTTCAGACCCACTACATTCTATCCCAGCAACTTTAGACCCACCACTATGTTCAATTCCTAAGCGGGATACCGCATTAATGTAGACAAATCAGAGCTATTCCCTATAAATGCCACCCCTTTTTATCCTCTAATCCCCATATAACTTCTCTATTTACTATCACACCTCATAAACTCAAATATGTAGGCATTTTTATCCCATCCAAGATATCGTCACTCTATAGTATTAACTTTTTCCCATTACTAAGAAAATTGCAATCTCAACTCTTAAATTGGAAGGACTCAAGTTTCTCTTCTTGGCCAAGTTACAGTGATCAAAAGTATAGTATTTCCAAAATTAGCATGCCTTCTACAAACATCACCTATTATTCTTCACGGTATGCAATGTTTCACATTTATCTGGCACTACCAGAAGCCTAGGATGTGTCACTCTCGCACCTACTTACCAAAGACAAAGGGAGGACTCAGTGCCCCTCACATTGCGGCTTTTGTAAAAATCTGCTTTCTTTCATTACGTGGTGGATTGGCTACTACGTACCGATCACTATACTAACCCTGCCTTAGAAGAAGCCTTGCTCTACCAATATGCACCAGCAGCCTTGTTACATACTCCAAAAGATAACAGATAAATATGGTCTCCCTCGCTTCCAATTTTTCATGTTTTTGCAAGCACATCATTATGTCCAATCACTAGACAAACCTTTATGAAACTCAGACAGCCCAGATGTCTTTTCTCACTTTCCTTTTGCTGTTTGATTAAATTTAGCATACAGGTTGAGTCTCCCATATCCAAAATGCTTGGGACCGGGGTATTTTGGATATCGGAATATTCCATATTTTGGAATAATTGCATACCATAATGAGATATCCTGGGAATGGGACCCAAATCTATGCACAGAATGCATTTATGCTTCATATACATCTTATAGACACAGGACCTGAAGGTAATTTTATACAATATTTGTAATAATTGTGTGCCTTAAACAAAGTTTGTGTACATTGAACCATCAAAAAGCAAAGTTTTCACTATCTCAGTCATGCTAAAAATATTCCTTATTTCGGAATATTCCATATTTTGGAATATTTCAATATGGGAGACTCAACCTGTACGACATCTTTACCCTCACTTAATTGAATTGACCCCACAAGCTTGATCCTCTCAGACATTGCACACGGAATACCAGAGTTACCTGAATTTGAATCAATTCTCACAAATTTAGAGACTGTTTTGCCTAATCTTAAATCAGCATGGTTACAAGAGACCCAACGTAGGGTATTGAATCAAACCTATATATCCTCTGCCCACAGGAAGCACCTTGTGCCCTTGGATACTGGAAATTGTATCAAATGTGGCCACTCAAATGCCTCTCCCATAATCTATGGTATTGTGGAAATATTAGTTGGTTTTGGAACATACTTTTGTATTATTTAAACTTCACACACTGAAACTTAAACTACCTAAGAATGACACTGCTTTCCTTTTCGCTGGCTCCACCTGGGAAGAAAAATCCTCTTTAGGCACTTGGATGCCTTTGTTGATGGTTATGGTGACTGTAGCCAAGCAATTAATACTTAAGCTGCATACACACACAACGATTTAGTAAATAAACGATTTTAGTAAACTATTTTCGTTCATTTTTTCCCTTGAAAAAATGAACGAAAATCGTTTACTAACATCGTTCATTTACTAAATGTAATGAACGATTTTTTTGGAACTACAAACGATTTTTGCATATTAACTTAATGAAAATCGTTGAGTTGGCCAGTCTGACTGAACTAAAAACTACAAACTACAAATGTGAACGTGTATGAACAATAATTTTTTCAACGATTGAACGATAAACGATATAACTAACGATAATTGTTCAAAAAATCGTTGTGTGTGTATGCACCTTTAAGCATTGAATCTCATGATCTTCTCCCACATTGGGACAGATTCAATTGCCGGCGAAAAGCTGTTTTCAGCGAGAAAGTTTCGCCGATGACGTCATTTCGCCAGGCGGACACTTTTCGCCCGATTCAACTGCAAAGACTTTTCGACGGTGCGAAAAGTTTGCACCTTGTCACCAGCGGAAAAGATTTGCCTATGAATGCCCGGCGGAAAAAAGTGCAGAATTGCGGTTTTGGGGTGCAAAGGTGCGGAGACCACTCTGCACCCTTTGGCCAGTCCCCCAAAAGGTAAACTGTGTCAAAAAATGCCTAAATATTTTAAAAAACATCCCAAAATATAATTTCCCGTCGCGACATCAGTAAATTATAATTATATTTGTATACATATTGTGCTACATTGCTGTTTCGATATTTCATTTTGACTATTTGTACTTCAGTATATTTGATGTTTATGTCTGTTCTGTGGGATTTGTTGTTTTTATCTTCCAGGTATTGTTGAGGGATCTCACACTTTAAAAAAAGTATTTACATTTGCAAAGTTTTTTATTTATATTCTCTTATATTTTTTTAATTTTTCTGTGCAACTGTAATCTCATATCTATGTATTTGTAAAACAAAACAAAAATCACAGCAACCTTTGAGGTAACCTTGTTTTCTGCCAAGAAATAACGCAGATTACGCCTCAAATATTGTATTGTACTTAATTCTTGATATGTATAATGTACATCTTACTTTGCTGTTCAATAAACAGACTTAAAAAAAAAGGGTAGCCTTGCTTTTGGGCTGTAGCAGGAAAGGCTCTAGCACCAGGAAATGTTCCATCAGAGCATGCATGGTTGCTTGTATCTCTAACTTCTTCCATTCCTTCAGGATTTCTGTCTCTTCCCTGAAGTCGATTTTTAGGGTTGTAGAAGAAATCACGAGGTGCGGTTACAGTAGAAATGACAGTATTTATTGGTATAATAAATGAAGCACAAACAGATAAATCCAGAATGTCAATATTCAAAATGGATAAACAGAACTTAAGATGTAGGTAAGCTAGAGATGTGCGCCGACCCTCGTGTTTTGGTTTTGGATCTGTATCTCCTTGTCTTTTGGATCTGGATTTGGTTTTGCCAAAACCACCCCTTGCGTGTTTTGTTTTTTGTTTTGGTTCTGTATTTTTTTATCAAAAACTTATAAAAACAGCTAAAATCACATAATTTGGGCTTTTGTTTGTTCCTACATTATTATTAACCTCAATAACATTAATTTCCACTTGTTTCCAGTCAATTTTGACCACCTCACACAATATCGTTCACCAACAAAGGCCAAGCCAACTCACAAGAACGTACAATAGAAAACAGTACAACACAGAAATGTACTAAAATTCGTATGTGGAATATCCTTGCTCAAAACAATTAATCGTAGTTAACAAGCAGCAAACAAAAAACCCCTAAACCATGTGTAAATAGCAACAGCAGACATGAATGCCCCCTACACAAGTGCCCAATCTGTATTTCCCTCCTGGGAGCGTTGGGCCACCAATGACTGACCCATGTAAAGCCCCGATTAATAAGACTTTTTGTTGAGTAGTTCCCCAAAATCTTCCCAACCATTGAAACAGTGCTCCATACCTGCGACTCAGAAATAGTGCAGGTCGGATACAGAGCAGGTTGGATACAGTGCAGGCCACAGTGCGGATCGGATACAATGCGGGTCAGATACAGTGCGGGTCAGATACAGTGCTGGCCAGATACAGTGCTGGCCAGATACAGTGCTGGCCAGATACAGTGCTGGCCAGATACAGTGCTGGCCAGATACAGTGCGGGTCGTATACAGTGCGGGTCGGATACTGGGCATGATTCAGACCCGCTCGAGATCACTGAGCGCTCGCAAGCGTGTTGATGTTGGCCCAGTGCGCATGCGCACAACGGAGCCGGCTCCATCGTGCGCATGCGCAAGATCCGGATAGCGACTGGCAAACCGTCGCTCCGGGTCTCGTACCAAAGGGGGCATGTTGTCGATGTTGAGTGACAGCACGCCCCCTTTGGTGGGTGGGCCGGGGGCGTGGCTGCCCAGGCGGAGGCGTTCCCATGGGAACGCCTACCGTCTGGGGCCGGCCCCACTGACATCACTCTGTTTGAGCCGAAAGCACTCTAGGGCTTGCGGCAACAAGACCCTACCACAAGGGTCTCGTCGCAAGCCCATGGTCTTGACCATCACGACCATTTTCCTGGCCGCTCGCTATAGCTGTGGGTGGTCACCCACAGCTATACGAGCGGCCAGGAGGCCTCTCTAAAAATCAAGAAGGACGGCCCTGATTCAGAGCGAACACTCTGTCAGAGCATCCGGCTCTGAATCAGGGCCACAGTGCGGGTCGGATACAGTGCAAGTCGAATACAGTGCTGGTCGGGTACAGTGCGGGTCACAGTGTGGATTGGATACAGTGCAGGTCAGATACAGTGTGGGATACAGTGCTGGTCTGATATAGTGTGGGATACAGTGCTGGTCTGATATAGTGTGGGATACAATGCGGGTAGAATACAGTGCAGGCCGGATACAGTGTGTTATACAGTGTGGGTTAAATACAGTGCAGGTAGGATACAGTGCAGTGTACAGTGTGAATCGGTTACAGTATGGGTCGGATACAGTGCAGTTTATAGTGCAGGTTGGAAACAGTGCAGGTCGGATACAGTGTGGTTTCAATTAGGGATGTGCGCCGGACCATTTTTGCCGGATTTGGATTTGGTTCTAATTCGTCGTCTGGCGTTGGATTTGGATTTGCCAAACTGCGGTGACTGGCTTTGGATTTGGATTTGGATTTGGATTTTTTGCCAAAATTGGCAAAAAAAGCTAAAATTACATAAATTGGGCTTTTTTTTCTTCCTAGAGTTTTATTTACCTCAATAACATTAATTTCCAGTCATTTACAGTCAATTTACAGCTTAAATTATTGTTTTCACCATTATTGGCCAAAGGTTGCAGTGAGCTGACTGGTGACCAAGCGTCAGAGCAGCGGCGCAGTGGCACAGACACCACAGTTTAAAGCACATCTATGAAACTATGCCACACAGCAGTGGCAGAAATGAAAGGTAGTGCTAGATGGAATTCCCTTGGGCCCTCCCACCCACCCTTTATGTTGGATCTTAAAAAGGACATGCACACTTTAACAAACGAAGCATTTCAGCGACAGGTACTGCCACTTTGTGGCTGAAGCGCTTGGTTTGTTTGGGCCCCCACAAAAAAATCTTCCAATCTACTAAAGGCAACAGGTCTACAGTGGCATGATGTCACCATCATTGCCATCCTCACCCTCATCAGTGTGTACATCATCCGATAACTCACACAATATCAGTTCATCCCCGCTGGAATCCACCATTACAGAAGTATCTGTACTGTGACGTGATGGGTGGGAAAGGTTTTCCTCGTGAAATTTCCAGTTCATTTTACATCATTTTTTCTACATTTTATGGAAGTAGCCTCCTTCGTCGTTCGCTCACAAGGTTCCCGGCTGTACTGAAAACTCTCTCCGAGTACACACTGGAGGGTGGGCAACTTAAATAATGCAAAGCCAGTTTATACAAGGGTCTCCAAATTGCCTTTTTTTTCTTCCAATATTCAAAGGGACTCTGTGACATGTCTATGTGTACGGTGTCCTGAAAATAATCCTCCACCATTCTTTGGATGGTAATCGTATTAGATGGAGTTGCGGTAGAGGTGTCACTGGTGTTGGGCAAATCTTTTAGACCCGACCAGATGTCAAAATGTTGATCTTGGCCACCCGTGGATCCTGGCGAAGCAAACAAAGGACTTGATCTATCAGTCCAGCATACTTTGCGGAATCACTTTGTTTAATCTCATCCTTCAATTTCTCCAGCTGCTTTTCCAAAAGCGAAATCAGGGGCATCACCTTACTCAAGCTAGCAGTGTCAGCACTCACTTCACAAGTGGCAACTTCAAATGGTTTGAGCACCTTGCACAAGACAGAAAGTACTCTCCACTGTGCTGGGGTAAGGTACATTCCCCCTCCTCTCCCAAAGTCATGGCTTGTCGTATAGCTATGGATGGCTTTTTGCTGCTCCTCCATCCGCTGAAGCATATACAGGGTTGAGTTCCACCTCGTTACCACTTCTTGCTTCAGTTGATGGCAGGGCAAATTAAACTGCTCTTGCAGGTGCTGCAATCTCCTGCATGCTGTTGCTGAATGCCGAAAATGTCCCGAAATTTTTCGGTCCACAGACAGCATCTCCTGCACGCCCCTGTCGTTTTTAAAAACCCTGCACCACTAAGTTTATTGTGTGAGCAAAACAGGGGATGTGTTGGAATTCACCCAGCTGTAATGCTTTCACTATATTTGTAGCATTGTCAGAAATCACAAATCCTGAGGAGAGTCCAAGTGGGGTAAGCCATGTTTCTATGACATCTCTTAGTTTTTCTAAGAGGTTGTCAGCGGTATGCCTCTTATTGAATCCGGTGATGCACAGAGTTGCCTGCCTCTGAATGAGCTGGTGTTGTTTGTTAGATACTGCTGCTGCTGAAGGCGATTCACCCACCCAGTGGGCCGTCACAGTCATGTAATCTTTAGTTTGTCCACTACTGCTTGTCCACATATCTGTGGTTAAGTGGACAGTGGGTACAATAGCATTTTGCAGACCAATAATTAGGTTCTGTTTAATGTCCTGGTACAGCCGAGGAATGGCTTTTCGGGTAAAATGAAACCGAGATGGAATTTGGTACCGGGGACACATGACCTCAATAAGCTGTGTAAATCCCACTGCATTAATTGAGGATATTGGATGCAGATCTAATATTAGCATAGCTGTCATGGCGTCAGTGATCCGCTGTGCGACAGGGTGAGAGCTGTCATACTTGCTTCCCCTTGCAAGAGATTCTTTAACAGTCAATTGTTTTTTGGGTATACTACTAGTAGTCTTCTTGGTCCACTTCTGGGATGAAGATCCACCAGCAGCAGCAGCAGCAGGCCTAGCGCTCAAAGATTCAGTTTCTTCTGAGGTGTCCATGAAATTGGAGGAGTCACCGTGACTTAGCACTAACAAATTGGATGTTGTACTACCACTGATCATTCCTGAGGATATTGAGGAGGAAGGTGTTGTCGGCGGAGATTGCAGGTGCTGGGATTTAGTAGAGAGAAGGCATCTAGCTAATGCTGGACTGCTTGTTGTTATTTTTTTTGCAGTAGTTTCTGTTATCAAACACCTGTCATGAGCTCGCTGCAGATGACGTAATAGCGTAGAGGTTCCTAGATGCTTAACGTCCCTGCCTCTACTAACTGTGGTCTCACAGAGGCTACAAATGGCTTGACAAACGTTGTCAGGGTTTGGGTAAAAGTAATTCCACACAAAAGATGTGGATTTGTTGGTTCTATGCCCAGGCATGGCAATGGCCTTCTTATCTTGGCCAAGAGCTGCTTCCACTGGTGCCTGACTTATACAAATAATATCCTCATCCTCAACATCCTCATTAGTGCCAGCATCAGCTGCACATATATTCCTCTCATCCTCTTGCAATTCCACGGTGGCAACCTCAATTTCTATGTCCTCGGCAATACTGCTCATCCCCACAACTACAGATGGAAAAGAAACTGTGGAGGGCAGCTTCTCTGAAAGGTCAGGCTTACACATTGAAATGCCACTCGAGGACCCACTTAGACTCTCCTCAGGGATTTCTGACATTTGTGTTTCAAAAAACACAGTTTCTTCTACTGCCTTATTGGTTTTAAATTTTTTCACACTTCTATAGTCTGATTGAAAAGGTCTTTTATCATCATGAGAGGCACAAGATGCCTCACTGACAGTTGCAGAACCACCACTCAGAAATAAAGGGCAAAGCCTGAGTCTTTCCTTGCCGCTACGTGTGGTGAATGGTATGTTGCCAATTTTCTGTTTCTCTGCAATAGTAGTAGTCTTTAGAGGTTTTTTTTTGTCTTTACCCCTTTGAAATCTACATTTTTTGATTTCAGGTTCCCTAAGCTTTTAAAGCCTCTATGCCCTTGAGCATCAGCTTTAGATGAAAGTGATGGACTTCCAGCCGCTGCAATGCTAGCATTTACATGTTGTTTCTGCTCTCCTCTCGGTTCATTCTCGTGATCCATATTACTTTATCACTATGAACTGGAGTCACGGAGCTTGTATACACAAAGTGGGCTATGCCCTTTCACGGAGCTTGTATAATAAACACAGTGGGCTTATGCCCTGTCACGGAGCTTGTATAATACTCAGTGGGCTTATGCCCTGTCACGGAGCTTGTATAATAGACACAGTGGGCTATGCCCTGTCACAGAGATTGTATAATAGACACAGTGAGCTTATGCCCTGTCACGGAGCTTGTATAATAGACACAGTGGGCTATGCCCTGTCACAGAGATTGTATAATAGACACAGTGGGCTTATGCCCTGTCACGGAGCTTGTATAATAGACACAGTGGGCTTATGCCCTGTCACGGAGCTTGTATACACTCAGTGGGCTATGCCCTGTCATGGAGCTTGTATAATAGACACAGTGGGCTATGCCCTGTCACGGAGCTTGTATAATAGACACAGTGGGCTATGCCCTGTCACAGAGCTTGTATAATAGACTCAGTGGGCTTATGCCCTGTCACAGAGCTTGTATAATAGACACAGTGGGCTTATGCCCTGACACGGAGCTTGTATACACTCAGTGGGCTATGCCCTGTCATGGAGCTTGTATAATAGACACAGTGGGCTATGCCCTGTCACGGAGCTTGTATAATAGACACAGTGGGCTATGCCTTGTTACAGAGCTTGTATTATAGACTCAGTGGGCTTATGCCCTGTCACAGAGCTTGTATAATAGACACAGTGGGCTTATGCCCTGTCACGGAGCTTGTATACACTCAGTGGGCTATGCCCTGTCACGGAGCTTGTATAATAGACACAGTGGGCTATGCCCTGTCACGGAGCTTGTATAATAGACTCAGTGGGCTTATGCCCTGTCACGGAGCTTGTATAATAGACACAGTGGGCTTATGCCCTGTCACGGAGCTTGTATACACTCAGTGGGCTATGCCCTGTCACGGAGCTTGTATAATACACTCAGTGGGCTTATGCCCTGTCACGGAGCTTGTATAATAGACACAGTGGGCTATGCCCTGTCACGGAGCTTGTATAATAGACACAGTGGGCTTATGCCCTGTCACGGAGCTTGTATAATACTCAGTGGGCTACTGCCCTGTCACGGAGCTTGTATAATAGACACAGTGGGCTATGCCCTGTCACGGAGCTTGTATAATAGACACAGTGGGCTTATGCCCTGTCACGGAGCTTGTATACACTCAGTGGGCTATGCCCTGTCACGGAGCTTGTATAATTCACTCAGCGGGCTATGCCCTGTCACGGAGCTTGTATAATAGACACAGTGGGCTATGCCCTGTCACAGAGCTTGTATAATAGACACAGTGGGCTATGCCCTGTCACGGAGCTTGTATAATACTCAGTGGGCTTATGCCCTGTCACGGAGCTTGTATAATAGACACAGTGGGCTTATGCC
Source organism: Taudactylus pleione (assembly GCA_031769625.1). Classification (NCBI taxonomy): domain Eukaryota; kingdom Metazoa; phylum Chordata; class Amphibia; order Anura; family Myobatrachidae; genus Taudactylus; species Taudactylus pleione. The sequence continues at coordinate 5,612,794 of JAUIMM010000670.1, forward strand.
CTTTCACGGAGCTTGTATAATACTCAGTGGGCTTATGCCCTGTCACAGAGCTTGTATAATAGACACAGTGGGCTTATGCCCTGTCACGGAGATTGTATAATACTCAGTGGGCTTATGCCCTGTCACAGAGCTTGTATAATAGACACAGTGGGCTTTTGCCCTGTCACGGAGCTTGTATAATAGACACAGTGGGCTTATGCCCTGTCTCGGAGCTTGTATAATACACTCAGTGGGCTATGCCCTGTCACGGAGCTTGTATAATAGACACAGTGGGTTATGCCCTGTCACGGAGCTTGTATAATAGACACAGTGGGCTTATGCCCTGTCACGGAGCTTGTATAATACACTCAGTGGGCTATGCCCTGTCACGGAGCTTGTATAATAGACACAGTGGGTTATGCCCTGTCACGGAGCTTGTATAATACACTCAGTGGGCTATGCCCTGTCACGGAGCTTGTATAATAGACACAGTGGGCTATGCCCTGTCACGGAGCTTGTATAATACTCAGTGGGCTTATGTCCTGTGACGGAGCTTGTATACACTCAGTGGGCTAAGCCCAGTGACGGAGCTTGTATAATAATACACTCAGTGGGCTATGCCCTGTCAGTTGTCACGGAGCTTGTATAATACAGTGAGTACACTACACATACACACAGTGGGCTTATTATGCCCAGTCACGGAGCACACACAAAGGGCTTATGCCCAGTAAAGTCACAGCGGCAAGAACACTGCCTACTGTAATCTATCTAACACTAGCACAGACAGCGCACTACCTAACTACCTAACTACGTGGCGTCACACGCGAAATGGCGCCAACTGCCGGGCACCGCGCCTTTTTATAGAGGCCGAACATCACCCGGCTCTCGCGAGAATCCGACGCCGGACGGGTGACATTCGGCCTCGAGGTGGAATCCGAGTCAGGCGGGAACACCCGAACTTGCGTTCAGGTGGACTCGGATTCCACCTGTTCGGAGCGGTTCGGATTCCTCAGAATCCGAACCGCTCATCACTAGTTTCAATACAGTGTGGGTTGGATACCCCAATAGTGCACTTACTGTGACAGCAGTGTCGGCAGTGCGGGGTGCCGGTGGTGTCCTCAAAGGGAGAGTGCCACTGGTGTCCTCAATGCGGAAGTGTTGGCAGTGTGGTGGTGTTGGCAGAGTGGGGGTTGCTTGCAGTGTCCGCAGTGCAGGGTGCCGGTGGAGTCGTCAGTGCAGGGGTGCTGACAGTGTCGGCAGTGTGGGGGTGCCCTTGGTGTGGGAGTGTTGGCAGTGAAGGGTTGCTGACGGCATCCTCAATATGTGGGGCAGCAGTGCATGTGTGCCGGCGGTGTCAGCAAAGCAGGGGTACCAGCGGTGTCCTCAGTGCACATGTGCTGTCAGTGTCGGCAAAGCAGGGGTGCCGGTGGTGTCTTCAGTGTGGAAGTGTCGGCAGGGTGGGGTCACTGACGGTGTGCTCACTACGTGGGGCAGCAGTGCAGGGGTGCTGGCAGTGTCCCCAGTGTAGGGTGCCGGCGGTGTCGGCAAAGCAGGGGTAGCAGCGGTGTCTTCAGTGCACATGTGCTGACAGTGTCGGTAGAGCAAGGGTGCCGGTGGTGTCCTCAGTGTGGAAGTGCCGGCAGTGTGGGGTCACTGACGGTGTGCTCACTACGTGGGGCAGCAGTGCGGGAGTGCTGGCAGTGTCCTCAGTGCAGGGGTGCTGGTGGTGTCCTCACTGTGGGAGCGTCGGCAGTGCGTGGTTGCTGACGGCATACTCAATACGTGGGGCAGCAGTGCGGGGGTGATGGCAGTGTCCTCAGTGCAGGATGCCGGCGGTGTCGACAGCGTGGGATGCCTCCAGTGGGGGTTGGCAGCGGGGGGTGCCGGCGGTGTCAAGCGAGGGGGATGGGCGTCATCTTCCTAACTTCCTGTGCCCATTGAATTCAATGGTCTTAACGCTGATTGCCCGAGAGCCGTGATAAACGGCTCTCTCAGCCAATAAGCGTTAAGCCAATTGAATTTAATGGGACTTTCTAAAATGGCCTCTCGAGGCAAAACCTTGAGATCCGACAGTGGGATCGCAAGGTTTTGCCTCAATTAGGGATCCGGGGCAGGCAGGGAAATCAGAGCTATGTCTTGGATCCGCAGGGGTACCAGCGGTGTCCTCAGTGCACATGTGCTGTCAGTGTCGGCAAAGCAGGGGTGCCGGTGGTGTCCTCAGTGTGGAAGTGTCGGCAGGGTGGGGTCACTGACGGTGTGCTCACTACGTGGGGCAGCAGTGCAGGGGTGCTGGCAGTGTCCTCAGTGCAAGGTGCCAGTGGTGTCAGAAAATTGGGGGTGCCAGCGGAGTTTTCAGTGTATGTGTGCTGACAGTGTTGGCAGTGCAGGGGTGCTGGTGGTGTCCTCACTGTGGGAGTGTCGGCAGTGCGGGGTTGCTGACGGCATACTCAATACGTGGGGCAGCAGTGCGGGAGTGCTGGCAGTGTCCTCAGTGCAGGGGTGCTGGTGGTGTCCTCACTGTGGGAGCGTCGGCAGTGCGTGGTTGCTGACGGCATACTCAATACGTGGGGCAGCAGTGCGGGGGTGATGGCAGTGTCCTCAGTGCAGGATGCCGGCGGTGTCGACAGCGTGGGATGCCTCCAGTGGGGGTTGGCAGCGGGGGGTGCCGGCGGTGTCAAGCGAGGGGGATGGGCGTCATCTTCCTAACTTCCTGTGCCCATTGAATTCAATGGTCTTAACGCTGATTGCCCGAGAGCCGTGATAAACGGCTCTCTCAGCCAATAAGCGTTAAGCCAATTGAATTTAATGGGACTTTCTAAAATGGCCTCTCGAGGCAAAACCTTGAGATCCGACAGTGGGATCGCAAGGTTTTGCCTCAATTAGGGATCCGGGGCAGGCAGGGAAATCAGAGCTATGTCTTGGATCCGCTCGGATCCCCGAAATACGGGTGGGTCTGGTTCACGGAGAACCAGATCCGCTCATCTCTAAGGTAAGCATGAACAGAATATATATGCAGATCATCACTTGCAGGGCATAAAGTAGATAGCTGAATGTCCTACTCCTAACACAATGCAGGAATGTACTTCTTAATTAGGCAGACGTGGTAAAAAAGTGAGAATCACAGTATAATATCAGCACAGAAAAGAGTCAAGGTAAATCCAATGACTGAGACGGACCCAGAGCCCCTTAGTGTACCAGCAAGAGGCTCCAAGGCAAGTCTAGCACAGTTCTTATCACTCTAGGTGGATGCTGGTAGCTAAGGTAAGTGCAGATGGTGATCACGATGTAGACCAGACTGGACGTTGATTAGCTGGATAACAGAGCAATGTACAAAAGGATATGCCACAAGATGTCAGCCAACAGAGTAAATAAGCATTAAGGGAAATAGCTCTGCAGATGCAGCAATATATGACAACTCTAACTTAGCCAGAAATTGATGCCGAGCACCTGGAAGCCAGACTGTAAACCGAGACATGGATGGCCGATCGGAAGCCGGACCAGAGTTCTGGCTATGCCCTGCCAGGACTCAGAACCAAGGATGGTAGTATATTGTACAGAGGTACAGAACAAGGAGGTATTGCAGTTGTATCAGAAGACTGAAGCACACATGCTGCATAGCAATCAAGAATCATATAAACTGTATCAGGAGACTCAATCTAAGCATACAGCACAGGAACCAGGAATCATAGCTGTAACAGGAAGCAAGAACAAGAAATATACAGCACAGGATCCAGGAATCATAGCTGAGAGCAAACGCTATGACTGGTAGAGCTTAAATACCAGACACAGCCAATCAGCACTACCAGGTAACCACACCTGCTAGCAGCTCAACTTAATTAAAAGGAAGCACTCACATGCATGGTAATACTATAGTCACAACTGACATTTTTGCAGTTGCAAGCAGCATACCTGCATTGCAGTTTAGAGTGATTGAAAGCACACACATGGAAGGTCAGTGAGTGACACTGACAACAAATCAGAATTCTAACATTGATTAGGCAGTGTCTGAGCGGCTCAGCTTACCGGAGGGAGATCATCTAACATCTAAGGCAGTGGTTCTCAAACTCAGTCCTCAGGACCCCGCACAGTTCACGTTTTCCAGGTCACCCAGCAAGTGCACAGGTGTATTCATTACTCACTGACACATTTTAAAAGATCCACAGGTGGAGCTAATTATTTCACTTGTGATGCTGTGAGGAGACCTGAAAAACATGCACTGCTTGGGGTCCTGAGGACCGAGTTTGAGAACCTTTGATCTAAGGTGTATGCAAGAATATCTAATTGTCACTGTGGGTGTTGGGTGTTTTTTCCTTTTCTGCATCAACTGTATATCAATGCAGAAGATGGGTGCTTCTGCTTCTAATCCATTATAATCCTTCTATTTCTTCTATTGGGTTTGCAGAAACTCAGTTGGATTTCACCCAGTCTGTATGTATCCAGACCACTTTGTACCTTTACTGGGAATTGTAGTCATAAGCTGTTGAACTTTTAACATAATCGTCACCTTTGATTTCTAGGACCTGGAGAGGTGTAAATGGGGACAGACAGGGACGTAGAAATGTAAACTGAGGACAGTTAGGGTAAAGTCATGATTGCGACACATGAAGACTCAGACACATCCACAGATTCGTCTTTTACATAGCATATTTCTTACAGCTGATGTAGGGCCGGAGCAAAGGTGAATGATGATGATGGTGATAAAGGCAACGATAATAAAGATGATGATGATGATGGCCACTATCGGCGGAAATAGATACTTGCTTCTGATTGCCACCGCTACATTAATTGAACACATGGCCATCTATTAGCATTACTTATATGACATTTTAATTTGGACTACAGCAGGGATAAAGTCTCCCATTGCATTTTCCAAGGGGTAACCAACATGTTTTTGTATTTTTTGTATATGTGTATTTAGTTTACTTTGCATTTTTTATTTTTTTGCATTACATTTTATATTAAACATACAACTTTCATACTTACTAATATAATACCGTGTTTCCCCGATAATAAAACCTACCCCAAAAATAAGCCCTACCCTTAATTTTGTAACCCGGTCCAAATTAAGCCCTACCCCGAAAATAAGACCTACCTGAATCTCATTTTGAGCTGGGAACGCTGCAGAGACCAGCGTTCCCAGTCATGCAGTGCGCGGGTGACGTCATGACGTCACCCGCGCGCTAAGGATCCTGTGCGGCCGCACCTGCTGGATCATGTTAGATCCAGTCAGCGCGCAAGTGAGAGCGACATCCCGGATGGCGGCGAGTCAGGTAAGGGACACTGCTACAGGGGGGCCTGCAAGGGGGGGGCTGCATAAGGGTCACTTCTACAAGGGGCCTGCAAGGGGGGGGCCTGCATAAGGGTCACTTCTACAAGGGGGGCAGCAAGGGGGGGGCCTGCATAAGGGGCACTTCTACAAGGGGGCCTGCAAGGGGGTGCCCTGCATAAGGGCACTGCTGTCAATGATAATTAATATAAGCCTACCCCGAAAATAAGCCCTATGGTGTTTTTTTGAACAAAAAAAAAATAAGACAGTGTCTTATTATCGGGGAAACACGGTAGCTCTGTCATGTTAATATTCTTGTGTATATGACACTTCATTACATTATGCAGTATTAGGTGTTAAATAGAGAACATACTGTATAAGGTAATACAGCATTTACTAGTAACACAGTCGGGTCAGAGCTGTAGACTGTTGTGGTGACTAAAGCTGGTTACACACCTAAGAGATCTATCTGCAGATGATGGTTGCTCCTATACAATGAACAACCATCAACTGTAACCTGGCCGCGGGTCCCGCTGGTCGATGGTCGCATCGCGCCTCCTCACCGTAGCCTCTGCAGCAACTGTACGGGCTGTTGCCTGGTACACACTGGCCAACGCACACAAAATATATTGGCCAATCAATGGATCGGCCAATATATCTGGCAGTGTCTATCAGAGCCGCAACTAGACTTTTTAGTGCCCTGTGCCAGAAAGAGCATTGGCGCGCCCCTCATTTTTCAAAGGGACATAATGCACCCAAAAAAGGGCCATGGCTTCATGTGGAAGGACCAGGGAAGAGATAGGAGAGGCCAGGAGATGCTGAGGATGAAAAAAAGAGGAAGCTACAAGCAAGAATGATAATAAACACAAATTTGACAGACCCAAACAGCGCCCGCTGACCTGTGGTGCCCTGTGCAATGGCTCCAGCCACTCTACCCTAGCTACGGCCCTGGTGTCTATCCAGCATAAGTATACAAACTTAGACCTGGTGTAAATGCTACTGTTTTTCAGCCTGACACATCTCAAGATGTGACCCAGTCAACATTTCCTATTAAATACACTTTTTTATGTGCGTCATTTCCCTAGGTATGTCCTAAGTACATATGGGATCTTTAAATGAGCTCCAAGGGCTCATTGTGAAAGGTGGTTTGAAAGTGTATAGAATATTCAGAATTATCTCCCCCATATACTGACATTTATTCAATGAGAGCAGAGAGTCACAAGGCTTTATTATAGAGGCACATTTGTGAAATACACCCAGTATTTTCAGTATATATACAGTAACATCTTCTCCATACTGAGTTTTTGTAATGGTTATAAGAATAGTGCAATCCTGTGACATTATTCCAGATTTGTAGGATATTAGCTGTATGTGCTGATCCCAGATACAGTCTAGCCCATAAAACATGTAATCGGTAATGTTTGGTTAAGTTCTAGAACATCCACCATGGGTGTTGGAGATGTATTCAGTGTTTGTGCTACTGGTCACTGTGTGTGGTCCTGAATTGGGCTAAATATAAGTCTACACACCTACAGTACCACCCGCTTATCTTCTCTAATACACAGATGGGAAGGCAATAGACTACACAGTAATGCACTAATTAGTTATTCATTCCTAGCATGTTAATATTCATCTGAGACCTACTGGATGAGTCTCTGTTCAACTCTTTAATTATAACATCTGTTGACATTGCTTTATCAAATACATTCATTTCTTTAGACAGTGTTGCAATCATTGTCACTTTGTTGGGACTTTTCAGCTGCCTGTACAGCATGTATCTGTGCCTGGAAGACATGCATCATCATGGATCACAATGAAAGCAACAGCCATGACATTTCTCTATTTCCCCCTTACCCCTTCCTACTCCTAAAATGAATCTGTCTCCTTACTCCATCCACATCCAGTCATGTCATTATTGCCCTTGGAGAACACTTGTAATACAACTGATTGATTTCACTCATTCCACCAAAAGAAAAAAATCTTTAATCTTGGATCTCACCAATGAAAAAGTGTTGGACTAGGTATAGTGTACACAGAGCCGCAACTAGACTTTTTGGTGCCCTGAGCCAGAAACAGCATTGGCACCCCCCCCCCCATTTTTTAAATAGGGACATAACGCACCCAATAAAGGGGAATAGCCTCATGGGGAAGAGCCAGGGAAGACATAGGAGCGGTCAGGGGATGCTGGGGATGAAATAAGAGGAAGCTACAAGTGAGAATGATAATAAATAGAATGTTGACAGGCCTGAACAGCGCCCCTTGTCCTGTAGTGTCCTGTCACACTACCCTAGTTACAATTATGAGTGTACAGGATAAGCTGTACTTGATGAGAACCCTAACTAACATGGGCTTCACAGTGAATTTCATGCCTCTGCCCTTTACCACAATGCAACACCTACAGTCACAGACATTGACTACAGGTATAGTCAGAGAGAGTCACCATTCATCATAGGGTAAGAAGGTGCACCACGAGGGCATGGGGCGCCAGCTTTTCATGACACCCCTGGACTTCCTACACTTTACATTACTCATACTTGAGTTGAAACCACCATAACTATTTTTTATTCCTTTTGTGACCACTTTGTATTTTTGAACTCTTGAACATTTTTCACTTTTCACATAACTTTATCATTAGGATTCAACATATGTACCCTAATTATTTGTGACCACATTTGTATTACTATTTCTGTTCACATCAGATTTCAGAACTGAATCAGTGTTGTGAGTATTGTGTCTCAATAAATTGACTTCACTGTTTAAGCAATCTTGCCAGTGTGCATTCATACAACATAGGCTCTCACTCACCGTAGAATTATTCACATGACCGCAGATGTAAAAAAAACCCTGCCTTTCCATATATGTTCAATTGAGAGGCCGAGACTTCTCTCAACTAGACCTGCAGCCATAGAATTCACCCGCAGTTAGTGAGCGCCCAGATGGTCCCGTTTACTTTGTTTTTATGGGTGCTTGTACACAAGTTAAAAATAAAATGTGAGGAACTAGAGTGCGCTAAATGTGATTGAAGCAGCCAGGACAGCCGATGTCTAAGGGAGTTTCTCCTTTCCTCCACCAAACAGATATTTAGAAAATAGGATAGACACAGCTCACATATAATAGGATAGACACATTAATATAAATTAAAGACATATCAAACCACAATTAAATAGTAGGTAGTCTTTGACAAGGAATTCAAATCCTTCTGTAATCATCTAAAGTGACGAAGAGGAAGGTTCTTGGGTCAGTCACTTTCAATAGTAAATCATCATGCAGTCATAAAAAAATTTTTTTAAAAAGGGTATAGCGTAATTCCGTTTTTTATGTAAAACAAAGCACAAAGAATAATCACAATAATTCATGGACATCGGAATCCCCAAACAGCTGGAAGAAGTAACAATTACCGGATCTGAAAAAAGAGCTCAAGTGGTAATGAATATTCATGAGTAATGTAAACAGGTTCCTAGATCAACTGGAAATTTGCATTCATACATAAACAATATGTTCCTGGAATAAAAACAAATACACCTAGATTATTTAGTGTAAGTGCAATTAATATTTTACAGTATTTAGCTAATTATCAGAGACACTTGTAGATCTGGAAAGGCACATCTGTACCTACCTGTGTTTTCCTTCTATTGGTAGTATGTAGTAGATACGTTGGGAGAGATCTATCAAAAGCTTGGAGAGAGATAAAGGGGCCTATGTACTAAGCCTTGGAGAGAGATAAAGGGGATGGAGATAAAGTACCAACCAATCAGCTCCTAACTGTCATTTTTCAAACACAGCCTGTAAAGTGACAGTTAGGAGCGGATTGGTTGGTACTTTATCTCTCCACTTTATCTCTCTCCAAGCTTTGATACACCTCCCCCTTTATTACATTATACTATTTAATGTCATTGATATTCCAGACTGCAGTATTTAGGGCCTGATTCAGTGCTGGATGCAAATCCTGTCGCGGCTGCGATCCCGACAAACTGTGCAAACGTCGCAGTCGAGGAAGAAACGCGTTAAGGGTGTCCCTGGATTAAAGTTTGGTTATCCTGATTTGCTTCATCTCTGAAGAGATTTCGGCAGAGCTTTGCCACTTTTGGAGACCAGTTCCAATTCAGCTAGGAACTTTTGCTATAGCCGCACGGAGCTCCGGAGTTGAGATACCCCCCTGGGTGCCTCCGTTGAGTTCCGGTGACTGATTGCGGCTGGAGCCGAACATTGCCAGCAGCAGCAACGGCTGCACTCCAGCAGGTGCACGGCCCCATACGAGCACAGACGCGGGACTCTGCATCTGCCTCTGTTCGCCCACTGACGGCTGAAGCTCCTGTGACCTAACGGCATCACCGATTCAATAGGAGACGGAGATAGAGAATAGGTGAGCCATTTACCCTCATTATTCTCAGCCCTTACATCCTAGGAGGGCAATTATTCTCACCACATCTCCTCTCCCTCCTCCCTCTCCCCCCCCTCCATCATTAACGAGGGGTGTATCAACTTTGTTCCGCAATTTTTACACACAAAGGGCTCTATTTACTACAATCCGCATATTGAATGCGGATTGTTGTGTGATATTACCGAGTGAATTCGCATTGCGAATTCAGGCAATATCACAGGGATTTACTATAAATCCCTTGCAGGGACAGAGCTTGCGATAAAGCTCTGTCCCTGTGGATCCCATCCGCACTCTAGTCGTGGTATTTTCGGAAAAAATACCGCGACTAAGAGCCCGCGCATGCGCCGACTGACCACCGCTACTACCCCCCCCTCCAACGCTAAGCCCCGCCCCCGGTGCTAAGCCCCGCCCCCCGCGATCGCGGACCCCCGCGACCCCCCCCTCCCTTCATTACACTTACCTGCATCCTCCTGGCCTCCGGTGATCTTCTCCGGGCTTCCCGATCAGGTGATCTACCATACTGCACTGGGGCCCGATCACCTGATGACCAGGCCCCAGTGCACTGTGGGAGACCAGCTGACCGGAGAGGAGCCATCACCGGAGGCCCGATCACCGGTCCCTGGAGTCAGGTAAGTAAAACAAAAATTTTTCATTTTTTTTTTCTTTTTTTTACAGCAATCAGCTTGCGGTCTGCTTAGACCACACAGCTGATTACTGGTACCGGCTCCCGCCTCTGCTCTCCCCGTTAGAGCAGAGTGGGAGCCCGGTAACCGGGGGAGACCCTGGATAACGCCACCTCCAGGTGGCGTTATTATCACAGGGCTTCCCCCGATATTTTTTTACAATTTATTTTTAGTAACTCTGGTCGGATCACATTTCCCATTACAATTATGGGAAATGCGATCTGCTTTACTAAAAATAAGTGATACTGGGGGTTGGAGTAGAATTTTACTAATTCTACTCCAATTGCCCTGTAATAACTACAGGTGAAACTAAAATAATGTGAAAAGGGTGTGAAAACACCCTTTTTCACTTTATTTTAGTAAAAATAATGTTAATAAATAGATCCCAAAGACTTTATGCCTATACGTATAGCAACTATTGGAAACTCCAGGAGGAGTCAGTTATCTTATATTAGTGCATTAATTTGAATGGATTTTTAGCTACATTTACAAAAGATCAGAACATACAATTGATGCTCTGTTTTAAGTTTTTTTTCACATGCATGTTTTATAGTTTTATGAATACATGAATTTTGCATATGAATACATTGTTTATTTAATACTTGGTGTTCTGTTAAAACTCATCTTTATATATGTTTATTATTTACGCTCAGAGAACAGCAGATTTTGTAATTAAGGGTTAATTTCTATTGTACCTAACACAGGTGCGATCATAAATACATTTTATTTGATTAAACACAGTGTGTCTCTTGGGTCCGGTCAGACTTTTATGCGCCGTCCTCACATTCTATATTGCAAACGTCGCAGCAGCCGACATTTGTATTGAGCACCCAGTAGGCATGTCTCAAGTCTGCCACTTACATACAAAGATTCTCCATCGGTCTCACATCAGTTGCACCATCAGAACATGAGAAACACTATGGTTTCCAGGATGTCCGTTGCCAGTAAGACATCGCAGCCTTAACAACTGCGTATGGATTCATCGGCAAATGCAGGGGGGGGGGTTCCGTCTGCCTGGAAACCCCCTTCCCCAGCCCACACCATGACCACAATAGAAATAGCAGTACAATAGAATTTTACTAGTGCTGCATGTTCTTCTCAGTATCACAAATGAAATAATTAGCACCACCTGTGGATCTTTTAACATGTATCAGCCAGTAATAAATAACCTGTGCACCAACTAGGAGATCTGGGAAACATTCACTGTTACTTACGGATGTGCTGCTATAGAGCCCAATATGTACATATATGTCCAGGGCAGTGCTAGGTTCCTCTGCTGCTCCTCCAGACTCCCAGACTTGCTCTAATACTCTGGAATGGTGCCCACATTTAAAATAAAAACATTCAGCTTAGGCAGGATGGCCCTACTGCCGCATCTAATGGCTTACTGTGATCACTGATCCTGTATATGCTGGAATTATGACACACAATACACTTTGTATGACGCATATTATAGCTGGTTAAATACTAATTCTACCTTCTTCATGGACTGGCCACACTCACTCTAAAATCAAGCATTTGGAAACCCCCCTCTAGAAATCCTGCGTTTGCCACTGGGATTTGCAATGGCTGGCTATGATATACCTGTGTTTTTATCACCACTCCCCCGTTACCTCCCCCAAACGGTCACTGTCTGCCAATCCCTCTACATCCTAATCCCCACTACGACCAACATCACAAGACATCATGGCACATACACATTGCGACTCTGATGCATTGCGCAGACTGAAAACATCAGCTGCTTGCACCCGACATCGACCTCTGAATCCACCTCTGAATCAGGACTTCAGTCCCCACAGATATATTGATTATGCATAAGGAGTAAAGTGCCACAACTGCTACTAGAGATGTGCGCTGACCCCCTGTGTTTTGGATTTGCATTCATCTACGTATTTTGGTTTTGGATCTGGGTTACTTAAATTTTATTTATTTTTTTAAATTGTAAAAAGGTTTTAAAAACATCTAAAATCATGTAATTTTTTGCAATCCAAAACTTGAATTTCGGATTTAAAATCCGAATTCCAAACCACGAAAAGATCAGAACCGCAACTGAGATTTGTCCAGATCTCCTCTGGAGATTAGAACCACGACTCGGATCTCTCCGGATTCATGAAATTTGGGCGGATTTGGATTTTTTGAGAACCAAACTGCACGTCTCTAACTGCTACGCAAAAAGCCTGATTCCATAAAAAGTGCATAGTCAGCTAAAGTTCCTTCAGATTAACAGACAGACTGACTTTATTCCCCACAAAGAACATCCCTGACGGTGGCGCCAAATTATTTATTTTATGTACTGTAATTCTGTCATTATAAAACAAGTGGATAGGATTAATTAACAGACAAACTTTAGTTTCGGGAGGTAATTTGATACAAGGAAGTGCCATTTCACTGTGCTGCTTGTGTTCAGACAAGTAGTAATGAAGTCATTTTTGAACAAATTAAAATAAACATAAACTACTGTACATAAACACATGCACAAAAAAACATTTTATTAAAGCTGGATCACGATGAATAATGTTTTGGCAATTTCTACACCTTCACTAGTATTAGTGATAGCCTGAACCATACGTCCAGGGGCACCACTGAAAACAATGGGTTGTTGGACAGCTCTAGTCCAAGTTTTTAAATGTACAAGTTATGAAAACATATAGTATAGTAGAGAGCAATGGGGACCTGCAGCCATTCAGCTACAGCATCCTACATCCCCCCGTGTATACTGAGAAACCACGTGCCTACAGATGAAAGTCTATTCCACCCATTCTTTTTATGTCTACAACCACAGCCGTAATCATGATTATCTGTACTTGCACCCATCCCATTCTGGATACAAAAGTTCCATCTGAAACAGTCATCCCATGTTCATCCGCATGCTGCAATCGAGCAAGGAAGTTGCTCTACATGCCTATGTTGGTCTACATGGTAATCACACTCCCATCACATCCCCACTGGATGATATAGTTATGTGCATTCGCTAGGTTGCCACCCAGTCAACGCCCAAGTCAGCAATTTCAAGGGCTGGAAATCCACGGAAAGCCAGGACCCCAAAAATAAAATTAAGTGCCCCCCGTCCCCGAGGATCAACCAGCTGGGGTAATTATGTAAAATATAGAAAATTATATTTTTCTTTACAGTGGGACTACAGGTATACACAGTATTCCTGTCCCAGCATGCCGGCACTTGTGGAACAAGAAGTGCCAACATGCCCAGACTTTCAGGGGCGACGTGTACCCTGGCTTTCACTGTGTATGAATTGAGGAGACAGAACAGGCCTTAAGAAATTATTATATACAGTAGATTACCGTGAAAGTCTATACTTCAAGTTCGCAGTAAGAAATTTTTTAATAATTTTGAGGACCGTAACAGTGTCATTGGTACTAGACTGTGCCATCGGTACTGGGTGCTCCCTAACTCATTCCAATAGTTATATTGATCTATCTCTGAAGCTAAGATGCTTTGCATTTTTATTGTACTTGATTCCCACAGACCAAACTGGAAAGATAACAATTAAATCCAAAGAGAAATCTATTCACAATTTTATTTAGCGGAAAAAAATAAATTGACCGTTCTTTAAAAAAAAAAAACTACCATGTACCGTAACAACCCTACCCAGAATAGGAACATCAATGTTTAGGAGACATTACATGGCATGTCCTTGAAGTTTAATCTTCAATAGCGCTGCTGTTATATTGATTACGAAAAAAGAGGAAAAACTAATCAATAAAGCAATTTCTTCAAGAGAAAACTTTAAGAATTCATAATTAATAATTGAAGGAAAGTTTTACTGAACCAATTAAAAAAAACAAACATATGTTTTATACAACTATTGCTTCTGAGTAAAAAAAATATCATGGTCTTGTTTCCAAGAGATGCCTTGTAAGGTGTGCTATTTATTTTAGAATGTGACCACATTCCCATAGGAGCATATTCATTGTACCGCTAACAAAATACTAGGAGAAATTGCATTTGATTTTTTTTAATGTTCCTTTTGCTAAAACTTTAAATTCACAATTGAGCGTATTTCCCTTAAACATAACTTCACTAGATTAATTTTTTTATAAGCTCCTGATAACATACCGTAATTGTGCTTGACTGTGATTATCATTATCATTGATACTTTAAGCAAGTCCTTTCTCAGCGTTTTATTAAGAAAAACATATTTTTTTCTGGAGGTGAAATCACATTTCTTATAGTGTAAGAGGGAAACTTTTGCATTACTGAAAAGCTAATACTAATAAATGGTTTAACAAGATAAATTATATATCATACTTTCATATAAACCCTAATTTTTGATACTCAATGCATTGCTTTCTCGAATTCTGATTAGTTTCTGGTATCAGATTTTATAACATCATACGCCATTAATTGTCTATTAAGGGTTTTAAAGAAAAATAATAATAATAATAATAATAATAATACAGAAATTTCTGTAGCACATTTTAGAGTGACATTAGAACAAATCCTCAAGGAGCTCTCCCAAAATGTGTTAGGTCTTTGGGCACTTTCAGAGTGTCACAAGGACGGGCACTGCAAATTCATGGAAATTTTTAGTGCTGTACCCACTAGTCAGTCTACCAGGAGGTGTCTACTATTAATTCTGATAGGGCTGGATATATCTAGGTATGGGATCTGACCAAACAATCCCTTCCTAAAGGGCTGGGCCCAATGCATTTCCTGATACAGCAACAAATAGATTAATGCCGCAATGCTATAAGGTCTCCCATGCAGAAACATGGGGCTCAATAGCATGTGATAACAGGATGAATAAATTGAGCAACTAATAAATTATTTAAAAAATTTAATTATATGAAAAACAATAAATAATTATTTGAATCTTGTGCAGGAATCCTGATTCTTCATCGTGTGTGCACCTACATTTATATACAAGCCACCAGTTTGGGAGGCACAATGGGGATCCAGGAGCTCAGCAGGAGATGGGATGTTTGCCTGTCTCCCTATGAGTTTGGTAGGCCTCCAAATATTCCAGCACAGTAGCAATTATGTATTTAGTCTACTTCCACCAAGGACTTTCTACACAGAACTCAATACCCCACTTCCGCTACAAAATCCCCTCTCTACAAAATTCCTTGTCAACTTTCACCAGTCACTCTGCCCCCCCACCAAAAAATAATCCTCCCACCCCTACTTCCATTACACTTTGCTCCCCTTCTACAGAACTCCCCCACCCCCTTCAGCTCCCTCCAGTCTTAGTTCTACAAAAGATTAATGGGCAAATGTATATAGCTGTGACAACCCCTTTTTCTTTTTTTCAATGATAAAACGGTTTATTACTGCTTATCCAACATATATGATGATGCAGGCAGTGGAAAAATCTGAGAATTCTCCAGCAGCGCCGTCGGCCTCTGTTAATAATGCCATCAATATGGCCAGCATGGCTTTCCACCGCTTGTCTCCTAGCACATAGCGCCATCTGATAGTGCTATGTATTACTGGTTGTTTGCGCTCACATGCTGTTCTGTCACATTGAGATGTCATGGTTTTAGCAAGATCTCACGCGTGCGCAGTATTCCCGCCAGGAGGCATTGCATATCACATCTAAACTAGGCTTATGCCACACAGAGAGGACCGAGGTCGCCGGATGGGTGAGTTATTATTACACCTCTCCAGTGACTCTCTTATTCAAACATTTCAGCACTAACACACCTGCGGTAAGTGGTGATGCAGAATGTCTCTTAGGGATCTATTCATTATGTTAATTATCGGACACCGATAATTAACATACTAACTCGCCGCGAGCACCGGAGCAATTCAACAATGCTCCGGCGTGGAGACAGCTGATCTAAAAATCAGCTGTCTCTGTGAGCGGCTTCACTGCTCCTTTCAGAGCAGTGAGACAAGTGCGCATGCGTGACCATCCAGCGGAAGGAGCTGGACAGGGGCGGAGGGATCCGAAAGGATCCCTTTTCGCAACCCGGGACTCTTTCCCATAGGGAAAGAGCAGGTAGCAGGAGCACTCGCCATCTGAAGATGGCGATTGCTCCCTCAATCAAGTTCCGAAAATATATACTATTTATTTATGGGGACAGCGGGTCATTCCGGTAAGCAGGAGATATCTGTGATATCTCCTGCTTTACTTTCGTGATGAATGGCCCAATAACTTAATTTCTACAATTGCAGGTGAAAATTTTCAATTTCACCTGCTTTTGTAGAAATTAAGTAATGATGAATAGACCCTCATATGCTGAAAAAGAGACATATTAATACATTTGCCCTTAAGATACAAAGGGTCACATAAAAAATTCCCATTCCAAAATGCATTAAAGGATGAGAAAATGTATTTTCAAAAATGGGAAATTTAAGGAGACTAGAAAGACAACTACAATTGAACTTGATATGCTTCAGTTGTTCCTACCAGTAATGGAAGCTGTCGGCATTTAGTCAACAGACAGAGATGAACCAATTAGACACTACGGTGGATTTTTACATCGAGTGAAATGTGTGTTTACAAAGTCTCTTTATCAACAGTAATCCCATGTGTATTTTACATATTTATCAAACATTTGTAAAGTAAGTATTCCAGATTTATCAAACAAAAACATTTTGTAAAATATATTGCTGCTTTATGATAATAACTATAAATGTTTCTTATTGATCCTCATCTGATATATTTCATGGTCGGTTGTGGTTGTTATTTTTTCTTTGTTTGTTTGTTGTTTTTTTTTTTTTTAAATAATACCATTTTTATCTTTGAGTAATCCACACTTACTAAGGAATATTATATGAAAAAAAAAACTAACAAGAGATTTATATGGTATTTACTAATGTGCAGGTTTACAGGCTACCTGATGAGTGGTTTGTAAATTGTGCAAAACCATACATCAAATAGAAGAAACACTGGGCCTGGTTCACTACGGATCGCATTTCTGCTTATACGCACGCAGCGCAGTTGCTTATATCTTATATCAGAGGTGACATGTAACTGTTTGCATTCCCATTGCGATCGCAGCCTGACATAAGGACGCTCACTTCCCCTTACTCACATCCGTATACTAGGGCAACATAGCGAAGCAGTCGGTAACATCAAGTAACATGGGACCCATATGGACTCTTGCACAAGCCCTGACCTTACTCAGAAATTGCTAACAGCCAGGTACGCTATCGATGCATACGCAGAATGCAACAGTCGACCAACTGCGTGCGTATTAGCAACTGCGTTCCTTGCTGAATCAGACCCTGAAACCACATTGCCATTTGGACTCCTTTCAGGGATAGAAATTGTACTATTTATCAAATGGTGGTTTGCAGAAATACATGCAAACTGTCACTAGATAGTTAAAAAAAAATGTGCATGTGACAGATGAGGTAGTTCTAGGCAAATGCATTCAGCACAGAGAGGGTCAAAATATTAAATATGTGTCTGACCCTATAGTAAGTAACATACACTGCAGCAGAGCCATAACTAGGGCGGTGCGACCAGTGCCATGGCACAGGGCACCGCAGAGCAGGGGGCGCTGTTTGGGCCTATCAATGTTCTTGTTTAATATCATATGCAGTGCCCCCATTAGTAATCCCCCAGTAGTAACTCCCCCTATGCTGCATTGCCCCCAGTAGTAGCCCCCCTATACAGTGCCTGCAGTAGTAGTCCCCACTATACAGTGCCCCCCAGTAGTAGACCCCAGTAGTAGTCCCGCCAATACAGTGCCCCCAGTAGTAGTCCCCCCTATACAGTGCCCCTAGTAGTATTCCCCCATACAGTGCCCCCCAGTAGTAGACCCCAGTAGTAGTCCCCCCCAATAAAGTGCCCTCAGTAGTAGTCCCTCTATACAGTGCCCCCAGTAGTAGTCCCCCCTATACAGTGCCCCCAGTAGTGGCCACCCACCTCCTAAATTGCCCACAGTAGTGGCCACCCCTACACAGTGCTCCCAGTAGTGGCCAACCCCATAAATTGCCCCCGGTAGTGGCCACTCCTATACAGTGCCCGCCAGTAGTGGACACCCCCCCATAAAGTGCCCCCAGTAGCAGCCACCCCCTATTCCAGTGCCCCCCCCTGTAGTGCCAGGCTTACACACACAAAGAACAAAAAAAAAATTCAACTTACCTGATCCCCGCTCCTGATGTGACCGCCGCTGTCTGCTCTGAGCCCCGGCCGCTCTTCTCCTGCATGGGAGAGACGTCACGAAGCATGACGTCTCTCCCATCACATGCTGCGGGGGGAGCCGGCACACGGAGCTCATTAGTGAGCTCCAGCCTGCTCCCTCCGTGGACGACGCAGCAGCAAATGAGAGTCTGTCTGACTCTCATTAGCTGGCTGCTATTACAAATACACAGCCGGCGCTGGCGGATGTGTGTTTGTAAACTGTGTAGGGCAGACCGCTATTACTGCGGTCTGCCCTACATTTGTGGGGCCGGGGGACTTGTCCACCCCTTGGCTACTGGTGGCACTGCCGGCAGCGCCCCCCCTTTGGTCGGCCAATGGGTAGATACGCCCCTGCATCGATCACACATCAAACCTCTGAGGAAGTCTATACTGTTTCAGAATGTCCATCTCATCCAAAAAAGCCTCTCCAGGGGCCTCTCCAGCTGCAGACAAATTAGTAGAGGCTCACTAGGAAACACCCAGAAAATGGCGGCATACCGTTTGCATTTAGTAGGCAGGCCGGTCACTTACTTTGCAAATAAATTCTCTCTGTGACCATCGTCGCAAACCAATCGCTGCCCATGCACAGTGTAGCTTTGGCGCATGCACAGTAACAAAGACATCCTCCACTGCGTCTGACTTCAACACTGCATTCATCATTGTTTCAGGCCCTGTGTTGCTGTATGTAACCTGTGCTACTTGCTACTCAATCAGGTGTTAAACTGCACAAAACAACAAAGTTTAGGCCATTTTAATGTTAACAACAGAAAATGACTCTGTAAAATGTTCTGAACGTGACCTCACATCATATACAAAGCAGCCTTAGTAGGAGAAAGTCGGTGAACAGGGTCAACTGTTTCACGCAATGACAGGGGAAAAACATTTGCTGTTTGTCAAAATCCGCGGTACTGTAGTCTCTTTCTTACCAATCTGGTGCATATCCAGGATGGCACAGAGGGCGCTCCGGGTCGCGCGCCGTGCCCGGACATTGTAAGGATATACACTTGGTTCTCCACGGCCTTCTGCTACAGGCAGGCTTCTCCAGGTTGTTGACATATAGGCCGGGTTCCCCTACAGAACGGAGACATGGGCGCGGCCATCTTAGACTTTGTCACATGACGCTAAGCTTCCACTCAGTGTACGGTCTGCTGAACTGCTGACTGCACTGACCAATCATCCAGGGTCCAGTCCTATAAATTCCTTTCACTGACTGGCCTCTGTTGCCAGTACAACGTTGCTTCTTAACTGAAGTAACAGCTCTAGTGCTGAGCTCCTTCAATTGCTGTTTCTGAATGGTGCAGTCCGTCCTATGCGATTGTCTCCATCTTCTATCAAGACTCCATCATTTGCTGCAGTCCGGACTTGTCGTTGGGAATTCCTCTCATATCATCTGCCGCAGTCTGGATTTGCTATTGGGAATTATCTCTCAGTTATCATCTGTGGAGTCTGGAAATTATCATTGGGAATTATCTCTCAAATCTCTCAAGTGATACTTTTCCTCCTACACCTGCAATGTTCCTATGGATTTCCCCGCTGCCGGAGTCCCCCACCACCACCCCGAACTGTAACCCCGTTGCTGTTTGTAAAACCCCACTATCCCTTCCATTGTGTCCATTCTGTCCCCTGTGCCCTCTCTCCTCCCCCTGCTGCTGCTGTCTCCATTACACCATGAACAGTACTTTATCAGGTGCAGTGTCCGCAATGTGTCCTCCCCCCCTGTCCTCTCTACTCCCCCTTCTGATTTCTCCCGCTCCCCCCACCACCCCCTCACTCCCTCTCACCTGTCTCCTCCACTGGGAGCCTGGATGAGAGCCTTTCTGTCTTCTGCCGGTGAGTTGGAGCAGGAGGCAGTGTGGGCTGCACACAGGTCTGCAGTGCCTCGAAACGCTCAGCTCATGGAGCTCTGCAGTGCAGTTACAGCAGGGAGGGATCTGAATAGATCCCTCTGCTGGCTGCAGTGGCTGAATGTAAATGTTCACAAGCTGTCTGTGAAGATTATCGGTCGCTGTACGCCATCTGAGGATGGCGTTCCTTTTACACCACCAAGTTACGAAAGAAAAAAAATCCCGGAACTTGATAAATGACCCTGACAATTTATACAAAGTATGCGACAGTGTTACTTGCTTTTGTATAAATGAAATAATGATGAATACACCCCATAGTGTTTAAACAACCCAGATTGTATAACTTCGTTCCATTTGACACTTGCAGAGGAACACTCATGCTTTATGGAAACCTGTGTTAGTGGCAAACAGCATAAACTACATAGTCTGTTTATTCACTTGGGGGGCTGCAACATGTTTAAATTTTTTACAAAACGGGAACTTTAAGCCTGTTAAATGCCGTTTCTCCAGGCACTGCCGTTAATAAATCCTCAGTAAAGTGAAACAGAATATTTCACAGTTTTACCATGTGCTGTGACCTAAACTATACTTACCAGCTTTTAGCAACCATCCTCTGGAAGGTCCAAGGAGGGTCAGACTGAAGTTGCAGGAGGGGGTGGCATGGTGCTCCAAATCTCGTCATTGCCAGCCCTCCTCCTATGATGCAATGCTACAAATTGCATCATCAAGCCAGAGGGCGGGAGAGTTGCCTTCTTTACCAGAAAATTCCCCTGAATTTGTGAATGCAATGATGGCTTAAACCACATGCAGCCAAGTGGTTTTCAAACTTTCACAACTCAAGATTTAATCCTCCAAACCGCAGGTTGAAAAATCCTGTGGTTTTAATCTGAATACTGTATCCAATGTATGGTGGTTTAAAATAGAAGAACATCAGTAAAACACTGCTGAATCATGTTAAGAATCTAGAACTAGAGATGTGCACATACCCTAATGTTTTGGTCTTGGCAAATCCATCCTCAACACTTTTCGTCTCAACAGGACTTAATTAATGGAATGTGTAGTAGTCTAGTAGTAGACTTATTGATCCCTTTCTGGGATGAAGATCCACTCCAAGCAGCAGCAAAAGACGTAGCACTCAAGGATCCTTCTGAGAAATCACAGATAGAAGAGGAGTCAGTCATGCTTTTGAAATTGGATGCAGGACTACTTCCGATCACTATTGAGGATGTTGATGATGATGCAGGTGTTGGTGGTGGAGATTGCAGGCGCTTGGATCCAGATAGAAGGGAGCAGCTAGGTGACACTGGACTCATTGTTGTTAGGTTTTTTGTCCCCAAAGTTTCTGAATTTGAAATACCCTTTTCAATTTGATGAATGCGCTACAAGTGGCATAACAGGGAGGAGGTTCCTAGATGGTTAAGGTTCTTACCTCTACTCACTGTTACTTGGCAATGGTTACAAATGGCTTAGAAAAGGTTGTCCGGATTTGGGTGGAAATAATTCCACTCATGAGAAGCAGATTTTTTGGTCCATTGTCCAGGCATGGTAACAATGGGATTTTTCCCACCATGGGCAACAACTGTTGCCTGATTTACAGTTTTTACATAAACATCCTCGGTATCAACATTCTCATCATCATCAACATCCTCATCATCCTTGTTTTTATCTCCAACTACTTAAATATCCTCTTCATCCTCCTGGTGCAATTCCACAGAAGCATCCTCAATTTCTACGCCACCATGTTGACTTGTGCTGCTCATCCCCAAATTTGCAGATGGCACACAAATGGTGGAAGTAGGATCCTCTTCAAGTACAGTATTGGAAAGGTCAGGCTCACACATGGCAACCGTGGACACACTTTGACTCTCCTCGGGAATCTGTGACTTTTCGGAGACAATTTTAATTTTTTTTGTACCTCTTCTACAAACAGAAGGGCTTAAATCATCACAACTAGAACCACCTTTCATAAATAGAGGCCAAGGCCTTATCCTTTCCTTGCCACTTTGTGTAGTGAATGGCATATTGGCAATTTTTTGTTTCTCTAAAGCTGACTTAGCTTTAGATTTTTTTTTCTTTAACAGGGTAAAAGTTGATTTTATTACATCGGCCTTTATAGATGACGTTGACGGCCTTGCATCCTGCGGTCTTACAGCAGTGTCACCAAGCAATTATAGCGCAGCTAAGTTGGGGCTAACGCACACAACCACACACAGAGATTTTTTTTCACACTGGGTGTGAAGACAGCAGCACAGCACCTCTGCACACCTATGTTGCTGACAAGTGTGGCTAACACACACACAGAAACAATTGTTTTGGGGGGTTTTTTCACACTGGGGGTGAAGATCACCCCTTAAAGAGGCAGCAGCCCCTTGGCAGACAGCAGCACAGCACCACTGTGCACCTACATTGATGAATGTATGGAAAAAATAGTTTGTTTGTTTTTTCACACTGGGGGTGAAGAGCACCCCCTAAAGAGGCAGCAGCCCCTTGACAGACAGCAGCACAGCACCCCTGTGCACCTACGTTGCTGACAAGTGTAGCTATCACGCACACAGAAAAAAATAGTTTGGGGGTTTCTTTCACACTGGGGGTGAAGAGCACCCCGTATGGACAGAGCACCCCCTGGACAACACAGCAGAACAGCCAGCCCCTATGGACAACAGCCAGCCCTACAGCCAGCCAGCCCCTATGGACAGGACAACAGCCAGCCCCTATATATGGACAACAAACAGCCAGCCCCTATGGATGGACAGGACAACCTCAGTCACAACAACAGCCAGCCCCTATATGGACAACAGCCAGCCCCTATATGGACAACAGCCAGCCCCTATGGACATTAAGCAACACAGCTCCCTCCCTAAAATGGCGGCGATTGCGGGACTTTTATAGAATCCAAAACCCGCAAGTATCCGACAGCAAGATGATGACGTTTTGCCTCGTTTTCAGATACAAGTCAGGCGGGAAAACCCAAGCCGACTCAGATGTGACTTGGATCCCCTAAGTTCGAGTGGGTTTGGTTCTCAGGGAACCGAACCCGCTCATCTCTACAAATAACCCATGTCAGAGATACTTTATTATAGTTTGAAGAGGTTATTCTTTAGAAATCAGTATATAGGTTGCATTTCTTGTGAAATGACCTATTTATTAGAATGTCTATACTGTGGAAATTAAAAATCTGTGTTGAAAAACATAAACATAGCATTAAAAAAGCTGCTCATCATAGATAATTTATGAAAGTGCAACACTTGCTGAGCTGCATATTATTCATTATTATTATTATTATTATTATTATTATATAGCACCAATATATTATTCAGCTTTTTACAGAGAATATTTATTCATTCACATCATCCTCTGCCCCAGTGGATCTCACCATCTATTCTGTCCCACAGGCAAACACTGGGTTCAGTTTTTTCCAAGCTGTCAGATTAACCTGACAGTCTTCTTTTTTTGAATGTGGAAGGAAACCAGAGCACCCTGGAGGAAACCCGCACAAACATGGGGAGAATATAAAAACTCCACACAGATAGCGGTTGACTCATAGTTGCCTACTCTTCCGGAATATCCGGGAGGCTCCCAAACCTGGAGGTGGTTGGCTGCTCTTCTGAACACCATGAAGAATAGTCAACTCTCATAGGCCATCCATGGCCGCTCCCTTCAGTGTAGTGAGCGATCGTGGCTGCTTGATGACATGATTCACACTGAATTGTATCACTGTTGCCCACACTTTACAATGTCACTGTATAGCAGGGGGCCACAATGATGCAATTGCTGTCGTGAGCCTTGGACCACACACTTGGTCCAGCCACATACCCTGCATCACCGATTTGACTGCTCCTTCCCGGAGGGGCAGCACGCAAGTCAGAGTTGGAAACAAAGCAAAAAGAGCCAGTACCCTTACACCTTGGCAAGACCATGTTGCATTGCATGTAGCACAGATTTAAAATGTGCAGAGAGATTTGAATGTGAGGCATACTTACCTACCCTCCCGGAACAGCTTTCAGGCTCCCAAAAATCGGGCACACTCCCAGCCGCCCGAAGAAGTGGGGAAGTCTTCCAGAGGCTGGAGTTACCCGGCTGCGCCTGCCCACTTCACTTAGTAGTACAGACTGTCAATCGCACAATTCGCGCTGAAATACGTTATCGTGGCTCCACCCCTCACTTCACAATGCCGGTAGTCACGACATTGTATAACAGGGGTGGGGTTACAATGACGCAATTGCGATGTCACACAACAAGATCCGCCCATCTCTGCAGCACCACGACTCCCGACCGAGGCTGCATCTTCCCTGAGGGGGAAGCCGAAAGGTCGACAAGTATGTTGTGAGGAGGCGTGTCTTAACTAACATCTAGATTGCAGTGTAAAAATAAAGCTGGCCAGCATTTGTGGTCGACATGCAAATTCAGCCAGTATTTTACCCTGGTTTGATTCTAACCCATGGTCCCAGCATGAATTACAGTTTGCTAAGTGTCATGTGATACCTCAGTCATATGACATATGATGTAGTTAGCAGAGATTGACATTGGAAAGCCCCTCTTCTCATCATGAACATTCATAGCATAATCCCCCAACCACCTGGTAAAAAAAAAAAAACACAGAATGCTTCCAGCTTTAATTTTTGGTGTTTAGGCGGAGATTTAATCATACTTACCTACCTTTTATCATCTCTTCCCGGGAGAAGCCCGGGTAAGAGAAGCAGCAGGGGGCCGATGGGGGCGGGGCCTAACGATTCACATCATTAAGCTCCGCCCCCTCGCGGCAAAACTGCGGCAATTGGGTAAAATTTACATAGGGGCGGGGCCAAATGCGGTGATTCATGCAGAATCACAACTTAAGCCCCGCCCCCTTCACGGAGACCCGCGATCGCCGCGGGTATTCTCCTCATTCTACCCACTTCACTAGGAAGTGGGCAGAATGCGGGAGAAATGCTTACCCTTCCGGGGGTGCGGGGGGTTACCCGAAAATCGGGAGCCTCCCGCGAAAACCGGGAGGGTAGGCATGTATGGATTTAATAAAGCTTGTTGAGAGATAAAATTGGAGATACATAGCATCAACCAATCAGCTTCTAACTGTCATTTTTCAAACACAGCCTGTAAAGTGACAGTTAGGAGCTGATTGGTTGGTGCTATTTATCTCCAATTTTATTTCATATCGGAGACGGGTCTGCAGAGACCCGGTTTTACCGGCGTTTGAAGTGGACGCTTGGAGATGACATCATCTCCAAGCACCACTGTAGCAGGCCAATCGGCAGGCAAGCGGCACGATCCAGGTCACCCTGACCCGGATCCCGCCGCTTACACTGCAGGGTTTCATGGGTTATTCCAGTGTAAAACCCTGCTAGTTACCTGGGTTGGATTGCCGGGTCACTCGACCCAGCAATTCAACCCAGTCCCCTTTTACACCAAAGAGCTACCCTGCAATAACACAGGTTTTGGCTCTGGTGTAAAAGGGGTATTAATGGATAAAGAGATCAACTATGTATAAATTAGGGGTGAGCGGGTTCGGATTTCTGAAATCCGAACCCCCCCGAGCCCCCCCGATCCGAGTCAGATCCGAGTCAGGCTCGACTTTTCCCGCCTGACTCGGATCTGAAATCGAGGCAAAACGTCATCATCCCGCCTTCCGGGTCTCGCGGGTTTTGGATCCTATATAAGGTACCCGCGTCGGCGCCATTTTCTCACTCGGCTGTGGACAGTGAAGAGGGAGGGTGGGAGTTAGGGCTGTGTAGTGTAGTGTAGTGCTGCTGTTGTCCACTACTTCAAAGTCCATAGGGGCTGGCTGTGTTGTGCTGTGCTGCTGTTGTTAATAGGGGCTGTGTCCACTACTTCAAAGTCCATAGGGGCTGGCAGGACTGTGTTGTGCAGTCAGTTGTCCATAGGGGCTGTGTCCACTCCAAAGTCCTGTGCAGTGTCCCAGTCCTAAAGGGGTGCTGTAGTGTTGTCCAGGGGGTGCTCTGTCCATCAGGGGTGCTCCCCCCAAGTGCTAAAAAAATAATATTTTTTCTGTGTTTGTGAATTGTGTGCGTAGTAGCCGCATGTGCATCAACAAAGTAGTGCCAAGCGTGCGCCTGTGTCATAAGTAAAGGGCCGGCTGGCTTGACCATTAAAGGGTGCTGTAACCCCCAAAGTACACTCCAGTCCAAACCAAAAAAATATATATTTTCTGTGTTTGTGAATTGTGTGCGCAGTAGCCGCACGTGCATCAACAAAGTAGTGCCAAGCGTGCGCCTGTGTCATAAGTACAGGGCCGGCTGGCTTGACCGTCAAAGGGTGCTGTAACCCCCAAAGTACACTCCAAACCAAATTACAAAATATATATTTTCTGTGTTTGTGAATTGTGTGCGCAGTAGCCGCACGTGCATCAACAAAGTAGTGCCAAGCGTGCGCCTGTGTCATAAGTAAAGGGCCAGCTGGCTTGACCGTTAAAGGGTGCTGTAACACCCAAAGTACACTCCAGTCCAAACCAAAAAAAAAAAATATTTTCTGTGTTTGTGAATTGTGTGCGCAGTAGCCGCACGTGCATCAACAAAGTAGTGCCAAGCGTGCGCCTGTGTCATAAGTAAAGGGCCGGCTGGCTTGACCGTTAAAGGGTGCTGTAACCCCCAAAGTACACTCCAGTCCAAACCAATAAAAAAATATTTTCTGTGTTTGTGAATTGTGTGCGCAGTAGCCGCACGTGCATCAACAAAGTAGTGCCAAGCGTGCGCCTGTGTCATAAGTAAAGGGCCGGCTGGCTTGACCGTTAAAGGGTGCTGTAACCCCCAAAGTACACTCCAAACCAAATAAAAAAATATTTTCTGTGTTTGTGAATTGTGTGCGCTGTAGCCGCACGTGCATCAACAAAGTAGTGCCAAGCGTGCGCCTGTGTCATAAGTAAAGGGCCGGCTGGCTTGACCGTTAAAGGGTGCTGTAACCCCCAAAGTACACTCCAGTCCAAACCAAAAAAAAAATATTTTCTGTGTTTGTGAATTGTGTGCACTGTGGCTGCACGTGCATCAACAAATGAGCAGCGCCAAGCGTGCGCCTGTGTCCCATAAGTAAAGAGCCGGCTTGCTCATTTCTTAAAGGGTGGTGTAACCCACAAAGTGCACTACTCTCCAGCAAAAATAAAAAATATTTTCTGTGTTTGTGAGCGCTTTAGCCGCACGTATATATCAATATAACATAAATGGAGGACCAAACTTTGGCCCTCATTCAGAGCCGCTCGTTAGCGGCAGTACGCTCGTTCCGAGCGATGTTTGCACATCTGCGCATGCGTACGGTTTTTAGTACGCATGCGCGAACCAGTCAGTGCGGCCGAAAATCGTTGGTACGCAATATAGCGAGGGCCTGCTATTTTGAGTGACAGAATGAGGCGTATGTGGGTGGTAACAGGGGAAGGTGCTTGAAAATGGGGAGTGGAGATCCGAACGCAGGCGTGCTTAAAGGTCAAAACGGGCGTTTTATGGGTGTGCATATTTAAAACAGCAGCGTCATTGACCACGTCACTGGGTTATTTTATAGCCAGAGCTGCTCGCAAATTTGTGGTAGCAAACACCAACCACAAGAATAGCGAGCAGTTCATACGCTGGTCGATGTACTCGATTAATCTAATAAATAGCGGACATGACGTAGGATGCGAGCGGCCAGGGGGCGTTTTTAACAAATAAACGAGCGTATGTTTTGCTCGCTCGTTCAGACTTAGAGGTGTGAACAGACTGCAATGTGCGTACGGATCATTTGAATAGCCACCCCTTGTTTTTAAACGAGCGACCACAAATAGCGAACGGCTCTGAATGAGGGCCTTTCTCCGATAAAAATAAAATAGGGAAAGATCAAGAACCACTTCCTCCTAGTGCTGTTGCTGCTGCTGGGAGTTGTTCATCATCCCAGAGAGGAAGTAGGAACACCACCACTTTTACTAAACAATTGACCCTCCAACAGTCCCTAGCGATGAGGATGAAGTACGACAGCAGTCATCCTGAAGCAAAACGTATAACTGAGGCCTTGACTGCTATGTTGGTGTTAGACGTGGGTCCGGTATCCGCCATTAGTGCAGTGGGATTTAGACAATTGATGGATGTAGTGTGTCCACGGTTCCAAATCCCGTCTAGATTCCACCTGCATCCTCAAAGCAGCAGCGACAAGCGTGCGTCTGTCTGTTAAAGGGTGGTGTAACCCTCAAAGTGTGCTCCACAAACAATAAAAATATTCTTCTTTTTTTTTCTGTCTTTGTGAAATGTGTGGGCTGTAGCCGCACCTGCGTCCTTAAAGCAGCAGCGACAAGCGTGCGTCTGTCTGTTAAAGGATTACATCGGTGACAGCATCCAAGTAGGCATGTCAGACAGTCCGTATCTGTACTGGCAGGCAAAAGAAGCAATTTGGAGGTCCCTGTACAAACTGGCTCTATTTTACCTGAGTTGCCCCCCCTCCAGTGTGTACTCCGAAAGAGTGTTTAGTGCAGCCGGGAACCTTGTCAGCAAAAGGCGTAGGAGGTTGCTTCCACAAAATGTGGACAAGATGATGTTCCTAAAATGAATTATCAAGTCTTCCAGGGAGACCAGCCTCCAGAACGTACAGAGGGACCTGTGGTTGTGGATTCCAGCGGGGACGAATTAATACTCTGAGGATGTACACAACACTGAAGAGGGTGAGGAATCGGAGGATGAGGACGACATCTTGCCTCCGTAGAGCCAGTTTGTGCAGGGACAGATTAATTGCCAGCTTGCTTTGTGGGGGCCCAAACGAACCAATCATTTCAGCCACAGTCGTGTGGCAGACCCTGGCGCTGAAATGTTTGGTTTGTTAAAGTGTGCATATCCTGTTTATACAACATAAGGGTGGGTGGGAGGACAATTCCATCTTGCACCTCTTTTTTTTCTTTGCATTATGTACTGTTTGGGGCCTAGTTTTTCAAACTGCCATCCTGTCTGCCACTGCAGTGTCACTCCTAGATGGGCCACGTGTTTGTGCCGCCCACTCGTGTCGCTTAGCATAGTCATCCAGCTACCTCGGTGCGACCTTTTGGACATAAAAACACTATTATGAGGTGTGAGGTGTTCAGAATAGACTGGAAATGAGTGGAAATTAAGGTTATTGAGGTTAATAATAGCATAGGAGCAGAAAAACACACAAATTCTGTGATTTTAGCTGTTTTTATGCTTTTTTAAAAAAAAATACAGATCCAAAACACAAAACCCAGAACCCAAAACACGGAAGGGTGGTTTTGGCAAAACCAATCCAGATCCAAAACACGAAGAAAGATCCAGATCCAAAACACAAAACACGAAAAGTGGCCGGTGCACACCCCTAGTATAAATAATCTAATACCCCTTTCACATCTGTATGCTGGGTCGCACACAGGATTTTGTTCACGCGCCCATCCTGGGTGCGACCCGGCTGAGACCCCTGCAATAACCCGGGTTTTAGCTCTGGTGTAAAAAGGGTATTAATCTCCAAGCACCAGCTCGGCATGTGCCTTTGGTGCCATCATCGACCCGGTAGTAAGCTAGTCTGAAAGGGGTCTCAGCTGGGTTGCACCCAGGATGAACCCATTCACAAAATCCCAGGTGCGACCCATCTTTGCTGTGTGACAGGGGTATTATCCTCAATCTCTTAGCTTTTGGACTGTGGGACACATTCCTCCCACCATAATGATTTGCATCACATTACTTCATTACAGACAAATGTCCTGTGAATTCTTTTGCATTGATATTAGACAAAGATCATGTGGTCCTTTGTTCTCAATTTATAAAGTGCATCTACAGTATAGATTGCACCATTCTCTTTCCAGCAGGATGACTGGAGAGAGGCGCAGGGCACAACCATAGAATGAGCCCAGCACCTATCTTCCTGCTCCTGGCACTTGCTCTGTGACATAATGATGTTAACAGCACCAGGGAGAGAGGCGGCCGTTGCCTGCCATGGGCATATATACTCACCGCTCTACCACTGTATTCTATCAACGTTATTGGTCATAAAATAATCGATCACTTTATGATATAGGTTTAGTGTGTTCCTTTAAATACGTGAATGCCCAATAATGCAGCTGTTTGCTTGA
Source organism: Taudactylus pleione (assembly GCA_031769625.1). Classification (NCBI taxonomy): domain Eukaryota; kingdom Metazoa; phylum Chordata; class Amphibia; order Anura; family Myobatrachidae; genus Taudactylus; species Taudactylus pleione. The sequence goes on from JAUIMM010000670.1 coordinate 5,643,081, forward strand.
TTTTCTCAGCAGTGTTGTAGATTTTGTGTATTATTGTGTTTAAGCGCCTCAGTTCTCATATACAATCAACACAATAAGCTGCAGCAAGCAGACACTGGTCACCACCAATCCGACTGAAGGACATTTATTTGAAGATATTTCCCCGCAGGCAGAGTCTATTATGTGATTAGGGATCTTATTCATGCTTTATATGGTGCTTGCTGAGTGATCTAAAACTGGTCTGGCCTGGTAGAGTGTCATATGAGATGTATTGTAAAGGTGTGGAGATAGAGACTTTTATAATTATGTGAAAATGATGAGTTGTGTATAGATTTGTTGTCACAGGATAAACGCTCATACTTGTACTGACTGCTTGACAACCTTATTTTCTCACTTTGATAATTCTCTGGTTTTGCATCTCGTGTTTCTTTTCTAACAAAAAAACCTGGGCCAGAGATGTAACTAGAAACTTGTGGGCCCTATTGCAACGTTTTTTAGAGGCCTATTCAAAATAGACATCTCGAAGTGGGTGGGATGGAGGGTGCTAGCTGAACAAGGTATATATTAGGGAGGCCAAAAACGCAGGGATTCGAATCCAGGGATTGGTGCTTACAATCCCAGGATTTTCAGGATCGGACAGCGAATGCGCAGTTTAGCCAGGAAACGCTAAACTCAGAGGCAGAGTGCGCTGCCCTGGACCAGCGGGCAGGCTGTGCCGATGCACATGACGTCGGAGGTCACGCTGCACTGCCCCACGCCAGCCTGCCCCTTCAAGAAGCAGCTGCTGCCCTCCCGCGGAGGTTAGCTCAGTTGATTAAGTGACTGGGGGTGACTATGAGTGCCTGCGGCCATGTGTGTGTCTTCTGTGACACTGGCAGCTGATCTGTGCTTGTGGGCGGAGACTGAGGGCCAGATTCAGACCCGTTCGCTAGGACGCGTTCGCATGCAGCCGTCATCTGCCAAAGTATGCAAATCCAGCGATCGCTAGCAAGACATTAGCACACCCACTATGTCTTGCCGTGCGATCGCGGTATATATTTAGACGCCCACCGGCCTGACACAAGGCGCCCACTTTCCCTTAGTAACATACGTCATCTCCAGGAAGTGTATTAAACAATCGGTAACATTGAGTAACATCGGACCCACATGCAGCACTTGTGGCTGTCTATACCCTACCGCAAGCACTGCGAGTGCTACTGTGTGTAACTCAGCCATGTGACGTGTATGCTGACGCTGCGTCTTAATTATGTACGCCCCTGAAACGGCATGCAGATGCACAGACACACCTGCGTTCGCACCACCACAATCCCATTACCATCGACAAACCCTTGTCACCACCCACTGCTTGTCCTGTCACTCATGCTAGCGAAGCGTCTGTATACAGGGTCCCAACGCTTCCCGATCAGATGGGTCTTGTACACATGCGCAGATTGCAAACATCGTCAGGCTATTTGCGAACGCAGCCTAGCGAACGGGTCTGAATCAGGCCCTGAGTCCAGATGATTGTCACTGTCTGTGCTGCTCTCCCTCTGACTAGTGTGGAGGGCGGAGGCTAAGGCTCGATGTCTAAGGAGAACTGGGTGGACTGGCACCCTCTCCCTGCAAGTTAGTGGACTGATTTGCTAATGCTGAGAGGACTGGACTGCAGTTAGGAGGAGGCTGTGTGTGTGAACATTGGAGTGCAGGTCACTGAATGGGTTTTTTTTTTCTTAGGGCCTTTTCATCATCACTTAATTTATACAAAAGCAGGTGAAAAATATAATTTTCACCTAATTTTGTTTAATTTAAGTGTCAGGTCTATTCATCATTCATGTAACGCAGGAGATATCACAGATAGCTCCTGGTTACAATTGTGCATCGATAATTTCCACAGTCCCCATACTATAGTACTATACAGTCCCCATACTACAGTACTATACAGTCCCCATACTACAGTACTATACAGTCCCCATGCTATTGTACTATACAGTCCCCATACTATAGTACTATACAGTCCCCATACTACAGTACTATACAGTCCCCATGCTATTGTACTATACAGTCCCCATACTACAGTACTATACAGTCCCCATACTATTGTACTATACAGTCCCCATACTATAGTACTATACAGTCCCCATACTATTGTACTATACAGTCCCCATACTATAGTACTATACAGTCCCCATACTATAGTACTATACAGTCTCCATACTATAGTACTATACAGTCCCCATACTATAGTACTATACAGTCCCCATACTATAGTACTATACAGTCCCCATACTACAGTACTATACAGTCCCCATGCTATTGTATGGGGATGTAGAAATTATGAAATTCATGAAAAAAGCATTTTTTTCGGAACTTGACAGTGATACTGAACGCCACTCTGAGGTGGGAACAGCATCCGATACAGCAGAGGGATCTGAAAGATCCCTCCCTGCTGTGTTCTCTTACCTGCCTGTTGCTCCCTCCTGGCTCCCAGAGCAGTCCTTCTGTGAGCCGGGGCCAGGAGAGGGCACAGCAGCAGCAGCAGCCAGCGGGGTCAGCGGAGACGGGGGTTCTGCAGCGGGCATCTGGTATGACGGCGGGCAGGCCAAGTCTCCGGCAGCAGCAGCTTAACCGAGTAGGTCCCCCGCACAGCAGCAGTGGCCAGCGGGGTCAGCGGTGGCGGGGGCCCTACTCGGTCAGCAGGTCTCAGCGGGGGCGCACAGGATCCGGCGGCCAGGCGGGGGACAATGCATCTAGCAGGTCTCAGCGGGGGGGGCGGGCACAGTCACCGGCGGCCACGGCGGGGGTCCTACGGCGGCTGTGGCAGGGGAGAGTGCAATAAGCAAGTCTCAGCAGTGGGGTAGCCGGCTGCTTCACAAGGATAGGGGGTGACAGACGCTGGCAAGGTTAGTTGGACGGAGGGGGTCAGTCAAGCTGCACATGAAGACAGGCAGTGAAAACCGAAGAGACAAGAGAAAACTATCTCACAAAAAGCTGTCTCCGCGAAAACAGCAGCTTTTCGAAAGTGAAACTTTAGTAAGGATGGAATGATGAATTACTATATTTTTTACAATTTATTCTCTAACAATTGAAAACTAAAGTATCACAAGTGAAAAGTCTTTCATGATGAATTGGCCCCTTTGTCTGGTGCTAATATTTTTATTGCTCAAAAAAACCTGAAAACCGAACACACTCTTACTTTGGGGCTTCAATTCAAACAGAGCCCCGGCTCGGATCACTTTGGGGTTCCAAGTAGAACTAAGGGGTCTATTTACTAAGCAGTGTTAGGAGACAGAGTGAAAAGTGATAAGGTGCCAGCCAATCAGCTCCCAACTGCCATCTCACAGGCTGTGTTTGAAAAATGACAGAGCTGATTGGCTGGCACTTTTCACTCAGTCTCTTAACACTGCTTAGTAAATAGACCCCTGAGTCCTGATTTGGGCCAAGTTCGGTACTCGTATCTAAAAAATGGATCTAGCATGTTTTGAATTGCATTTAATTCCCTCCCTCGTGATTTCAGGTGCTGTGAGGTGGTCAAAATTGACTGGAAATGAGTGTTATTGATGTTAATTATACTATAGGAACACAAATAGGTAGATAGTTACATACAGTATATTGATATAGGCAACCTGATATACAGCACACCATCTAGTCTATTTGTTACATTTAAAATCTGACTTAATCTATGATTAAATAATAGACCATTCAATCTTACAAGATGCTATTCCAGTTGACAGGTAAATCATATGCGATTTAGGGCAGTTAAATTATGCAGTACTGTAATAATAGTTTTTATTCTGCTCACATTTTGTATTGAAATGAGCTAAGTCTGCCAAAGGTATGCCTGTAATGCTGTTTTGCTTTGCTTGGATAAAAAATAGACAGTATCCAGAGCACACAGGTTGTGCACCAATGATCTTAGATGGTCTGTGTAGTGCAGCACATCAAATACATTTATGCTATTGGGTAGAGATGAGCAGTTCAGTTTTGCTGAAAAAAAAACACACCTGAATTTTAGGGTCCCGGGCCAAGTCCTGGCTCAGATCACTTTGCAGTTCCGAGTAGAACAAGGACCTTTTTCAGAGCCGCTCGCTAGGATGCGTTTGCTTGTAGCCTGCCGATTTTTGCATTCTGTGCATGCATACGCAACTCACTGCGCGTGCGCGATCCAGTGCGAGAGATCGGGAAGAGTTTGCTCGTTGCGCATAGACTACCCAGCAGAGTGAGTGACAGAAGAAGCCGTTTGTGGGTGTGACAGGGGCTGGCTGCCAGAAATGGGGGAGTGGGGATGCGAACGCAGGCGTGCCTGAGCATCTCAACACCATTTCGTGCATAATTAACAGGCAGCGTCATTTTACCTGGTTGTATTTGACACTGCAGTGATCGTAATGCTTGAGGTAGGGTATAGTCCACCTCAAGCGCTGCTTTCGCTTCATATGGTACCCGATGTACCGATGGTTGCATACACTTCCTGGAGATGACGTGCGCAAGTGGGTGTCTTAAGACAGGCTGGTGGGCATCTGCATACACAAAGCGAACACACACCAAGGCATAGTGGATGTGCTTATGCCTTGCCGTGCGATCGCCTGCCTTGCTGTCACTTAGCTGAATTTGTATACGCTGGGGGCGAGCATACGCATCTAGCGAACGGGTCTGAATCAGGTCCTGAGTCCCTCGGATCTCAAAAACGCATCTCGTGTGTTGTGGATAGCATGTAAATCCCTCCCTTGTGATCTCAGGTGCCATTTCACACGGGAGAGTGTATGGAGATGGTGTGGGCCGTAATTCATGCTGCAATATTACAGACTGGTCGCCATTAGAGATAGTTGTAGGTAGAGGGAGTGGGTGGGAAGTGTGTACAAGACTGCAGGCATTGCTGTCACTGTGTATGTGTGTTTGTCAGACACTAGCTAGCACCTGCAATGAAGGGCAAACAGACGCTTGTGTATGCTTGTTACAAGTGAGCTTGAAGTGAGCTGCCTGTGCCATATTGTGAGGTGGTAAAAATTGACTGGAATGAATGTTATTGATTGTAATACTACAGGAATAAACACAGGTCCAAGTTACATCATCTTAGCTGCTGTTATCAATTTTTAAAGAAATCCACATTGAAAACCAAAACACTTAAGGGTAGATTTGTCAAAACCAATACACAGCGGCCTGCACACTTCTCTACTTGGGTAATGACTCTCCAAACTAGAGGTGTTTCCACTTTCTAGGTGTACATAGGTCCAGATGCATTTCTAGAGAGGAGGGGGCCCGTGTGCAGTCTCCGAGGTGGGGCCCCCTTCTCTCTGTCGGCGGCCAGCCGCGCACTGAGCTGTGCGCGGCCAGCGCCAGAGTTATAGACTCTGGGCACTAGAGTGCGCCCAGAATCTATATATGTGCAGGTCACCGGGAAAATGGCCCGTGGCTGCCATTTTTCCCTAGTTCTACGCATGTGCAAATGATGGGAAAATGGCCGTGGTAGCCATTTTCCAGTCTTTTTACAGCGGCCGGACCCCCCGCGCCAACGTGGGGACTCCGTAGGGGTAAGTATATTATGGCTAGAGGGTGTGCGGTGCGGGGCCCCCTTGTACCCAGGGGCCCGTGTGCCCCACACACCCTGCACCCATTATAGATACGCCCCTGCATAGGTCATACTTGCCTACTTTTGAAAAAAGCATTTCATGGAGATTGTGAGAAAGCAGCACCTATGAGTACGGTGGTTAAGTAGGCATGCCGCGTGTACTGCTACATCTGAGAGGCGTGTCATAAAATGTACTTACATCCAAATATAAACGAGTGCCTTATAACCAGTGCAGGGAAATTATACTAATGATCCCATTTGAAAATATATATATATTTTTTATATAATAGCTTCATATTAGGGGCAAGGTGCAATCAGGGAGATTGCAATTGTTACTATTTCAGGGAGTCTCCCTGACAATGAGGGAGAGTTGGCAAGTATGACATAGAGGCAGAGGAAACTGGGGAAGGGGATTATGGGTACAGAATACACAGTCAGACCCAAGGGCCAGGGGGCCTGATTCAGCTTGGATTGCAGTTGCTAGTACGCACACAATCGATCGATTGTTACGTTCTGCGCATGTATACACATCGCAGTGCGTTTGCAGAACCGGTCGCTGCGATGTGACAGCAGAGGCTATGCAGACCCATCGTAGAGTGATTTACAGGAAGTGTCATTTGTGCGTGGAGACGTGGGGTGGACGGGCGAACGCAGACACGCCGGTGTGTTCGCACACTGTTGCAGGGGCATGCATAAATTATCCACTGCAATCCCATGCGCAGTGTGAGGACTCATAGCGTGCGCGGTTATTAGCAATTTCTGAGTAAGATCAGGGCTTGTGCAAGTGTGGTTGAGCACGTGATAGTACTCGATTGTACCAATGGTTTCACTATTCTGCTAAGCATTATGGATGTGTGTAAGGTAAAGTGGGTGTCCTTATGCTGTGCTGAGTTTGCATTGCGATCACAATGGGTCAGCTTGCTATCGCAGTTGGACTGCTTGCTTACGCAATATTACGATCCGTGGTGAATCAGGCCCAGGGGTGCAGATAAGGCGAACAATGTCACCTATGATGCCACAAACACCTCATATACCGATATAACAGATACTGATAATCACCCTTGCAGATACCATCATCTAGGCCTGGAAATCCATGTGCTGTAAACAAAGATCACTTGCACAAAGTAAGCATGAAACATCCCAAATAAGCATTAAAATTCCATTTGCTTCTTTGCAGCTCATAAAGGACTTTTTATGTTACTGTATTCTGGTCTTCCCCTTCCTACTGTCATGAGTCAAAACCTCACAGCATTATTAATGATAATGCAAATACTAACCACCCCTTATCCTGAGAAAGTTTCTCAACCTGCCTCATGGGAGGACAAACCCAGTCTAGTCTCACATAATCATTGCATCATGGTACATAACATCTTCATCCATTTGATGAACAAGCTTTATTGCAACATGTATTACTGGGTTTGTTGGGAAATCCTGCACTGATTTTTTTAATTTCAAAATGTATTTATTGTCCCTTTTCCCCCTTGATGTTTCACATATGGTGAGCATTCCGTTATGTGTTTAGGACCACTAGAAATGGGGTGTGGTGCTACCTAGCTCACTAAATACAACTTAAACCAAAACAAAAAGTGTGAGACTTAGACGGTGCACTCCAGGACCTGTTTATATATCAATTTTGGTATAAATTTTTTTATTATTTATAAAACATAACTTTTATTAATAATTAACTAGGATCACATACTATATAAAAAAATATATAGATAATAAGATTGTGTGCAAAAAAGTAAGAAAAGTGTGTTATATTTAAAATCAAGGAATTGATCCGCTGAATCACATAGCTCGATATTTATCATTTATTTAGTTATGTTCTTTAATTGACACAGTCTGCAGATTCAGATAGTAATTTATATTCTGACGTTCAAATCGGATTAATTAGTGTGTAGTTAGATTGATTTTACAATATTATGATGCAGTACTGTTTCATTGGAACACAAGTCATTCATATGTTATGTAGTGAGAGAGCTATTGCAACATTGTAGGTTATTTATTGCCTCAATGTTGTAACAGTCCACAGACGATATTGATGTTACTATTATTTTCTTTTTGTTGAAGGAAAATAGGAGTGGGGATGCCGGGGGACAGAGAGTGATAATTGTGTATAATAACTTATTAATTCTGTTCTTTTTTTATGTTTTAGTTCTTTGTTGTTGATTCCCCTAACTGGCAGGATGTCATATATTGTTTTTGTATGTACGCAGAATCCCCGCTCCGTATAGAGCTGTCACTGTCTCCGTCAGCAGCAGCTCTATCGTGTCTATGGATTCGGCTGCACTATGCTTGACACCCCAATCAGTGAAAGTTTCCGCTTCTTAGCATTATATGCTAGAGAAGGTAGACGGGTCTGATACTGCCCGCTGCTATTGATATGGTCTCCCGTGTAATTGGAGATCGTGCGCTGTTACTGCGCTTGATGCATGCAGGCTCACTGTGTGTGAGCTGTTAGCACCGTGATCCAACAATTTAAGGACACTGTGTCATGCGCTGTTACTGTTCCCTGACCGCTGAATCGCAGTCCTAACAGTCCACTAACTTAAATGTACTTGCATGAATAACGCGCAGTAACAGTCCTTATATTGTGCTGCGGCTGCAAGGCGATCGCAATGGACTAGCATACTATTGCAGTTAAACTGCGTGTGTAATCACTATTGCATTCGCAGTTGCGATCTGTAATGTATCAGGCCCAATGATCCAAGTGGTTATGTATGGCCCGTCGCTGCAGAGCAGCAAAAATCAGTGGGAAATTGGTGGCGGCTATTTTCCCGGTGATTTGCGCATGCACAGTACTGCTGTCCCCGGGAAAACAGCAAGGTGCCATTTTCCCAGAGACCCAGTGCACCCTTGGCACCGCTAGGGAGAAGGGGGCCCGCACTGAGTCTGCACACGGGCCCCCTCCTCTCTTGAAACGCCCCTGTGACAGGATGTGACTTTTTCCTTCAGACGCCTCCTGCAGGCATAAGAACATTTGGATGCAGCTGCTGTGCAAAAGCTGACATCTCTGATTCAGGCCCTACGACCACCGTATAACACAGCAAGTAGCATTTATGATCCCTCTAGCATTTAGCTACAGATCTAGCTGTCCTCATCATTGCCGTGATGCACACACACAGTGTCACGCATTGTAGCATAGCGGAGCTCTCGCCGGGCTGCGACTAGTCGCGCCCGGCGTTCTCACCATTGAAGTCTGTCGTGCGCATGCATATGCAGGAGCACGCCATAGATGCGGACATGCGAGTCGCGCCATCCATGAGGAATCCATTATGCCAATTCCAAGATATTGTAAATCTGCATTTAGCACCTTGCTGTATGTAGCTCATGCTGGAAAATAACACATGCATCTCAGAATGCTGTGTGTCCTCCTTGTCCCAAAATATTACACCCCCCAGGGGACCACTGTGTTTCACCTGCTTTACAAACATAATTAAGTTAGAATTTTCTGAGTGCTACGAAAGTGTGTGTTTGCTACAGCAGCTGTGTGATATATTTATATGAGTAATCAGAAACAAATGAAACAAAAATATTCTGGCTGTAAGAAACAGGAAAATATATAGGTTTCACAAAGCATCTGCCATCTCTCCCATCTCCCCTGCTGCCTCTCACACATCTTTCATTTATGACTGCGCCTTGTCTCTCTCTGTGTGACACGCACACAAAGAACATTGTTTGCAGTTCTGAGACTCACCTACAGCACCCAACTGTTATGGACAGACCCTAAATTAAAGGAACACAATGTTGATTCTGCACACAGACAGAAATTCCCAGTACCTTTCCTGTATATGGAGCTGCTGGTTGGCGACCGTGCAGAGATGCTTTTATTTTTTAAATAACATTTTGTCCATGTTTCCGTATACACAGGATAAAAAGACAGATACACATGGAGATGTACTGTAGATAAATGTGCCTTCTGCTTATATTATTCATATGCTGCAATGTGATCCCCTGAAGAGTCGCTGGCCCGTAACATTAAATAGCACGTCTCACCTTATACTGTACCCATAATAACTGGGGCATTATTTGCAAATAGGAGATGAGACAGATTTAATAAGCATTATGGTAGTCTAGGACTGTAGCAAAACTAATGTACTACTATGCTTGCTGCCAGAGCCTTACCCTGTCATACTCCCTCCCTTATCATACTCATAGGCGCACACAGGGGGGGTTTCCGAGCACCTGGATCCCTCCCTGCCAGCTTCTCCATCGCCGTGCAGCTGAACTATTTTTTTTTTTCTGTAAAGAGAGTCTCCTGCCAAAGCTCAGGCAACGGTGCCTGCTGTTATACTGTGTTGGCTGTAGGGGGAGCTGCAGCGGCAGTGTGCAGCCCCTCCCAGGCAGTTCACATGGGGCAACAGCATTGTGACAGGCTGAGAGCTACCCCTGGATGACAGTGATGGATGGTACTGCCGGCAGTCTCTCCTTTAGCCGCACCGCAGGTGTGTGTATCACATGTGGGGGAGCTGGCAAGGGGGACAGGGAATGGGGTGCCAGCGGGGTGGGGGGTGATCTTTAATAAATGATGGCAGAGCTGTATTTATTTGGCTGCATTTGTGTTTTTAAGTGAGAGGTGTGTGTAAGTGTGTATAGTCATTGTCAGTGTGTGTCTGTGCCAGTGTGTGTCTCAGTGTGTGTGTCTATGTTTCCAATGGAGGACTCAGTGCCGCCTTTTAATTTCTTGGAGGGGCTGAAAAGCTCCACATGGGTTATTCCATATAACTGAACTACGGGAGGTCAGATGTATTTTCTTTCGTTAAGGCATTGACGAAAGATGTAATAAATGCATCTGACATTTTGCACAGTAATGGATTAACAAGCTTGGATTATTGAGTACCAGAGGAGTGCTGCCTGTATGTGTTTAGATTTTTTTTTTTGTTATTGGTTTTGTAACAAAGTATTAGGAAAATCCCCTTTCAAAATCCTGGGTTTGCCACTGATAATGCTCCAGAGGTTTGACACAAAAACGAGAGATGTGCGCCCACCCCCGTGTTTTGGTTTTGGATCTGTATCTCCTACAAGGTTTTGGATCTGGATTTGGTTTTGCAAAACCACCCTTGCATGTTTTGGTTTTGGTTTTGGATCTGTATTTTTTTTTAAAAAAATCATAAAAACAGCTGAAATCACATAATTTGGGCCTTTTTTTGTTCCTACAGTATTATTAACCGCAATAACATTTCCATTTCCACTCAATTTTGACCATCTCACACAATATTGTTCACCGGGATACAGTTAACTTACCACCAACCCGACACTGGAACTTCGACCTGGTACTAAAAATAGACGTCTAAATCCGGACGCCGATCTTTAGCCAGACTCCGAAATCCCAACAGCCGGCATACCGAACTAAGGTAAGTGGGGACTGATAGCTGTCAGCTGCGGGAGGCGGGGGGTTAGCTTTAGGCACCCCCGGGGGGACTTGGGGTTAGGCATCCCCCGGGGAGGGATAGGGTTATGCTAGGGGAAGGGTGGGTTAAGGTTAGGCACCACTGGGTCGAGGTTAAGGTCAGGCACCCCCCCATCCCAACGGGAGGGTTAGGTTTAGGGTGCTGGAAGGGGAGGTCATGGTTAGGCACCACTGGGGGGGGAGGTTAGGGTTAGGCACCACTTGAGGATGTTTAGAGGGGGAGAGGGGAGGGTTAAGGTACTTACCAGCCTTTGTCGGGATCTCCACTGTTCGGGCTTCCGGCGTCGGTATTACATCCACCGGAAACACATCCGGCAGCATTACATACCAATTCCTGTTCACCAACATAGGCCAAAGGCTGGCTGGCTAGCAACCAACAGAGCAGTGGCACAAGCACACGGCAGTTATTTCTGTTTACAAATGTTTTCCAAAATAGTAATGTATTAGCAATTACCAATCAAACCAACTCAAAAGTACATTCAATAGATAACAATCCAGCACAGAAATGTACTAAAATTGTATGTGGAATATCCTTGTTCAAAACAATAAGTCGTAGTTAACAAGCAACAAACAAACAAAAAATCCCTACACCATGTGTAAATAGCAACAGCAGACATGAATGCCCTCTTCACAAGTGCACATGCCCCCAACACATGCCTATTCTCACTGCCCAATCTGTTTTTTCCTCCTGGGGGCACTGGGCCACCGATGACTGTCACTCTGTGCCCATGTAAAGTGCCATTCTATCAGCCTTTTTGTTGAGCTTTTTCCCAAAATCTCCCTGACCATAAAATCAGTGCTCCTTACCTGCGAATTAGAAACAGTGCAGATCGCATACACTGCAGGTCAGATACAGTGTGGGTTGGATACAGTACAGGTTGGATACAATGCGGGCCGGATACAGTGCGGGATACAGTGTGGATTGGATACAGTGTTAGTCGGTTACAGTGCGGAATACAGTGCGGGTCGGATACAGTGTGGCACAGTGTGGATTGGAAACACTGCAGGTCGGATACAGTGCAGGGTACAGTGTGAGTCGGTTACAGTGCGGGTCGTATACAGTGCAGTTTATAGTGCTGGTCGGATACAGTGTGGGTTGACTACAGTGCGGGTCGGATACAGTGCGGGATACATAATGGGCAGCGCAGGTCGAATGTTGGATACAGTGTGGGTTGGATACAGTGTGAGTCGGTTACAGTGCGGGTCGGATACAGTGCGTGACAGTGTGGATTGGATTCAGTGCAGGTCAGATACAGTGTTGGATACAGTAAGGGTCTGACATAGTGCGGGATACAGTGTGGGTTGGATACAGTGCAGGCCAGATACAGTGTGGGTTGAATACAGTGCAGAGTACACTGTGAGTTGGTTACAATGCGAGTCGGATACAGTACAGTTTATAGTGCAGGTCCGATACAGTGTGGGTTGAATACAGTGCAAGTCGGAAACAGTGTGGGATTATTATTATTATTAATATTTCCTTATAGGGCGCCACAAGTGGTCCGCAGCGCCATACATACAGTAAAGGGTACACACAACATTACATTACAATACAGTAATCAACTTTCAAACAGAGCACAAGTAACAATTAGCAACACAATTCTCCATACAAAATACAGCTGGGAAGGTGAAGGCTGTCATAGAAGTGCTAGAGAAGAAGGCTGTGAGACAGTGGGGAGGAGGACCCTGCTCCTAGGAGCTTACAATCTAGGGGAGAGGGGATAAATCCTGGGTTGGATGCAGTGCAGGTCGGTTATAGTGTTGGATACAATGTGAGTTGGTTACAGTGTGGGATACAGTTCGGGTCGGATACAGTGCGGGAGAGTGTGGATTGGATTCAGTGCACGTCAGAAACAGTGGGGGATACAGTGCGGGTCTGATATCGTGTGGGATACAGTGTGGGTTGCATACAGTGCAGGCCAGATACAGTGTGTCATGAATACAGTGCAGGGTACAGTGTGAGCTTATAAGGACCACAGCCACCATAATTAAACAGCATAAGGATGTGTCTTTCAGAGACATCCTTTGCTTTTGTGCTGGAAGACCTCTGTGGAGCTCCCACAGGTGCCGGGCCCTAGGCACCTGCCTAAAGCTGCCTAATGGCAGCGCCAGCCTTGGTTGTGAGATACAGATAGGCGAGGTGTGCTGCTATTAGAGTGTATGGATACTCAAGTCCCTAAGTCCCTAAGGAGGGGATGGGTACAAGATCCCGATGCCTGAAGGTAAGTAGCCTAACCCCTAAGCCTCCCCCTAACCCTAAACCACCTTTCCCACAGCCGAACCCTTCCCTCCCACAGTCTAACCTTAACCCACCCACCCACAGCTTAACCCTAACTCTCCCCCTAGCAGGGGCGGGCTGGGCCGGGGGGCAGGGTGCCATGTGCTCCCCGGGCCGCAGCGCCATCTACTGTCCTGGGCCGCCTCCTCCGCAGTAATGGCCAAAGCTGTCCACCAATCTGAAGGAAGCAGCTGAAAGAGCATTGAGCAGCACAGAGGCCGCAGCAAGTTCAGGAAGACCAATATATAGTGACAGCGGCTGACGGCTGTGGACTTGTGGCTAAGAGGAGGACAGGTGAGGAGTGCCACTGGCCATGCGAAGGGTGAATGACTGAGGAGGAGCCAGTAGCCATGTAAGTAGCTGGGGCGGATGAGTGAGGAGCGAGTACAGGGTTGGTGAGGAGTCAGCGAATGTGGAGGAACGGGAGGGGGGGAGGTGTAACAGCTGTCACTGGGGGGGAAATAGAGGGGAGAGATTACAGCCTCCCCGTATAAAGTTGCTGCAGTACCCGGACTTAAAGAGACAGTCACTACTAGCTACTGCGTGCAAAGGCGCTAATTACAGTCAGTCTCAGATCTCTCCCTGTCTGCAAGAGTCGACCTCATGCTGAGAATAAGGGAGTCTACAAATTACTTGCCACTTTAGAAGTGTATTCAAACACTGTTGAATGCACTTATATAGTGGACAGTAGTTTGCCCCCTATCCCTTAGTCCCAGCATCGAGTAAGTCCTCACAGACAGGGTGAATGCAGCAGTCATTTGGCAGCCAAAAGGTTAAACCTGCGAGCTCCTACCAAGCAGAGACCATCTCCGTGGATGCAGTACTTGTCTGGGACTCTGCAGCTGAGACACAAGAACAGCCCCCTCGGAAACCAGTGCTGAGTATAAGCAGTCACATTACCTTGTCTTGTAACCCTGTTCCTGCTGCAATGCAGAGTGTGTGAAAAGGAACATGCCTATTATATGTGAATTGATCAGACTGGCAGATGTATTGTTAATTCCCCTGGTGTATATTTTGGGGTCCTTGGAAAGAGGTGTACTCCTGTGTCACTTACATCTAGGGGAGTGAGTGTAGATCTACTTTTATTCCTATCTGTATAAGATTTATAGGAGTTGTCAGGTTATATTTATATCTTCATTAACAATGATTTGTGTGTGATTATTCCTATCAGCCCTTAGGGCCTGTAAAGTTTTTGCCTTTATGCTGTGAGATTGTCAGTCATTTTGTCCCCATGTGTTTACTGTCCTCCCTCTCTGTCTCCCTGTGTATATACTGTCCTCCCACCCTGTCCCCATGTGTATACTGACCTCCCTGCCCCATGTGTATACTGTCCTCCCACCCTATCCCCATGTGTATGCTGTCCTCCCTCCCCCTATGTGTAAACTGTCCTCCCTCCCTGTCCCCATGTGTATACTGACCTCCCTCCCTGCCCCATGTGTATACTGTCCTCCCACCCTGCCCCCATGTGTATACTGTCCTCCCTCCCTGTCCCCATGTGTATACTGTCCTCCCACCCTGTCCCCATGTGTATACTGTCCTCCCTCCCTGTCCCCATGTGTATACTGTCCTCCCTCCCTGTCCCCATGTGTATACTGTCCTCCCTCCCTGTCCCCGTGTGTATACTGTCCTCCCACACTGTCCCCATGTGTATACTGACCTCCCTCCCTGTCCCCGTGTGTATATACTGTCCTCCCTCCCTGTCCCCATGTGTATACTGTCCTCCCTCCCTGTCCCCATGTGTGTATACTGTCCTCCCTCCCTGTCCCCATGTGTATACTGTCCTCCCTCCCTGTCCCCATGTGTATACTGTCCTCCCACCCTGTCCCCATGTGTATACTGACCTCCCTGCCCCATGTGTATACTGTCCTCCCACCCTATCCCCATGTGTATACTGTCCTCCCTCCCCCATGTGTAAACTGTCCTCCCTCCCTGTCCCCATGTGTATACTGACCTCCCTCCCTGCCCCCATGTGTATACTGTCCTCCCACCCTGCCCCCATGTGTATACTGTCCTCCCTCCCTGTCCCCATGTGTATACTGTCCTCCCTCCCTGTCCCCATGTGTATACTGTCCTCCCACCCTGTCCCCATGTGTATACTGTCCTCCCTCCCTGTCCCCATGTGTATACTGTCCTCCCTCCCTGTCCCCATGTGTATACTGTCCTCCCTCCCTGTCCCCATGTGTATACTGACCTCCCTCCCTGTCCCCATGTGTATACTGACCTCCCTCCCTGTCCCCATGTGTATACTGTCCTCCCACCCTGTCCCCATGTGTATACTGTCCTCCTTCCCTGTCCCCATGTGTATACTGTCCTCCCACCCTATCCCCATGTGTATACTGTCCTCCCTGTCCCCATGTGTACACCGTCCTCCCATAAGCTACAGCGGCTAACATCATCTTCAGATGGCGTAAGCTGCGGGGACCAATATCCAATCCGGATATTGGTAAATTTGGCAGCATCACTTCACCCATAGAAACCTATGGAGGATGCGGCTGCCAGCAGCAACGGAGGGATACTTGCTGCGGTCCCACCTTAATACATATGGGGGATACTTAGTATTTCAGGTAAACCCCCAGGGAATTATACCTCAAATACACTTTAATAAATGGGCCCCTTGGTAACAGCACGAAGTATGAGAGGTTTAAGGTTTACATAAATGTATGTTTTTATGTGTAATCCATAATATTCTTATTTGTATTTAGACATGGAGAGGGACTTTACTAGCTGTATGTATTGATCATCATTTTTATAATTTGCCCTAGTTTGCGTCCGGTGCCAGCGCTCACCTTTGTATGTATGTGAGAGGACAGTTCCTCCCTCCCGGTGATGCTGAGTTGGACAGCATTCAGGAGCTTGTACTCTTGCTTTGCATGTGCCTATGTGACGTGCCTGCTCCCTATCTGTATGTTTAGTTTGCTACTAATCTTCAGTGTGCATCAGCCTACACTTGTTGCAAAAGATGCGCATATTTACACTTGCAAACTCTGAAGCCCACAGTCCCGTCAACCTGCCCTCATTGAACTTTGACTATATGGGAGTGCCCTGTTATGGTGCATACACATGGTCAGACTTTGTCGGACGATATGAACGATAACAATATAGTTTATCGTTATATCATTCATATCGACCATTTTTTGGCCCCTTCCAACCCCCAAACAACGGACGATGCGCGGGCACGGATGGTCGATAACGACCATCTCCCGTGCATGCAGGCCAACCTGGTCGACACCGACCAGGTTGTTATAGGGATCCGCGATCAACGTTATAGTAGTTTGGGGGTTGGTGATGTGCTGGATGTTTAAAATCGAATGATCAGACAATATAGTTATCATTGTCTGATCTGACCGTGTGTATGCACAATTAGAGCCCTATTATACCTCTTCAGCCACAAGTGTAGATTCACTTGAAACACACACGGTTCTGCATCATTTGTATTCCTATACACTTGGTTTGGAGTATTAGCAGAGGGCCCACACTCACGTTGGACAAACCACGCATACAGGTTTTTGTCACGTTCTTTTTTCTGTGGTCATGTGCTGGTAGAAAAGCCAGGGCCACTGTCTTGCACTTGCCCCCCAGGCTAAAAGTAGCCAGCCAGCCCCTGCCCCCTAGTGCCTAAACCCTCCCCCTAACCTTAATACTTACCGTCAGGATGCAGGCGGTTGGAATTCTGGAGCTGGGATTCCAACCGCCGTTATTATGAGGGACAGCATCCCAACCGCCGAGATGGTGACTACATCCTCCTAAGGAGCTGTACTACAAAGTGGTCTTTAGGGTCTCTCAGTGCTACTTCAATTAGAATTTATTGGCTATACATAGTGTGCACAGTTTTAACTGGCATAAATAAATCTAGTGAAATACAGTAAATTCTGGATAATGTATTAGACACTTTCAATATAGTATGTTCATATTTAAATGCAATTTACCATAGGTCAAGTGCAATACAATATGTAATTTATTAATAGGCATATAAATAGTACCAACAAATGTAGACAAGATAAAAATAATAAAATAATCAGTAATAATAGCAATATAAATTTTAATGCAATCTTGCATATAATAAGATAATGGATATTTTTAAATGTATAAAGCAGGGTCAGCTCCAGAAGGAGCCGCACCCTGTGCAGCAAAGGACATGGACACCCCAAACCTCTCGCGCACCCAAAAAGGGGGTGTGGTCACATTACCATAGAACACGCCCCTTAATAGACCCAGTCCCCTAAATTACGCTATTTTGGGGAGTGACGTATAGCACGCCTCCCTTTTAATGTCAGGCTGGGAGCGAGCCCAGCACTACATCAGAAGCTGGGCTGCCCCCAGCTCTCTCCCTGCACTATTCTTCTCCGGGGCCGGCACAGGTGCGGCGATGCAGGTGCCCAGCCTCCCAACCACCCCTGGGACACTGCATCCCTACGGGTGGAACAGAGGGGCGGTGCCCGAAAAACTGGACTGTTCGTCTGAAATCGGGAATGGCTGGGAGTAGTGCGCTCTTTATGGGGTGACACCCCTCGTCGACCGCTCTCGTCGAACATGCCTCGAGTCGGCCCTGGTATAAATACTTCTAGTACCAGTACACTACACAGAAAGGTACTTATAACTTAAAACATCAAACATAAATATCCAGGGGGTAGGAAGGATCAAATTCCAATATAGTGGCACTGTTTAGGGTGTATCACTTATTCTTCCTGCATGGGTATAGTTGCCCAGACGATTGTGGTACTCTCTCTGTTAGACGTGTGATTGGTGACAGTGTTGCTGCTCCAATATCTGGTTGTTCATGTTCTTGAAGTTATGGTGGATTGTGCTCCTTGAATGCAGCTCCAAAAGATACAGAAACTCCAGGCATTGTCAGCTCATGGGGTTAAAGAGAGTTTGCTGGCAAATTGTTACACACTTGCAGGGGTCACAATAGCACTTATCTAGTGGGCTGCTTGTATGGCCTGTCAGATAAACCCCAGGGCAAGGTGTTCTGAGACACATCTCAACAGACTGTTCTCAGTGGCGGGTGACATTGACACTGGTCGCGAGCTGGGTGTAGCCATTTGAATTTGGAGCTGGGTGTGAGCCAATTACAGCTCAAGGACTGACAGCCAATAGAAAGCAGCTGCGGTGAGCCAATTGCGGCTTGCCGTGTCATGGCTTGCTCTGTCCGCAATGTCTGACGTCAGGCGCTGTCAGTTTTGTGGTGGAGGTTAGGAGATGCAGACATTGCGGGAAGAGCTCTGGTGGCCATGGAAGAGGCCAGAAGACACTGGGCTCGAGAGAGAGAAGAGCTCTGGTGGCGCCGCCACTGGCCAGGACGGGCCAGCGGCAGAAGAATGCATTTGAGGATCAGAAATTGAATACTACCTGCACTTACTCTTGGGGTGGTAGGATGAGCAGCGGGCGCTAGGAGTAATCCCCACTCCTAATTAGCATAAGTAAAAACAATAGTTGTGTCTGCGCTTGAAAGATGGTGAGGTGGTAATGAGATAAATGAATAGAGATAACTAAGTACAAATGGTGAGTATTTTATTTATTTATAAGTTGCAGAGTTATTATGGAGTCACAGTGCTCCTTGTCTGCTAAACACTTCTGATGCAGGGTGGGAAGGGGGGAAGGTATAGGGAAGGGGGATAATGATGGATGCCGGATGGAACACAGAGGTGTCTAGTGCCAAAATGGTTGGGACTAGTAATTGTTGTTAGAGGGGGTTGTGTGCGTATAGCACAACTATGTCCTGTGAAACACCACGATCTTCCACTGTCCTTGGTGGTACTCGACCCGCTGCCTGCTGCTTGAATGTGTGCTGCGTTACACACTCGCTGTGGTTACTTCCTGTTCGCTGGCCACGGGGACGTCTGACGGAGCCCACGTTTCCTTGTGGTCACGTGGTCCCGGCTGACTGATGACACGGCCGGTCGCTTGACTCACCAGCCGGTGGGGAGACTTAGGAAATGTAGTTCTATTATGCAGCTCCGGGTGCGCACATATGCAGGGCCCTGAAGAAGACTAACCAGCCGCTACGTGTTGGACAGAGACAGTCTTACACACACCATCATCTTTATTGATTTATTGCCAGCGAATCCACCAATTAACCCACTGAATTCGTCCGGTACACAGCATAATAGAGCCGGAAGCTCACTACTGGCATCACTCGTTAGTAGGGCCGCCCACAAATGGCAGGAGTTCCTTCAGGAATGCCTCCGTTTGACCAGCCACCCCCCCTCCCCGCCTGCAAAACGTGGCGAGCTGTCGATCAACATCGATAGCCATCCCGTTTGTAGCGATCCCCGGAGTGAGTGAATTTCTCACTCGCTCCTGGGCTCGCGCACGCGCATTGCCCCACCATCGACCCGCTTGCGAGCGCATAGCGCTTGCGAGCAGGTCAGAATCAGGACCACTGTTTTGTTAATTTATTTCACTGCAACATATACCTGTCACAAAAGAGGGACTTAGTCACTCTTACCTGTCCGGCGGTGCTTTGCCAAGGTGGGCCATTCTGATTACACTGTCAATCCATTCCCTGAGATTCATGGGCACAGCCATGTTGTTTCTGATCAGGTGAGCACCAGTAACCAGTATCTACCTGTCTTCTGCACTCACATGACCACCATATTCTATCCCTGACATGAGCGCCCTATTTAAGCCTGCACCAGACACTAGCACCTTATCGGAACAATGTGGTTCAATACTTTTCTGTGTGTGTAGTTCTTTACCTACCAGTGATCTCACTCACTAGTGAATAAGTACTTCTTCCGATACACTGCCTGAACCTTCGCTACTGGATTCCTGCAAACTACAGCTTTTGAGTCTTCTCCATCCATTCTGCAGTACTGCATTTTAAATTACTGTACTTTCAGTCTGAACCTACCAATCAGTGTTCAAGCACCGGTCCCAGACTGGCTCAGCTACTGTTTCTCTGTCCGGTCCCACTCCAGTCCAAGTCTGCGGTCCTACTCCGGCTGGCTGCTACTCTCACCAGTCCCATTCCAGTCCAACCCTGCGATTCCACTCCAGCTGGCTGTTGCTCTCTCCAGTTCCAGTCAGGTTCAAGCCTGTGGTCCCATTGAAGCTGACGTGCAATCCTCTTCAGCTATGTTCTGGTTCAAGTCTGTGGTTCCAACTCTGGCTGGTTACTATCTACTCCATACTAAGCTGCTATTACCTCCTGCTCAGCAACTGCTACCACAGGTACCAGCCCAGTTCAAGTCTCTGGATACAATCCGGTTTAACGTTTGCTACCTCTGGTCCCAATCCGGTTCAAGTAAAGTCCAAGCCAGTGACTTATTTTTATTTCCAGTTTACATTATAATCTTAAGTCAACTGGGCATCCTCAGTACCTTCCTAGTACTTCCAACTGCCAAGTCTACTGCCTACAGTGATCCTGACTGGTTCAAGTGGACTGTTATTTCACTGTACTTCAGATTACCTTTCTACACTGCAAATTACATTGCTTCCTTGCAGCATCGCAGCTCCTGACTTACTCTAAGCCCCTTTACTCAATATACCATATGTACTTTGAGCAATGGTGGTTTTTGCCCTCAGGGTCCTCTTTTAGAGTGTTAGGGTTCATGCTAAGTTTCTGCTCCAGCATTCACTCCAGTTGCTGGGGACTGGGTGCTGGAACTGGAATTCTCTTTGAGGGTCCAGGCAGCAGTAAGCCAGCCCTGGTTTGCAGCATCTGTTAGCTGATTCCAGGTGGGCTACTGATTACCTGTATTACTTTTTGCTCTTTTTCCTGAGCTCTCAAACACTGGTTCCAGATCCTTATCCCTGTATTCATTGTAAAGGGTTGAGTTCCACTCAATTGGTTCTAAGGACAGACAGGGAACCTTCCAGGTGTCACAGACCTCTCTGAAGGTAACAGGCATTTACTGGGTCTCACCTCATGTGTAGACCTCTGATTCAGCCACCACTATTCTGCTATGACCCATCAGCCTGGTCCACGGGACCTGACTCAGATCTCAAAACTCCATACATGACAATACCTCACTGTAGACATCATCATACTAGCATGTGTCTTTCTGGTATAAACAAAGAGTGCCAATCATTGTACAAATAATTACACTCTAATACAAAACACTGGGTACCACATACTTTTGCTCACCGCAACAAACTAGATTGAAATACTGTTACAACTTCCAATAGAGAACACAACCACCATCTACAATATTTAAAGGACAAATGAAAGTCTCCTGAGACTTCATGGAATATTCTCAGTTGTCACTTTTATCATTTGTGGTCAACACTCTTTGACCCCCTCTTTGGAGTCAAGGGTATTGTAAGAAGAAACAATAATCTTCTTACCTTGATTAGTCTCACAACTGTGGTGCTATATTTGGACCCTGTCTCTTTTAGGAGACCTACTTACACAATCTAATCTCTCCCTGAAACTTAGTTGGACCAATGGTTTCCGCAGTTCAGTAGTAATTCTTGAATACTGGATGAGCCTCCAATTAACAACAGTCGGTCAGATTTTAAAGACTATTAAATGTATTATATAAAACAATTATGCAGTGATCAGAAGTGTCACTATACTTAGTTACAATGAACACATGTTACAGGCAAACCAAAGCTGTTTTAACTGTAATTGAAAAATTGATAAAGTATTATTACTGTCTGTTAACATAAGGAATAATAATATCCTGCATCTCATTGGTTTAGCAGTATAATCTTTGGACTTCCCACACACCTGACAGAATGATACATTATGTTGTCAGCTTTAAATCTTGTAGTTGTCTTTGGCATTTTACGACATTTTATGTTTGTGTCAACTCCAATTCATTGATAAATATTTAACAAAAATGAATAGTCATTTACAATATTTAATGTCTGATTTTCTTACAGAAATTAGACTAAACATCATTAATATTTATATTTAATAGAGCGTTTTTTAGCCTAAACACATACTTCTTGTTGTTCATTTCAAATGAAGATAAGCACAAAGCCCAGGCTTGTTGTATTTGCAATTGAAAACACAATATTATTCATAGTTAAAGCTGTATGCCATAATAATTTGCTAATCAATATAATAACAATTGAATCTAAGTAAATGTTTGAGCATAACATGCAAGTTCAACATGGCAACTCTTATATGTATTATAACTAGGGGTGAGCGGGTTCGGATTTCTGAAATCCGAACCCCCCCGAGCCCCCCCGATCCGAGTCAGGCTCGACTTTTCCCGCCTGACTCGGATCTGAAATCGAGGCAAAACGTCATCATCCCGCCTTCCGAGTCTCGCGGGTTTTGGATCCTATATAAGGTACCCGCGTCGGCGCCATTTTCTCACTCGGCTGTGGACAGTGAAGAGGGAGGGTGGGAGTTAGGGCTGTGTAGTGTAGTGTAGTGTAGTGCTGCTGTTGTCCACTACTTCAAAGTCCATAGGGGCTGGCTGTGTTGTGCTGTGCTGCTGTTGTTAATAGGGGCTGTGTCCACTACTTCAAAGTCCATAGGGGCTGGCTGGACTGTGTTGTGCAGTCAGTTCTCCATAGGGGCTGTGTCCACTCCAAAGTCCTGTGCAGTGTCCCAGTCCTAAAGGAGTGCTGTAGTGTTGTCCAGGGGGTGCTCTGTCCATCAGGGGTGCTCCCCCCAAGTGCTAAAAAAATAATATATTTTCTGTGTTTGTGAATTGTGTGCGCAGTAGCCGCACGTGCATCAACAAAGTAGTGCCAAGCGTGCGCCTGTGTCATAAGTAAAGGGCCGGCTGGCTTGACCGTTAAAGGGTGCTGTAACCCCCGAAAGTACACTCCAGTCCAAACCAAAAAAAAATTATTTTCTGTGTTTGTGAATTGTGTGCGCAGTAGCCGCACGTGCATCAACAAAGTAGTGCCAAGCGTGCGCCTGTGTCATAAGTAAAGGGCCGGCTGGCTTGACCGTTAAGGGTGCTGTAACCCCCGAAAGTACACTCCAGTCCAAACCAAAAAAAAATTATTTTCTGTGTTTGTGAATTGTGTGCGCAGTAGCCGCACGTGCATCAACAAAGTAGTGCCAAGCGTGCGCCTGTGTCATAAGTAAAGGGCCGGCTGGCTTGACCGTTAAGGGTGCTGTAACCCCCGAAAGTACACTCCAGTCCAAACCAAAAAAAAAATTATTTTCTGTGTTTGTGAATTGTGTGCGCAGTAGCCGCACGTGCATCAACAAAGTAGTGCCAAGCGTGCACCTGTGTCATAAGTAAAGGGCCGGCTGGCTTGACCGTTAAGGGTGCTGTAACCCCCGAAAGTACACTCCAGTCCAAACCAAAAAAAAAATTATTTTCTGTGTTTGTGAATTGTGTGCGCAGTAGCCGCACGTGCATCAACAAAGTAGTGCCAAGCGTGCGCCTGTGTCATAAGTAAAGGGCCGGCTGGCTTGACCGTTAAAGGGTGCTGTAACCCCCAAAGTACACTCCAGTCCAAACCAAAAAAAAAATTATTTTCTGTGTTTGTGAATTGTGTGCGCAGTAGCCGCACGTGCATCAACAAAGTAGTGCCAAGCGTGCGCCTGTGTCATAAGTAAAGCGCCGGCTGGCTTGACCGTTAAAGGGTGCTGTAACCCCCAAAGTACACTCCAGTCCAAACCAAAAAAAAAATTATTTTCTGTGTTTGTGAATTGTGTGCGCAGTAGCCGCACGTGCATCAACAAAGTAGTGCCAAATGTGCGCCTGTGTCATAAGTAAAGGGCCGGCTGGCTTGACCGTTAAAGGGTGCTGTAACCCCCGAAAGTACACTCCAGTCCAAACCAAAAAAAAATTATTTTCTGTGTTTGTGAATTGTGTGCGCAGTAGCCGCACGTGCATCAACAAAGTAGTGCCAAGCGTGCACCTGTGTCATAAGTAAAGGGCCGGCTGGCTTGACCGTTAAGGGTGCTGTAACCCCCGAAAGTACACTCCAGTCCAAACCAAAACAAAAATTATTTTCTGTGTTTGTGAATTGTGTGCGCAGTAGCCGCACGTGCATCAACAAAGTAGTGCCAAGAGTGCGCCTGTGTCATAAGTAAAGGGCCGGCTGGCTTGACCGTTAAAGGGTGCTGTAACCCACAAAGTACACTCCAGTCCAAACCAAAAAAAAAATTATTTTCTGTGTTTAGCCGCACGTATATATCAAATCGATATAACATAAATGGAGGACCAAACTTTCTCCGATAAAAATAAAATAGAGAAAGATCAAGAACCACTTCCTCCTAGTGCTGAAGCTGCTGCCACTAGTCATGACATAGACGATAACATGCCATCAACGTCGTCTGCCAAGGCCGATGCCCAATGTCATAGTAGAGGGCACATACAATCCCAAATGGCAAAGTTCAGGAAAATGACCTTGAAAAAGACATTTAAATCAGCTGAAGAGAAACGTAAACTTGCCAATATGCCATTTACGACACGGAGTGGCAAGGAACGGCTAAGGTCGATCCCTAGTATGTTCATGACTAGTGGTTCAGCTTCACATGACGATGGAAGCCCTCCTCCCACTAAAAAAATCAAAAGAGTTAAGCTGGCAAAAGCACAGCGAATAACTGTGCTTTCTAAGAAGATATCACAAATCCCCAAGGAGAGTCCAAGTGTGGTGGTGGTTGCGATGCCTGACCTTCCCAGCACTGGACGGGAAGAGGTGGCTCTTTCCACCATTTGCACGCCCCCTGCAAGTGCTGAAAGGAGCACCCACAGTCCACTTGCTGATATGCAAATTGAAGATGTCACTGTTGAAGTACAACAGGATGAGGATACTGGTGTAGCTGGCGCTGAGGAGGAAGTTGGTGAGGAGGATTCTGATGGTGATGTGGTTTGTTTAAATCAGGCTCCGGGGGAGACAGTTGTTGTCCGTGGGATGAAAAAGCCCATCACGGTCATGCCTGGGCAGAAGACCAAACATTCCACCTCTTTGGTCTGGCAATATTTCTATCCAAATCCGGACAACAACTGTCTTGCCATATGTACCATATGTAAAGGTGAAATAAGTAGGGGTAGGGACGTCAACCACCTAGGAACATCCTCCCTTATACGGCACCTGCAGCGCGTTCATAAAAAGTTACTGTCAAGTTCAGAAACTTTGGCTAAGACCGTAAGCAGTCCAGGGACACCTAAATCCCGTTGTCCTGTTGTATCCAAGCGCCTGCAAACCACACCGTCAACTCCCTCCTCGTCAATTTCCTCCTTAGTCAGGATCGGAAGTAGTCCTGCAGGCCATGTCACTGGCATGACTGACTCTCCTATCCGGGATTCCTCTGGAGGATCCTGCATTGCTACGCCTACTGCTGCCGCTGCTGCTGTTGCTGCTGCTGGGAGTCGTTCATCATCCCAGAGAGGAAGTAGGAACACCACTACTTTTACTAAACAATTGACCCTCCAACAGTCCTTAGCGAGGAGGATGAAGTACGACCGCAGTCATCCTGAAGCAAAACGTATAACTGAGGCCTTGACTGCTATGTTGGTGTTAGACGTGCGTCCGGTATCCGCCATTAGTGCAGTGGGATTTAGACAATTGATGGAGGTAGTGTGTCCCCGGTTCCAAATCCCGTCTAGATTCCACTTCACTAGGCAGGCGATACCGAGACTGTACAGAAACGTCAGAAAAAGTGTCCTCAGTGTCCTGAAAAATGCCGTTGTACACAATGTCCACTTAACCACGGACATGTGGACAAGTGGAACAGGGCAGACTAAGGACTATATGACTGTGACAGCCCACTGGGTAGATGTATCACCTTACGCAGCAACAGCAGCAGCGTCACTAGTAGCAGCATCTCAGAAACGCCAGCTCGTTACAAGGCAGGCTACGCTGTGTATCACCGGTTTCAGTAAGAGGCACACCGCCGACAACCTCTTAGAGAAACTGAGGGAAATCATCGCCCAGTGGCTTACCCCACTTAGACTCTCCTGGGGATTTGTGATATCTGACAACGCCACCAATATTGTGCGGGCATTACATCTGGGCAAATTCCAGCACGTCCCATGTTTTGCTCACACAATAAACTTGGTGGTGCAGAATTTTCTGAAAAGCGACAGGGGCGTGCAGGAGACGCTTTGGGTGGCCCGAAAAATTTCTGGCCACTTTCGCCATTCAGCGACTGCGTGCCGAAGACTGGAGCGCCAGCAAACACTCTTGAACCTGCCCCGCCATCACCTGAAGCAAGAGGTTGTGATGCGGTGGAACTCAACCCTCTATATGCTTCAGAGGATGGAGGAGCAGCAAAAGGCCATACAAGCCTATACATCCACCTATGACATAGGCAAAGGAGGGGGTATGCACCTGACTCAAGCGCAGTGGAGAATGATTTCCGTGTTGTGCAAGGTTCTCCAGCCCTTCGAACTTGCCACACGTGAAGTCAGTTCAGACACAGCCAGCTTGAGTCAGGTCATTCCCCTCATCAGGCTTTTGCAGAAGCAGCTGGAGAAAGTGAAGGAGGAGCTAAGACGGAGCGATTCCGCTCGGCATGTGGGACTTGTGGATGAAGCCCTTCATTCGCTTTGCCAGGATTCCAGGGTGGTCAATCTGTTGAAATCAGACCACTACATTTTGGCCACCGTGCTTGATCCTAGGTTTAAAGCCTATGTGGTGTCTCTCTTTCCGGCCGACACAAGCCTGCAGAGGTGCAAAGACCTGCTGGTGAACACACTGTCAGCTGAAGCGGAACGTGACACGTCAACGGCTCCTTCTTCATTTTCTCCCGCAACTGGGGCTGCCAGGAAAAAACTTAGGTATCCTAAGCAACCCGCTGGCGGTGATGCAGGGCAGGCAGGACCAAGTTTGGACATCTGGTCCGGACTGAAGGACCTGGCAACAATTTCTGACATGTCTACTGTCACTGCATATGATACTGTCACCATTGACAGAATGGTGGAGGATTACATCGGTGACAGCATCCAAGTAGGCATGTCAGACAGTCCATACCTGTACTGGCAGGAAAAAGAGGCAATTTGGAGGCCCCTGTACAAGCTGGCTCTATTTTACCTGAGTTGCCCCCCCTCCAGTGTGTACTCCGAAAGAGTGTTTAGTGCAGCCGGGAACCTTGTCAGCGAAAGGCGTAGGAGGTTGCTTCCACAGAATGTGGAGAAGATGATGTTCATCAAAATGAATTATCAGCTCTTCCAGGGAGACCAGCCTCCAGAAGGTACAGAGGGACCTGTGGTGGTGGATTCAAGTGGGGACGAGTTAATACTTTGTGAGGATGAGGATGTACACACTGAAGAGGGTGAGGAATCGGTGGATGAGGAGGATGAGGATGACATCTTGCCTCCGTAGAGCCAGTTTGTGCAGGGACACATTAATTGCCAGCTTGTTTTGTGGGGGCCCAAACGAACCAATCATTTCAGCCACAGTTGTGTGGCAGACCCTGGCGCTGAAATGATTGATTTGTTAAAGTGTGCATGTCCTGTTTATACAACATAAGGGTGGGTGGGAGGGCCCAAGGACAATTCCATCTTGCACTTCTTTTTTTTCTTTGCATTATGTACAGTTTGGGGCCTAGTTTTTCTAACTGCCATCCTGTCTGCCACTGCAGTGTCACTCCTAGATGGGTCACGTGTTTGTGCCGCCCACTCGTGTCGCTTAGCATAGTCATCCAGCTACCTCGGTGCAACCTTTTGGACATGAAAACACTATTGTGAGGTGTGAGGTGTTCAGAATAGACTGGAAATTAGTGGAAATTAAGGTTATTGAGGTTAATAATAGCATAGGAGCAGAGAAACCAACAAATTCTGTGATTTTAGCTGTTTTTATGCTTTTTAAAAAAAAAATACAGATCCAAAACACAAAACCCAGAACCCAAAACACGGAAGGGTGGTTTTGGCAAAACCAATCCAGATCCAAAACACGAAGAAAGATCCAGATCCAAAACCAAAACACAAAACACGAAAAGTGGCCGGTGCACACCCCTAATTATAACTAGGGGTGAGCGGGTTCGGATTTCTGAAATCCGAACCCCCCCGAGCCCCCCGATCCGAGTCCGATCCGAATCAGGCTCGACTTTTCCCGCCTGACTCGGATCTGAAATCGAGGCAAAACGTCATCATCCCGCCTTCCGAGTCTCGCGGGTTTTGGATCCTATATAAGGTACCCACGTCGGCGCCATTTTCTCACTCGGCTGTGGACAGTGAAGAGGGAGGGTGGGAGTTAGGGCTGTGTAGTGTAGTGTAGTGTAGTGCTGCTGTTGTCCACTACTTCAAAGTCCATAGGGGCTGGCTGTGTTGTGCTGTGCTGCTGTTGTTAATAGGGGCTGTGTCCACTACTTCAAAGTCCATAGGGGCTGGCTGGACTGTGTTGTGCAGTCAGTTCTCCATAGGGGCTGTGTCCACTCCAAAGTCCTGTGCAGTGTCCCAGTCCTAAAGGGGTGCTGTAGTGTTGTCCAGGGGGTGCTCTGTCCATCAGGGGTGCTCCCCCCAAGTGCTAAAAAAATAATATATTTTCTGTGTTTGTGAATTGTGTGCGCAGTAGCCGCACGTGCATCAACAAAGTAGTGCCAAGCGTGCGCCTGTGTCATAAGTAAAGGGCCGGCTGGCTTAACCGTTAAGGGTGCTGTAACCCCGAAAGTACACTCCAGTCCAAACCAAAAAAAAAATTATTTTCTGTGTTTGTGAATTGTGTGCGCAGTAGCCGCACGTGCATCAACAAAGTAGTGCCAAGCGTGCGCCTGTGTCATAAGTAAAGGGCCGGCTGGCTTGACCGTTAAGGGTGCTGTAACCCCCGAAAGTACACTCCAGTCCAAACCAAAACAAAAATTATTTTCTGTGTTTGTGAATTGTGTGCGCAGTAGCTGCACGTGCATCAACAAAGTAGTGCCAAGCGTGCGCCTGTGTCATAAGTAAAGGGCCGGCTGGCTTGACCGTTAAGGGTGCTGTAACCCCCGAAAGTACACTCCAGTCCAAACCAAAAAAAAAATTATTTTCTGTGTTTGTGAATTGTGTGCGCAGTAGCCGCATGTGCATCAACAAAGTAGTGCCAAGCGTGCGCCTGTGTCATAAGTAAAGGGCCGGCTGGCTTGACCGTTAAAGTGTGCTGTAACCCCCAAAGTGCACTCCAGTCCAAACCGAAAAAAAAATTATTTTCTGTGTTTGTGAATTGTGTGCGCAGTAGCCGCACGTGCATCAACAAAGTAGTGCCAAGCGTGCGCCTGTGTCATAAGTAAAGGGCCGGCTGGCTTGACCGTTAAAGGGTGCTGTAACCCCCAAAGTACACTCCAGTCCAAACCAAAAAAAAAATTATTTTCTGTGTTTGTGAATTGTGTGCGCAGTAGCCGCACGTGCATCAACAAAGTAGTGCCAAGCGTGCGCCTGTGTCATAAGTAAAGGGCCGGCTGGCTTGACCGTTAAAGGGTGCTGTAACCCCTGAAAGTACACTCCAGTCCAAACCAAAAAAAAAATTATTTTCTGTGTTTGTGAATTGTGTGCGCAGTAGCCGCACGTGCATCAACAAAGTAGTGCCAAGCGTGCGCCTGTGTCATAAGTAAAGGGCCGGCTGGCTTGACCGTTAAAGGGTGCTGTAACCCCCAAAGTACACTCCAGTCCAAACCAAAAAAAAAATTATTTTCTGTGTTTGTGAATTGTGTGCGCAGTAGCCGCACGTGCATCAACAAAGTAGTGCCAAGTGTGCGCCTGTGTCATAAGTAAAGGGCCGGCTGGCTTGACCGTTAAAGGGTTCTGTAACCCCCAAAGTACACTCCAAACCAAAAAAATATATATTTTCTGTGTTTGTGACTTGTGTGCACTGTGGCTGCACGTGCATCAACAAAGGAGCAGCGCCAAGCGTGCGCCTGTGTCCCATAAGTAAAGAGCCGGCTGGCTAATTTCTTAAAGGGTGGTGTAACCCACAAAGTGCACTACTCTCCAGCAAAAATAAAAAAATATTTTCTGTGTTTGTGTGCGCTTTAGCCGCACGTATATATATCAATATAACATAAATGGAGGACCAAACTTTCTCCGATAAAAATAAAATAGGGAAAGATCAAGAACCACTTCCTCCTAGTGCTGTTGCTGCTGCTGGGAGTTGTTCATCATCCCAGAGAGGAAGTAGGAACATCACTACTTTTACTAAACAATTGACCCTCCAACAGTCCCTAGCGATGAGGATGAAGTACGACAGCAGTCATCCTGAATCAAAACGTATAACTGAGGCCTTGACTGCTATGTTGGTGTTAGACGTGCGTCCGGTATCCGACATTAGTGCAGTGGGATTTAGACAATTGATGGAGGTAGTGTGTCCTCGGTTCCAAATCCCATCTAGATTCCACCTGCATCCTCAAAGCAGCAGCGACAAGCGTGCGTCTGTCTGTTAAAGGGTGGTGACACCCTCAAAGTGTGCTACACAAACAATTAAAATATTGTTCTTTTTTTTTCTGTCTTTGTGAATTGTGTGGGCTGTAGCCGCACCTGCATCCTTAAAGCAGCAGCGACAAGCGTGCGTCTGTCTGTTAAAGGGTGGTGACACCCTCAAAGTGTGCTACACAAACAATTAAAATATTGTTCTTTTTTCTGTCTTTGTCATTGTGTGGGCTGTAACCGCACCTGTATCCTTAAAGCAGCAGCGACAAGCGTGCGTCTGTCTGTTAAAGGGTGGTGACACCCTCAAAGTGTGCTACACAAACAATAAAAATATTCTTCTTCTTTTTTCTGTCTATGTGAATTGTGTGGGCTGTAGCCGCACCTGCATCCTTAAAGCAGCAGCGACAAGCGTGCGTCTGTCTGTTAAAGGGTGGTGACACCCTCAAAGTGTTCTACACAAACAATTAAAATATTGTTCTTTTTTTTTCGGTCTTTGTGAAATGTGTGGGCTGTAGCCGCACCTGCATCCTTAAAGCAGCAGCGACAAGCGTGCGTCTGTCTGTTAAAGGGTGGTGTAACTCTCAAAGTGCTCCAAAAAATAAAAAACTATTTTTTTAATGTGTTTGTGACTTGTGTGCGATGTAGCCGCACTTGCATCCTCAAAGCAGCAGCGACAAGCGTGCGTCTGTCTGTTAAAGGGTGGTGACACCCTCAAAGTGTGCTACACAAACAATAAAAATATTCTTCTTTTTTCTGTCTTTGTGAATTGTGTGGGCTGTAGCCGCACCTGCATCCTTAAAGCAGCAGCAACAAGCGTGCGTCTGTCTGTTAAAGGGTGGTGACACCCTCAAAGTGTGCTACATAAACAATTAAAATATTGTTCTTTTTTTTTCGGTCTTTGTGAAATGTGTGGGCTGTAGCCGCACCTGCATCCTTAAAGCAGCAGCGACAAGCGTGCGTCTGTCTGTTAAAGGGTGGTGACACCCTCAAAGTGTGCTACACAAACAATAAAAATATTCTTCTTCTTTTTTCTGTCTTTGTGAATTGTGTGGGCTGTAGCCGCACTTGCATCCTCAAAGCAGCAGCGACAAGCGTGCGTCTGTCTGTTAAAGGGTGGTGTAACCCTCAAAGTGCGCTCCACAAACAATAAAAATATTCTTTTTTTTTTTCTGTCTTTGTGAATTGTGTGGGCTGTAGCCGCACTTGAATCCTCAAAGCAGCAGCGACAAGCGTGCGTCTGTCTGTTAAAGGATTACATCGGCGACAGCATCCAAGTAGGCATGTCAGACAGTCCGTACCTGTACTGGCAGGAAAAAGAAGCAATTTGGAGGTCCCTGTACAAACTGGCTCTATTTTACCTGAGTTGCCCCCCCTCCAGTGTGTACTCCGAAAGAGTGTTTAGTGCAGCCGGGAACCTTGTCAGCGAAAGGCGTAGGAGGTTGCTTCCACAAAATGTGGAGAAGATGATGTTCATAAAATGAATTATCAACTCTTCCAGGGAGACCAGCCTCCAGAACGTACAGAGGGACCTGTGGTTCCAGCAGGGACGAATTAATACTCTGTGAGGATGAGGATGTACACACTGAAGAGGGTGAGGAATCGGTGGATGAGGAAGATGAGGATGACATCTTGCCTCCGTAGAGCCAGTTTGTGCAGGGACAGATAAATTGCCAGCTTGTTTTGTGGGGGCCCAAACGAACCAATCATTTCAGCCACAGTTGTGTGGCAGACCCTGGCGCTGAAATGATTGGTTTGTTAAAGTGTGCATGTCCTGTTTATACAACATAAGGGTGGGTGGGAGGGCCCAAGGACAATTCCATCTTGCACCTCTTTTTTTTCTTTGCATTATGTACAGTTTGGGGCCTAGTTTTTCAAAGCCATCCTGTCTGCCACTGCAGTTTCACGCCTAGATGGGTCACGTGTTTGTGCCGCCCACTCGTGTCGCTTAGCATAGTCATCCAGCTACCTCGGTGCAACCTTTTGGACATAAAAACACTATTGTGAGGTGTGAGGTATTCAGAATAGACTGGAAATGAGTGGAAATTAAGGTTATTGAGGTTAATAATAGCATAGGAGCAGAAAAACCTACAAATTCTGTGATTTTAGCTGTTTTTATGCTTTTTTTCAAAAAAATACAGATCCAAAACACAAAACCCAGAACCCAAAACACGGAAGGGTGGTTTTGGCAAAACCAATCCAGATCCAAAACACGAAGAAAGATCCAGATCCAAAACCAAAACACAAAACACGAAAAGTGGCCGGTGCACACCCCTAATTATAACAATAGCAGTATATATGATATCTTTATTAAAATGAGGTTAAAATATATGTAGCAAATCAGTATTATCAACTTTAACCTTATACACCCACAGTTCACATTTATGCAACACTGTGGTGCCCCAGTTCACATTAGGCCACACTGAATACAGTTTTTGTGGTTAGTAGTTTGCAGACTGTCCATTCTCTTACCGTTTCGTTCGGCACTAATGCCGATGTGACTTGGATGCTGGGGAGGTGGGTTTCAGAGGCCGACCCCTTAAGATTCTGGGCCTTGTAGAAATGATTCTCCCTCTTCACACAGCAATTCCATCCCTATCCTGGATCCCTCTCTCAGGGGGGCCCTGAGCATAGATTACAGATCTTACCTTGTTTTAGAATTTTTGATTAGCATTTAATAGAATGGTATTTTTAAATTTCCCATCTGTACTGTAATGAGATTACTATTGTGCTGTATTGACACTCGGAATAGACAGTGCTTA
Organism: Taudactylus pleione; assembly: GCA_031769625.1. Taxonomy (NCBI): domain Eukaryota; kingdom Metazoa; phylum Chordata; class Amphibia; order Anura; family Myobatrachidae; genus Taudactylus; species Taudactylus pleione. The sequence goes on from JAUIMM010000670.1 coordinate 5,676,253, forward strand.
TCTGATGAATGCATTAGATGCATACTGAAAATTGCTTTGGTTGTACACCTCTCCATCTAAATGGCCCAGAGCGTGACTAGTCTCTGCTCCTCCAAATAAGAAAGGCACTCAGTTTGCCTGGAGTTACAAATACCTAAATAGTGCTAAGGTGTAAACATCACATTACACATTAAAGCCCTACCACTCTAGAATAACCCCATAAATTAAATAAAATAGCGTATCTCAAAAATATTTTTGCTAGAGCAACAAAAGAAAGAAAAAATTCCTTTTTGGGGCACTCTTATTGAACTAGTGTAATATGATATAAATTTAAAACTTAACTTTTAATTAGCCTACTGATTAAAATAAATAGATGCAAAAAAACACAAAAATACAATAATAATAGACAATAATGGCGAAAATATAAAGTATTGATAATAATTATCCGGTCCTATTCGCAAATAGATAGTATATATGAGGATTGCTATATATTCAAATAACATGGGATCATGTATAAATAAATAATATGCAAAAGAGTAATAAGAATAATATGATACATATACTTGAGGTGATGATCTATAGGATTATGGTATATGGGATATCAATATCTAGTCCTCACAGTGAATTAGCCAAATCGCAATTTGAATAAAATATAACGGGAATCCTTTTTATTGCACATTGCCCGTAAAGTAACAAATGCTGTTTGTGCAAAGTATATTTATATTGCACTGCTCTATTGGAGATAAAGATAATTATTGCAGTTTCCATGAATTGCACAAATCCCCTATAACTGAAGTTCAGTAATACATCAATTGCACTGGATAATCTTATATTGCACAATTCCCTGTAAACAACAGAAAGGTCAATGAAGCTATATATTAGCAGCACTTAATCAGCAATTTCCATATTGCCTGTGAAGAAGTAAATATTCAGTAAACATAATGTATTGCACTGATCCCTTACTCATAAATTAGAAAAACATATGCGTATATTAATGTACATTTGTATGAGACAATTATATTCCATATAGCACTAATTCATATAGGTAAAGAATAATCAACATATAATCAAGAGATATTGCACGTTACCCGTAAGGCAACGGAAAACATCATATATAGAACGTATAATATCAATTAATAAGCAAAGTTAATATTTTCTTATTTGTTGCTTCAAAAATAGCACATATTCATATTTGCGATAAGAGTCACATTAATTGAGTCATAGTAAGGAACCCTTTGGTGAAATAATATTTGGTATTCACCAATAGGAAATAGTAATAATATTACCTTGTGATTAAATATGGAATGGTTCAGTGACACGTGAAATGATTCAATCAATTATACCATATAACACATCACAAAAATAGACTCCTAATCCTTAATATAAAAGCAGGTATATAGAGTCACATTATTTTTATATACAAGTCAAACAGAATAGTACATAAGTAAGACACATGGAGTGTTCGCCACTTCTGCTGTTACCTGTTATTCCGATTCCTAGGCATTGAACCGATAATGAGAGAGTGGGGAAGCTTCTGTCTATAGAAATATAGTGGTGGTTTGTTAAAGGTCTTTTTTAGAAATGGGAGTTAGATAATCTCTGGTGCCAAAAGGTACTGCAGGGGTTAAATTCACCCAGACCAGTCAACACCACCACCTAAAAAGAAAGAAAGTAGATAGTTGTGTAACCTATATATAACTCCTGCTTGTGTCCAAATTCTGCCGATAATAATGTCCCACGTCAGCTGTGCTGAAACAGAAATCTCATCCCAGTATATTGATGGTTGAACACTGCCCCTCTTTGTAAGCCTATGTAACACAGTATAACAATATATGGCTGGGAGTCAGTGCTAAGCACGGGAGGCGGCTTACAGACCGTATACAACTGGAAGCCAGAGCAGCATCCCCGCAGTTCCTATGTAGCGCTGTTGGTTCAGCGTGCGGCCAGACATCAGCGCTGGGTGAGAGATCAGCTTACACTCGATGTGTGGCTGGAAGCATGTTCATCGGTCAGCTGACCGGGCCGACGGTGGGAGAGGTGTAATGAGGTTGTTAACACGTGTTTTGCCGATGGGCTTGTTCACTTTATATTTTCGCCATTATTGTCTATTATTATGGTATATTTCTGTTTTTTTTCCTCTACTTATTTTAATCAGTAGGCTAATTAAAAGTTAAGTTTTAAATTTATATCATATTACACTAGTTCAATAAGAGTGCCCCAAAAAGGAATTTTTTCTTTCTTTTTTTGCTCTAGCAAAAATATTTTTGAGATACGCTATTTCATTGATTCCTGGGAGCACCACCAACATAGTGCTACGAATACGGAATTATACCAAGAATCATTTACTGTTGGTTGTATTACATTATTTTTATCTTTATTCTTGTGCGGGATCTACTTTCCCATTTCCCCTTTCCCATATGATCATATAAATTAAATTAAATGTCTACATTTTTTTCCCTAACATACTTTAGCCCCATTTACGGCTTAAATTAACCATAAAAGTAATGGGGCATTGCTCTTTATTACATATGGCACATTTGTGTGTTTGCAGCTTTATTTTGCATTAATGAAAGGAGCAAATGTAATAGAGAACAAATGGGGCGACTTTGTAGTCATTGCAAATAGCAGCAGATTGATTTGGTGGGTTCTAATGCAAATTGTCGGTGATGTGCAATGATCAGCGGAGGGTCTGTAAAAAAATTTGAGCCAAAACCCACCAAAAAATGGCTCTAGCTGGGGATATTAATTACAAAGTATATAATGGGCCAAAATTATTTTATATTAATAAGGCCAATAGCAATTAATGATGGAAGCATCAACTATATTGCTCACTTGTGGAAATCCAAGTAACAGCATGGATGGACCTCCATCATTAATTAATTAATATGGCTCCAATTAACATAAAAATATCCTGGCCAATCTTTACAAGTGGAGATAAATGAAGTATTTTTTCCCCTGCAGAGAACAGCCTTAAACAAGTGTTTTCCAAACCCTGGGTGGTAATTTATCTCCATCCACTTACTCTCTCTCCAAGGCTTAGTACATAGGCCCTTAGGGGGTATATTTACTACAGTTTTTAGAAATGGAGATGTTGCCCATAGCAACCAATCAAATTCTACTTCACATTTAGCTAGAACCTTCTAGAAGATAATAACTACAATCTGATTGGTTGCTATGGGCAACATCTTCACTTCTAAAAACTCTCACTTTAGTAAATATACCCCTTAAATTGAATAATCTTGCTCTAACAAGTACAGAAAGAGTTTTTTCAACCACTTGGCCCAACTAATCTCACAATTGTTTGGCAAAGCCAATATCAACTGTAACACTTCCTCATAGTTGTAACAAAATCCTACAAATTTTATGTGCTTTTACCCCAGATTTAGGAACAGTAGTAAAAGGTTTTGCATTGAGTTTTTTTTGTTTTTGTTTTTTAAATACTGTATTCATCTCACCATCTGTGTCCCAGCTCTACTCATAGATTATACATTTGTTATTTTAAGAATAAATACATTTGGCAATGTCTCTGTCACAAAACAATTTACAGAAAAGAGGTTAGAAACTGATATGCCCTATCTCACAGATCCCAACAGATAACTAGAAATGTAGAAGGGAAGCCTTTCCTCCCAAACTGCCCTAAATGAATGCATGTTGCTGAAACTACACTTATGCTCCATTGACTTAATCCAGCTGTGTCAGACTCTGAGACTTGGGCAGCTGCTGCTCTGTTTGCCCATATTTATTCCTTTCTAAGCTACTGTATACAATCTCTCCATCTGAAAATGAGACAAAGCATCAGCCAGTGACGTGTGGTGAGGTATATGGCTGGGGAGGCGCTGGCTAGTATCAGAGCCAGATTTACACATACATATATGAACCCGAGGGTACATGTGGGCATTATTAGGTGCAGCAGTATATAGTGATGGAAATCTGGTGAGTTTTGATCAGGGATGTGCGGAAAAGGTCGATAGGGGAGGCAGTGCCTCACCTGCCATATACTTTTTACTCTGGAGTTTTGACTATAAAAATATTTAGAATAATACAAAGAAGATATTTATAATATCTTCTTTAAATTTTTCTTATAATTTTTATAGTAAAAACTGTGGAGTATACCTAAGTATGACAGGAGAGGCTCTGCCTCACCTGACCGCACATCACTGGCATCAGCTAATAAATGCAAACAACATTACGGTTATTAGAGTGCATTAGAAAATAACTGACTCCCATTTCTTGAGTTTCATACTTGCAGTAAGTGCAAATGCTACAAAAAAATGGTCCAAAACACCCACTAAACCCGTTCTCCAGTCATATGTACTTATTATATTGCTCCTTTTCTGTATTGTTAATTACATTTTTATTCCCATCTTATCTGTCTGATGATTTCAGAGATGATTGAGTAGTGCACAGACTTTGTGCACCATTTAGGTCCCTGATCCCTGTGGTTTCCTGGCCTCATTGCATTACTGTAATGTGTTATATGTGAAAACACTATAGTAAAACCTAGCTAATAGCATACTGTATACTGTAGAATGATAAAGTATAGCAGAGAGAGTACAGTATTACATCCAAACATTCATCTGCCCCATTGTTTCCATGCTGGCTGGGAGCAAGACCATGAGCTGAAGCCAGTTGTGGTCATTCATTGCAGGAATCACCTACCGGGTGAGTGGTATTGGAAAAAAAAAATAGTAATAAAAAAATAGTAATAATTAGCATTATAAAGGGTTATTATACCTGGGTGAGACACATAATTATTTTGCATGGCAAACCCTTTTATTCGTTTAAATATCAGACCACTTTTCTGACTCCTTGCCCAAAGTGCCATAGCTATCTAATCTATAAACTAGGGGGGGGACCTTTTTTCTGCCGAGGGCCATTTTGATATATATAACATTATTCGCAGGCCTGGGGCAGGCTATGCCTCTTCCATGTCACATGTGACATGTGGCCCCGCCCCATGTCACATGGGGCGGGGCCACAATCGCCGGTGATTACAGCAATTAAGGGCAGCAATGTGACCGTCTGAAGTGTCCTAAGGACTCTCCAGGTAGTACTGTTGGATAGATTCTGGCTGCAGGGCGCCATTCTAGGCACCCTGCTAGCCAGATAAGGTTAGCAGAAAAAAGCTACGAAGGCCAGATCAAATGATTCTGCGGGCCTTATACGGCCCCAGGGCCTAAGGTTCCTCATCCCTGCTATAAACAGATTAAAATGATTAATATCTATCAGTAATTCTCACTGACATAAATGACTACTATATGACTCCAAGAATATAAATAATATACTTTAAGATCCACCTTGACATCTGCAGATACTGTTACCGGATAGGCCAACGGGGATTACAAATAAGTGTATTAAGCTTTCAGCCATTGGTTTAATCTGACTTGCAAATAGTAACATACCAACAGTTCTCGGGACAGACATTATATTTAGTACACTAAGGATGTGCTGCCTGAAGGAAAAGGGGGGTGACCAACCATGTTCAAAATGGCCGTGATTTCATTGGTGCAGGGGCATTGCCTGATATGATCCAAGTCTCCAGTTGGGAATGCTGGCAGGTATGCTAATGGCAACCGAGCTCTGTCAGGGCCTGATACTGAAGGGCAGGGCCACATCCAGTAGAATATATGAAGTCTTGCTTTTAATGCTGCAGAAGCAACCCAGTATTTCAGGCCCCATGCCCTATTCCCAGAGGTTGTCATTGAACAGCCCAATATTTTACAGTAGTTTAAGCAAGCAAGTAGAAAAGGGAACAGAAATGAGCAAATTTAAATACATTTTTTGTTTAAATTAAACAATTCATTCTAAGGGGTCTATTTACTAAGCCTTAAGCCGCATACACACTAGACGATCCTTATGAACGATATGGACGATAACAATATCGTTCAACGATATAGCATTCATATCATCCTGTGCATATGCAGTGAACGACCAACAATGCGCACTCCCGCGGGTTATTAACAGGGCCGCCATCAGGGGGGGACTGCCGGGAATGGAGTCCCAGGCCCGGAGAGAGAGGGGGCCCGGGTGGCAGCCTTGCAGGGTGTGGCTTTGCTCTGGGCAGTGTGAGCACTCTGAAAAGACATGGGTGTGGAAATCCTGCGCCGGCAGCATTTATAATATGGCGACGACCGTGAGCCAATAGGAGCACTCTAAACGGCAGCCAATCAGGAGGGGCCTCGCAACTTGTTTTACTGCCCGGCTCCAAGGCAGTCACATGTATCCCGCTCTGCTGTAGGCAGGCATGACCACCTGCTCTGAGAGGGAGGCACAGAAGAAACATAAGGAGCAGCATGAAGCTATCCTGGCTCTCCCACATGACATGTACTGCGCTGACTGCAAGGCTACGGGTAAGAGCGCTGCTTGTCACTACTACTGTAACCCACATCTTCTTGCTGTAATGTAACTTATGCTGCTGCGATGTGTAGTGTTCGGGCTCTCTGGTGCAGCTGCTTTGGCAGTTCTGTGTATGCACCCTGGTCTGGCTGCATCCTGTCATCTTCACACATTTGGTTATTTGGCTTCTCCTGATGTCCCTGGCCTGTATAGTCACATGCTGCAGTGCTGGGGCTGGTTACCTGGAGGTTGGCAGTAGGTGATCTCTTGGTATCAGCACCACCCCACCCCCTCTCAAGAAGGGTTTTCTTTTATCTGGTAAACATTCTTAATGCTGCCTATTGTGCCCATACCACCATTAATATCCAGCCATATGCCCCCCATTAATGTCCATCCTTCTCAGCCTGTACCCCCCAGGTCCAGCCTTCCATGCCCGGTGCCACCCATTAATGTCCAGCCTTCTCAGCCCTGTGCACCCCCCATTAAGGTCCAGCCTTCCCAATCCTGTTTTTTCCCAGTCCAGCCTTCCCAGCCCTGTACCTCCCCAGGTCCAGCCTTCCCAGCCCTGTACCTCCCCAGGTCCAGCCTTCCCAGCCCTGTACCTCCCCAGGTCCAGCCTTCCCAGCCCTGTGCCCCCTATTAATGTTCAGCCCTGTGCCCCCCCTCATTAAGGTCTAGCCTTCCCAGCCCTGTACCTCCCCAGGTCCAGCCTTCCCAGCCCTGTGCCCCCTATTAATGTTCAGCCCTGTGGCCCCCCCATTAAGGTCTAGCCTTCCCAGCCCTGTGCTCCCCCATTGAGGTCCAGCCTTCCCTGCCCTTTGCCACCCCCCACCACCATGTTTAGTCATCCCTGTGCCCCCAATAGGTCTAGTCTTCCCCTCCCTGCCCTGTGCTGCCAAGGTCCAGCACTCCCTGCCCTGCATCCCCACTTGGTCCTCCCTGTGACCCTCCAGTTGCAGCCCTTCTATCCAGACATCACTGGTCTCCCATATATTGCCCCCACCTCCCACCTTTCCTCTTGCCCTGTCCCTGATCCACCACCCCCATTTATCTTCCACTTCTCTCTTCTTTATCTTCTAACATTCTCCGCCTCCTATGCTGAAGGTGATGGAGAACTGCTGTCCGACATTCAGAAACGACGTGGAGAAATTCACTGGTTTCCGCACCAATTGATGCTCCACCTCTGGTGTTGTTCCATTCACATTATCCACAGCTCCACACCACCCCCACCCCCATCCTCCCAAGGACCGGGCCCCACAATTTCTAATGGCAGCCCTGGTTATTAATGATGTCTTTTGTCATCCGTACATGCAGGCAAATCTGATGAAATCGTCAAGAATTGCCTTTTCAGAGATGTGGAAGGCTGACTTCCGAGGACTTCAGTGTAAAAAATAGGCATGTGACGTGTACTGCCTATTAATTATGCACGCCTCTAAAACGGCGCTGAAACACTCAGGCACGCCTGCGTTCGCACCTCCACGCCCCTGCTATTAGTGTCCTGCCCCTGTTACCACCCACAAACGGCCTCTCTTTAAAGGTGGTAAAATAAATATTTTTATAACTACAAATTTGAGGAGCTTATGAAGAAAAACATGCTCAGATAGAAGACAGCTGTCTGACTCAAATTTCAAGAAGTACTGCTCTCATCAAAGGGCACAAACAGCACATGCTCTCAGCTCTATGATGTTATAGCCGTCATAGCAATATTCATGCTGTTATTTAATCACAAGCATGTATGTGGAAAGAATATATAGAGATCACCTCAGTTATTTATACAACCACCTAGGTGGATATCCCCCAAAAACAAGGTGTGCTTACGCATCAAGGGGCATGCACAAAAGTGCATTACTGTTGGATTAGTATTATTCTTGCTCTGCGCTCCACAGTATCAAAAGCACATGCATAAGAAAGTATATTGATTAAAATATTTATGGTGCCGTATATTTTATAATATTGTAGGTGTAAAAATGAGCTCTAAATAGCATGGTATAATTTAGAGTCAGACCACTCTCAGCCAATCAGTGGACGCTACCATATCAAATGCCTACTGATTGGCTGAGAGCGGTCTGACTCTTGATCCTTGGGTTGCCCACTTTCCAGGATTTTCAGCCCTGGGATGACCAGTTTGGGGCTAGATAATGCTTTGGTAGGGGGACCTCACGCTGTGTGTCCCCTGTTATAGCATTACCACCCCGGCTGGTTCAGCCTGGTGCTGGTTATAGGAAAATGGGGTAACCAAACGCTGGGGTTTCTGCCTATATTCCTGTACCAGCACAGGCTGAAGGGCCCAAGGCTGGTTGTGGATTTGAGGGTGACCCAACACCACTTAAAAAAAAAACGTAACTATTTAATTTACTTTAAACCCTAAGAAACCTGCACAGATCATATTGATCCGTGCAATGGTTCTCATAAACTGGCCTGCCTCTATTGTTTGGGTGGTTTGTCTGTCGATCTTGTGATTTTTGTTCGATTTTAAAATGGACTGTTAGTAAAGCTACGGTTTCTATAATCCTCTATTTATTGTTGGTCCAATATACTAAACTGTTCTAAATTCAGATTTTTGGTCAGTTTTGCAGTCAGTGATTCTCCTATTTGCAAACTAGATGGCAAATCGCACAAAAATGCTAAATCAACCTGTAGTAAATTTACCCCTTGGCGAGTCTTGATACATCTCCCCTCTGATCATATACATCATTGTTTCTTCATAAAGAGTTGAATACTGTACTTTTTATTTTAGTATCCACCTCAGAGTATTTGCCTTTATAATTAAAAATACTACTGGAGGTAAATTTGTTTATCGTCACAGCATAGATGGTGATAATAAATTGCAGCCCTAAAAGCAGCCTTATACCTTACGATAAATCTTGAACACAAAAGCGAATCAAAGACCAAATTCACATTTAACAACCAGTAGAAAGGGATGGACCGGGCTTTGTCCGCTGCTTTTTTGTCAATTATATACATCCCGCTCAGTGTCTTTACTACCAAACCATTATGGGGAGACATAAATCATTCTATGATGGCTTCTGTGTCCTGATCCTTTCTGCCTTTATTCTAATCCTTCAGAGTGTGCTTTCCCCTCGCTTCACGCTGCTTCATTCAACACAATGGCCCTAAATCACCCAAAGAAATGAATGAAGGCGAAAAGCTGAAGGAATAATTGGGAAGCGCGAGTAAAATGGCAGGCAGATAATAACTTATCCAGAGCTGACAGTGTGGAGCGTAAGGAAGCTGCAGATATACCAGCAAGTAACAAAATACATGTCACAAAGTCATATTTCAAAGCCCGCGCTGATATTTATAGGATAGGCAAAGAATGCCTTTCTCCTTCATTTAACCTGAGCCTTTGCCAAAGTACACTCAACAAAGTCTGTCAGAGATATACGAGGTAGTCTCACTATTTCATAGGCTTTGTGGCTTCACCTAAAACACTTTCCTCCTCAGACAGTGTGGGGTAATACTCGTAGAATAAGGAAATCCAATACCTACAGCAAATAGAAATCTAACTCTTCAATCACCATATTTGATGCAAAGCTCTGCCTCCCATATCTACTGTGTATATATATATATATATATATATATATATATATAATACTAACCTGATTTGAATTAGGTCATCAAGCTTGCGTGACTGTACAAACAAGCGTGACCTAACTTGCACGGCACGTGCTGCGTCTATCACTGTGCGCGCCGTGCACATTAAGATAACCCGGGGAGAGCACCAGGAATGAAGAATGGTAACTTGGTAAGTATTGGTGATAGGATGGGAGGTAGGGATGGCCATCAATGTGGTTACCATCGATGGTGATATAGCAATGGATGACCTGTTCTTTGAGTGAGTGGCCCGTGGACCAATCAGAATCTGGGACGGGACTTCGAGGTTGTCGGGGGCGGAACTATGCTCCGTGACCCGGCACCTTGCAAAAAAAAAATAACATTTGGTTATGCTGTTCCATCGATGCACGGAAACATCTGGTACTCCCCCATCGATGGTAAAAGAATTCGACATCGACCATAAATCATCGATGATTATGAATAATCAATGGCCATCCCTAATGGGAAGTGGCGGGGAGTGGGATGGGAGAAGGACGGAGAGCAGAAGGAAGAGGGATGAGAGCAGGATGGAGAGGACGGCGAGCGGGCTAGTAAGGGGCGGCCAGGGAGCGGGCGAGACGGGGGTGGCTGAGGCAGACGCAGCAGATGCCAAGTCTATATCTACCAGTAACCCATAAGTGTCAATAACAAGCCAGACATACTGTAAAACATTTTTTACTTTGATTGACCCCTTCATTAACAATTCATGGCAGACCTGTCACATGAGTACACATTAAACCAGATCAGTAAAGTAGCAGTGGGGTCCCTCCACCAGTAGGTTATCTACATTTAGGATGAGCACCTCTAATCCAGAGCTATCCATCTTCAGGAATGTTAAAAATAAGATTGAGTACAGTCAAACGAGCATAGACAATATTGTATGAAATGGTGTTAAAACCAAGACTAGTCACTAGTCTCAGGAGAGACCCTGGGCCTGATTCAGAGCCGGACACTCTGACCAGAGCGCTCGCTCTGAATCAGGGCCCTCCTACCTAACATTGGAGCGGCCTCTTGTTCCCATGGGAACGCCTCCGTCTGGCAGCCACGCCCCCGGCACGCCCACCAAAGGGGGCGTGCTGTAAATCACCATCGACAGCACGCCCCCTTTGGTGCGAGACCCATAACGACGGCTACCCCGTCGTTATTTGGGTCTCGCGCATGCGCATGACGGCGCTCCCTCCGTCGTGCGCATGTGCACTAGGGCACCATCAACCCGCTTGCGAGCGCTCGCGAGTGGGTCAGAATCAGGCCCCGTGTCTAGAAGTGTAACAAATGCTGGTTAAATGCTTACTATCAAACATTGGTTTGAAAAAAAAAAAAAGGTTTTTTTTTATCTGCAAAAACATAATTATAGAGACAGCAATTGCTTTCTAAACGTGTGAACTTTCATAACAAATGTAGATATGTAGACTATTTGCAGTGTCCAATTAAAATGGAAATCAGGCTCTAAAATATATATTATTATTATTTGTCACCACAAAAAGAGAGAGAGTACATTAATAACACTACACCAGCAAAAACAATTCCTATCATCAAGTAACATGCCACATTTATTACTAAATGCAATCATACATGCAGCCCCCTCTCTGTCCTTGCATCTCCTTCATCAGCCTCCCCTGTAATTGTCCTCTTGTGTGTACAATTGCATTTTCTTTTTCTTTTTTTAGCTTATTTGTATGTCTGGCCGGCCGGTGCTGGGAGTCTTGTTGTTGCCCTGCAAATAAATGATAATGATTCATCTCTCAGCATTGGAAAATACATTGCTTTAATGAACAATGGAAAATCTATAGGGGTTGATGCAGAGTTGAAAGACAGGCCCTCATTCAGAGCCGCTCGCTATTTGCGGTCGTTCGTTCTAAAACAAGGGGTGGCTATTCAAATGAACCGTTCGCTAATTGCGGTCTGTTCACGCCTCTAAGTCTGAACGAGCGAGCAAAACTTGTGGTTGTAATTTTGAAAAATACGCCCCCTTGCCACTCGCAACATACGTCATGTCCGCTATTTATTAGATTAATCGAGTACATCAAACAGCGTATGAACTGCTCGCTATTCTTGTGGCTGGTTTTTTCAACCGCTATTTTGCAAGCAGTTCTGAGTAAAAAAAAACCAAGTGACGTGGTCAATGACGCTGCTGTATTAATTATGCACGCCCTTAAAACGCCCGTTTTGACCTTTAAGCACGCCTGCGTTCGAATTCCACACCCCAGTTTTCAAGCACCTTCCCCTGTTACCACCCACATACGCCTCCTTCTGTCACTCAAAATAGCAGGCATTCGCTATATAGCGGAACAAACGATTTTTGGCCGCACTGACTGGTTCGCGCATGCGTATTAAAATCCGTACGCATGCGCAGATGTGCGAACATCGGTCAGAACGAACGAGCGGCCGCTTATGAGCGGCTCTAAATCAGGGCCACAGTCAGTTTGCAGAGCAAATCTGGTGCGTTTTTGCACTTCGCATACTCTGGAATTAACTATACACAACTGGCACATCTCCACCTGCAACTGAGTATGTGTAACTGCATAGGCAAAATAATAGAATGGAAATAGTAAAATAATACAATTTTACTAGTGCTGCTCAGTATCACAAATTAAATAATTAGCAGTAACTTTTTGGACATATGTCAGTCAGTCATAAATACACGTATGTACCAACTAGGAGATCTGGAAAACATGCACTGTTAGGGGTGACTGCTATAGACAATTAATAGGGTTAATTATTAATACCGTATCATAATGCACTATCCAGTGCATAACGACACCAATATGTACATATATGTCCAGGGCAGTGCTAGGTTCACCTGCTGCTCCCCCAGACGCCGGGGGTAAATTTACTAAAGTGAGAGTTTTTAGAAGTGAGTTTTAAAAGTGATGTTGCCCATAGCAACCAATCAGATTCTAGTTATTATCTTCTAGAAGGTACTAGTTAAATGTTAAGTAGAAGCTGACTGGTTGCTATGGGCAACATCACTTTTAAAACTCACTTCTAAAAACTCTCACTTTAGTAAATTTACCCCCTGGACTTGCTCCAATGTTCTGGAATGGTGCAAACATTCAGCTCAGGCAGGATGGCCCTACTGCCGCATATAATGGCTTACTGTGATCTCTGGTCCTGTATACGCTGGAATTATGACCCACAATACTCTTTGTATGACACATATTACAACTGGATAAGTGTTAATTATGCCCTCTTCATGGACTGGCCACACTCACTCTAAAATAAAGCATTTGGAATCCCCCCCTCTAGAATCCTGCTTATGCCAATGTACTGGGTTGTATAGGGCTGTTTATTCTCACATAGACTAAGGGCCTGATTCTGCTGAGAACGCAGATTGGCCTTCTCATGCAGATTCGTGATTATTAGGATTCTGCGCATGTACAAGTGCAAAACAAGTCCTGTGAAAGCACACGCAGACCCCCTATGCCTCTGCCTGATTGATAGGCAGAGACGTTTGCGTGGCGGTGCAGTGGCGGCCTGCGTTACCGGAAACAGGGGAGCGTCACCCCCATTTTCCTGGAGGGATGAGGCCAGGGTCTGCATCCAAGGACGCAGACTACCTGGCCTCACAAGCTGATGGTGCCGCACAACAACCAATGGTCGCGTTGGTGATCCCAGGCTGCGACTTTGGTCTCAGAGCTGGGATCGCAGATGCTGACAGGAGGCGTCCCTTCTGCTGTATTTGAGTTTTAGCAGGACGGAATTGCACAGCCTCTTGTGTGCCTCTCGTGTGCCTCTCGTGTGCGGCTCTGCAATTCCGTCCACTGCTAAATCAGGCCAGTTATGTCAAGTTCAGAGAGGGAGTTTCAATGGAATTGCAGGCTATGCAGAATTGTGTGCGTGTGTAAATAACTTACAGATAAAACCCAATATCCATAGATCAGGCGCAAAGTAACAATTAGTTATTTAATTGATTGATTAATTTAGTGTGATCTACAAAGCAGCTCCCAATCAGTGTCCTGGAGACATTAAATAGCATTAAACATATAAACAGACATAAGGGAGCGCTGAGCACTTAATGAAAATACATTTACATTTATGCAACATACACTACACAATTTAGAAAAACATTAAAACAAATTAATATGGTATAGCAAGAAATGTCCACTCCAATTTGTACTGTTTGCAGACTGATCCTTTGCACGTACTATAGGGCAGGTGGAAGTGAGCTCTGATTATTATGATGTCTATGAGACAAAGCGTACAAATAGGTGTGGTCATACAACTCTGCATTCAGGGAAATACAAGCATTTAGGGCCTGATTCAGTGGTGGACGCTGCTGCAGGAGTCGCAGCTGCGATAATATGCAAATGTTATTATCAGCCTTTCCCTACTGTTGTAGCCTGCGTCTAAATGAGCAGACCCTGAAACGCCCAATTTCAGCATCTCTACACTCTGTAACACCGCCGGCTATTCCTGACATTGGTGCACCTTCACGTGCACTGTTGACACTTGAACCAAGCCTATGGCAGGTGCAGGGTATCTATCTGAACATGGCCTCTATGGCTTGTGGCTCTGCGTCTGAGAACGCAGCCGCTTTACTGACACTCCCACAACACGCCCATGAGCTGAACGTTTTTTTGCATTCATTTCAGACCACCTCTCAGTCCCCGCCCAGGAACGCCCATCACTTTGCTGCCCCATATCTGATACTGTCTGTCCTGATCGCAACACCATCTTTGTACAAATACTCTGTGTAACGCATGCACCGCAGGGGGGGTATTCAGGACTTTTCATACATGCACAGTTACAAATTATCGCTCGACTATGCAAACATCGGCATTGCATTCGAATCACACCCACCTCTGAATAAGGCCCTTAGCTCATACTCACCTACTCTCCCGAGTTTGACCGGGAGCCTCCCCCCTTGAGTCCCCCCGCACATCTGCGGACTCCCTCCGCATCTCCATACAAGCCCCCCAAAGCGGGAGGGGCCAATGACGCAATTCGTACTGAATCGCGTCATTGTGGCCCCGCCCCCTGCTTCACAATGCCGTTAATCTCTCCATTTTAAAGAGTGGATGGGGCTACAATGACGCAACAGTGTGGTCATGCCCTTGCTCCGCCCCCACTGCCACATCATATCCCTTACCACGCCCCCTTGTGCACCACAACGCCCCCCACCGAAGAAGCCTGGCTTCCCCCTCCCGGAATGCTGGCCCTGGATGTCGGCAAGCATGCCTTAGCCCCATGCATGCAGTGTAGAATCAATTACAGCTGACTTGCATTTAACCCTCCATCAGACCCATATAGTTTTCATGTTACAAAAAGAGCAAAGCTGAATGCCACCCTTCACATTGGGTATGGCTTTCTGCTGCAGGGTGACGTGTTTGCCTAGATAATGGGCAGGTTCCTGCTGCTTCACAGATTCCGTTTATATTTTTCTGCTCTGCAAGATTTCTCTGTAGAGCAATGAGGAGTCAGTCAATTCCTTTTTGTCAGCAATATTTACAGTGTATGCCTTCTGACAGGGAGACACGACAATCCTGTACAACACAGAGAGTTACACGATGGATACATCCAGCTGCATGCCTACTGGGCAGAAGACAAATGCTAAGATGGTGTTTTATTAAGAGACATATTTTATGTGCATTACGGTACATTAGTAACCTATCAGTAACTGTGTGTTGCTTTTTTCCATGTAAAATCAGCAAACAGTATTTTACCATTGCCACAAACGCTGCTTAATTTCCACAGTGTCGACAAATGTAATTCCTTAAACACGTACCTGCACAGCCCTATTTTATAGCTCCCCGCCCGCCGCCCGTGTCCGGCATCTTTGCTAGTCTGTGAAGTCAAATATTAACAATTTGCAACAACTTCAAAGGACAAGGACCACGTCAATAGCAGACTCTAAATTGCTCCATCGCATTTCCAAGAGACGCCCTCAAACTTTCAAGACAGGTAATTAAGAGATATGATGATCACCTGCAGTATCCTCGCTGAGGGGCTGGGAGTTTTATCACTGCGGACTCTACAGCTGATGTGCTAAGAAAGCCTATAAAGTGATGCTGTGGTTTAGGGCTCAGAGAGATGATGATCTCAGTTCAGTGGAAAGTGTGAATGAAAACCTGCTGAAATATTTAACGGAGAGAGAAAGAAAAAAAGAAAAGAGTTTAAAATACATGATGGAGGGACTGAAGGAAAAACGGGAGTAGTGAAGAGTCATTGTACACTTTAGTCTGTAGGTACACAGGGCCTGATTCAGACCCGGTAGCAAACGCTGAGCGCTCACAACCGGGCCGATGGTGGCCCCTGAGCGCATGCGCACCATGGCTGAGCGCTCGCAAGCGGGTCGATGTTGGGCCAGTGCGCATGCGCACGAGGGAGCCGTCGCTATGGGTCTCGCTACAAAGGTGCGTGCTGTCGATGTTGAGTGACAGCATGCCCCCTTTGGTGGGCGGGCCGGGGGGTGGCTGCCCAGACGGAGGCGTTCCCATGTGAACGCCTCCGTTTGGGGCCAGCCCTACTGACATCACGAGTGATGTCAGTGGGAGAGATTTCAGCTCTGTTTGAGCCGAAAGCTCTCTGGGGCTTGCGGCAACGAGACCCTACCACAAGGGTCTCGTCGCAAGCCCGATGGTCACGATGGTCTTGACCATCACGACCATCTTCCTGGCAGCTCGCTATAGCTGTGGGTGGTCACCAATAGCTATGCGAGTGGCCAAGAGGCCGTTCTAAAAAAAAAAAAGACCGGCCCTGATTCAGAGCGAGCGCTCTGTCAGAGCGTCCGGCTCTGAATCAGGGCCAGAATTTGCAAATTTCTACTCCAAATCCTAATTATCACATATTTTTAGTAGAGATGTGCGCCGACCCCCGTGTTTTGGTTTTGGATCTGGATCTCCCCTGGTTTTGGATCTGAATATGGTTTTGGATTTTTTTCCTTGGTGTTTTGTTTTTAGATTTTCGTTTTGGATCTGTATTTTTTCCAAAAAATTATATAAACTGCTAAAACCACATAATTTGGGACTGTTTTTGTTCCTACAGTGTTATTATCCTTAAAAACAATCATTTTTAGGCATTTCTAGGCATTTTTAATAGGGGTCGACTTTTCCCGCCTGACTCGGATCTGAAATCGAGGCAAAACGTCATCATCCCGCCTTCCGGGTCTCGCGGGTTTTGGATTCTATATAAGGTACCCGAGTCGGCGCCATTTTCTCACTCGGCTGTGGACAGTGAAGAGGGAGGGTGGGAGTTAGGGCTGGCTGTGTAGTGTAGTGTAGTGCAGTGTAGTGTTGTGCTGCTGTTGTCCATAGGGGCTGTGTGCTGTAACCCCAAAGTACACTCCAAACAAAAAATATATATATTTTCTGTGTTTGTGAATTGTGTGCACTGTGGCTGCACGTGCATCAACAAAGGAGCAGCGCCAAGCGTGCGCCTGTGTCCCATAAGTAAAGGGCCAGCTGGCTTGTCCGTTAAAGGGTGCTGTAACCCCCAAAGTACACTCCAAACAAAATAAAAAAATGTTTTCTGTGTTTGTGAGTTGTGTGCACTGTGGCTGCACGTGCATCAACAAAGGAGCAGCGCCAAGCGTGCGCCTGTGTTCCATAAGTAAAGGGCCGGCTGGCTTGTCCATTAAAGGGTGCTGTAACCCCCAAAGTACACTCCAAACAAAAAAAATATATATTTTCTGTGTTTGTGAATTGTGTGCACTGTGGCTGCACGTGCATCAACAAAGGAGCAGCGCCAAGCGTGCGCCTATGTCCCATAGGTAAGGTGCCAGCTGGCTTGACCGCTAAAGGGTGCTGTAACCCCCAAAGGGCACTCCAAACAAAATAAAAAAATATATTTTTTTGTGTTTGTCAATTGTGTGCGCAGTAGCTGCACGTGCATCAACAAAGTAGTGCCAAGCGTGCGCCTGTGTCATAGGTAAAGGGCCGGCTTGCTTGACCATTAAAGGGTGCTGTAACCCCCAAAGGGCACTCCAAACAAAATAAAAAAATATTTTTTGTGTTTGTGAATTGTGTGCAATGTGGCTGCACGTGCATCAACAAAGGAGCAGCGCCAAGCGTGCGCCTGTGTCCCATAAGTAAAGGGCCGGCTGGCTTGACCGTTAAAGGGTGCTGTAACCCCCAAAGGGCACTCCAAACAAAATAAAAAAATATTTTCTGTGTTTGTGAATTGTGTGCACTGTGGCTGCACGTGCATCAACAAAGGAGCAGCGCCAAGCATGCGTCTGTCTGTTAAAGGGTGGTGTAACCCCCAAAGCGCGCTCCACAAAGAATAAAAAATTCTTCTTTTTTTTTCTGTCTTTGTGAATTGTGTGGGCTGTAGCTGCACGTGCATCAACAAAGGAGCAGCGCCAAGCGTGCGCCTGTGTCCCATAAGTAAAGGGCCGGCTGGCTCATTTCTTAAAGGGTGGTGTAACCCACAAAGTGCACTAGTCTCCAACAAAAATAAAAAATTATTTTCTATGTTTGTGTGCGCCTTAGCCGCACGTATATATCAATATATAATATAAATGGAGGACCAAACTTTCTCCAATAAAAATAAAATAGGGAAAGATCAAGAACCACTTCCTTCTAGTGCTGAAGCTGCTGCCACTAGTCATGACATAGACGATAACATGCCATCAACGTCGTCTGACAAGGCCGATCCCCAATGTCATAGTAGAGGGCACATACAATCCCAAATGACAAAGTTCAGGAAAATGACCTTGAAAAAAACATTTAAATCATCTGAAGAGAAACGTAAACTTGCCAATATGCCATTTACGACATGGAGTGGCAAGGAACGGCTAAGGTCTTTCCCTATGTTCATGACTAGTGGTTCAGCTTCACATGACAATGGAAGCCCTCCTCCCGCTAAAAAAATCAAACAAGTTAAGCTGGCAAAAGCACAGCGAAGAACTGTGCGTTCTAAGAAGATATCACAAATCCCCAAGGAGAGTCCAAGTGTGGTGGCGGTTGCGATGCCTGACCTTCCCAGCACTGGACGGGAAGAGGTGGCTCTTTCCACCATTTGCACGCCCCCTGCAAGTGCTGAAAGGAGCACCCACAGTCCACTTGCTGATATGCAAATTGAAGATGTCACTGTTGAAGTACAACAGGATGAGGATACTGGTGTAGCTGGCGCTGAGGAGAAAGTTGGCGAGGAGGATTCTGATGGTGATGTGGTTTGTTTAAATCAGGCTCCGGGAGAGACAGTTGTTGTCCGTGGGATGAAAAAGCCCATCACGGTCATGCCTGGGCAGAAGACCAAACATTCCACCTCTTTGGTCTGGCAATATTTCTATCCAAATCCGGACAACAACTGTCTTGCCATATGTACCATATGTAAAGGTGAAATAAGTAGGGGTAGGGACGTTAACCACCTAGGAACATCCTCCCTTATACGGCACCTGCAGCGCATTCATAAAAAGTTACTGTCAAGTTCAGAAACTTTGGCTAAGCAGTCCAGGGACACCTAAATCCCGTTGTCCTGTTGTATCCCAGCGCCTGCAAACCACACCGTCAACTCCCTCCTCGTCAATTTCCTCCTTAGTCAGGATTGGAAGTAGTCCTGCAGGCCATGTCACTGGCATGACTGACTCTCCTATCCGGGATTCCTCCGGAGGATCCTGCATTGCTACGCCTCCTGCTGCCGCTGCTGCTGTTGCTGCTGCTGGGAGTCGTTCAACATCCCAGAGAGGAAGTAGGAACACCACTACTTTTACTAAACAATTGACCCTCCAACAGTCCTTAGCGAGGAGGATGAAGTACGACAGCAGTCATCCTGAAGCAAAACGTATAACTGAGGCCTTGACTGCTATATTGGTGTTAGACGTGCGTCCGGTATCCGCCATTAGTGCAGTGGGATTTAGACAATTGATGGAGGTAGTGTGTCCCCGGTTCCAAATCCCGTCTAGATTCCACTTCACTAGGCAGGCGATACCGAGACTGTACAGAAACGTCAGAAAAAGTGTCCTCAGTGTCCTGAAAAATGCGGTTGTACCCAATGTCCACTTAACCACGGACATGTGGACAAGTGGAACAGGGCAGACTAAGGACTATATGACTGTGACAGCCCACTGGGTAGATGTATCACCTTACGCAGCAACAACAGCAGCGTCACCAGTAGCAGCATCTCAGAAACGCCAGCTCGTTCCAAGGCAGGCTACACTGTGTATCACCGGTTTCAGTAAGAGGCACACCGCCGACAACCTCTTAGAGAAACTGAGGGAAATCATTGCCCAGTGGCTTACCCCACTTAGACTCTCCTGGGGATTTGTGATATCTGACAACGCCACCAATATTGTGCGGGCATTACATCTGGGCAAATTCCAGCACGTCCCATGTTTCGCTCACACAATAAACTTGGTGGTGCAGAATTTTCTGAAAAGCGACAGGGGCGTGCAGGAGACGCTTTGGGTGGCCCAAAAAATGTCTGCCCACTTTCGCCATTCAGTGACTGCGTGCCGAAGACTGGAGCACCAGCAAACACTCTTGAACCTGCCCCACCATCACCTGAAGCAAGAGGTTGTGACGCGGTGGAACTCAACCCTCTATATGCTTCAGAGGATGGAGGAGCAGCAAAAGGCCATTCAAGCCTATACATCCACCTATGACATAGGCAAAGGAGGGGGTATGCACCTGACTCAAGCGCAGTGGAGAATGATTTCTGTGTTGTGCAAGGTTCTCCTGCCCTTCAAACTTGCCACACGTGAAGTCAGTTCAGACATTGCCAGCTTGAGTCAGGTCATTCCCCTCATCAGGCTTTTGCAGAAGCAGCTGGAGTGAGTGAAGGAGGAGCTAAGACGGAGCGATTCCGCTCGGCATGTGAGACTTGTGGATGAAGCCCTTCATTTGCTTTGCCAGGATTCCAGGGTGGTCAATCTGTTGAAATCAGACCACTACATTTTAGCCACCGTGCTCGATCCTAGGTTTAAAGCCTATGTGGTGTCTCTCTTTCCGGCCGACACAAGCCTGCAGAGGTGCACAGACCTGCTGGTGAAAACACTGTCAGCTGAAGCGGAACGTGACACGTCAACAGCTCCTTCTTCATTTTCTCCCGCAACTGGGGCTGCCAGGGAAAAACTTAGGTATCCTAAGCAACCCGCTGGCGGTGATGCAGGGCAGGCAGGACCAAGTTTGGACATCTGGTCCGGACTGAAGGATCTGGCAAAGATTTCTGACATGTCTACTGTCACTGCATATGATACTGTCACCATTGACAGAATGGTGGAGGATTACATCGGTGACAGCATCCAAGTAGGCACGTCAGACAGTCCGTACCTGTACAGGCAGGAAAAAGAGGCAATTTGGAGGCCCCTGTACAAACTGGCTCTATTTTACCTGAGTTGCCCCCCCTCCAGTGTGTATGTGGAAGGCTGTGCTGGGATCACGAGTTTGATCCCAGCATCAGCCGACGTGCAGGGGCAGGCAGGAGGGATGTGTCCTCTGCGGGACACATCCGTTGCCGGCGCTGGGACAGTAATGTCCCTAGCGTCGGTGCAGATACCGCGGGCACCTGGTGAAGGGACCGCCTGGTCCCTTTCACCAGTGCCGGCGGTACTGTGGCGCCGGGAGAAGCTTGGCTCCGGGCGCAAGCTCAGCGGAGCTTGGCACCCGGCAGCCAAGAGGCGGCGGGTAGCCGGCGCTGGGAGAGAGTACTTGCTCCCAGCGCCGGTCAGGCGTTGGGCGCGGCGGGCGTTTGGCTCTGGCCGCGAGCCAAATCTGGCTCGCGGGCCAGCAGCCAATCAGAGGCGGACGCGACGAGCCAATCGCGGCTCGCCGCGTCATAGCCCCGCCCACTCGCGCCGTCTTGTATTAGACGGCGCAGAGCGGGAAAAGTTAGTTCGGAAGACCTCCCGAAGAGTTAGTTCGGAAGACCTCCCGAAGAGTGGAAGATCGGCGCGGCAACAGGGGCGGCGGCCGCGGAAGAGGCCAGAAGACGCCGCTGTCAAGAGAGAAGACAGGCGGCGCCGGCTGGAGGAAGAGAAGAAGAGGCGGCGCCGCTGGCCAGGACGGGCCAGCGGCAGAAGAATGCGGCTGAGGACCGGAGAGGACTGCGGGGGTGGGAAGTGAAAGAGCGTCACAAAGCTCCCCCCCGCCAGCCTCTTCCAACGTAGCAGGTAGGCCCTCCGTGAGGCCCACCATATACCCCCTCCCTAGACCGCCAGGATTGTCGGGCGTTAGGCCCGTGGAGCGTTGTCGGGCACTAGGCCCGTGGGTAATTAGGCGGGCACAAGGCCCAGGGCACTATAGTGGGCATTAGGCCCTATAAAAGGATTGGCCCGTAATAAGGTGTGAGTGGCCTGGGTACTAGGCCCAGGCCACTAAATGATCGAGTAGGCGGGCACTAGGCCCGTGGCCATAAACCAGGCGTAGGCCTGTACCCATACAGGAGGGCACTAGTCCCTATATTTGAGCCCCAATAAAAGTGGTCTGGACATTAGGCCCAGGCCACTACCAGAGCCCACCATTAGGCAGGCCACTAGGCCTGAGCTGCAAAATAGAGCGGGACTCTGGGCAGTAGGCCCAAGTCCCTTGAGTACCCCACAGTAGGCAGGCATAAGCCCTGAGCCGCTGGTAAGACCCTGGGCGTTAGGTCCAGGGCCCTGAGCCCATTAGGTAGCCCCCGCATAGATGATTAGAGGTGTGAGCAGTGGTGGAGAGCTGTACGGCTTCCACCCATGAGGTAGTGGTTTCCCCAGTCACCGAGAAGAGGAGCTGGCCAGCTCTGGATAGGTAGCAGACATTTAAAGGGACAGCACTGTGTTTTGCTCTTGTGTATTTAGTCTGTGTTTGGTGTTCCGTGCAGGGCAAATGTTTAGTTTTGTTATATCTGTCGCACTACACACACTGTAGGTTGAGGGTGATGCCGTTTTAGTATGTGTAGTTGCTTGACATAGGTTTAGGCCCTGCACGGCTGTGTTGTGTATCTCCTTACAGGGACCTGTAGGCGAGTGAGCGGACGAAGAGCAAGAGTGGACACGGTGAGAAATATCTGTGTGTACTGTCTCTCCCTGTTTGTTTGTCACTACCTATCTCCTTCCTTCTGGGCGGACGGTGAACCTTGCAACCCGGTGCAAGGACAGATCTTCACCTGGTGCGTGAGTACCGATAGGTGAAAATTCGGGATCTGAGGCCAAAAGTGCCAATGATGATCTTCACTTAAAACCTGAATTTATCCCCCGGTTCAGTAGGGCGCGTCGGTCGACGTGAGGAAGGACGGTACTCACCTCGTCTCCTTCCCCCTAGGTCATCGTGTCCGTGTTCTATTCGGAGGTTCCAGGACCGTCTGCTCAACACACGGCCTGAAGGTGAGAGGGTGCGACGCAAGGTAAGTAACGGACGTACACCTGCACAGCAGCAGGCATTGCACCGCACTCGCCCCTCACATGTACTCCGAAAGAGTGTTTAGTGCAGCCGGGAACCTTGTCAGCGAAAGGCATAGGAGGTTGCTTCCACAAAATGTGGAGAAGATGATGTTCATAAAAATGAATTATCAACTCTTCCAGGGAGACCAGCCTCCAGAACGTACAGAGGGACCTGTGGTGGTGGATTCCTGCGGGGACGAGTTAATACTCTGTGAGGATGAGGATGTACACAACACTGAAGAGGGTGAGGAATCGGTGGATGAGGAGGATGAGGACGACATCTTGCCTCCGTAGAGCCAGTTTGTGCAGGGATTGCCAGCTTGTTTTGTGGGGGCCCAAACGAACCAATCATTTCAGCCACAGTTGTGTGGCAGATCCTGGCGCTGAAATGATTGGTTTGTTAAAGTGTGCATGTCCTGTTTATACAACATAAGGGTGGGTGGGAGGGCCCAAGGACAATTCCATCTTGCACCTCTTTTTTTTCTTTGAATTATGTACTGTTTGGGGCCTAGTTTTTCAAACTGCCATCCTGTCTGCCACTGCTGTGTCACTCCTAGATGGGCCACGTGTTTGTGCCGCCCACTCGTGTCGCTTAGCATAGTCATCCATCTACCTCGGTGCAACCTTTTGGACATAAAAACACTATTGTGAGGTGTTCAGAATAGACTGGAAATGAGTGGAAATTGAGTTTTTTGAGGTTAATAATAGCATAGGAGCAGAAAAATCAACACATTCTGTGATTTTAGCTGTTTTTATGCTTTTTAAAAAAAAAATATAGATCCAAAACACAAAACCCAGAACCCAAAACACCGAAGGGTGGTTTTGGCAAAACCAATCCAGATCCAAAACACGAAGAAAGATCCAGATCCAAAACCAAGACACAAAACACGAAAAGTGGCCGGTGCACACCCCTAATTTTTAACCACCTCACAGCTCACTATTTTTCACCAATATAGACCAAAGACTGCAGCGAGCTGGTTGGTTAAAGTAAGCAACAGAGCAGCGGCACACACGCACAGCAGTTTAAAAAAAATATAGGACATCTATGAAACATTGCCACACAGCAGTGGCAGACAGGATGGCAGTTTAATAAACTATAATAATGTCAGTCGGCAATGCCCCAAATTGTGCCAAATGTAAAGGAAAGAGGTGCAAGATGGAAATGTCCCTCCCACCCACTTTTATGTGGGATATTAAAAAGGACATGCACAGTTTAACAAACCAAGCACTTTAGCCACTAGGGCTGACACTTTCGTGGCTGTACTCCTTGGTTTGTATGGGCAGTTGGGCACCCACAAAACATTTTTTGGAAGGACTACATTCAATCATTAAGGAGGAGGTTGATGATGAGGGTGTTGGTGGTGGAGATTGCATGTGCTGGTACAAACTGCTGGTAGCTGATACTGGACTGCTTGTTATTAATTTACCATTTATAATTTTGTTAAACAAATTGCATGAACTCGCTGCAAATGACGTAATAGGGAGGAGGTGCCTAGATGGTTAACGTCCCTTCCTCTGCTAACTTTGGCTTTACAAATGGAACAGATGCCTTCACAACTGTTGTCAGAATTTAGATTAAAATAATTCCACACCCAAGACGTTGCTTTTCTGGCTTTCTTGTTATCATTAGCAAGAACTGCTGCCACTGGTGGCTGATTTACGCAAACCACATCCTTATCAACATCAACATTAGCGTCAGATAGGACACAAATCCTCCTTTTGCACTTTTTTATTATTTCACCATCTAATACTAGCACAGCCGACATGGCGTCAGTGATCCGCTGTGAAACTGGGTGACAGCTGTTATACTTGCTTCCTATATCAGAGGACAGTTTAATAGTCAATTGTTTTTTTAAATTGCTTCCGATCACGAATGAGGATGTTGATGATGATTATGCAGGTGTTGGTGTTGGAGATCGAATGCGCTTGGATCCCACAGAGAGGGAGCAGGTAGGTGACACTGGACTTGTTACGTTTTCAGTTTTGGAACTTGGCGACATACACTTTGATATTTGATGAATGCACTCCAAGTGACGTAACAAGGAGGAGGTTCCTAGGTGGTTTAGCTCCTTCCCTCTACTCACTCAAGCTTTGTAATGGTTATATATGGCTTGACAACTGTTGTGCGGATTGGGTTGAAAATAATTCCATACTTGAGAAGTGGATTTTTTTGTCTTTTGCCCCAGCATGACAACAATGGGCTTTGGCTTTTTCAATCCATAGGCAACAGCTGATGCCTTACTTACACAAAGGCCATCCTCGGCATCAACATCCTCATCATCCTTAGCACCTTAAACTACCAAAATATCCTCCTCCTCCATGTGCAATTCCACAGAAGCATCCTCACTGACTACGTCTACAAGATGTTGACTGCCCTTCCCCACATTTACAGAGGGCACACAAATGTTGGAACTTGGAGGATCCTCCAGTACACTAGTATTTAGGTCTGGCTCACACATGGCAACCGTGGACACACTTGCACTCACCTCGGGGATTTGTGATTTCGATTTCTCAGGGCACACAGTTGTTTTTCCTGAAGGGCTATCAGAATCAGAACCAGCAGTCTTCATAAAGAAAGGCCAAGGCCTTATCCTTTCCTTGCCACTTTGTGTAGTGAAGGGCATATTGCCAATTTTTTTCCTTTCAATTTTTTTTCTTAACTTCAGTACAAGTAGCTTTACCATATCGATGGTGTGACTTAAGCCGTGGGGCATGGGCCTTCATAGATGACGAGGAAGTTGACGGCCTTGCACTGCTGGCGGCAGCTACAACATGTGGTTCTTGGCCGTGCTCTCCTGTCATGTGATAGCCCTCCATATTTTCTGCGGTCTTGAAGCAGTGTCACAAGCACCAATAGTGTAGCCAAGGTGCGGTTACAAAATTTACACACGTGCAGTCGTGCACACACACAAAAATATTAGACAAAAAAAAGACAATTGATTCTTATTTTTTTTAAGCTCCAGAACTTGGGCCCAGAGCACCGATTGATCACGACTGGAGTCGGGCAGCACTAGGTTGCAACTTGCGTTGCTGGTTGGATCTTGTGCGGTTAAGCCTAACACGCATGCACACACACACAGACAGTAAAAGATAAAAAAAAAGACAATTGATTTTTTTTTTCAGCTCCGGAACTTGAGCCCAGAGCACCGATTGATCACGACTGGAGTCGGGCAGCACTAGGTTGCAACTTGTGTTGCTGGCTGGATTTTGTGCAGTTAAGCATAACACGCACGCACACAGACAGTAAAAGATAAAATAAAGGACAATTGATTTTTATTTTTTTTCAGCTCCATAACTTGAGCCCAGAGCACCGATTGATCACGACTGGAGTTGGGCAGCACTAGGTTGCAACTTGTGTTGCTGGCTTGATCTTGTGCGGTTAAGCCCAACATGCACGCACACATACAGACAGTAAAAGATAAAAAAAAAGACAATTGATTTTTTTTTTCAGCTCCGGAACTTGAGCCCAGAGCACCGATTGATCACGACTGGAGTCGGGCAGCACTAGGTTGCAACTTGTGTTGCTGGCTGGATTTTGTGCAGTTAAGCATAACACGCACGCACACAGACAGTAAAAGATAAAATAAAGGACAATTGATTTTTATTTTTTTTCAGCTCCATAACTTGAGCCCAGAGCACCGATTGATCACGACTGGAGTTGGGCAGCACTAGGTTGCAACTTGTGTTACTGGCTTGATCTTGTGCGGTTAAGCCTAACACGCATGCACACACAGAAAAATATTACACAAAAATACACTATTAATTGTTTTGTTTTTATGACTATTTTTTTTTTATGGATCAGCAGCACCAGCCCAGGACACACCAGACAGCATAGCACCACCAGCCCAGGAAACAGCAGACAGCACCAGCCTAGAATGGATCAGCAGCACCAGCCCAGGACACAACAGACAGCACAGCACCACCAGCCCAGGACACAGCAGACAGCACCAGCCCAGAATGGATCAGCAGTGCACCAGCCCAGGACACAGCAGACAGCACAACACCAGCATCTCTCCCAGCCCTACACTACCCACCCTCCCTGTTCAGTCTCCACAGCCGGAGTGAAATGGCGTCTGCCGCGTGGTCCCTATATACTACATTGATCATAAAGACGTAAGCTCACGAACCACGAGACTTCAGACTCTATGGTTTTGCCTCGGTTTTGAGATCCGGGTCATCCTTAATTTTTAGTAAATAGATCACATTTCTCTTAAATGTAATGGGAAATGTGTTCTGCTCAGATTTACTAAAAATATATTGTGAAAAAATATTTTGAGACAAAATGCCGGGGGAAGCCCTGTGATAATAACGCCACTCGGAGAGGATGTTATCCAGGGCTTCCCCCGGTTCCCCGACCCCTCCTCTGCTCTGACAGAGCCAGGAGCCACCCCCCTGTGATCAGCTTTGTGGTATAAATAGAGGGGGGGGGTTAGACATGATTGATGTCACCGTCAATATGCGACGCTTGTCAACATGCTCCCTATCGACAGTTTAACCATGTAGGCCTTATGAATCTCGACGTGAGAGCTGTTGACCAAACATACCACACCCCTTTCTTCCATAGAAGCAATATACCATTTCAGTGTACAGTAATGACAGGGAAACTTTATGCTGCCGCTTGGTAATGCTAACATTGTGCCTAATTCATTACGTAACGCTACTGCGAATGCAATAGCGATTACACACGTAGTCTCACTGTGATAGTATGCTAATCCATTGCGATCGCAATGCCACTGCAGCACTACATCTGGACAATCGAGTACCATCGCAGCCTCACGCACACTTGTCAGAGCGACCTTACTCAGATATTGCTAACTTCATCGCATGTTATCTCAGGCTGAGTATGGAATCGCAGTGGATAATTTATGCATGCCCATGCAACGGCTTTCAAATTCACTGGCACGCCTGCGTTTCTCCGACCACCCCCCATCACCACCCACAAACGGCACTTCCTGTCAATCACTCTGCGATGTGTCTGGATAGTCAGAATGAGACAAAGTACGATAAGTGCATGTTAGCACAATCGTAAACAGATACAGATAAAGACCCTAATGTGTAAGAGGGGCGTGGGTGTGAGTTGTTGCCTGCTGCCGTGCAGGTGTAGTCCTGTGGCTTACCTTACACCGCACCCTCTCACCATCAGGCCTTTAGGTAACAGACGGTCCTGGTATGCAGACTGGACACAAACACAAAGAAGGAGGTCTAGGAGGAAGGAAATGAGGTGAGAATTATCCTTCCTTAAGTCGACCGACACGCCCTGCCAAACCGAGAAACACTCACAATGAGAAGAGAGATTTGGGTTTAAGTATAGATCATCACTGGCACTTTTGGGAACTCACGCACCAGGTGGAGACTCAACCTTGTACCGGAGAAACACACAGAGGTTCTCACTGGTGGCACTCTTGGACTTAATCCTGCTCGATCCCTCACAGGTCCCTGTAGGGAGAGAACAATAACACCATGCAGGGCCCTATCCTCCTCTAACAGTGTGTCACGCTAACACATTTATCTTCATCTATGTTAGTGGGATACAGTCAGTATCCTGGTGGCCACGATGCTGGAACTGGTCATACCGGCGCCAGAATCCCGACCCCTATCACATTCCCGGCGCAGACATCCTGACTGCCGAGATACCGAAGGTAAGTAGTGGAGTGGGGGGGAGAGTTAGGTTGCGGGGTTAGGGTTAGATACTAGCAGGAGGGTTAGGGACTAAGGGCCTGATTCAGAGCCGCTCGTAAGCGGCCGCTCGTTCGCTCCGAGCGATGTTTGCCCAACTGCGCATGCGTACGGATCGTTATACGCATGCGTGAACCAGTCAGTGCGGTCGAAATTCATGTGCTTGCAAAACAGCGAATGCCTGATAATTTGAGTGACAGGAGGAGGCGTATGTGGGTGGTAACAGGGGAAGGTGCTTGAAAACGGGGAGTGGAGATCCGAACGCAGGCGTGCTTAAAGGTCAAAACCGGTGTTTTATGGGTGTGCATAATTAAAACAGCAGCGTCATTGACCACGTCACTGGGTTATTTTATAGACAGAACTGCTCGCAAAATTGTGGTAGCAAAAACCAGCCACAAGAATAGCGAGCAGTTCATACGCTGGTCGATGTACTCGATTAATCTAATAAATAGCGGACATGACGTAGGATGCGAGCGGCCAGGGGGAGTAGTATTCCAAAAAACGACCGCAAGTTTTGTTTGCTCGTTCAGACCTAGAGGCGTGAACAGACCGCAAAGAGCGAACGGTTCATTTGAATAGCCACCCCTATTTTCTGGACGAGCGAGCGCTAATTGCGTCCGGCTCTGAATCAGGCCCTAAGGGAGGAGGGTTAGGTTCAGGCACTAGGTGGGGAGGTTAGGGTTAGGCACCAAAGAGGGAGGGTTAGGGTAGGGGGAGGGTTAGCATACCGAACAAGTAGTAGCCCTGTCGGGATGCCGGTGACGGGATTCTGACAGCCATGATCCTGACTGCCGGCATCCCATACCAATTTCACGTTAGTAATGGCCATAACTCACTGACCTAACAATCTACTGTATGTGTGTAGTGTACCACAACCTACGAAAAGCAGCAATTGGCAACAGTGCTAAATAAATTTACCTTGCACTGCACGATAACATAATAAGCATAGCAAGGACAGTTATACCGTTCAAAAGCAACCACAGATAATAAACCTAAGTATTGTCCCTTTAAACTCTGCCTAACTAGAGCTGGCCAGCTACTCTTCTAGTTGATGGGAAAACACACTAATTAAGTGGGAGCCTGACAACTCTCCACATGAGGAGTAATGGTTCTAACTAAGTATGGGGAACTGGATCACTTCTCTTCACAAGGGATATAACCTGAGGGTGGGTGCCACGTCACACCTCAGATATAGATCCCCACGTACCTCTACCCAGGCTTACCTTACAGGGGCTCAGGGCTTGGCCTTAGCCAAGAGTAAGTGACTGGGGCATAATGCCCGTGGTCACTTCATGTTAATGTGGGCTCAGGTCTCTGGACCTGCCTACCTAGGGACACAAAAGGGAAACCTGGGCCCGTTGCCCAGAGTCCCTTTATTTAATGGGGCTTAGGCTCCTGCCTACTAATTACAGTAGTACTTGCATGGGCCAACTTTGTAGCAACTTTCTAGCAAGTGAGACGGTATCCAACACCCATAACAATGCACTATTTCGGCCCACCTGGATGAGAGGCGCCGCTGACCCCAGTAGGGTGAAATCAGCCTAACCCGTGCATGAAGAGGTGTGCACCGCTCCTACTGCAGCAATATGGAAGCTTTACAGATTGCCGGTCTTTCCCGCCACACATGGTTCCCATTAAGGTATCGGGCACGCCACCATACTACCTAGCTCACTCTACCCCAACACTGAAAAATGCTCCTCAAGGAACAAACAAATCCCCTCCTCCATGAAGCTAACCCAATCCCTGAGTAAAAAGATGGGCATCCTGGACTCTGAGTAGTTGATGATGCACCACAATCCCGCCCTACTCCAAAAAAGTGTCTGGCCACCCCCTTGTCCACCATTTTCCAGGCCCTGTCAATCAGAACCCGCTTAACCTGCCCCCAAGAAAGCCTGGCACAGATCATTCCCCCCTAGGTGTATCACAAACAAACAAGGGAACCTAAAAAGGAATCTGCTGCCGTCTGTAGACCGTGCAACAAAGCATCCCACAACATACCCCTACCACCGCACCATATCCCACCATGGGAAAATAGAGGAATTGGATGAAAAATGGGATGTGCAGCCCACATATAAAAGAGTGACCAACCAGTCACATGGGCCTAGAATCCAGGAAATCACCTGCAGCATATACAAACAAATATATGAAGAAAATGTAACTATAGAAACCATCACCAAAGGAGGAGGGGGAGGGAAAGGAAGGGAGGAGGACATGACCCAAGGTAAAAATCTTCAAAAAACCTGCTGGATCTTTTATAATGCCATTCTCTTATTCTATGCTGTTTATTTGTCTCGATTCAGTTTTACTATTTTTATATTTATTTTTTTCATTTTTATATTCAATCGTTGTCCTAAGCAGGGCAAAAAATAGGGAAAAATCCCTCGAGAGCCCCACCGGATAGGTGGCAAGGTGGCCAAAGCACTCAAGTCCACAAACAACGTTACACATCATGATTCCACATGAATATCTCAGATAGGTGTTGGACTTCCATCTTCACAGAGCCTGTATCTCCTGCCAAGCTGTGACCCTGCATGAAGGTCTCTCACTGCTGTCACAAAGCCTGATAGGCAATCAAGGTGTGAGCGACCAAGGACCGACATGCGAGACACTCCATGCTGGCTAGAGAATTGGAAGGGTACCGGCTGCGCTTACGACTCCAAGCCTGGCAACAGAAGCGACACCATAGACCCCTGGGGTGGCGGTAGGAGCGACCACGGGGAGTCCAACCACTTCGACGTCTGAAACAAAAAGAACACAGGGCAGTATCTTGCGAACTCCCAGGGTTCCCTGCAGTGAGGCTATGAACTGGATGTGCCGGCGCAGCAGTAGAAAGAGCAAAAGAGACAGAGGGAGCAACAGGCAAAGAAGAGAGAGACAGACCACAAATCCTCCCTAACTGTGAATGAGTGGACCCAAGATCGCCGGCATGGCGGATGCTGGAGGCGCAGACGATGATACCCCCTGTTGCAACAGCAGGGGCATCGGAGCACCCCCACTGACACAAGCAGCACAGCGATGGCTCCTGTAACCAGGGACGTAGTATTCACCGATACTGGTAACCCTGCAGTAAATCTGCTACAAAAGGCTGCTTCAGCTCATCTAATCCAGTAGGAGCCTGCAGCCTACAGCATGGGGGAACCCAAGGCAGGGTCATGTCCCGGTATTACAGAGGGCTGTATATAAGATATAGGGCCTGATTCAGACCCGGACGCTAAGCTGCGTACACTCGCTATGGGCGATTGTTGCCCGTCTGCACATGCGTATAAGTCGCAGTGCGCAAGCCAGTCATTGCGATCGGGAATCATGCGCTCGTTGTACACAGACTGAGCGCTACTTTGAGTGACAGTGCCATTTGTGGGTGGTAACAGGGGAAGGTGCTTGTGAATGGGGGAGTGGTTGTGCGAATGCAGGCGTGTCAGGGTGTCAAAACGGAGTTTAATGGACGTCAATAATTAGGGTGGAAGTGTAATTGTACACGTCACTTGTTTGTATTTCTGCCTGCCGTGATCGCAGTGCTTGCAGCGGGATAGGCTCTACCTCACGTGCTGCGTGCAGCTCCGATGGCTATCGATGTTACTGATTAATCATACACTTTCTGGAGATGACGTGTGCTAATAAAGAAAAGTGGGCGTCATTACACTGGCGTGCACTCACTCTGCCAACGCTCTCTAAAACATAGAAGCCGGACAGTGCGATCACGGAATTTGCATACCCGGGCCCCTGACAGCTGCGAGAGAGCGCAGCTTAGCGTCCAGGTCTGAATTGCCCCCATAGTGTGTTTTGAAGACCATTGCATATGGGGTGGTGGACTCTGGTCAAACCTGTTTCTGTATGCAATATATATAGATGATTAAGTCTTATTTGGGATGGGGATGAGACTTCAATTTAAATTGTGTAGCTCACCTAAATTCTATGGACACATATTTGGACTATAAAAACTGTCAACACAAAAATTTTTTAAAATAAAAACAATATTCCCAAAGGCGGAGTGATACAGTGCTCTGTGTATGATCCGTTAGTGATGAGAGAGGCGGAGTGATACAGTGCTCTGTGTATGATCCGTTAGTGATAAGAGAGGGGGAGTGATACAGTGCTCTGTGTATGATCCGTTAGTGATGAGAGAGGCGGAGTGATACAGTGCTCTGTGTATGATCCGTTAGTGATGAGAGAGGCGGAGTGATACAGTGCTCTGTGTATGATCCGTTAGTGATGAGAGAGGCGGAGTGATACAGTGCTCTGTGTATGATCCGTTAGTGATAAGAGAGGGGGAGTGATACAGTGCTCTGTGTATGATCCGTTAGTGATGAGAGAGGCGGAGTGATACAGTGCTCTGTGTATGATCCGTTAGTGATGAGAGAGGCGGAGTGATACAGTGCTCTGTGTATGATCCATTAGTGATGAGAGAGGGGGAGTGATACAGTGCTCTGTGTATGATCCGTTAGTGATGAGAGAGGCGGAGTGATACAGTGCTCTGTGTATGATCCGTTAGTGATGAGAGAGGCGGAGTGATACAGTGCTCTGTGTATGATCCGTTAGTGATAAGAGAGGCGGAGTGATACAGTGCTCTGTGTATGATCCGTTAGTGATGAGAGAGGCGGAGTGATACAGTGCTCTGTGTATGATCCGTTAGTGATGAGAGAGGCGGAGTGATACAGTGCTCTGTGTATGATCCGTTAGTGATAAAAGAGGGGGAGTGATACCGTTTTGTGTGATTTATCCTGTCAGAGAAAAAGAGGCGACATGTGATTCAGACCTGTGGTAGGGATGGCCATCGGAAGGTTCACCATGACTTTGTTGGCCTGTATGAGGTGGCCAGTTACTAAACAACGTCCGAAGCATCATCTGTGATAGTAACCAGGCAATAAGTGAGGGGGTTGGTTGGCATGAAGTGGTTATAAACAAGAATATTAATAAACAATGAAAATAAAATATAACAAAAAACACAACGTAATATATTTTAAATGTTATATTTGTAAGTACATAAATATATAAATTAGCATTTTTGCAAATTCACCTTTAAACTTTTTATAATAAAAAAGGATGGAGCAAAGGAAAATAAACTGCAGAATTATGGGAAAAGAAATAAATGATCAGGCCTCAGAGACGCAGGAAAACAAAGCACAGAGACATGAGGACGGCAGAAAATGGAACAAAAGTGTGAAGGAGAATAGAAAGATAAGAGATCATAACACACAATTAGAGACCAAATAAGATGGCATGAAGGAATATATGATAATGATGATAATTAATCAGGGGACGCAAAGACAGACAGGAATCCTGCTCATGTACAAGCTCTGCACGAGTCTGCTTTTGTTGCCGTGCCACGGTTTTGCCATGAGAATTACTGTATCAAGACGACTACCAGGAAACCAGCCCACTGCAAGTACGGACTAATTAAACTGTAGAATGCAAATGTCACAAAGAAAACATTGGGGTATTGAAATTCACTGCAAAGGTTAGAGCTCGGAAGCAGCAAAGCTGAACTAGCACGTTGCTTGTTTAATATCAGCTTTATTGGGTGAATGAAATAATATCAAATTTACCATTATTGGACATGACGTGGTTTCTGATTTGCATTTTTAACCTTTTTGCCGCCAGGTAGCCTTAGCAATAGGTATAATAATATTAGGCACTGAGGGCCTGACTCAGCAAGGATCGCAATGCTGCTTGTACGCACGCAATGCAGTTGCTAATATCAGTGGTGATATGCAAATGTTCGCATTCGCAATGCGATCTCAGCCTCACATAAGGACGCCCACTTCCCATTACACACATCTGTACACTTGGTCAACATAGCTAAACAATCAGTACCATCGAGTAACATCGAACCCATACGCACAGTTAAGGCAGGTCAGACCTCACTCAGGAATTGCTTACTTCAGCGCACGCTATGAGGCCTCAGGCTGTGTATGGTACTGCAGTGACTAATCTATGCATACCTATGCAACGCCGTCCCAGTGCACCGACATGCATGCGTTCGCCTGACCACCCCCCCGTCACCACCCGCGAATGGTACTTCCTGTCAATCACACTGTGCAGGGTCTGCATACACACTGAGATCTCATTCCTGATCGCAGTGGCTAGTTTGCATACTGCGATGCATGCACCGATCGGGAAAA
This sequence comes from Taudactylus pleione, assembly GCA_031769625.1. NCBI lineage: Eukaryota > Metazoa > Chordata > Amphibia > Anura > Myobatrachidae > Taudactylus > Taudactylus pleione. The sequence goes on from JAUIMM010000670.1 coordinate 5,711,254, forward strand.
TCGGCCAACAGCGTGCGTCTTAGTGCTTGCGATCCTTGCTGAATCAGGCCCAGAATGTCAAAGTTTAACTTTCTAGGTTTTATCTCTCTCCACTTTCTCTCTCTCCAAGCCTTAGTACATCTCCTGCACAGCCTGTAAAGTGACAGTTAGGAGCTGATTGGTTGGTACTTTTAGGATCAATGTACTAAGCCTTGGAGAGAGCTCTAGTGGATGGAGATAAAGTACCAACCAATCAGCTCCTAACTGTCATATATCAAACACAGCCTGTAAAGTGAAAGGAGCTGATTTGTTATTACTTTATTTCTATCCACTTTTAGTACATCTCCCCCTAAGTGTTATTTTTTAATTGCAGTGATAAGCAGCAATTAAAAAAAAAAAAAATATATATATATATATATATATCACTGAAATAATGAGAGAATATTAATATGGGAACCCTTATAATTTATTCCACATGGAGCATAATGTAAATATGCTTAATAACAAATTAGAATTAATTTCACATGACTAAACTTAGATGTTAAATGTGGTCTGACACTTGTACAGATGCACTAACTAATGTTTAAGATTAAAAATGTATATGCAGCAGGGGTCCTTTAAAGTGGCCTTGAGCTAATGAGGTGTATTAATTATCCCAGCTCAGAGAACATACATAGCAGAAGTGATGGTAAATTTGGGGTGCCTCAGAGAAACATGATCATATCTTCCAATCGCCATTAATGCATCCTGGATTTCACACAGGCTATCATTATCATTCTACGCTACATGATACAGATAAACAGTGTTTGCATCACACAGACCAATTAACACTGTTCAACTAATTGGTGTCTGCAAGAGACAGTATAAATGAGGAGACACCTGTACAGTAGATAATGCCACACACAAAGACTGTAATATGTGCTGGGTACTATAACTTTCCTTACATAGAAGTAGGCTCTATTAAACAGAGATCCCCTGCCACACATCGGGCTCTGAGACCCGGGTATCTGATCGGGCACTGCTGCTTTGCCTCCTGGAGGGTCCCCATTGGTCACTGCAATGCTCCATGTCATTGGTGCTTGTTTATCTTCTTAATGTTTGGTACCTTTTCCCGGTCCCAGTGCTCCATGGGAGCCGCCATGTTAATTACTGTCAGCTGACTCCCGGCTTCTTCAATCAGAGACTGCTTTTCTTCCAGATGATCAGTTCAGCCAATAGGGATCCTGGGTGCCCTATATAAACTCCTCATGTGCAGCAGTACATTGCTAAAACAACTTCACTTGTGACCGTTTACCTGGCTCCAGTCTCAGCAGCTTCCAAGTTTCCTGTGCTCCTTGTGTTACTCCAGTGTTACTCAGTAGCCGTATGCAAAACCTCAGCATTCCATCTGCTGAACACTTCCTTTAGGGAACACCTATGCAGCAATCAGCAAGCACCAGCAGTTCATCCATTGTGTGCTATCTCCAATGAATACAGAGCTCCTGAAGGTTAGGGACGCCGGTATAGAGGATCCTTGATGCTGGCCCGGCGCTTAATCATATATTTGCAAATGTATGCAACCAATACCTCTGAATTTCTATTATTATGTAGGGTTTAAGTATTTTTTGCTGATATTGTTGTAGTGTGCTGGAGGGAATACCCTTTTCTTCTGTGGTTCAGAGTAAGCTGATGTGAGCGACCACTATATTTTTTATTTGCTGTATTCTGCAAATGCCAGCATCTCTCCAGTGGTACGCTCTCTCCTAAAATATACCTGTGCAGGCTGTACAACATCCAGCAAACGCTAGTGATCCATCTTGCTGTGCATTTCAACTATATTAACCAACCAGACCAGACCAGTGGTTCCTGACCAGAGTCCAAATAGAACCTGTTCTCTGACAACCCCACCTCACACACAGATTACACACACATCACTGATTCTCCCCAAGCACTGCTATCCCCAATGCACAGGCCTTCCTTCCCCATCCATTCCCCACTTACTGTGCCTTTTCCCCATGCCCGTGGGGTGTGCTTCACCAGCAAAGCCGTAGAGAGCTGGCTTAAGCCCTATTACTATTGAGGAGGTGTGGCCTAATTACAGGAGGTGTGGCCACAGCCACTTAGAAAAAATAAAAACCATCTATTTTCAGCTCCATGAAGCAGCCCTGTGCACTTGGGAGGGGGGCGCTGTCAGCCCCTCAGCCTGGCACAAATCCATTGGGGAGAGCGTGATCAGTTGGATCGTTCCCCCCCCACAGGCAGAAAAGAGGAGACTGCTGCTGCTGTGCAGCGGCAGCGAGCAGTCTCCCTGGTCTCCCACTACAGCATGTGCTGGGCTGCTGACTGATAAGAGGAAGGAGGGGCGGTGTTGGACCCGAGCCCCCACCAGGCCCCTCTAACAAGCCCGGGCCCGGATAATTAGTACCCGCTCTCTGCATACGATATACTCTGAATAGCCCGCAATCAAGTCTACCTGCCAATGACATGCCCCGGAACACTTAACTTGCATGGGAATTGCCAGGTGCCTTCCAGTTACAAATACTCAGATGCAACTGAGATGTGTACTGCTTTTGTTTTATTATTTAAATAGGCCCCCATATCTTTACATAAAGATTGAGATCTTTCTACTAAGAACCACAAAGCAGGATGGAATTAGAATGCATGACAATATACTTTTTCCACAGGGGAAGGCAGTTCATCCTAGATAGAGCTTAGCTTGGACCTAATGCCGTGGATTCACTACACGACATTACTGAGCGATTGCATGATTACAACATCGTTATCATGCAATCGCTCAGTAATCGGGCGCACATCGGGGATGTAATGTTGGAAACGACCAGTGGTGCGTGCTCTCCCTGGTCGTTTCCGACATCAATCATCGCCGGAACATGCTGGTCAACCTGACAATAACGTCAGGTTGAGCATGTTAGGGGATGATTGATGTGCCTACACTGAACGACTGAACGTAGGCACAGCACCAGACTGTGAAACGACTGCACGACTACAATGTTGTAATCGTGCAGTCGTTTCACAGTCTGTAAGTGGATACACACCTCAAGATATGACACAAACAATAAGAACGTACTGTCCCATAATCAGCAATCATTTAGAAAAGGATGAATAGGACAGCTAAACGCTGCAGATTTCAGTTCAGATACCATAATGAACCACCATTTAAACCTATCAATAAGCTTATATCACAGAATGAAGACATAGACAAAAATGTGACATTTAAAAATGTGGTCAGCTTTTATTAAATCATAAAAGTATGGTGGGTGAAGAAGAACAGCCTGCTATTCAGTGACCATTTGACTTACGCGATGATGACAACCACAGCTTGCAAAGGCCAACTATCTCTTCCTCAAAGGCAAGTGGGACGTATCCGACAAACATACCAATGCACAGAAATCCTGCTCAGACACGCAGTGCTACTGATCCCAGTATGGTAAAATCAGCCTACCCAAGGGTTGATGTATCAAGCAGTAAAAAGCAGGAGAAGTGGACCAATGGAGAAGTTGCCCATAGCAACCAATCAGCTTTGTAGTAGCCTTTATCAAGTACATTCTGTAAAGTGTTCGGTAGAAACTGATATTGGTAATGTCTCCACTCATTTCACTGCTGGATACATCAAGTGTGCTTGATACCCCCCAGTGTATTGAAGGAAACATGTCCCCAGACTGCAGATGGTCACTGAACTGCTCTATCACACCCAAAAAAAGTAGACAGACAGACTCAATAGGGGGAGAGGGATATTTGGGGTGTTAGCAATACATTATCAGAAAAAGGTATCCAACAAATTCAAGGGAGGCAGCCAATTTTATTAGAATTGAGGGCCTGATTCAGACCCGGTCGCAAGCGCTGAGCGCTCACAACCGGGTCGATGGTGGCCCACAGCTCATGCGCATGACAGAGCCGGCTCCATCGTGCGCATGCGCAATACCCGGCTAGCGACGGGCAATCCGTCGCTCCGAGTCTCGCACCAAAGGGGGCGATCTGTCGATGTTGAGTGACAGCTCACCCCGTTTGGTGGGTGGGCCGGGGGAGCGGCTGCCCAAACGGAGGCGTTCCCAAGGGAATGCTTGCCATTTGGGGGCGGCCCCACAGACATCACGAGTGATGTCAGTGGAGAGCATCCGGCTGTGTTAGAGCCGAATTCTCTCTGGGGCTTGTGATGAACGAGACTCTACCACAAGGGTCTCATCACAAGCCCGATGGTCAAGACCATCGCAACCATCATCATGGCCGCTCGCATAGCTGTGGGTGACCGCATGCTACAGAATGCCTCATGCTACAGAATGCCGACAGCAGTAGGAGAGCACTCTAACCTACCCTCCCCCCCCTAACCCTAACTCTCCCGTGGGGTGCATAACCCAACCGCCCCCCCAGTGGTGCCTAACCCTAACCCCCCTTCCCCTAGCCTAACCCTCCCCGGGGGGGGGTGCCTAACCCTAATCTCCCCCCCCCGGGGGTGGCTAAACCTAACCCCCCCCTTCCCCGGTCGACACATCCGTTACTTACCCTTCCGGAAGATCGGGATTGCAGTGCTTCGAGATGCCTACATCGGTATCCTGTTCATCTTCGGGATATCGGCGTCGGCATATTGCCAGGCGGCGGTATATCGATGCCCGGCATTCTGTCTGCCAGCAGTATGACTGCATCCCGTTTAAATAGTGTCTACGCAAAATATAGTAACTTTACTTCTATAGGTAACAAGTGTAAGAGGCACAATAACTTTTATTACCCACTTACTAATATATAAGACATGAGACCAATATGCACTGGGGTGTGGAAGAGTTCTACATTTAGTACTCATTCATAATGACCAAAATGAAAATGTAATGTATCAATACAATATCAACTGAGCCAGTCTACACAAGGAAATTAGTATATATAGATATTTAATACCTATTGGTTTCATAATCCAAGTCCTCAAATATAATCAGGGCTAGACTCCCCGGTAAACAAACAGGTACAAATAAAAGCAAAAGTAATCTGCACACATTACAGAATCACAAATAAAATGTATCTTTTATTATTATATTAAGAATCTCCATTGTCACTGCCATGCCTCCATAAAAACATTACGAAAAAAGCAAAAAGAATCTCTATTGCCGCAAATTATATAAAACTTTTAGTTATGAAAAACTTATGCTAGTAAGATGGTTAAGACCAAGTTACTATTAGCATATGTGTTAGAATGAAATATAATTTTAGTCATAAAATAATTTTGTGTATACAGTCCAAATATTTATCAACATTTTATTTAAAATATTATTTCAGATGACAGTTTAAGTATGGCTTAATACATCCCTGTTATATAAAATATATTTATATTCTTGTTTTTTATGACTTTGTAATCCTTATAAATGGTATTCAAATGTCACAACCATTTAGCATTCATATATGCATCTATTTATAATGGTGAATATATCATTGTTGAAATCATAATGGCTGAATAACCAAATTAGATATATTGAGAACTACTGGATTATATTTTTTATGTATTCAGTGTAATAACCAGGACCTTATGCTATATCACAGTTTCTACAAACTAAACCTTTTAATTAAATAAACCTTGATAATAGGATGGAGTTCAGAATTCTAACAGTTTCTGTATTTTAACCACAGTGGATTGATACAAAGTGTTTTAGTATTAGTGACTTGTTTGTTTTATGGTGCGTAAACACTGTACGATCATTCAGCGATAACGATATCGCTGACTTATCGTCTTCCACATTCCTGGTGTGCTAGTGATCGTTATCATTCATACAGCACACCACCAAACCCTCAACGACGGGCCAGTGACCCACGTTCAACGTTCGCAAGTCCCTACGTAACCTGGTCGATATCGACCAGACTGGCCTGCATGCACGGGCGATGGTCGATATCGTTATCTTCCATACGTGCCCACGGATCACTGGTCGTTTGAGGGTTGTTAGACACCAAAAAATGAATGATCTGAACGATAACTATATGATCGGTATCGTTATAGTTCATATTGTGCATTTTTATAGTACCGTGTGTACACACCAATAGTGACACAGATGGATTACACAGCTTCTTGAAATTAATAAGTAGCAACATTTGTTTGACCTAAAGTTGTAAAGCCAGACATTTAAAAAAATATTACATTTATTTATTATATCTATACAGTCAGGTCCATAAATATTGGGACATTGACAGAATTTTCATATTTTGGCCTCTATTCACCACCACAATGGCTTTGAAATGAAACAAACAAGATGTGCTTTAACTGCAGACTTGCAGATTTAATTTGAGGGAAATTACATCCAAATCAGGTGAACGGTGTAGGAATTACAACGGTTTCTATATGTGCCTCCCACTTTTTAAGGGGCCAAAAGTAATGGGACAAACTAAACAATCCTAAATCTAACTTTCACGTTTTAATACTTTGTTGCAAATCCTTTGCAGGCAATTACAGCCTGAAGTCTGGAACGCATAGACATCACCAGACGCTGGGTTTCATCCCTGGTGATGCTCTGCCAGGCCTCTACTGCAAATGTCTTCAGTTCCTGCTTGTTCTTGGGGCATTTTCCCTTCAGTTTTGTCTTCATCAAGTGAAATACATGCTCAATCGGATTCAGGTCACTAAATTGACTTGGCCATTGCATAACATTCCACTTTTTAGCCTTAAAAAACTCTTTTGTTTCTTCTGCAGTATGCTTCGGGTCATTGTCCATCTGCACTGTGAAGCGCTGTCCAACGAGTTCTGAAGCATTTGACTGAATATGAGCATATAATATTGCCCAAAACACTTTAGAATTCATTCTGCTGCTTTTGTCAGCAGGCACATCATCAATAAATACAAGGGAACCAGTTCCATTGGCAGCCATACATGCCCACGCCATGACACTACCACCCTGCTTCACTGATGAGGTGGTGTGTTTTGGATCATGAGCAGTTCCTTTCCTTCTCTTCTCTTCCCATCACTCTGGTACAAGTTGATCTTTGTCTCATCTGTCAATAGGATGTTTTTCCAGAACTGTAATGGCTTTTTTAGATGTTGTTTGGCAAACTCTAATCTGGTCTTCCTGTGTTTGTGGCTCACCAATGGTTTGCATCTTGTGGTGAACCCTCTATATTCACTCTTGTGAAGTCTTCTCTTGATTGTTGACTTTGACACATATACATCTACCTCCTGGAGAGTGTTTTTGATTTGGCCAACTGTTGTGAAGGGGTTTTTCTTCACCAGGGAAATAATTATTTTGTCATCCACCACAGTTGTTTTCCGTGGTCTTCCTGGTCTTTTGGTGTTGCTGAGCTCTCCGGTGCGTTCTTTCTTTTTAAGAATGTCTCAAACAGTTGATTTGGCCACACCTAATGTTTTTGCTATCTCTCTGATGGGTTTGTTTTGATTTTTCAGCCTAATGACAGCTTGCTTCACTGATAGTGACAGCTCTTTGGATCTCATATTGAGAGTTGACAGCAACTGATTCCAAATGCAAATGTCACACCTAGAATCAACTCCTGACCTTTTACCTGCTTAATTGATAATGAAATAACGAGGGAATAGCCCACACCTGTCCATGAAATAGCTTTTGAGTTGATAGTCCCATTACTTTTGGCCCCTTAAAAAGTGGGAGGCACATATTGAAACTGTTGTAATTCCTACACCGTTCACCCGATTTGGATGTAATTACCCTCAAATTAAATGTGAATGTCTGCAGTTTAAGCACATCTTGTTTGTTTCATTTCAAAACCATTGTGGTGGTGAATAGAGGCCAAAATCTGAAAATTCTGTCAATGTCCCAATATTTATGGACCTGACTGTATATATATATATATATAAAAAATCCAGAAAAAATGGCACTCAGGAGACAGCTTCAATGGCAAATAATTCGTGTATTCACATCAAACGTTTTCAGGGTCTCAGCCCCGTCATCAGGACAATACACACAATGTGTGTATTGTCCTGATGACGGGGCTGAGACCCTGAAAACGTTTGATGTGAATACACGAATTATTTGCCATTGAAGCTGTCTCCTGAGTGCCATTTTTTCTGGATTTTGGATAGTGATCGTTCATGTGCACCGGAGCAAGTTGTTCTGTTATTTACAGAGTGCCGGCAGACTGTGTTAGTATTTATATATATATATATATATATATATACTAGCTGAAGTACCCAGCGTTGCCCGGGTCTAAATCTTCAAGTTATTACATTTTATTATGTGATATTGTCCAAATTCATCCTGTGGAAGGCCAAGAACAGGCTCCCTTGGTCAAAGTTCTGCCCGGTACACACCGCCGTCAGGTCCGACTGGGACCCCAACCACTCCATTAGGCATCCCAGGACCAGAACAGACTCCCCAGGACAAAGCTCAGCATATGCCAATGGAAGGTCTGACCAGGACCTCAACCCCCTAGTATGTCTTCTGGGTTCCAATGTTACCACTCTGTAAAGTTTGCTGCCTCATGCACTGTGGAGAACTACCTCTCTCCTCTAATCAGATAAGCTGCTTAAAAATATCAACTTTCCTCTACTTTGCTTTTATTTATTTATTTTTTACTGCCAGTCATTGTTTTTATGGTCATATTCATTTATATTTTTTATGTGCACTGTTTTTCCATAAATTGTCATAATTTTTATTATACTTGGCACTAGCACTTTGTCCCAGATTCATCATATTTTGCACTAGCACTTTGTTATTTATTGGCTTGTTATATGAGTTCAATATAACTTTTTTAGATATAACCAGATATATTATATCTTGCACTAAGCACCTTGTTATTTATTGGTTTGATATATTTATTTATTATTCAGCGTGGAACACGCTCTTCTATATGTTCTGAGGTATAATCAGATTTAATTACATTTTGAAACCACCAACTTATTAATTGTATATTTTACTGTGTGTGATTTTACACATCTAGCAAACTAGTCGCCTGATTGTCAATTCTCTTGTTTTTCACTTTCTAAAAATACTCACACCGGTATTACACTATTGACTCAGAGCAGACGCCGAAACACTAATAGGCTAAGTTGCTATACACTTTACAGTTTATTTGTTTCACTCAGTAAGTCACACAGGTAGTGGCGCTGTACCCATCTATTTCTTGATATATATATATATATATATATATATATATATACTAGCTGAAGTACCCAGCGTTGCCCGGGTCTAAATCTTCAAGTTATTACATTTTATTATGTGATGTTGTCCAAATTCATCCTGCGGAAGGCCAAGAACAGGCTCCCTTGGTCAAAGTTCTGCCCGGTACACACCGCCGTCAGGTCCGACTGGGACCCCAACCACTCCATTAGGCATCCCAGGACCAGAACAGACTCCCCAGGACAAAGCCCAGCATACGCCAATGGGAGGTCTGACCAGGACCTCAACCCCCTAGTATGTCTTCTGGGATCCAATGTTACCACTCTGTGAAGTTTTCCTCCAAATTCATCCAGTGGAAGGCCCTTAACAGGCTTCCTGGGTCAAAGTTCTGGCCAGCGTACACCAACGGGAGGTCCGACTGGGACCTTAACCCCCTAGTATGTCTTCTGGGATCCAATGTTGCCACTTTGGGAAGTTTTCATCCAAATTATGTGATGTCATCCAAATCCATCCAGTGGAAGGTCCAGAACAAGCTCCCTGGGTCAAAGTTCTTCCTGGCGCACTCTGCCATGAAGTCCAACCGGGACCCCAACCACTCCATTAGGCATCCCAGACCAATTCCAGGCTCTGTGAAGTTTTTATTCAAATTCATCCAGTGGTAGGCCCAGAACATGCTCCCTGGGTTAAAGTTCTGCCCATTGCACACCAACAGGGAAGGGAAGGGAAGGTCAGGTCTATTCCTCCTTAATGGTAACATTTGTTATGATATGAAAAATAACTATTGGGAATGTTTTATTTCAAGTAATAATATTATTAAATTTTCTTTATAGGACGCCACAAGTGGTCCGCAGCGCCGTACATACAGTAAAGGGTATACAGAACATTACATTACAATACAGTAATCAACTTATAAACAGAGCACAAGTAACAATTAGCAACACAATTCTCCATACACAATACAGCTGGGAAGGTGAAGGCTGACATAGGAGTGCTAGAGAAGAAGGCTGTGAGACAGTGGGGAGGAGGACCCTGCTCCTAGGAGCTTACAATCTATATTACATTTCAATAAAGTATAAAATATACTTGCTCCATAAGCTTGATTCATATATGTATTTACTGTATAACAACTAACAGTTCTTGTAAACAAATGATGGTTTACTATGTAGCAAACATTGGGGTTTATGTGCAGTATCAAGCAGTGAAAATCATGGAGAAGTTGCCCATTTCAACCAATCAGCTTTGAAATAGTATTTATCAAGTACAGTCTATAAAATAATAGGTAGGAGCTAATTGGTTGCTATGGGCAACTTCCCCACTGGTCCACTTCTCCACGCTTTTTACTGCTTGATACATAGGCCCCTATGTATCATCTCATACTATAAGTGCCCATAAATCAATACATGAAACAATTACACAGCATGTATTAAAGTGCTGTCTAAAGAACAATACATTTAAATACATTTTAAATAATTTAGAAGATCATTGAGTTCTCACAAATAAATAAACATGTTGGTTGGCTAGAGATAGACTTATTTAATGATTTCTGATATAGATGCAATTGATTTTATTGAAGATGTGCTTCATGAGAAGCTATAGCTGGATATACTTAATGAAAAGCATTTTTCAATCCATCAAAATACTTACCACTCAATGTAAACTTCCTGAGTTCGCTAAGCGGTTAAGCCTTAGAAAAAGCATGTTACGTGAAACACATCGTGCAAACATGCTGGTCAACCTGACAATAACATCAGGTTCAGCATGTTTGCAGATGATTGATTGTGCCTACACTGAACGACTGCTCGTTCAGTGTAGGCACATCACAGACTGACAAACGACTGCACAATTACAATGTCGTAATCGTGCAGTCTTTTGCCTGTCTCCTACTGGATGGGGACCTTTAAATTTTACAGGCGGTGTTTGAAATGTGACAGTTAGAGCCAGCAGCTGCATCATTTGCACCTACTGTAGTTACGCCCATGGTTAGAGCTGATTGGTTAATACTTTATCTCTCACCATTTTATCTCTCTCCAAGCTTTGTTAAATACACCTCTTGGGGGCATATTAAACTAGGTGCAAAACCTCCCACACTTTTCGCATGCCGCACTTTTCGCCGACTTTGCGTGCTTTAGTCGCGGAAACTTTTAGTGAGCGCTCCCGCTATTCACCGTATTCATTTCCAAAGGACGCGTAAATGCGTCCCGGCGAAACTCAAACAGGCGAAAAGTGCTGCCAGTTTTGGGGAAATCAGCCTGACACCCCCCAAAAGATGCATAACATTGGGGACCAGTATAGATGACCCTGATTAGCCCCCCCCTGGAGCTATTTGGGGTATTTAAGTGCTTTCAATTGCCTCTATATAGGGTCTTTATACAAGTGGTGAAGAATAGCATTTATCATTTTTTGGGGGGAGAAAATAACCGGATCCAACAAATTTGGATTACATGAAAATGGGTGCAAGCATGGTTAAAAAAATGCAAAAGTGAAGTCTTAAAAAGCGTTAAAAACACACTTCAGCAAGCACCTGCAATCAAAAAAACACCTCCCCCATACTTGCAGATCCCCCAAAAGCTTATTTCGCTAGTTTTTAAGTTTGTACCCCAACTTTGTACTATTTCACCCCCATTTTCAAAATGCTTTTTTGGGGTGTTCCTCTCTTTTTTTTGCGTTTTTGATGAAGTTATTCTTTGGGGGTCTGTCCGAAAGGGTGCAGAGTGGTTTCCCACCTTTGCACTCCAAAACCGCAATTCTGCACTTTTTTCCACTGGGTATTCATAGGTGAAACTTTTTTGCCTAATACATTGCATTGACTTTCTGCGTACTCGAAAAGTCTTTGCAATTGAATACAACAAAAAGTTTCCGCCTGCCGAAATGACGTCATCCGCGATACTTTTTCATAGATTGCGGCTTTTCGACGCTAATTGAATACGGCCCTTGGTGTTGATACCTTTCTGATAATTGAGACCATACACTGGCACCTACTTATGTGCTATCTTCAATATAAATATATGTTACATAAGCATTTGCGTTGCATGCAGCAACTTTACCGCAGTGTGGAGCCAATTCTGTCAACTGTGACTGCATATTAAGACCTGTTGTGGAAACCTGTTGAAATATACTGTATGACCTAAATTAAATAATATACTTTATTAGATACCAACAGAAGTTACATGTCATTGTTACCATTAAACATTAGTATAAATGCATATAATTTATTTCTAAAGTCATATTTCACAGGAAACAATTGTGATCTACATGCTCTAGTGGATGTTATACATTTCAGCTTGACAAATATAGTATATGTATTCTATACTGCTAGCATTTTAGATGTAATTATTGTCTTTGTCCTCTCTTAAATATCTGACTGAGCCACTTTAGATGACAGAATTTTAACGTCTTGTTAATTTAAGCAAGCTGCTTATCCCATCTGTGTCAAAAATACAATTGGATACAATTTGTATCAATTTAGTGTGGGTTAAAACAACTGATGCAATTTAGCAGTCTGCTCATTACACCATGATATTTCAAGATTTATTATACTGATTTTATACCTAAATTCCAGGTCTGTCCTGGAGTTTGGAACAGGGTTCCAAACCGGATCAGACCCAGAAATTAGCCGGCGCTGACCAAGGATATTTGGTGCCGTTCACACAGGAGCTGGATCTGCAGTGACCTGACTCTTCCATCGTGGAAGTGGACGCTTGGAGATGATGTCATCTCCAAGCGCCACTGAAGCCGGCCAATCGGCCGGGATGCGGCGCGCTCCAGATCATCGTAACCCGGATCGCGCCGTTCACGGGTTATTCCCGTGTTAAACCAGGGTTGGATTGCCGAATCACTCGAACCAGAAAACCAACCCTGTCCCCTTTTACACCAAGGAGCTACCCGGGTTAACCCTGCAATAACCCGGGTTTTAGCTGTAAGGGGTCTCAGCCGGGTCGCCCCCAGGATGGGCGCGTGAACAAAGTCACACCCGGGAATTTGTTCACGCGCCCATCCTGAGGGCGACCTGGCTGAGACCCCTTTCAGGCTGGTGGCCCGACCCGGCAGTAATCCCTGGTCGATGACGTCGCCACCATCACATGGGGAGCTGGAGATTGGAGATGTTCTCTTCCTATGCAGTGAATGGGACCCGGGTCACACCGACCCGGGTTCCCTGTTCACACTGCCCTGCGAGTAAGGTTGAACATACGTTCAACCCTTCTCGTGACCAGAGTTGAAATGTTGGGTCGATAGATCCATCTTATTTCAACCTGTCCCTTTCACACTGCACAGTAACCCGGGTTGCTGCACGTTCACGTGCAATAACCCGGGTTATTACTAGTGTGAAAGGGGTATAATATTGATACAACATCTACAGTATGATTTAAAATATGTTGGTTATTACACTGGATATATTAAAATGATATTTCAGTAGTACTCATTATATCTAAGGTGATTATTCAGACATGATCATTTTAACAGTGATATATTCACCGTTATAAATAGCTCCCTTTATGAATGCTACATGGCTGTGACATTTGAATACCATAAGAAAAGATCACAGTAACAGGATTCTATTTTATATAGCAGGAATTTAATAAGCCATACTTACACTGTCCTCTGACGTTGTGGGAAATTATGCTATAAATACACTTTGTATGAGTATCAGGTCTGTATATACAATACAGACTACAATTATATCACATTCTAATACATACGGTCATAGGCCCTCATTCAGAGCCGTACGCTCTGAGCAGAGCGCACGCTCTGCATGAGGGCCGGGCTCCATTTTCATGGAGCGTCCTCCTGGACGCTCGTATAGCTGTGGGTCACCACCCACAGGCTATACGAGCGTGCATTTTGATGGCCGCGATGGTCGTGACTATCGCGACCATCGAAATTGCGAGCCGGAGCCTGCGGTTGAGGTTTTCAACCGCAAGCTCCGGAGTGATTTTGGCTCTATCAGAGCCAAAATCACTCCCACTGACATCACTAGTGATGTCAGTGGGCCGGCTTCTGACGGGAGGCGTTCCCGTGGGAACGCCCCCGTCAGGGAGGCACGCCCCCGGCATGCCCACCAAAGGGGGCGTGCTGTCAATCAACATTGACAGCACGCCCCCTTTGATCGGACACAACGAGCGAAGGAAAGTCCTTCGCTCGTCGTGTCTGGCGCATGCGCACGACGGAGCTCCCTCCGTCGTGCGCATGCTCAGTGCAGACCATCGACCCACTTGCGAGCGGACAGCCGCTCGCGAGTGGGTCTGAATCAGGCCCATAGTAACTCATTAACAGTCTTGTTTTAGTGAATGGTTCAACATATTTTTCATCACTATAAGTTTTATATTTTTTGTGGCAATGGAGTTTCTTAATATAATAATAAAAGTTATATTTCATTTGTGACAGTTTAATCTGTGCCACCCAAAATAATACATTTTTCTTTACTATATATGTTTCTACTATAAGTTCTTTCAAAATAGACCAAGGGGCTGATTTAACAAAGGGCATTTGCTGTTGCACTTTGCAAACACGGCAGACATCACATGTGGTTACTGCAGTATTTGCAATCCAGCAGTTTGGAGGCTAAAATTAAATATCACATCCAATATATTACAGTTTGCAATCCGCTAACTCATACCATACTACATGGTAACACTGGATATAAAACCTCCAGCTGGGGTATGCAGTCGGGAAGCCGGCGGACCTAATCCTGACAGCCAGCTTCCCGACTGCTTAAACCCGGCGAGGGTTAAATGACAGGCGTCTAAATCTAGATGCCTGTCATTTTACCGGCGCCTGGCATCCCGATCGAAGGGATGCCGGGTGCCGAGCGCGGATAGTCGCGGGGGTGAGGGCTAGGTTTAGGGTTCCCGGGGGGGGGGACTTAGGGTTAGGCACCCCCCTGGGAGGTTAGGTTTAGGCTATGGGAAGGGAGGTTAGGCACCCCTGGGGGGATTTAGGGTTAGGCACCCACCCAGGGGACTTAGCTTTAGGCGGCGGGGAAGGGGGGGTTAGGTTTAGGCACTTAGAGGGGGGATTAGGGTTAGGCACTAGGGGGAAGGTTAGGGTTAGGCACCCGTAAGCGAGGGTTAGGGTTAGGGGGTAGAATTAGGTTAGACAATGCTTACCTTGGACGGTCGGGATTTCCTCCTCTCCCGGGATGCCGCTGTCGGGATTCCAACCGCCGGGCATGGGTCCAGCGGTAAATCATACCGATTCCCCAGCTTTACCCCTTCCCTTCTACATGAGCCCAATGCAGTGGTATCCCTGGGGTTTGTGTCACCCACTTATCCTTTCACCCTATCAGCTCTGTTCTCCATGCACACATGCTCACGAAAGGGGCATGGCCTCCTGCCCATGAACCTACACCCCCTGATGAATGACATTTGTGGGCATGTCCTTGGCAGCCCCCAGCCTCTCCTAGCACAGCATGCATCATCCATCACCGCTGCTTGGTGACACGATCCAAGGGGATGGCACCAATATAGCTGAGCAGCACTGCTGTTTTGGTGTCATAACCCCTCCTTGGATGGTGTCACCCGGTGCGGCCCTCATCCCCTAGTGATGACACTGATCAAATGCTATTCAGCAACGGTCCCAGGCCACTATGGGAATCTTATTATTATGGACCCATCATTTGTAATCATGAGTTATGTTACTAATAAATATTTATCTGAAAATGTCTTCTTTACTATTTCCAATGTAAAACATTTGTGTGGGGAAAAAACGTACTGACCTGTTCACCAGCTATTTAATAGCAGTGAAGCCAATCAGGAGTGGTCCCTTACATTGATGAGACAATCACATATAATAGACAGTTTCTAATTGGCTGCCCAGCTATTCTGTAGGCGTGATTACAGGGATAAAAACATTATGCAACTGGTCCATAGTCAATTCGTTCCACAGAGTTTTTTTCACAATGTTGATGTTTTTGGCGCAATCCTAGCTTGGATAGAAAGGGAGAGGGGAGGGGAGGTAGGAAGAATTGCAGAGCAGAAGAAGAAAATGGAGGGAATAGAATGAGTGACAGTAACTTACTGCCCAGTGCATAAAAACAATATTGTAATAATCCACAGTAAAAACAAGTTCTTCTCATGAAAAACACTTTCCAACAAATAAAAAAGTGTTACGGTATGTAGACCACAATGTCTTATCAATTATAAATAACAAGTAATTAAAACAACTCATTAATTAATAAAGGCATATATCATAAAACATGTATTAAACCATTACATTCATTCTAGGATGGTGTAGCAAACCACCTAGTGTTTCAATCAATAAATCGCTGTAAAAAACTGGTGTTTCACACTGGCAGAAAAATATAGTAAGTCTCACATAATGGGTGTATAAAAAGTCCAGAGATCTTTTAATCCTGTCTAAACAGCTTAATACCCTGTTCATAAATATACTGAGTGTCAATCCAAAACTGCAAAGACCGCTTACTATTAGGAATATATGCTAAAAACAATCTGGCAATTAATGGGATAGATTTTACAAACTTCCAAATGTCAATATGGTTTAATATGGTGCAGTGCAGTCCGTGAGTTTTTTTCACATACCTTATATGGAATATGTCAAAACAAGAAAAGAAGAACATTTCAGGTAAACATTTATTAGGGACACAATATATCATTAAAAACTATGGGAGCTACAGTACTGTAATACTCCACAATGCAAGGGATCATGTCTGACACTGGGCATCGCGCAACAGTGTATGCATCAGGAGGATGTTACATGAGCAGTGTCAGGTGGTAAGGATAAGTGACATTTGTAAGCAGGTGGCAGTTGGTGGGGAGAAATTTGAGGGAGGCCATGAGGCAGTAACCAATGGCAACAGACACAAAAAAAACAGAGAGAGAAATCGTTACCAGCAGTTAAGGTGCATATCCACTACACGAGTGTAGAACGGCTGTTTGTTTACAACATCGTAATTGTTCAATCATTCATCATGCTGTGCAGTGGATATTATGCCCACACTGAACAATATGTACATCAGTGCAGGCACCCTCCCTCATCCCCGAACACGCACATCCTGTCGATATCGGCAGGTTGGCCTGCATGTTCAGATGATGACAGATGCTAACAAACGACCAGCGGCAGCGCACAGCGCTGGTCATTGCCGGCATATTCACTGCACGATTAATGAACGACTGAACGATAACGACGTCGTAATCGTTCAATCGTTAATTTTTATCGTGTAGTGGATACGCGCCTTAAGAGATGGCAGGAGAAGCCAAAGAGCAGGGAGTGCATTGAGGGGGGATGTAGTTTACATACCGGCGGATGAGATGCCGGTGGTCGATATAATGATGCCGGCATCCCGCCACAGGGCAAAATACCACCGCCAGTATCCCCTTATGCATCAGGAAACTGGCGTCGGAATCCCGTCCGCCAGCATCCTGATCATTAGACACCGGACGCAGGTAAGTATTAGCCGCGGGGGAGGGGGGTTAGGCTTAGGCAACCCCGGGGGGAACTTAGGGTTAGGCACCCCCCTGGAAGTGTTATGGGGGGCATCCACTAGACGATTTTATCCCTGTCCAACCTCTTAACGATTTTCCCTTGAAGTCTCCCTTGAAATATGATCTTCCACTCTGAACAATTTGCAAAAGATTTGCAAACGATTTGCAAAAGATCTAACAATAAACTATGTTGTTTTAATCTGTGCTTGAGAGCTTTCAGCTATAGTGGGCAGATAGTGGTTCATCGTTTGATCGTTTAGCGTGAACGATGTGTAAACGATGTGTAAACGATGTGTAAACGATTTGTAAGCAATCAAGTGAAATTGACCTGCATGTTCAGTCGATGGAGGAGATGATCAAACGACCATCGGGAGCGCGCATCGTACATCATTAGAAACAATTAAGGTGCGTACACACTGGGCGATAAAGTGGACGACTGAATGATAACGATATCGTTATCGTTCAGTCGTCCACTTTATCGTCCATTTTTAACCCCAAAAATATGAACGATAACGATGACGCGCGTTCCCGCAGGTCGTTCGTCATTATCGTTCATCGGGCTGACATGCAGGCCAACCTGACGATCTCGTCAGGTTGCTGCATGTCAGGGAATGGGGGAGAGAGCCCGGCGCTGAACGATATCGTTAATGATATCGTTCAGCGGCTGTGCTCAATGTCATGAACGACATTGAGCACAGCTTGCCAGGGAAACACTACACGATATCGCTCAGGGAGCATATCGTGTAGTGTGTACCCACCATTACTGCACGATTTGCAAATGATTTTCAAACGATGTTTGAACGATTATCGAACGATTATCGAACGATTTTATCATTATCGTTCAACTTTATCGTCTAGTGGATACCCCCCTTTAGGGTTAGGCTGCAGGGAGGGGGGGTAGAGTTAGACACCATTAGGGGGGTTAAAGGAGGGAGAAGAGACATTTTTATCTGCTTTGGAAAGGAGGGTCTTTCTGAGTGACGGTCCATGGAGCACAGCTCTGCTGGTGACAGAGTGGTCCCATGAAATGCAACCAAATGCCAGACTCAGGGCTGTGAGTAACATTGTGTTTTGGTGGAAATCTGGGTATACTCTATGCTATTCCAGAAAGACTGCCAAAGTTAAGGTGCATACACACTAGACGATATGCTCCCTGAGCGATATCGTCTAGTGTGTCCCCGGCAGGCTGTGCTCAATGTCGTTTATGACATTGAGCACAGCCGCTGAACGATATCATTAACGATATCGTTCAGCGCCGGGCTCTCTCCCCCATTCCCTGACATGCAGCAACCTGACGAGATCGTCAGGTTGGCCTGCATGTCAGCCCGATGAACGATGATGACGAACGACCCGCGGGAACGCGCGTCGTCGTCATCGTTCATCTTTTTGGGCTTAAAAATGGATGATAAAGTGGACGACTGAACGATAACGATATCGTTATCGTTCAGTCATCCACTTTAATCGCCCAGTGTGTACGCACCATAAGAGTTACTATTCAACAATCAACAGACGGAATACAGAAGAGTAAATGTGACTAAAATGTACCTTTAAGGTGAACAAGGTAAGGGTGAAGCACCACAGCTGAGTTATCCCTGCTTGTGGGCAAGATGCACTGATAACTGACACAGGCTAACTGCTGTCAGCCATGTCAGATGCCTGGCAGTTACCTCTGTATCAGGCCCAGTTATCAAAATGTATTTGAGGTAAAATCCCCGAAAACAGGGGGTTTACCTCAAATACTAAGTATCCCCCGTTTGTATGAAGGAGGGACTGCAGCAGGTATCCTTCCATTACCGCTGGCAGCCGCCTCCCCCATAGGTTTCTATGGGGGAGGCGATGCTGCCAAATTTACCAATATCCAAAATGCGATTGGCCCCTGCAGCTAACGCCATCTGAAGAAGGCATTAGCCGCTGTAGCCTATGGGCTACACCACGCACTATTACCTGGCGGAGGAATCCGCCGGAACCCTCCCCGGCTATGGCGGATGTGCATGTGCAGTCCACAGGACTGCGCATGCGCCTCACCCCCTGCACTGGCCAGCAGCTCTCCGGAGACATCGCAGGGATGAGCTCCTTTTGGAGCCCGTGTCCCTTCATGTCCCAGATGATACATCCGGCCAGAGAGATCACTTTTTGCAATGCGATCATGGGCGTTACTGGCGTGCTCTGATCGCGTTGCAAAAGCGATCAATGATAAATGGGCTTCTGTGAGAGAATAGATATCAGTGTTATTAACAGTAATGTGCAAGCCGCTGGGGGTTGTCAGAGAGGGATCCTTCAGAAGTTTTTAAGTTTAATACAATGTTGCAATACTGATTTGCTTTTAAGCATGGAATGATGTATCATTGTTGTTACGGAATCACATGAATTTTATGCACATTCTGTGATCTTTTTATGATTTTTTATGATTTTTTATGATTTTGACATGCCCTCACTCTCTAATGCATCCTGTTTTATCCATGCTACTATTCTCTTTAAACAAACATTTTTTTTAAGTGTAATTAATTAATTAATTTTAATCTTTCCTAGACTATATTTCTGCACCAGACACACCCCCACAATTTGCACACCCAGTTTATTACTCCATTATCTGTGTGTTATAACACTATAATAATATGGCATCCCTACTTTATTGGGACTCATGCTGCGTAGCACTGGGCTTGTAGAAAATATTTTTTTTTACTTTATTTAATTTCCCTCATTCTGACAAACTGTAGCTCGGACTGCAGTTACGTCTGTGTGAACCATGGACCACATTCAGAGGCGCTCACAAAAAGCGAGCGCTCGCACTGAATGAGAGCGGACGCTTTTTTTTTTTAAACCGGCCTCCTGGCCGCTCACTAAGCTGTGTGTGATCACCCACAGCTATTGGGAGCGGCCAGGTGATGGTCGCGATTATCGCGACCATCGGGCTTGCGTCGAGACCCTTGTAGGGTTTCATCTGCTGCAAGCCCCAGTGAGCTTCCTGCTCAAATTGAGCAGGAAGCCCACTACTGACATCACGAGTGATGTCAGTAGGGCCGCCCACAAACGGCAGGCATTTCTTCAGGAATGCCTCCGTTTGTCCAGCCACCCCCCCTCCCCGCCTACAAAATGGGGCGAGCTATCGATCAACATTGACAGCCACCCCGTTTGTAGCGAGCCCCGGAGCGAGTGAAATTCTCACTCGCTACGGGGCTTGCACACGCTCGCGGCACACGCGCAGTGCCCCACCATCAACCCACTTGCGAGCGCATAGCGCTTGCGAGCGGGTCTGAATGAGGGCTCATGTGTTTTTATTTTATTTTTCATTAAAAAGTGGTGTTTTGCCATGCCAAACGGCAATAAGCCATTTGGTGATAAATGCCATTTAAACAAATATTAAAATTTTAGAGGTGGGGGGCTTGATAGATGTATTTTGATATGCGGTTTGGTATTTAGTAAATAGCACAATTTACAAAGCGAATATTAAAGCACCAACAGATGTGTGGTTTTGTAATGTCTTAGGATTCTGAAAACTGACTGAGGTCTGAGGGAAATACAGTCTAACGACTCATGGGGGTCTGGTGCACCTCATTTCTGTAGCCTGGGTGAAAGGTGGCTGCAGGATTGAGTGATCACATTAATAAAACCCTTGCATTTCTGTCTTTTCCCTCTGTCTTTTACCAGTAATGATAGCTCTAGTTGAAGTGGATGGAGCACTGGGGGCATTTCAGCTTCAGAGATTCGTGTGATTCATAATATGAGAGGATACTCGCATTAGAGTGCATTCCTGGTTGGCATAAGGAATTTCGGCAGAGTATTGTGCAGCTTGGAATCAATGTCATTCCTAGTAAACACTAATAAGAGGGGTATTCAATATGAAACGTAAATTTCGCAGTCGAAGTTTACGTTTCATATCGGAGCTTTTACCTGGGATAAAGTATCGGGCGCGCGCCCGCTTATCCCCGTATTCAATATGAAACCTACGAAAACGGGAGCCTGCGAAGTGGGATTTGCGTTAAATTATGAAATTTTCCTTAAAAAAATTGTAGGACCCCCCTAAAGCTGTAAAAACATGGAGGATCACTATGGGTACCTCCGTTTTAGCCTGCAAATGAAAGTCGGAGATTTAAATAGCCGCAGCAAGTGTTTTTTCCCGACATTGAAGAAGTGTTGCAGAAGAGCACTTAGGTTATTTTTTTCATTTTTTTAAGTGGTCCTATCAAATTTGGGGTACTTTAAAATGGGTACTAGCATATTTTTATGTCCCTAAAGTAAGTTTTTAAAAATTCTGCAACTATGCACCTGCCGCTAATAGCCTATTCTAGAATACACCTGCTGCATACTTGCAGAATAGCGCTGAACCTATTTCCCTATTTTTAAACACTTTTTTTCCCATTTTTTTTTTTTACCCCAATTTTTAAATAAATTTTTTGGAGTGTCCCTATTTTTTTTTTTTTTCTTTTAACACAGTTCTTTTTAAAATGTCATTCCCAGGGGTGCAGGCTATTTTTTTTAAGCCTGCACCCCTAAACCCCAATTCTGCACTTTTTTTCGCCACCTATTCAGTGGTGAAAAGTTATCCCCGTTTTTTTTCAAAGACTTTTCGAACCTGCGAAAAGTCTTTGAAATTGAATACAGTGTAAAACTAAAACCTGCGATAATGACATCATAGGTGCGATATTAACGCAAAAACTGAGTTTTCGCTCCATATTGAATTCCCTTATATGACACATATTTTCCTCATGAGGTGAGGCCCCTGATCATTTAAGTACCATAATAAATCATCAGCATATGAATTAATTCTCTTCAGCACAGATGTAATTGGCAAGCCCCTTAAACTGTCATCATTCCCAATCTAACCTGCAACAGATATAGGGACAATAGGCATCTATGCAAGAAAAGGAAACAGTGAACCTTGAGGTTCAGAGGATCGGTATACAATTTGTGTCCCATTGGGCTAATTGCTGTCAAGGCCTGATTCATTACGGATCGCAACTGCGATTACGCACGCAGATGGCCAATTGTTGCGTTGTGCACATGCGCATTAATCGCAGTGCGATAAGGTATCCCTACGATCACACTGCAATAGCAGGCACTACGCAGACCCTTCGCAGAGTGATTGACAGAAAGTGAGCCTTTAGGGGGGTGGTCAGCAAAACGCGGTGTGTCAGTGCGTATGAACGCTCGTACTACCCGGCGGTGGTGCGTTTATTTTAGCAGCCAATGAGAGTCAGACAGACTCTCGTTGGCTGCTGTTTCCACGGAGGGAGCCGGCTGGAGCTCACTCATGAGCTCCGCCTTCCAGCTACCACCACAGCGGGTGATGGAAGAGACGTCATGACGTCTCTCCCATAGTGCAGAGCGGGCCGGGAGGAGAGGACAGCGGCGCTCGCGGCAGGGCGGGGATTCAGGTGAGTTGTGGGGTTTTTTTTGTGTGTGTGTGTGTGTAAGGGGCACTGACACTGGCATTACATAGGGGGGGGCGCTACTGGGGGCACTGTAAGCAGTTTCTATCTATCTATAAAATATCTATCTATCCCATATCTATCTATCTTACATCTATCTATCTTTCTCTTTATTTATACACAGACACCATATTTGTTTTTCCTTTTTCTTAGGGGGGAGGGGCAAACTCTAACTTGCCTCCGGGCAACTGGGATGAACTTACACCCCTGCAAGGAAGATATAATGCCTAAAGCTGGCAATGTGTGTGTTATTGCTAATGGTGCAGCACCAAACCATCACAGCTAGTTGGCGCTAAAGCATCCAGGAGCAGCGCAGCTATTAAAGGAGAAACACAACAAGGTCTTATCTGCCCAGGGACAGGTCTAGGAACAGTCTTTGAGCCAGGAAACAAACCTCTGGGATGGGGACCTTGACAAATCTAAAATAATAGCAATCTTCAATTCCCCTTGATTAAGTTGCCTCATTGTATGTGCAGCCACCAGAGTATCACAGTGAGCACAAGTAGTGTTATAGACTCAACATAATTACTGACTTTATTAACTGTATTCCTCCTCAACTCCTCTTGAGTGAGCTACCTCATGGTATGTGCAGCCAGCAGGGGATTTCAGCTAGCATCAGCAATGAAAAAATTAACAGATAGTGGGGGAGATGTATCAAGCCTCGGAGAGAGCTAATGTGGAGAGAGATAAAGTGGAGAGAGATAAAGTGCCAAATAGGGGTGTGCATAATATTAGCCATTGTGATGGCATACGCAGCTTGTTCTCACGGTGTGTGATGAGGTTAGCAATTCCTGAGTAAGGTGAATGAGGCTACGAGGGTACTCGAAGTTACCGATGGTTCCGCTGTTTTGCTAAGTATTACGGATGTGAGTAAGGGGAAGTGGAAGTCCTTATGTTAGACTGTGACGGCATAGCGATTGCAAACATTAGCGTATTTTCACAGTGGGTCTACGTGAGTAATAGCAGCTGCGATCGCAGTTGCGATCCGTAATGAATCAGGTCCTCAGCCTGAAATCCCCCAAAGACTGCTCTGAAAGTATGTTTTGAAATGTAATGCTGAACAAACGCGCACTGAGGGGGGGTTTCTGAGTACCCAGAACCCCCCCCTGCCTGCTGATCACTAAGTGTAGTGCAGACTGCAGTGAGTGCAGTCTGCACTACACAGTAACAAACACACCACCGCCAGCACCAGGTAGTACTACCCGGCGGGGGTGTGTTTATTTTAGCAGCCAATGAGAGTCAGACAGACTCTCATTGGCTGCTGTTTCCACGGAGGGAGCTGGCTGGAGCTCACTCATGAGCTCCGCCTTCCGGCTCCTGCCACAGTGGGTGATGGGAGAGATGTCATGACATCTCTTCTATAGTGCAGAGCGGGCTGGGAGGAGCGGACAGCGATGGTCGTGGCAGGTCGCGGATTCAGGTAAGTTGTGTTTTGGGTTTTTTTTGTGTGTGTAAGGGGCACTGACACTGGCACTGCATAGGGGGGGCGCTACTGGGGGCACTGTATAGGATAAGTGGCCGCTAGTAGGGCCACTGTATAGGAGAGGCCGCTACTGGGGGCACTGTATATTGGGGTCTCTTCTAGGGGCACTGTATAGAGGGGGTGGCCACTACTTGGGGCACTGTATAGGGGGGGTCGCTACTGGGGGCACTGAATAGGCGGGTGGCCCATTCTGGGGACACTGAATAGGGAGACTACTACTTGGGACACTATATAAGGGGCACTACTGGGAGGACTACTACTGGGGGCACTATATAAGGGGCAATACTGGGGGACTAATACTGGGGGCACTATGGGACTACTACTGGGGAGGCTACTACTGGGGGCACTATATAAGGGGCACTGCATAGAGGGGACTACTACTTGGGGCACTATATAAGGGGTACTACTAGGGGCACTGCATAGGGGGGACTACTACTAAGGGCACTGCATAGAGGGCACTACTACTGGGGGTACTGCATACGGGGGACTATTACTGGGGGCAATATATAAGAGGCACTACTGGGGCACTGCAAAGTGGGGACAACTACTGAGGGCACTGCAAAGGGGGACTACTACTGGGGGTACTGCATAGGGGGGACTAGTACTGGGGGCTCTATATAAGGGGTCAGGGGCATTTATACAGAGGAGGGGACCCGTGTGCAGTCTCCGACTTGGACCACCTCCTCTCCCTCCGGCGGCCGGCAGCTCTGCGCAGCCAGCACCTCACTTATAGACTCTAGGCACTAGAGTGTGCCCGGAGTCTATTGCGCATGCGCAAGTCACCAGGAAAATGGCTGCAGTGGACATTTTCCCTGTACTGTTTTTACAGCGCCGGCCCCCCGTGCCGACGTGGGATTCTGGAGAGGTAAGTATTCTGTGGGTGCAAGGTGTGCGGTGTGGGGCCCCCTGGACCAAGGGGCCCCACACTGCACACCCTGCACCCATTATAGAAACGCCCCTGTAAGGGGTACTACTGGGGCCACTGCATAATGAGCACTACTACTGGGGGGAGAGGGGTCTGGCTGTATTTATTTGCCTGCTGCATTCATGTTTTTTAGTGATAGGGGTGTGTGTCTGTGTGGTATATTTTACTGTAGTGGTCATAAATCCTGTGTAAGCAGTTTCTATCTGTCTGTCTGTCTATTTATTTGTGGCTAGATGTCTTTCATTGGTTCGGTAACCAAGGATTTGGAAACCCTCCTTTCAAAATCCTGCATTTGCCACTGCTTCAACTCGGAACTGAGAAAACAGAGGCATGTTAACTTGTTACAATAAGACTACAAGGAATATCTAGTGTTTCTACAATCATCTGAAAGATATAGCCTCAAGGTTTTTATTGTACTGATCTAGGAAAGGTTAAGTCACTCCATATGCTGTTCAATCATTAGTTCCGAAGTTCTTCTGTGGTGCCTTGAACAGTATTGAACAACATATGACCATATTCTGCCATCTAATTTATAGAACCACTATTTAGATTGTTAATGCGTCAGTATATATAGAACCGTATGTTAATGCAGAAAAGTTGATAGTATATTTTCAAACTAAAAATCTATGTCATTTCTCACAGCGATCAGGCATTGAAACCCCTTCTGCTAATGACATAATGGTTTGTTGCCTTACATTTTCCTATTCAAAGAAAGTGGTTAATGTTCTCTGACTGTTCCCTATCGCTTTCAGCTTTCAATATAATTTGTTTTTTAATAGAGGAATTACAATATTAATGTATGTCACCCTGGAGCACACTAATAAATCAGATTCATTACAGATCCCAGAATGACATTTTAACTAACTTGTCCATGAAATAAAAAAAAACTAGAAAATAGTTAGGAAACAGATACATGGGGCCTTATTTAGAGTCAGATGTAACTGCAACTTATGTCTTTTTTCAGGCATACGCTGGACATGGGACTGAGGGCCTAATTCTGACCCGCTCGCGAGCGCTGAGCGCTCGCAAGCGGGTCGATGGTGCCCTAGTGTGCGGGGTAGCCGTCGTTATGGGTCTTGCACCAAAGGGGGCGTGCTGTCGATGGTGAGTGACAGCACGCCCCCTTTGGTGGGCGTGCCGGGGGCGTGGCTGCCAGTCGGAGGCGTTCCCATGGGAACGCCTACCGTCTGGGTCCGGCCCCACTGACATCACTAGTGATGTCAGTGGGAGTGATTTTGGCTCTGATAGAGCCAAAATTACTCCAGGGCTTGCAGTCACCGAGACCCTACCTCAGGGTCTCGTCGCAAGCCCGATGGTCGCGATGGTCTTGACCATCGCGACCATCATCCTGGACGCTCGCATAAGCTGTGGGTGGTAACCCACAGCTATGCGAGCGTCCAAGAGGCTGCTCCAATGTTAGGTAGGAGGGCCCTGATTCAGAGCGAGCACTCTGGTCAGAGCGTCCGGCTCTGAATCAGGCCCTGAGTATTACAAGGGAGTCGTGTCCAGGGCTGGAATGGTCGAGCAGACCGTGGGCTGGCAGGATGTGAGTGCTATAACTCTGGTAAAAGTTGTACACTAATGATGAAGATGATGACTGCGTCTGATTAGTTGCAAATATTATAAAAACACCCATTTATGTGAGCGCACTAAAACAGCTGCAAATATGGGCCATATTCAATTAGAGGCGAAAAGTCAGAGGCCGGAGTTTTCGCCATCATCGCAGGTTTAAAGTATCGGGCGCCTACCACGTATCCCCGTATTCAATTTTGAATCGGCGAAAACGGGACCCGGCGGAAAGTAGCGATAAGTCTTGTACTTTTGTTTTGGGTGAAATTTTTTTGGGTATCCTGTTGAACGTTTACATTTTTTTTGACACAGAATACCTTTAGGGGACATTGCAAGGGGTGCAGGGTACTTTTTTTTACTTTGTACCCCAAAACACCAATTCATAGGTAACACTAATCATAGGTAAAAAGTTATCTCCAGTTTTGGCCAAAGACTTTTCGCACCTGGGAAAAGTAAAAACGGCGAAAATGATGTAATCGCAGCCTAATTGAATATGGCCCTATGTGTTAGAAGTCGCTTGACACTGCTTTGAACACTTGTTTTAAACAAATAAAGAATGCTTCACACTTAGCTGGGGAAGGGGAAAGTGTATTTGTTCAAGTTTTGTCATTAAAAGAAACAAATTGCATTTGCATCTGGTTCACTTTGCGTTTTAGATGCTGAGAGCCACTGGAGGGCATATTATCTGCATTATATAACCATTAAATAGAAGTATTTAGCACTAACGGTGAAGCCACGTCTTCAGTCATATTACAGCCGCATGATTCAAGTACGTGAAGAGGATGGAACCACAGTTGCAAACTTGCATATACTGTATAAACACTCTGAATAGGTAGTGAAAATGCAACTTTTTGGAGTTGCATTTTGCGATTCCGTTTGAGTCCAACTCTGAGTAACTATGTAGAAATGATGGTCGGTGAGGAAGATGGCACTAATGTCAGGTAAAGAAAAGGTGAGTGGTAAAAGTGAGACTTATCTGAAAAAAGTTGGTCAATCGGAAGTTTATCCTCATTGCTTTTACACCTTTTAAAAATAAAAAAATAAAATAGTTTTTTACTGTACTACACATTGGTTTTATCAACCCCTTTTTTCCGCATATTCATGGAATCGCCTACATTCCTACGGAGTGGGTTAACACCTGAGCAATGAGGATAAACTTCCGATAACTGTTTTCAGATAAGTATACCTTGCTTTTACTACTCACTTTTTCTGTACCTGACATTGTCACCATCACGGACCACCATTCTTAGGTGTTGGTCAAGAGGCAGCTTTTTATATCTTAAAGGCACACATCCACTAGACGACAGGCATAAGACTGTACGATTACAACATTGTAATCGTGCAGTCGTTTGTCTGTCTGTGATGTGCCTACACTGAACGATCAGTCGTTCAGTGAAGGCACATCAATCATCTGCAAACATGCTGACCCTGACGATATCGTCATAACATATTTGTATGATGATAGATGTCTAAACGACCAGCGGGAGCGAGCATCGCTGGTCGTTTTAGACATTTTTTAAACAATCTGCAAACGATTATTGAACGATCAAACGATAATGGTATCGTTATCGTTCAGTCGCTCAATTTAATCGTCTAGTGCATGGATGGGGAACCTCAGGCCCGGGGGCCATATAAGGCCCCCGGCATCGTTTGGTCTGGCCCTCAGAGCTTTTTTCTGCTAGCCTCATCTGGCTAGCAGGGTGCCGGACATTGCTGTAATCACTGACGTTTGTGCCCCCGTGTGTCATCACATTGAGGGGGCGTGGTCTGTACCGAGCCCACGAATAATGTTATATTTATCAAAATGGCCCAAAATGGCAGAAAAAAGGTTCCCCACCCCTGGTCTAGTGGATGTGTGCCTTTATTGAAGCCCCACCATTTTCCCTTAACTCCAGTTTTGAACAACTCTGAATAAAGCCTATACCTGTAGTTAGTTCCATTTTAAAACAGAAAAGATAAAACTTCGAATATGACAACTGATACAGTTTTTTAGATAGCCAATTCCTTCCTAACCACGAAAATGGTATCCCAGAAATGGGGGCTGACCGAGCTCTCATCAGCGCTGTCTTACTCAAATACCATTTCTTGTCAGAAAGACATCCAATCCACTTTTACAATATATTAGAAAAAATACCATCACCACTATGAGTCTGATTCATTTGATGCTGATGTCCATGGAGTTTCCAATTAAATCTATTTTTTTTTTGTTAAGTAATTTTACTTTTAAAAAAAAAAAAAGTAACATAACCAATAGTATAATAAATAGCAAATAAGACATATTGGTGTTAAAGAAGTAGCGTCTATATCAGCATATTGTACATATTATAATAAATATGATGAAGTCAATGCAAGGTATATACAGGGTATGTAGTCAGGAAGCCGGCGGTCGAAATGCCAACTGCCGGCTTCCCGACTGTGAAATCCCGGCATTTGACTAATAATAGGCATCGAAATCCTGACGCCTATCATTATCCAGATGCCGAAATCCCGACGCCCGGCATACCGAACGAAGGTAAGCTGGGCGTCGGGACCTCTTAGCCGCGGGAGGAAGGTTTAGGGACTCCTGGGGGGAACTTAGGGTTAAGCACCCCCTGGGAGGGTTAGGGTTAGTCTAGGGGAAGTGGGGGTTAGGGTTAGGCACCCCTGAAGGAAGGTTAGGGTTAGGCACCCCCCCCCCGGGAGGGTTAGGTTTAGGGTGCGGGGAGGGGGGTTTAGGTTTAGGGACTCCTGGGGGGAGGGTTAGGCAATAGGGGGGGAGGTTAGGGTTAGGCACCCCTAAGGGAGGGTTAGGGTTAGGTGGGGGAGAGGAGAGGATTAGGGTTAGGACTTACCTTAGCCAGGATTTTCAGCTTTCTGCCTTCCAGCGTCGGTATTACATCCACCAGGCTTAAGTCCGGCAGTACATCATACCGATTCCATATACAGTACTCTGCAAAAGTTTTATGCACGTACGGAAAGTAAGAATGCTTTTAAAAAATAGAAGAGTTAATAGGTTATTTTTAACAATTAACAAAATGCAAAGTGAATGAACAGAAGAGAAATGTAAATCAAACCAATATTTGGTGTGACCACCCTTTGCCTTCAAAACAGCATCAATTCTTCTAGGAACACGCACATAGTTTTTGAAGGAATTCGGCTGGGAGGTTGTTCCAAACATCTTGGAGAACTAACCACAGATCATCTGCTGATGTAGGCTTGCTCAAATCCTTCTATCTCTTCATGTAATCCCAGACAGCCTCGATGATGTTGAGATTAGGGCTCTGTGGGGCCATATCATCACTTCCAGGACTCCTTGTTCTTCTTTACGCTGAAGACAGTTATTAATGACATTGGCTGTATGTTTGGAGTCATTGACCTGCTGTAGAATAAATTTGGAACCAATCAGACGCCTCTCTGATGGTATTGCATGATCGATAAGTACCTGACTGTATTTCTCAGCATTGAGGACACCATTAATTCTGACCTAGTGCTCAACCCCATTTGTTGAAATGCCCCAAACTTGCAAGGAACCTCCACCATGCGTCACTGTTGCCTGCAGACACTCATTATTGTACCGCTTTCCAGCCCTTCCATGAACAAACTGCCTATGTTACAGGAAAATATTTCACATTTTGACTTATCAGTCCAGAACACCTGCTGCCATTTTTCTGCACCCCAGTTCCTATGTTTCTGTGCATAGTGCTTGGCCTTGTTTCCATGTCGAAGTTCTGAGCTGATGGCACTGCTGGACATCTTCCGATTTCAAAGGGAATAAGCATGATGTGTCTTTCATCTGATGCACTAAGTTTCCTTGGCTGACCACTGTGTCTACGATCCTCAATGCTATCCGTATCTTTGTGCTTCTTCAAAAGAGCTTGAGCAGCACATCTTGAAACCCCAGTCTGCTTTGAAATCTCTGCTCAGTCTTGCCATGGTGTACAGTATGACCTGTGACATTAAACTGTCTTCCACAACCTCAACTTTGTAGCAGAGTTTGGATGTATCTCACCTAGTTTGAAGCCTCCTACACAGCTGTTTCTGTTTCAGTTAATGACTGTGTTTCTACATATGAAAATGATGATCATTATCACCTTTATATGATTGGTTTATCGTACACCTGACTATAATCTTACAAAATCCCTGACTGTCCCTAGAAACATTGATGCTGTTTAGAAGATAAAGGGTGGTTACACCAAATATTGATTTGATTTAGATTTCTCTTCTGTTCATGCACTTTCCATTTTGTTAACTGATAAAAATAAACTATTAACACTTCTATTTTTGAAAGGATTCTTACTTTGCAACATTTTTCTACACCTGCCTAAAACTTTTGCACATTATTGTAAATAATAATTTAAAAAAGGAAAATAGTCATAAACAGATTTTAAAATCTATATAAAACTTTGAGTCAATATTATGTATAAACATATCATCCATTCCATGGTGTGCAGGGTCAGGCTAACAGAATATATATTAAACAAAAAAAATTATAAATAAACTGCATACTCAAAAAACACCACTATCATCGTGCTCATCTTACCTCCTCACCAACCTGGCAGAGTAGAGCACGCAGGAACCTCTGGTATCCCTGTTCCTCCTGACCACAGTATCTCACAAGATCGCGGTACCGGAAGTCTTGGCCATCCTGGAAGGCACTGCGGGAACCACAGCAGTGAATGCTCAGCCTGCACTCACCTGAATACGGTCTGGATCCACAGACAGCAGGAAGAAGACAAGAAGACACAGGACGGAAGACAGGTGAGACCTCACCAGGCCTATTTGACTTTGGACACACATTTGGCTTTACAACAGGGGTGAGGGAAGCCGACCTTGCTCCACGATTCACTCTGGACATCCCCCTATTAATCACCCACACTTAGTGTACATCCTCCGGTTTGCTATTTCCACTCTTTCCTCTCCCACTGTTTAACCATTGTTGTAACCTTCCCAGAGCACTGTGACTCAATAAAGGGATTTGGATTACACCACATTTTTATCTTCTCTCTCCTTTCTACCAGTTAGTCACCCTACAACCGTACACTCATTATAGATTATTACTAGACACAGCAGCAACCCTTATTCCTTAGGCGCAGACTACTTGATATATATTCATATTTATCCATTTTTACAGTATAAAAATTATTTTGTTGAAAGTGAATGCAAGCGGTGGCATCCCTAGTTAAGCCAATAATCTGCTCCCAATCCTCGTTAGACAGGGAACCAATATCACCCTTTACCTTCAGAGCAGTAACCCATCTGGTAGGGACGAGACTGTAATATACAGTAGAGATGAGATTAATTTGGAGAACTCTGCCTCTGCAAAGTAGTCTTAAGAGGGGAATCGCATAATTGTGGCTGGTACCCCTTGAACTAGGCAGATAGAGCATGGCGAAATTGAAGAAAATGATAAAAAGCAGTGTGAGGAAGTCCAAACTCTTCAATTAGCTGTTGGAATGATCTGAGATGGCCAGCATGGTGACCCTGTCCAATGGTAACAACACCATATCTAATCCAAAAGTTATCATTGCTCATCTTACCCAGCTCAGAGAAGGTCCCATTGGACCACAACAGAGTATCAGGGCCAACTCCCACAACCCCAAGGAGAGAAAGTGCGAGGCTTGTCGGATCAGTGGAGCAACATTGGATGATCTAGACATCGTCAACAAAACTTGTACAGGAGTAAGGGGAGACTCCATCAGCTCAGCAAGGAACCATTCCAGTGTACTACCCCTACAATCTCACAACCACTCCCACAAATGAGTTCATTGGGAGGCTACATAATACAACTTTAAATTGGGGAGGGCCAAACCATCCGAACCTTTAGATCGATATAATGTGTAAAGCTCGATTCTAGCTTTTTGTTATCAGCCCAATTAAAGGAAGAAATAATCCAATTAATGGCAGAGAAAACTGTAAATAGATCTATTCAATAACATTAATGATTAAAGAGCTCTACGTAAATTTAATATAACCCCCACTGCATGTCCTACTGTAGTCCACCGTAGGCAATAAAGGGGTAGTGCCACAGCCAAAGATCCATGTGGGGGAGCCTGCATGCATGCAGTGTTGCACGTACTACCAAAGATTTCAGGGGCAGCGTGAATTTGGTATAGCAATATAAAAAGAAAGCCAGATGCTGCGCACAACCCTTATACTAAAAGGCGTATGTTAGAAAGATGTCAAAAACCATGGGATTAAGTAAAAGAATCGTGTTTTATTGTAGCTAGTCACAAGGTCCTAAATATCAAAAAAATGGTCTAATCAGTCCTAGATTATATAAATCAACTGGAATTGTGATCATATACAAATTAATAAATTACAAGCAACGAAAAAATGGCAAAAATAGATGTCCTACTAAGGATAATCTGCGTATCAATGAGTGGACAATGAAAAAAGTCATATGTGCCGTGTTACCACCTATATCTCTCCAATGTCAGTTTGTATTCCAAAGGGAGGTAAACGATGGGGGAGTGGAGATACGTGAGATCTAACGGCGTCCCATTAGTCTCAGTATAGTACAGAACCTGTAGATCAGTCTTTGTGCGCATTGCCCGGGGTGATTCTTCTTATCGTCCGGGGACATCCAGCTGGAGCCGACAGCGGGGATCTCTCTGTGCTGCGGTGCACTGTGCCGCGCACTCACGGACACTGTCCCTGCTCCCAGGGTCAGAACCGTGAGCACGCCCAAAATGCGCCAGCAAGCAGGGGGAACGTGACAGCGGTCTTGGCTCGGACGAGCCGGGGGCCGTGGACACAACCCACAGCAGAGGATACTTACCGGGAGGGGCTCCGCTTCCTGTCCTATCCGCTTCCTGCCTCTTCTTCCAGTCCTGTTGATAGCGGGCTTGCGACGATCACTTTTCTTATTGCTGGTTTGCTAGTCGGGTGTCTCAGTGGTGGGTGGATATAGATGGTTCGGCACTATGTTGGATAAAGTCTCAGAGTGTCAATCTCCAACGCGTTTCGACCTGCGTGGTCTTCTTCTGGGAGCATGTAGTATTAGCTGTGTGGTTAGAGGAAGTTAAATACAGCTGCATCCCTTTTGATTGGTTAAGGATGACGTCCATAATCCTTGATTGGCCCTTTGTTGCCATGGTAATAGGCAGGGGTTAGTGATCGCAGTTGTTATACTTAATTGGATCCTGGGTTGCCACGGTAATAAGCCGTGCTGTTTATGCTTATAACTGCTATCCAATGGGGATGGTAGATTGCAGTAGGTATAAAATGGTTATGTATTAAGGGGAATATGTTATGGGATCCCTTTTTATTGTATATATTTACTCAGAGAAAAAAGACACACTTAATAGTATTACATGAATAATGTTGCATTCGGACTAAGTTTAACTCATTAAAAATCTGGGTACAGATAGCAATAGCATCTCTATTGCTAGATGCATATGTAAGAGGATCATCCTCTCTGGTGTGTACATAGATGCGTAGTTGCTTAAAAAACAAATGTGTCCTCTATCCCACCTTAGTTTGAGGGTTGCCATATCTGTTGTTAAATGTATATGTAATTGGTATGTATCCATACCTTGGATGGTAATTGGGCTGCATTCAAAAAGCAGATAGCTGGATAGTCCATGCTGGATCTACCTCATATAATGAGATTAAGGATTCTTGGATGTTGGTCTCCATAAATCAACAAATAAATAAATAAATAATGTGAATAAATAATATTATTGTTATTATATATGTTGGATTGATTGTGAAGGAACGGTGCTCAGAAAGTCACAATGTTCTGTATATATTATATATACAATTGCATTCATCCAGTCTTCATGAAGTTTTGGTGTAACTTAGTATAGGAGACTATATAGTCTAGCTCCATTCATAATTACCTATGGCATATTATTGATTTGATTTCATTATCGCGGTTTAAGCCTCTGGGATGGAATGTTTGCAATTTGTACATCCATTCCAGTTCCACTTTGTTGATCTGGTGATCAAAGTCTCCCCCTCTCCAGTTGGGTTTTACAGTTTGTATAGCTAGAAAGCTGATATCTTTTGGGTTATTTTTATGGTGATCGTTAAAGTGTTTTGATAAGTTGTGGCTCTCTAATTTTTTATTTATATTTCTAACATGTTCAGCTATCCTGATTTTCAAAGGTCGGGTGGTTCTTCCTACGTACTGTTTGGGACAAGTGCATTGCAAGAGGTATATCACGTTTTTGGTATTGCATGTGAGGGTTTCCTTGATCATATGTGTTTCTCCTGTGGTGCATGATTTAAATGTTTTTATTGCTTTCGTACTTGTCGTGTCCGTACTTCTACACCCTGAACATGAGTGGCAATAGAAGAAACCCTTTTGTACTTTACATAAGGTGGTTTGTTGTGGTTTTATTGGCGGATTATGGTTTCTGACTAATTTGGACTTCAGGTCTGGTGCCTTCCTGTAAGTTATTTTAGGTCTGGTGGATATATGTCCTGCTAGCAGATCATCTTCCTGTAGTATGTTCCAATGTTTTTGTAATATTTTTTCCAATTGTTTACTTTGTTTGGAGTATTGCGTAATGAAGCAAACTTCTTCATTCCCCGCTTTGTTTAGTTTTGAGTTTGTACAACTAAGCAGATCCTCCCTGTTCCTTCTTTGTACTGATTCTAATGATTGTTGTATTAGAGTATCCGGATATTGCTTGTCCTTAAATTGTGTAGAAAGTTCTTTACTTTGCTCAAAAAAATCTGTTTGCCTGGAGCAGTTCCTTTTTATACGTAAGAATTGGCCTTTTGGTATTGCATTTATCCAGTTTGGATGATGCCAACTGGTTGAGAGAATAAAACTATTCACATCTACTGTTTTCCTGTGGGTATTTGTATGTATCTGCTTGTACTCTATGAAGATATTGAGGTCTAGGAATACTACCTCAGTTTTGCTATAACTGGCCGTAAAGATCAAATTGTTTGTGTTCTTATTGATACTGGTTATAAAGTTATTAAGGGTTTCTTCGTTGCCCTTCCATATGAATATTA
The DNA here is from genome assembly GCA_031769625.1 of Taudactylus pleione. Lineage (NCBI taxonomy): Eukaryota > Metazoa > Chordata > Amphibia > Anura > Myobatrachidae > Taudactylus > Taudactylus pleione. The sequence goes on from JAUIMM010000670.1 coordinate 5,747,076, forward strand.
CATCATCTATGTACCGTTTCCAGAGCACGAGGCTTGCCCCAAGCTGCCCATCCTGCCAGATGTGCCGTTCCTCCCACCAACTCATGAAGAGGTTGGCATAACTTGGGGCAAACCTCGTGCCCATAGCTGTACCAGTGGTTTGTAAAAATAATTTATTGTCATACCATACATAATTATGTTTTAAAATGTATTCTATACTTTGTAGAATAAAGTCAAGTTGTGGTTTTGGTAATTCCGAGTCCTGTTCTAAGTGAAAACGGATACTGTTGATCCCTTGTTCATGATCTATGATCGAATACAGTGATGTCACATCTGTGGTGACCAGCCAATAGTCGTCTTCCCAGTTAATTTCTTGTAATATTTTCAAAATTTGTGTAGTATCTTTGAGATATGCTTTCTGTCTGTGTACATACGGTTGAAGTATTGAGTCTAGGTATTGTGATAGGTTCGAAGTCAGTGATCCTATCCCTGAGATTAATTTGGAAGAACTCTGCCTCTGCAAAGTAGTCTTAAGAGGGGAATCACATAATTGTGGCTGGTACCCCTTGAACTAGGCAGATAGAGCATGGCGAAGTTGAAGAAAATGAAAAAAGGCAGTGTGAGGAAGTCCAAACTCTTCAATTAGCTGTTGGAATGATCTGAGATGGCCAGCATGGTGACCCTGTCCAATGGTAACAACACCATATCTAATCCAAAAGTTATCATTGCTCATCTTACCCAGCTCAGAGAAGGTCCCATTGGACCACAACAGAGTATCAGGGCCAACTCCCACAACTCCAAGGAGAGAAAGTGCGAGGCTTGTCGGATCAGTGGAGCAACATTGGATGATCTAGACATCGTCAACAAAACTTGTACAGGAGTAAGGGGAGACTCCATCAGCTCAGCAAGGAACCATTCCAGTGTACTACCCCTACAATCTCACAACCACTCCCACAAATGAGTTCATTGGGAGGCTACATAATACAACTTTAAATTGGGGAGGGCCAAACCATCCGAACCTTTAGATCGATATAATGTGTAAAGCTCGATTCTAGCTTTTTGTTATCAGCCCAATTAAAGGAAGAAATAATCCAATTAATGGCAGAGAAAACTGTAAATAGATCTATTCAATAACATTAATGATTAAAGAGCTCTACGTAAATTTAATATAACCCCCACTGCATGTCCTACTGTAGTCCACCGTAGGCAATAAAGGGGTAGTGCCACAGCCAAAGATCCATGTGGGGGAGCCTGCATGCATGCAGTGTTGCACGTACTACCAAAGATTTCAGGGGCAGCGTGAATTTGGTATAATCTAGGGCAGTTGCACTCTGAAGGATAACAGTGATATAAGAGAGCCTACCACAGTCAGCCAGTCTGTTCTGTCAGCGAGCACTTACCAGAGACTCCCTTAGAGAAATTCATAGTAAGCACCAGAAGGTGGAGAAGGTATTGTAATAAGTGTCAGTGATAACTCTTAAAAGGAGATGGAACTGCTGCAGATGTACAAGAAATACCCAAGGTGGTATCAGTGCAAGCCAGCAGGGGGAGTCCAGAGAGCTAATAGCACTACCATTCATCTTCAGGGAAAGTAGCTAAGTATACAGACATCACGAGTCTGAACCATTGAGCTCTCTTCTCATCTAGAATTGATGTAGTAGTGCTGTGTTTATACCCCGCTGGAAAGTGTATCAAAGACATTGCGCTCTCCTTTCCTATGTTTCCGACTACACAATTCCCTGCACCATGATCCCTTCTATGCTGGCCTAAACTAGAGCTCGCTCAGTGAGCAGAAAACTCTTTTCTTGTTAATGGTCCATATTTCTATCAGTTTCCTTTTAGAGCCAGAATCTGAGCTTCCAATTACGCAAATCTGTCATTTCGCACAATATCTGTGAACAGTTGTTCCAGAAGTTCATAGTGTCAAGTTTTCAGGGTAAAACAGCTGCACAGAGCAGCCTCAGGGCCCAGGGGATTGGGGGGTGGGGGTTTGGGGGGCAGCGAATTAACCCTGGGTGGTAATGCAGCTTTAAGGTATATATTGGAATATTTATGGTAAAATGACAGCACGGGTTACAAGTAGGGATGTGCAGGCTCGGTTCTACTCGGTCGTAACTGCAGTAACCAGTTTGTGCAGTATGAGTTTATGTAGTGTTACACTGCAAACAGACAATGTATAACCGCAAAGTAAATACTTTAATTAAAAGAAAGAACTTCACAAAAGTACAAAAAGAATTAATGTATTATAGAAGCAGTCATAAGAGAAGAACATAACAGGATATACAGTATCCTGCTCTTTTTTATTGTCTTTGCATGAAACTATATGACACTTTTCAGGTAGTTACAAGGAAAATGAAAAACCTTACACAGCTCAGAGACATTGCTTGGTCTTACACGTAAGCTATAGCCTCAGTTACAAGCCTACAATCAGAACATAACAGACTGCAACAAACTATCTACCCATGGGCGTAACTACCATAGATGCAAGGGATGGAGCTGCTATGGGGCCCAGAACTGGGGGTGGGCCCATCTTCCTTGTCAATGTTACATGTGTTATATAAATGTTTTCACCATTGGGTGGTACATAGGGGCCCTTACAAACTTTTGTTATGGGCCTTCAAATACCTAGTTACGCCCTTGTACCTAGCCTTGCACCTCCATAAAATAATAGACATAGGTAAATATTTACAATAAATGGGCACTTTTGATGCTTAGAATTACATGGAATGTCTGTAAGGGGCCCATACAACAGCAATCAGAAAAAAAACAATTCAACAATTCTGCATTTTTTTCCCCTGATTTCACGATTCTCCAATTTACCAATCTGCACCCATACATTACAGTAAGTTTTCGGAGATTTGCAGATCATTTTCAGCAAGTAACAGATCTGCCAACCGTGAAAGGTCCATCATTTTACTAGTAACGGTCAGCAAATCAGCTGATCGTTACCATACACTAGCAATCTACAGCCCAGACTGGTCTGTGAACCAACAGTTTGAACAACCTGATTTACAGATTACAATCATTGCTAATTTTTTTGGAACAAACATCTGCAAAATGCTGAATTGCCCTAATTGAGTATGGGATCCTTAACATACACAAGGCAGACATGCATTGTTATATTTATAAACTCCTTATTTTAATGATGACACAAGTTTCAATAAAGATATCTATAAAAATTAGCAAACTTAACCCACTAATACAGAGCACACATTTTTCTCACTCCTACTGGGCACCAGGGGCGTAGACAGGCTGACCGGGGCATAGACAGGCTGGCCGGGCCCGAGTGAAGGAGGTGTGGCCTAATCACGGGTGGCATGGCTGATATGGGATTGGGTACAGGTTTTTTTTTTTCCTTTAAATAAAGAGCGGGAATTTTTGGGAAATAATTGTAGGACCCCCCTAAAGATGTCCAGACCTCGGGGATCACTATGGGTACCCCCAATTTTGCTTGCACAAGAAAGTCGGGGTTTCTAATAGCCACGGCAGGTGCATAAATGCGACTTTGCATAAGGTGATACAGAAGAGCATTTAGATGTTTTTTGGGGGCAAAATAACTATGGGCATCAAATTTGGGGTACTTGAAAATGGGGTTCAGCATATTTTAAAGTTGCTAAAGTGACTTTAAAAAATTGTGAAAAACCCTCCTGCCGCAAACACCTGCAATCAAAAAAACACTTGGGGCATGCTTGGGGACCCCCCCAGAGTAAAGTTCGCTATTTTTTAAGTTTGTACCCCAACTTTTTTTTTCTTCGCCCCCTTTTTCAAAGTAAATTTTTGGAGTGCCCTTAATTTATTTATTTTTTTACACAGATTACCTTTGGGGGACTGTCTGAAGGCTGCACGGGGGTTCCCGAAATGTTGCACCCCAAAACCCCAATTCTGCACTTTTTAACGCCTGCCATTCATAGGCGATACTTTACCGCCTATTACATTGCATTGACTTAACGCCTAGGTGGAAAGTCTTTCAAATTGAATACGGAGGAAAACTAAAACAGGCGATAATGATGTCATCGGTGGTAAATTACTGCGAATCCGGACTTAACGCCTCAAATTGAATACGACCCTTAGTCAGACAGGCAAACAATGTGCTTGTTCACAGCAATTTTCAATGCATTTGGCAGGAAAAAAGAAAGTGCTAAATTAATCCAAGATCTAGGGAGCAGATGAGGCTAATTCAACTGCTATGATATAGTGGTAATAAAACATAATGTGACTTTTAAGGCAATGCTTAATAAGATAATGAAACTTCTAGAACCACTTCACAAGGTCATAGCAAGCCACCTTTCCGGTATATTGATATTTGCTCACAGTTACTTGGATACCTCAAGTCTTCAAGGTCCGAGTGGTTGGGTTCTGGCTGTACGATGCCAACAACTGTGGCTAAGCAACAGCCCAGAGCATGGCAGCTCCTACCACCAATCTTGACAATGACGCAGCCTTGATGAGGGTGGGGATTAACATGCACTCCAATAGTTGACATTCGTAAATAAAATAAAAATCCATCCATGTTAACATTATTTAATCTTTCTCAAAATTGTATTAAGTGTTGATAGACATTGTGAGTTTGTAAAGTAAATACTAGTAAAAGTTTATTCTGTGGTATATATTTTGCCCAAAACAATCTGCTTTTTGTATCCCATTCTATTTAAATTAAGGTAAATTGGAGTGTCTCCACCACTTTCCATCTATAGCTCTCCATTGACAACACATCACTTCAGTTCATCAAGTCCACTGCCTGAGTGTCACCCTTGATTCTTCTCTGTCATTCACTCCATATTCAGTCACTTACCCACTCTGGTTGGTTACATCGCTGTAACAAACCCAGAATTTGTTTCTTCCTCTCCCTCGATGCTACAAAATCACTTGTCCACTCACTCATCATCTTTCGTCTCGACTATTGCAATCAACTTTTCTCTGGTCTTCACCTCTCTCCTCTCCAGTCTCTCCTTAAAGCTGCTGCCAAACTGATCTTTCTTTCCTACCACTGTCTCTCTACCTCGCTCTTTGCCAATCCCTCCACTGGATCTCTATCCCCTGCGAGATACAGTTTTAACTCCTTACCCTCACTTAGAAAGCTCTTACACTGTCTTCTCCCTCCTACATCTCCTGCCATATTTCCCTCTTTGGTTAGCCGGTGATCACCATCTCTCCCCACTGATGACCACACATCACTGCTGCCTCCAAGACTTCTCCCACGCTGCCCCTAATCTGTGGAATGCTCTTCCTCGGTTTATCAGACTCTCCTCCAACATCCACTGTTTCAATGCTCCCTCAAATGGCAATTATCTACTCTAGCTTACCAGATCTCTGTTTGATCTATTTATTTTCTTCTACATCCTTAACCCCTGGTATCTCCCTTTACCCCAACACCTTCCACTACATTTTAGAATATAAGCTGTTGTGAGTAGGGCCCTCCCTCTTTTTTTTTCATCTTTCCCCTTAGTTATACTAACTCAGTCAATAGGTATTTGCTAATACTATGCTTAAAAATGTATTTAGGTATATATGTAATTTTGTTCAATTGTTTACCATGTTTTTTTAAGCTATGCTCAATACAGAGCTGCGGACATTTGTGGTGCCTAATAAATAAGTGCTGATAATAATATCCTTTAAATTAAGTATGGCTCTTGTAACCTTGCTTCTTGAACCTTACTCAAAGTCAAGTTTCTTCTGTACACTGGGGGATATACCATAAGGATACAAGTTTAGGGGAACATCATCACATTCAAACGTTATGCGGATTGTAGAATCTATAATGGTTTTGCATGTCTTTCAAATATAAGCTGAAGATTTTTGTTTATGGTTTAAACTTGGTCATTCTCCTATGTGTATTCTGTAGGAAGAGATTAGAATATTGTTGGGAATCTTCTCGTAGTGTCTGGTGCTGTTCATATGTTACTAGATCTGACTCCACCTCTGCAGCTTCCCTTTTATCAACTTCTTTCACTTAGGAAGGATTGAAATGTCATTGATAGTGATTTAAAATAAGTTTGTTAATCAAAGGAGGTTGAACCACTCACTGTGGAAGAAGTAGGAACTGAGGGCCTGATTCTGCAAGGATCGTAATTGCAAAGCTGCACGCAAGCATTACTTATCCGAGTTGCATTGTCCAATGCAGCATCGGATAACCTGCATACCATTGGCCAGCTGCAGTGACCCAAGGGGTCCCGTAGCCGGCTGCCGCAGTTTAGAGTAAGAGGCCAGGAAATCTCCGTCAGCCGACGGAGATACTGGCTTCTTCCCTCCCACGCAACAGCGGCGTCGCGCCTCCGTTTTGGGAAACGGAGGGCATCGCCGCCCCCTCTCTGCCCACAAACGGCAGCAGACTGTCAATCAGTGACAGTCTGCTGACAGTCTGCAAGCGAGTTAGCAGGACCCATTCTACACACTCGCAGAATGGGTCCTGCGCCTGCGCAGATTCCCAAACGGCTGAATCAGGCCCTGAGACAATTATAAATTGTTCTTAAACGTCTGTCAAAGTTCTCTCTGTGGCAGATGTACTTAGCCTTGGAGAGAGATAAAGTGGACGTTTATAAAGTATCAACCAAACAGCTCCTAACTGTCATATCTCAAACACAGCCTGTAAAGTGACAGTTAGGAGCTGATTGGTTGGCACTTTATCTCTCTCCACTTTATCTCTCTCCAAGGCTTAGTTCATCTAATCCTCAATCTGAATAATGGAAGGCTGACATTCCAGTTTATGGAGAATCTATACTTCAAATTAATTTCTTCAACCAGTACTTTGCAATGTTACATCCCTTATTTCCAATTACTTGAATTGGGCAATATTATTTATTAGTTAAATTATATATAATGGGGAAAACACAGTTTCCTTGTCCTGTACTGAAATGCGGCATCATTATTCCCCTGCCTGGCTTGGTTTTATAGGACTGAGGGCCTGATTCAGACCCGCTCGCGAGCCCTGAGCGCTCGCAAGCGGCTCGATGTTGGCCAAGTGCGCATGCGCATGACAGAGGCGGCTCCGTCGTGTGCATGCATGAGACCCGAATAAAGGCGGCCAAGCCGTCGTTATGGGTCTCGCACCAAAGGGGACGTGCTGTCGATGATGAGCGTGGCTGCCCAGACGGAGGCGTTCCCATGGGAACGCCTACCGTCTGCGGCCGGCCCCACTGACATCACTAGTGATGTCAGTGGGAGTGCTTTTGGCTCTGATAGAGCCAAAAGCACTCCAAGGCTTGCGGTCACCGAGACCCTACCACAAGGGTCTCGTTGCAAGCCCGATGGTCGCGATGGTCTTGACCATCGCGACCATCATTTTGGGCGCTCGCTATAGCTGTGGGTGGTCACCCACAGCTATGCGAGCGGCCAGGAGGCCGCTCTTATATTCAGAGGGACGGCCCTGATTCAGAGCGTTCGGTTCAGATTCAGAGCGTTCAGGGCCTGATTCGGCCCTCTGTCAGAGCGTTCGGTTCTGAATCAGGGCCTGAGGTAGTATGCGAAAGGAAGAACATTTTGGGGCTTGTGATATAAATGTTTAGGTGTGAACAATCCTAAATGGTCCAAGTAGCTAACAAATTTTAACTGCGATGTGCTTAAATGGTGAAGCTGTATAAAACAAAACCCAGAAATTAACTACATTTTTAATATCAAATTATGCAAATAGTACAATTTTAAACATCTTAGAGTAATAAATCATTATTTTACGCTGAAACATCAGTTTTAGAATCTCGGCGTTGCCTGAATTGGTTCTGCCATCATTGTGTCTGTGGAAGTACTCTGAACAATGCTGTATAGAGCTGGTAGAGCAAAGGTGAAGTCATAATAATAGGAATGTTCTCCTTTGACTGCTTATATATAAATAATTAAAATAAATCATTGTTCTTCAATAGACTACTACAAGGACTGTTGTTAGTTGGTTAAAATCATTGACTATAGATGTAATTCATTCCATAGAATTGGTAACATACCACTGAGCACCTTATGAATAGTTTTCTGATTAACAAAAGCTATTCAGTCTTTCAGGCAAGGCTTAGAGTAGTATACACATTACATAATATTTCTCTTGACTTTGCAGTATTTGCACTTGCAAGGCTTAATTATAAATTAAATTAAGAGGCAAAGAGTTGAGACTATATTGAGGATGTTTGGCCATAATACTTAAATTCAGTTGCTTGAGAATATGAAGCTGCCTAGAAGCACATTAAGGCTGGCAGACAGACAGACAGACAGACAGACAGGGGAGTGTTTTTTCATGCACACTGTACAGTATATTTTAATTTACCTATATTTCACCTAACATCTACTATACCACACTGCCTGGGGTAGGGGGGGTTCAAATGCCGGCGAGGGGTGTAAATTGTTGTCACACCAGAAACGACTTTGCTCGGCCGTCCGAATCGCTACCCTATGGGGTGGCACACACTTTTGTGTGAGATCCCGCTGCCAAAAAGAGAGACGGTGGCTGTGCAGAGTCGGTCAGATGAACGGATTCGCCCTTATTTGAATTCCCCCCTTTACATGCTCATCCCCCCATCTCCATTCATTTTTCCTTTATATGTATAGCCGTATCCTTATTTATAATACCACAGGAATTTAGTTGAGATGTGTATGTAGGCAATAGTGATAATAATTACAGTGTATGATATAGGGGGTGGGTTGGGTTTGGGAGACAGGCAGTCGGGATGCCGGCTGTCAAAAGACAGACAGCGGCATCCCGATTCTTAGAATTCCAACAGGGGCTCAGTAAGTATACTAACCCTCCCCCCTTCACCCCCTAACCCTCCCTCCCTGCCCCCTAACCCTCCCCTCCCTGCACCCTAACCTTCGCCATTAGTGCCTAAACCTAACTCTCCCCCCTTAGTGTCTAAACCTAACCCTCCCCCTAGTGCCTAACCCTAACCCTCTCGGTGGTGCCTAAACCTAACCCCCCCCCAGCCTGCAGCCTAACCCTAACCTGCCCCCTCCCGCAGCCTAACCCTAACTTCCCGATGGTGCCTACACCTAACCCCCCCTCCCCCCTGGGCTACAAGCTAACCCATCCTGCTATACTTACATTCGGGATGACGGCTGTTGAGATTCCGGTGTCGGCATCTCGACAGATGTCGGGATTCCGGCGCCGGTGTTCTAGCCATAGGTCGGGATTCCAGTACCGGGATTTCGACCCCCAGCATCCCATGCGACGGTAAACTAACTACATCCCATATAGAGATGCTGCCTAATCTTGACATTTGTATATTTTGCTTATGTGTGTTTATATAAATGCTAATTTAATCTTTTTAAATATTGTTAAATAAAAGTTATATTTTATTACATTATTGAAAGTATGCCCCAATAGAGAGCACTGTTCTCTCATTCCTTTTCCAGGCTCATATTTTACTTTCGGGAGCACTTTTTATTGGATAATAAGATTCACAACATTATTAATTTGAATCTACAACATTATTCCTGCATTCCCGGGATGTAGTTATGAGGTCTCAATACCGACATCTGAATCCTGACAATGGATTTAAGATAGGCGTCGAAATACTAACGCCTATCTTAATCCTGATGCTGGGCCGCCAAAGGACACCGGACCAAGGGGTCTATTTACTAAGCCTTGGATGGAGATAAAGTGAAAGGAGATAAGGTACGAGCCAAACAAGTTTCTAATTGCCATGTCACAGGCTGTGTATGAAAAATGACAGTTAGGAGCTGATTGGCTGGTACATTATCTCCTTTCACTTAGTAAATAGACCCCCAAATGAGGTAAATCTGGGCTCCTTTAGCATTAGCCGCGGGGGGAGGGTTAGCTTTAGGGAGCATAGCAGGGTTAGGGTTAGGTTTTGGGGGGAGGTTAGGGATAGGCTCCCCTAGGGGGGAGGGTTAGGTTAAGGCATCCCCTGAGGGAGGGTTAGGGTTAGACACCCCTGGGGGGAGGTTAGGGCTATGCGCCATCCCCAGGAAGGTTAGGTTTAGGCACTAGGGGTGAGGTTAGGGTTGGCCACCACTAAGGGAGGATTGGGGGGGGAGAGAGATAGGGATGGAGTACTTATCTGCCCTGTCGGGATCTTTTCCCTTCATGCTGCCGGCGTCGGAATATGAACTGGGGACTATTCAGCTGCCGGGACTTCATACCCATTCCCTCATATCTCCTGAGCACTTGAACCTATTCCTTAAATTTTTGATACATCTAATAAATTTGTTAATAATGGCATAATAACTAGATCATGTTCTGTGTTTAAATGAGACATTAATTATAGCCACAGTAGATGCTGATAAACCAGTCAGTCTGAAGCCCAACGAAATTGATGTTCACATGCAATGAGGTAATGCCTGTATGAGATTTTAGGTCTCCTGGAAACAGACTTTGGAAAAACCTGGGGAATGTTGAGACCCTTCTTTAAGTGATTTATCATAGGAAAGCAGACTCTGAAGGGCCAAAGGGTAGAAACTAGAATGGTCTGAGATACTCTTCCCACCCTAACCTTGTGGAAATCTCTCAGAAACTGAGACAGTGGGGGAATGGTGCACGTCAGACTCAGTTCAGACCATAGGCATGACATTACATCTACACTATGTAGACAAAAGTGATTGGAAACCCCCGCACAAGCGAAATTCATACCATGCATACCACTGCACACGAGTTCCAAATGGCCACTACAGTGGCGGTTTCGACAAGAACACTTTGTAGGGAGGCCCATGCACTTGCAGTTCTATGGAAACAACGGGGGTTCTTTTATCAGGACGACACTGCCACCTGTCATGTTTCCAGCACTTTGCTGGAGTGGTATACAGAAAATTTGGTAACCCGGATGGACTTGCCAGCTCAGAGTACAGATTTTAACCCCATTGAGAAACTCTGGGATGAATTTAAGCGACAGGTGCATTCCAGGCCAGCTCGTCCTTCTTCAGTGTCACAGTTGGTCACTGTACTTAAGGCAGAATGGCAAAACATACCCCCTGCTATTGTCCAGGAACTTGTGGATAGTTTGCTAAGACAGGTGTCTGCAGTAATCACTACACGTGATGGACCTACAAAGTTCTGACATCAATAATATCTCTTTGATCTATTTGCTGTCAGTGTCCAATCACTTTTGTCTACATAGTGTATGTGAAATGCTCCTAGTGTCTACAGTATATCCTGGACACAAAGGAAGGTTTTGGATGGAGTTGCAAAGAAATCTACTCCCCAAAGTCCAAAGTTTTGGACTATTGAGTGAACTATGGGCCTGATTCAGACCCACTCGCGAGCGGCTGTCCGCTCGCAAGTGGGTCGATGTTCTGGACTGAGCATGCGCACGACGGAGGGAGCTCCGTCGTGCGCATGCGCCAGACGCGACGAGCGAAGGAAAGTCCTTCGCTCGTTGTGTCCGATCAAAGGGGGCGTGCTGTCAATGTTGATTGACAGCACGCCCCCTTTGGTAGGGAACGCCTCCCGTCAGAAGCCGGCCCACTGACATCACTAGTGATGTCAGTGGGAGTGATTTTGGCTCTGATAGAGCCAAAATCACTCCGGAGCTTGCGGTTGAAAACCTCAACCGCAGGCTCCGGCTCGCAATTTCGATGGTCGCGATGGTCTCGACCATCGCGGCCATCAAAATGCACGCTCGTATAGCCTGTGGGTGGTGACCCACAGCTATACGAGAGTCCAGAAGGACGCTCCATTTTCATGGAGGCCGGCCCTCATTCAGAGCGTGCGCTCTGCTCAGAGCGTACGGCTCTGAATGAGGGCCAATGCCTGTTCTCAAAATCACCCTGTCCAAGGTGAGTTGTTGACATGACAGAGGATCAGCTAGTTTGTTCAGTTCTCAGGTAATGTACAGTTAGGTAAATAGATATTTGAATAGCCCAGTCCCAAATTTCTAGAGCTTCTCAGCAAAGGGGGACTAAATGAGTACCTCCCATATTGTTCACATAATGACCAATGTTCTGTTGTCGACACAAATCTGAATAGAAATGTCTCAAAGGTGACTGGGAAATAATGCTATGAGAGTCAGCTTGGCTGCTCTCAATTCTGGGAGATTCATATGAAATCTCATTTTCTACATGAACCATGTGTAATAATATCCTGTATTACATAGCTGGTGCCCCACATTTAACAGCAAATTCTTTTTTGATGTGTTATTGTCTGTGTTTTTACATAGTTGCTTGGTTCTGTGTGAGTGTAGGGAATAGATGGAGTTATTGTGGCAGGAGAATACTCATTGGTGAGCTTTCGTGCCTGGGTCAGAAGTTGCTGGTCTTAGTTTCTTTTTTTTTTCAATAAGTTCCCTCACTCTGTGGGAAATTTTAGTAGATGAAGATGAGGATTGAAAATTTACAGAAACTGTGTCCTCCATCTTCCACTGAAGAAAACGCTCTGGGGTATATTTACTAAAGTGAGAGTTTTTAGAAGTGGAGATGTTGCCCATAGCAACCAATCAGATTCTAGCTATTATCTTCTAGAAGGTGCTAGATAAATGATAAGTAGAATCTGATTGGTTGCCATGGGCAACAACTCCACTTCTAAAAACCTGCATTTAATCAATATACCCCCTATGACTTGAGGGGCATGGCAGGAGCACTCTCATTATCGCGACTGATGTGTACGCACATCACAGTGCCCGTTCCTGTGTGTGGAAAGAAGGCAGTGAAGTTTTTCTCAAGTTCGGGAGGCCTGCCCATCACCCATCAGCTATTGCTAGGTGACAAGCACCCTAATTTAAAAAAAAACTCTGTTCTGGACAAGCCCTGTGCTACCAGTTTACACACAGGATCCCAATAACGTTATCTCTTCCCTGTTATAATTAGCTATTTGTAAGGTTTGTTCTCATTTCTATGTGTGATCAAGGGGCGTATTTATAATGGGTGCAGGGTGTGCGGTGCACACGGGCCCCCGGGTTCAGGGGGGCCCCGCACCACACACCTTGCACCCATATTATACTTACCTTTCTGGAGTCCCACGTCGGTGCTGGTGTCAGCGCTGTAAAAACTCCTGGAAAATGGGCGCGGCGCCCATTTTCCAGCTGACCTGCGCATGTGCTATAGACTCTGGGCACACTCAGCGCTGGCCGCACTGCGTTCAGGGCCTGATTCAGAGCCGGACGCTCTGACAGAGCGCTCGCGCTGAATCAGGGCCGGCCTTCTGGTTTTTTCCAACGGCCTCCTGGCCGCTCGCATAGCTGTGGGTGACCATCTACAGCTATAGCGAGTGGCCATGATGATGGTCGCGATGGTCAAGACCATCGCGACCATAGGGCTAGCGACGATACCCTTGCGGTAGGATCTCATTGACTCAAGCCCAGAGAACTTTCAGCTCTAACAGAGCCGAAAGCTCTCCCACTGACATCACTTGTGATGTCAGTGGGGCCGGCCCCAGATGGTGGGCGTTCCCATGGGAACGCCTCTGTCTGGGCAGCCACGCCCCCGGCCCGCCCACCAAAGGGGGCGTGCTGTCACGCAACATCGACAGCACGCCCCCTTTGGTAAAAGACCCGGAGCGATGGATTGCCTGTCGCTATCTGGGTCTCGCGCATGCGCACGATGGAGCCGGCTCCGTCGTGCGTATGCGCACTGGGCCACCATCGACCCGCTTGCGAGCGCATAGCGCTCGCGAGCGGGACTGAATCAGGCCCTCAGTGCGCTGCCGGCCGCCAGACTGAGAGGAGGGGGCCAGTGACGGAGACTGCACACGAGCCTTCTCCTCTCTAGAAACGCCCCTGGTGTGATCAAAGTGTTTTTCTTGCCTGAAAACTGCAACAAAAGTAATGTTCCTTTGTGTCTTCTAATACTTCATGCCACCTTTATAATTGGTCAGAGTCTGCAGTTTTCATTCACAAAGCAGAGGAAGATCATTTAGAGCATAGAGCCATATAAAATGCACCAGAACTCCAGAATCTAGTTTTTTTTTTCTTTTTTAGGTGTTTTTTTTAGGGTATCCGCGTCCCTTTTAGTAATATTCAGGTCAGTGATATTTACCACCTGTCACCTTTGATACAAATACTCACAAGGATTCCGCCTTTGAATGCAATGAGAAAAACTGCGGCCATTTTGCTGAATGAATTTCGGCACAGCAGATACACATGATGGAGGGCATGGTGCAGAGATGAACGCAATTTGGCCGCATGTTACATGTGCCACCGTATTGCATACATGGAAATAAATGCGTATGTAAAGAAATTGCTTTCATTTTGATACCAATTTTGGCAGCAAGTTTGAAATGGCGGAAGGCCTTTAATTAGCTGTGAATGGCCCAACAATGGAGATATACAACCCTTTCAAAGGAACATTATACTGAAATACAACTTTAAAAATTAAGGCCACAAGGTGACTGCTTTATTGACATTCATGGATGATATATAATGACCTATTCTATACCAAATATGATGTTATTCCATAATAATAATAATAATAATAATAATTTATAATAAAAATATACATAATATACATAATATATAATAAAAATAAATATTAAAAGTATTATTACTATTATTATTATTATTACTTTATATAGTGCCATTCTCCCTACAGGAATCAAGGCAATTGACAGAGCTTGAGGCAGCCATCTTGTACACACAGTATATTTTTGAACTTTGAAAAACCCACAGAAACACAATCAGAACATACAAACTCTACACAGATAGGGCTTGGTGGGAATGGAACTGAAGACCTCAGTGCCGCGAGCCAGTTTTGGCAGTGTTTAGAGAGAGTTCATGTGACAACATTGCCATACATTACTGTTAACTCATCAATGGGCACATTAGCAACAGATAGATTGCCAAATGCATCCTCCATGCTTCAGTGCAACTCCTGCACGGGGGTAGATTTACTAAAGCTTCTAAAACAGGCAAATGGTGGTGTTGCCCATATCAACCAATCAGATGATGTCTATGATTTTCTAGAATGCAATAGAAATATGATCGACAGAATTTGATTGGTTGCTATGGGTAACACCACCACTTGTCTGTCATAAGATGAACACAACCATCTTTTGGAAACTGTATTGAATCACTACTCAGAAATTACCTTTTTAATGAATCACACCAACATGCTACTAGTTACAGGCGTATGAGACATCTCAGGCATTTGTCCTAATGATTTAGAAACCTAAATATTTCAAAAGGGCAAACAGTGGTGACAGGTTGCACTTGTCGTCTCACAAAGTGAATAAGGCAAAGAAAAAAACTGGAATTGTTTTTTTTATCACTCATAGCATAATTTAGCCATAGAAGTCACTGTGAATATTTGCACTGTCTCTCCCATCATGCCGCATTGACGTGCACTCTGGTACTTTATGAATAAAATATGAAATAAATGAGTCATGAGTAATGTTCCAGTGAAAATCATGAGCGGAAAAAGAAAACAAAACAACATCCAAAGTAACTAAAAGTTTCCAAGGTATTGTATCTATTTCTGTCATTTGCATTAGACAATACCAGTGGTTTCTAAATAAATGATAGTGCTAAATATCCTCAGAAAGGGGCTACGTTAAATAGTCCAACACTAGATGGAGCTGCCAGCGTGTCCCCTTAGCCAGCTGTGATAAGGGCCTATTTGGAGCGAAAACGCGTCATTTTCGCTGTTCTCACTTATCCCCGTATTCAATTTGGATGACTTTTCGTAGGTGCGGAAAATCTGAGATTCGAACCCAACGAAAAAGTATTGAATAGGTGGCGAGAACAAGTGCAGAATTGGGTTTTTGAGGTGCTGACTTCTAAAAACCACCGTGCACCCCTTGGACAGGCCCCCAAAGCTATTCTGTGCTCAAAAAAAAAAAAAAAAAAATATATATATATATATATATATATATATATACAGGACACCCCAAAGAAGGTACTTTCATTTTGGGGGTGACAAAAAAAGGGGGTCAAACTATTAAACTAGCAAAATAGACTCCAGTGGGGTCCCCAAGTATGCCCTAGGTGTTTTTTTGATTGCAGGTGCTTGCGGAAGGTGGATTTTTCACAATTTTTACAAGTTCACTTTAGCCAATTATGCTTGCACCCATTGTCAAGTACCCAAATTTGATGAGAGTAGTTATTTCTCAAAAGAAAAGTTGCTAAATGCTGTTCTTCACCACTATCTCAAAGGCGCTAAAACGCCTATTAAGACCATTTAAAAACCCCAAATACCTTTAGCAGGGCTATTCGGGGGCACCCATAGTTATACCCCATGTCAGACCATCTTTTGGGGGTGTCAGGCTGATTACCCCAAAAATGACAGGACTTTTCGCACATTACTTTTTCGCCGGGTCCCATTTTCGCCGATTCCAAATCGAATACGGAGATACGCGGGGACGAGCACACTAATTTTTCACTTGCAAAACCTCCGATGATGGCGAGAAGTCCGGCAACTGACTTCTCGCTTCAAATTGAATATGGCCCAATGAGGTAGTCACACTGATGTAGGTAGGGTTTGGGTGAAGAGTTAATGCAGCGGTTTTCAACTGCTGTGCCGCGGCACGCTAGTGTGCCGCGAGCGGTTCCCAAGTGTGCCACCGGGAGATGCCCCCCACAGCTGTATCTATTTATTTCCCTAACTTTGTGCCTGGGCAGCGCTGAGCTCTTCCACGTGGCTCAGCCGCTGCACGGGCCATACCAATGGAGACGTGGCGGAGTGAGATCATAGATCACGCACGCCGCATCGCTGTCCTGCCTGCACAGTACTTCATACTGCTGATGAGCGGTGAATGTGGCTGCTGCAAGCCTGCACCAACCGGCGCTGAGGGTCTGTAGGATCTGCCCAATAACACTACCGAGGGACAGGGAGCTCCAGGTATGGGGTCTACTCTATATGTATTATGTTGCTGTCTGTGGGGGCTTGTGTAAATGTGTTTTTTTATGTGGGGGCAATTTATATTATTTTGCTTTCTGGATAGTGTGATTTTTATTTATTTTTTATTTTTTGTGGGCCAGTTTGTTTTATTTTGCTTTCTGGAGGTACCAGTGTAATTGTGTTTTTATGTGGGGACTGTGGTGTGGGGACTGTGATGATTGTTTTTTTTAACTGGGGGACAATTTGTTTTATTTTTGTCTTATGTGGAATCCAATGTGCTTTGTTGGTTTCTCTGGAGGCCAATAAATGTGCTTTATTTTCCCCCGTGGGGACCAATGTGCGTGTTTTCTTCATGGGGGACAGATGGTGTGCCTTGGTACTTTTAAAAATGTGTTCGGTGTGCGCGAGTTCAAAAAGGTAACCAAGAGAATATGGCATCTGGGGGGGAGATCAATATGTGGCACCCCTCACCCACATTCATCTGTTAAAATAATTCCTATTTATATATTTATTTACATTTTTACTTTCACTTTTATGAAGAGCAAAGTTTGAGGGATATAGAAATTAGAGGGTAAAATAAATCACAAATTGAGTAGTGTGACAAGCAACAAAACAAATAGCGAGGGGATGAAGAGGGGAAACCAAACTCTAAAAATGAAATAAACTAAAGACAGGACTAGGGGGTCTATTTACTAAGCAGTGTTAGGAGACAGAGTGAAAAGTGATAAGAAAGTGATAAGGTGCCAGCCAATCAGCTCCCAACTGTAATTTTTCAAACACAGCCTGTGAGATGGAGAGGCCATCAAGCTGTAGAGTCTGTGTGGCTCGGGGGTCAGCATCAGCACAGGATGGGTAGAGGGGCGCATAGGGAAAATCAACAGAGTAGAGGTAGAGCGGCAGAGTGAGCCGGCCGGTGAAACAGTGACTTATGGGGCCCATACTTCAGTACTTCAGAAGTCAATTGGGGCAATTCTGCATTTTGCAGATGATTTTGTAAATAAAATCAGCAATGTGTGGGGTTCACCGATTGCCAATTCTGACCAAAAAGTGATCAGAATCAGATTGTAGCCACCGTCCAGGTGCCCGTTCACCAGAGCCGTAACTAGACTTTTTGGTGCCATGTGGCAGAGAGAGCATTGGCACACCCCCCCCCCATTTTTTAAATAGGGACATAAGATAGTGCACCTGAAAAAGGGCCATGGCCTCATGGGGAAGGGCCAGGGAAGAGACAGGGTAGGCCAGGAGATGCTGGGGATAAAAGAAGAGGGAGCTACAAGTGAGAATGATAATAAATAGGAAAATTGACAGGCCCAAACAGCGCCCCCTGCCCTGCGGTGCCCTGTGCCATGACGCTGGTCGCACCACCCTAGTTACGGCCCTGCCGTTCACTGTTTGCTGCTACCGGGCCTGATCGGAGCTGTCAGCTGAGCTCCAATCATGGACAGCAGCAATAACAGCTGCCAGAGTCTCTGTCCACCCAGCAGCAGGTGCCCTGGCCGTGTCTGCCCCAAGCCTCTGCTGGCCCTAGGTGGGCTTAGATGCCTCTAGGCATTTGGCTTAGTTTGCCTATGCCTAGGGCCGGCTCTGCGTCATAATGTCGCGCATAAGGGGGTGGAGCTGCCAACACCTGTAATTACTGCAGTGCCAGGCACGTCTGCAAGCACATGCTAGTATCAGCGATGCAGTTTTATGCATTTCAAGCGCATCACTACTGCAGATTCATAACTGGTCTGTGCAGGGCTTTCTTACATAGGGGACTATGGGGGTCATTCAGACACACTCGCAAGCAGCAGTACGCTCGCAAGTGGGTCGATGTTCCCCACTGCGCATGCGCACGACGGAGGGTGCTCCGTCGTGC
This sequence comes from Taudactylus pleione, assembly GCA_031769625.1. NCBI lineage: Eukaryota > Metazoa > Chordata > Amphibia > Anura > Myobatrachidae > Taudactylus > Taudactylus pleione. Next base: position 5,765,608 of record JAUIMM010000670.1, read on the forward strand.
GCATGCGCGAGACCCGGACTGCGACAGCCAAGCTGTCGCTACGGGTCTCGCACCAAAGGGGGCGTGCTGTCGATGGTGACTGACAGCACGCCCCCTTTGGTGGGCGTGCCGGGGGCGTGCCTGCCAGACGAGGCGTTCCCATGGGAACGCCTACCGTCTGAAGCCGGCCCCACTGACATCACTAGTGATGTCAGTGGGAGTGATTTTGGCTCTGATAGAGCCAAAATCACTCCAGGGCTTGTGGCTGGGAAAACCTACCGCAGGGTTTCCGTCGCAAGTCCGATGGTTGCGATGGTCAAGACCATCGCGACCATCTTTTTGGACGCTCGTATATGCTGTGGGTGGTGACCCACAGCTATACGAGCGTCCAGGAGGACGCTCTATTTTAATGGAGGAGGGCCCTGATTCAGAGCGAGCGCTCTGGTCAGAGCGTCCGGCTCTGAATCAGGGCCAATGTATCCAACCTTCTACAGAGTGGAGTAGTGGACCAGTGGAGAAATTGCCAAGAGCAACCAATCAGCTTTTGCCTATGATTTTATAGACGAAACTTAAGAAATGCTAGCTAGAAAGCTGATTGGTTGCTGTGGTCAACTTCTCCACTTTGCCACTTTTCCACTCTTGAGAAGGTTTGATACACCTCCCCGTAGGCATAGACCGCTCAGGGCATATGGAAGGAAGTTTGGGCCATGCAGTGTTGGGTGTACAGTAAGTGTACATCTTCTGCACCTAGTATAGGGAAGTTTCAAGTGCGCCTTGATGTTGATGATGTCTAGTAGCAATCCAAACAGATAGGGGTGGACGCATGACAAGATACACAGAACTCTTCCTATAGCTGAATATACACATTTAGGTCCGCATTCAGAGGCGGTCGCAAGAAGCGAGCGCTCGCTCTGAATGAGGGCGGCCGCTTGTTTTTTTAAGTGCGGCCTCCTGGTTGCTAGCTAAGCTGTGGGTTACCACCCACAGCTTTAGCGACCGACCAGGTTGATGGTCACGATGGTCAAGACCATCGCGACCATCGGGGCATGTGACAAGACCCTAAGGTTGGGTCTCGGCAACCGCAAGCCCCAGGGAGCTTCCTGCTCTGATCGAGCAGGAAGCTCCCCACTGACATCACTGCTGATGTCAGTGCGTCCGCCCACAAAACAGCAGCCGTTCCTTAAGGATTTGCCAGTACTTATTCGCCATCTTGGTGGCCCCGAGGTACTGGAGAAATGGATGTGCTGAATGAATTGCCTGTTTGGGGTCCAAGGGAATTGTGTTATATTGCTACTTTACAAAACGCCATCATGTTTACACTGTATCGTAATTCTGTTCATCTTAGGTTTCACCATTCAGTGTGTCCTGACTACAACAAATCAATGTGACAGTGCCTGGAAGTGCAGGGAATTTGTCCTGCTGGATCCCTGTCAAACACGAAAATCATTTATAAAGCGGATAAGACTTACCAGTAGAGTCACGGAAATGTTTCCTCACAGCATTCCTACCCATCTAATAAATATTCACATTTGGGGATATATAACCGTGTTTCTCCTACACCACTCCAGTATGCTAATAGATGTAACAGTGACATTTATCATGGCACGTAAATAAAACCTATATGAGTTGTCTCTGTTACAGAAGACTCCTAGCTAGGAGCTAAACAGTGCGAATATGCACCAGGCAAACCATGCTTAGAGGGCGATGGGCACAAAGGCAATTTGTTTGTTTTGTTTTCAGAAAAAAATGTCTCATGACTTTAAAACAAGGGCAGCAAAATTGTCACATTGCAGTTTAGATCTGAGCTAGGATGTACCCACCTCCAAACTGTAAAACTGTCTGCATCTTCTAAATTTGCTACCCCCCTGTAGCAGTACATGGTGTGTAGTATTATTATTGGTTGGGGATAAGCAGATAAGAATAGGACCCCCTGGGGAAAGGGTGTGGAACTGGCAGGTAAATTGTATGTTTGTTTACAGTGAACATTGCAATTGTTTTCACCAATTTCTGAATAAATGTCATTTACAATGTATCCTTGAGCTCTTGATGTATACAGCAATATAATCATTGTTCTCTCTTTCAAAAACAAAAAACAACGCATTGTTGTATACTTTGGAAGCTTCTGCTGTTTAGCAGTCTCATCATAATACTGCACCAGTCAGCTCTTTACCTAGACTTTAACCATTAACAACTTATTTAAGCATCAATGTGTCGTTAACTCATCTTTTTCATCTTCATTATTGATCTCAATAGTTTTGATGCGTTATTTCTTATTTTTTAAGAGGAACGTCTGCCGCTATTCTAATACAGTTTATGTAAGCCAAAGGGGCCGATTTATCATTGTATATTTGGTGGTTTAATTCCAGAAAATACCTTGGGGCTAACCGCAAATATTAAGTCTCCCCCAGATTTATGACAGAGGGACTGCAGCAGATATCTCTGATACCTGCTGCGATTCCTCCATTCCCGCTGCCAGATTTACCAACAGACCACGCATGTGCGATGCGTGCCGAAGATTGGCCCCCGCAGTTAACGCTATCTGAAGATGGTGTTAGTCACTTTAGCCTGTGGGCTACACATTGCATAATTAGCTGGCAGAGGGTTCCCCCGGAACCCTCCCTGGCAACGGCGGCTGAGTCAGTGGGACACAGTAGCCATAGCTGCACTCCGGGCACATCCCAGGGACGGGCTCCTTTCGGAGCCCCTGTACCTGCGTGTGCTGGTTGATACATTTCACCGGTATGATTACATCTTGCAATGCAATCATGGGCGGTAACGTCATGCCAAAATGTCTGTTTTTGCGGAACCCCAACTAACAGATCCAAAATACTCTGGGACCTTAAAATGACAAGTATAGTGCGGTGATATGAATGATTTTTCAGGGCTATTTAACGAAAAACCTAGATGGGACTGTGACTCTGATAGGAGCCTGTCACAGGAAAAAAGTTTGCAGTAAAGTCATAGCTAAAAGTCGCACTTACACCACTAATAACAGAAGCGACCATTCCCACTACTTTAGGTCACTCATTTGCTCTGTGGGACCCATTTATCAATAATCACACAGATCACGCATGTGCGGCAGCCATTGCTGGGGAGGGTTCCGGAGGAAACCTGTCCCGGTAAAGTCTAGCCCATAGGCTACAGCAGCACAATGCCACCTTCAGATGGCGTAAGCTGCAGGGTAAATCTGATAGCTTCTCAACCCCCATAGAAACCTATGGGGTCCGCGGCTGTTGTCGTAAATGGAAGGACCACGCGAGATATTGGAGATATCTGCTGTGGTCCCTCCATGGTACATTTAGGGGATACTTAATATTTGCGGATAACCCCTAGAAACAGGTGTTTTCTGGGAATATGCAGCAAATAGTTAATGATAAATAGGCCCCTCTGAGAGGCAAAGGGATTTAAATGGATCCCTCTTCACACTCCGGACCCTCTTCCAGTAGGTAGGAGTGAGCCACCGCAGTCTGAAGATGTTATTAGCTATTAAAGTCAATAAGAGGTCTATTCATTATCACTTAATTTCTACAAAAGCAGGTAAAAATGAACAATTCCACCTACTTTTGTAGAAATTACGTTTTGGGGCCATTCATCATAAAGGTAACGCAGGAGATATCACAGATATCTCCTCCTTACTTTTCTCTCCTGATGTGGCCTGCTGTCCCCATACACTAGTATCACAGATATCTCCTCCTTACTTTTCTCTCCTGATGTGGCCTGCTGTCCCCATACACTAGTATCACAGATATCTCCTCCTTACTTTTCTCTCCTGATGTGGCCTGCTGTCCCCATACACTAGTATCACAGATATCTCCTCCTTACTTTTCTCTCCTGATGTGGCCTGCTGTCCCCATACACTAGTATCACAGATATCTCCTCCTTACTTTTCTCTCCTGATGTGCCTGCTGTCCCCATACACTAGTATGGGGATCAAAATTCATCAAGCACCGAAAATACATTTTTGGAGCTTGACTGCAGGAGCATTCACCATTTTCAGATGGCGTTTGCTCCCATACACCCGTCCCTTCCCGATGAGAAGGAGTCCCGATTGCAAAGAGGGATCCTTTGGGATCCCTCTGCCCCCTGTCCAGCTCTTTCTGCCGGATGCCGGGGTTTTGTGCACCTGCGTGAACTCTAGTTCACGCATGCGCACTAGCACTGCTGAGTCAAACATTCGGGGAGACAGCTGATTTTTGGATTAGCTGTCCCCACGCTGGGGCAATGATGAATTGATCCGGCACTCGCCAGTAGTAAGAATGTTAATTATCGGGGTACATCCTGACTCCAATAATTAACATAATGAATAGAACTTTAAATATCTGCAACATTACCGGTGCTATAAGCAAGCTAAATTTGACATTTACCATGATAATGATACAGAAACTGCAGCTTCCGCATCATTATCGGCCTTCAAAAGCTTGATAAATAGGCCTCTTAATCCTGCAACATATTCAATCACCTTTATGAAGTGAAAATATTAGGGATGTGCAGGCTCGGATAGGTTCGAGTTTGCACGTGGAGTTCGGATTTTTCCCTCCAAAAAAACGGAACTCAGAACGAGGCAAAACGTCATCTTACATGGACGAACATCATCATTCCTGGTCTTTTGTCCAGGAATGATGATGTTCGTCCATGTAAGATGACGTTTTGCCTCGTTCTGAGTTCCGTTTTTTTGGAGGGAAAAATCCGAACTCCACGTGCAAACTCGAACCTATCCGAGCCTGCACATCCCTAGAAAATATAGGAGTTGCCGTGGAGCACAATATTTCTGTGCTACAGGTGATTTATTATATAGACTGGGAGATGATTGTGTAAACACACTTATACTGGATTACTGCAACATTGCCATCTAATGTGTTCAGAGAGATCTTCACCAACTGCTAGGAAATGATACAGATTCCATAAGGGGAAAGTGTGAGGGGGCAGAAAACATGAGATACAGACAGTAACAGAGGCAACCTGCAGAATATTACCTTTTGCTCGGTCTTATATATACAATGCTTGCAATATTAACACATCCATGGGGGGGTTAAAAAGCATTCAAACACTCCTTTCAATGTGCATTTAGTAGTTTATGAACTTTTTGGATAAATAATACATTCCAATTAATATTTACTTTATAATGGGCGTGAGAGGAAAATGGCTGTTGACCCTCAGTAGAAGTTGCATGTTCCAGAGTTGCGCTGAGCGGCTACACGTATGTCCCCGGGACCACCGGAGAATCGCGTACATCCAGAAGTAATTCCAAAATTCAGGTCTAGAGATGCAGAGAGAAGGACAAGTCTGAGCCCAGCTTACATTCCCAGCTATTGTTCAATGGGAACTATATGGGGAGGGTACATGTGTTAACGCTTTCATGCCTATAAGCTTTTCCACTCAAATATAAAGATGATAGTCTGGGCAAACTGTCCAGTTTAAAATCCAAGCTAATCATTGGCACTTTGTATTCTGACAGCATCAAAATAGCAAGTTCCACAATGAGAACACAACAGTTTTGAGGGTTCCATCAGGTTTACTTCAATCTGCAAACCTTTTGGAGACACAAGACTACACAGTCACTAGGCGACTCCTGGGGAGGGGGAGTGCCAGCAAGGGTGGGGGGACAGGGGACATGCAAAACTGCAGCAATAGTTACAGAAAGCTCCTGGCCAGAGGGATGGGCGACAGCAGCCGCATTTTCTTACATTGGACAGAAAGAAAAATAAAGTGTTAAAGCTGTGAGAGATTGACTCCCAAGCCCGGCCCTCCTGCTTCCCAATCACTGACATCATACAGAGAGGGGGAGGGAGGGGAGGCTGCCAGAGTCACAGAGAGGGGAAGGCTGCAAGCTGGCTGGAGGAGCAGGGACTGGAACACAGACAGAGGAAAGGGTGCGAAGTGTCCAAGGGACCGGGCTCTGCAGCCTGCAAGGAAACGCACTCTGCACATGCTCTGCAGAAGAGAGATTACTCAGCCACAGCACTGCAGAGCCAAGTGACCGATGCGCTCTCACTCAGTGGACGCAGACACAGAATGACTGACGGACGGGAAAACAGCTGAATACCCTGTTCTTAGGAGGGGACACAGCGCTGCTGATTGCACTGAGAATAGTGCTGTGTGTGCTGGATGCGGGTTCTCTGGGGGGCGAGGATACAGAAAAGAAAGGGGGATGTTTCACTGCATGTCACCCTGTGTCCCACTAGCCAAGTAGGGCTGCTTTATAGGATCCTGCTGCCTCTGCACATACAGAGGGGCTTCTGTCATCCTGCAGTCCTGTACATTGTCCCTGGAAGAGGACAAGAGGGTGGAGAGTGTCTATAAGTTGCTAGATACGTGGATTTGATGCTTATCCAGTGGATTATGGCTCCCAGCCGGAAAGGATCCTACTGCTGCTGCTTGTGGTGGCCTCTGACCATCAGCCTGATGGCTTCAATCCACCAAGGTGAGTCACCCTGAGACTTCTAGTAAAGGGGCATAAGGTCTGCACTGCAGGAAAGGGGGTGTCTGACAGTAGGTACACTTTACACTGCAGGAAAGGGGGTGTCTGACAGTAGGTACACTTTACACTGCAGGAAAGGGGGTGTCTGGTGGTAGGTACACTTTACACTGCAGGAAAGGGGGTGTCTGGTGGTAGGTACACTTTACACTGCAGGAAAGGGGGTGCTTGGTGGTAGGTACACCTTACATTGCAGGAAAGGGGGTGTCTGGTGGTAGGTATACCTTACATTGCAGGAAAGGGGGTGCTTGGTGGTCGGTACACTTTACACTGCAGGAAAGGGGGTGCTTGGTGGTAGGTACACTTTGCATTGCAGGAAATGGGGTGTCTGGTGGTAGGTACACTTTGCATTGCAGGAAAGGGGGTGTGTGGTGCTAGGTACACATTGCATTGCAGGAAAGGGGGTGTCTGGTGCTAGGTACACATTGCATTGCAGGAAAGGGGGTGTCTGGTTGTAGCATCACTGTTCAGTGTAATACAAGTCCATGTGTGCTGGGTTCAGACTAACTAGTACAATAGGGAATGAATGATGGAGCACAGTCTTGACAGGGGCTGTTACTGTAGGCTGGAGAAAAAAAAGTACTGAGACTGCATCGCATACAGAGGGGGGAACAAACTCTAGGGCGACTCTTGGGGGTGAGTCATGCGGACAGACAGAAGCAAATTACACACATGAGACTACGATTAAAATGTGTCATCTCTAATAAGGGACAAACACCATATAAAATCAAAAGTATTTTCTTTCTAACAATATCTGTTTGCAATTGAACAAATCTACTTCCCTGTATCTACCTTGTGTCATAATGTGGCGAGACAATGATAGTGTGCACCTTATAGGGAGCCTAGAAGTACCAAAATGTTTATAGGTGGATGGTTTCCCCATACAGAAATGCATGTCTGCCCATCAGCCTGTACTGCAATCAATGTCTAGGGGCAGCTCTCTCGTCTCTAGGGATGTGCAGTGACACTTGTTGATTATTTAATCCCTCTTCTCTTTGCTGTGAGGTTGTTTAGTGTTATTAAAGAAAGATATAATAATGTTACACAATAATTACCAGCAACTTTAGTCGTTTGCACAATATAGTGTTTTGTCAAAATATAGTGTACATCATTTGTGGCATTGGATAACTGAGGGGAAAATGATGGTTGCTGCTCAGTGGGCTGGAAAATAAATCTGGAGGCAAGATTTAAGATCTTTGTGATGTGACCCTTACTGGGGGAGGGAGGGTGCAATAGGCACTGCCAACCAATATGGAGAATGCATGGTCCCTCCCCTTACCATAATAACATCACTATAGAAGGGGGAAGTGCTGCCTTGGGGTTCGTTGCTCTGTTTGACATGGAGGCTGGAGATAGTAGAATTAATTTTTGCTGGGAGGTCATGCAGCAGATATTATTCATAGACAGAATGAAGATTACGCAGTTACGGCCTGATCCGGCAGCCCCTAATATCCCCTTCCAATTCTGCAGCAAACTTCAGCACTGTAAAGTTGAGAACAAAGTAATTAGATAGAAAAAGTCAGAGTCACAAAACTCCTATTGGAGGAAATTAGAGACAGCTCCTATACTGTAATAACCATATACCATGAGTGTTAGGAGACCATTATTCAAAGGAGCTGCTTGTCTCCATGCAGAATGCCAGCTTCGCCAAATAAAGTGTAGGTGTAGATCAGAAGCTGCTACTGATTGTTATAATGAGATCTGAATGCAGCAAGAATAATGACTGCAGGCAAATGGGTCAGGATGCTAGAGATACAACATGCAGATGTAAGTGTGAACACCAATGGGACATCTGCTATGTGATATGGAGCTGTGAAATGTTAGCACAGATGCTAAATTACTGTTGTTTGCTGCATTGTTGCAGATCAGTAGAGTATGGTGTGATGCTTGTGAGAGATGGGTTAAAATGTTACAGGGAAGTGTTTGGATGGGGATGTTTGTCTTTACAGGCAGCAGTGGGCTTTAATATATATTGTGTTTGGGTCATGGGCATCAGTGCTATAATATAATTTTCACATGATGTATAGTTTCATATAATGTACTTTAATGTATATAATAAATCACATTTTACATAACATACTTATAATATATATATATATATATATATATATATATATATATATACTCTATATTTATTTTTTAAGTCTCTAGATATTGCTACAATGCAAATCGAGTAAAGTTGACTTTAGGATGTGAAACGGTATAATAAAATAATCCTTAGTATACTCCATCCTTGGAATCAGCTTTTGTGGATATTTCCGTCATCCCGAGCCCCAATGCGGCCGCTGATTCATGAACTGCCCAGGCTTTGTATGATGATCTGCCCTCTGCTGCATTCATTTCCTAGACACCCTGATTCTTTCCAATATAATTTTCCACTTTCTCACACTGTAACACCCTCCAAGTGTTTGAGTCATTTATGCAATTATTTTTTTTTAATCGACTTTCCTCCTAAGCCTGCATGCAAAAACTGTATTTTAAAACTTCATTAGTTCAGTGAAAGGAATCATTAAAATTGTACTGTACGCTTGCTTTATTAAATAGGACATAAATTAAAATAACAGAATTAAAATTTTAATGGTCCATCCTATAAATAATTATAGAATAGCAAGACAGCGGAAAAAATGACAAATACTCCTATATGGGAAATAAGGACATGGCACCATATTGTTATCATAGATCCTGTTAATGAACATAGAAATGTGAAATCATTCACTGATTGCACTGATTGCTGAAATATATTGGTCAGTGTGATGGAACGCCTATTGGTGCTTTGCCGCTACAGGTGGTACATTACTATAGTAATCACATAATTATGTGACCAGGACATTATTAGAAGGCACAGCGTGATGGAAAGGTCAGCAATGCTTTAGGATACTTTAAGGGCATTATGGTACACAGGGCCAGTATAATGTAACACAGTGACCCCTAGGGGAGATGAGCAAAGTAATAATCAAGAATTATGCTTAATACATTGACTCCAGTGAAAATAATATTTTCAAGATGGTTAGCACATATAACATTGATAATTAGCATGGTGCAACATATATGGCTATGACTATTAATTAAGGTGCATACACACAACGATTTTTTTAACGATAACGTTCAATCGTTGAAAAAATCGTTGACTTTCTGAGTTAAACCGATGAACGATTATCGTTCATGCGCGTTCACGTTTGCAGTTTGTAGTTCAGTCAGACTGACCAACTCAACGATTTTCAGTAAGGGAATATGCAACATCGTTTGTAGTTCAAAAAAAATCGTTCATTACATTTAGTAAATGAACGATTTTAGGAAACTATTTTCGTTCATTTTTCCCTTGCAAAAATGAACGAAAATCGTTTACTAAAATCGTTGCGTGTGTGTATGCAGCTTCAGCATTTAATGAATTATTTGGACTACATACAGCGGTATCTTAAGATTATTTACAAAAACACTGCATAGTCATGGGACTATTTCATGAGAATAACATGTATTAGTCGCCTTTACAAGGACACACGTGTTGAAGGGATAATTGGGCCCGGGATATACAGACATTTTAGCAGGTGTCATGATAAACTCATCCATCCCATAATGGTTGGGAAACTCCTTCACTTAATTCCCTTGACAAGCTCAGCAACACTCTTTGTCTCTGTCCCTCCCTATCGTCTCGGTGGTAGAAGAAACTGATGCCGTGTGCCCATACCTCAGTTCTCTGGTGCTACCCTGTGTCTAGGAAGAGATGGAAACATACATATATTATGGGGTTTTTTTGTTTTAAAGTTTAAATCAAGCAATAGGCCTACATAAAGCATCAGAAAAGTATTATTATACATAGATTGCTGGCTCCTTACATGTGTTCTGTTGAGCTGTAGGCCTTCACAGGCTCTTGTTTCATGGTGCCTGTCTGTTTCATTCCATTAAGCTAAAAAAGGACCCGTGTGGAGTTATTGTGTAGAACCACAATGACTTGATTTGGGTATTTGGCAACAACAAATCAGGTGATGTAGAAACATGACTTCGGGTTTTTTAGATTTTTTTTTTTTTTCCCAAGGCCAAATTAATAATACGCTTGATCCAATTAAATCTATTCTCGGATGAGATGAAACTTTTTTTTTTTTTTTTTTTAACAATCCTCCATGTAAGTAGACATTTACTTGTTTTTCAACTGCTGTTTTGTTCCGCTATATTCTAATTTGGTGCATTTGGACAAGAAGTCATCATGAGAGAATGATACTATCATTTATTGATTTCCATTGCACAGCAATTGGAAATACATCAGCATTGTACTGTGAATATGTTGCAGCAACCTCCAGACAATATATCGGGCATGTCATTAATCCGCACATCACTAATGCAGACAGACAAGTGAGGTGCACCAAGGAGCGTTCATATAGATATGCAGTCACAACAGGATACTTTTAAATGCTCTGTTTTATACATGGAACAAATTGCAGCACTGATTGTTTTGACATGGATACTGATGTATGTACGTACTGCAGGCCTGAGTAATAAACAATCTGCAGCTAGAGGCAGACACAACAATAGCATCTTATACACCAAAACGCACAACTACAAACCCTGGGCTGACACATACTCCTGGATTAGACAGATGGGGTCTGAGATGCTGTCTATCCATGCTGGGGATTAGACAGCTTGCGGGCAGCGGTATTATACTGTACACACTGTGTAGTAGACAGATAGACATCACAAGAGTGAAAGAGTGAGGCGTGTAAGTTTATATATCCGTCACATAGAGGTGGTGACAGATATATTGTGCCAAGTCCCTGATAACTGAGCCTATTATCAGCTACAGACACAATACAGATGTATACAAGAATCTGGCATTGCACCAGACAATACAGCAAGATAGGTCCCATTATGAAATCTGTATAGCTAAATAGCACAAAGGGCCATTCACTTGCTCACCCTTACATATGAATGGGAATTTTGAAATGTGCTCTTTGTATAATGAATATCAGTGGTAATACATTCTTTGAAAGAAGTAGCCGTGTATATGTTCTGCATAGATATGACTTTACTCCTGCTCCAGTTCATATCTCTTCAGCAGGCTTACATACACCAAACCAATGTATTTCACACATGTATGAATCAATTAATGGAACGGTTGCTAAACCTAAAATGCAAAATGATCTGATATTCCATCCACAAGTGATCCAATATGCTCTTTACACAGTATACCTATAGCTGTGGGTGTTTAGATAAGTTTGACATGGCTGCAATCTTATCTACCTCATTTCAAGTATTGTTATCTGTTGCCTACCACAGCTCAGTTTGAGTGACATCAATATATTTCAGTCATCCTAAGATCCCATATGTAGTTGGATCTGGTAAAACTGAATATACTATATATTTGGCCACACAATATGATGCTGCCTCTGTTAAGTTTAGCCCAACATGCAGAGGGTATGCAGTCAGGATGCCAGTCGCCGGCTTGCCGACTGTGCAATCCCGCCAGGGGACTAATTATAGGCGTCGAAATCCCGGGCTCCCGGGGGGGAACTTAGGGTTAGGCACCCCCCCCCCCCCGGGAGCGTTAGGGTTAGGCTAGGGGAAGGAGGGTTAGGGACATAGGTCCGGAGGTCATTCATACCAGTCCCATGAGACAGTGCTCAGCTGTTCAGTGCCCCCTGCCTAGGCCAAACTGGAATCCTGACCCTCTTCTCATCCAGGCTTATGTGTAATTAGAAGATGACCACTAAAGGTGGGTACACATTAGACGATATGTCGCCCGATCTGGCGGATCGGGCCGATATATCGTCCACATCGGCAAATGTGTACCCACTGTGGACGACCATGAGATTTTCCGCAGGTCGTCCATCGGGGTCGTTTCGTCAGCCTGCAAGTAGGGTCGACGGAACGACCCAGCTGCCAACACAAGGCAGGTGAATGGAGCCGGTGCCCGACTGCTCAATATGGATCATGTAATGTGTACCGGCCACCCGAAATGTCGGACCATCAGGCGTCTCATCACTGGGTACACCCATCGGTAAGTGGGTACCCAGATTAACGAGCAGGCCTATTTATCAAACTGCAGCATTAAGTCACATTTTTTATCGCAGCGATATAAAGCTGGTTATACGCCGGACGATGTGTACACAGCTGATATGTCGGGCCAACTGGCTGACATATCGAATATTGGGCACACATTAGAATGATGTAATGAATGACGGAATGATCCCTCGTTCCGTCCTTCATTAACATGCATGGAGCCACAAGCGATATTGACAGGTTTGATGTGCAGGACATCAAACCTGTCAACATCGCATGCAACTGCGGGAGCTCTGCACGATATGACGTTACAATTTGGCCAAATCGGAACGACATTGTCTCAGTGTGTACCCAGTTTAAGATCAGTCATTGGCACAGTTCTTGTTAAAATATCGCTAGGGCAGCTTAGTGATACTCAGGTGCCTGGTGATACTGGCCAGGAGCATTGAGGTCTAACTTACTGCTTTTCCAACCAGTCTCAGGAGGATATATGTTACCAGTCAACTGTAAACTCCCCCCCAGGTGTGTGCCTGTCACTGTTAGCTGTTTAAAATTCTATAGCTATAATTCACAAAGGTTAAGATGACTTATAGGAAAATGAAATCCGTTTTGATTGCTACCATGTATTATTCAGAATTGCAGCTGCTATTTAAATGGACCTGTACAGATGAGAGCTGGTTGTTTTATTCATTTAGAATGATTTGGTGCAGTGCATTGGGACTGAATTTAAATTGTCTCCAATAGAATAGACTTGTTAGATTACTGAATAATTGTGAAAATTATTAATTTACCTCTGTGCTGCTGTTCAAGTACCAATCTTCCCTGAGTCACACCTGCAAAGGCAGAAGAAGTTCTGTAGGAGCTGCTACTATCACTACTGGGCACTTTAATATGTTGTGGCCATGGCACAATACATGCTAGTTATTGCATAAGTATTATATATACATAAGTACAATGAGAACTAGGGTGTGCACGTCCATGTAAACCTTATTTCGTCACATTTAAACGTACTTCAATGTCAGATATTTATGTATATAAGCGATTGTTTTCTCTTGTGAGATGTTATGAAGTTTTATTCTGAATAAAAGCTTTTATTAGGGGTAATGCACCAGATAGGTGTGTTTTTTGTAGATATTTGCAGTGTATTGGAGAAACGTGTTTTGTCTTTCCTTGTCTAGACCAGCCCCTCCCTTACCTGCGCCTGTCATGACCCAATAAATTGATTGAGTAACTGCCATTCTGTGTTTTATTGTAGATATTTTCCTACTGTGGTGGATAAAAAGTGATTGGACCATGGGGGAACTATCCAGCCCTTATGGAAATTAGAAAAAAAAAAAAAGAGGAGCAGTGGAGAAGTTACCTAAAGTAGATTTGAAATTTGCTATATGAACATGAGGTTTACATGGCTGTGAATGATGTGTGCACCCATGTTCTCATTGTTATATACTCTCCAAGAAGTCCTTAGTTATAAGAACAAGGTGCCACTCCAATGCATAGTGTAGAAAATATTGTATTCAATAAAACATCAGAGACATAATCGACGTTTCAAAGTCCGCAGACTTTTTCCTCAGGATATGTCACAATGTAGTGCTGGGCGTCTGCATGTTTGTGCTGCGATTGCCGTCCGTATGCAATCGGTAGCATTTTCCTGCAATGGTCGGGTGCATGCGTCTGCATCCGTGCGTTCCTTGCTGAATCAAGTCCTGTGTGTCCTGTGCAGAGACGGCTATGTAGCCTATCCTATTCTAGTGATTCTTTGTTGCCTCACAACCTGGAATTAAAATGTATTGTTTGAAGGTGTGCATCATTTCATTCACAGAACATGCCTACAACTGTGAAGTTGTGTTTTTTTTTTTTTTATATTGCGAATCAAACAACATTTAGTACAACATAACAGAAAACTTCAGCGTGCATAACTATGTACCCCCCCTAAAGTCAGTACTTTGTCCAGCCACATTTTGCAGAAATTACAGCTGCAAGTCGCTTTGGATAAGTCTCTATGAGCTTGCCACATCTTGCCCGTGGGATTTTTGCCCATTCCTAAAGGCAAAACTGCTCCAGCTCCTTCATGTTGGATGGTTTCCGCTTGTGAACGGCAATCTTCAAGTCTGACCACAGATTCTCAATTGGATTGAGATCTGGGCTTTGACTAGGCCATTCCAACACATTTAAATGTTTCCCCTTAAACCACTTGAGTGTTGCTTTAGCAGTATGCTTCGGGTCATTGTCCTGCTGGAAGGTGAACCTCCGTCCCAGTCTCAAATCACAGGCAGACTGAAACAGGCTTTGCGCAAGAATATCCCTGTATTTAGCACCATCCATCTTTCCCTCAACTCAAATCAGTTTCCCAGTCCCTGCTGCTGAAAAACATCCCCACAGCATGATGCTGCCACCACCATGTTTCACTGTGGGGATGGCGTTCTTGGGGTGATGGGATGTGTTGGGTTTGTGCCAGACATAGCGTTTTACTTGGTGGACAAAAAGTAAAATTTTAGTCTCATCTGACCAGAGCACCTTCCTCCATACATTTGGGGAGTCGCCCACATGCCTTTTGGCAAACTCAAATCGTGTCTTCTTATTTTTATCACTAAGTAATGGCTATTTTCTGGCCACTCTTCCATAAAGCCCAGCTCTATGGAGTGTACGGGTTATTGTGGTCACATGCACAGATACACCAGTCTCTGCTGTGGAACTCTGCAGCTCCTTCAGGGTTACCTTTGGTCTCTGTGCTGCCTCTCTGATTAATGCCCTCCTTGCCCGGTCTGTGAGTTTTGGTGGGCGGCCCTCTCTTGGCAGGTTTCTTGTGGTACCATGTTCTTTCCATTTGATGATGATGGATTTGATGGTGCTCCGGGGGATCATCAAAGATTTGGATATATTTTTATAACCCAACCCAGAATTGTACTTCTCAACAACTTTGTCCCTGACTTGTTTGGAGAGCTCCTTGGTCTTCGTGGTGTGATGCCTCTTGCTTAGTGGTGTTGCAGCCTCTGAGACCTTTCAGAAAAGGTGTGTTTTATACTGACAGATCATGTGACACTTAGATGTCACACAGGTGGACTTAATTTCACAAATTATGTGACTTCTGAAGGTAATTGGTTGCACCAGAACTTTTATACTTTTGAGAGGCATCATAGCAGTGGGGGTGATTACATATGCACATGCCAGTTTTCAGAATTTATAAATTTATAAATATTCTTTTTTTTATATATATTTTTCTCATTTCACTTCACCAAATTAAACTATTTTGTGTATATCCATCACGTAAAAGTTCAGATAAAAAAAAAAATTACAGGTTGTAATGTAACAAAAAGGTAAAAAGCCAAGGGGGGTGAACACTTTTGCAAGGCACTGTATATACAGTATTTACATACACACACGCAAACATAATCATACTGATTTAGTGCACAGAATCTAAATATTCATGTAAAATATACACCCTGTGGCCGATGTCGAGTTGGTCCCTATGTGGGCTAAAATGACTCAGTAAAAATGAACACACAAATATCCTATTTCCGGACCTCTGCTCAGCTGTGCACATCCCGAGATACAAAACGCGTCTACAAGGGCAGCACTTGTGCCTAGTGGTGTTCATCTTTATCAGTGAGTACATGCACTACGATCCTCCTCCAGACTGGCGTATATGTGTTTATGCGCAGGTCTGCATGGGAACACGCCCTAACTAATCTTTGTCTATGTGAGCGTGCCCCTTCCCACCCCCGTTCTTCCATTTAAAGGTGGTAAGTCTTTATATGTATGTCACAACCCTCTTTCCTGCCTGGGGTGTGGCTCTCTGCTCTGACGCTTCTAGCACACTCAGCTATTACAACAAACTGCTGAGATACAGTCCAGAGTGTGCTAGAAGCACCAGAGCAGAAAGTGACACCCCCAGGCAGGAAAGAGGAACTGTACAGGTTGTGACAGGTGCAGGGTGCTAGAATGAACACTAAGCATCCGCTGTGACTGATCTATTTGGCTGCGGCCACCTACTTACTTCCTTACGCTGATGCGAGAATCTACTCGTGTATACTAAAAATATATCTGCATGTGGAAGCCTGTCCCGCCCTCTGTTTTTACATCCTCATTAGTCACCAGTAGTATCTGAACTTACTTCTGCCCCATACTGGCTGCCACGAGAGAGAAGAGTTCTGTGTGCTCACATGGTTACCGCTCACAAAACGGCCATTGCACAGATAATGTGCTCCGTCAATGGATCTTCGTCCGTGTGTGTATACCTGATCCATATTTACACGATTTGCCCGATTTCAACGAATATTGATGACAAATCGTGTAAAATATGCCCAAATCGTGATTTTCTACTCACGATCATGATGCCGATGCGCGTCCCCGCTGGCCGTACATCGCATCTTCAGATCTGCCGTGCTGTAGGGCAGATTTGCCAATCTGGGATACAATGCACTGGATGCATGATAGATCTTAAGTCAGATTGGACATTTTTTACTCCAAATCGTGACCACGACTGCTGGGGAGCTGCCTGGGGAGAGTTCAGGGGAAATCATGCCACAGGTCGGATTGTGAGCACATCACTATGGGCCTGATTCAGAGCCGCTCGTAAGCGGCCGCTCGTTCGTTCCGAGCGATGTTTGCACAACTGCGCATGCGTACGGATCGTAATACGCATGCGCGAACCAGTCAGGGCGGCTGAAAATCGTTTGTTCGCTAAATAGCGATTGCCTGCTATTTTGAGTGACAGGAGGAGACGTATGTGGGTGGTAACAGGGGAAGGTGCTTGAAAACGGGGAGTGGAGATCCGAACGCAGGCGTGCTTAAAGGTCAAAACGGGCGTTTTATGGGTGTGCATAATTAATACAGCAGCGTCATTGACCACGTCACTGGGTTATTTTATAGTCAGAACTGCTCGCAAGATTGCGGTAGGAAAAACCAACCACAAGAATAGCGAGCAGTTCATACGCTGGTCGATGTACTCGATTAATCTAATAAATAGCGGACATGACGTAGGATGCGAGCGGCCAGGGGGCGTAGTTTTGTAAAAAACGACCGCATGTTTGGTTCGCTCGTTCAGACCTAGAGGCGTGAACAGACCGCAAAGAGCGAACGGTTCATTTGAATAGCCACCCCTTTTTTCTGAACGAGCGAGCGCAAATAGCGTCCAGCTCTGAATGAGGTCCTATGTGTGTAGGCACCTAAAGATCTACTTGTTGATGAATACACACTGATACATCATTGTACCTTATAACCAATGCAGGGGAATGGGACTGATGATCCCATTTGAATGTATATATATTTTATTTATTTTTTTCTAACTCAATAACCGCTAAATAATGCGGGTAAGGTGCAGTCAGGGAGATTGCTGGACTCTCAGGGAGTCAGGGAGATTGCTACTTTTTCGGGGAGTCTCCGCGACAATCAGGGAGAGTTGACAAGTATGATGAAACCTTTGTGGCATGGATACGACAGGTGCCATACTGAGCGTATATACCAAATTATACATGCATTTGATGGTGGCAGATAGTAGTTAGACGGCACCAGCTTTGTGGCACAGCCTGTCCTCTTTCTGCCTCTGTAAACAAGAAGAGATAGATAATTACAGTGACTGAGATTTTGTGTCCTGTTTGATCTGCATTGCCCCAGTTCTCAGACTCTGATCTTCTAATTAAATAGATGATGTTCATTTTCTTTATGGAGTCTTAAACAATACTAGATCACAAGGCTGGGAGCAGACAAATAAACACCTGCATGCTGTAAAGTGATGACACTTTGGGGAAATAGTGCCTGTAACATCCAAGTACCGGGTGATGTTGTTTGAGGATTCTTTACCACTGTTGATTATTCAGAGTTTAGACAATATAGATAATATTTATTATTTACTTATGTGGCACCACCAAGTGTAAGCAGCACTGTACCAGATTTCCAATAGGGGAAATAACAACACAAAATTAATATAAATGTAAAATAAATAAAACAAACATACACAGGAGCAAAATGCAGTGCTTAGGAGAAGCAATCCATCATCATGTGCCAGACAGATGGGATCAAAGTCACTGGCTATGGGCTTGATTCAGCAAGGATCTTAGGGCCTGATTCAGAGCCGGTCGCTATTTGCGGTCGTTCGTTCAAAAAAAAGGGGTGGCTATTCAAATGAACCGTTCGCTCTTTGCGGTCTGTTCACGCCTCTAGGTCTGAACGAGCAAACAAAACTTGCGGTCGTTTTTTGGAAAACTACGCCCCCTGGCCACTCGCATCCTACGTCATGTCCGCTATTTATTAGATTAATCGAGTACATCGACCAGGGTATGAGCTGCTCGCTATTCTTGTGGTTGGCTTTTGCTACCACAATTTTGCGAGCAGTTCTGGCTATAAAATAACCCAGTGACGTGCTCAATGACGCTGCTGTTTTAATTATGCACACCCATAAAACGCCCGTTTTGACCTTTAAGCACGCCTGCGTTCTGATCTCCACTCCCCGTTTTCAAGCACCTTCCCCCATTACCACCCACATACGCCTCTTTCTGTCACTCAAATTATCAGGCATTCGCTATTTTGCGAGCACATGAATTTTGGCCGCACTGACTGGTTCGCGCATGCGTATAACGATCCGTACGCATGCGCAGTTGGGCAAACATCGCTTGGAGCGAACGAGCGGCCGCTTACGAGCAGCTCTGAATCAGGCCCTTAGTTGCTAATACGCACGCAATCGGCCGATTGTTTTGCACTGCGCAGGCATATGCATCGCAGTGAGCGTGCGTGAACCGGCCGCTGCGATGGGGATCCATCGCAGAGTGATTGATAGGAGGTGCCGTTTGTGGGTGGTGACGGGGTGGGGGGGGGTCAGGCGAACGCAGACATGCCAGTGCGCTTGAACGCTGTTGCATGGACGTGCTGAAGTTAGCAATTTCTGAGTGAGGTCTGACCTGCCTTATGGGTCCGATGTTACTCGATGTTACTGATTATTTTGCTATGTTGTCCACCTCTCCGTGGCCACTGCTGCATGTGTCTGCAGATATATCTACCATCGGCTGTGCAGCAGAGCCGAAGCTATATGTCAGTGAACAACGTCATTCACAGACACATCGCTGGTACACACTGGCCGACGGGCACCAGATATATTGGTCGATCAATTGATCGGCCAATATATCTGTCAGTGTGTGCCCAGATTAACAAACCTTTTCAGTTCAGATTTAGGGGGAGATTTAGCAAAGCTTGGAGAGAGATAAAGTAGAGGGAGATAAATACCAACCAATCAGCTCCTGTCAGTTTACAGGCTGTGTTTGAAAACTGATAGAAGCTGATTGGTTGGTACCAAATCCTTCTAAAGAAGACAAGAGAAGTTGCCCATATGAACCAATCAGCTAGTACCGTAGCTAGCTTTCATCAAGTATGTTCTTTCTTTCTGATAGGTAGAAGCTGATTGGTAGTTATAGGCAATGCTTCCACCTTTAGAAGTTTTGATACATGGGGTTTGGGAACACGATATTGGCGGTCAGAATCCGACGTCTGTTCCGGAATCCCATGTCCTCCTTAGTATTTTAGTCCTATGGAAGGGCTTTTCCTGTTTATTTCCCGCTCGTTGGGTGAGCATTGGTTGTATTATTCCGAGCCAGTATTTTTGTAGCCCAAATGCAATTGCATGATCAAGTGAATTTGTTTTGCATGGAAAATAATTAATAATTCATATACTGTGTATTAACAGCCATGTTTTATTATTACTGTTAAGAGCAAGAAGCACAACAAGGGGTTTTGAAACATGTCATATAAAATGTCACACAACATAATAGTTTAATATAAATAATAGAATAATAAAAAAACGTATTCAGTAGAAACAGAACATTGGGACATCATAAATTGCAAAATTGTTTGCCAACACCGAGTAAACATGAAGTAATATTTACACCTGTCAGTAAGTAAACAATAAAAAAACAGGTCAGTAGTATAAATGTTATTTTCACTGTACCTCCAGCTCATCTAGATACTGTTAAGGGGGGTATCCACTTAGCGATTTTTAT
Organism: Taudactylus pleione; assembly: GCA_031769625.1. Taxonomy (NCBI): domain Eukaryota; kingdom Metazoa; phylum Chordata; class Amphibia; order Anura; family Myobatrachidae; genus Taudactylus; species Taudactylus pleione. The sequence goes on from JAUIMM010000670.1 coordinate 5,786,038, forward strand.
GAACGATAACAATGGTTTTATCATTCAATCGTTTGCAAAAATGTCTAAAACGACCAGCGATGCGCGTGCCCGCCGGTCGTTTAGACATCTATGATCTCTCCAACATGCTGGTCAACCTGACGATATCATCAGGTTCAGCATGTTTCCAGATTGATGACCCTGCACTAAACGTCTGCTCGTTCAGTGCAGGCTCATCACACAACTGACAAATGACTGCACGATTACAATGTCGTAATCGTGCAGTCATTTTCAGATCTGGTAGTGGATACCCCCTTTAACATTCAGGACCTCATTCAGAGGCGCTCGCTCTGAATGAGGGCGGACGCATCTAAAAAATGTTCCGGCCTCCTGGCCGCTCGCTAGGCTGTGGGTTACCACAAACAGCTTTAACGAGCGGCCAGGATGATGGTCGTGATGGTCAAGACCATCGCGACCATCGGGGCTTGCGACGAGACCCTTGTGGTAGGGTCTCGTCTGCTGCAAGCCCCAGAGAGCTTGCAGCAGGCTTTCGGCTGGTGATGTCAGTGGGGCCGCCTGCAAACTGCAGGCGTTCGCTTGGGAATGCCTGCATTTGTGAAGCCACCCCCCCGCCACGCCTACAAAATGGGGCGAGATGTCGATCAACATTGACAGCCGCCACCTTTGTAGTGAGCCCCGGAGCGAGAGAATGTCTCTCCCGCTCCGGGGCTTGCGCACGCGCACAGCCAAACATCGACCCGCTTTCGAACGCTCAAGCGCTTGCGAGCGGGTCTGAATGAGACCCTCAGTGTGTCAGTAATTGTTAAAAAAAAATGTAAACAAAGAGGCTAGGGGGTGTTAGAGATGGGCGCACATGCACAAAATCAATACATTAAAACTTGACTTTTACTAGTTATTATACATTATACTAATAAAATAGAAAAATTTGAACAAATAGTGTATAAAAAAGCAGAGTCAATAATATTAGTGAATTCCTTTATTAATTTAGCTTCATGACCAACAAGGAGCATTTAAATGCAGGGGCGCCGAGAGATTGGGGGGGGGGGAGCAGGTCCGGTTTCTCGAAGGGGACGTGACCATGCCTCCCGCGATTAGGCCACGCCCCCTTTACCAGGGCCCGCCACGGCTCTCGGCGGGCCTGTTTATATGTAGGTAATTTGATATATTGAATATACATATTTCATATAATTTTGCTCCGATTAAACATAGTACATTGCTTTCATAATACTGGGAAATTTAAATGGTGGACCCTGCTTTTTTATACACTATTTGTTCACATTTTTCTATCTTTATACACTAATCTATATGTATGCTTATCAATTCAATAAATTAATTTTTTACCTCTAATTTTCACTGTACCATTCCCAGTGAATGGAATTTTTAGTATAATAACTAATAAACGTCAAGTTTTAATGTATTGATTTATTTATACAATGCATGAAATTAGATTTCTGTCTGTAGAAAATAAGGACAAATCCTTTTGTACAGTATGGAGGGTAATCCAGGCTAAAGGACCGTCTGCTGTACATAGTCCCCACCTGTCCTTAATTTGAAGGGACTGGCCCAGATTTTAAAGATTTCTCCCCTGAAAAATCCCTATTTTTTTATATTTACCAGCTGCTGATTGAAGTTCCTCTTATTTTTCATACTGGTTGTAATTCTTCATAGAATATATTACTGTTCTCCCGGCATTATACATGAACAGTATTTCACTTTACCATTTAAAATGCAAGTAGATTACTTTATAACACAGTTCAGTGAACATGACAGGCAGTACTGTGTGTGCTTAGATGCAGTCCTCAGCCGCATTGTCCCTGTTATCTATAGAAAATGTAAGGTATTATTTAATATAGATAAGCTAGTGTTTCAGGCCTGCGACTACTAGGAAACAGTGTACTGTATTCAGAGAGGGAGAAATCAGAACTGGGGGCTATGCATAAATTAATTATTAGCATACAGCAAGTGATAACAGTAGGGAGCTGACTGAAGTTAGCAGTCTACAAATTGTGTACCCTGCATAAACTGATAAAGCTTATCACCTGCGACTTTCGCTCACTCGCTTCTGGATACATTAACCTACAAACATGCTGAAATGTACAAATAGACATGCATTCTTCTGTCTGCGGTTAACACAGAACAACAGCATTGTTTCTTATAAAGCTATACAATAATAACTGTTAGTGTGGCAGATTATATATACAGGGCTGGCGCTAGGTCTCTCAGCACACAGAGCTGTCCTGTGCTGCACTGTCCGCTTCCCCTTCCCGTTCCCTCTCCCTGAGCGTATACCAATAAAGCCAGCGGGGTGGGCGGAGGATGGGTTTTTCAGGAGCCGGGCAGGTTGTGGACGCACTTACAGAACGTGTGGTGCCTCTAAAATAATGTTGGTCATCCAGGTGACAGCCCTGCTAGCCCATGCCTTGAGCCGCGACTGTGTGTGTGTGTGTGTGTGTGTGTGTGTGTATGTATGTATATATGTATGTGTGTAATATATATATATATATCTCATTTATATATCACTGCAGTGCCTAATGAAGTACATTACAATTGAGCAGAGCAAGAGAACAGTGACTTGCAGTACAAGACAATACATAACATGTACATGGTATATAAACATTGCTGCCGTAATGGTCATAACCCTCAAGTAAGTAGTACGGTGGCAGAAGTCAAGAGTTAGGTGCCGTAAGTAATAGTATGGGTAGAAAAAGCACATGGGGGAAGAGAGCCCTGCTCGTGACAGCTAACATTCTAAAGGGTAGGGGTAGACAGAGGGGTGACACAGATGGGGTAGATAGTGCGTATGGGACAGAGGGGGTCATTCAGACCCGCTCGCGAGCAAAGGACGCTCGCAAGGGGGTCGATGTTGTGCGCATGCGCGAGACCCGGCGAGCGACGAGGAATACGTCGCTCGGGGTCTCGCACCAAAGGGGGCGTGCTGTCGATGGTGAGTGACAGCACGCCCCCTTTGGTGGGCGTGCCGGGGGCGTGGCTGCCAGACGGAGGAATGCCTACCGTCTGAGGCCGGCCTCACTGACATCAGTAATGATGTCAGTGGGAGTGATGTTGGCTCTGATAGAGCCAAAATCACTCCTGGGCTTGCGGCAGCGAGACCCTACCACAGGGTCTCGTCGCAAGCCCGATGGTCGCGATGGTCTTGACCATCGCGACCATCTTTTTGGCCGCTCGCATATGCTCGCACAGCTATGCGAGCGGCCAGGAGGCCGCTCCATTTTCAGGGAGGAGGGCACTGATTCAGAGCGAGCGCTCTGGTCAGAGCGTTCGGCTCTGAATCAGGCCCAGAGTGTTAGCATGAGAGATTGAAGACTTTGATGATGAAATTGGTCTTGAGAGCCTCTTTGAAGCTTTGCAGAGAGATGGAGAGTCTGGGGAAGATGTACTAAACATTGGAAATTGATAAACTACCAACCTATCAGCTCCTAACTGTTATTTTTAAAACGCAGCCCGTAACATCACAGTTAGGAGCTGATTGGCTGGTGGTTTATTACTTTCCAATTTGTCACTTTCCAGAGCTTAGTATATCTCCCCCTACGGCAGGGAGAGGTAGGGAATTCCAGAGGTAGAAACAGCATGTTCGAAATCTTGGAGGCGGTCATAGGAAGAAGTAATCAGTTGGCAGGAGAGGCGGCATTCATTAGCGGTAGCAAAAGAGGGCAGGCGGGAGTGTGAAGGGAGATAAGGTCAGATATGTAACTGGGAGAGGAATGGGTGAGAGCTTTGTAAGTGAGTGTGAGAAGCTTATATTGGGTTCTGAAAGAGAAGGGGAGCCAGTGTAGGGCTTGTAGGAAGAGGGGACCTTCTCGCACATTTGGAAGATCTGAGTAATATCCTGCGAACTTGCAATTTTCATGCTATTACATGGTTCGAGTCCATGTGAGTTTTCTTGTATGCGACTTTCATTACAAGGTCCGAATTACACGGAAGCCTTCACAGATCAGTGATATCCGTGAAAGCTTCTGAAAAAAGAAAAAATAGTTAAATTTAAAATTCACCAAAAAATACGTGGGGTCCCCCCTAAAATCACAACCAGCACCAAGCTTTTCTGAGCATGTCCTGGTTGTGAAAATACAGGGGGAAACAATGTAGGGTTCCCCGGTATTTTCAACAACCAGCACCGGGCTCAGTGAGCTAGTCCTGGTTGTGGACATACAGGGGACAACATGAGTAGGGGTCCCCTGTATTTTGCATAACCAGCACCAGAACAGATTACCAGAATCCTGGAAGATGAGATCATAACAAAGTCTCAACCTACATTCTTATATACTTTGCGTATGTATGTATATATATATAATTTATTAACATAAAAGCTGGAAAATATATAGTTAATTTATATACTAAAATCCTTCATTATTATTAAGAGTCTGGTCAAATTGGTAATGTCACTCTGGTTTAACCACCTTAAGGGTCTACTATTGAAGGCACCAGGTACAAGTGAGTGGTGGAAGATAATTGTAGAAGAACATAGACATATATATATATATGTATGTGTATGTATGTAAGGAATGGCTAGGAAAGCATAGGGGTGTGCAGCACTGGTTTATGGCCTCTACATGTGGGAACAGAGGATGGGAAAGGCAGTGTCTAAACTAGAGGAGCGTGAGGTGACTCACTATTGATTCATTAGGGTAGATTAAAGCCTGCAGAAGAAAAGAAATGGAATCTATCAATTCGCAGCACACTCTTGGCATGGGAAGCAAGGTGCACCTGAGCCTGCTACATTTATTTCATGTAAGATAGGAGAATAATATATCATTTTGAATTTATCCCTGGCAACATAAAAATACATTCTAATAATACAGGCTAATGGTCAGTGCTGCACAGGCAGCGCTGTCCAAACACTATTTCATGTTCTTGGGGTAACTGCCTGTACGGCAGTGATGTCTTGGAGTTACTTTAGGGGTACAGTGTGTATGAGAGGACCGAGGGGCCTATTCACGTGGAAACGCTTGTTTCTGCTTATTTAAATCACCGGGCCATTCATCATCAGGGGTCCGAATAGGACCACCTGATATTCAGAAGTGAAACTGAAAGTTTTCGGCGTTTGCCTGCGAGAACATGCACCATTAGCAGATGGAGCTTGTTCTCTTACCCGGAACTCCTTCCCATAGGAGTAGCGGGGGTATGTGAAGAGGGATACGATCGTCGTAGAAGCGGCAACAGGGGACAGGTAAGTAACGCAGCTACGTCTGTAGCTGCGATGCTAATTCGGAGCAGCTGTCCCCGCACTAGAACAATGCTTAACTGCTTCGGTGATAAGTATCACCCACGGCGAGGAGGATACTTAAACATACGGCCCCCAATGATGAATAGGACCCCCAATCTTCTTACAATCTGCAATCTATTTACTTCTGAGTCAACTGCTACAAATGTTAACCTAAAAACATACATATCATGTAGTGTTATTTCTGGAGCTAGGGTACCAATTAATAATAATAAAATAAGAGAATGCTGGATATATGTTTAATGGCAGTAGAACAGTGTACTAATACAGTATCTGTCTATCTTCATGACAAAGGCTTCTTCACTCGAATGACAACATGTCAGTTGTCAAGGACAGATGGATTGGTAATTACAGGGCCAGGGACAATGGTGTCACAAACTGTTTTATGAGATAAACCAAGAGGCTTTGCTACTGCCTATAGTATACTGTCTATTGAGGATAGACAATCGGGTTTCCTGAGTCTTTTACAGTAATTGCTTTTTTTTAATTCTTATTTTATCTTCTGATTTCTCCTTCTCCTGGTTACATTTCTTGCCCAATAAATACAGCATGCAAATGAGCGTGGATAAACAGATTCAGGAGGGAATTCAATTAGCCCTGATTAATTATCAGGGGAGCAAAAGGGAGGTGGCCCGGGCTTTATTGCTATTCAGTTAGGCTCCCTTTTACTCCTGATGCCTGTGCAAAAGATCGGTAAATGAACGGGTTAATGTGCGTTAACTCAGGTTATCGGGTGTTAACCCCTGGAATGCGTGATAAGTTAACGGATTTGAGCGTTAAGTGGTTGTTATGGGATACGTTTAAGAAGCTGGCGGCCGCAATCCCGGCCGCCGGCTTCCCGAATCCTGTATCCCGCCTAAGGTTGAATGTCAGGCGTCTAAAATCTAGACGCCTGTCATTTTCCCGACGCCGGGAGACAGGCGCCCGGCATCCCGATCGATGGGATGCCGGGCACGGCGAGCGGACAGCCGCAAGGGGGGGGGGGGAGGGTTAGGTTTAGGGCACCCGGGGGGAATTAGGTTTAGGCTAGGGGGAGGGAGGGTTAGGCACCCCCGGGGTGAACTTAAGGTTAGGCAGCGGTGATGGGGGGGTTAGGGTTAGGCACTTAGAAGGGGGGGGTTAGGGTTAGGCACCCCTAAGGAGGGTTAGGGTTAGGGGGGTTGGTTAGGTTAGTTTATACTTATCTTAGGGACAATCGGGATTTCCAGCGCTGTCGGGCTTCTGCTGCCGGGCTCGGCTCTGCTCTTTTGTTGGGCTGCCGCAGCCGGGATCCCATACCGAATACGTTGTTATCCCCTGATAACAGCACATTTATCGGGCATTTATGTTCAGGTCTCATGAGACCCTAAAATAAATCTCTTTTAAGTGGGACTAATTTACCCTGGCTAATTGAATCCCCCCCCCCTTTCAGTCGTAATTGTAATAATGCACAAATTAGTATGTGTGTGTGTGTGTGTGTGTGTGTGTGTGTATATGTATATATATATATATATATATATATATATATATATACATATACACACACACTACAGTCATATAAAGAGCCTGATTCAGAGATTTATGCAATGCCGATATTTGTGCATATTGAGCGGTTGTTTGCCATTGCGCAGACAGGAAAGCTGCACTTGGCACGCCAAGTGATTGTATTGCGATTACGCCTGCACAGTGGAATCGCAAAGTGAGTGACCAGTAGTTAGCCTTTTGGGGGAGGTAACAGGGGCGTGGTTAGATAAACACAGGCGTGTCAGACTGTTTGAACACCGTTTCACGGGCGTGCATAAATTAGCCATTGCGATCTCCTTCACAGCATAGAGCCCTCAGCGTGTCAGGAGACGGTCACTGCTCGCGACTGTTCAGACTTGACTTAGAGGCTGCGTGGCTGCCCATTCCGCGTCGATGTTGCAGATGTTTACGCTGTAGTACGTCATCGGACGGATATGAGAAGGCAGCAGTGGGCGTCCCTATGCTTGGGTGAGCTTTGGAGGACATTGCCATATTTTTGCTATTGCGTTCCGTGAGAGATGGCAGCTGCGATTGAATTTGCATATTTTTCCGAATCCGGTCAATACTACACCAATTCTCATTAGTCAATGGGAATTGTTTCCAGTGGTGGAATATCTGACCATTTGTTTGGGAACCGGTTACTGACTCATATGAAATACAACTCAAGAATATGTTGAGCCAAATTTTATTGGTTCATTTGAGATATGAAGAATACAAGCTGGCAGCCAGTATCTTGTTTGATAATAGAGTAACTGCCAAGGCTGGCTGTGTGTTTTCATATAACATTTTATATTAAGTAATAACAACTGGAAGTTTGAATATATTGCTGAACTGCATGTGAGCTTTTTCAGCTGTTGGTTCCAAAAGACTCTTAGCTACTCTAAGCTGGCATTTTATCTTTTATTATAATGACTTGCAACATTTCTTCAAATGTAAAGGCTCCAATCCCATGGAAAAAAAATTATATACTTTATTTTTTTTAAGCCATAAAGCACTCCTGTGACAAGACAAAACATTTTATTCTATTTTCATGTTGTTCCTCCCCAATCTGTTATAAATTATTTAGAGTTTGCTACGTGTCATGCAGTTACCCATGCCACCCCAGCCAGATGACGAGTTGGGTATGGGCGGTTGGGATGCCGCTAGTCCGAATACCGACAGCGGCATCCTGACAGTGAGAATCCCGATAGCACAAGGTAAAGAACCTAACACTAACCCTTACCCCTAACCCTCCCTCCCCGGTGCCTAACCCGAACCTCCCCCCTAGTGACTAAACCTAATCTCCTCCTCCACGCTCCGTAAACCTAACCCTCCCTGTTAGTGCCTAACCCCTAACCATATACCTAGCCCTCCCCCTAACACCCAATACTTACCAACGGGATGCAGGTGGTCGGGATTCTGGAGCCGGGATCCCAACGCTGGTTTTGTTACTGTCGGTATCCGACACGCCGGGATGCTGACTACATTCCCCACATGACATATGACTTAGGGAGCAGACTGGTTTTGGTAGAAGGCCTCTCTTCTCAGCATACCATCATATGAGAATTTAGGAGCTTCCTGACTGACTGGCTCTGACTCAGAGATGAGGTTGCATTGGCATAAGTGTGTGTGACATGCATGTTGCAGTTTGTCTTTCTGCCTTTTTTGAAGCAAACACACATTTTGGCTGTGCTTTGCTTCGAGGAGCAATTACAGCCAACTCTACATCATCCCCAAATGGCTATGTGGTTGCAGCTTTATTTATGCACCGTTTAAAATTTGTACAACCAAATTCCGCAACCGTTTGACATATTCGTTGCTAGAAGAAGCTCACCATCCAAATCTGGAGTTGGTTGGCTGATTTGGATATATGTTGTACAGATGTGTACACATACATCTATCCTCCATGCAATACAAGTCGTGTTACACATAACGCGTGAGCCCCATGTGACTCAGTAGCACCGAGCGTCTTTTCACGTGACTTTTTACCCTTCAATTGCATCTTATTCGAACACTGTGATGTAATTAGGACCCATCCCTCTGCGAATAAGACTCAATTGAGGGTAAAAAGTCGTATGAAAAGACGCTCGGCGCTACTGAGTCACGCCATGGCATGGCGCGACTATAAATGCTATTTAACGTGCGAGGAGGCTAGATGTATGTGGACACATCTGTACCCAATAGATACGTGTTGTAACAAATGACCATTGTACTGTGTGAGGGCTGTTGTGCTAATTCAAAATCCCATCCTGTCAAATTGGATTTCATTTAGCATAAGGGAAAATCGGTTCAGCCGATGACCTTCATGGGTGTTTGTGAGGTCAGCAGCAGACCATGAAATAGAGCAGAGCACAAAGTGTCTAAATGCAAACTCCAGCCAGATCTGTCTCATTTATCCTTTACAAGAGTGACCACCTACGTAATTAGGTGTGTGCATGTAGCTAACTGTATAAAGACAGCTGCCAATTAAATATAATATTAAAGGCTGTGTGCAGATGGACATGTGTTTGGAGGGTACTTGCAACTGCCTCCTCATGGTGCTATATATTGACATTTGTGATGTCCGCACATATAACAATTACGGCACTCATAGGAAATCAGTAATACTACCTACACATAATTTTCTTGTTCCTGCCAGTGGCATCCATATAGCATGTCATAGAAGTAAATAGTACTCTAGATGCCCCTTTTTTTCCTACGCTGTAGTGTTGCTCAGGGGCTCCAAGAGAAGGTGAGGGCTGTCTGATGCGGAAGTGCCCCTTTGATGGGCAGAGCCGTAACTAGTCTTTTTGCTGCCCTGTGCCAGAGAGACCATTAGTGCACCTGAAAAAGAGCCATGGCTTCATGGGGAAGGGCCAGGGAAGAGGTAGGGGAGGCCAGGAGATGTTGGGGATGAAAGAAGAGGAAGCTACAAGTGAGAATGATAATAAACAGGAAAACTGACAGGCCCAAACATCACCCCCTACCATGCGGTGCCCTGTGCCATGGCACTGGTCGCGCCCCACCCTGGTTACGGTCCTGTTGATGGGTGCTGTGCAAGGAGCACCTGTATTCACAATCGAGCATAGGCGTGCCCTCAGATGCTTGGGTACATTCCTAGTACCGGGGCTCATCAGATATCTTTGCAGCTCTGGTTTAGTTAAAACCTAAGTTTGCTACAATATTTTCATGTAGTGAGAGTGGGTGACCCAGGAGGCTTAGAAGGTTCATTCAAATCCAACCATTGCCGTGTAGCCCGGTAGGTGACATTTAGTCAGTGGATTTTGTTGTTTTGTTTAGTTTGTTCTGATTTTTTTATTTTACTGACTGCCAGCACATTTACTGACAAGCATTCTGTGGTCTGTACAGGACCTTGGCGCACACTCTCGCATATCTCATCATAGAGACGTGAAGGTTACTGGTCCATGTGCCGTGCATTACTTCATCTCTGACTCACCTGTACACTCCCCTTTCTTGGCTCCATTAAGCATTATCTCACGGTTTCTCTTGCCAAGTTGGTACATCAGCTTCAGCAACTGGTGACCTCGTGGAAAAGCAAAGGACGAAAAGCACAGAGCATGCTCTGCTCCATTACCTGGCTATCTACCAACACATTGCTTTCTCCCCTCTGTATTTCTCTTCTAGTATTCACAAGCAGCACTTGCTGACTTTCCCCTAATAACCTCTCTGTTTGTCAGTCGCTCTGTTTACTTTCCCATGTCACATATTCCTATGCCCTTTATTGTTGACTTTCTGCTACTGTACTGTTTTATTTTCTTTTAACGCGAGTTAGTTTTTTTAAACAGTATTCATCATAATAATGTTTGAATATATAATGCCCAAAAGCATACACCTACCATATTAACAGATCATGCCACTGATTCTAGCCAATATCCTGTGCCCTCTCAGGCTCCAAACTGTGCTGCCAGTCATGGTCTCCTATGGATTCCGGACACGCAAACAGCTAAATTGCTGGGTTGTTAGACAAACGGAAAGAGGGAACGTGGTCAGCATCCCGGCGAGGGGGATGCCGATGGTCGAAGTATCGGCGCTGGAATCCCGACGGCGTCGGGATCCAGGCTCCGGCATCCCGACTGCCGGCATCCCGAAGATAAGTATTGGGTGTTAGGGGGAGGGTTAGGTTTAGGGTTAGGCACTAGGGGGGAGGGTTAGGCACTAAGGGGGGAGGGTTAGGGACCGGGGAGGTTAGGGTTAGGCACTGGGGAGGGAGGGTGAGGGTTAGGGGTAGAGGTGTGGGTTAGTGTTAGCTTACTTACCTAAGGGTGTTGGGATTCTGACTCCAGATGCCGGCTCCAGAATCCCGACTGCCGGAATCCCAAAGGTAAGTATCATGGGTTAGGGGGAGGGTTAGGCACTAGGTGGAGGGTTAGGGTTTGGCTCTAAGGGGTGAGGGTTAGAGACCGGGGAGGTTAGGGTTAGGCACTAATGGGGGAGGTTAGGGTTAGGGACCCCCGCACCATGAAGGGAGCAGTAAGAGTAGGGGTAAGGATTTGTTAGCTTACTTACCTAAGGTTGTCGGGATTCTGACTGTCGGGATGCCGCTGTCAGTTTACTGACAGGTGGCATCCAATTGCTGGGATCCCGCACTCAACCCAGGAGGAAACATGTACCACTCGCTTCTCTCTAGCTTATAATGCCAGACGGTTGCCACTGTGGTGTGGTCATTTGTTTCTGCAGTGTGATTGAGCTGTGTTGCTCGGGTACTGGAGTCCCAACTTGGAAGCACAAAAGTTATTTACGTGTTTATTTTTAAATGCGTTTATTGAAGTCTGTATGTAGGTATCTGTTACTGCAGGTATGGTAGCACAAATACAATGGTAGCTAATATGGGAGAGTGACGGATGGTAGGGCGGCAGGAGGAAATGGAGGATTACTGAACTCATCATGGTAATGGAAGCATCGGATCTAACATGGAAACATGATGTATGATTGACTATGAAATTAAAGTTTTAGGTTTTTTAGTTTCTGGTACATTGGTGATGGAAAGTGCAGGTTGGACGATGGGAAAGTGCTGTATTAGTAATAGAATATAAATGTTAAAAGGCCATTGAAAATGCTTCTGTGTTACACAACAACTGCTATTTATGTTGCCATCGCTGTGTGTGTGTGTATATGTGTCAGGTTGCGGCCTGGGATCGGCCACCTCTCACCTATGTACCGGCGTCTTCAATCTTTGAGGCGGTCAGACGCCATGGGTGCTGGTGAGTAGTGGACTGAGTATTCTTTCCAGGGTCTGCTAGGGCTTCCATACTGCGTCTTCTTGTCGCTGTCTCGTTCATGGGCGGCAGCCATGTTGGACTGTCATATGATCAGGCCCCTCCAGTGGTAGTCTTGCGGTCACTCAGCTGATCTTTGCATCCAATGACCAGCTACCTAAGGGTATTTAAGTCTGGCTTCGCGAACAGGAAATTGCCTGTGCAACTTTGCTTCTCTAGTGATTATTTGCTGAGACTGCATCCTAGGCTCCATACTATTCTCTAGAGCTCTCTATCAAGTATTCGTTCCTTGTATTACCCATCGCTATTCAGAGTCTGGATACCCAGTTATCTACCGGAGCTGTTACCCATCGCTATTCAGCGTCTAGATTCCCAGTACAGCTACTCATGACAAAACAATATCTGGATCTCCGGAGGAGTTGTCCCCATCGCTAATCAGCGTCTGCTTCTTTATTGCTGATACTCATACTCTCAAGTTATTCCTCCAGTACATTCCTAGATCTGTCCTCTGTCTTCTCGCTTCCTTCAGATATCTACTCTGGGGGTCGCGACCTGTTCACTTGGGACCTTTACAAAATGTTGCTATGGGGACCACAAAGGTCTAATAATGCACCTGTACAACAGGCAATGCAATATATGGAGAATTGTCTAAGTATGCTTAGGTAACTGAACAAATCAGCAAGACTCGCAAGATAACCTTGGTCAAGGGTCCAGCCAGACCACTCGCTCCCCTAACCGCAGGGCCAAGACTGGAGAGCTCTTTTATCTACTAAAAGATAGCCTATAATTCTCTAAAATTTCCTATAATCCCTACTAACCCATTGGGTGACATTCAACTTCATTAAGAAATAATTTAACCAAATGTCAGGCTAAAGCACATTGGTGGAAGATGTCATCTCTGCTACTCTGAATCATCTGACGGGACTCCTCCCCTTTTCTCACTTCATACAACAGGAACATTTTAATAAATGGGCAATACGCCCATTTGCCTTTGCCCACCATTGCACTTAAGACTGATTGACCAGCCTTAAAATAGGTTTTATCGCAATCCTGTGGGGTCTCTGCTTTGCAGATGTGAGCCTTTTAAAGTTATTTGACCAACATAACCCTAAAATCACTTAGGTCAAACAAAAAACAAAGCCAAAGCAAGTATACCTTAAATGTAATCCTTATATTGAGGATGAAAATACAGTATATTCTGCACTTCTACAAAGGATAGTCTCTATAGCAATTTCTGCTCCATTAAGGAATAGGAGTTTCTCTACTAAAGGCTGTAATTAAAGGTTACATGCGGTGAAGCAGATACTTTGTTGTTGTTTTTTATTAATTGAGTGAGTATGTTTTTATTAAGTGAGTGTGTATGTTTTTATTAAGTGAGTGTGTATGTTTTTATTAAGTGAGTATGTTTTTATTAAGTGAGTATGTTTTTATTAAGTGAGTGAGTATGTTTTTATTAAGTGAGTGAGTGTGCCAGAATTTGTTTCTTTTCTTTAAATGCAAGTTTGTTATGACAAGATCTAACATATCATTTCTAGGGACAGGAAAGCGGATAGGAAAAGGCTGTAATTGACAATAAATGTAGGATGTTTTGTATCTGCTTATAATGTGTATCCAGTGGAGTAAAATACAAATGGTCTAGTGCATAAATATGTTTGCATATAAATTAAATGTATTTAATGTAAATAGACAATTTATAGACCACAAATACGCTCAGCCACTTAGGAAGAAAACAAGTATCTGCTTTTTTTGTGACCCCGGTTATTTTTATTAACACTTAAGTATCGCTCTAGCAATAACCAAATCTTAAATCTGAAATGACTCCATGGTTTAATATTACAATCCTTTTTAAAGATGTCCCCCCTGGGCAGGGCTTTGTGGAGAAGAGGATATTTCTCCCAGGTGGATACATGGGTGTGGGGAATCCCATTGGCTGCAATTTGTGGCTTTTTTCAGCTGCAATTTGCATAATTTTTTTTTTTTAGTGTGCATGCCAGTGAGCGCGTCGCTTGGGCTAGTTAATGCGAATTGTGGCCCAAATGGCAGTTGTAAACATGCAATTGCTTGGGCCTGGCTCCGGACCTACAGTTACTGAAAGCCTGGTGCAAGCTACGAATTGATGAAGATGACCGATACAGGGCTGCGTTTGATTGGACGAAAGAGACTAAAAAATACACCCATTAATGGAAATGCAGTGAAACAGTAGCAACCTATGACCATTTAATGCAATGTGTATGTGCATTGTGTAATGTGATTTTCAGCACTGTCTGTATTCACACTCGAGCCAAACCTCCAGTCCTATTCCTGGTTACCTGGCACTGGTACATGGAGGGCGGGCACAGTTGCTGGCTTATTGAATTATGCAATTATGGTTGCTTCCAAGTCTGAATAAGGCCCAAAGTGTGAGCAATGAAAGGCGTTGTGTAGAGAGCACATAATTTTTTTCAAAACATAACAGGTCCTCTTTATATGCATATCACGGCTCCAAGCAGAACTCCAATCTCCTTACCATGATATAACTAAATGGAAACTGTCCTCTTCCGGATATGTGTGTGTATGTGTATATACAGTAGTTATCTGGCAGAAGAAATGTTGCTGAATCAACTCTATGTATAATATAAACCCCCTCCCTTAGGTCACATTTTACTGTGAAAATAGCTAAAGGACGGCATCACCCAGGCAGCAATCTTATGTCACAGTAGGAAAAAAAAAAACGTCCTTCAATTAGCACCACATCTATCAAATTCATTCTGAAAATGCCATTTAAAATGTAGTGAACTATGAATCAGGTGCCTATTTATTATTCATTCCCCCATTGCAGAGTTAAGTATGATTTTAACTTATCTGCTTTAATGAAGAATGATTAATGCGGCCACTGAGTGTTATTGGTCTGGAGAGGTAAGAACTGACTTACCAGTTAGCATAGGTTAGGTATGGGATGCCTAGGCTTGAATCTCGATGCCGGCATCTCAACAGGGTTAGGATAGCAACAACTGTCAGTAAGTATCCTACACCTACCCCTAAACCTAACACTCCCCCCGCAGCCTAACCTACATCCCCCCGCAGTGTAAACCTAACCCTACTCCCCTAGTGCCTAACGATAGCCCTAGTGCCTAACTGTAACCCTGACCCCTAACCCTGCTACTTACCGTCGGGATGCTGGTGCTGGGATTCTGTTGGTGTCGGGAATCCATCGCTGGCATTCTGAACGCTGCCATCTCGACAGCCGGGATTTAAACTACATCCCATTTGCACTTGTACGTATGCCCAGCGCAGGGGAACCTAAAGTCTAATGTCCGGGCTATTTAGCAATATTTTTTCAACAAAATAACTAGTCCCAGCAAATTTGGGGTACCTGAAAATGGGGGCTAGCATATTTAAAAGTTGCTAAAGTGAAGTTTTAAAAATCATGGAAAAACCGCCTGCCGCAACACCTGTAAAGAAAAAAACACCTGGGGCATACTTGGGGACCCCCCTGGAGTCTATTTCGCAAGTTTTTATGTTTGTCCCCCAACTTTACACTTTTTCGCCTCCAAAACGAATACTTTTTGGGGGTGTTCTAATGGATTTTTGTTCCTTTTTTGACGCAATTTACATTTGGGGAACTGTCCTAACACTGCACGGGGGTTCCCGCAACTTTGCACCCCAAAACCACTTTTTTCCCACCTCCATTCAGTGGTGAATGTTTTCCGCCTATCTGAATGCATTGACTTTCCGCTTAGACGAAAAGTTATTGCAATTGAATTGGGTGGAAAGTTTCCGACAGGCGAAATGCCGTCATTGGCAAAAACTTTTCACCGAGAACGGCTTTTCGCCTGCAATTGATTACGGCCCATAGACAGAGATGTATATATTTGCTTCTGTGCTAGTGCTGTATGCAAAACTCACCATCATGCACAGAGAACCGTACCACTTAGAATAGCAGGAGCTTTCTAACACTTCTATGTAAATACTATTTGAACCCTGTGGACAGAAATCACCCCTGTAACACCACCATTAACAAAGTAATTTACTTATATTACAGTTAGGTAATATAACTGTTAGGTGCGAACTATGCACTAAACCATATCAGCCACTTTGCTTTCATTGTCTTACCTGTACTAGATCATTTAAAAGTTTATCACTAGGCACTTTACACTTAAATGCAGCGCTAGTTATTAAACCCTTGTGCCTGAACCATTTATGTTTTCTTTAAGCGACACTATTTTTCTCTGCATTCATATAAAATCATATTTATATGTAGACCGTTTGGTATAACCCTTTGTGTAGACCAACCCTTTCAGCTAGCACACCGCAGCCTCTTCAGTCAAAGCACAAGCCTAATTTTAGCAGAGAATTCATATTCCCTACATTCCCCTCATGACCCCTCCTATTACCTGAGAGGAGGCTCACTAGTTGTTTGTGCTCCTATTCCCTGCAGCAAAGTCGCAAGCTGTCTGTAGCGCTTCAATTGTTGGAGTGGAAAAAATATCATTCCATAGCTGCGAGCCCTAGAACGGCTATAGAATACAGTATATCTGCCATCCCCATACTTGTTAGAACTCTGTGATAAAATACTGTATGATGTTCTAGGTTTGTGCTAATTGCAGAAAGTAACTATGGGGAGAATCTGTTACTGGTTTTGTTGTCATGGGTTTTGCAAGTTTTTTTCTTTTATAATACCCAGAAAGATAAAGTATCTAATCTCCAATATGCTATCAAATAACAAAGATTGACTCAGAAATAAAAAAAGTTATGCCAATAAGAAACGTTATTATGGTGCGAAATACCCCAGGTATTGAAGAGGTTAGTTTATTAAGTAAACAGGAATCGGTATGTATTACCGCTGGACGTCAGCCCGGCGGATGAAATACCGACGCCGGCAGATGAAGATCCCGACAGGGGAGGTAAGTAGGCTATCCCTAACCCTCTCCCCCCCCTAACCATAGCCCTCCCTTAGGGGTGCCTAAGCCTAACCTCCCCCTCTAGTGCTTAACCCTAACCTCCCCCCAGGGGTGCCTAAACCTAACCCCCCCTCCCCTAAACCTAGCCCTCCCGGGGGGGGGGCCCTATCCCTAACCTCCCCCGAGTGGTGCCTAAACCTGATCCCCCCCCCCCCGCCTTCCTGCGCCCTAAACCTAACCCTCCCAGGGGGGTGCCTAACCCTAACCTCCCCCTGAGGGTCCCTGACCCTAACCCCCCCTCCCCTAGCCTAACCCTCCAGGGGGGATGCCTAACCCTAAATCCCCCAGGGAGTTCCTAAACCTAACTCTCCCCAACCGCGGCTATCCGCTCCCGACGCCCAGCTTACCTACGATTGGTTTGCTGGGCATCGGGATTTCGGCTGGGGGGCTAATGATAGGCATCGGTATTTAGACGCCTATCATTAGTCCCATGCCGGGATTTCACTGTCGGGAAGCCGGAGGTTGGCATTTTGACCGCCGGCTTCCTGACTACATACCAAGTAAACATACATTTATTCAGTTTTTATTAGGTATTGCTATGTATAATGCATGTAGAAGCGTATTTGTATTAACATTGTGACAGCTATGTAATATATGATTTATCTATGATCATATATCTGTTTTTTTACATGTAGCCATAATTAAATGTATAAGTTTATGTGAAACATGCATTTGAATACTGTTATAGTCCTAAAAAGCATATTCAACAAAATGCAAGTTTTTAATTTTTATGATGACAATAATACTTAATATTGCCCCAACAATTTGAGCTATGCATTTCATACACTTTTACATCTTAGGGGGCGATTCAATTGTTTTATCGTACCCTACTTCCGTCTAAAGTGGTGGGAGATCGGGGTACTATATTAAATTGTTTTTGGGCACCCAAAGAGACAGGCTGTGGAGTCTCCAATTTGAATATATTGTTTAAGCAAGCATTGCACTGCAAGGATCTGAAGGCACAGGCAAATATGTACCAGTGGGGCGCAGGCAGAGCTCCAACGGAAGAGCAGTGAGTTTGGAGGATCAACTGTCGCACTGCACCTGCACTGACAGTTACTCATTTCCTACAAGCACATTTTCATATGCCATGGTCTCCAATGTTGGGCTGCAACGTATAAAATGAAGGCTGCAGAAGCCATTCTTCAACCCGGGCAATGTCAGGTATCCCAGCTATTGTGTATAGAGAGAGATAAACAGGGGTAATTAAAACAATTTAATAATTAGGTTATTAGATGTTTGTACTTTCTGGTTTAAGCTGGGTACACACCCTTTCAATCTGCGGCTGATCGGATTAAACGCTCCCGATCAGCCGAGTAGTGTGACCCCCTGTCAGCTGCCCCATACACACTGTGCTAGACATAACTCAGTGAGTAAGGGCTTATATTGGATCAGGAGGTCGGGCCGATATTAAGCAGCCCATAAAATATGACCTCCCGATCAACTCAGTTATAAGCCGTTTAGAAGTTAAAGCTACTGCATACACATCTATACGATCGTCGGCCAGATCACCTGATAACAGGTGATCGGGCCAAGTATTGTATAGGTGTGTACCCAGCATTACCGCCATGTACAATCCATTTTCTTACTCCGTATGAGTAATATACAATGATTATGACAATTGAACAACGTATGAAGAGTCTGTTATCACTTACTGAACCTGGCACTAGCACTTTTACAGTATGACTTTATTATACAGTCCTTCTAACATGGTTGCATTTTGTGTAGTACTCCCTTGATCTTCAGTATGTAATTTCCCTAACATTACTTTTTTACTATATTGTATAATTATTATTTTATTACCAATTATTTATTACCAGTTATTTATATAGCACACACATTTTTTCGTTGGGGGCTAATTAACTTATCATATTTTTGGAGTGTGGTAGGAAACCGCAATACCTGGAGGAAACCCGCACAAGCATGGGGAGAGTATGCAAACTCAACACAGATAGGGCTGTGTTGGGAATTTAACCCACGACCTCAGTCCTGTGAGGCAGTAATGATAACCATTACACCGCCTGTGCTACCAACTTCTGTTATTATAGGTTGCTTTTCAAAGAACTTTTTAAATGTTGCCTTTTTAACTCTGAGATTTTTTTTACTTGGGTATTTGGAGAAATTGCTTTGTTTATGGACTTTTATCTCTATCTTTCATATATATATATATATATATATATATATATAATACTGTATATATTAGCCTGGAAATAATGGTAAAATATACAGCTATACGGAGAAGTCTCTGTAACTACATTTGTATTTTATACCAGTGTCTGAACTCTGACTGCTCTACGTGAGGTGACATATAAACGTGTGTGTACATATAAAATACATTTTAATGACTCCGTATAAACCATTGAGAGCACTGTATTGCATATCAAGGCTACGTTTAGGACAAGAGATGGTTTTGTAACATCAAATCCAATGCATATAAAATGAGCTGTGTATGATCTTAAGATTGGATTCTAACTTGTATGACCAAACCGGCTTTTAAAATCCTATATTAAGATCCAATTATTTTTAATCAAATTACAAGAAAATCAATAAGTTCTTGACAACAGGTTAAATACAATCAGATGCCTGAATTGATCGATAATGGTGAAAAATGTTAATCTGCAATGATTGAATGGAAGTTCTTTGAAGTATTGTGTTCTAATCGTTTGACAGAAGTCTAAGGATACTATATGGAAAATGATCAGATCAATGTAAAAAAAAAATGAAAAAAAGAAAATCATTATGAGTGCCATTGTTAGAAATGTATCTAGCTGTATACAAAGCCAATCTGTATTTTAATGTGTCACAAATGACTGTGTCTATGGCCAGCCTGAGGGGGAGATGTATCAAACCTTAGGGCCGTATTCAATTTGGAGCGAAAAGCTGAAATCAGCGAAAAAGTTTCGCCGATGACATCATTTCGCCAGGCGGAAAAGTATCGCCGTATTCAATTTGAAAGACTTTCCGCCTTGGCGGAAAGTCAATGCAGTGTAATAGGCGAAAATTTTTCACCTATGAATAGCAGGCGTAAAAAAGTGCAGAATTGGGGTTTTGGGGTGCAACGTTGTGGGAACCCCTGTGCAGCCTTCAGACAGTCCCACAAAAGTAAACTGTGTCAAAAAATCACTTTCATTTTGGGGTGAAAAAAAAAATGTTGGGGGACAAAGTTAAAAACTAGGGAACTAGACTCTGGGGGGTCCCCAAGTATGCCCCAGGTGTTTTTTTCATTGCAGGTGCGTGCGGCAGGTGGATTTTTCAAGATTTGTAAAACTTTACTTTAGCAACTTTAAAATATGCTGGCCCCCATTTACAAGTACCCCAAATTTGCTGGGATAAGTTATTTTCTGCAAAAAAAACCTCCTGAATACTATACTTCACCACTTATACAAAAACGCTATTGAGCCCATTTAAAAACACCAAATACCTTCAGCAAGCCAAATTGGGGGGTACCATATTGAACCCCCATGTCAGAGCATCTTTTGGGGGATCAGGCTGATTTCCCCAAATCTAACATGACTTTCTGCTTGTTTCAGTCTTGCCGGGTGCCGTTCACACGTACTTTCAAATTGAATACGGGGATACGCACGATACTTTTCCGCTTGCAAAACAGGCGGAAAGTCTGGGAGGCGAAAAAGTATCGTGGGTGCAAAACAAATTGAATATGGGCCTTAGAGAGAGATAAAGTGGAAAAGTTTTACCAATCCGCACAGACTATAAAATAACAGTTACAAATGGTTCCTCATACATCTAGCCTCAAAACGCCACGCAGCTCGACTTGTCTGGCGAGAGTAAGATGCCAGCTCCCGCGCTACTCTACTAGCATCGGGCGTCTTTTTTTTTTTCTTTTTTTGCGAAAAATGCATCTTAGTGGCAATATATATGGGACACTTGTATATCTGTGTGCTCCTGGGTCTGTATATGAAGCATAACGGAACTCAGAACGATAAACGCTGCGGCCGCTATATTGTCGCACTTCGTATACAGATTCAGAGACTGCGTCGCACACAGATATACAAGTGTCACATATCAAATTAATCAGCGCAGTGGCATAGCATTGCCATGCATCCTAGTGGCATATCAATGCGACTTAGACTCCTTCTCTGCAAAAATAAGACGCCCAGCGCTAGCAGAGTCTCACGGGACATGGCGTGCTGAGAGGGGCTTTTTAGCGCTACTACAGCAAAGATGTATAAGGACACATATGTTGGAGCTTATTGGTTGTTTTGGACAACTTCTCCACTTTATCCTCCCTAAAGGTGCATATCCACTACGCGATATTAACGGACAACTGAACGATATCGTTATCATTCAGTCGACCATTAATCGTGCACTGATCGGGGAGTAAAATGTCGGCAACGACCAACGATATGCATTCCCGCCGGTTGTTGCCGGCATTGCTCATCGACCGAACATGCTGTTCAACCTGACAATATCGTCAGGTTGACCATGTTCGGGGATGAGGGAGGGTGCCTGCACTGAACGATATATCGTTCAGTGTATGCACTGTGCAGTTTAATGAATGATTGAACGATAACGATATCGTTATCGTTCAGTCTTTCACAGTCGGATAGTGGATACCAGCCTTAAAGTTTGATACATCTCCCCCCGGTAGAGAGAAATGTAAAGATGGGCTGAGGTTTCATTAACAGATATTTTAGTCAATTGTTCCCGCACAGTATGAGGTCATTTAAGAATTTATTATCCTCTGCAAAATGACTGATAGATCCTAAAGCTTGTGATGCAAATCACAGAACTGCCAAAGAATTTTCTGCAAATGTCTTTTCTATTAGTTGAAACGGTGTCTTTGAATAAATCTTTTTAATCGCCCTTTTTGGCTTCCTGAGACAACCTTTGACCCACTTTCCCAAGGAGTACAGAGTGTAACATAACCTGGATGTCTTCTACCGCCTGTTGTATTAATCAGAAAATCTTGCCCAACATAGGTACCTTCTCAGACCTGTGATTTGTATATAAAGGCATTGGTATTGCACTGATCTGTGTGCTGATGTTCCCGACACAATTGACAAAGCTTATTGTGGCTGTATTCCCACGGATAGGTGCTAGAATAAAAAGGGATATTAAGACGCCCTGCCCAGTCTGTTGGCTCACATTCAGCTTTCAGATTACCTGTACCGTCAAGTGCTTTTGAACAAAAGATTTATGTTCCGTAATTGTTAACATGCAATTTAGGATATGGTACAAAATTGTACTATAAAATTGTGTGTTTTTAACTTCCTCCCAAGCAATTTACAGTTCTAGTCAAAGGTATAACAAGTGCCTGTATCTTAGCCAGAGGGGTTCTAAGGACAATATAGGCTCTATTATCACTTACATTCAACAGAACACAGCAAAACTGCATGCAACTTAAGTATTTTTATTTTATGCATTCTTTAACTGTAGTATAGGAAAATACAAGCAAACCAACAAAAATGCAGTATGTTAAATTGTGAAAATACATTGGAACTCACCAGTATCTAAATGAAAAAGTATTTGCAGCAACATATATTATCATCATCATCATCATCGTGTTTTTTTGTTTTTTTTTAATTTGCAATAAAAAGTATGCAAGCAGAACAAGTTGAGCCGCAGATTGTTGACAGTCTGTGATTGACAGTCTACTGCTGTTTCTGGGCGGAGAGGGGGTGGCAACAGCCTCAGTTACCCCAAACGGAGGCGTTACTCCGCCATTGGCGGGGGGGTATGAGGCCAAGATCTCCGTCAGCTGCCTGAGATCTCCTGGCCTCCTGATTTTCTGGCCTCTTTTGTGCATGTGCGGCGGTTGGCTTCAGTGACCCCATGGTCACTCAGCCGGCCGAGGATCCCGCAGATAATCCAATGGTGCGTCCATGGACACAGTTTGGATCAGTATTGCATGCAGGAGGCGCATTACCATAATGCAATACCGTCTGAGGCTGAATCCCCCCCAAAGTCTTCTAAATATAATGTCGGGTACACACTACCAGATAAATTCTGACCCAACAGACTGATTATCGGATCAGTGTGCACCGATACACTGGATTATCGGCTGATTGGCCCGATAATTGAATAGTGTGTACCCACCCGGCTTAACAAATATTCTCCATGACGTGATACTGTATCCATTTACATATGTTAAACATTCAAGTCCATTTTCAAACACAAATGCAATCTTTGATTAACATTCTCTTCAGGTACCAATTAATCGGAACAGTGTCTTCTAATTACTGTTTTCCTCCTTCATTTGCTTAGTTAGCAATGGCAGTTTAACGACTTAAAACAAAACACCAGTCAAAGAATTATGAAAACAGACAGAGTACCTGAAAATTCATCACTGCAAATCCGGTTATAATGAAATATTTGCATGTGTAATGAGGTACAATTTGCATGTGTGGCAGTATGGATTAAACGTTTACACAACAGTGATATTTGACATTAGGGTTATTATTACTAGTATCATAATTAGTACTCATGTTAGCAGAGGTAGAGCTAATTTTACTAAGTGTTATAAAATGGTTATTAGTAAATAGCTACATTTTATGTAACAAATGAGTCTGTCGTTTGCCACATTTTTAATCATATAAAATTTACTATGATATACAGGTTGAGTCTCCCATATCCAAATATTCCTAAATACGGAATATTCTGAAATACGGAATAATTTTGGCATGACTGAGATAATAAAACCTTTGATTTTTGATGGTTCAATGTGCACAAACTTTGTCTAAAGCACAAATTATTTAAAATATGGTATAAAATTACCTTCAGGCTGTGTGTATAGGGTGTAAATGAAACATAAATTTATTTCATGTATGTACACAAACTTTGCTTGAGCCACAAAATTATTGAAAATATTGTATAAAGTGAGCTGCAGGCTGTGTGTATAAGGTGTATATAACACATAAATGCATTCTGTGTGTGTATATTGGGGTCCCATTCCCAAGATATTTCATTATGATATGAAATTATTCCAAAATACGGAATATTCCGTTATCCAAAATACCCCTGGTCCCAAGCATTTTGGATATGGGAGACTCAACCTATACTGTACTTGCTAACATTCCCAGCTGGAAACTTGGGAACACTAATGGTGCGTACACACGTAGCGATCTGCCAGCGATACAATATCGTTGGCAGATCGCTATGCACCCTCCCTGGTGTGCTGGGTGATATTGATCACCCAGCACACCACATACTTAACGTCGACTATAGCGACCCGCGATCAATGATTGCGGGTCCCTATAGCAACTTGCTCGATATGGAGTAAGTTGACCGGCTTGCACGGCTGATGGACGATATCGCTATTGTCCATATGTGGCCGCGCATCGCTGGTCGAAGGTAAGTTGGTAGGGTCAATTTTAAAGAGCGATTTCAATGATAACGATATTGTTCTAATCGCTCTTTAAAATCGGTACGTGTGTACGCACCAGTGCAACTTACACTGACCCCTTGCTTGGTGCAAAAGATACGACTGAAAATGGTTTGCACAAGTCAGAATAGGGCACAGCTGTGTAGCTACACGCCCACAACATGCCTACGCCCAGTTACTAAATAGTGACCTCCATTCTGCCATTGGCGGTAGGTGACTGAGATGCATACAAATCTGAATTGCTCATAGCAGTAGTTGTGGATGCCGGATGCGGCACGTTTCCTAAAAGGTGCAAAATGCCGCCACATTCTAACCTGCAGGTGACACAGAATCAAGCCCCGTTTATCTATAGTGAGTGAATACAGATAAAGATGGATAGATTTACAGTGTTAGCAAGGTTTACATTTGGGGTTGGCGGATATAAGGGGTTATGTATCAAGCAGTGAAAATAATATATTAATATTGAATGCCTGATGTCCGGTCACAGCCCTGACTATGTCATACATGACGAAACGCGTAGGAACTTGGACCAGCCATTCAAAATCTTCAGAGTGATCCACTACTGCAGAACATATGGCATAAGAATGTTTTTGCAGTCCTGTCCTGTTAGTGGTAACCTAATGTGACCCTTAGTATTGATATCTGTCCTGTTAAAGGATTGTATGTAAAAACTTTACATCCTTGATGGGGATTTGCAGCAAAGTGTTTTAATTGCTTTAGGGAGTTTCCTCTTTTCTTTTATTCCTAGATTTAGCTGTTTGAAGAAAATGGAGGCCGTTACCAGGGGAAGACGCAAATTTGCAGAGGTGTCCTGAGCCTTTTGACATATTCGAACTGACAATCCCTTCGATCGGGATGCCGGGCGTCAGGCTCCCGGCGTATGTCTAATGACAGACGCCTGTCTTTAGACCCTTGCCGGGATATGACAGTCGGGAAGCCGGCTGTCAGGATTAGGTCCGCTGACTCCCGACTGCATACCGATGGGAGGGCTCCGATGGGATCCCTCTCAGTGGGAGCATCCTGGAAAAAAGCCCATAGGCCTCTATTGGATTATCCACCAAAAACCAGTTTAAGAAGAAATCTGGGTATTCCCAATACTTCGTGTCCAATGGGGGCGTGATACAAAATGTCGACACCATAATGTGAACATGGTCTGAATGTCGATATTCAGAATGTTAGCATGGGCGTTATGCTGCCATGTAACGTGTCGACATGGTCAGAATGTTGATTCGATGTTTTTCTACTGTTACAGCCCTAATCCAGACCCTAAACCTCTCCCACAGAGGGAATTATTATATCACTTGTGTCTTTTGGTATTTACTGTATATTAAGATGTTGTTTTGTATTATTTTCGTACATTTTCAATAAATATATATTTGGCACTTCGCTATTATTAATTTATTGAAGTTTGTTTATTGCACTAGGAGGCACCTTTGTGTCTTTTCACATATTTACAATTTAACTACATTTTTAATTCCTTTAGGACATTTCTTATAGAGTTGCTTAGAAATAAAAAAAATAATAACATTGCTACCTGCTAAGTACAGATAACACTAATCACACTATATTTTCATTTAGGCACACGTGCTCTCCTATTCTTTACTTCCTTTAGGATCTCATGTAAACCTCTTGTCGCTTTCTATAGACACTTGCCGCTAATGTGCATTCCTGGGGGTAAATTTACTAAAGTGAGAGTTTTCAGAAGTGGAGATGTTGCCCATAGCAACCTATCAGGATCTACCTACCATTTATCTAGCACCTTCTAGAAAATAATAGCTAGAATCTGATTGTTGCTATGGGCAACATCTCCACTTCTAAAAACTCTCACTTTAGTAAATATACCCCCTGATGTCCCTATTTCAGACTTCACTCTGTTTTGCTAGTTGCCTGATTGAGCAATGTGTGATTATGCTTTAAGTCATATCTGACTTATCCTGTGCACCATTTAGTAATCAACCTGGCTTCTTCCAAGACCTCTAGTTGCATTGTCCTTGGCTTGTCTCACGTACAAGAACCTGTTTTCCACCTACCCAGACCTTGCAACTGTCTCTGAAGTATTAATTAAGTCACATCCCATTGTTTAGCCGACAGTCACCTAATCAGGCAGCTTGTGGCCATTACCTGTGGGTTTCTTTCAGCAAAGTCTTAGGGGTATATTTACTAAAGTGAGAGTTTTTAGAAGTGGAGATGTTGCCCATAGCAACCAATCAGATTCTAGCTATTATCTTCTAGAAGGTGTGAGTTTAATGTTAAGTAGAATCTGATTGGTTGCTATGGGTAACATCTCCACTTCCAAAAACTCTCACTTTAGTAAATATACCCCTTATTTTCTTCAGGCGGCATCTCTATATTTGGGGGTCATACAGAGCAGCACAGATGGTGTAATGGTTAGCATTACTGCCTCACAGCGCTGAGGTCATGGGTTCGATTCCCACCACGGCCCTACCTGTGTGGAGTTTGTATATTCTCCCTGTGCTTGCGTGGGTTTCCTCCGGGTACTCCGGTTTCCTCCCACACTCCAAAAATATACTGGTAGGTTAATTGGCTCCCATCACAAATTAACCCTAGTGTGTGCGCATGTGATAGGGAACATAGATTGTAAGCTCCACTGGGGCAGGGACTGATGTGAATGGGCAAAAATACTCTCTGTAAAGCGCCGCGGAATATGTGTGCGCTATATAAATAACTGGTAATAATAATAATAATAATTATACAATCTGTGCTTAAGTTAGCCATCCCAGGAGGGTCACAATTTAGCCTCAATCTTTACAATTCTATGACGTTTGCTACAGTATGTATATCTTGAGTGACCTGCGAGCCACAGAAAGCAGCTACTCATGCATGCGGCATCCATTCAGGGGAAGCCCATCTAGTGAGGGAGTGCTGGGCTTACCCCCTCCCTGATGTTATTTGCAGGCATGCCTTTCGGACACTTCTCCAAATAATGTATCTTAGGGGACTTGAAAAAGTCTCCAGTTCAAGGAGACGAAACGCGTTGACGTCATTGTCGTTCAATCCTCCCACTGCTTATCACACACCTGTACCTGCACCTTGGAGAATTTTCGAGCTGACCGCACAGGCAGCGGAGAAATCAGTTTCACGGAGCATCACCATCCAGCTCCCTACAGCGATCATATTTACCCGGGAGAACACTGCCACACTCACTCTGTCAGCGGGATTTTGGAGCCGATTGAACAGCCGCCACCAACGAAGTTACCGATACCACGGTATGCTGACCATTATCTCCCCACAGAGACTGCATTGATTTGGGAGAGCGCTGTTGCATCTATCCGGTGAGCGGTAAGACACACTTTCTCTCCCCATACACACGGAGAGAAAGACAACCTTTTGTCTGCTGCTTTTTCTCCACTGTGCAGATGGACATATCCTATACAGGAATATTCATTCTACAATAGGAGTCACTTCACTCCAATTGGTTATCACAAACACAACAAATATATGCTGGGACGCCAGCAATATATTTTTTTAACCAAAGTTTATATATATGGATAACCTACATCTATTCCAGGTGTGAGAAGGCAGTAATACTAAACAGTGTGAAAAAGAACTGAGACAGTATCAATTCTAATCCATGGAAATGATACAATTGATCTGATCTGTTACATTCCACTGTATCAATTTTTCTCGCTCAATAGGATTCATTTTCTGATTCAAGCTTATATATTGATGCGATTTTTAACCCATTTACACTTTTGCATTTCACTAGTTCGATCCATCTATTTTTATGTTTCATTTAATACGTTTAATGTATTGTGTGTGATGTATGTATTTCATTTTTAGAAGTAAAATATTTTTCTCTTTTTATTCATTCATTGTGTATTACATTGTGTATCAACACACTCTCATCATAGTCAGACGCGATCACAGCGCATTGCCCATGTTGTTCCATTAGTATCTTAGTGGGAGTTCACAGTATACTCCTAGCAGTTGCAGCTGATCCCAATTGACAATTTTGTATTAACAACACTAGCGCCGAGAGTTGGGTAGGAATCTACCCTTAGTTATCTTAGGGGGCATAGCCTATGATAATTAGGCCACGACCCATTTGAAACCGCGAGCGACTATAGGGCGCTATTAACAGAGCCGGCACAGGGTGCTCCGACCCCTGGAGCCGCCCCTGGGTACAGCTACCTTATAGTAAATTGCTCTCTTAGTCCTCAGTATAGTCAGAATTTGTCTGGGCATAAATTCCACAAGGTGTTGAAAGTACAGTACAGGTTGTTGATCAAAATATGAAACTCATAAATAATTGCGCTGATCTACCTAATAAAACATTCCCGTTAGACCAGCACTATTTTGTTAAAATGTATATTTAATTATTTATTCATGCAAAAAAAAAATCACATATTCCAGTTCCAGGATATAAGAAAACTTTCCCTAACCACGGGAAACATAACAAAGACGTTATAGCTAGCCAGTTATCTTATGTTGCAATAAACTGGACATAATTTACCATTAACAAAATAATCTTTGGCTACATATAAATCAATGTATCTCTGCAGAGGAAAACAGAGGCAAACAAATATCCTAGAGGGGATGTATTCAGGAAGCCAGCGGTCGAAATGCCGACCGCAGGCTTCCCGACTGTGATATTCCGGCATAGGACTAATGATAGACGTCTAAATACCGTCGCCTATCATCAGCCCCACGCCAAAATCCTGATGCCCGGCATACCGAATATAGTTAAGCCGGGCATCTGGACCTGTAAGCCGTGGGGGGGGGGGGGGTGGTTAGGGACTCCCGGGAGGACTTAGGGATAGGCACCCCCTCGGGAGGGTTAGGATTCGGCTAGGGGAAGGGGGGAAAAGATGCCCATAGCAACCAATCAGCTGCTAGCTGTAGTTTTATAGGGAAAAAACTTGATAAATGATAACTAGCAGCTTATTGGTTGCTATGGGCAACTTCTCCACTTGCCAAAAAGTTTGATGGCTCTTCCCCATAGGGCTTTGTTTTTGTATATCATTGTGGAAGAGAAGCCGATCAGTTTAAAGTTTATGAAACAAAAGACAAAAAATAAATAACAATGTTTCCACTTCCTTTATTAAGTGATCTGAAGAATAGCAGATTCTGGGGACATCTCCAGTACTTAAACTGAAGTTATTGAAATTGGAAAATAAGTGGTAAAAATTGGAGTAAAACACTTTTGTCCCTGTTCCAATTGTAAAGCACAATGTTATATACTGTTGCTATATAATGTAAGTAACTGATAATAATAATAATAATAATAATAATAACAATAAATAAATCATATTGTGGACTCGTGTACTGCCAGCAGAGTAACGGTTCCCAGATAGCCCTGTGCCAGCCCTGCCCCCTAAGTACATGGCGTCAAACAGAGGGCGGTGCTACCGACACCAGGTACTGCAGCACTGCCCATAGCGTCCAAAGGCCACTTCGGGTGACACTGCCACAGCAATGCTGACTACAGGGTGCCATTCCAGATATCCTGCTAGCCAGAAGTATAGGCCATTGGGCAGCGACTGTGCGGCCCCCCGGAGCCCTCCTCACACTTCCCTAGTTACAGCCTGTTGACTGATCCATATTTAAAGTTAAAGTTTGGAGGAATGTGGGTCTTACTCCTGGGCACTTGGCCTTATATCGTAGTTTGCATTGCCTGAAAACAACAGTGATGACCAATGATAATCTGATGTAAATGGTTCTGTCAGTACTCGGCATGTTGGTAAATGAAGCTGAATGCAGCCTGTGTGTGTGGTGATTTCGCTAACAGGCTTTAGACATGCAGGAAGTTATCCAGCCGAATTGCTGATCTCCTCCAGTTTGACCATTTTCGGCTGTACTGACCCTTCAGAAATATGATTGAACTGTGTTATTTTGCCTAAAGCATTCTTCTAAATGTCAGATTATTTTTTTCTCTATTACACATGCTTGCTCAAACCACACTTACCATACATAATATTTACATTTCCCATAGAAATACAATTTGACAGCCGGTGGTGGTGCACAGCTTGTGCTATGCATAATGGGTGCGGTCAGATTGGGGGTCTTGACAAAAGCTTTGATTCCTTCTGCATTATATAAACATAGCTGCTTTGCACAAACACAGGTTTCAGGTCTTTCAAGCTGCCAGAGTTTTCCATGTGTACAGGTTGAGACCTATCTCGGTCTCTCCTCTCTCATTTCACATGTTGCCATTCCTGTTTCCCTTCAATAGGTCAGCATCCTGTAGGCAAGTTGCAGCACGGCCTCCTGCAGATCTGACGGGGAGAAATGGAGTGTCTGACAGTTGTTGTGTTGGCTTTCAGTGGTCATACCTCAGGACAAAGCACAGCTATTATATGTGATGCCCTGTCAGTACACTTTGAAGCATTTAGGTGTAGGGACATGTGAGCCGGACGCTATTTGCGGCCGCTCATTCAGAAAAAGGGGCTGGCTATTTAAATTAAGCGCTCGCTCTTTGCGGTCTGTGGACGCCTCTGTCTGAACGAGCGAACGAAATATGCGCTCACTATTTTGGAAAAAACGCCCCCTAGCCGCTCACATCATACGTCATCTCCGCTATTTATTAGATTAATCGAGTACATCGAAAGGCGTCTGAACTGCTCGCTATTCTTGTGGTAGCATTTTCCTACCGCAATCATGCGAGCAGTTCAGGCTAAAAGACAACCAAGTGACGTGGTCTATGACGCTGCTTTGTTAATTATGCACACCCTTAAAACGCCCGTTTTGACCGTTTGGCACGCCTGCGTTCGGATCTCCACTCCCCGTTTTCAAGCACCTTCCCCTGTTACCACCCACAAACGCCTCATTCTGTCACTCAAATTAGCAGGTATTCGCTATTTTGCAAGCACACGATTTTCGACCGCACTGACTGGTTTGCGCATGCGTACTAAAACCCATACGCATGCGCAGATGTGCGAACATCGCTCGGAGCGAACGAGCGGCCGCTTACGAGCGGCTCTGAATCAGGCCCTGTATTCTAGAATTGAGCAACATGCATTCAAAGATGTATTAAAGGCATATCATAAAAAAATCTAATAGTGATTTACTAAGGGTATGATAAGACTGGGGGAGATGCACTAAGCCTTGGAGGGTGATATGGTGGAGAGTGATAAAGTACCAACCAATCAGCTCCTACTTGTCACTTTACATGCTGTTTATGAAAAATTAGTTAGGAGCCGATTGGCTGGTACTTTATCTCTCTCCAAGGCTTAGTACGTCTACCCCTGAAAGTCTGTGTACTTGTGTGACTCTGACTATATTTGCCCTGCAAATGGGGTACTTAGAAAAACTGATGCTAACCCAAATGAACCAATCAGGCATCGGGATGTGTTTTGCATCATTTTTGCTTATAATAAAGCAATGCTTCCATATCTGAGACCTATATTGCTCAAACCACGTTGCAGTGTAAAGCCAAGAACCATATCCTGCAATCTTACGCCACAATATGGTCGTTAGGGGCCACTGGTAGTCAGACGTCTACAGGCTTTGCATACAAGATTTTGCCAGTGGCATAGTAACCACAAACAGCTTAAAAAGTGAACATGAAATGCATACAGCCCCCAGGCCCAGGGGAATCCTATTAACATTCACCGGGGAGAGGTTGTAGTTAGGCTTCAGCGCATTGCTTGCTGAGAAAGCACAAAGGGCATGCCGGATGGCTAACGTTTCATTTTTCACAAAGCAAACAAGCTATATAATGTGTAGAGTAGCCGATAAATTCCGGGGCTGATGAAGTGAACATGACTCCTCTATATTACTAGATGAAATTACATAGTTTGTACTCTCCAGGGTGCAGTTTAGGTGATAGACTTAGAAATACTCACTCGCAGGGACAGGTTTTCTGTATTCCGCTGCGCTCTACTAATTTATCAACATATAAACAAAATTTCATTCTCAAGGTGTCTTCTTGTAAGCAGGGAATACTTGTCCTTTGATGCTGCTGTCATTAATGTCCTTGTACATCATTTTCTTTGTAACACAATCCCCTCAATGTACAGATCTGTTTAATATGTCTGTGCTTGATAAAGTGTATTAATATAGTAATAACTGTATTTCTTTAAGTACAGCGTCTCTAAACCACACTATGGGGGAGATGTATGAAGAGTGGGCAAGTGTCAAATGCGCTAACACTCACGCTATTTGACACTTTTATCAAACATCGGTATGTATGAAAGTAGATAGATAGAGAAAATCCCTTTTCTCTATGGTTTCTGCAAACATTAACGATTTTGCAGTCGCCATGGTATTGTATGGCGACAGAAAATCATTCAGATGTTACAAAACAAATTATTACGCGTACTTTAATGGCTTATCGTTTTTTTCACGTATCAACAGGATTACTTCCCAGTATGTATACTAACCCGTGGGTGTCCGATTGCGCGCAAGATCTCAAGATGTTAATATCGCAGCATTATTGCTAAAGTTGCATAATCAGTGCTGCTATAGTACATCTCAGATTCTACAAAACGTCTGGCCATAAACAATTCCATTTTATTTTGTTTCCATACATATTATTTAGAAACAGATACCAGCAGTTAATAGGTCATAAGACATTTAGTTAGTGACTTTTCATATCAAATACTAAAGTATGCATTTATTGAATTTCTCTTTATATATAGTCCTAAACAGTGGCAGCTCCTACAGGTGCCCATACACGGTGCGATAGGCACCTTGCGCTGAGTCAGCCGATAAGACAGCCGACATATCAGGCAGTCCCCACACACGGAGCATTCCGCTGCCCGACCACCCGGTATGACATCACCACTCCATGGGATCGAACATCGCATATCGCTGCATGGGATCGAAAATCGCATCACCAGATCATATGTGCAGCATGTAAGATCTGAAGGTGCGATTTACGACCCCACGGGCGGGAGCGCGCACTGGCCGATATCATGCCTACACACAGTACGATATAGCAGCGATATCTTACCAATCTGTTGGATCACCTGCTTTATCACACCGTGTATGGGCACTTTACCTGTTGTCTTTAAGGAGGCTGGGCTACACCGCCACCTTGTGTGTTGAAGGGGAAAAAAAAATTAATCAGACACCGAAGCATGTGCACAAGCCTCAGCGCTGACAGAGTGTATGGGGGCGGAGCCCCAAGACTTCCGCATGCGCACAAGCCGCCCGGCTTCTAGGGACTGCATTGGCTGCAAACCCTAGAGACCGATTACGGCTGGCAGGAGAATTTGCGTATGAGCACCCCCTTTTCCCACTCAGCTCCTAGGCACTGCGTTGGCTGAAGCCCCTGGAAGCATTAGATTAGAGCTGGTAGGAAAGCACGGGAGTAGCTTCCCATTGGAAGCATTATCTGCCAATCGCAGTCCAGACTGCCTGTCCCGTCTGAGCAGATAGGCCTTCTAATGGGAAGCCCCAACAATCACTGGGAGCTCCCTGGTGCTGGCAGGTTTTTACTAGGGGGGCTACAACTCTGCAGCCGCTAGGTAAAATTCGCCACTGAATAAATCATGAGATTAAAAGATTGTCATGATGGTGTATATCAAAACTTTGCTTGTCGTATGTTTTAAACAAATCTGGTATATACAGCTGATGACCTGTATTGCAATTATCTTGCATTATTGATATTGCTTGTTATGCATCAAACTTACCTACTCTCCCGAAGGTTGCAGGAGGCTGTAGATCTTTCGGGTAGCCCCCTGGAAAAGTGGCCGGATCCCCCACTTCCTAGTGAAGTGCGCAGAATGGGGGGAGATAAAAGTGGGAATGGGGTCCAAGTTGGAGCGGGCTGGACTATGATGTAAAAAAGTATCATGCTAGCACCACATATTTTATGCAAAATGCTGCTTACTATATCAGTATAAAAAGAAAAAAGATCACCTGGCGCCTAGTCCCACAAACACTTATAATTATCTTAACTATTGCTGCATCTATCTGTTTAGAAGGGACTCCCGTGGGGTCGTAAATCTCACCTCCAGATCTTACATGCTGCACATATGATCTGGTGATGCAATTTTCGATCCCATGCACCCCTCTCCAGAAAACAAGATTAGATAAAACACGCAATATAACAGACAGCACTGCAAATGGATTAATCACACATTTAGTTCGAATACTTCAGAAAATATTTATTAAATAAAAAATAAAAGACAACAATAAAAAATGGCCATAGAGTGTCTAACAAAAACAATATATTGGGGTATATCCCTAAAATCTACAAATCTGTATATACAATATATAATAATGGCTTAATACACTTAATAGTATATTTGTTCTTGTAATCACCAATAGTATGATAACATCGATTGTTTATCTGATAGCTCCACAATTCATAAAATACTAATATAATAATCAATAAAGCAAGCATACAGGTTTAAATTAACGACATTTGCTAATATAGTGCTTTCTCTCAATGGCTGCTAGGTATTTTTAGGATTTTTAAATATTTATACTCCTCATTCAGTGGAGATCGCATGTAATGTTATTTCCTTAATGTTTTTTACGGACAGTTGTGATATAATAAAACCTTCCCCACATAGGGGCCCTTGACAGTCCACTCTCTCCTGTTTTTAGTGGTAAGTGTGCTAATTGTATACTTCCAACAGTCAGAGGGGTATATTTACTAAGGTGCGTGTTTTTAGAAGTGGTTTTGTTGCCCATAGCAACCAATCAGATTCTAGCTATTACCTTCTAGAAGGTGGTAGATAAATGTTAAGTAGAATCTGATTGGTTGCTATGGGCAACAAAACCACTTCTAAAAACACGCACCTTAGTAAATATACCCCAGATAGTCAGCACACTGTAATGTATTAACAGCTCAGCCCTCTGACTTTTAGGTCAGGCAATCCATGTGGTCATACTCACTGGGAGTCTTGTAAAGGAGGTTTTTTGGCAATCCTTTTATCCAGCCTTAGTGCACTTTAAGCTACAAGTTCCTGACTGCATGCAGCGTGAAGCACAGACACTTGTGGGTAATGAGTCTATATCAGCCCCTTAAAGTCCTGGAAATAATATTTTGTCACCTTCTAGTTTGAAAACTTTCTGCAGTAATAGATAAAACTGGAGGCTCTAGTAGACCAAGGGGGAAAGGTATCAAAGAGTGGACAATTGAAGAAGTAACCCATAGCAACCAATCTGCTCCTAGCTAGTATTTATCAAGTACATTCTATAAAATGATAGGCAAGAGCTGATTGGTTGTTATAGTAAACTTTTCCACTTGTGCATTTCTCCACTCTTTGATACCCCCTACCCAAGTTACTGCGCCATATAAAAAAAGTAAACAATAGTTTCTGAGAACTTCTACCTGGTACAAGGAATACATTTATTATCTTCTCAATAGTCATAGTTTATAACTTTATTTTAAACAGTAGCGCAGGGGGTATCATACACCGCCTGCTTCATTTGAAAATTTGCAAGTTCAGAATTGCAAAGATAAAGATCTTTTAGACTGCCAACTTTTAAACAGTGCATTATACAAATTTAATTAAAACATTTGTGAATAATGCATATTCTTTCATGTCAAATTTGGGGTACATGAAAATGGGTGCTAGCATATCTTAATGTCTCCAAAGTGAAGTTTTAGAAAGTGAAATTCCTCCGTCATACAAGCACCTGCAATTCCAAAAACACTTGGCCCCTTCTTAGAGCACCCCCAGAAGCTTATTTCGCTAGTTTTTGAAGTTGTCCCCCCACTTTTGTCATTTTTGCCCCAAATTTCAAAGGCATTGTTTGGGGGTGGTCCTGGAATTATTTCATTCTTTCTGTGGGTGAATTGTCCATGGGGTGGGTGTACCAAGGGTTTTGAGTGGTTTCCCAACATCTGCACCCCAACATATAGATTTTACACTTTTTTTCACCTGCTATTCTGTGGAGAAAAAGTATTGTCTATTTCAGTGCCTTGACTTTCTGCATAGGCGGAAACAGAAAAAAAAACAGGTGAAATTTTCGCTAAAAACCATGTGAAAACGACTTTTCGCTCCGAATGGAATACGGCCCTTAGTAGAAATAGTTCTTTTTAAACCATATACTGTGGCTGAATCAATAAATTATAATCAATGTGTCACTTAACTCAAAGAAAAAAATAAATAAATAACACTATTTTCCTTATGGTGCATACACACGATCAGATTTTTCCTTCAGATATGAACGATAACGATTTAAAAATCGTTCAGTCGTTCATATCTGAAGGAAAATCGTTCATATCTGACATGCCTGAACGATGGACGATCAACGATGCGCGTTCCCGATGGTCAGATAACGATTTCTGACATCTGATGTGTTTGCAGTCAGACTTGGACGATTCCATTCATTTTAATGCAGTCAAAAATCGTTCAATCGTTCAAATCGTTCAAAACTTTGGTCAAATCGTTCAAATCGTTCAAATCGTTCAATCGTTCAGTCGTTCATCTGACAAATCTGACAAGTCTGACCGTGTGTATGAGAATCATGTTTTTATCCGTCCTTCATCACAACCTTGGGTGCGGCAGATGTGAGCATTGCTCAATTTCTAATTATACAAGTACCTAAAG
Source organism: Taudactylus pleione (assembly GCA_031769625.1). NCBI lineage: Eukaryota > Metazoa > Chordata > Amphibia > Anura > Myobatrachidae > Taudactylus > Taudactylus pleione. Next base: position 5,822,709 of record JAUIMM010000670.1, read on the forward strand.
CCACCTTTGCCTTGTGCCCGGATCCTTTGTCTGTGGCATTGCATAACCAGATACACAAAATCAAGATTTGCTAAACTTAAACTTTTACAGTAGGGTCTAATTTAATGAAGCTCTTTACGTCACGAAAGGCTGATTTTACCTGCAGCAGGCTGTGGAGGTACTGATGGTGTAATGGTTAGCATTGCTGCCTCACAGCATGCGTTCAATTCCCAGTCATGACCCATTTGTGTGGGGTTTGTATGTTCTCCCCGTGCTTGCAAGAGTGTACTCTGGGGGTTCCAGTTTCTTTCCACAATCCATAAACATACTGGTAAGGTAATTGGCTTGTGACTTAAAAAAATAAACCCTCAGTCTGTAGGTTTATGTTATAGGGAACATTGGGCCTGAATGAGAGATGAATGCGATGACGACTACGTACGCAGATCAAGCTATTGTTTGCCATCGCGCATGCGTATAAGCCGCACTGCGCGTGTGCAGCGATCGGATTGCAGTTATGGATGCACATAGGAATCCATTGCAAAATGAGTAACAAGTGGATAGCGTTTGGGGGTGGTCTTAGCGTTTAAGCGCTGTTACATGGGCGTGCATAATTTAGCCCTTGCGATCTCCTTCACAGCACGAGAGCCCTCTGCGTGTCAGGAGGGCAGCCGAGTCTGCGGCAGGTCAGACCTGCCGAAAGGGCAAGAAGGCTGCTCGATGTGTGTCGATGTTACCGACATTTACACAGGTAAGCAACGTCATACGCATTTAAGAAGGCAGCTGTGGGCGTCTTTATGATGGCGTCTTTATTTCGCAGGTGGGATCGCATTAGCGTCCTTTTCTGAATCAGACCCAGAGATTGTAAGCTCCACAGGGGCAGGGACTGATGTAAGTGACTGAAATATTCTCTGTAAGGTGCTGCGGAATATGAGTGCGCTATATAAGTAACTTGGCATACCACAAATGGCATATATAAACGCAATAGCGGCTTGCTCCCGTTGAGCGTATATCAGCCATACATGGCAGGCTAGTTTCTACTCGCACCTCTATAGACCAGGAGCAGAACTCGGCCTTGCATGCCGTAACGTGTGAAGCCGCAACTAATTGAGTCTGCCCCCCTAGCGGATTTGCTTGTTCAGTTAGTGAATAAATGGAGTACTTTATATTTTCTCATAAATGTTATTTAATGGTGTGTAATATCTTGAAACAAATCTAGTAGCAGGGGAGAATAAGGCTTAGCATGTAGTAGGATAATATACAATCAGAGTTCTCAGAGCTTCCCCTCCTGAGCCTTCTTCGTGAAGCTTCTGTCATTGAAATCCTAGCAGATGCACTATACACACTTGACTTAATCCCATTCTTTCTCTATGGCTCCTTGTCTACATAAATCGCAAGCTCTTTACGGTCGGGATTTCTGTTCTGCTATTTTATGCAGTAAATCCTCAGCGCTCACTGCAAATGTATTCATATGAATTCCTGACTTGAAATTCTCTCTCCTTCTGAGAAGAGCTCCCTACACTTGTGACACAATTGGGTAATACTTTAATCAAACTTTGTTTATAGAATGCGCTTTTACAGTGAATTGAATCTGATGTTTGTCAAGAAACAATGCAGATGCTTCACAAAACCTATCTGTGGAAATTACAATGTGAAACATCAAAGCCTGAATGAAAATATACTTGCAAAAACAAACAAACTGCATAATAGAAATGTATTAAAAACCAAAGGAGTAGCTATAATGGGTGCAGGTGGTGCCATTGCTATGGGGCTCAGAGGTTTGGGGGGCCCTGGATCCAGGTTATATAGTTGCATACCAATTTTCTGTTTTTTCCTGCTAAGCAATTGGGTTTGCCCAGCCTGAATGGGGTGACCTTCCATTTTCAGTGACAGGTGTGTGTAGTGGATGTTCTAATGATAAGGGGGCACTGTAATGTGGTATAATCTGACCTGGGTGTTGTTATGTGGCATAAACTGAACTGGGCACTGTAATATGGCATAATATAAACTGGAGGCACTATAATGTAATATAATATGTACTGGAGGCACTATAATGTAGTATAATATGTACTGGAGACACTATAATGTAATATAATATGTACTGGAGGCACTATCATGTAGTCTAATATGTACTGGAGGCACTATAATGTAGTATAATATGTACTGGATGTACTATAATGTAGTATAATATGTACTGGAGACACTATAATGTAGTATAATATGTACTGGAGACACTATAATGTAGTATAATATGTACTGGAGACACTAATGTAGTATAATATGTACTGGAGGCACTATAATGGATAATATTTACTGGAGACACTATAATGTAGTATAATATGTACTGGAGGCACTATAGTGTGGCATAATATAAACAGAGGGCACTGTAATGTGGCATATTATGAACTGGAAACACTGTATGTTATAATTTGAATTGGGGGTACTGTATGGCATAATGTGTCCTTGCAACCCTACAATGTGACATAGGGGTACATCTATTAAAGTGAGAGTTTTTAGAAGTTGAGATGTTGCCCATAGCAACCAATCAGATTCTAGCAATTATCTGCTAGAAGGTGCTAGCTAAATTTTAAATTGAATCAGATGTGTTGCTTTGGGCAACACCTCCACTTCTAAAAACTCTCACTTTAGTAAATATACCCCATAATGTGAACTATTGCACAATTATGGGGTAAAAAATTAGACAACTGCTGCGGAGAGGTGGCTCCACAGCAGTTGGGCCTGATTTAGAGACGGACGGTAATGCAATCACGGCTGCATTATCTCATGGATCGCAGTTGCTAAAATATACTAATGCCTTTCAAAGCACAATTGTGCATAGGGACACCCACTGCTGCCTTCTCATATCTGTCCGACGACATACAACAGCATAAACATCGGTACTATCGACACACAGAAGAGGCAGTCATGCAGCATGTAAGGCAAGTCTGACCAGCCTCAAACACCGCAGCTCTCCTGACAGGCAGAGAGCTCTCATGCTGCGAAGGAGTTTGCAGTGGCTAATTTATGCACGCCCACAAACCAGCATTTTAATGGTCAGACACGCCTAGGTTTTTCTAACCCCACCCCTGTAACCTCCCCCAAACGCTGACTACCTGCCACTCACTTTGCTAATGGTTAATCTGCAGGATTGCAAGCGCTGCGTGTGCCCAGTGCGGCATTCGTGCATGCGCATTAGCAAACAACAGCTTGTTCTGCGAAAATACCGACATTGTAATAGGGACGTTTTAAGGTTCAGAGGCATCATTACCAACTGAATTTACCAAGCATAATGACCAACATCTGATGGGTTATTATTTATTATTATTACTATTATTTATATAGTGCCAACGTACTTCACAGTGATGTTACAATTGGATGTTGGTCGGGATCATCTGACTGTCTGGGCCCACGTGTGTTGCAAATAGCCCCAGAGCAGCCTAACCGACTAGCAAGACTACAGCTACTCTCCCATCTTAGGCTCTTGTTTAATAATAATAAGAAAAGGTCTGTCTTCGGCCGGGATGTACTAACCTTGCAAAATTACTAAATGACTAATTGCGATTAGTATTGCAAATGGCAGCTCTTTCGAAAAGAGCTGCCCTTTGCGAAGCTGCTGACGCCGAATGAGGGGGTCTCCGCGGGTCTTCTCCCCCTCCTAGCCCTAGGACAGGGATGGGGAACCTCAGGCCCGTTTAAGGCCCGCGGAATCATTTGGTCTGGCCCTCGGAGCTTTTATCTGCTAGCCTCATCTGGCAAGCAGGGTGCCTAGAATGTCACCCTGCAGCCAGAATCTATGCAGCAGTGCCGCCTGGAGCGTCCTTAGGATGGTCACACTGCTGCCCTTACATCTCCCCAGAGCATCCTCAGGATGCTCCGGGCATTGCTGTAATCACTGGCTATTGTGGCCCCACCCCGTGTGATGTCACACAGGGGGCGTGGCCTGCATCGGGCCCACAAATAATGTTATGTATATCAAAATGGCCCTCGGCAGAAAACAGGTTCCCCACCCCTGCCCTAGGAGTGGGGCTGGCAGTGAGAGGTGCTGGGTGACTACGGGGCGGCAGCGAAGCGTCGTGGAGTGGGATGCGGTAATAAGCCCATAGGCTTCTATAGGGTAATGCCAGAAAAACCTGGCATTACCCTCTTCATCGAAATTCGGGTGGTCAGGGATTAGTACATATGAAAATGCGGTAAAAACCTTGAAAACGGGGTTTTTACCGCATTTTTCCTTTAGTACATCCCAGCCTTAGGCAGATGCTTCATATTACATATTTATTGAGGTTTCAAAGTTTTCCCAGACAACATAACATTTCAGTGAAGAATACTTTCTTCTATAGTACATTGATTTCCTTAATATACCTTTATGCGTTTCTGTACAGATGGATTTTTTGCTTGTAAAACTCAAGGAATGGAAGGAAACAGGGATCTAATTTCAGTACTATGCAAGTCTGTCCTAGGGCGAAATGTGATCAAGACATGACACATCGGCAGAACCCCATCCTGAGTTCCTGTCTGAGGAATTCACTTTGCAGCAAGTTTCACGGTGTGTGTGTACGTGAAGTTCTCAGGACTTGTTACAGCTCGCTTAGGTGCCCTTCCCAAAATTTACAAGCGTTCCCTGGCCACCTCTTAGCCCTGAAGGCATCAGTATGTACTTCCCTGCCCCACACCCTGGAGAGTGATGTATAAGGGCTCCTATTGTGTCCATATCTCCCTCCAAATCTGCCAGTAAAACAAGTGCTTATGACTAACTGTATACATACGCAGTTATTCATATTTAAATGCAGAAAGCTTATATAGAATGCTGTACCCTCTGGAGGCTCACATGGTGATAAGATTTATTCACCACTGACTTTGATAATATATATATCACACGGGCACGGCACAAGTTTAGTGATGAAAAAAACTAAATGAAAAGTTAGTGACTCTTGGGGTCTGTATAGCAAAGCACTAAGGGGTCTATTTACTAAGCAGTGTTAGGAGACAGAGTGAAAAATGATAAGGTGCCGGCCAATCAGCTCCCAACTGTCATTTTTCAAACACAGCCTGTGAGATGGCAGTTAGCTGATTGGCTGGCACCTTATCACTTTGTCTCCTAACACTGCTTAGTAAATAGACCCCTAAGACCTACTACAGCCTTCACCAGAGGATTCCTGTGATTGCATGAGTAATAGTACCCATACATGTGCAATGGATTGCTGCAATTCCACGTTCTGCTGGGGTTAGGGAACCGAGGAAATCCAACATATTGCACAATCTCGATTTCCTGATTCCAACCCGAAAATGGTCGGATTCGTTGAGGAAAGGACGTTGAATTTCCCCGATTCCCACGGCGCTGATGTATGGCCTCTGCATAGGTCAGTTATTCATGGGATTCGATGAAAACTGGAGTGGTCTGAGCTCACTTACCCTCCCAATATTATCAGTGGGCAAGGGTAAATTAATTATTAATCATATGTAATACTGTATTGAAAATATCTGCCCCCATCCCTCTCTCAGGGGCCTATTCATCATCGGAGGCCGTATGGCCCCCGGTGATTAAGTAATGATCTCGCTGCGAGGGATACTTAAGTATCCAAGTCGCAGCAGGAGAATCTTTGCATCGGAGCAATTCATCATTGCTCTGGTGCGGGGACACCTGCTCTGAAAAGCAGAAGATGGCACTTGTTCTTGCAAGCAAACTCCGAAAATGTGCACTTTTCAGGGTTTGCTAAATATCAGGTGGTCCATATGGGACCCCTGATGATGATTGGCCCGGTAACTAATGGTTATCGGGCCATTTATCGATGATGAATAGGCCCCTCAGTATGCAGCAAGTGTAGTCAGTGTATAAATGGCTCACGCAAGCAATTCTTAACAACAAACTGGCCTGGTAATCTGTAAGATTACTCTTACCTCTGAAAGTCTGGTACCTGACCATTGCTCAGAGTACTATTTTACTATTGTAAAATAGAGCGAGTGGTACTATTAATGATGTAAGAGGTGGGGAGATGTGACAGGAAGTACCCTCCCCCCCAGTACATACCTTGAATGCTGTTTAGTTTCTTCCACACACTAAACCATTAAGGTAGGCTCATTAAAATTATTACCCCCTCCCCCTTATAATGTCCCTCACATACTACTAGGTCATACTGTACTTGCCTACTTTTCAAAAAGCATTGCAGGGAGATTGTGAAAGCAGCACCTATGAGCGCGGCGGTAAAGTGGGCGTATACTGCTGCATCTGAGAGGCGTGTCATAAACCTGACTTACATCCACATGTAAATGAGCCCGAACGCTGTTAGTAAGATCTACTTGTTGATGAAAACACACTGATACTTTTCAGAAAACGCATGTAACCATAGGGATCATTGTGCCTTATAACCAATGCAGGGAAATGATACTAATGATCCCATTTGAATGTATATATCTGGTTGTTGTTTTTTATTTAACAACTGGGGATAAGGTGCAATCAGGGAGATTGCTGGACTCTTTAGGGAGTCAGGGAGACGTCTGCTATTTCAGGGAGCCTCCCTGACTATCAGAGTGTTGGCAAGTATGTACTGTACTAGGTATAGTTTAACAAAAGTTCATTAAAATGTATTAATTCCATGTTTATCACACCCTTTAGAAAGCTTCCACACACTATTGCCAATATTGGCTAGTCTTTGAAGAAGTATTTTGAATTTGTGTGAAGGAAATGTCGGCTGTAGGTGTGTTGTACTGTATCAAGCATCTGCCAAACACCTGCTTACATCCTGTTCATTGTGTGCTCTCTTGGTCACCTATTATGTCACCCTCTCAGTACATTCTAGCTCCTGTTAGCACCTGCAGCATTCATCGCAGTAACAGGCAGGCGATCCCATCAACCTCCTATACAGCAGTGCCACTCCAATCCAGTCCCCCGGACACACTAGCAGTGCATGTTTTCCAGGTCCTCTCACAGAATCCCAAGTGAGATAATCAGAACCACCTGTGTCTCTTTTAAAATGTGTCAGTCAGTAATGAATACACCTGGGCTCCAGCAAGGAGATCTGGAAAACATTTACTGTATTTGACAAGCCACTGCTGTACAGAACCGTGTAACCCAATAAAATGAAGTGACCTGTAGCTTGTGTCCCTTTTTGGTTGCGCCAAGCATCAGTTAAGTCTGCGCTGCTGTTTCCTCCTATTTCCCTATTCTCTCCTGTTCTACGGCTGCTCTCCCACCCCTCCCCCCAATCATCAGTTCTGCCTTCAGAGGTAGAACTAGATTATCCAGTCTGCGCTTCTCTAGCAATATGTAAAACCTAAATAAAACAGTGAATAATTTTTCGATGTCATCTGTAAACACAGAGCAGAAACACCCAAGGCCTCTCTTATAGCTTAAGCCGTACTATATGTCTGTGTGTGTATTGTATACAGTGGCAAATGCAGGATTTAGAAAGGGGGGTTTCCAAATAATTTGTTACAGAACCAATGACAAAAAAGTCTCATCAGAATAAGTCTGCAACATACACTTTATTGTGTACTTCAAGTGTTTTAATATACATAACAATAAAATTGTTAATAATATAATTAATAAATACAAGGCATCTGGGCATAAAACTTGCTTGTGCACAATGTGTAACAGTATGTACGAACAAAATGTAAACTAACAGTGCAATTTCAACATTTGCACTAAACGTAAAGTAATTTAACAGAACTTTATATGTCAATATGTCCCAGTTCCATTCTACGGTTATGGAGGCCTATAGCTACCATCATCATCTGCCCTTGTGTCACTCAAGCCTTCTGCCCCATGTTACTTCCAGCCTCCTGCCACCTAGCCTTCCAGCATTGTGCCGCATGTTTCACCACTGCCTCCTACTACGTGTCAAGCCAACCTCTTGCTACCTGTGGTACACGTGTCTCTCCTGCCACCTCACCCCCCCCACCTCGTGCCCCAGCCTCCTGGCCACTGTCCCTACCAGCAGGGCCGGTGCAAGGTTTCTGGGCGCCCTAGGCAACATTTCACCAACCGCCCCTGCTCCCTCCAATTCATAATATGCCGCCCATCACTCTTCCCAGTTATATATATGTGGGCAGCACTGACGGTGTAATGGTAGCGTTACTGACTCACAGCACTGAGGTCATGGGTTCGATTCCCACCACGGCTCTAACTGTGCGGAGTTTGTATATTCTCCCTGTGACTGCGTGGGTTTCCTCCGGGTGCTCAGGACACTCCAAAAATATACTGGTAGGCTAATTGGCTCCCACCAAAAATTATCCCTAGTGTGTGCGTGTACATGTGGTAGGGACTATGGATTGAAGTGAATGGCCAGATCTTCTTTGTAAAGCGCTGCAGAATATGTGTGCACTATATAAATAACTGATAATAATAATATAAAATGCCCCACAGCAGAGTCCCAAATTCGTAATATATTATATAGAATGTTACACACAGCAGAGCGCCAAAATCATAATGTACCTCATAACACTGCTGCAAATTCATTATATGAAACTCAGCCTTGAATTATGCCATTCATTATTATTTTGTGGACTCAGTGGCGCCCTCCAGTGGCCGGCGCCCTTAGGCGGCTGCCTAAGGTTGCCTAATGGTAGCATCGGCCCTGTCTCCTGTGTTCCTTGCAGCCTCCTGTGTCATAGGATGGAGCGGGGATCCAACAACAAGTGCCGCCTGAAGATGTTGTGTGTTCTCGGAAGCAAACTCCGAAAACTTTCTGTTATCGGACCCCTGATGATGGATAGCCCGGTAAACTTAATATGCGGAAACTAGTGTTTTCCGCATGGTTACCGGGCCATTTATAGGTGTGATGTGTAGGTCATTATTTCATTATGATTATGGTTGATGGTTTACCCTGCACTGTTAGGAGGGAACACATCAGACGATGGGGAGTTTACATCAAACTAAAGGGGAAGTTCTATGTTAAACACATAAAAAGCAGATGCCTGATAAAGCATTACTGAGTAAAGCTTCCTGCCGCACCCTGGGGAGGTATCACAGAATTGCCTCACATTGACAAAGCTAAATGAGTCAATTAGCTTTCTACTATCAAATTTTGTCTGTTCCAATTAACCTTTTAATTCCTGTAAACAGGGTGTTCTTCAAATGAAGCTTTAATATTGCATGCTACATCAGTGTGACTCTGAACATCTGTTTTAGAGTGCTAAAGCGCATCAAAATTACTTATGGGAATCTTGAAGGAAAAGTGGAATGGATATTCATATTAATATCATACTTGTCTACTCTCCCAGAACGGCCAAGAGGCTCCCGAAAATTGAGTGGCACTCCTGGGCACCCGGGAGAGTAGACAAGTCTCCTGGCCGGCCGCTACCTGCCCGCTGGCATTCACTTTCCCCGCTCAGCTGTAGACTTATACAGTACAAGTGGGTGGTCCGGGGGGAGCAGATTAAGTGATTCATGCTGAATTGCATCATCGTGGATCACCCCTACTGCACAATGAAGGTGCTGCGATGAAACGATCGTGCAGTCAGGCTCCACCCCCAAACTCACATCACGCCCCCTCGCCATACCCCCTGCTGGGCCGACCTTGCTGCCTCCTCCCGAAGGACAGTCAGATTGTCGGCAAGTATGATTATTTAATATGCACCAGTTTTACATTGCACCCCTTCTTTACCACTCGGCCTGGCTCAGACGTGCATGTTCAGTGCATGCCACACGCAAGCAGCCAATGGTGTCAGTAGGACACAGAGGCAGTTTCAGTAGGGGTTTCTGGGTGGTAAAAGTGGGGTGGCTAGCTGGACGCAGGCGTGTCACGGTTGGCCGCAGTTGTACCGACATCGGCCTCCATGTTCGGATGGACATTCTGCACCACCCTAGCGTTGGTGCATTCTCCTATGGTGCGACCGATGGTGCGTCTTAATAAACACAGCGATGGATTAGCGCTGGCGGGCTTCTCAATAGGAAGACCATCAGCCATAGTATTAGCATGAAGACGCAGTCGCAGCTGCGGCAAAAGAGGCATCCATCTTTGAATCAGTCCCAAAGTCGTTAACTCGCAATACTTGTCTCCTAATAACTAAAGATCCTGATAAACCTTAGTTACTGTGGTGAGTTAGAATAGATTCCATTAACTGGTTTAGCCCAGTGAGGACCGAACAGGAAGTATAGTGTAGATATTATGGGCTGAGCAGACATCCAGTCACGTGTGTGTGCGCAGATACTCATTATAGAATAATGTGAGCCCTAGTTATGCACTGACAGCGATGCTTATTACCAATGGTCACGATGACCTCTCTGAGACAGCAGTTCTCTTCTGTCAGGGATTGGAAGAGATCCATTTTCTCTGCATTGTTTGCTCTGATTGGCTATCTATCTAAATGTCAGTGCCTCATTCCTAATGGTAATTTCCATGGTGAATGCTATTATTGCATCTATTTGGGTACATTGTTGAAATGTACTTCTTGTACTAGTGTGCACTTATAGATTAGGATCAGAACATTCTAGTATTGGGACAGTCTATGGGGGACACACATACAATCCAACAGTTTCGGCAGCCGGTACATAAAACCTGACCACAAGGATAGCTGGATAGTACCTTCATATTCAGGGCCTAATTAACTGTTCCGGACACCCTAAGCTAATACACTTGTAGCGCCCCCCTGTTATGCTGCTAAACACAGAGCACAGTGCATATGCACGCTCAGGAAGTCACCATTCATATCCTGCAATGATCTAATGAAGTTTGTGGAGAGCATTGGAGACTTTGGTTTCTGGGGAATACAAGGCAGAGGCTAAAGATAGTCACATGCAGCCAGAGCCGTAACTAGGGTAGTGCGACCTGTGCCATGGCACAGGGCACCACAGTGCAGGGGGCGCTGTTTGGGCCTGTTAATTTTCCTGTATATTATCATTCTCACTTGTAGCTTCCTCTTCTTTTATCCCCAGCATCTCCTGGCTGCCCTAGGAGTACCCCTATCTCTTCCCTGGCCCTTCCCCATGAGGCCATGGCCCTTTTTCAGGTGCACTATCTTATGTCCCTATTTAAAAAATGGGCAGTGGGGGGCACCAATGCTCTCTCTGGCACAGGGCACCAAAAAGTCTTGTTACGGCTCTGCATGCAGCTCTTAAGGCTGCCCAGGTTGAGCTGTAGCACAACGTATATAAAGGTCTTTAGCATCAAGATACATAGTCACATAGCCTAAACCAGGGGCGCCGAGAAGAGGGAGGATCAAGTGCTAATTATCCAGGCCTGGGCCTGATGCGGGGGGCCCGGGTCCATCAACCACCCCCTCCCCAACCTGTCAGCGGCAGGAGGCTGCTGCCGTTGATCAGCAGCGGTAGCAGTCTCCTCTGGCTGGTTAGGGGGAAGCAATCACACTGATTGCACAACCCCCGCCTTCCCCCCCTCCACCCTCATGGATTTTCCCCTGGCTGAGGGGCACACAGCTCCCCCACCCTGTGGAGGGCACTGCACAGCAAATGCAATTTCTTTATCTGTAATGAGGCGGTTCCACGCCTCCTTACATAAGGCCCCGCTCCCCAAAAGTACCTGGACCCCTGCACAGCTCTTTAAGAACCTCCCCCAGCTCTGCATTGGGATGGCTGGGTAACTAGCAAGCTAATTTCATTAAGCTGTGTGGCCACCAACAACATAGAATGAATTAGATATTTATTTTATTCCTCAGATGCCAGCCTTGTGTCCTGTCACCCTAGGGTGCAGCCTAATCAGTCTCATGGTTGAGCAGACACTTCATATTGCCACTGTCCCCAAATGGAGATAGTTGGGAAGAACAGGATGCTACACCTTCTACTGGGTTTATTCAGCAAATAGGCAGAACTAGAGCATTACTTGGATATCGGGCACAGACTGGAAATCTAGCCTCTTTGATGAGTACTAAATCTATATTACACATTTTGGATTTGTCTAGAATCAATATTGATGGTTCAGATGTATATCAGGGCTAGATGTCACCTGCAGATTCTTCACATCACAAATAGTAATGTGGCTATTCTAGAGTATTCAATTACAAAGCCATGACAGTGGCGATAAAGCCCATAAGACAATTGATTATGAAGTTTGAAGTAGAGATTTGTCACTAGCTTGGTGTTGAGGAATTTTATCGACTCCATAAATAAGTACCTAGAAGCAGAAATTAAACTTTCACTCCCTTTAAAAGTCTTATCACACAATATATGCTTTTACAGAATGAATTTTTCAAAACTAAAACTTCAGCATGTGCCCATAAAGCATATTTTGGGATTTATTAGCAGTTATATAAATATTGAACATAATCTTCAATCCACAAGGAATATACCATAGATGGATGGATTCGTTACACTGGTTGAGTATATTTGCTGTGAATTGCAATAAATAATATGGAAACACCTGAAATCAGCTTTGCCTTTGAAGTGCAGTATACAAATGCAGCGTCCCTTTGGTATAAACTACACAAATGCAGAGCTTTTAGCTAATGACCAAATGCAGAACCCTTTTAGAATTTGGAGAATCGCACCCTTTGGTGTACAGTCCTAGAGCTATATTTACTAGTGCAGGTTTTTAAGTGGAGATGTTGCCCATAGCAACTAATCAGATTATAGCTATAATCTTGTAGAAGGTGCTAGATGGATGTTAAGTAGAATCTGATTGGTTGCTATAGGTAACATCTCCACTTCTAAAATCCTGCACTAAATTTAGTAAATATACCTCCTAATGCAGAGCCCCCCTCTGAGACCCATTGTCCAAATGGAGAGCATTTGTGTACACATGTCGAGGGCCCCACCGAGGTCCTGAGTACACAAGTCGAGGGCCCCACCGAGGTCCTGAGTACACATGTCGAGGGTCCCACCGAGGTCCTGAGTACACATGTCGAGGGTCTCACCGAGGTCCTGAGAAAACATGTGGGAGTAAATTTACTAAAGTGAGAGTTTTTAGAAGTGATTTTGCCCATAGCAACCAATCAGGTTCTACTTAACATTTAACTAGCACCTCCTAGATAATAGCTAGAATCTGATTGGTTGCTATGGGCAACATCACTTTTAAAACTCACTTCTAAAAACTCTCGCTTTAGTAAATTTACCCCGTAGAGTGTCTCTCTGATGTACCTTGTACATACAGTATGCACAGGCCCATCTGCAACAATATTACCCATTTCTGGCTAGCACACTACACTACATTGACAGTCTGAGTTGCTTTTGCTCTAGGTCAGGGGTGGGGAACCTCAGGCCCAGGGGCCGTATAAGGCCCCCGGAATCATTTGGTGAGGCCCTCTGAGCTTTTTTCTGCTAGCCTCATCTGGCTAGCAGGGTGCCAGAATCTATGCAGCAGTGCCGTCTGGAGCGTCCTTAGGATGCATTAGACGGTCACACCGCTGCCCTTACAGCTCCCCGGAGCATCCTCAGGATGCTTCGGGCATTGCTGTAATCACCAGCGATTGTGGCCCCACCCCATGTGACATCACATGGAGGGGCGTGGTGTGCACCAGGCCCTCGAATAATGTTATATATATTAAAATGGCCCTCGGCTCCCCACCGCTGCTCTAGGTGAACTTTGCAGATGTGTTTTAACACTTCCTGGTCAAGTCCTGAATGATTGTTAAAGCTGCAATTTGAACTGAAACATGACCTATATTCCTTGCTGCCTGTAATTGTATGGATTAAGTATTACAGTTTACTGGTATGTCTAGTTCTGGAAAGGAAAAAAAATATCACTTAGTATAATATAGTAACCAAAGTGTTCCTGTACCCGAAAATGATTACCTTCACAAACATAAGATTGTCGAGAGAGAGAAAAATAACCTTGTGTAATAAATAAAGCTTATTGTACATTTAGAAATATTAATACTCATTACACATTAATTTCCTTCGCTATGTAATTGACTGATTGACACTCTGTATAGCAGCTTGGAATGTGACACCTGCTGGCCAATACTATGGAAGCTGAGCTCTGCCTTAAACACAGAGGAGCTAATGTAGTAGTTGGACGTAAGTGTCTTTTATTAACCAAAATGGCACTTTTTTGGACTACCCATGAACAAAAATATCTTCCATCCATGTGTAGATTCGGTCGCTTATTTTGCTTTCGATTCCTTGCTCTCAGAAAGGCGGATCAGGAGAAGGAGAGGGCGTACACCCATTGGGCGCATTCAGTAAGGGCGTATTCATACAAATGCAAGTAAGTAAGATGCATAAACGCTTATCAGGAGGTATATAAATTACAGCTGCTCCACCTCTGAGACTGATGATGACGCAGATCATCAGACACTTCTGATTGGCTGAGTGAGTCTTGATCCCTCCCACTCATGTTATGCAATTATCGCATTATTTATTTGATATTTACAATTCCCCATGTCGGGAAAGCAGGTTGTCATTTACATTTTTAAAACAATGCTTTTATTTAAAATAACTTAGTAATGGTTTTTATTTAGCATTTGTATCTAATGTAACTTTACATGATAGATTATATTTCAATCTCATAGTTTTGGTGAGTGTTTCCCATCTCCATCGTGCATACCCCCCCATCCCAGTCTTTCCCCTAAATTCATTGTTTGTATTCCACGTAAACTATGGACATCCCAATGAGCGAGAAAGGAACAGAGCCATCAGGGCAGTTTGCTGCTTTAACCAGGGCAATTGGGCTGTATGTGTATAGTGCTTCATTAAAGTACTGTGCAGTGCATACAAATTGTGTACTGTGCAATTTGCTACTAGGGCTAACTGTCGTGCCATATCTTGTGTAATCCAGGCGTCTATGCTACAGTCTCCTCCTAACAACCAACTTCCATATATAGTATGTACTTGATATACATTGTGTATACAGGGCCGCAACTAGGGGAGGCTAAGGTGGCACGTGACCCGGGTGCCGGACTTGAGGAGGTGCCGGGGAGAGGCTGCCAGGAGGCTAGGTTGCTGCTCTTGTGGGTTTGGAGCCGCATCCCGGCATTGAGAGGCACAGAGACACTGTCAGTCTAATGTGGTGCTGGTCGCAAGCCAATCAGCAGAGGCTGCTGGACCATGAGCCCCAATTGGTTCGCAAGCGGCGCCATATTACAATGACAGCAGTACTGACCGTTCCCCAGCGTGCGGCAGCCCCGTCCCGCGCCACCCATTGCAGGTACAAGAAGGGAGAATGGGGCCTTACTGTGGCTTAATGTAAAAGAGGCCTTACTGTGGCATAATGTGTAAGGGCATTACTGTGGTATAATGTGTAAGGGGCTTTACTGTGGCATACTGTGTAAGGGCATTTCTGTGGCATAATGTGTAAGGGGCCTTAGTGTGGCATAAGGTGTAAGGGGCCTTACTGTGGCATAAAGTATAAGGGGCATTACTGTGGCATAATATGTAAAGGTCTTACTGTGGCATAATGTGTAAGGGGCCTTACTGTGGCATAATGTGTAAGGGCATTACTGTGGTATAATGTGTAAGGGGCCTTACTGTGGCATAATGTGTAAGGGGCCTTACTGTGGCATAATGGGTAAGGGGCCTTACTGTGGCATAATGTATATATGGCATTACTGTGGCATAATGAATAAGGGGCATTACTGTGGCTTAATGAATAACAGGCATTACTGTGGCAGAATGTGTTGTATGGGGCATTACTGTGGCAGAATGTGTTGTATGGGGCTTACTGTGTCAAAATGTGTTATGTCATTACTGTGTCACAAAACCACACACCCCTTTCATCCTCTGTCGTATTTTTTTTTGGGGGGGGGTGCAAATTATGGCCTCGTCCCGGGTGACAAAAATCCTAGTTCCGGCCCTGTTGTATATGTATATAGTTATACTGTATATATTATTATGTCCCTGACTCCACATCCACCTAATAGCAAGGGCCCCATATATCAATTGCCTGATTTTCCAATCTGCGACTTGCAGATGATCAGCAAAATCCAACATGTTGCAAATCCTCATTTTTGGGTTGTATTTTTTAAACCTAATCATTGCATGCGCAGATAGACCACTGACTGGCTCGGCGAGCTGTAAGGCTGATCTTACTGCTGACTCGCATTGTCGTGGGGAGCTGAGAGTTTTTATTTTCCAAGTTGCCCAAACTAAGATTTTCTCATGCTGCAATGGGCAAGGGGGCCTTGATAAATAGACCCCGAGGCTTTCTTTTTTGAGAAAACATGTCAGATCAAAGGATGTAGTGATGATGCATATACATTGCTGTGTTCAGTTGGAAGAGAGTAGAGATTAGAGTGGGTACTATTTTCATAGTTGCAGGTTCTATCTGCTCTTGATGCATGACAGAGCTTTGTTCTCTGGTTATGTACTGTGCACGCTAACAAGTCTTTGTTCTCTCTTACATTCAGGTCGTATGTTCCGAGAATATGGTTTTACAGTGTTCTGATCTCTTCTTCTTTATGCATAGGGGTGGAGTCTCTCAGCCATGTGTTCTCCCTTTGTTCTATTAAAGTGGAGTCTGACACTGTGGCCACAACAACACCGTGTTGGTTTTGTGTGATAATCTAAGCAGTAGTACAAAGGAGGTTCTCAGACCGCAGTTACATCTAAGTTATTGTTCAGTTCACTATAATGAAGCTATGCTAGGAAAATACATTTATATTTCATGGGTAGTCACAGATAAGCCAGGCACACACTGATCATTTCTAGTACAAGTATTACAGAAAGTAATAAGGAGGGGATTGGAATGTCAGCTACTAATGGTAGCATCACAATAACATCTGTGAATGTCATTTACCCCCATCGATACGATATATAATGATGTTTTGCAGCCATTAAGGAAGACTTACCTTACTGGCAATGCGTCGGGAGTGCTTTGTGCTCCAGCGTCACAGGGCGGAAGCTGGATACAAGGGGGCAGAGCGACTGAGAAAGAGCAGGAGAAGTGGAACTCTCTGTACGGAGGGACATCGGAAGCCCACCATCAATTGATGGCTGAGCTTCCGCCATTGAAACTTTCGATGCAATGGTAACTAACCATCACATCAAAAGTATTCCATGGTAAAAACTATTTAAATGACTGGTGGCAGGAGGCGGAATACACTGTGAAGGGGGGTGGAGCCTCACGGCACCCCTGTTCACGTCACTGTGGGGGCGCCCCCTAACAATGAATAATGCACTGCGCATGTGCACGGCATCTATTCTCTCACTGCTCATCTGCTGCTATGCTATGCAGAGCAGCGGTGTGTGCTTTACCCCTGCAGCCAGCTATCGGATGGGCATCGGAGAGCTGCATCCGATGGCTGGCAACCATCAAATTCCCTGTGGGCCTGATTCAGACCCGCTCGCAAGCGCTGAGTTCTCGCAACCGGGTCGATGGTGGCCCAGAGCGCATGCGCACGACGGAGCCGGCCCCGTGGTGCGCATGCGCCAGACCCGGATAGCGACGGGCAATCTGTTGCTCTGGGTCTCGCACCAAAGGGTGCTTGCTGTCGATGTTGAGTGACGGAGGCGTTCCCATGAGAACGCCTACCGTTTGGGGGCGGCCCCACTGACATCACGAGTGTGGGAATGCTTTCGGCTCTGTTTGAGCTGAAAGCTCTCTGGGGCTTGCGGCCACGAGACCCTACCACAAGGGTCTCATCGCAAGTTGCTGTGGCAACCCACCACAATGAGAGAGGCCAGGAGGCCGCTCCATAAAATTTTTTTTAAAAAAAGACGCCCTGATTCAGAGCGAGTGCTCTGTCAGAGCGTCCGGCTCTGAATCAGGGCCTGAGTGCCCTACGGCCGTGCGCATGTATGAAAGGTCACCCATGTACAGAAGGTCGGCACCTCTGTGGTAAATAACACTGCTACTTATTTTTAGAGCAGCTATCCCCACACCGGAGCAATACAGAATTGCTCCAGTAACTAAGTATCCACCGCCACAATATCCAGCCCCCAATTATGCATAGTCCCCTTTGTCTCTGTAGAAGAGCAATCTTTACTACTATTATTTATAGCCATTGTTGTATTGCACCTTCACTTAACTTTGTCTGTCAATAATACTAAGGTTTTTGTCGCTCTCTCGGTGTAGAGTTGTAACAAGTTTAGATTTAATGGTAATAGTAATTTACATGCAATTACTGTTAGTTAGGCACATGCCCGTCATGTACACTTCAGGTGAGGGGGAGGTAAGTGTGCCTAGTACGGGTTGTACAGAGCTATCTCTATTTTAGAAGGAACTGTCTTGATTTTAGTCATCCCTAAGAGCTGTGGTGTCAAACTCGGGCCCTCCAGCTGCAATGGAACTACACATCCCAGCATGCAGTGCCACAGTTTTGCTATTAGGGCATGCTGGGATTTGTAGTCCCACAAAAGTTGAAGTGCCCGAGTTTGACACCACTGCCTAGGAGCATTCCTGAAGGTAACATGATCACACATTATTTTAACAACAAATGTATTATTATTACTATACACAGTGCTGTGTATTACCAATATTCCAAATCTGAAAGGTATGAATGTACAACAGAGTAATTGTTTCGTTTACACTTAAGTCTCTTCACCTGGCTTGCGTCGTTTTGCAATCCCACAGTGGCACATAATGCATCAGTGTCTTTCGTTAACTAGCTTATTCTGTGACTGCCATCTTTGTACATGTATTTGGGCTGCTTGCAGCGGAATAAAACAGACGTAATTGGAATTTCTGCCTTAGAAAAAACCCACAAGCTGCTTTAGCTCTTACTCAGAAAAAAAAGAATACATGTTTCCACGTGCAAGGCTCGTGGCTTAGGCTCACGTATCCTCCACCAGGCCTAAAGCCTACTTTGTATGGCTGTTTTTTTTTTCCTCGCTTCCATTAAGTGATGTTACTATTGTATAACCCTCTGTCACTGTCCATGTGCTGTGTAACCCCCTGTCAGGGTGAATGTGTAGTGGGGTGTCTATGCAGGTAGTACAATTGTCCCCCCTCACTTTCCTCAGGCTGGGCTAGCTCCTAAGGCCGGGTGTGGCCAATATATGAGCTAGGGGTCCCTGCACATGCAGGCTTTATAGTAACGATAGTACCTGATTGAATAAGTTGGATGTCAGACAGTCTCTTATTCAAACCAAATAAACTTTATTGTTTACACTCCTACTCCCTCCAGCACCAGACTTAGTAAGTCACATGGCACATGACAGTCTCTTCACAGATTAAAGTGAACACTTCTCCGGCAGGTCTCACATTCTAGCTTTAGCTGCCCTGACACCCTTCACAAGTGGTATTACTCATTACAGTGGGTTTTCTCACACAGCCTCTCTTTGCCCGTCAGTAGACAATATACAGGTGTCTTTTTTTCCCCCAGTTCATCTCTACATATCCCATCTTCTTTAGGGCAATATGCAAATGGACAACCACGCGTATACCTGTCTTTGTCCCTATCTTCTTCATCTGGAACTATTGCACTATAGAGACTTTACACAATGTACTCTATTCTTCAGACACAGGGCTGGATGAACTGCGCATCGCATTATGGATGCCGTACAGGGGCGTATCTATAATGGGTGCAGGGTGTGCTGTGAACACGGGCCCCTGGGTCCAGGGGGGGTCCGCACCGCACACCCTTCATCCATAATATTACTTACTTCTCCAGAGTCCCACATCGGCGCGGGGGTCCGGCGCTGTAAAACGACTGGAAAATGGCCACAGCAGACATTTTCCCGTCGTTTGCGCATATGAAGTACAGGGAAAATGGCCGCCGTGGCCATTTTCCCGGTGACCTGTGCATACATTATAGACTCTGGGCACACTCTAGTGCCCAGAGTCTATAATTCCGGCGCTGGCCGCACACAGCTCAGTGTGCTGCCGGCAGCCAGGCGGAGAGAAGGGGGCCTGTGTCGGAGACTGCACACCGGCCCCCTCCTCTCTAGAAATGCCCCTGATGCCGTACATCCCGCCTCTTATCGGGTACACACCAGCGTTAATAATGCCTGTATGTACCTAGTATTGTGATTAAAATTGCACAGGATAGTTCTTCCAAAAAGAGTTGTCCTTTGTGAATACAGGACTAAGTTCATGACCAGGGAGTCTTATCTGTGCATGAATGGCCGCCACGCACGCCGCGGGGAACACTCGGATTGGATCTCTCTCAGTGAACATTGAGAAGAGAAGTATCGCATTCTGGAGCTTGGTACATATGAGGAATGTGGCCAGAACTCCAAAAACACACAAGCACACTCTCTATAAAACACTGGCCTTTCTCTAGCATAACTGAATGCTGTGTACACAGGTGCTCCTCTGTAAGAAATGCTGAGGGCTCTCACCCCTTTCATGGGCACTGCAGGGTGAGACATCACTGGCCTGTCCACAATGCTGCCTGCATCTGGCTGCCATCCACCTGCCACAGTACAGATTCCTTATGGGTGTTGGACAAGCATCGTGCTGGTTGCCATGGCACCACCCTTTTCCCTCACTAGGGGAGCACTTTCCATGCCAATGTGCCTGGTTTTGCCTTTAATAAAATCGCCCACTTAAATCCTGCTGGCAAAATGACTGAAAACATGTCTTTACGTAACAGTCAGACTGTTATGTGCATCCGTTACTCAGTCTAAAATGTAACTTGTACATCCGTTACAATATTAAGCACCCTGTGAGATTTCCCACAGCCTTGTTAATATGTATGGGCACAGAACTTGAATTCACATAATTGGGTACATTGGTCCTGATTCACAAAACCGTACGCAAGTCCGACTACGTACGCAATCGGCCGTTTGTTGTGTTATGCGCATGCATATGCAACGCAGTGTGCTTGTGCGAACTAGCCATTGTGTTCGGGAATGACTACACAGACCCATCGCAGAGTGATTGACAGGAAGTGCCGTTTGTGGGTGGTGATAGGGGGGTGGTCGGGTGAACACAGGCGTCCCAGTGTGTTTCAGCGCCGTTGCAGGGGTGTGCATAAATTATCCACTGCAATGCCCTACGCAGTCTGAGGTCTCATAGCGTGCGTGGTTGTTAGCAATTCCTGAGTAAGGTCAGGGCTTGTGCAAGTGTGTGTGAGGCTGCGATGCTACTCCATTATACCGATGGTTTCACAGTCTTGCTAAACGTTACGGATGTGTGGTAAGCAAAGTGGACGTCCTTGTGTAGTGCTGCGAGGGAATAGCGATCGCAATGAATTAGCATACTATTGCAGTTGAACTGCGTGCGTAAATCGCTATTGCATACGCAGTTGCGTACGGTAGTAAATCAGGCCCATTGTCCCATATTTTCATGTTCTGTCACATTATTCTGATGTCTATATGCAGACCTAGGCAACTGCAATAATATGGCTATGTCCTTCTGTATTTAGCTCTGCCAAGAAGAGTCAGCAGGAAGGGGTCAATTATATTGCATCTGAAATGTCATTTGGCGGCTATGTATGAGTTTGTTGTGTAGTGCGCCATTAAATTTCATTTCAGTTTTGCTTAATTTAGGACATTCTGGTTCTGATTTTATTTATCGCAATCATTTTTCGCAGTCTTTGCCATTTGTTAGAAATAAATGTATACCATTTTGGCAAGTAGCTAAAAGTAAACACACTATGCTGGAATGCCTTGCACAATGGGAACCAAGAAAGGAGAATAATATAGTTATCTGACTATACAGTTGTGATAATAGTATTCTGCTTTTATATTTTTCAATTGCAGTAAAAACGACAGTTCGCCAATTTTATTTAAACAAATTAATTCAACTACAGTTATTCACTTTTGGTAACATGTATCCAAACCCAGTGGAAACATCTGACAGTGGTATAGAGCCTTCACCTAAGGACTATCCCATCAAAATTTAGGCTGGGTGGTAAACCTAAAACACAAATAGATCCAGTGAGCACTGTAACATAAGAACACAGATGTTTTTTCACAGATGTAGGACCTTTAATAAAGCAGTTGATTTTCCCGCAGTTGATGTAATCTGTGGATGTATGTACAAATATAATATAGAGGAAAAGGAGGAGGAAATGGCAGTTGGGGAGGAGGATAGATATTATTATACAGGCAGGTCAGTGGGCAGTGATGGCTTCACCCTTCCCGTGTGCACTGTATATACATGGGGGAAACCTTACAAGATAGGGTCATAAATGTCTAGTTTAGTGTTCATTCGATCACCATGCTCCTGTCACAACCCGTGCAGTTCTTTCATGCCTGGGGTGTCTCTCTCTGCTCTGGTGCTTCTAGCACACTCTGGTCTGTATCTCAGCAGTTTGTTGCTTCAGGTGAGTGTGCTAGAAGCTCCAGAGCAGAGAGTGACACCCCAGGTAGGAAAGAGGAACTGCACGGGTTGTGACAGGTGAAGGGTGCTAGATTGAACATTATAGTCAAGTACACCCCTTTCGGTCACTTAGCTATTAATATAATGTAAGTACATTCTTAAAAAAATACTGTAGTGGATATGGAATTCTGATGGTATAGGACTATTGTTGATGGAACATTTGGCCTACAATTTAGATACCCATGATCTAAGTCAATTTACAATATATTGCATGTGATAATCTGATGAACTCAACAGCAGGTTGTGTGAGCCCATTTGGGGTCCAGGCAGTCATACCTAGGGTTAGGTATAATAATAACTGGTAGCCACTAACTTTAGTTCAGGATGACAAATGTTGTTGTATCTACAGTATAGCAGTATTCTGGGGTAGATGTATCAAGCCTTGGAGATAGATAAAGTGGAGACGTTCTGATCAGCTTCTAACTGTTATTTATCTAGCATAGTCTTTGGAATGGCAGTTAGAAGCTGATTGGCAACTCCTCCACTTTATCTCTCTATATTGCTTGATACATCTCCCCTTGAAAGTTGAAATGTAGCAATTCTTGTATGTGTTATGGATTAGTCTCACATATGTTTTCTCTCTTTCATCAGGTGCTCATTCCCAGATAGTACTTGTAAATGATACCGTTTCAGGGTACGTCGGCACAGATGTTATACTTCATTGCAACTTCATCAATCCTCTACCCAATGTCAAGATCACTCAGGTCACATGGCAAAAGTCAACAAATGGAACTAAGCAAAATGTGGCTATTTTCAACCCTGCTATGGGGACATCTATTCTCCCTCCATACAAAGAACGTGTGGTATTCCAGAACCCCTCCATCCGTGATGGTACCATCCAGATGAACCGTCTGCAGCTAGATGACGAGGGAGCATACATCTGTGAATTCGCTACCTTCCCTACAGGGAACCGTGAGAGCCAACTGAACCTCACTGTACTTGGTAAGATTGAAGTTTATACATTCTGGCAGACAATAACTAAATCTAGTAATATGCAAAATAATAACCAGTGGATGTATCCCTAGTTGAGCACATTTCCCAATGCAGAACTGGCAGCTCACATTACTGTAACAGCCTACTACTGTAGCTCATACTCGCTGACCTTTATATCTGCCACATGAAGTCAAAATAGTGCTTAGCCTCACAGCACTATGGTCATACGTTATGTTCCAACCATGGCCCTATCTGTTTGGAGTTTGTATGTTCTCCCCATGTTTGTGTATGTTTTCACTGCAAGCTCCACTGAGGCAGTGACCGATGTAAATGATTACATTTCCAATGTAAAGTACTGTAAAATATGTAGTACTAGGGTTCATTCTAGCACCCTGAACCTTCTACAATCCGTGCAGTTCCTCTTTCCTGCCCGGGGTGTCGCTCTCTCTGCTCTGGTGCTTCTAGCACACTCTGGTCTGTATCTCAGCAGTTTGTTGCATCTGCTGAGTGTGCTAGACGCACCTGAGCAGAGAGCGACACACCAGGCAGGAAAGAGGAACAGCACGGGTTGTGACAGGTGCAGGGTGCTAGTATGAACACTATGTAGGCGTTCCATAGAGAACTGCTCATAAAATAAGAATAAGAAAAAGTCAGGGTAAAGCTTAGCTGGTCTGGTCTATTGGAAGCAGGGGCGTATCTATAATGCGTGCAGTGTGCGCGGGGCACACGGGCCCCCGGGTCCAGGGGGGCCCCGCACCGCACACCCTGCACCTGTTATCATTTTAAACTTACCTGTCCGAGGTCCCGCATCAGGTGTCTGTGCTGCTCAGAACACTGGAAAATGGCTGCCGCGGACATTTTTCCAGTGTTCTGCGCATGCGCAGTAAACTCCGGGCACACTCTAGTGTCCAGAGTCTACTGCGCATGCACAGAAGACCTGAAAATGGCCACCGTGGCCATTTTTCATGGCTTTATGCGCATGCCCAGTAGAGTGTGCCCGGAGTCTACTAAGGCTCCAGTGGCTGGCCCGCCGCGTCAGTCGTCTGCCGGCCAACGGGGAGAGAGGAGGGGCCTCGCACGGGGAGTGCATACGGGCCCCCTCCTCTCTTAAGACACCCCAGATTGGAAGCACAATTTATACAGAAAAAGGAAATTATTTAATCTCACAATTCTGTACCAATTTACACACTTTTACATGACTTACAGCTCCCTTAATTCAAATCGTATCGGCTATCTGTCATATTATAAATGTTCAAAAATCGTAATTTATATAAAATAGTAGTTAAAATTATTTTTTCTTACTGTTTCTACTGAAAGTTAATATTTCAGGACATAATTGAACACAAATATAACCTCAATGTATTTAGTCCCTATATATATATATATATATATATATTTATTTTTTAAATATATACTGTACATAAATGTTTATAAAGGTTTATTTTGTACTTGGCCTGGTGTCTGCAGGATCCTAATCATCTACAATAGGGATACTGGGTCTCATTCAGACCCGCTCGCGAGCGCTGTACGCGCCTCCGTCGTGCGCATGCTCGAGACCCGAATAACGACGTGACAGCACGCCCCCTTTGGTGGGTGTGCCGGGGTGTGGCTGCCCAGACGGAGGCGTTCCCATGGGAACGCCTACCGTCTGGGTCCGGCCCCTTTGACATCACTAGTGATGTCAGTGGGAGTGTTTTTAGCTCTGATAGAGCCAAAAGCACTCCGGGCTTGCGGCAGACGAGACCCTACTGCAGGGTCTCGTCGCAAGCCCGATGGTCGCGATAGTCTTGACCATCGCGACCATCTTTTTGGCCGCTCGCATAAGCTGTGGGTGGTCACCCACAGCTATGCGAGCGGCCAGGAGGCCGCTCCAATTTTAGGTAGGCCGGCCCTGATTCAGAGCGAGCGCTCTGGTCAGAGCGTCCGGCTCTGAATCAGGCCCACTGTACGCAGAAGAAATTATTTTCAAGAGTTTGGACAATCTCTGTAGTATATGAAACTACAATACATCATGTTTTAACACAATGTATTTTTTTATCTTGTATCTATGCAATAATAATAATTAGCTTTTTATTTTATAGCGAAACCTACCAATCACATGGAAGAGACTTCAAAACAACTTGTTGCAGTTCCAATGTCAAAAGACAAGGTGGTTGTTGCTTCATGCATATCCGCGAATGGGAAACCCCCAAGCAGCATAACCTGGGAGACCAAGTTAAAAGGGGAGGCAGAGTTTCAAGAGATTAAGAATGAAAACGGCACCGTGACCGTGATTAGTCGCTATAGACTTGTACCAACTCGAGAAGCTCACAAACAGTCGCTTACCTGTGTCATAAACTACCAGACAGAGAGAGTAACAAAAAACACCACACTCAGTGTGCAATGTAAGTATATGCTGGTAGTAGCTATATGCCAACAGAAAAGAGCTTGAGAAGGACATGGTTGGTCTGGGTGTCTTGCCTTGTATTCTTCTTTTAAAAGATGTGCGTGTATTAGGGCTGTAATAGGTGTACTAGAGGGTGCTAGGGTGTTCCAAGCGGAATGCCTAATATATTTAATAATAGACCTCATTCTTCTCAAAAATAGTCAAACAAGATTTTATTTTGTTGTCTAAGGTTCATTAATACCTTCAAATGGGCAGAGACTGTGGACCTCATTCAGAGCCGCTCGCAAAATTCGAGCGCTCGCTCTGAATGAGGGCGGCCGCTTCTCTGTAATGAGCCGGCCTCCTGGCTGCTCGCTTAGCTGTGGGTGACCACCCATAGCTTTAGCGAGCGGCCAGGTTGATGATCGCGATGGTCAAGACCATCGGGGCTTGCGACGAGACCCTTGTGGTAGGGTCTTGTCTGCCGCAAGCCCCAGTGAGCTTTCGGCTGTAATAGAGCCGGAAGCTCACCACTTTAGGGGCCGCCCCCAAACGGCAGGCGTTTGGGAACGCCTCAGTTTGGCCAGCCGCCCCCCCACCCCGCCTACAAAACGGTGCGAGCTGTCGATCACCATCGACAGCCGCCCCTTTTGTAGTGAGCCCCGGAGAGAATTTCTCTCTCGCTCCGGGGCTTGCGCACGGGGCTTGAGAGCGGGTCTGAATGAGATCCAGTATGTATTGGGAATTGACCCTGATTTACAAAATAGTTCATAGTGTTGGACTGGTTTTTGATGGCCATACACCATCAGTGGTTTTGCAACCATTGGTCTATGGCCAATGGTGAGAATTGACATCAATGGCGGTGCCTCGATGTTGTAGACCATCAGCCGTTATGGCCCGAATTCTGAGGTATGTGCATGCGCAGCACTCGGCTAACGATGGCTAAACCATTGATGGTTTTTCTGACGATTGTTTAAAACCATTGATGGCAGAGCCATCGATGGCCATCACTAGTACTGACTGCACAAAACACACAGGGCCTGATTCAGATGGTGCATGTAATTTGAACCCAATGCCGATGTTCACTTGAGCGATTATTTGCCACTGCTCATGAGAGAAAACTCCTGAAAACCCCTACAGCGCATGCGTCACACAGATGGTACGCTCAATGATTCTATTACGATCGAGGGAGACAGTATCGGAAATGGGGCGGCAAAGTGACGAGCTTTCCTGGGTGGGGACTGGGAGGTGGCCTAATGTTAAAATGAAATGTAATATGGCCGATTTACAAGACTTTAATTTAAAGCAAAATTTACATTGTACTAAATTTATGTGAAGTAAATGACTTGTGAATGATTAAGAAATAAAAGCACATTTATGTACTTCAGTTCTATAAAACGTATTTTGTTAGGGCATTTGTTAAGGGCAAATTACAAGTAGATCATTTGTATATGTTTGTTTTTATAATGGCACTATTGTGTTTAGTTTTAACTATATATATATTTTTTTCTCTTCCATCATTTCCATTTTTATTTCCTCCTTTCCACCTTCTTTCCCTTCCCTCTATTTCTTTCCTTTGTTGACCTCCTCCCAGATGAGCCCCAAGTCTCCATTGACGGTTTTGATGGGAACTGGTATGTGAAGCGTTCAGAAGTGAAACTGTTGTGTAGAGCCGATGCTAATCCTCCTCCATTCTCATACCTGTGGCGAATGTAAGCACAGCTTCCGTTAATATCTTATACTTATGTTTTACAAAAAGTCATGTCTTATAGATCATTTTTGTGTACGGTAAATTCCACATCTGTATAGAAATATCCTAATTGCATTTAGTTCTTTTATTTGTTAATAAAGTCATCTAGAAGCTGTTGGGAAACAATTAGGGAGGCATGAATGTACTATATAGGAAGTTGGCTGCGACCGTACCCATGGGTATAAGACTGTCCGTGGTATTTGTACCTGGTGACTAAAATTTCTACATGGTGACTAACAAACACATACACATGGGGGCCATGGCAATAGATTACTAGTGAAAGGAAAAAGGCAGGACCCATGTGGCATGACCTTTAATACAGGTGCTCACTGCCTGGTGCCACATATCAGGAGCCAGATTAACAATGGGGCAGATGGAGCTACAGCTCCAGGCCTCCACATAAAAATAGGCCCATCCTCAGCATGATGATGACCAGCTGCCTAGCTGGCCACACAGTCAGCCATACATATTAAGTATTAAAATTGTTTTTCTATATTTCTCACCAAATTTTACATTTTTCTATTTTTATGTACGTGCAGTCAGGTTAGGCAGGGGAGGCAGAGCCTCCCCTGTCATGCTCCAGAGTTTTGAGATAAAAACTGTGTTTTTTTATATGTGTGCCTCCCCAGCCATTGACCTCACCGCACGTCACCGGTATTTAGTTAGACAGTGGAGATGATAGTGTATGGGGTGTACAAACGCACTTGGCTCTGGTCACACCCACACAGCACTGGCTACAGCTCCTCCCCTTCTCAGTATAGGCCCTTAAACATTTTCAGCCCCAGGCACATGTGGCCCTTAATCCGGCCCTGCACTTATCACATATGCCGATATTGTTCATCCATTTAGCATGGGATAGCATGTGACCTTGATAAATCTACGAGCGATCAACAAAATTAATTATGGTGCTCTGAAAACATGAACCGTGAACAATGCTCGCCAATTCATATATTTAGACCCCGAAAATGATCTTGTACTAATTATTGGCCTAAAGATGGTCACACACATTTAATATTTTTTTGGTTTCAGAACGGATAATATAATTTCTTTGTGTAAGCCCATCAATATACTGTACAATTGCACACTCATTACTGCCTGATCTGTTTAAATCTGATTGCTTCACATACGTTATAATTTAGAATGAGTGGAAAAAGATTTGCTCTGCATTCACGGATTAGGACAGTGCATTCTATTTCAATAAGATTGTAATACACACTTTCATCAGTTGCAATACGATCAGATTTTATCATTCACCACCTAGCCCCGGATCGTCGTCCAATTGGTGTGATTGTACTGGATCTGTTGTAAGCTGTACACGCACTAAAGCCAGCACGGAACGATATTGTGATCGATATACCGTTCAATATCGTTCCATGTATGCAAGACATCGTTAACGATGCGCGCTCCCGCGAATCGTTAACAATATCTTTCATCGGCCGTACTTACAGGACAATCTGACAATATCGTCAGATCCTGCAAGTTCGGGATGCAGCCGAAGACGTCGCTGAACTATATCTTTAATGATATCGTTCTGTGTATGCTCAATGTCGGGAACAACAGTGAGCCCGGCAGGTGAGAGCATATCGTTCTGTGTGTACTTGGCTTAAGCCTTGGAGAGTGATAAAGTGCCAATCAGCTCCTAACTGTCATTTTCAAACACAGCCTGTAAGCTGACGTTTAGGAGCTGATTGGTTGGTACTTTATCACTCTCCACGGCTTAGTACATCTTCCCCAAGAAATGAGATGTAAGTATAAGGTCAATTCATACAACATCCCTTAGTCACATATAGACAAAGGCCAATTTATACCACACCCTTTAGTCATATATAAAGTTACTGGAGATAAATCTCTTTTCCTACCACTGGGAACTCTTTGGGAGGCTCCATCCTTCTCCTAGGCTGCAGGACCAAACCCCCTCCTCTTTCTAACGTGTCAATTGCTCAAGTGGCCCCGTTCAGACCCCTTATACACTGTACACCATACACTTGTCAACTAATATGATTGAATGATTGGCTAGTGATTTGGAAGAGCAGCGTAAGTGTTTTCATTTGTATGCTTAGAGCAGAAGTTCCCAAAGTCCGCCATTACAGTCCACGTTTTAGGGATATCCAGGCTTGAGTCCAGATGGTTAAATCAAATGAATTGAGGTACTAATTAAGTCACCTTTGCTCAAGCATGGATAGCCCTAAAACGTGGACTGTAATGACGGACTTTGGGAACCTCTGCCTTAAAGAGTTTTCACAGATCTTCAGCAACCCTGATTACACAAAACAAAGAGTTAACCGGCACTGTAAATAAAAATAGTGATATATTTATTATTGATTATTTCAAGGTATGGTGACTTGTACAGATACATTTTATAAAGTTGTTTGTTGGTGATTTGTGGCTCTTTTTATGTAGCCTTTAACTATGGGACTCTCTACCCAATCTAAACATTTTGCACCTAATTGATCATGCCATTAACATCTGATTTAATAGATATGATATAATCTAACACGTGTCAGTTATAAGTGTTTGATTTGAAAAAAAAAAAAAATCGGATTGAGTGATCGGCTTATAATGTGGGAGACCAGGAAACCTAGTTGTTCGGTAAGTCTACGTCGCCTCTAGCTAGCACCAGAAAGAGACAGCTGTGTGATTGCTAATTATATGACGGTGATTAAAATGTTTGTTTATGAGGGTGTCTAAGGTGACACCCCTTAGCCAATAAACTCTTGCTGCTGTACTTTCTTGAGAAAGACAGAACAAAAGACTCTTGCATAGAAGCGCATGATTCATTTTAAGCAATATAACTTTTGAAAAGAGATTTAAAAGGGCCATCAATAGAATTCATATACGTATGTGTATATGTCTATATTTCTTACTGGCATCTATTCTTCTATTTCCTTCCTGTCTGTAATCCAGTTGAATACATGGCAGTCTGCCTCTTTTAGTCGTCTTTACCCAACAATTTGCACTAAGCTGCACTAAACTCCTCAGTATATATAAATACAGTGGCGAATAAATTCAAGTTATCTGAGTGTATGGTAAATTTTACCTATGTATTAAGTTATTTTATATAATGTTACTTTGAGCTATGGGGCATTGCTGTACATGAAATGTTGATCATTTCCTTTAAACAAACTATGCTAAAATGCTTCAGAACATACCAGACAAAGTAAATGCAATGATTGTTTGCAGCTTTTCGTTAAAATGTATCATGCTTTTCTTTTCACGTATCTCACATTTAGGTGTATAACAGTGTTCTGTATCGCTTATATTTACGTGGAAATATTTCTGTTATGAGGGTCTGCTTTACATCTGTTATTGTGTAGCGAACATTTTTCACAAAAGTCACGTAACTGTTGTTGGAATAACTATACAATACCTAAACTGCGGAGCTGCAATCGCCATCCGTGTTTCTCTAGATCACAGGTTCTCAAACTCGGTCCTCAGAACCCCTTAAGCCGGCCACACACTAGACCATCTTTCATCCAACCAGCCAACTAGGTGATTGGTTGGAATGAAAATCTGGTAACATATGGGAGTAAATGATGATCAGCAATTTGCTCCTAAATGCCAGAAAACAGATGAAAATGGTCGTTAGACAAGTTTGTTAAATGTTTGATCAAAACAATTTGTTCAAACAACAGTTTTTGTCCATTTTCCGGCGTTTGGGAGCAAATTGCTGATTGTCATTTGTTTTCATCCCTTACCAGATTTTCATTCCAACCAATCAACTAGTTGGCTGGTTGGATGTAAGTTGGTCTAGTGTGTGGCCATCTTAACAGTGCAGGTCTCCTCACATAATTACTAGTGAATTAGTTAGCTGCACCTGTAGATATTTTAAAATGTGTCAGTGAGTAATGAATACACCTGTGCACCTGCTGGGTGACCTGCAAAAATTGAACTGTGTGGGGTCCTGAGGACCGAGTTTGAGAACCACTGATCTAGACATTCAGCACAATCTATCCAGTTGGCTTTGGGCCTGATTAAGGGTGAGATGTCTCAAACCTTGGAGAGAAAGTGGAGAGAGATAAAGTAACAACCAATCAGCTTCTGTCATTTTTCAAACATAACCTATAAAATGACAGCCAGGAGCTGATTTGTTGGTACTTTATCTCTCTTCAAGGTTTGATACATATTCCCCCCCGAGATGTAGGCAAACCCAATGATGTGAGATCTGCGCATGGGCAGATCTCGTTCTGTGAGATCGCACACAGTGCCCTCAAGCCGCAGCCCGTTTGGGGGTGGGGTAGAGGTGACGATGGCCAGAGTCCCGGCAAATGGGGTCGTGTCGGTCCCTTTTATCTGGGAGCTGCAACGACCATCCTCAGTGACCTGAGAGTTACCCAGATGACCAAATGAACGCGCAGTTGATTTGATGGCTGCTTCTCCGGATGCAACATCAGATCAGAGAAGCCAGCAGTGGGCGTCTTATTACTTACTTTTGTGTACAAAGACACAGCGGCTGTACTACAGCGTCCATCTGTGAATCGCGCCCTATATGAATGTAGCTGGATTAAAGACAGATCCGATCATTCTGCCGTCAGGACTTAACATGTGTGGTCAGATCCCACAGAGACACATTGGACACACACAGAGACACCAAATCAATACAACATAAATATACCCCAGTACATTAACTGGACATTTTATTTGTGTAACATTGATTGCAGAACATAGAATAGTATGCAATCTAAAATCATTAAAAACAAAAATCATTATAGTTTCTCACTAAACTCTACAAAATGTTTTTTCATTTGAGAGGTGACCTAACCGGCTGCTGCGTCATCCTTCTTACAGGGCAAATGGCTCCCTCCCAGACAGCGCGGAGGTCAATAATAACACCTTGTTTTTCCGGGGATCAGTCACCTACAGTCTCTCTGGAACATACGTGTGTGAGGCCAAGAACTCAATTGGAAGCCAAACTGGTCAAGTGGAGGTTAATGTCACAGGTAAGGAAACGATCAGAAGGGTCTTTATGCTGTGAAGCCCAGATATTAACATTTAATGGCATTGGGTAAAAATGTAACCACTAAAAATGTAATTAAGTACCACTTAAAATGTCTTATAAATTATAAATGATTATTCAGCTTCTTTATTTTGCTTTATTTGTAGGATTGCTTAAAAAAGGAAAATCAATATATCTAGAATAAGGGGGTGTTTTTAAAGGAACATTCCCATTTAAATGTTAAAGTTCACATGAGCTGCTGCTCCCCTAGTGGTGACCCAGGAATTGTTTGCTGATACAGTTTTCCCAAGGGCTCCTCTGCTTCTGGGAAAGGGGTCATGGCTTATTCATCTGGTTAACAGTGTACACCAGCCAAATACATCTGCCAGATGGGATTTCACCCCACGGACCAATAGGAAGTTGCAAGTGCTTTGCTTGCCGCTCCCCATTGGTCCATGCGGTCACACCTCTTCAAGCTTTACACATTTCAGCTACACATATGGTTGCTGCTATTTCCTATGTGAACGCTGCAGGAGGCTGGACCGCTCCTGCGTTACCATCCACTAGGGCATAGAGGGGGAATAAATATTTGTGGCGAGCGTAGCGAGCCACCGTGCCCGAAGCGTAGCGAGCCCGCGAGGGGACACTGTTGGTCCCCCGTTAGCATCGCCGCCCCTCCCCCTTTCAGGCCGGGTCACATGGGTGTGACCTCACAGGTCCATCAGCACTCTATAGTCTAGACCTAACCCTACACATATAGCTATTATGTAAATGATAACTAAAGATAATTAAGCCCAGGGAGCATTCACACACAAAAAGGTTCCTAATACATTTTATTGACCATTTCTCACACATATATTGTACAATAAACAGTTTGAGATGTTGCCCATTTGTCACGGCAATGAAAATGAATGTCCTGTCTGGTTCCACTGACCTGGGAACAGAGAAGAGGAATAGGGAATCTGATGCTTGTTCAATTTTGTATTTGCTTTTTTTTTGGGGTGCTCATTATATTTTTGGTTTTATTTATTTTTATTTTATTTAACATTAGCATTGAAGACGTTGTTTGCATGTCATGCTTTTATATCTCTGACAAAGGAACACGCTGCCTGTACTGTTTGATCAAGGGACAATTCCTGTTCCTGTTCATTGTAATTAGGGATACAATTGTTTTTTTTTTCTCATAAACTTCAGTCCTGCTGTTAACCAACCAAGTGTGAACCCAAATTTATGTCATTTTTCAGGACTACCCTAAACGCTAAAACTGTATTTGTAATGGTTACCCCTTTATAAGATGGCAGCGTCTGAGAATGATCAGGCTTTGTCTTCGAACAAATCTGAAAAAAATAAATGTTATTTGTTGTTCTATGTGTTTGAGTTGTGTGCACTATGGAAGATGTGTGTTGGACCATTCACTGCCAACATCCGCAGATCCCCTATATAGTTTTGTTACAGAATGTGCTGAAGAGATGTTCCTATAGGAGTAGCAAAGCTTGTTATCTGTTTAGCAATCAGTGCATGCTTTGTAGCCAATATACGCATCTTCGACCAGCTATGAGCAATTATTAGTCATACGCATCTCGGTCGCTTCTCACCAACGGCTGATTCTGTATTACTGGGTGGTAAATGACCAGCATCAGGGCATTCCAACGTAAGAGAAGCGTTACGTAGGAGTGTGGCCTGTGTTGTCGCCTATTCTGTAGTTATATGGATTGTGCAGCCATTTTCCGTCTCACCTTCTGCACCTAGCATGGCGTAGGTGTAAGTAACTAGTGAATATGGCGTATAGATGCGTTAGACTCAAAAAATACAGGCGCAGTAGGGGCCAAAAAGAAATGTGATCCGATTACATGCAACTCATATTATAGCTCTATGTTCTTTTTAGAACTTTACTGCATCAATTTCCATGAGTGCACCTACACTTTAGGACCTACGGTCTCATTCAACCGGGTCGATGTTAAGGCCCTGTGCACGCGCAGAGGCCGCACTGCGCGTGCGCAAGCCCCGGACCGAGAGAGAAATTCTCTCGCTCCGGAGCTCACTACAAAAGGGGCGGCTGTCGATGTTGATCGACAGCTCACCCCGTTTTGTAGGCGGGGCGGGGGGGTGGCTACACAAATGGAGTTTGTGGGTGGCCGCACTGACATCAGCAGTGATGTCAGTGGGGAGCTTCCTGCTCGATCAGAGCAGGAAGCTCCCTGGGGCTTGCGGTTGCCGAGACCCAACCTTAGGGTCTCGTCGCAAGCCCCGATGGTCGCGATGGTCTTGACCATCGCGACCATCACCCTGGTCGGTTGCTGAAGCTGTGTGTTGTAACCCTACAGCTTAGCTAGGGACCAGGAGGCCGCACTAAGAAAAACAAGCGGCCGCCCTCATTCAGAACGAGCGTTCGCTTCTTGCGAGCGCCTCTGATTGAGGGCCCTAATGTGCAGCCTGCATATCACAGATACCACACACCTATGAAGTCGTAGCACTGAACAATGGAACAGGTTTTCTTTATTCTCAGGGTGGAAGCATGAAATGGACGGTAGGCAGCACAAAGTAGATCCCTACCCTTTTCAGAGCCAGGAAATATTTTGCAAGACCGCACATGTCATAAACAAAGCTCTTTGTCATAGGAACTGCAAGGAAAAGCATCCTGTCAGTGGATGAGCCAGCCGCTTATAGGGAAAGTATTATTACTTCCTCCCCTTCCCTCCCCCATATACATTCTTGTCTGTGTACACAGATGCCATAAAAGTACAGCAGATCTATATTGCTGAATTGATTTACAAAAAAAATCTACAAATGATACATAAATTACCCCCATATATAAACTGTAATTCACCCAGAAGGTAACTTTTTAAACTAATTTTTCAATGTTGGTCCAGCACTACGTCTAATAAAACTTGAAATACTATTTGGAAGCTTTGAGCATGCTTACAAGTTTGTGCAGACTACTTCCTGAGCTGGAGTAAGCAGATACATGGCAGCTTGCAAGTACAGTCGGTGTGCTGGCCTGTTTGCAACACAATAACTTAGGCATTTCAAGTGTGGAATAGCCTTAAAGGGCCACTAAAACTACAGTAGCTGCTGATACAGCATGAGAATGGGTGATATTTGCAGATATATATGGAAATCCTCCCGCCTTTGAAGTACAATTTAACTTACCTGGTGTCCGGCATTCATCATTTTCAGTTTTGGATGGAAGGATTCTTTAAGGTGGCAACACAGATTAGGATCTAGATGTAAGGTTAGGTCCAGATTAGGACCTGAATCCAAACAACTGGATTTCTGCTCAGTTTGGCCACAAGTGTGGCTGTCTAAATTGGACAGCTTTGGCAGTAAAGACAAAATACAGATGTGTCCTCTACATCTTTGCTGCGCACGTGGAAAATCGTGCCATGCATGGCGCGAGGCCTGCGCCTGCGAGCGGCTACGCGCCCTGTGTTCGCGCCCGCGACTCCGTAGAATTGCATGGTGCGATCGCAAGGCGCACCATAGCGCACATAGAGTATGCTGCTGCGGGTAACGGCAAGGCACCATGCATGCACACTTTTGTAGCACGATCGCCAAGGACGTAAGAGGACACATCTGGAGCATGTGAAGTAGCATCGGTATAGTGTTCAGGCAATGGCCCTTATATAATAGCCTTCGTGTTACAGGAACTGGCGCAGTTCTTGCAATTTAGCCTGTAAAATTTAAAGTGCCAATAGTTTAGAAAACAAAACCTTGGTTGATATCCAATAGGATTTATGAGCAGTTTGGCTACACGCAGAAGCCTACTTGTACAGATACAATCATCTTGCAATTATCTGATATGCCTGGTATGTAATGGAAATGGGTTACATGTACTTTTCTACCATTAAAGAGTCAATTGAGGGCTAAAAAAAATTCCTTACAGTGCCATCAGCCATCCTGTCTTTCTTCACTACCTGATCGTGTCCTTTACATTTTGATAGCTTAGAATAGGGCAATGCACTGTACAACTACATGTGAGGAGATTTGAGTACATCGAGGATAGTGCAAGTAGTTGACGTTTAATTTGACATGTTATGGGCATAAGGTTCCTGTGCGTCTATGCATCATAGATTATCATGATCCAACACATGATATTTTGGTTATGTAGTATTGGGTTTATCAACTGTCAGCTAGCTTTATAAGAAATAGCCTTTCACTGTCTGATGTCATGGAAACACCTGTAACTGTTTTTTTTTTTCTTCACTACAATTTTCATAATATCTTTAGTTTTAACTTGCTTTGAATGAGCGCCTGCATACGCTGGTGTAGGCTGCTTTCACTTGCAACTGTTTTTGGGTGATATAATGTCTGCCTATTGATGGTCTATGGTCTAACCATTCTTTTCTGGGTACTGTAGATTATTTTTTTTTCTCTATAATTGGTAACGGAATCTGTCTCTCAGCTTTGAATTAGTTGTTCTCATTCAGTGATCTTCAGAACTCATATACCCCTTCCCTTCCCTCCCCGACAAACCTTAATTTTCCCTATATTCTCCCTTTCCCGTCCCCTCTACCCAAGCAGGGACGCAATGTTAGAAACGTGACAGTTTGTGATATAAAAATTCTGCCATGAAATTGCATCGATCTGAAATTATACCAGACAATACACATGATTGAATTAGGAATTAGCTACATTTTTTGTAACAATGTTTTTTTATTATTGAGACATATAAATAAGAAGAAAAGTAGGACAGTTAATGTAGCGATTTTGGGATAAGCATTTTTTTTGCTAGTACACATGTTACAGCAGAGGTTCCCAAACGCCGCCATTACAGGCCAGGTTTTAAGGATATCCATGCTTAAATCTAGATGGTTAAATAAAATTGACTGATGTACTAATAAAGTCGACCTGTGCTCAAGCATGACATCCTTAAAATGTGGACTGTAATAGCGGTGATTGGTAACCTCTGTGTGAGTATAAATTGTTATATATAGACTATTTGAGAAATTACAGATTTTACATTGTAGATACTATCCGTAAACCTTAGAAATTATATGCATGTACTTAAACTTTTGTGGTAAAATATATCATACACAGTTTAATAGTATAACTTATATAAAACTACAATATTTTGCTCAGATAGACCTAAGCAAATTTGTTTTATACTGAATTTTTAGAGATTATTGGACCATTAAAAATAATAAAAGAGTGCAAACAAGGGAGTGAACGGTAGTTGCATTTAGAGAGGGCTCAATTAATATTATGTGCAATGGTATATGTGGTCCACATCACCTTAGTAAATAATTGCCAGGGTCCAACACTACTGATAACAGTTTGCGTCTCTGCTTATGGGTTTTAGCATGTAGCCAGAGCTTGATATTGTCCCTCTCCTTGTCTTTTCCTACCCAGAATTCCCTTTCACCCCGACTCCTACAGAACAGACGGACAAGAGAGAATCCCCCATGTTCTCAGCTGCGATCATTGGAGGCGCAGTGGGCGGAGCATTTCTATTGCTAGCAGTTTCGGTGATCCTCTTTGTTTTGCTTCGGAGAAGACATCACACCTTCAAGGGGGACTACAACACTAAGAAGCACGTCTATGGAAATGGGTACAGTAAGGCAGGCGTGGCACAGCACCCTCCTATGGCGCAGAGCTTGCAGTACCCAGAGGATTCCGATGACGAAAAGAAACCAGGCCCAGTCGGAAGCAGCAGCTATGAGGAGGAGGAAGACGAGGAGGGATTAGATGGGCGCAAATTGGGCCCAAAGTATGATGATGAATCTAAGCGCCCCTATTTCACAGTAGAAGAGGGGGATCGATGCGGCTATGGTGAGGATAGAACTCTAGGGTTCCAATATGAGCCGGAGGATCTTCCTGACAGTCTGGTGCCCCAGAATGATGGTTCCTTCATCTCAAAGAAGGAATGGTATGTGTGAGAGGAACGTGCCAAATAAACTGACATATGTGGCTGGACACGCACACGCCCTGACCCATGAGATGGGGAAAGACCTAAGGCTGTTTGGACTAATGGTCACGTGATCGGAGCTTTGTCTTGTCTCTTGATATATAAATATAAAGTTTTTTTTTTGTTTTTTTTTTATGCCTC
The DNA here is from genome assembly GCA_031769625.1 of Taudactylus pleione. Taxonomy (NCBI): domain Eukaryota; kingdom Metazoa; phylum Chordata; class Amphibia; order Anura; family Myobatrachidae; genus Taudactylus; species Taudactylus pleione. The sequence continues at coordinate 5,860,806 of JAUIMM010000670.1, forward strand.
ACAACTGCAGGGTCATTGTGACCTAGAAAATGCCGACATCTGGCACACGTCTACAACGCTGTCATAAAATGCCGCAAACCTTATAGACAGGGTCTCACTGTGTTGAGGTGCTCATTCTCACAAGTTGACACTATAACACAGCATGCTTTTATTTTACACCAGTTCAAACGCTAAGCCGTTGTGCGAAATGCTCTATAATATGACGCCATCATTAATAAAGAATGTAAAGACCCACTCATCAATATGTCACTGACACTCATAAGCAGAGCATACTACTGAACAGAGAGATATCCAAACATTCAGACCACTTCATAACAGTACGCATTCACTATGAGTAATGCACAATGCTACATATTCCCAATAAACAATTGTTAAATACAGCCTTAAAAAAATTTAAAAAAAATAGAGGAAAAAAAAAAAAGTACAGTTTCAGCATATCGATTTCTATCTCATTATAATCAAAACATCCAATCAATGCCTTCTTCCAATCCTTTCTCTCAAACACTGGAATTATTTTGGGGTACTTTTGTAGTTTTTTTTTTTCTTTTTATTATTTCTTTATGTACTTTTTGAGAACTTTTATTTCATTCCAGGGACAAACGAGGCTGCTAGGCCACCTCACATTTGATCCTGCATGTTACAGTGTGGGCAAATGGAAGTGGAACAGGTAGTTTCACAAACGTCTGAGTTTCCTGCGCATCGTTCTATTTCTGTTGGCATCACGATAGATATGTTTTGACCAAGACTCTTGTGTTAAGTTACTGACCTGGAACATTGCCATTGCTCCGACCCACCAAGCTTCCTTCCAAATAATACGGCACTTACAAAATGGCAAACGTCACCGTATACAGGACGCAATCAACAGCTGCTCTGTGATTACAAGGAAAAAAACAAAAACAAATCACTGGTTGAAAGAAATTTGCAAAGGTGAACTGTATTACTTTTTAACAAAATGGGGTCATGGTGCAAAGTACGCATTATGGCGGTACTGTAAGAAAGGTAACCTGATGTGCGTAGGACTACAACTTGCTTGACTTTTTTTTAATTATTATTTTTAAGATTTTGGTATCCTAAATTCGAGATTTGAACATTTTGGAATCCAACGGCCTTTATTTGAGTTAAATTGTCAATATACATAAAAAAAAAAAAAAACAACGTATCACAAATTACAGGACATCATCTGTATTGTATTGTGCATGACCTAAATTATAATTTTAGTTGCGCAGTTCCGGTGGAAATAGCAGATTGTCTGGATGAACATTCCTGAGCACTTTAAATAGTTTTCCAATTAAGTAGTTACATGACTGGGCAGCTGGTTCAACGTCCTACATAAGAATAGTCTGTTTGGGCCAATTTTCCACTGAGTACAGTATTTATGTTTTTGCTTCGCACTAACCACAGATCTTTGTACGTATCTATATTCATCCATTTACCATGCATAGTTGTACATTTTGGAAAATATTCATGATGTCATCCTTTATGTTTGCTTGTGTGTTTATGCATACATATGTCTGTACACCGGTGGCCGGCAAGGAGGCCAGATTTTGAGTATAGGTCAGGTAACGCCTATCAATCTCATAAACATGTGTTTTTATATTTTGCCTACTTGATACACCTGCTCCCAGAGTGTCAAAAAATTCTGGGTGGCCTAGTCAGGGTGACACCCAACCCACATGGTGCAAATCATATCATTATGCACCGGTGGGCATGTTGTGGTGGCACAGTATCCTGCACTGTGGGCCTCCACCATTTTGTATCATCACGCACAGTGCGTGTACCATGGTGGGGCAAATTCCCCCATCATGCCCTCTTCACCTGCAAATTACAAATTTTCTCTGGTGAACTACCTGAAATCCGGGAGCCACCCAAGAATCCGGGAGAGTCGCCATACATAGCTTTTGAATTTGAGTAAGACTATCACTGTAATCTGGCCTATTTGTGGAGCGATAATGGGAAATGGTCTTTGGGAGGAAAGTTGTTAAAGTAGTTTTAAAGAGCTAATGAAGCCACTTTTAGACATTTATGAAGGCCTGTGTATTAATGAGACAAATATCATCTGAAATAATGCATGCGTTTTTGCTTAACTAAATTTGCCCAGCATGTTGGCGTTGTTCTTCAGAGAAAGCATATATTGCACTGGATGATGGCGCTGCCCTGCCTTTATACAATGGGATGCCAGAGGTTGACGGAGTGGTAGCCATTACATAATGTAATATAATAGAAGAGTTCAGGGTTTTAGATCTCATTAGAAAAGTGCTTGAGAGATGTGGAAAATGGTTTTAGCTGCCTATAATTGAAGAAGGGAAAGTTGCTCAATAGCTTTTTAACCAAACTTCACTGTAGATAAGGGTAAGACGGAGCAGTGCATTCACCCATAACTCAAATATGACATCTCTATTTCCCGTTTTAGTTGTCCCTTAAAGCTGGGTATTTAGGTATAATGATAAAATTCCTCGCCCACTGCTTCCCACAGTTGAGCCCCAGACAAAATGGAGCAACAACCGAAATCTGGGGCTATGACACTGTAACACTGCGGAGTGGTGCATGAACCAATAAGAAACTGCCAGTATGGATCTGACAGCTTCTCATTGGTCTGTGCCCTTATCAGGAAGTGGTTTAGAATGGCAAGCAAGCCGCTCACCTGTGGCCACACAAGAACATAGACTTCAAAGACACTTACACCTTGTATTTGTGCACTCCATCATCCAGGCAGGGAGCGTTCTGAATGAGCTGAGCCTAAGCTGATGTTTAAATTGAAGCCGCTGTATTTCATTGAATTTGTGCCCCTTAGTGGTGGAATCAATGAGATATTTGAATTTAAAATATGAGACTGATGAGTATACAGGAATGCCATTTTGTGGCTTAGAAGCAAAAACAATGTGACTAGGGGCTCTACTCATCATGTTAATTATCGGGGTCTGAACGGAATGGACCCCGGTAATTAACATTCCTACTCTCTGTGAGCGCTGGGGCAATTCATCATTGCTCTGGCGCGGAGACAGCTGATTCGAAAATAAGCGGTCTCCCCTGAACTTTTCACCGCTTCCTTTCGTAGCCGTGTAACTAGTCCGCCTGTGTGACCTACAGGTCACGAATGTGCACAAGAGCCCCGGCGTCCGGCGGAAGGAGCCGGACAGGGGCGGAGGGATCCGAAAGGATCCATCTTCGCGACCTGGGACGCCTTCCCTATGCGGGTTGCGGGAACACTCTCCATCTGATGGCGAATTCTCCCGCAGTCAAGCTGGGAAAATATTGTATTTTTGGATCTTGATGAATTCCTGTCCCTATACTCGGGACAGCGGGCCACCCTGGGAGAGAAAGCTAAGCAGCAGATCTGTGATATCTCCTGCTTTACCTTTCTGATGAATGGTCTGAAAACTTTCTACAACTGCAGGTGAAAATGTTCTGCTTTTGTAGAAATGAAGTGACGATGAAGAGACCCCTAGACCAGAAAAATGCAGAAGTACAACACATTTTATGGTGCGCAGATTCACCATCTTTACCTTGGAGAATATTCCTACAGTGTTCCACCCTTTGCTACGCCTCTGTGTATGCCATTTTGTGAATGTTTGAAGTTAGACTAAAATGGACATCTACAAAATGAAAACCTCACTTGAGAGCACTGCCTGCTGTCACACATAACACTGCCCTCTTTATTTGCTGTGTGGCAGAAAATCCGACCCGATCACTTTCCCTTTCCCAGAATCAAGGGTCAGACACTGTGCAGCGGATGCAGGGTGAGTGACCCGGCATTTACGCCAGCTGCGTCTGGAGAGGTGGGACAGAGAGAGAAGGGTGTCTTAATATAAGGACATTAAGGGGCATATCTACGCTATACCTGCCCCCTCCCCCAGAATTTCCAGGGGACTTGCATATATGGGAGGGTGTATCCTGGACCCCAGGAAAGTGAACAAGTCTTCAGTGAGTGGGTCTAGGGGCCTGATAACGTGATTCGCTGTGAGTAAATGTGATCACGGCCCCACCTAACCAGCGATGTTTTGGTGAAATCATCAGACCCAGCCTGCCAACATGAACCTCCCTCTTCCGGAGAGGGACTTGCCAATGTCGGCAAGTATGTTCTACACAAATGCAGAAGGGGACACAGACACATATGCAAATAAGAAAGTTATGCCACTACTAAATGTGCTAGCTAACTGACAATGGGCCTGATTCCTTACTGGTCGATATTCTGATCGCAGCTGGGATTACGCACGCAGGTCCGTAATACTTAGCAATCCTGCGTATACATCGGGATCATCGAGTAACATCGGCCCCTCACGCACAATTACAGCAGGTCTGACCTTACTCAGAAATTGCTAACCTCGACGCACGCAGTGAGTACACAAGCTGCGTATGCCGTCGCAGTGGCTAACTTATGCACGCCCCTGTAACGGCGTTCAAACGGACAGGCACACCTGCGTTTCGCCGACCCCCCCGCCGTCAAAACATCCCCAAACGCTCACTTTCTATCAATCACTTTGCGATGGGTCTGCGTGGTCTCTGCGATCGCAGTGGTGCCTTTGCGTACTGTGATGTATGCACAGTAGGCAACAATCGGCCATCTGCGTGCGTACTCGCAATAGCAATCCGTAATGAATCGAGCCCGATGTTCAGTAATCCTTACTCCTTCCTTACTAACAGGCACAAGAGCACAATACTAGGGACACGGGATCACAAAGCAGGCACTTGTTCTGTACATCTGCAGTTTTCTGCATCCATAAATGAACCACTTGTACTTTATTATTAGATATTTATTTATGTTTGTTGACATCTCTACTATCGACATTCACAATATTGACATTTGACATGTCGATATTCAGATCTTGTGGACATTCTGAAGTCTACTTTACCACACACAATGAAAAGCATGATAAATAGAGATGCTTGAAAATATCCAACTGGTTTGATATTCAGTGGCTGTAAGGCCATGATCTTGTTTAAGTACGATCATCAATAAATTATGATTCCAAATTTATTACTCTCGTTAGTGGTTTTACATTCAACGTTTGAATTAAAAAAAAAAAAAATTTCAAAAAGTAAATTTTACAATTTTCCCAGTCCCATACGGTAAAAAAAAATCTGTGTTCAAGCTGGTTTGAAGTTTGAACATGTGCAAATTTTCTCAAATGTAGCTTTTTTTTGTAATAAAAAAAAATTGTTCGGGGGAATTATCACATTTTTGTACAGTTCAAGCGTCTCTAATCATAATTGAAATGTTCAGCTCTCACTTCCCATTGCACACATATACCACGTTCACACAGAAAAAAGGCAAAAACACAGTGTTTACCCAGTATTTGATGCAGGTTTTTTTTTGCCGGTCCCAGCCTGTACCCCCCCTTTACACAGAAAAGCAGATTCCCAGGTCAAGCATTTTGATCTGGTAATTTGAGGATCAACCCGGGTATTTCTTCTGTGTGTAAGGTTCAACCTGGGTCGCAATTCCCGGGACTTCGACTCTACCAGGGTCAAAGTCTTGTGAATTTCGACCCGGGTTGATTCTTTCACACAGAAAAAGGACTCTGTTGATCAGCACATTACCATGTCCAAATGCTTGACCCGGGAATTTGCTTTTCTGTGTGAATGGGGTATAAATGATAAACCTTTTTCACGAAAGCAAAGTTGGTGACTTAGAATTTATTTGGAGAGACTTTCAGGATATGCTAATTCAGGGGCGCTCAGAGGGAAGTAAGAAGGTACTATTAACCCGCTTCCAGCTATCTCCCCCACCTGAAAAATTCTCCCCTCTCTGCCCACTACCACTATGGCCGCATCTGTACAGCAGCACAACCGCAGTTTCCATTTGGGCAGTGAGAGAGAGGAGACTGCTTCTGATTAGCAAAGCCCCCTGAGTACCAGTGCCCATCGGAGCTCTCAACCGCCCTGTGCTGACTACTTGCGTTTTATGCTAGTTTCCAGATGCTTTTTCACTTGACAGCTCAGGAACAGGCTCCTTCTATGACAGGTTTACTCTACAGTACTGCAAATATTCATGTTAAAATAAAAATAAAATGAACAAATGTAATTGGCCTAATTCAGTGCACGTAATGTCGGTGTTGTATGCAAGCGGCCAATGTTTTCAGTCTGCGCCTGTGTTCGAGCCGCACTGTGCATGCTTCACAGAGGTTACCACATAAAGACGCAGACCGAAATTGCGTGCAGATCCATGTAATTTCAGTAAGCATTACTGGGAGGTAACGGTGGTGACATGCTATATGTAGGCGCGTCGCGCTCATGGTAGGTGCAATCTCTGATGGTGCATGCGATGGTGCGTCTAAATACACACAGCGGCGGATTAGCCCCCCAGCCAGTAGCCATCTCAGTAGGAAGTCTATCGGCTGCGGCATCAGCATAAAAATGTAGCGGCCGCTGCGTAAAAAGATGCGGCTGCAATAGAGTCCACCTCTAAATCAGACCATGTATGTTTAGTATTACAAGCCCATGTAGCTACAACAGCTTGTGAACATTGGGTTACCACTGCACTATACCATTCTATTAATAATGTATGGGTCATATGGGACTATTATTTATCTTCTTTAGGAAGCAATTGCCCCATTGGTAGTTGAAGCCAATTCTTTATTTTTTTCCATAAACATCACTTTTTGACAGAATTAAATCCATACTGTAATATCGTATTTCCCTACTGTGTTGTTGGTCCGTATAATGTGCATGCTCTGCAGTTTTCCACCTGCAAGTTTCAGACATCCATCACGCCCACAACAGCTTACAGTTTCATTTCTGGTACGCCATGCACAATAAACTAACACTACGGGCAAAATTTACTAAGCGGTGGGTTCTAAACCCCGGCGGTTTCTAAATGACACCAAAACTGCTGCCTAGTAATTTTAGCCCTAGTCCTGTTCTATTCTATTCTAAAATGTGTTTAAATGGCGGTTTTGGCCTTAGTATATCTGCAGATAGCAAAACCGCCGCCAAACCGCCGGGGTTTAGAACCCGCCGCTTAGTGAATTTTGCCCTACAATTCTCAGCAGGTGTAATACCAAAAGTGTGCTCCGCAATTGTCAATACATTATCGTATTTTGAAATCATTTTTGACTTACAACTCAACGCTTACAACAAAAAAAAACTCCTTTAATATCATATATAATTCAAAATCCATATTAACTAAAGTCCGTCCTTTGTTCCTGTGTTGGTCTGCACTGATACTATGTACGGGGGATTCAAATTTATCAGTGATAGCCAAACAGACGTTTTCATTTTTTCCAAACCTGACCGTAGAATAAAGGTATTTAATACCAGCTCCAATTGTGCACACCAGGCCTGATTATAAAGATGCATACTACTTTATAATAATGTCAGGGAAAATAATTACGCTAGTACCTGATTAAATTCTGCTCAAAGCTTTGGATTTTGTTCCTAAGGACAGAGGTTGTCTCTAGCTCTGATACATCCCCTGTTTGTATATAATACTGGTTACATTGCAATGTGTTCAGCCATTCTTTACATGTAACTTATTAAGGTGTACATGCCATCCCATGTATAAATGCACACATGTATTGCTTCACAGACCATTTCTTACGGTACGGATCGTCTCCTATCCTGTTTTTTAGGGTGAGGGGATGAAGAACCTGCTCAGCATCGTAATGACTTTTGTGCTGTAATTTTGTAACGGTACTTTCATTTGTTCTCTGTATTTTGGTTTTACAATTATCCTATGTGTAATATATGCTAGGTTGAGGGTGGGAATTCCCAATGTTGGACTTGGGGAGGATCAAAATTTGGTCTTGTACAATTAAGTGGATAAAAAAAAAACAAATGTGATGTACATTTTTATAAAATAAAGCTTTATAAAATAATTCACCCTGTATCACAGTATAAACTCTGAGGTACCGCTCTACTTTGTGTCTCATTGATACTGTTTATTTTATGCTGTACATTTATTCATGCCCTCATTTATCTCATTGCAAACTGTTAACCCATTGCTCCTCTGCCACCTACTGCCAGCCTCCACCATAGGGCCTGATGTACAGCTACACCGGGATGCAGTTATTATGCCAGCGTACGGGATGCTGGCAGTGAAAATACCGACGCCGCAATCCCGCCGCAGGACCATAATGCCAACGGTAATATCCCAGTGGACATCAGGATACTGGGGTCGGCATCCTGACCGCCGGAATCCTGAACAGACGGCACATAAGTATGCGCTGTTAGCCGGGGTTGAGGGTGGTTAGGATTAGGCACCCCCCCCGAGAATGTTAATGTTAGCATGCAGGGAAGAGGGGTTAGGCACCCCTGCTGGGAGGTTAGGGCTAGGCACCCTCCGGTAGACTTAGGTTTATGGTGCCGGGGAGGGGTTAAGGTTAGGCACCACTGGGGGGAACTTAGGGTTAGGCACCACTGGGGGGAGCTTAGGGTTAGGCACCCCCCCGGGGAGGTTAGGGTTAGGCACCACTAAGGGTGGGTTAGGGGGGACGACAAGGGAGGGTTAGATTACTTACCTCGTCTCGTCGGGATTTCATTCTGTCGGGCTTCCAGGGTTGGTATTCTAATCGGCGGCTGAAGAGCCGTCTGTATTTCAATACCATTCCAGCTACACCAGTTGGCGTGGCTGATTTTCTAGATTTTCACATGTTTTGCCCATCTAGTTCTGGATGTATGTAGAGATGTTTACATCTCTGCACATGTGGAAATGTGCTACATTTTTGTCCACTATTTTTTTCTAGCAATTCGCACCCATTATGCTGCCAACTCGGCATAAGACCCATAGGGGTATATTATTTACTAGTGTGGGTTTTTAGAAGTGAAGTTGTTGCCCATAGCAACCAATCAGATTCTACTTACCATTTATTTAGCACCTTCTAGGTGATAATAGCTAGAATCTGATTGGTTGCTGTGGGCAACATCTCCACTTCTAAAAACTCCATCATCTCTATCTAGATTTCTGCTTTTCACTGGCTTCCAGGACTTTATTACAAATTACAGTAGGTTCTCAAAATACCTGTTACCTATGCCCTTGCTAAGGCTCACCATTAAGTCACTACCAGACACACACTGGTTATGGAATTGTAGCTGATATAGATAAAATAAAAAATGCAAACAAGAAACTTTGGCCCTGATTCAGAGCTGAACACTCTGAGCAGAACGCACGCTCTGAATCAGGGCCGTCCTATTTAAATGTGGAGCGGCCTTATGGACGCTCGCATAGCTGTGGGTTACCACCCACAGCTTATGCGAGCGTCCATGATGATGATCGCGATGGTCAAGACCATCGCGACCATCGGGCTTGCGACGAGACCCTGCGGTAGGGTCTCGCTGCCGCAAGCCCAGGAGTGATTTTGGCTCTATCAGAGCCAAAGTCACTCCCACTGACATCATTACTGATGTCAGTGGGGCCGGACTCAGATGGTAGGCGTTCCCATGGGAACGCCTCCGTCTGGCCGCCACACCACTGGCACGCCCACCAAAGGGGGCGTGCTGTCAGTCACCATCGACAGCACGCCCACTTTGGTGCGAGACCCCGAGTCGTGCGAGCTCCCCCCGTCGTACGCATGCGCATTCTCACAACATCGACCCGCTTGCGAGCGAACTTTGCTCGCGAGCGGGTCTGAATGACCCCCCTTGCCTGAGTCTTGTGGCCTGATCAGCAGGATCTAACAATGCCATGACAATACATGTTTCTTGTTGGGTATTTGTGCTAAATGTTAAATTGGCATATTGTACTGCTTAAATAGGAATCCAGAATTATTACATGAAAAACAGATCTGCCTGTGAGGTAGAATTTCCCTAGGTCATAAAATCCATCCCGTATTTCTTTCTGATTTGCAAATAAAATAATCATGCAAAATAAACTGCACATTTTTTATTACAACAAATGAGACTGTGCAGGAAAAATAAAACCCATGTATGAATGAATAACAATACTGTTTCTAATTATTATTTAACAATGTTTCTATAATATGCAAGTCTGCATTTAAGCCAAAAGAAAAAATGAGACGCCTGACATGTACTAGAGTAGGAGTGGAGAACCTCAGGCCCGGGGGCCGTAGAAGGCCCACAGAATCATTTGGTCTGGCCCTCTGAGCTTTTTTCTGCTAACCTCATCTGGATAGCTGGGTGCCTAGAATGGCACCCTGCAGCCAGAATCTATGCAACAGTGCTGCCTGGAGCATCCTTAGGATGCCCTTACAGCTCCCCAGAGCATCCTCAGGATGCTCCAGGCATTGCTGTAATCACCGCCGATTGTGGTCCAACCCGGTGTAACGTCACATGGAGGGGCGCGGCCTACACTGGTTCCACGAATAATGTTATATATATCAAAATGGCTCTCGGCAGAAAAAAAGGTTCCCCACCCCTGCACTAGAGAGATAAAAGCTAAGTGCTGATTGGTTGTTGTTTTGCTATGGTTCAAGTGCAGATTTGCCCCTATGAGCTCTGTTGGTAAATAACCTGGAGTGGTACCTCCCTCACGGCAAATTATCTGACTTTATAGTCAAAAGTGTTGATTCTTGCTGTGATCATACTAACAACAGCCTGATTCAGAAATTTATGCAATGCTGATATTTTCACAGATCGAGCAATTGTTTGCAAATTCGCATGCACAGAAGTTGCGCTGCGCACGTGCAGCGATATCCTTGTGATTGCTCTTATACATAAGAACCACTCTCAAAGTGAGTGATAGGTAGTCAGCGATTGGTAACATGGGGTGTTAAGAAAAACGCAAGTGTCTGACCGTATTTTAAATGCCGTTTCATGGGCGTGCATAAATCAGCCGTTGCGATGGCCTTTACAGCATGTGAGCGCTCTGCGTGTCAGGAGCACTGCAGTGTTTGCGGCTGGTCAGACTTGACTTACAAGCTACGTGGATGCCCGATCTGCGTCGATGGTACCGATGTTGCACTCCATCGGCTGGATATGAGAAGGCAGTGGTGGGCGTCCCTATGCTCGGCTGTGCTTTGGAAACAACTTACTTTCGCAGCTGCGTTTCGTTCAAAATCGAAGCGATGGGACAAACTATACTAAAAATATATAACAATTTACTTTTTAAATCTTCTCTGCTTCCTATTCTGACGGGATTTGTCTGGCAGTACCATTCCTTTGCTTATGCCATTAAACTGTCACTTTAAGGGGTCTATTTACTAAGCAGTGTTAAGGGGCCTATCCATTTAATGACATGAAAGTCTGAACGTCCAGCGTGCAGACTTTCATGTCGCTAAGGTGCGGGCACCGCACTGGAAGACTTTCACTGAACATCTTCAGAGCAGGAGCCAAACCTCCCTATCTATTAACATTCAGTACCTTCGTCAGGTTGACCGGCATGTTCAATAGATAGTCGGGGTTGGCAAGGACCCAGCGTGCACGCGCATCGCTGGTCCTTTCTGGCTATCCACTAGCAGACTTTCTGCACGTTACGACCAAAACCTCCTGGTTTTGGTCGCATCGATCAGAAAGTCGACAAATGGATAGGCCCCTTTAGGAGACAGAGTGAAAAGTGATAAGAAAGTGATAAGGTGCCAGCCAATCAGCTCCCAACTGCCATCTCACAGGCTGTGTTTGAAAAATGACAGTTGGGAGCTGATTGGCTGGCACCTTATCACTTTCTTATCACTTTTCACTCTGTCTCCTAACACTGCTTAGTAAATAGACCCCTAAGTCTTGTGTAGAGTTTAAATACAATAGTAAAAGGTAGTTTGTAAAATGTTGGGACAAAAGTTTCTCTGAACCATGGAGATTGAGCGATTTGCAAAGGCAAAGAAGAAGCATTTCACATGAAGCAGTGCTGTAATTCAGATGTGATGGTTTAGAAAGACAGATATACAACTGATAGAAAAATGTCTTTGTTTAAGGTCTGTTAACCATATACCAAAAAGTAAGGATTACAGGGTTCAATTACATTGTTTTTCCTGTCTTATCTATTGTTACGCCCTGTTTGTCTTTTTTATTCAACCGGTGTCACAGCCTATTGCAGCACAGTCATTTCCAAAACAAAACTCATCCAGAAGACGTTTCGGATAAATACTGTCACCCATGCATGTACTCTTACCTTACCCTTTCCTTTCTCAGGTATCCTTCCCAGCCCTCTCCCATAAATAGGAGAACGTTACGGTTTCTGTCCCAAGAGGAATTTCTAGAAACAAAAATCTAGATCTTTTAAACAGAGTCACTGAGGTTGGGTAATTAATGGTGATTGAACTCAAGTACAAATAATTCATATTTTATATAAGTAATAATTGAGGGGGAGATGTATCAAATCTTCTACAGGGTACAATTGGAGGAGTTGTATAGGTAATGGGAAGTGCTTTGTGTTTAACATGAATTAGAGGGTGTGACGTATAACAGTATGTCGAAAAAATGGTTGAAAAAATGATTGAAAGAATGTATATATGTGGTATATTTCATGCGTGTAAAAAGGTGTGTGTGAGAAATTGGGTAATGAGTGAAATGGCATTCATCAAAAATCCAATATGAAAAAATATATATATATATATATATTTTTTAAACTCTTGGGCCTGGATGTACTAAAGCAAAAATGTGGTAAAAACCCTGTTTCCAGGGTTTTTACCGCCTCTCCATATGTACTAAGCCCCGGCCAACCTTTTTTCGGTGTGGAGGGTAACGCCAGAAAAACCTGGCGTTACACTATAGAAGTCTATGGGCTTCTTACCGAACCCGACGCTTCACCGCTGCCCCGCCGTCGCCCAGTGCTGGCCCCCGCTCACCTGCTCTCCATGGTTGCCGTCCCGTGTTCCTCCTGGGTCCTCCGCCTCTTCCTTCTAATCTTCTGGGTACAGGGAGGCAGAGGAGGGGCCCGGGGCTTCCTGCACAGGTGACTAGCAGGAGGCTTCCGGGGCTCGGTGGGGGTGGGGTCCCACAGAGACCCCGTCACCCGGCGTTGGCTGCTTCGCAAAGGGCAGCTCTTATCGCAAGAGCTGTCCTTAGCAATACTAATTGCATATGTTAGTACATATGCGATTTGTAAGGTTGCGGTGACTGGCGGAATGATCACCGCAAAATTAGTACATCCCGGCCTTAAAACCTACTTCTAAAAGTATAAATAAAATAAGTGGAGGTAAAAAAACAAAAAGTTATAAAACAAGTAAAAAAATTGGCAATTTTATTCCTAGGAATTGTACCATAGGTATATAATGTTATAGGTCTTTTTGCAGGGTGGTGAGATTCCTGCTGCTGTAGTGCAATGCCCCAGGAGACTATCCCTACCTTACCCTAATAGATGCCTTCTCGCCTCTGTAAGTAGTATAGCTGGTACTTCTGCAACTGCTTCGGTTCTCTCCTCGGCGCTTGTGTCTTAAATCGACAAGCTGCTGTGCAGTGTGCGCTCCATCTTCGGGGCGATGGATGAGGTGGAATACAAAGAGTGTTCGCACTGTTCGGGCGATGTGTTTAACACTTAGCACTGTGCTTTTCCAGATTGGAGAATTTTCCAGAATAAACCAATTAGATCTAAGCTATCTATTTATCTATAACAATATATAAAGTCACTGTTAGAAACTGATATATTATAGGTCGGTTTGCCCTTGTAAACTGAATTCCCATCTGTTTCAAAAAGGTCATTCCCGCCACAAAAACTCAGCGGTTTTGTAGTTCTGCACTAACTAAATTATATATATACAGTAATATGCCGGGATGCACGTACAATTGCAATTAAAATCACAACAGACAACTCTTCCAAAAAGAGATGTCCTTTGCGGTGTGAGGACTTCCAGGTTTATGATCCAGGAGTCCTTCTGTTCATGTGAGGCTGTCGGCCAGCACAAGCATCGGGGGACCCTGGGGTACTCTTGGATCCCTCTGAGGGAACTATGCGGAAAGCTCATAGACTTCTATTAGGCAATGCCATCTATAAATGGCATTTCCTATCGGGTACAAGCTCTGCAACGTTTTGCTTTCTGGAGTTTTGTATATATGGGAAATGCGTTCAAACCACATTTTCCAGATAGTACATCCCACCCACAGTGCCAACTAACCGTAGCCTGTTCAGCACACGGCTGTATTCCATTCCATTCCATAAGGGGATCTGGTCCACAAAAAAAAAAAGTGGGAACCTAACCCAGCTCTGTGAGTTCAGTATGATGTTTTTGGTCATTTATCTGTCCATTTTTGCAAATCAATCATTTACTAAAGTCAAAACCGACAGATAACTGACCAAAAACCCAGCTTTAGAACATCAGATCGACAATCGATACTGTTACATAGTGAAGAATAGGATTCATAGATTTAAAGTTTGGATTTAAAACCAACCAGATCCCGACGGAAAAATTATGGCTAACCCGCCCAAACAATAGACCTGCCTGTGGGAGGTGAGTTTGGGAAAAGCATTGCTCAGATCACTATGATCTGTAAGGAAAGAGTTAAACCTTTTTTTTTTTCTTTTAAATGCCCTGGACTTCTCAGCCTGGGCTGGTACTGGAAAATACGGGGAAAAAACTGTGTGGGTTTCCCTCTATTTTCCAATAACCAGCACCAGACTGAACGTGTCTTTGGGCTAATACCGTAGCAGGGAACACACAGCATTATGTCCCCCTGCCATCACATTAACCAGCCCCAAAGTGGTCAGCCGAGGGCTGGAATTCCACAGAAAGTGGGGACGCCAGAAATAGAATGTGGACCCTCTTCTGAGGATCTACCGGCCCTGGGCTGAAAGCTATTCCCTGCACCCGTGGTGGCATTTGGCGCAATGCTAATGTGTAGAAAAAAGATCATAATATTGTTATTGACAAGCAGACAACAGGTAACAACAAGCCTGCCCCAGCATGCCGCAACTTAAGTTAACAAGTGCCAGCATGCCCGGACATTTTCTTTATAGGCACCTGTAGTCTGCCTATAAAGAAAATATTAAAATACTGACAGTACTTCCACACTGAAGGTTGGAATAATTTATTTTAAAAAATCAGACTCACCAAACCCTTAGGCTGGCTCCTCTTCTGTCCATGTAGTAGTTCAATGGTCTTCAGAAAAAACAAAGTGCATACCCGAGCAGCACTATACATGTGATACAGTGCTCTGCGTAATGACAGGTCACTCCCGGTCACTGTCATAGGACTGAATGAGGGAAGTGCTGATTGGCTGAGAGCAAAATATTAAAATAAAGACAGTATTCACACGCTGAATATTATTTTATTTGATTTAAATAAAACACCTTCAGACTACCCTCTTTGAACCATTTATTACCCACATAAGTCTACTGGTAAGGTCCAGCCATGTAGTATAATGGGAATATTATGTATATGGATTTGTTTGATGTCTTTACATTGAGTACAAGTCTATAAGAACTATCTGGTTTTCTGAGAAGGCTGACCATCCATTCTGGGTGACAGGGGTCAGTTTTAGTTTAGTTTTCTCTCACCCAGTGCCAACTTGAGAGCAGCATCCAATTGACTGTTGTTTTGTTCTTGTTGTAAAATTGAACCAGGGCCATTTTAAGAAATGATGGGGCCTATTTGCAAGTTATTTCCATGGCCGCCACATAAATATGGAGACAAGCAACTAAATACTATCTCCATATACTAGATTTTCAGTTATATCAGCTCCAAGGCTCCTGCCCTCCCCTGGCATAGCTTGATATAGTACATTCCCAGTTGGGCAGTGTTTTACTGATTTTTCTATTCACCATGTAGTGTTTAGCCCCACTTCTCAACCGCACTCTCACTAAGTCACTACTTGCATTGCGTCCTGGCACTGTACAAATCAGAAAAGCCTGTCGGCATAAGTGGTAGGTGCAATGGCCTTGAGAAAGCAGGCCTGGGATCTCCTTCAATATTTGGAAACTATAGCATGGTTCTTTGCTTTTCAACTGTTCTCCTAATTGCTCTGTGAGAAACTGGCATGGCTTCAATGCCAGCTGGTGGCGAGGGGGCGGGGCTTCCATAGTCACTCAGTCCTGTCCGTCAGTGTCAGTGACTGTGCTATGCTATGTTATTATGCTGCCAGGAGCCGGCCAGGGTGAATCTAGAGTGGCCAGGTTCTGGTCAATATTGGCGGCAGTGCAGGGGCCCATATCCACCCCTCATATAATCGGGCCCTGGTCAATTGTTGTGGCCAGTAATGCAGATTATACACCAATATAACATCACAGGAGCTGAGGCAGAGTTGAAAGTAAAATGGATGTACAAACATGCTTGAAAAAGCATTATGAGATCTGCCTCTGTATCAACAGCATACAGGCCTGTTTTACTACAAGTCATCAGCACCAGCAAGTGCCAATGATTCACCTCCTAACAGGCATATATACCCCTAAATGTTGTTCTCAATGAGCCGCATTTCCGTCCTGCGCCTTAGAACACCCTTCACACCCCAGTCGCACTTTTCAGTCGCATATGTAGATGTAATCAGAGTGCATTTGAATCTGCAGTCTTGTATTTTCTTACACTAAATGTGTAACCATGCACAGTGCAAACTCAGGTAAGATATGCTAGGCCTACTTATCTGGGCATCAGCCCCACAAAAGTTAACTCAGCCTCTTTTATTACAGGAGACCTGAAGGCGAATAGGCTGATTCAGATATGCACGCAAGTTGGCCGCAAGTACACAGACATTGCGTGTATGGAACTAAATGTGGGTATTCGTACATATGCCATGTTTACTGCGTAGTCTGCAATTCTTTCCACACACCTGTACTAGACTTATCCTACATACCAATGTCCCATTTAAAAGGGTAATGCTTTTATTAGCCATGTCTAACTAGTAAAAGCATTGCCCTTTTAAATATTGGGCATAAACCGTATCAGAAGCGCCAGGTTTTACAACTCGATGATTCATAAATAAACCCCTCAGGGTCCATAACCTAGTAGTTCTGATTTAAATGGTAAGAGTTTTAGTTCTTCCTTGCCATTTTTATGCCCGTTATTTTACCTCATTTACAAGAGGCGAATGGCAGACTGCTGTCTCAGATTCCCAGTCTACTACCGGTAATATAGAGTCATCTAAGGTACCACTGACAGATTCTTCCTCAGAAAGGGACTTATGCTGCCCAGACACATAGCGATATGTTACCCGATCTGGCCGATTCCGCCACATTGGAACGACAAAACTTGTAAAATATGGCCAAATCCTGAGTAAATCGTGAGTCCCCACTCACGATCACGATGCGATGCGCGTCCCCACTGGTCGCACATCGCATCTTAAGTTCTTCCGTGCAGTAGGGCAGATCTGACAATCTGGGAACCGATGCACTGTGAAAGTCTGGATGCAGGTGAGATCGTTTGAAGATTGGACACCAAATCGTGTGCATATCGTGTGCAGATCGTGCGCATAGCTGCCGGGGAGAGTGTCAACGGAAATCGTACACATCGGCTGATTGTGAGCACATCGCTATGTCTGTGGCAAGCATTACACGTGTCGGTATGAGTGACAGAGACTATCTTCCTATGCCTGGGCAGAGTGCCAGTATGGTACTATCAAACATAAATATGGAACTTTGTGGATATCCATAGTGATACGCAAACGAGGTCTGTTGAAAGTCTTGTTTTTTCTCCCCCATTAAAAAAAGAGACCTGAGCTGGATGAATATCACTGTCAGAGGCACCTCTGACAGGAAATCCTTTCTTTTTCGTAACACTCCCTGAAGATGATGAAGATAAAGAACGAACAGGACGTGTCCTCTGTCTTTTAGATTTTACTGTATAAACAAACTCACTAGAGCGGGACATAGAAGAGAACAGCAGTGGACCAGTTGCTGTAACTGATACTGCGTCCTCCATTATCCCCGCTGTAGAGAAATCTGAACTAATCAGATGCCATTTCCTTAAGGGCTTGACTCCAATTAAGTGACCATGGTCCACCTAGGGAGAGGGGTGTACAAGAATTGATAGGCTCCAGTTCTCTGGGTGGCTGGCAATACCACCAACTCCGGAAGGAAGTACATGAGTGCCCTCCCTTAGGAGTCTTATTTACTAAGCAGTGTTAGGAGACAGAGTGAAAAGTGATAAGAAAGTGATAAGGTGCCAGCCAATCAGCTCCCAACTGTCATTTTTCAAACACAGCCTGTGAGATGACAGTTGGGAGCTGATTGGCAGGCACCTTATCACTTTCTTATCACTTTTCACTCTGTCTCCTAACACTGCTTAGTAAATAGACCCCTTAGTGTGCTGGGGTGGTCTCCCACTGGGAAAATGTGGAGATGATGAGTCCCTTTGGGCTGAGGTTTTCCTACTTGGTTGTTGGTGTGCAATTGTCCAAGCATATGCCTGGGAGCCCTTGAGTGTTAGCCAATTTAATCTGGGATGATGTCCTGACTCAGAGGGAGATGTGTCAAACCTTCTAAAATGGACAAGTAGAGAAGTTGCCCATAGCAACCAATCAGCTTATAGCTATCATTTTTAAAAAATATTCAGAATAAAATGATAGGTACAAGCGGATTGGTTGTTATGGGCAACCTGTTCTCCCCCTGTTCTCTTTAGAATTTTTGATACATCTCCCCCTCAAATACTTACATTGTGGAGTTCTGCATGTTCTTTAGTCTTCTCTTAGTAGCATGTTATGGGATGTAGTTAGCGGTATATCGAATTAGACTTGCTGGTATGCTAGTACAGCGATCTACAGCAACATAACCATGACGGCTTTACAAGTTTAAACATGATGCTTTACCATCATGTTAAAATTTGTAAAGCCAACACACTCACAATGCTATACAACGCAGTATTAGCATGCCGGCATGTCAGGTTTGACATACCACTGTCCTCCTTCTGCTTGTCAACATTTTAAATGGCAAATAGCTATACCGGACCTGCATGTTCCAAAACAGTCTGATTTATACACAGTGAATAGATGGTTGTACATAACTTTGTGACAGGCTCATTTTGTTTTACAAAGGAGGCGGAGCTCGGAGCAGAGACCTGCAGTGTTACCTGGAGCTCCCCCTGTTGGCCATTTATTTCCACAATGTTTTTTTTTTTTGCTACACTTGTGTGTTGGGTAACAACCACCAAAGAAGTTTAACTTCAAAATCATTTCCATGTTCCATATACAGTATCTGTCTGTCCTTGTCAGTCTCCCTAACTATTTGTCATTGCAAGGGATAGACAACAGCATAGCTCTGTATTCGCCGCACTCATTGATGTCAAAGCAGGTTTTTTTTTATAATATGCTGTGAAAGACATTACTGCAGATGTAAGATGGAACATGCTTTGTCAGCAAGTAGACTTGTCAGTTTCATATGGATCAGGCGTTCCATGCTCTGGAAATGGTGCCTCAGCAATTATTTATAGGTCATTGATATGATGTTCAAGAGCAGCGCTAACGCTAAGGTTGAATATTTGTCACTAGCCTGATTAAGCACCAGAATAGTGCAGGGGTGCATAAATATAGCTTTGTGGATGGATGGGCATGAACATAACTTGGCTTCAAAATGTGCAGTTTAGCAGCTTTTCATTTGTAAAATACATTCTAAGGGCCTGATTCAGAGGTGCTTGCTGTTTGCGAGCACTCGCTCTGAATCAGGGCGTTCTTTTTTTGATGAGTGGCCTGGCAATTGTCACGATTATCTCGACCATCGGGCTTGCGGTAGGGTCTCGGCTCCCGCAAGCCCGAGTGGACTTCCTGCTCTAATAGAGCAGGAAGTCCACTACTGACATCACGAGTGATGTCAGTAGGGCCGCCCACAAACAGCAGGCATTCCTAAGGGAACGCCTGCGTTTGTGCAGCCACCCCGCCTACAAATTGGGCAAGCTGTCAATCAACATCGACAGCCGCCCCGTCTTGTAGTGAGCCCTGGAGCGACGTAGCTAGGGTTCGCCGAAGGCGGCGCATGCGCAGTGGGGGAACATCGACCCGCTTGCGAGCGCTGTGCGCTCACGAGCGGGTCTGAATCAGACCCTAAGTTCATATTTAGCCTGTAAGAGCACATGGGGTTTACACGTATTCTAGTATTGAAATTAGAAGATAAATTAAAAAGAGAATAGTTGTCTCTCCTGATGGGGACAAAATCATAAAAAAATAAATAAGTAAAACAAAACATATTCATTGGTAAAGTTATTTTAGGCCTTATAAAATTAAACCAAACCTCTAATACATGACATACAAGGTATACATTTATAATTCTCAGAACAAAATTAAATATACAGTTTGTGAGTTAACTTAATTACATATATCAGTAAGGGAAATATTGTGGAAGGATGACAGAAGGCATTTTATATGCCTGTTGTAATTTAAACTACTAGGATGTGTCAGAAAAACCTTTAGAAGCAAGAGATAAAAATGTAAGGGGTGTCCCCATTTTATGGCCTAATTTGAGCCCTGTAACAGTTAAGGGTTCGCCCCCATCTAAGCCTGAAGTTGTTAGTAATGGGCTGGTAGTTGGCCCCCACTAATCCTGGAGTTGTTGGTGATGGGATAGTAATTGGCCCTACTTTCCAAAGTTGAAAATAATTTCAACGTGGTACTGTGTATATTCACTAAATTTAGTTATACAGTAATTAGAGATGTGGCTGGACCCCCGTGTTTTGGTTTTGACAAAGCCACCCTCAAATGTTATGGTTTTGACAAAACCACCTTTCAGTGTTTTGGCTCGGTTTCGGTTTTGGATTTCTTCAAAATGGATAAAAACAGCTAAAATTATGTAATTTGGACCTGTTTACAGGTACTCGATACTACTCGGAACCCCAAAAGTGATCCAGGCTGGGACTTGGTTCAACTCAGAAACCCAAAGTTTGGGTGTGTTCTGTTTTCAACGAAACCGAACCGCTCATCTCTAATGGTAATGTATGTACACATATACAAACATGTCTTACTCAGACATGTTGCTGTTTGTGCGTTACGTCACAATGACATAAGCACATGTATGCATGCATTTCACACCATTTTTCGGAATACACTTCCAGGTCTTCTATGGTGAGACACACTAAAGGACGCAGTTACAATAGATATGCTTAATTTCACAACTAGTCTGTTCAGGACAGAGCATAACATATACAATACAATGTGTGCTTGACTCTGTAGCCTATGTAGATAAATTAATCTTGATGTGCTGTGTTTTTAATGACCTTTTAGAAGTATGATTACAGAGTTAATTGCCTCATTACACTAGTAAGTGAGGGAAGATCCCTATAACTCTCCTCGCTTGGAATTTTAGCTTTTGGTTGATGTGGATATTTATTAACAGGACAGACACATTTGTTACTACGTGAGAATGCAACTGGCAGATGGAGGTTCAGTCTGAGTTTTATACAATTGTTTAACATAATCTAGAACATTAGACCATCACCTGCTGAGATTGCCTTTTTGTCATATCTGTAAAACCTATAGTGGTAGCATAGGGCAGCTCTATATAGTGTAAGGGGATGAGGAGTAAATTATTGTAAATGGGTAAATTAAGTTGAGGGAGATTTATTATGATGTTGCTGATGGAGTTATTAATGTTGAGGCCATGATATTGTATAACCCTCACTAAGATGCTCTCTGTATCTATGGTGGACACTTTGTTGCTCTTTGTATTGTTTGTCAGTCATCGGAAAGCTCTGTTTTGTTTGGCACTCACTGTGATGCTCTCTGTATTGTATGTCAGTCTATTTTGGTTGCAGTCTGTATTATATTGTAGTCACTGGGATTTTGTCTGTACAGTGTCATGGTCTTTAGGATGCTCTCTGTATTGTATGTTGATCACTTGGATGCCTTCTGTATTGTATAATGGTAACTGAGATGCTCTCTATACTGTACGGTATCAGTGGGATACTATTAGCATTATTTGGCAGCCTCCAGGATGCTCTCTATATTTAATGGTGGTCACTGGGATTCAGGGCCTGATTCAGAGCCGAACGCTCTGACCAGAGTGCTCGCTCTGAATCAGGGTCCTCCTACCTAAAAATGGAGTGGCCTCCTGGCCGCTCGCATAGCTGTGGGCGCTCGCGAGCGGGTCTGAATTAGGCCCTCTGTCTTTGAGTTGGTGATTTTTACTAATTACTGGCACTACAAATGTATCAGCCAAGGATATCTGGAACCGTTCAATAAGCATCAATTCAATATACTTTAAACAGACCAGCACTACAAATGCATAATGTTGTATGAAACACACAGTGGGCAATGCAGAGGTGAACTAACCTTTTTTGTGTGCAGCGTGTCTTGCATGTTTTTGCACTGCACGTGTTAAGGAGGCAGGTATATGCAAGTATGGGCAATGCAGAGCCGTATGCATTAAGTTGCATCTCCACTTGCAACTGAATTATTAGCAGAGTCATCCATAACCTATTTGCAGAGTTTAGAAATGACACAATGATGGATATCTGGACACGGAGCCTATAACTTGTCAGCAGAGTGTGAAGTGCGAGTGGACCTGCTGGTTATAGTAGTCTTTCAGACAATTGCTCTGCCAGGATACAACATAACAAAAAACAACAAATATGAGAAAGCGCTGGGTAAAGGTATGAAATTTATTAGACAAAATAAAAAGCCATAAAAAATGAACAATCACAGTGTATCATCTAAATGCATAAACAGATTATACGTTATAATAACACCAATGTAAAAAAAAAAGTCCATTCGTGACTCAGACTGCGTTATTGGACCAATAAGCACATTTGCTCAGACACGCTTTAGTCATTTTCAGCAGCATATAATCGGATCAGATAGCTGTGCAATAATGCGAGTTAAATGTGTCCAAGCATAAAATTGTTGTGCAATATTGCAGTGGTTAGGTCTGTCCAAGCAAACAGGTTGTTAGTAAGTGCAGTCAGCATGGGAAAGTAGGAGTTTAGGCAAGCAGAATTAGTAAAGCAGTAAATACACAAATCCACATTAAAGTCAGCTGCTGGTGAGAAAGCTGACTGTGCTAACTGCACACAGCAGTCAGTCCGCATGTCACCTGTTTAGGTCGGTGTCTCCCAGCGTCCCGGTTAGTGGAAATAGCCGTCTGGCTGACCTGCTCCCTGTGTGCGCTGCAGTGGCTCGGGACTCCAGGCTGTGTTACTAGCTGGGCTACAGCTTCCTCGTGCCGATGGCCGTAATAGTATCGGAAGAGATAGATCCCCTTCCGTTTCTGTACGATGACATCATCTGCCAGTGTCCAACATCATTTCCTACCATCCAAGTGGGCATAGAGGGGGAATATAATCATGTAGCGAGCAAAGCGAGCCACCGAGCCTGCAGCATGACGAGCGAAGCGAGCCCCCAAGGGGCCAACTTCCTTATTTTCGTGGAAAGTGTGGGCAGGAACGGCTAGTGAAGGGGATTTATACTCTTCCGTAATAGTATAGCTGCGGTCTCTGGCTGATCAACAACTTCCTGGTCTGAGGTCACAATGGCAAGTCACCTGACTCGTTTCTCGGCCATTAGGAGGGTGTTGAAAATGTAACACAGTTGTCGGTGCTGGTGGCGGCTAGCCCACACATGGTACAGCTTAACCAGTTCATAGATTTATGGAATCAGGGAAAACAACAAGTAGCATTCAACACAAGGAAGTCACAGGTGTAACAAACAGCAGTATGTGTATATATATATATATATATATATATATACTGTAACACGGGGTGTTGAAATGAGGATTCCAGACAGGCTTGTACTCGGTAAAGCAGTGTCTTTTATTGGCACCAGACACTGCACTTTAGCGTATGTGAGTTTAGGCCTGCACACATACAGGCACATAACATGACATAGACAAACAAACATAAAAGTCTCAGCACTCCTTGTTCTAATCAGTCAGCAGTGGCCTGCAGCCACAATTTGGGCATGCTCTCCTTTGGATCCTAGCACTTCAACACTGTGTCCCTACTTCCTGGCTGCTACTCAGCATCAGGGCAACAAGCATCAGGTGTGTGAGAGTTTTAAACCCTTCCTGTGCCACAGTGATTATTCCAGCTGGGTCCGTGTAAATGTGAAAACCTGGAACTCCACACATCCACTGCTAATGCAGAACGCATTAGCAGTGGATGTGTAGAGTTCCAGGTTTTCACTCCAGCCTCCTGATTCCACCAGAATGTGGGCAATTCAGGGGAGAGACAACCCCACTCACCACAATATATATGTATATATATATATATATATATATATAACATCTATGAGCAGCCTGGAGCTTAGGGTGTTGCTGGACATTGTAGTGCACTGGGCATGATAGCGGTATATACACCGGTGGATGGCCGGCTATGGTATGGAATGTCTCCTGGGCCCGTCATTTCTCATAGAACGCCAGGAAGGAACTCTGCATGGGGACGCCACGCATGGGTAATAGTGCATGTCAGTGGTCAGGCCTGTCTGAGATATGGCAGGTCTTAGTGCCCACCAAGCTTACCTTGCAGGGTACTGGATAGGAGGCACTACTTCCAACAGGAGTAACTGCTGTAATCTGGCTTTCTCATGTAGGTAATGTTCAGTGAGGACGTATTGACCAAACTGCAGCATACATTGAGCTGAATAGAATGCAAATATGTCTATTTACAAGAGCATTTTTTGCACCAATTATAGTTTGGTTCAAGAGCGCCCAGATGACTGAATTCGCCAGGAAATTTAGTGTATGGATGAGGCGGGTGTGCTGTATAGATCCATCCACCTCTGCATAAAGGGTGAATATACACATTTATTTCCCATGTTTAACTGCAAAGCTGGAGCTTCTGCATATCAGTTGTGTTCAAGACTATCAGGCCCATTGTGTGAGTCATGCTCAGCTTGAAGCGTTTTAGGCAGAAGACATGAAGCAACTTGTAAGTAAATGTACGGTGTGGAGCAACAGTCTTAGCTGTGACCACAAACAGGCGAGATTGTAATTCTATTTCCAGACGGCTCAGTCAGAATCACTAAGCTTGTGATTAACTTGTTTCTGCTTAAGTAGGAATATCCGCAAAATCTATTTGCAAGTATCAAAAAAACCAGAGATGAGAAGCTGTACTGTAGCACGGATTCATTTCCATATTCAGGGGCGTATCTATAATGGGTACAAGGTGTGCGGGGCACACGGGCCCCTGGGTCCAGGGGGGCCCCGCACCGCACATCCTGCACCCATAGTATTACTTACCTCTCCGGAGTCCCATGTCGGATCCGGGGTCCGGCGCTGTAAAAATGACTGGAAAATGGCCGCCGCGGCCATTTACCCGTTGGTTGTGCATGCGTAGTACAGGGAGAATGGCTTGCGCGGCCATTTTCCCGGTGACCTGTGCATACTGTATAGTGCCCAGAGTCTATAACTCCGGAGCTGGCCGTGCACAGCTCAGTGCACAGCCGGCCGCCAGACAGAGAGGAGGGGGCCCGTGTCGGAGACTGCACACAGGCCCCCTCCTCTCTAGAAATGCCCCTGTCCACATCCCTGTTACAGAATGAAACTAACAGGGAGTGCATTGCTTACATTATAAATGTTGTCATTTTCTTATAATGTAGTAAATTATATTAAGATCTAGTCTAATGGGAATATCAGTCAACAGGGGTGTCCTTTAGAGAGGAGGGGGACCGTGTGCATTCCCCGTCCGGGCCCCCTCCTCTCTTCCCTGTGGCCGGCGGCTGATTAGCGTGGCTGGCCAGCCACTGGAGCATTAGTAGAGACTCTGGACACTAGAGTGTGCCCGGAGTCTACTGCGCATCCGCAAAACGCCGGAAAAATGGCCGGGCGGCCATTTTTCCGGCTTTTTGTACAGCGCTGATTCCCGGCACAGGACCTCGGAGAGGTAAGTTTTAAGTAATATGGGTGCAGGGTATGCGGTGCACCACACACCCTGCACCCATTATACATACGTCCCTGTCAGTCAATCTCTTTTGCTCTGGGAACGCAGATATATCTTATGTAAGAATTATTAGCCAAATCATTTATCAGTGGTTTTCAACTGGTGACTTAATTCCAGCAAAGATTCTAAGGGGTCTATGTACTAAGCCTTGGAGAGAGATAAAGTGGACAGAGATAAAGTACCAACCAATTAGCTCCTAACTGCCACTTTAAAAAAAAATTTGTTAGGAGCTGAATGGTTGGTACTTTATCTCCGTCCACTTTATCTCTCTCCAATACTTAGTACATAAAACCCTAAATTCCAGGGAAAGATATTATTTGGGTTAGTCAGTCAATTTGCTTTGCTACTAACAACAGAGTTAGAGATATTTGCTGATCTGCAATATATGGCATTTATGTGACACGTTATATAAAACACCATCATTTGGTGACTAGTAACTCAACAAGTTCAAGTTGTTTTTCCCGTGCAAATGACATGAGTTTAACGGTTAACATTCCATAGAGCACAATAGTGGGGTTTTACATTTCTCTGCTGAGATACATAACCCCACCAAATCTTCAGGGTCAGAGGAGACTGTGGGGATGGAGGCAGGGGAGTGGGTTACATCTGGTTCCAGATGTCCCCAGCTGCATCTTTTCCAGTGAACGCCAACAGCTGTTGGTACATTAAACCCTCTAAAGTCCTGCTGCCAACAAAAAGAGAAAAATAATACCGTAGTTCCCTTTTACAGACCCCTCCTCTGTGCCTCACAGATCCCCAAACAGGGCATCTTCCTAGGCACAAGAGCTCCAAAGGATTAAAGGAAGGAGTTAAATAAAGGCAAGCTGGAGAGCATTTTATTATTTTGTATTTTATTGTCTTAGTACACAAATACATCATTATAAAAGGACAATGAACGCATAGTTCAAAGCTCTTACGAGCAGGCAGTGAAAATAATAAGGTGCTGGGGTGATCAACACGATTGCTCCATACAGTAAAGACATGAGTGTATATACCAGGAATTCTGGTATTTGTAGTGCTCGGTGTGACTAATAGTATACTAGTGTAATTATATGCATTTATATGGCGAGTGGCATCACGGGTTCAGAAGTAAGAGATCAAAAGAGAGGAAATGAGTTAATGAGAGAATCAGAAATGCTGCTTGTCATCTCTTCCTCTTTGGCCAGTGATTTGCGATGAAAGATGTGGGGCTGACAATTACCAGTCTATCTGTCTTGTCACATGTCCTGTAATGCACAAAAATAGCAAAAATATTTGCCAGTGCAGAATTCATTCTTAAAACCTATGTGTACAATCCGGGTATTTGTTATTCCGGAAAGGTGGAATCATGCCGCAGCAAGAACCATAAAGTATTTTTGTTGTGGTGCTTGTAAAAATAAATACAAGGCGCCTGATTCAGCAAGGAACGCAAAGGAGAGAACGCACGCACGTGGCCGATGTTTTTGCACTGAGCGAACCAGCCAGTGCGATAGGGTTAGGGTACGCAGACTTCACGCAGTGTGTACGCAGACCCTTCTGATTGTTTGACAGGAAGTGCCGTTTGTGGGTGGTGATGGACGGTGGTCAGGCGTTATAACGCCGTTATAGGGGCGTGCATAATTAAGGCAGTGCGGCTGCATACTCAGCCATACCGTAAGCTGTACACAGGAAGCTGCCAAATTTCTGCGGCAGGTCAGTTCAACCACTATTGTGCGTATAGGTCCTCGATGTTACCGATGCTTACGCTATCTTGCGTACTGTTCAGGCTGTGAGTAATTGGAGATGGGCGGCTTAATATGGGGATGGGCGTCAGCAGTGCCAGATTAAGGTCCAGGTGGGCCTGGAGCTGAAATTTCTGAAGGGCCTATTGTGTGATGCTGCAAGGGGTGGGAATTCGGATATGGGGATGTGGTATACACAGGGGGTGTGGTCTGTACTGTGGGTTTTTGGTTAGCACCATGGAGGGCATAGCTACTGTCTACCATCAAACCCCTAAATCTCTGTTCCCTTATCGCTTATATGACGTACACACTCACATTATCTATCTATAAATACATATATACAATGATAGCACCAACACAAAAATTACAGTACATTATGTGAGCCCCAGGGATTCATAATTTATAAAATTTGAGGTCCTACCTCACAACTTCAGGGTCCCATCATAATGTAAAACAGTTTATGATAAATAACAAAACAATAGCGTAACCAACATTTCTGTAAAACACAATGCTTATGCTTTATTTAATCAGTGCATATAATTGTAGACAAAGAGGAGCATTAACCCTAAATATGTTTGCAGTGTAGTTTAGGACAAGAACGGAGCAATAAATCATATACACAGACTGCATGCATCAAGCTTGCAGGGCAGAGAACAGTTAAGGTGCCTACACACTTGGCGATCTGCACACGATCCCACGATGTGTACGATTTCCCTTGAAACTCCTCCCCATCAGTCCTGCACACGATTTGGTGTTTAAAGTGTCCAATTTACAAACGATCTGTGGTGCATCCAAACTGTTTCCAGTGCATTGTGTCCCAGATGGGCAGATCTGCCCTACTGCATGGCAGATCTGATGATGCATTGTGCGACCAGCGGGGACGCACATCGCATTGTGATTGTGAGTGGGGACTCACGATTTGGGCATTTATTACACGATCTGTCGTTCCGATGCATCAGAATCGGCCAGGTCGTGTAAAAAATCGGTAACTGTGTAGGCACCTTTAGAGATGCAGATTGGATGGCCCTGGCTGAGAGTTAAGACATCCGCTATTCAATTTTTATTTATAATATCTTCCAAAAGCAAAATAGAAGAATCAAATCTATGCACATACAGCAACATGCACTTACAACTGTCCTCCCCACCGCCAAAACTCGCTTTTTCTCTTTTCTTACACCAGAGATTTTTAAATAATGGCACACTGAGGATGCTAAAATGATCATCAACATTGTTTTTATTGTCCCTGATACACATTATGTCACATCGTAGTTCCCCCTATACACATTATGCCTCATAGTTCCCCCTATACATATTATACCACATCATAGTGCCTCCAATACACATTATGCCACATCATAGTGCCTCCAATACACATCATGCCGCATCATAGTGCCTCTGATACACATTGTTCCACATCATAGGGCCTCTGATACACATTGTTCCACATCATAGTGCCTCCGATACACATTATGCTACATCATGGTCTCGCAGATACACATTATGCTACATCATGGTCTCGCAGATACACATTATTCCACAACATAGTGCCCCCAATACACTTTATACCACATTGCAGTATCCCTAATACACATTATATACACATTATACACAAAAATATACTGGTAGGTTAATTGGCTGCCAACACAAATTAACCCTACTGTGTGTGTGTGAGCATGTGGTAGGGAATATAGGGGGTCATTCAGACCCACTCGCGAGCGGCAGTACACTCGCAAGTGGGTCGATGTTCCCCACTGCGCATGCGCACGACGGAGGGAGCTCCGTCGTGCGCATGCGCGAGACCCGGCGAGCGACGGGCTTTCCATCGCTCGGGGTCTCGCACCAAAGGGGGCGTGCTGTCGATGTTGATTGACAGCATTCCCCCTTTGGTGGGCGTGCCGGGGGCGTGCCTGCCAGACGGAGGCGTTCCTATGGGAACGCCTACCGTCTGAAGCCGGCCCCACTGACATCACTAGTGATGTCAGTGGGAGTGATTTTGGCTCTGATAGAGGCAAAATCACTCCATCGCTTGTGGCTGGGAAACCCGACCGCAGGGTTTCCCTCGCAAATCCGATGGTCGCGATGGTCAAGACCATCGCGACCATCTTTTTGCACGCTCGTATATGCTGTGGGTGGTGACCCACAGCTATACGAGCGTCCAGGAGGACGCTCCATTTTAATGGAGGAGGGCCCTGATTCAGAGCGAGCGCTCTGGTCAGAGCGTCCGGCTCTGAATCAGGCCCATAGAGTGTAAG
This sequence comes from Taudactylus pleione, assembly GCA_031769625.1. NCBI lineage: Eukaryota > Metazoa > Chordata > Amphibia > Anura > Myobatrachidae > Taudactylus > Taudactylus pleione. Next base: position 5,890,365 of record JAUIMM010000670.1, read on the forward strand.
CTCCACTGCGGCAGGGACTGATGTGAATGGTAAGATATTCTCTGTAAAGCGCTGTGGAATATGTGTGTGCTATATAAATAACTGGTACTAATAATAATAAATTATACCAGATCATGGTGTGAGAGATACACATTATGCCACATTGAAAAAAAGAAGTCACTTTATCAGGGGATTTGCTGTATCAGTCCAAGTTAGAACCCTCATCTACACACATAGGTGTTGTGGAAATGCATATCACAACAGTTCTTCAGGGCATCAGTCGGAATGCCAGCATGTGGCACACATCAGCCACTGACATGCGGAGAGTGGGTTGTGGAGGATACAAGTTTAAAAGTTTACTGAAGTATGTGCACCTGAGGGTACTACACTCCTCACACTTTAAGTCCATGACAGATTTGAGATGTCCCCCATGTCCTTGAAGTTGCTTTTTTACTGAGTTGAGCCGGGTGATGCTGCTTCTCCGCACCGGCGACAGTGAAACAGGCAGAGCGCCCAAAAACATTCACCACTGGGGAGCAAATGAGAAGTACAAAGGGGAATGACAAAGCAGGTTTGCCAGGGCTGCTTTACAGAGTCTGGGGCAAGCTGGGGGAATTCAATAGTCTCCCATCCCCACTGAATATGGCAAGGGGCAGCAATTATTGGTCCAACAGGCTTGCCCCCGCTCTGTGTTAGTGGGACCTATTGGGGGTCATCCTGGCAGCACAGCACCATTCCTCACCAGTGACCTGCTGTCTCAATAGGAGACGGCTGAACCAAAGTGGGGCAACTCATCGGCATCTGGATGAGGTCTGACACAGCAAGATCTAATTGGCTGCAGTGTATCCTAAAGGACACGCTCATTTTGAAGAACTGAGTTGCTACCTGCCTAAACCATTTAAATGACATGATATTGCTCATAACTGTGTATATAATATATATATATATATATATATATATATACATATATATACACACACATCTGCTAAACTAGCACCCCGCTGTATGATGCGCTCGGCCACAAATATATTTTTTCGTAAGGAGGTCTGGCCACACCTCCCTGAGCTAGCCATGCACCCAACCAGTACTGAGCCCTGGCAGAGCTGTTGATGGACCTGGGGGGTGGTCATAATGAAATGATCACTCCATCATGCTCCCACTGTCCACTTCTGCCACCCCACGACACCTGCCTTGCTGACCTGGCTGCCCCCAGTAGTCAGTAAGTATGCACTGACCTGTGAGAAGGATCTTTGCATTTTCCCTGCTGCAGGCAGCTCTGCCTAGTCTGCATCTCTACAGGAAGAGCTCTCTCACTTTGCAAAGTTGCTGAGGGTCAGTGAGCGGAGCTTCGGGTGGCTGGGGGTGTAGCTTCGGGTGACTGTGGGCGGAGCTACGTGCACTCGGCGTGATTAGGGACATTGATGAGCAGGGGGAATGGGTGTGCTTCTGGTGGGTGGGGGAAGATTTGAGCACCAATGAGCAGGCAAAGCTAATGTGCAGGGCTTATGTTAGAGCAGCTCAAGTAAAAGTTCGTTGTTTTGGGCACCCGTCGGGATGGGCGGAGCTTGTGAACTGTCCAGGGCTGAATAGGCTGGTGATCTCCTGATGTCCGCACTCCGCTAGTTTTGACAGAAAAAAATATTTTCAGTCAGCACTTTCTGCATTGGAATGGATGTTGTTGGCCTATTTTCATTGGGGGCCTGGAGCTGTAGCTCCATCCGCCCCATTGTTAATCCGGCCCTGGGCGTCAGTCTCTGTGCTGCAGTCTCTGTGCGTATGCATTGATTAGCATATTCTCGCAGCGGACGGGTGCGTGCGTCTGCTAGCGTGTGTTCCTTGCTGAATCAGGCAAAAGATCCACATTTGTTTTAAGCTTACTTTCCTGCAATTTCACACCAAAACAAAATCATGTTTCTTGGGGTACATTTTATATACCGCAGGAGGAGACACAAATAAATTAGGGATGTTTTCTGAAAAAGGGTACTGCATAAAAACGTACTGATATTGGTGTTAGAATAAGACCGGTGCATAAAGTTGTCAGCACAGGGATGCACAAACCGTCTGTGCAGTTTTAGCACTTTAGAATTATAATGAGGTAGTCATTTTTCTTTATAAAAACTCAAGTTCATAAGGTCACTATTAATTCTGTTATTATAGTCTAAGCTTGTATTCTAAAAGAGAGCTTTAATTATATTTCCTTACTGCAAATTAACAGATATTTATAGTTTCTTGCAGAAAAACACATTATAATTTAAAGCCAAGATATACTGTACATCTTTAAAATATATAAAAATTTTAACTAATTGGAATTTGTGAAAGAAATGGAGATATTTACTGTAAGTCCATATACTAGCAGATGTGGAGGACAGCAGGGCCGGCTCTAGGGGTGTTCGACCAGTGCGGTCGCACAGGGACGCCACCCCTCCCCAGCATCCCGTGCTGTCCCGCTGTTCCACCCGCGGGCCGAAGTGGCCCGCGGGTGGTCAAATCGGGATGCTGGGGACCCCCACCGCCAGCTGTGCGGCGGTGCCGGACCCCCAGAGAGTGAATGGATGCCGTGCGCATGCACGCGGCAACCATTCACTGAAGGGAGAGCGCTGGGGGAAGCAAAGCCAGTGACGGAGTGCTGGGCTTTACCCCCAGCCTGACGTTATTTGGAGGCATGCCATGCGGGCACGCCTCCAAATAAGGTCACACAGGAGGCGTGGCATATGGTAATTAGGCCACGCACCCAAATTTGGTCGCGCGCGAGGTTAGGGCGCTCTCTCAAGAGCCGGCACAGGGTGCTCAGAAGTTGGACCCTGGAGCCGGCCCTGGAGGACAGTGCTGCTTATTTCCACTGTTTCTTCTAAATTTGCCTCTGGACAGCGCTTTGCTTGGCCGATGGTCTTAGATGGTAGCCGGGTTAGTTGGGGCAGAAGGAGGAGGTGAGGAGGGGGTGAATGCATGGTTAGGAGAGTTCTCTATGCTGCATGTTGGGCTGTTTTTTCTTCCCTGCACAGAAATCCTCCATCACTTCTCAGATGGCGGAGTTCAGCTCTGCTCTGGTGTTAGCAGAACTGTGTTTATCTAATAACTCAATGTGACATATGGCGTCACTTTGTTCCAAAAACACTCGGCCCATAGTTTCTGTCCTCTTTCACTGAAAAAAGAAAATGTGCAATGTTTTTATCTATTCAGCGATGTAACCGAAGTTCCATGATCATCTATTATATTTTTAAAAATTGAAGCATTAATTATACTAATCCAGAAAATATGGATTATACCCAGGTCTCCATTTACAGATTATGAAAAGCTCCAGAAGTTATGAAAAGCTAAATAGAACCAGAGCCATGGTCCGGGCTCGGGACTCCATGCCCAGCAGTCTTTCCCTCCTTGCAGCGGGTGCAACGGCGCTGTTGGATGCAGGTGGCTATGGGCTTCATGCATCACAGCGGGCCCCGGTGCAAGGCACCAGCTGCACTGCCGCTAGTTCCGCCACTGGTACTAAGCCTTGGATAGAGAGAGTGGGGAGAGAGCGAAAGTACCAACCAATCAGCTCCTAACCGACATGTTACAGGCTGTGTTTGAAAAATGACAGGAGCCAATTGGTTTGTACTTTATCTCTCTCCACTTTATCTCTCTCCAAAGCTTATTATTATTATTATTATTATTAACATTTATTTATATGGCGCCACAAGTGTTGCGCAGAGCCTTACATAGTACATAAACAAATAAGTAACCATGGACTTACAGTACAATACAAAGCAGGACATGGACATGGTTAATAAATATTGCTATATTAGCGACCTTTACGCCCACATAAGCAGCCAATTGTTAGTTGCCCTAGTGGGGAGTAAGAGATAAATTAAATTACAGTAGGGAGAAGAACAAGAGGGTAGAGGGCCCTGCTCGAAAGAGCTTACAAAGGGAGGAGAAGACAAACCGGAATGACACAGATGGGGTAGGTGGGGAGGAAGGAAGATGTAGCAGCAAGTTAGGATGAGAGCTGGAAGGGTTTAATGATGTAGAGGGTCTTAAGAGCTTGTTTGAAAGATTGTAGAGAGGTGTAGAGTCTGATTGGGAGAGGGAGGGAATTCCAAAGGTGGGGAGCAGCGCAGGCAAAATCTTGGAGGTGGGAGTGGGAGGAAGTAATCAATTGGCATGAAAGTCAGCGTGTATTAAGTGAATGAAGAGGGCAGACAGAACAGTGAAGGGAGATGAGATCAGATATGTAAATGGGAGAGGAATGGGTGAGGGCTTTGTAAGTGAGTGTGAGAACCTTGAATTGGGTTCTGAAAGGGAAGGTGAGCCAGTGGAGGGCCTTTCAAGAGAGGGGAGGCAGATGTAGAGCGTTTGGAGAGGAAGATGAGTCAAGCAGCAGCATTGAGCACAGACTGGAGAGGAGAGAGATGGGATTTGGGGAAGCCAAATAGGAGGAGGTCACAGTAGTCCAATCTGGAGATGACCAGTGAATGTATGAGGGTTTTGGTGGCATCCTGGGTGAGAAAGGGTCTGATCTTGGAAATATTCTTGAGATGGAAACGACAGGACTGTGAGAGGTTCTGAATGTGTGGTTTGAAGGAGAGGGAAGAGTCCAGGATGACTCCAAGACAACGCACTTTGGGACTAGATGAGATAGTTATGCCATCTATTGATAAAGAAATAGTGGGACATGATGTTATGTGGGAGGGTGGGAAGATGATCAGCTCAGTCTTAGACATATTAAGTTTGAGAAATTGGTGGGACATCCAGGAAGAGATAGCAGAGAGGCAATTAGAGATAAGAGTCAGTAGAGAGGGGGATATGGGGGGTCAAAAGAGCGGATAAGTTTGCCTAGAGAGGACGTATAAAAAGAGAATAGGAGAGGTCCAAGAACAGAACCTTGGGGAACACCTACTGGAAGAGGCTGTTGGGGGGAGGAGTCGTCGTGAGAGGAAACAGAGAAGGAACGGTCAGAAAGGTAGGAAGACAGCCAGGAGAGAGCAGTGTCACATAGACCAAGGGAGTGAAGGATATGCAGCAGTAGAGGGTGGTCCACAGTGTCAAAAGCAGCAGAGAGGTCAAGGAGAATGAGCAGGGAGTAGTGGCCCTTGGATTTGACAGCAAGGAGGTCCTTGCTGACTTTTGTGAGGACAGTTCCAGTGGAGTGGAGAGAACGGAAGCCAGACTGAAAAGGGTCAAGGAGAGAGTGGGAGGAAAGAAATGTGGTAAGGCAGTTGTGTTCAATACACTCAAGGATTTTGGAGGCAAAAGGGAGGAGAGAAATGGGTGGGTGGTTAGAGAGAATGTTAGGATCAAGGTTAGGTTTTTTAAGAATGGGGGATACAAGGGCATGCTTGAATGCAGAAGGAACAGTGCCAGAAGAGAGGGAGAGATTAAGGAGGTGGGCAAGATGGGAGCAGGCAGAAGAAGAGAGGTAGCGGAGGAGGCGGGAGGGGATAGGGTCGAGGGGAGAGGTGGAAGGGGGGGCAGGACTGGATAAGGGCATTAACTTCCTCTCCAGTCACAGGGGAGAAGGATGTTAGCGTCGGTAAAATGGATGGGGAGGGGTGATCCGGAAAAGGAGGAGGTGGAGAGCTGGGAGACTGGTTGGATATGATGTCCTGACGTATGGAATCGATTTTAGATGTAAAATAGGTAGCAAAGTCAGTGGCAGAGAGTAAGGAGGGGAGACAAGGAGGGGGTGGGCAGAGGAGGGAGTTGAAGGTGGAAAAGAGACGCTGGGGATTTGAGGACAGGGAGGAGATGAGATTCTTGAAATATGACTGTTTAGAGAGGGAATGGGCAGCACTGTAGGATGAGAGCATAAATTTGAAATGGAGAAAATCTGCCTTAGAGCGTGATCTTCTTCACTGTCGCTTGGCGGTTCGTGAACATTTTTGCAGGTATCTGGTGCATTTGGAATGCCAGGGTTGAGGGGTGGATTTGCGAGGGTGAGTAGTGATCGCCGGAGCAACAGAGTCCAGAGCAGAAGTAAGGGAGGCAATGTATAGGGAAGCAGCTTGTTCTGCACAGGAGAGAGAGGATAGGGGAGAGAAGTGAGTCAAGCAGGGAGGAAAAGTAAACAGTGTCAATAGCTTCAATGTTAGCTTAGTACATCTACCCCAGACAGAGGAGACTGGGAGACAGATGCACACGGGATGATAGAGACAAAGCATAAGAAAGCAGACAGAAGAGCAGAGGCTCCAGGAACTGAGCCCCCCCGGCGGAAGAGGAGCAGTGATGGGGTCAGGGGGAAAATATGCACTGTGGCACCTATAGAAGTGGCTGCATGCTGCCTCTATATGTCAGTAAGCAGCATGTGCTTCTAATTTCTGCACTGTCCTCCCGCCTTGCACCATCCTGGCGGTCTATTAATAACATTGCAAAATAAAATCATGGTCAGTCCATCCGTGCCAGCGACCACCTTGCAGTTGCCAGTGCCCATTCTCCTCTCTCTGCCCCTGGTCACTAGCACAGGAACACAATCATGCACAACTGGCAAAGAGATCAGGACATTTCCAGGGAGAGCCAAACAACACACATGCCCTGATGTATGAGACCAGGCTCTCTAGGGAAAGTAATGAGGGCATTCATCAGCTGCACAATAATCCCAGAAAGAGGTTATCAGCATACTACTTTATCACATTCATATAACTTGTGAAGAAGTACAATTGTTTCAATTAGCGGCACATCGATCAGGAGACAATCGTGCAGCATAAGAGCTCCTACACATGAGAGGTCATTTTAATTGCTTAGCACAAATCGTTAAAGCCTTCTAAGTGCACTTCGATGCATATCATCCAAAAGAAATAACATAAGTGAATAGTCCCATATACACAGGTTTTCTGACAAGCATTCCCTTTGCTTTGCATAATTTTCAGCATTCCTAGCTGTATTCAGGAGCATTTAGGCTCAGTAAAATACACTGATTTCTATGGGCCAGCTTGGTTAAGAACACAGCACACTGCGCTACAGGGAAGCTAAGAGAAACGTTAATGAATGCACACTAAACGCCCTGTTAAGGCAAAGACAAATGGCCATGTGTGCCCAGCATTTAACGTGCTTTATTTTTCAAAGCCTGTTTCTTACATGTCCTTAAGGTTTTGGGGCCTGATTCAGGGATGTACGCCATTCTGATAGATACGCAGTTGAGCGGGGCCGAAACTAGGATTTTTGTCACCCGGGGCAAGACAGTAATTTGGCGACCCCCTGGTAATTCTCACTGCAGCAGTGCCCCTATAGTAATGTCCCCTTCAGCAGTGCACCTATAGTAATGCCCACTAAGGTAATGCCCCTGTAGTAGTGCCCATATAGTAATGCCCCCGTAGTAGTGGCCATATAGTAATGCCCCTGTAGTAGTGCTCATATGGTAATGCCCCCATAGTAATGCCCCCGTAATAGTGCCCATACAGTAATGTTCCTGTAGTAGTGTGCCCATATAGCAATACCCCTGTAGTAGTGCCCATATGATAATGCCCCATATTAGTGGCCATAAAGTAATGCCCCTTTAGTAGTGCCCATATGGTAATGCCCCCATAGTAATGCCCATATAGTAATGCCCCCAAAGTAATGCCCCTGTAGAAGTGCCCATATGGTAGTGCCCCCATAGTAATGCCCCTGTAGTGCCGATTACACAAAAAAAAAAAAAAACACAATACTTACTTTAAACCCCGGTCCTGCATCCACCGCCGTCCGGTCCACCCAGCTACTCCTAGGAACTATGGGAGAGACATCATGACGTCTCTCCCATAGTGCCCGTGGGGAGAGCCGGAAGCTGGAGTTCAGGAGAGAACTCCAGCCTCCGGCTACCGCGGCGCTGCAGGTAAGGAGACGGGCGCCCGCTGCTAATAAAATCTCAGCAGGCGTCCAGCTTGGAACCTCCCTGCGGCGCCGGGTTGGAGGACACTGGCGGTGGGTGCAGCGGCGCACCTGGTGCACGTGCACCTCCAGCCCCCCCTAGTTGTGGCCCGTTAAGCCATTATCTGCCGACTGTGCATGCACCATGAATGCACTGCGCCCGCCCCAAGGTCACTTTGCGATGCCGCGCGGTGTGAGGATTACTTTTCAAGGTGATTCACAGTCAGGGACCTTTTGGGGGAGGTAACGAGGAGTGGTCGTCAAAAACTGCTGGCATATCCCGGCCATTTTCGGGGCGTGTCGTAGCCGGTGTCTGCAAATCCGTACGCAGATAATATGGCTCTGACAGCTCAGTTGAGGCGTGACTATTGGGCTACTCAGATGGGCGATTATCAAATGGTCTGCGAGGGTGGCTGCGTATTTGTACGCACTACCTTGGATCTGGTGGGCATCTCAATAGCGGGTTACAGCATTCGCATATATTCGCACGGCAAATGCGAATGCATTAGCCTGCCTCTCTGAATCAGGTCCTTGGTTAGAATTCCGAAGAATCCTCATTAACAATACAGTGAACCCTCTAATACTGGCCAGAAAGAATCTCCTGACAGATTAGTCTCCTCTCCTAATTGTACTATGTACTATAATATACACAAATATGAACGATAATCCTGGTCGCAATCTATACATGATAGGACAAGACGCAGCAAGAGGAAAAATAAGACCGGTACAGACATATAATAACGTATGTGCGTAGTGAGAAAATATGGCATATGCTAGTCAGTTCTCCTGGGATTAGTGTATACAAGCTGACTGGGTACTGTATCATTCAAGGAAGGAGGTCAGAGGATGACTAAAGTGAAGCAGATTTATTCTTATGGCTCTGAAGGAGTTAACAGGAGGGGACAGATGTGTCTCAACAAAATCTAGGACCTGAGGCAAAATAACATTATTGCTCAACTCATCATTCCCTGCACTGGACCTCATTTAAGAAGCTGTCAGGAGATGACTTCATTCTGAAATAGGCTGCTACATTTCCTTGAATCAAATTAACGTTTTCCCTTTCCAAAGGTTTTTCAACACTCAAAAGTGTAAAGTATTTGAAAGAACAGGCATAAACATAAATAAAGCAGTCATCATGCCCAGGGCCGGCTCGACCATTAGGCAGCTGCCTAGGGTGGGATCTGGGGGGGCGCCACAAAATTAAGGATGTCTCTGAGAGAGACATCCTTCTTGTACTTAATGTAGGTAGCAACTGTGGTACTTTAAAGATGCCACCTCCACACTTTCACCTGAGGTGCTGGAAAGTGGGTATTAAAGTGTGTGGCAGGGGGGCCGGTAGGCTGCAATCTTGCCTAGGGTGCCGAGAAACCTTGCATCGGCCCAGATCATGTGCATCACACACACAGGGGACGGGGATGCAATGATGCCATTAGCCCATTTCAATAGGAAGTGGGCGAGATGTGAGAAGTGGTACATCACTATTTTCGGAGTTCGTGGACACTCCCCGAATTTCCAGGAGAGTAGGTTAGCATGCCTACAGTATAACTATGTCCTTCCAAACAAGCAATACCTAGACGTTTTAATCTCTGTGTGAGAGAAAACATGGCACTCCCCCATTCCATTTTGCTGGGACCAATAGTATTCACCCTTAACACACTTGCCAATGCGTGCAGCGACAGTGGGGGCCATGCTGCATTGGGCAGCATGGCCTTTGCTAACGACATCCCCAATTGGCCCTGCATGTAGGGCCAACAGAGGATGTCGCTGATGATGCGTGGGAGAGCACATCGTCAGCGCCACAGCGGGTACACACACTAGACGATGTGCCCGATATGTCGCTCCAATCCACCGAATTTGACGACATATAGTCTAGTGTGTACCCAGCATTAGAGAGACAGGTGCCATGCGCCTAGTGCCTGAAATAAGCATGCTCCATGGGACTTTTGCCTAAACTTTAAATGGGACATGGGCCTAGTGTCAGACTTTCATTAGCTGCACAGACCTAGCACCCAGAGTTACATATTTGCCTAGTGCCTGGAGTTATCTGCGGCACAGGCGTAGCAATAGATATTACCATGGAGGTCCGGCAGTATTTATAGCAATGTTTAACATCCTGACAAAAAAATTGAGGTCTTAACTGACTGGGTGTCCTCACCTGGCAGAGCCCTTCCAAGGTCTTCCCTGGAAAAGGGCATCACTGCCACCTGAGTTAGCCTCTGGTTAAAATCTTCCTCAAGGACAGCCTCCGGCTCTTCTGTTAACACTGCATTTTCTCTCTCAACCTGGTATCTTTTGATTGATTGTGAGGCCACCAGAGCTCCTGGCATCTTCTCCAGTCGACTTGCTTGGAGGTGTCCTTTTCTGTCTTCTGTCTACTGCGCACCTTATATGGTATTGATGACGCAGCAAGCCAATCCTCTGCCTGTGATGTGCAAGTGGACAGATACTCCAGAATGGTGGGGTAAGGGGTTTGCTCCTACTGCAAACTCCTCCCCCCCCCATAAAAATGAAAATATTTTTTTCTTTGCAGAGTCAAAACGATTGTGTATCTACCAATGATCAAGTAACACTCCTAAAAATTTCACCACCTCCAACTTTTTATTTAATTTTAATACCGTTTCTCCACTGAAATTCAATTGTGCACTGCTCTGCTTTGCAAGGAAGGAATACCATCGCTCTATCCAACTCCTCTAATAGACTGAGGTACTGTAGATTTGTATTCCCCTGCAAATGCTGCCTCCATGCTCTGCAAATCCATGCATTCTGGCCTAAATCTAGCAGCACTTGTGCAAATTGAGACAAACAGCACATTTGAGATATTGCACTCCACTTCTGCCATTTTGCTACTCCACTTGAATGTTTTTTTTTTTTGTAATATATATAAATTTTATTTTTCAAAACAATATATGGCAGTCAACTTTACCAGTGCAGTCTTTTCGCGTCCTTCTTCATAACATTGCCAGAGTACAGCCCATCTGAAGATGTAACCCAAACCCTTGTTCCTTCTCTCATTATATCCTGCCTTGTCTACTCAAACCTCGTCATCACCGGACGTCTTTTCATTGGTTTCTTATCTCCACAATCCATTCAGCATATTCCTCTTCTGGCAACCCCTTCAGAATTCAATTCAACTGCTGGCCCTCACCTTCCAAGTCCTCCCCAGTGACATACAAACAAATCTGACCTCATCACAAGATATACACTGGCTCAACAGCCACGTTCCATCTCTGACCTACGCCTCTCCTCCCTTCTATAACCAGTTATTACTCCTGCCTCCGAGATTTCTCCTGCGCTGCTCCTGTCTTATGGAACTCCCTGCCCTTCTTGATCAGACTCTCCCCCAACCACTCTCTTAAAACCCACCTATTCACTATAGATTGCCCTATCCACTCCGAAAGCACTCCCTCTGCATGCTCTACTTGCCATATCCACTTGTGTCTCATTAGCTCTTATTGTCTGATTTTTTCCCCTCCATCTAGATTGCAAGCTCTTATGAGTAGAGCCCAGTCAGCACCTCCTTTGTACAACTAAAATCTACTTGTTATGTTTTATGTTTAAACGGTATCTTTGTGATATTTATTTATAGTTTGTATTTATATATTTGTAGTACTTGTATATTTGCTACCTATAATTATACTTGTATGATATAATTGGTAATTGTATCATTTGTTATTGTTATAATTTTTTGTATATGTGTGGATGAATGCTGACTGTCCTGGGATGTGGAATTTTTGTTTCCTTAAAATAAATGATGATGAAGATAATATTGTATTAATTCCATCAGAATACTGCCCTTACTACAATACCAGTATATGGTAGTCCTCTCCCCATAGTACTCACCCCATACCCCTATTTTACTGATGCTATTTATTTCACTTTACTAATGCCTGTATCCAGCTTCAGCGATCTTTTTTCTTACATGTGAATTAGGCTGGGTACACATGTAAAGATTTTCTGTCCAACCATCCAACTAGTTGATTGGTTGGAATGAAAATCTGGTAAGGAATGAAAGCAAATGACAATCAGCAATTTGCTCCCAAATGCTGGAAAATGGACAAAAACTGTTGTTTGAACAAATTTTTTAGATCAAACATTTAACAAACTTGTCTGACGACCATTTTCATCTGTTTTCTGGCAATTAGGAGCAAATTGCTGATCGTCAGTTACTCCCATACATTACCAGATTTTTATTCCAACCAATCAACTTGTTGGATGGTTGGACAGAAAATCTTTACGTGTGTACCCAGCTTAGGATCGCAGAAATCCAACATGTTGGACTTCGGCGATTTGACGATCGCGATCAAAAAATGATCGCAATGATCAAATCGTCAACATTTAACATGACAAAGACAAACAAGTCTTGCTTTTAGGAGTTCTGATTGTTTTCTGTCATTCACATAAGGGAAACACCTGTAATTCTTATAGCCTATCAGTTCTAAAGTGCAATCACCAGTTCATTGTAAAGTTAAATAAGAGATGGCAGCAGCAAAAGCAGGGGAGAAGTAAGAACAAGTTATGTAAATAGTGTTCACAGCCAGGACATATGTCTTTGAGAGGTTGGGAATGGGATGGTGGAGGTCAGAATATCGACAGCTGCATCCCAACAGTCAGAATCCCGAAACAAATAGGTAAGTGTCCTAATCTCTAACCCTCCCCCTAACCATAATCCACCTTTCCCGCAGCTTGACCCTAACCCTCCCTCCTGCAGCCTAAACCTAACTGTCCCCCTAGAGCATATCCCTAAACCTAACCCTCCCCCTAAACCAAATATTTATTGTCGGGATGTCATCGGCCGGGATTCTGGTGCCGAGATGCCGACTGCTGATCCTGTTCATTATGTCTCTGTCAACCAAACAGGATTAAGGAGGAGCCCCTTCCCACTTGTTTCAGACAACAACATAAATGGCAGGAGCTAGCAGCTGATATGGAAAGGGGAAGCAAGCAACCCGTAAAATAGGGTACAGAGATGCAAGGATGCTTTAAAATTGCTAATGTGCAATATCTAGACAGTTCCAAGTTACAGTATATGTCTAATAAAATGGTGGTAGTAACAAAGTTAAGGCACAAAGAGTAGTGAAGGACAGTTTCAGGGATATGATATACAAAACTGGCAATGCAGTCACACAAGGGGCAGGCAGAAATATGGTCAGTAGCTATGACAGAGGTCTGATAAACTGTGCAGACAAGAAATAACCAAGGGTCAAGCAAGAGTTTGTTCTAGCACCTAGTAAGTGTCTAGTTCATAGTATAGGTAATCAGTAAGTACACAGAAGAGACTTTCCAAGGATCAGCAGCTAGTCACAAGCACACCAATCACCTAGCAAAGTTTGCAAAGTCTGATCAACTTTTATGCAGCAGTGTGGCTGGGGCAGTCATAAAGGCTTGCCAGACTGATGCATATGTGCAATTTGTTCTCAAAAGTTTGGAAGATGTAGCAAAGTTAAGTCTTTCTACCCACAGCTTTTGTTCTGTTTACCAATAGCAAATATCACACAAATAATGTGAATAGATTGCAGCAGCCACAATAATAATAGTATCAGAGACATGTTCAGCCAATCAGAATCACCTGCCTTTTGTCATCATGTTATTATGTGTATGGTGTCATAATGCAACCAAATCTACATACTCACGGATGCACAAATATTTTTTGTGTACATGCAGGGGCATATCTACCCCTTGGCCAGGATGGCACTCACTAGGGGCACCGGACGAGGAAGGGGCGTCACCCAGCGATGCCAGGAGGAGGTAAAATCACATAGTAGTTCTGTGGAGATGTACTCCACTGCAGCAGTTGGTGCTGGGATCACGTGCCTGATCCCTGTGCCGGAAGTACAGTGGAGGGCAGAGGAGATGTGTCCCCAGTGGGACACATCAGTGGCTGGCACAGGGACATTGTGTCTGCTCCGAGAAGCAGCGCTGGGTAAAACTTGGCTCCATGCGCAAGCTAATTGTAGCTCGCTGCCTGGCACCCTTGATTTGGCATAACCAGCATTGCCCGGCAGCCAATAGAAAGTCGCAGCTGTTTGAAATTGCCATTGGGACAGAGCCAATTGTGGCTCACGAGATGCCAGACAATCAGGGGTGGCTACGGTGAGCCAATTGCAGCTCTCCGCATCATAGCTACACCTGCTGATGACGTCTGACGTTGCTGAGTGGAGCAGTCAGTCTGCTGATGGCGGGCAGAAAGGACGGATGTCGCTTCAAGAGCTCTGGCGCCCACCGAAGATGCCAGAAGACGCTGTGTTCAAGAAAGAAGATGCCCGGTATCGGCAGAGGGAAGTTGAGGACTGGAGAGTGAAGCAAAAGAGCAAACAAAGCTCCCCACAACAGCCTCTCCCAGCATAACAGGTAGGCCCTCTGTGAGGCCTATCTATAATGAACTCCACCCTTGACCACCAGGGTAGTCGGGCAATAGGCCCATGGGGTTAGTCAGGCCTCAGGCTTGTTGCACTGAGAGGCGGGCATTAGGCCCATGCCACTGCAAGTGACCGTGGGCATTAGGCCCAGGGCACTAGACATCTATTTAGATAGGTTTAAGAGCCTGAGCTCCATTATCATAAAGTGACTCTGGGCATTAGGCCCAAGTCACTTCTGCCCTCAAGTAGGCAGGCCAAGGCATGAGCCACCTGTAAGTGACCCTGGGCAATAGGCCCAGGACACTGACTATTAATTAAGTCCATATCTCCTATTATTGGCCCAGGACACTGAGCCCTTATAAGTTATTTGGACATTAGGCCCAGGTCAGTTGGTGCTGTGGGCATAAGGGCCCAACTCTACATCAATTCCCAAGTGCACTTTGTAAATAACCTGTATTTGGTGCACAGCTGTCTTAATAGTCCAGCATTGCCTGACTGGAATTGTTTTTGTATGTAAAATTCTCCTTACGTAATACCTATATAGATGTTCAAAAACTCCTGGCAACACACTCCTTGCTATGCAGTGGCACATAACACAATTCTGCACAGCTAAATATATAGGTGTAGATGTCAATCTTTATTGCAATATTAAGAAGTGCTGTCATTAGAGTGCTGACACCACTCTCAGTGTCTATCTGCTGACTGCTCCTCGACACAATTATAAATGATTGATTAGACATCCTGGAATGAAAAAAGGAAGAGTCTGTGTGACAAATGACTAATCCATAATGAATTGCAGCAAACAGATTTCTGGGTTTCACATCTCTCTACCACACACTGTACTTTCACAAAGTACAGTTGTATGACTACTGAACGGTCCTGTCTTCTTATTAGCTACTACCAAATGGACTTGGCATCTGCTGGGTCACCTCAGCCGTCCCCGTTTTGCCCTGTCCCACCCCCGCTCTTCTCTGTCCTTTCCCTGCCCTCTCCCTTCATACTTACCCCCATTGCCGGTCATATTCTGCCTGAATGAACCCCGTGTCCACCAGTTCACCTCAGCTGCAACGCCCACACCCGTTATGCGTACCCGCATTCCCGTTCCTCTTTTCCGGGTGGTCATATGTCCCATAATAGTGGCTAGGGATGGCCATCGATTGTCACACCAATGATTCAATTGGTGATTACCATTGATGGCACAAAAGCATCTATGGTGAACCATCGATGGTTTGCACCACTTGATGGCCACCACTGCTGGGGAGCATGGTGGCCCGTGGGCCAATCAAAATAGGGGATGGGGCTTAGCGGGTCATCGAGTGCGGGGCTAAGCTCGGTGCCGTTTAGGGCTAACCATTAGGTTCTAGTATAACATCGATGGCAGAGAACCATTGAATCTCTGCCATCGATGGCAAAACACTGACCATCAGTAGTTAACCATCAATGATAGTTAAGTATCGATGGTCGATGGCCATCCAAATTGTGACTGCAGCTCGCGCATGCACGTCACACCAAACGTGCACGGTGTGCACTGTGGAAGCCAGGGCACGCACTGTGCACATTAGGTGACACATACACATCTGCAATAGCATAATTTTTTTTTTTTTATCAGGCTGCAATTTTATAGTAATAGATTTTTTTGAGCCATATTACATTACTTTTTGGAGCAAGGGGCATCACCTGGCTGCAAAGCAAAATTTGGCAGAGAGCTTTCCAAAATGCTGGCCACCACGCAGGTCCAGGTCACATATTAGCGGCAACCCTGGAACTCGCGCCTCTGTTAGGAGCCTCCTTTCCTAGAAACTTGTAATACTTCTACTATAAATAGCAGCATTTTTGAAATTCCGCCAACTGTATTCACGCAGCTGTAGAAAAATGGACATCATCCTTTCATTCAGTGACTGCGTTTAAGGCACAGCTTTGTAATTTTATAAGTATCAAAAAATAACATGCCCCCTTTGATTACATTATAAATGTTTTTTTTTAATAAAATATGGAAACCATTATTTGTAAACGTAGAAATAAAAAAAACTAATAATCATTCCATAAGTCTGACCAAATCACTGAATAGTTAAATTGGATTCTTTTTTTCATGACCCATGAACTTGTGTTTGTATCCTTTTTTGTCCCGTGGTAATTATCCATTGACCTTTCGTTATCCCAATTATCATACGCCACATTTATTCATTACGTCTGCAAGAGATTTTATATATTTCCTTGAAATAATAGAAGAAAAAAATAACTAATGAATTGTACAACATTAAAAATAATTCTTTGAATACAGTAAAATCTGCTTAAAAACAAAATAACAGATTTAATTATACAGAAAGTAAAAATATGATAAAATTATTTGAAACCATGTAAGGCGATTCTATTTCCATGTTCAGTGGAACAGTATCCATTTTTTCTCACTTATAGGACTATCTCTATTGCCAGGGTAACGAAATAATGAAGTTCCCCAGATGAGAGAGCACGACAACAGGTTATTCCATAACTGTCAGGGCACAGATGTAATCTCCAAAAAAGCATCAAGTCCAATATACGGACTCCATCGTGTGATTGGTAAAAAAAAAATAGCTGACTTCTCATCTAATCAGAGACAAGAATCAGCAGGGATTTGTGAAAATACAATATGTGTCTGAGAGACAGCGCATCAAAAACCTACAGTAGCACTTTATCCAGTCCTAACAAATAGTTTACCAATGTTTGTCCATAGAAAATAATAGGGGGACAGTTATCAAAACTTGGAGATACAGTGGAGAAGTTGCCCCTATCAACCAATCAGCTTCTGACTGTTATTTTACAGTCTGTGCTAGAACAATGACAATTAGATGCTGATTGGTTGCTATTCTTCTCCACTTTAGCTCTCTCCAATATATGATAAATCACCACCTATTGGGTTCATTCTTGTATGTCTTTTGTATTTCACCTCTGTAGTAAAAACTAAAAGTAACATAAAACTAATTTGACCATGAACTGAACCAATACAAAATCACATTACAAGCTTCTTAGGTACACTTTTGTAAACCCATTTGTCATGCACAAGGTTCCACTGATAAAATGTCTGCATATATCATTATGCTTGGAAGTGCCCAAACTATGAGTAATAAGAGGAGTCTCATATACAATACTGGATAGGATTAAAATAAGTCTGTATTATTTTTTTACAAATAAAAAAGTACAATTTGTTTTGTGGAAAAATATATTCTAATAAACGTTAATGACAAAAAAAACTGCATATCTAGGAGCATTCCTGATTCTGTGAGTGTCAGTGGCCAGGGGCATATTAACGCCCGAGGGTGCCTGTGTGCAGCGGCCCCCCTCCTCTGAGCAGTGCTCTTCCCTCCCCATGCCCCACATGTATCCTTGTGCCTGCAAGCGGGTCCCTCCTCCTCTGTGGCACCATCTTCCCAGTGATATTCAGGAAGATGTGCCAGGGCCAGAGTCTTTGCTTTCACTGCACGGCGCCATCTTCTCTAAGATGTCACAGGGAAGATGGCGCCGCAGAGGAGGAGGGACCAGCTTGCCACACAAGGTGAGTATACTATGCAGGGGCGTTTTAAGAGAGAAGAGAGCCCGTTTGCAGACTCTGGACCTCATTCAAAGGCGGTCGTAAGCGGCCGCTCGGTCGTACGCCTAACGATCGAGAATCAGAAAAAAAAACAATCACACGGCTGGTCGGTCGTAACCAAAGTGACGCACATACGTCAACAATGCACCTCCTCTAGCTAACGAGTGATAGCAGCTAGCAATCAAGTCGATCGTTGTCAGTCGTTGTCAGTCGCTGTATGTTAATTTTCTTCTGATGGTTGCGGCCGCTTGTGTTGTGTGCAAATTACTCCAAAAATGAAAAAAAAAAAACGCATAGAATAAGCCATCCCCATGAAATGTATTTATTCTTATTATTCGCTAATGCAAACGCAACTGAATCAATTACAAGTCAATTAGCAGTGTTATTAGCAACAGCAAACGATTATTAGCTGCTTGCATTGTGTGGCACAAAATAGAAACATCAAACATAACATCAGTCACATTCGATTGTACTCTGGGAGCACGAACCCAACCTCAAGCTGTATGATCAGCCAGGCCTCGGACCTGCTCGCATAGTGACGTTTTACTACTTCCGGCCTTCTATGTCGGTCGTAGCAGGAAATTTATGTACGCCCCTGAAACGCCCTGAAAACGGTGAGGAACACCTGCGTTTTTAGACCACCACCCCCGTCAACACCCACAAACGGCCTTTCATGTCAATCAACTCCCGGAAGCCACTTCCTGCTCGTAAGCCATACGATCGACAGCATTTTGGATCGCAAGGTCTCGTACGCACATGCGCACAACTAACCGAACGCATGCGTGGCTTGGATACATCGGATGCGTATGACCGAGCGGCCGCTTACGACCGACTCTGAATGAGGTCCTCTGTGCGGGCCCTCTCCTCTCTGGCGACGCAGTAGATTCTGGCTTGGGGCCAGAATATACTGCGAATGCACGTGTCTCTGGGAAAATGGCGTCAGCCCTTATTCAGTACTGTGCATGAGCAAGTCACAGGGAAAATGAGCAGTACTCTGGAGACTACGGACAGGTAAGTATAACAGTACATGGATCCAGGGTGTGCTGTGTGGCCCCATCCAGGACCCATTATAGATACGCATCTGATACTATGTGTGTAGGGTCCATGTGTACCACACGTCCTGCACACATTATAAGTAAGCCTATGTCAGTGGCGTATCTAGGTGCATGGTGTGCGGTGTTTGTTTGCTGTTCTATTGTATTTCACTCTCTGGGGGAGATATAGCAAGCCATGGAGAGAAATGAAGTTGAGAGAGGTCAAGTACCAACCAATCAGCTTCTAACTGTCATTTTACAGGCTGTGCTAGAAAGTTAGAAGCTGATTGGTTGGTACTTTATCTCTTACCACTTTATCTCTTTACAAGATTTGATAAATCTGCTCCCCAAACTCCTGAGTAGGCCAGCCCCCAGATTCTCTGGGAGAAGAGGTTGGTCCGGGGCTCCATGACATCATTTGCAGGGAATGGCATCATGACATTATTTTTAACATTCTCACTCTGAATTGCAGAACGCTGAACCATTGGTCCCTGGTTGCCTGTATTACACAGCATTGTTTGCACATGTATATATACAGTAGATAGTAGACAAAGCAGCCAAGTACAGCACCTGGATCTAATTAACTGGCCACGCACTGGTCATTTGTGCCTAATGGATGCTCCTCAGTCAAACCCTGCCATATCATTATTTTTCTTTCAGTTAATGTTGTTATTTTGTTGGAATCAGTATGATTTAGCCGGGATTAGACAGTCGGGAAGCCGGTGGTCGGGATTGCGTCCGTTGGTTTCCCGACTGCTACCCATTTTGTTACCAGACAAAGGTGTAGAACATTTTCCTTATGATATGACTACTGGATAGCACTATTTTGTCTAAATACGCTATTTAATTCCAACAGCAGAACTACTTCAAAGTATTAGAAAGCAAAATGAATGGCTGTACCTTATGAACAACTTAGCAAGTTTCTGTAAACATTAATTTTCTATACATCAACTACTTCTGCTCTTCAAGGGTAAAAACTGAAATACGGTACATATACAAGCGGTACTTTGGCAGAGGAGATGTCCTTACTCAGCCTCCCCAGAGTCCTTACACAGCAAGTAACGCCACTATTTGACATTAATAAATATACACAAAATAACTGGAATATCATACATAACAAAATATGTCCATCGTGCACTTTTTCTGTCCTCTGCGCTCCACCCAGATGCTATAACTTTGTCCTGTAGTCAATGGCTGCCAGAATGTGCTGGGACTTTCACTAGTTTCAAAAATGACTTAGGCCGGGATGTACTAAAGGAAAAATGTGGTAAAAACCCTGTTTCCGCATTTCCATATGTACTAAGCCCCGGCCGGCCTTTTATCGGTGCAGTGGGTAACCCCAGAAAAGGCCTATGGGTTTCTTACTGCACCCCGCTCCCAACACTTCGACGACGCCTCGCCGCCCTGCTGTCGCCCAGCGCTGGCCCCCACTCACCTGCTCTCCATGGTCGCCAACCCGCGCTCCTCCTGGGTCCTCCTCCTCCTCCTCCTAATCTTCTTTCGAGTGCAGGGAGGAAGAGGAGGAATCCGGAGCTTCCTGCACAGGTGACCAGCAGGAAGCTCCCGGGCCTCAGAGGGGGTGGGGTCCCAAGGAGACCCCCGTCACCCGGCGTCGGCTGCTTTGCAAAGGGCAGCTCTTATCACAGGTATGGTCACCGCAACCGTAGTACATCCTGGCCTTAGGGCTCTATTCATCAAGCACTGCCACTCAGCAATGCTAATTTATTATCCAACTCACTGCGACTAGCAGCGATGGATACTAAGGGGTCTATTTACTAAGCCTTGGAGGCTGATAAGGTGAACGGAGATAAAGTACCAACCAAACAGCTCCTACTTGTCATTTTTCAAACACAGACTGTGACATGGCAGGTAGGAGCTGATTGGATGGTACTTTATATCCATTCACTTCTTCTCCATGCAAGGCTTAGTAAATAGACCCCTAAAACACTGGAGCAATTCAACATTACTCTGGTGCGGAGATAACTGATCTGAAGATCATGTTCCCTATCACCACTACTTTCATAGCAGTGAAACTTAACGCTACCAAGTCTGGCTGAGGTTCACGCATGCCCACGAAGATCCTGATGTTCAGCTGAGGGAGACCAACAGGAGCAGAGGGATCAGAATGGATCCTACTTCACAGCCCGGGACTCCTTGGCATAGAAGAACGCTGCCATTTAAGGATGGTGTCCGTTCCGGCAATCAAATCCGAAAATTATGTATTTTCGGAGTTTGATGAATGGGGAAATAAGGAGGTCCCTATATTAGTGTATGGGTTCCATGTTCCACTTCGAGGATGACCGGTAAGCAGGAGATTTCAGTGAAATCTCCTGCACAGAACCTTGACTTGGGGTGTGCAAGCGGTACCGTTACCCAGGGTGCAGGCCCTTGGGGTGGCTCCATTGTTGCCCCACAGCACCTGCCAATGGCTTGAAGGGAGCATGGAACAGCCCTGTAGCCAGTAGAGCTACTGCAGAGCCCCCCGGAGCGTTCCTGTTTAATGAATGGGACCAACACTTAATTTTTACAAAAGTAGGTGAAAAGTAATATTTTCACCTACTTTTAAAGGATAATGATTAGATCCCTATACGATTTAATACTTTCACCATGAGGATGAGCCCTGGCATATGGAAGCACATATTTTTTAGCCAGCCTGATTCCCCTAGGTAGGTATGCCCCATGCAACCTGGTTGGGGCTGGTTTCACATTATTACAGGGGGACTCCGTGTTGCATGTCTCCCTGGCAGAGCTGTAACTAGACTTTTTGGTGCCCTGTGCCAGAAAGAGCATTGGCGCCCCCCTCAGTTTTCAAAGGGATATAATGCGCCCAAAAAAGGGCCATGGCCTCATGGGGAAGGGCCAGGGAAGAAATAGGAGAGGCCAGGAGATGCTGGGGATGAAATAAGAGGAAGCTACAAGTGAGAATGATAATAAACAGAAGTTTGACAGGCCCAAACAGTGCCCTCTGACCTGTGGTGCCCTGTGCGATGGCACCTGCCGCACTACCCTAGCTACGGCCCTGCTCCCTGGTACAGTGTAACCGGCGTAGCTAACCGGTGTTGGCTATTGCTATTACAGGGGGACTCCATGTTGCGTGTCTTCCTGGTACAGTGTAATCGGCGTAGCGTGATGTTGGCTATTGCTATTACAGGGGGATTACAATATGCTTGGAGTATATGTTGCTGGGGTTGCATATTTACAATCTATTTTGTATATCTATTAGAGATGTGAGCGGACCCCCATGTTTTGGTTTTGGTAGAACCACCCCTCAAGTGTTTTGCTCTTTTCTGTTTTTGAATTTTTTAAAATTGATAAAAACAGCTAAAATCATGTAATTTGGACCTTTTTACATCATACTTGCTGACTTTTATACAGTATCTCCTCTCCAGGAGAAGCCAGGAGAAGAGATGCAGTTGGCTACTTTGGGGGGGCAGGGTCAGCCTTTCGGGTCATTTTAGCACTGCCCCTCCCTACAGATAGCGATTCCGGGTGGTATTATCTCCCCATCTTGCCAACTTCACTAGGCAGTGGGCGGCATGCGGGAGATCCGGCCAGGCACAGCTGGGGCACCTGCTGCTGGCTAGGCAGAGTCTATGGCAGCTGATACTGTCACTGTGCAGCGTCCATGAACGGAGCACAGCTAACAGCTCCGATCGGG
Organism: Taudactylus pleione; assembly: GCA_031769625.1. Taxonomy (NCBI): domain Eukaryota; kingdom Metazoa; phylum Chordata; class Amphibia; order Anura; family Myobatrachidae; genus Taudactylus; species Taudactylus pleione. The sequence goes on from JAUIMM010000670.1 coordinate 5,912,781, forward strand.
TCTGGCAGCAGCAAACACTGAGCAGGCAGCGGCGGTTTGCGGGGACAGGGCACCTGGACGACGGCTAGTAGTTAGCACGGGTGCTGTACAAGGGAGAGGGTTGAAGGGTGCTGTGCTGGGTGAGGGGTACTGTGCTGTGATCTGTGCAGGGAGAAGGGTGCTGTTATGGGTGCTATGCTGTGATCTGTGCTGGTGAGGGGTACTGGGATCACAGCACAATGGAGAAAGGGGCCACAGCATACTGAGACCAGACCCCTTCTGTGAGGCCACACTCTTTTTCAGGATCCCATGTGGGGGGGGGGGGGGGGGGCACCCAAAATCTTGCCTGGGTCACTAATTTGGCTTGGGCCGCCTCTGATCGTGAGCCTCCTGCACCTTCCGGGAAAGTAGGCAAGAAAGCTTTACATGCAATCCAAAACCCCAGATTTGGTTTTTCAAATCTGAATACTGAGTCTGGACTCTGGCCCTGATTCAGAGCCGGACGCTCTGACAGAGCGCTCGCTCTGAATCAGGGCCGTCCTTCTTGTTTTTCAGAGCGGCCTCCTGGCCGCTCGCATAGCTGTGGGGGACCACCCACACCTATAGCGAGCGGCCAGGAAGATGGTCGCGATGGTTGTGGTAGGGTCTCGTTGCCGCAAGCCCCAGAGTGCTTTTGGCTCTAACAGAGCCGAAAGTACTCCCACTGACATCACTTGTGATGTCAGTGGGGCCGGCCCCAGACGGTAGGCGTTCCCACGCCCCCGGCCCGCCCACCAAAGGGGGCGTGCTGTCACTCAACATCGACAGCACGCCCCCTTTGGTACGAGACCCGGAGCGACGGATTGCCCATAGCTATCCGGGTCTTGCGCATGCGCACGACGGAGCCGGCTCCGTCGTGCGCATGCGCACTGGGCCACCATCGACCTGCTTGCGAGCGCATAGCGCTCGTGAGCGGGTCTGAATCAGACCCTCTGTTCTATTAATAATCCCAAAAGTGATTCGAGTCGGGACTCAATTTGAATTGAACCCCAAATTTTGGGTGTGTTCGGTTTTCAGGAGAACAGAGCCGCACACCTCTACTATATAATATTATATATATTTAAAAAATGTAATAATAATAAAAAAAAAAAGTTCTCATTCATTTTATGCCAACAGACACGTAAAAGTATATCAGAGAGAGGGGAGAGGTTTCTCCATCTTGAAGTCTGAGAAGCAGAAGCAGCTGAAATCTAAGGCCTGATTGCCGCACGAAGTTCCTCCATGAAAACACCAAAGGGAATGTGCGGATGAGGAAATAAATCACGAGGGCACAACATGAAATGATACAGTCACCAATTTATGAGCAAATGAATTAATAAGGTGCATTCATATTCTATAGCTGTCTGCAGGGACGGCTTCCTGTGCCGGCTTGTTAATAATGTCCTCCCGTCCTAGCTGCTTGATATGTAGAGGGGAAATCACTGTTCTGTGTGTCTTCAAACAGCCGTGAATCTAACAGCTGACACCCAAGAAGTCAGAATGAATAACACAAAGGGAAATGGAGAACTAGAGGAGCTCTGTGCACAATTTAACTGAGGTTGTTGTATTAAGTCCAATAAAATAGGGTGAGATTCAGATAATGGTAACTACAGACAAATATCAAATTCAGCAATGTAAGCATATGATATACTGATGCTAAGTAATGCTAGCAGGGTGTCCATGTGGGAAGATCGCATGGAACAAATCTGAAAAGCCAAAAAGGACACAACAGGGATTTCTAAGGGGTAGATGTACTAAACCTTGGAGAGATAAAGTACCAACCAATCAGCTCCTAACTGTCATTTTTCAAACAGCCTGTAAAGTGACAGTTAGGAGCTGAATGGTTGGTACTTTATCTATGTCCACTTTATCTCTCTCCAAGGTTAAGTACATAAACCCCTTAAATAATAAAAAAATAATAATAATAATAATTCTAGCGACACTAAGGGAAAATTAATTCTACACCAGCCGACATAGTGGGGAGATGCCTTGGAGAGAGATCAAGTGGAAAGTGCTAAAGCTTTAAACAATCAGCTCCTAACTGTCAGTTTACAGGCTGTATTTGAAAAAATGACAGGTAGGAGCTGGTTGGCTGGTACTTTATTGCTCTCCACTTTATCTCTCTCCAAGGCTTAGTGCATCTCCCTCAGTGTATATTGCTTACATTTGCTTTGTGAATGTCCTGTACAGTAATAGCACACACTGTAGATTGTAAGTTCTCGTACTTATAATGCACCATCATGTCTCAAAGCCAAGAATGGTCCTGATTCACTACTGATCTCAATATAGCGTACGCACGCAGTTCTGTGCGATTGGAAGCTAATCTATGGTGATTGCAATGCTTCCGCAGCACTACATAAGGACGCCCACTTTACCTTACACGCACATCCATAATGGTTAGCAAGACTGCGAAAACATCGGTACAATTGAGTACCATCAGAGCCATACGCACTGTTAAGGCAGGTCAGACCTCACTCAGGAATTGCTCACTTTAGCGCACGCTGTGAGACTGTGAGACCTCATGCTACGTAGAGTAGCGCAGTGGATAATTTATGCACGCATGCGTTCGCCCAACCACCCCACATTACCGCCCACAAACGACACTTCCTGTCAATTAATCTGCGATGGGTCTGCATGGCAACTGCGATCGCAGTTCGGATCGCAATGACTGGTTCGCGCACCCACTGCGATGCATACGCATGCGCAGCGCAAAACAATCGGCCAATTGCGTGCACATTACCAACTGCGATCCAAGCTGAATCAGGCCCAATGACACCAAACCTTTGGGTTCAGCCGTCCGGCTGTTAATTTGGATCTTATGACAGCTGATGCAGCAATGTGTATAAACCTTCTTCTTGTTCTACAATGTTTTGTACTGTAAGTCACTTTTTTTTTGGTTCATATTGTTCGAGTTTATGTACGTTGTTAGGCGCTGCAGACCCTTTGTGGTGCTATATAAAAAAGGATAACAATAATAATTATATAAGTATAAGTATATAATAATGTGAGTCTGCCGCTTATACCTACTTGCACCTGGATAGGTTGGACAGGTAGTTGTTTGCACAATTACTGACATATGCAGACTGGGTAAAAGACACTTTGACGCCTGAGAAAGACAACTTGCCGATACAAATGACATATGATCACCAGCACTGGCTACCTGCATGTGATTGGCTGTCTACAAATGCTCCGCCCACATTGAAAATGATTGTGTATATACAGTATATTATATATACTTTCGGTGCTTAGGAATTTGTTTTGCTTTATACACAAGAGAAGTAGTTGTTTCTACTGATGTACAGTGAGTTTTCAAATGTAATTGTTGTATAATAGTAAATTTGTTTGTTGCACATAAAATAAATGGCTTTATACATGGGAGGATGTGATATGTGTATGTGATCGGTCATATTAGACAGATTGGCCAAATAATTGTATAAGGTATGCCCAGCAGTAAAGAGAGACAAATTCAATAGTAACTATTACAAAAGCAACAAATGCTTAAAAATAATAAAGTTACATTAAATATAAGGGGCCTGATTCATTGTTAGGAGCAATCAGCACCTTGGCCAAACCCTGTTGCACTTCAGGTGCGGCGGATTTAAATGGACATAGCGATTTATACTAGGGAAGGGCGTGTTCTAGATTAATTCTAAACTTAGCTGTAATATCAGAGCAGAGCCGTAACTAGATATTTTGGTGCCTTGTGCCAGAAAAAGCATTAGTGCCCCCCCCATATTGTAAACAGGGACAGCGTGTGTCGCAGGTGTGCGGACGAAAAAAGGACGTGTTCTCATAGGGAAAGGGCGTGGCCACACTATAGTACCCCCAATTTACATTACGAGACACAGTAGTGCCCCTTATTCACATTACACTACATAGTTGTATCCCTTAAACACGTTACGCTACACAGTAGTAATGCCCCTTACACATTATGCCACATAGTAGTAATTCCATTTCACAGTAGGACCACACAGTAGTAATGCCCTTAAATATTATGCCACACAGTAGTACTGTCCATTACACAGTATGACCACACAGTGGTAATGCCCCTTACACATTATGCCACATAGTAGTAATTCCCATTACACAGTAGGACCACACAGTAGTAATGCCCCTTAAATATTATGCCACACAGTATTAATGTTCCATACACATTATGCCACACAGTACAAATCCCCCGTGCCCTCTCCCCTTACACATTATGCCACACAGTACAAATCACCCCTGCCCCATCCCCTTACATATTATGCCAAACAGTGCAAATCCCCCCTGCCCCCTCCCCTTACACATTATGCCACACAGTACAAATCCTCCTGCCCCCTCCCCTTACACATTATGCCACACAGTGCAAATCCCCCCTGCCCCCTCCCCTTACACATTATGCCACACAGTACAAATCACCCCTGCCCCATCCCCTTACATATTATGCCACACAGTGCAAATCCCCCTGCCCCCTCCCCTTACATATTATGCCACACAGTACAAATCCCCCTGCCCTCTCCCCTTACATATTATGCCACACAGTACAAATCCCCCTGCCCTCTCCCCTTACACATTATGCCACACAGTACAAATCCCCCCTGCCCCCTCCCCTTACACATTATGCCACACAGTACAAATCCCCCTGCCCCCTCCCCTTACACATTATTCCACACAGTACAAATCCCCCTGCCCTCTCCCCTTACACATTATACCACACAGTACAAATCCCCCTGCCCTCTCCCCTTACACATTATGCCACACAGTACAAATCCCCCTGCCCCCTTCCCTTACACATTATGCCACACAGTACAAATCCCCCTGCCCCCTCCCCTTACACATTATGCCACACAGTACAAATCCCCCTGCCCCCTCCCCTTACACAATATGCCACACAGTACAAATCCCCCTGCCCCCTCCCCTTACACAATATGCCACACAGTACAAATCCCCCCTGCCCCCTCCCCTTACACATTATGACACACAGTACAAATCCCCCTGCCCTCTCCCCTTACACATTATACCATACAGTACAAATCCCCCTGCCCCCTCCCCTTACACATTATGCCACACAGTACAAATCCCCCCTGCCCCCTACCCTTACACATTATGCCACACAGTACAAATCCCCCTGCCCTCTCCCCTTACACATTATGCCACACAGTACAAATCCCCCCTGCCCCCTCCCCTTACACATTATGCCACACAGTACAAATCCCCCTGCCCTCTCCCCTTACACATTATGCCACACAGTACAAATCCCCCCTGCTCCCTCCCCTTACACATTATGCCACACAGTACAAATCCCCCCTGCCCCCTCCCCTTACACATTATGCCACACAGTACAAATCCCCCTGCCCTCTCCCCTTACACATTATGCCACACATTACAAATCCCCCTGCCCTCTCCCCTTACACATTATGCCACACAGTGCAAATCCCCCCTGCCCCTCCCCTTACACATTATGCCACACAGTCAGGGCCGCCAAGAGCCAAGGAGGGCCCCGGTAATAGGGGGCGTGGCCTAATCTCGGGAGGCGTGACCACGCCCCCTTGCCGGAAAAAAATAAATAAAAAAGATTTGCAGAGCCGCACGCCGGGGAGGGGGGCGCTCTGAGCCCCCTCAGCCCGGCGCAAAGCCAGGGGGGCACGATCAGTGTGATCGCTCCCCCGCACAGGCATAGGAGACTGCTGTGTGCTGGGCTGCTGTGAGGTAGGGGGGGGCGGCGTCAGACCCGGGCCCCCGACGGGCCCCTCAGGAAGCCCGGGTCCGGGTAATCTGTACCCGCTCCCCCCCCCTCCCGGTGCCCCTGCACACAGTACAAATCCCCCTGCCCTCTCCCCTTACACATTATGCCACACAGTGCAAATCCCCCCTGCCCCTTACACTTTTGACAGCCAGTACAAATTCCTCCTCCCCCCGGGTCTCTCTCCTAAATACAGCACACTTACCCATTTTACTAAGCTTCTCAGAGCGTCACTATGGAAGCACCAGTCTCTGTGTCTGGCAAGTGTGACCCCAACGCCAGAGGAAGGGCTCCTCAGCACTCTGGGACTGGATTGGGTCTCTCCCAGCCCCTTCTAGAAGACACTCACTATCACTAAAGCACAGCAGATGAGGAGGGGGTGGACCACAGGGACAGGCTGCTGTAGCGCGGCCTTCTGAAATAGTAGCGGTGCGCCCGGCAGATAAATAGCCAGGCACACCGCTATTACACATTGTTAGATGGGTCAATACATTGTAGTGGGCGACTGTTATCGTGGGTGGAGGTGGCCGCACCACCCTAGTTACGGCCTTGTATCAAAGCTGCCAAGTATATGTTTGCTACATGCAAAAGCAGCCAGTATTTCCCATGCATGCAACATGAGGCCTGATTCAAAGCCGCACGCAAATTCCATCGCAGCTGCGATCTTTCACGGATCACAATAGCAATAATATGCTAATGACTCACCCGCCGTCCAGTGCTTGGAGACGCCCACTGAAAGTATCTCACATCCGCCGCTCACGCACAAAACCGTAAACATCGAATGCAGATCAGGCAGCCACCAGCCTTCTGAGTACGTCGAAATTGCCGCAGAAATAGCGGTCTCCAGACACGCAGAGGGCTCTCCTGCTGGAAGCAGGGATGCAGTGGCTAAACTATGTATGCCCAGAGAACAGTTTTTAAATGCTACCGACACGCCTACGTTTTTCTAACCACCCTCCGTTACCCCCCCTACATGTCACACATTTTGCGAGTCAATCCTTTGTGCGAGCTTAATCACAATACAATCGATGTGTACGCAGCGCAGCATACATGTAGGTGCAATAGCGAACAATCTGCGCAAATTTCGCCATTTGTGTGCGGATCTGAATCAGGCTGAATCGGGTTTGTTCCAGGAGTAAATTGCATCTTGTTTGCTCCTTCTTGCTCCTAACTCTAAATCAGGTCTAATATGTGGTTGTGGCAAAATCACAATACTCGTATATTGATAATTAATGTAAATTAAATAGTTTTTTTTTTTTTTTTTTAAATAAAGCACATTGGTTTCTTTCAGGTTTTGGCTGCAATTGATTTGTTCAGTTGTTCCTTCACCTTCATAATTATGCCTCCATTGATAATTCATACAGTATAGTCAGCATTATCTAAATGTAAACACATTTTATTGGATTTTACAAACAACATCTGTTTATTCAATACACATAAGGGCCAGTGGTGACTGCTCATTATCCCAAGGTCGAGTAGTTCCACTGGTGCGGGAATGACAGTGGTTTTATTTTAACATTATTATTAATTATGAAAGAGGGTGATGTAATGCCTGAACAAATTGGAGCAGAAACTGTTAAACAATATGGGTTTGGTACGGGATGCAGGCGCTTGGGATCCCAGTTGCCAAAATCCTGATGCCGGCATCCCAACAGGGTTAGTATACCAACACTTGTCGGTAGGTATCCTAACCCTTCTCCTACCCCTCCCTTCCCGGACCCTGAACCTAACCTCTCCCCCTAGTGCCAAACCCTAACCCTCACTGTCTAGTGCCTAACCCTACCCCCCCCAGTGTCTAACCCTAACCATCCCCCAGGGCCATCTCTTCCATTGGGCTTGCTGGGCAGTTGCCCAAGGACCCGAAGCTTGTAGAGGCCCGCCAACCCGCCACCCTGCATCTGCGGCCAGTTGGTAAATTTGTGATATTTTTACAAGCCGGCCGCCGGTGCACTGTTTCTGATCTAACCTCCCCCACCCCATCCCCCCCTGTGACGAGTACTCACCTACATCCACCAGCTTCAGGCCAGTCAGACAAAGTCTCTCTGCATGTGTGGGAGGTCTGATGGGCTTCCAGGAGGGTTTAATTTTATTGACAATTTAATTTTTTTTCCCCGTGAATGGGTAGGTAGGGGCATTGCTTTGCCCAGGGCCCACACTGCTAAGACAACTCTGCCCTCCCCCCTAGTGCCAAACCCTAACTACTAATCGCCCCCCTAACCCACTCCTTAGCTTTGGGATGCCAGCGGTCGGGATGCCACTTGCCGGGATATTGACAGCATCCCAACAATATATATATGGTCAAAGAGGGAATTGTCTAACAGAGGAGGGTTTTCTAAATGAGTGTGGACTTTTTTTTCCCTGGGTTCTGGAGTAGTTTGCGGGAAAAGATTTAACACATTGTATTTTTCAGTATGACCTGTCTAAAATCACTACAATTGAAATACATTTTGCAGTATATACATCTGATACTGTTTCTTCGTCTATTTGGTATGAATGTCCTTTAAAAAAGTAAGCCTATGACCCTTTTGGGTATAATTATTATTTCTAACTTTTCTTTGTATGGTGACATCAAGCATTCGTAGCAATGTACAGGTAAAATAACAAAAATACATATACTCATGTCAATATGACAAGGTAAAAAAACGCAACACAAGGTCAAAGTCAAACAGACATATACAGACAGCTAAAACAGTGAGAATATTTAATAACAGTAACATTCAATGACTCAGTGCCCTGTGAAGGGTGGGTAGAAAGATTCAGAGTCGCTGACTGTGCTTTGGAGTGGACTGGAGGACAGGATAGTGCATGGTTACAACCAAGAGGGTGGAGTGCCCTGACTTACATTTTTGGGGAGTAGGGTATATAACTCAGAGGTGAACTTTGAAGAGATGATAAGGGAGAACAGAGGACGTGAGTTAAGAGTGTGAGGATGACTAGTAGGCTTGACTGAACAGGTAAGTTTCTAGGGTCAGTTTGAAAGAATGCAGGCTGGTAGATAGTCTAATTGGGCGAGGCTGTGAGTTCCAAATGAGAGGAGAGAAGAAGCACAGGAGAAGTCTTGGATGCATGTGTTTAAGGGGATAATCACCGAGGATGTATGGCATCACAGTAAGAGTTAAGAAAGTGAGAAGTAGTGTGAACAGAGATGACGTTGGAGATGTAGGGTGGTAAGGAGCAGTTGAGTACTTTGAAAGTGAGTACCATATGTGAATCTTAAACTTGATTCCAGAGGGGAAGGGTAGTGTAGTATCAGAGTGACAAGACAAGAATATGAGACAAGTAGCAGTATTGAGAATATATTTTACAAGGGAATAAGAAAAGAAGACCAGAGAGTAGAAGGTTGCATTAGCCAAAACATAAGATAACAAGGGTGTGAACAAGAGATTTAGGAGACTCAAGAATGAGGAAGGGTCAAATCCTGTAAATGTTGTGGAGGTGAAATAGTCAGAATTGAGAGATAGCATGATTGTGAGGGGTGAAGGACATCATTGGGATTGATAATGAGGGATAAGAGAGATGATAGTGTTAGTGACTAATACAGTTAGGTGGGAGGGACCAGGGGTAAGAGAGAGAGAAGACTATATGCTCAGTCTCAGACATGTAGAGATTAGGAATACACTAGGATATCTAGGAAGAGATTGAACAAAGATAGATGGGGATGCGAGAGAGGGAGCAGGAGGAGAGGTCAAGGAAGGAGAAGTAGATTTGTGCATCATCAGCATAAAGGTGGTATTGGAGACCAAAAGAGCTGTTAAGATAACTAAGGCAGAAAGCATAGAGAGAGAGAGAAGAAGAAAAAGGGACCATAGACCAGGGGTCAGGGAACTTTTTTACCTTTTACCCCAAAATATATTTAGATACGCCGACGTTACCCCCTTGATTTGAAAGGAAGGAAATCCTATAGTAGTGCCCCCATATAATGCCCCTGTAGTAGTGCCCCCATAGTTATGCCCCTGTAGCAGTGCCCCCATAGTTATGCCCCTGTAGTAGTGCCCTCATAGTTATGCCCCTGTAGCAGTACCCCCATAGTTATGCCCATGTAGTAGTGCCCTCATAGTTATACGCCTGTAGTAGTGCCCTCATAGTTATGCCCCTGTAGCAGTGCCCTCATAGTTATGCCCCTGTAGCAGTGCCCCTGTAGCAGTGCCCTTATAGTTATGCCCCTGTAGCAGTACCCCCATAGTTATGCCCCTGTAGCAGTGCCCCCATAGTTATGCCCCTGTAGTAGTGCCCCCATAGTTATGCCCCTGGAGTAGTGCCCCATAGTTATGCCCCTGTAACAGTGCCCCCATAATTATGCCCCTGTAGTAGTGTCCTTGTAATTATGCCCCTGTAGCAATGCCATAGTTATGCCCCTGTAGCAGTGCCCCCATAGTTATGCCCCTGTAGTAGTGCCCCCATAGTTATGCTCCTGTAGCAGTGCCCTCACAGAAAATATTTGCCATTCACATCAGTCCCTGCCCCAGTGGAGCTTACACTCTATATTCCCTACTACATATACACACACTAGGGATAATTTTTTGTCAGGATAAATAACCAAATAACCTATCAGTATATTTTGTCAGGATAAATAAGCCAAATAACCAAATAACCTATCAGTATATTTTTGGAGTGTGAGTGCCAGGAAACCGGAGTACTCAGAGGAAACCCACGCAAGCATGGGGAGAATATATAAACTCTGCACAATTAGGGCTGTGGTGGATGTCGAACTCATGACCCCAGTGCTGTGAGGCAGTAATGCTAACCATTACACCATCCGTGCTGCCCACAAATCAAGTTGTGCTTCAGATAACTGTCATATTATATGACCACCAGTGATTTTACTGTTTTTATCTTATTTCATATACAGCTAAATAAATGGCAGCACTTTGACTCTTTAGCATTTGCAAGTTATATATATTTTTTTACTTATTCTCACTGTGGTTGTGTTCTGCTAATTACTTTAAAAAAAAGTATTTTAGTTTAGCTAAAATTAGAGACATGGGAAAAGGACCTGACAGCAGATAATAACCTATGGCCCCTTAATAATGATAAAAATATACATTCCTACTTTTACAAAATCATTTCAGGGAGATAATGTGAGTACTGTAGAAACTAGACAAGCTGACAAAGGGAAAGTGTCCTGCTCCAACCAAAGGGCATGTCTAGCTCCTGCCATGGGCAAATCTAGTGCTGCCCAAGGGCACATTCAGCATCACTAGGTTGAACCTATACCACTGGCTGCCAGAGGCTGCATAATGGAACAGGGAAGATTATCTTTATTTTACTGTAAAAGTAATAACAACGCCAGCACTTAGCAAACAGCGCGGAACCGGCAGGGCAGTTGCTGCTTGATAAATAATAAGCTGTACGATATCATTCAGAATTATAGGGCCAATCACTCGTGATAATGGAGTGAATAAATAGAGCAAAACAAAGAGTCCCTAATACTGCATTTAATATTTTATCACATTGATAGGGCTCGATTGTCCCAAAATCTTTTAAATATCAAATCTCTTTATCATGCTTTAACTAATGCATTTGGACATCTAATACAGATGATCGTACACCGTTTCTTTTTTGTGCCATATGGTGTGAGACACTTTTCCTGTGCTTTGCACTTTTCCCCCAATCTTGCAACTTTTTTTTTCTCAATTATCCATCTTAGTTCACTTACACTGTACTATTAGTTTATTTATCACAAATAATCTAGTTTAAAGTCGCAGATAAAGCATAACGATGCATGACGTGGGTCACTCATATTGGACCTGTCTTTTGCCTCTTGAAACCCTTTGCATACTTTTTCCTCCATTGTGCATACTTAATCCTAGAGCTGCATACACACACAACGACTTTTTGAACGATTATCATTAAACGATATCGTTTAACGATAATCGTTCGATAAAATTGTTCACTTTCTGAGTCAAACGATGAACAATTATCGTTCATGCGCGTTCACGTTTGTAGTTTGTAGTTCAGTCAGACTTGTCAACTCAACGATTTTCAGTAAGGGAATATGCAACAATCGTTTGTAGTTCTAAAAAATCATTCATCGTTCATAAAATCGTTCATAGAATTGTTGGTAACAAAATCGTTGTGTGTGTATGCAGCTAAAAGCTGCAAACACACACAACGATTTTGTTACCAACGATTTTAGGAACGATTTTCTGTCAGATTTTTTAAAGTGTAATGAACGATTTTTTTGAACTACAAACGATTTTTGTAATTTCCCTTAATGAAAATCGTTGAGTTGGTCAGTCTGACTGAACAACAAACTACAAACGTGAACGCACATGAACGATAATCGTTCATCGTTTTAACTCAGAAAGTTAACGATTTTTACAACAATTGAACGATAAACGATATCGTTAATGATAATCGTTCAAAAAAATCGTTGTGTGTATGCACCTTTAGTTTTACATATTATACCCCTTTCACACCGCATTGCCTGTTTGCACCCAGGATTTTGTACACAGGTCCATCCCAGGTGAGACGCGGCTGAGACCCCTTTCAGACTGGCGGCCCGACCCGGCAGTTGTTATGTGCTGAGCCGGCGCTTGGAGATGAGATCATCTCTAAGCGCTGGCTCTTCCTATGCTGTGAACAGGTCCCAGGTCGCATCAACCCAGGTTACCCGTTCACATTGCACCTCGAGCCTGATTGAACCTGTGTTCAACCCTGCTCGTTACCCGGGTTGAAATGCCGGGTCACTCGACCCGGGTTATTTTAACTGGGCCCTTTCACACTGAGCAATATCCCAGGTTGCTGCACGATCACGTGAAACAACACGGGTTTATGCTGGTAGCAGCAGTGGCTCTTTTACCTGAGGGGGGCTGCCGCTGCTGCTGTTGGCCTGGGTCCTGGCGCCTGCTCAATGAATCTGGCAGGCGTCGGGACCTGCGCATGAGTGGCGGTGGCGCCGTGCATGCGCTCGCCTAACAGCAGCTTCTCGGTGCTGCATTGGTTGTAACCCCGAGAAGCCCTATAGGGCTGCCAGAAAGGCAGAGCAGTGACTTCCACTGGAAGCCGCTCTCTGCTGATTGCAGCCCGGACTGGCAGTCCCAGGGGGAGGAGACACGTCGCCCTGGCTGCCTGTCTTCAGTGTGACTGGCAGGTGGTGCTTCCAATAGGAAGCCACCTCCAGTCACAGTGAAGCCAGTGCAGCCACAGATTGCACTGGCTCACTGAACAGTGGAGGATTTTACTGGCGCGGGGGGGAGGGGCCCCATTATTTGATGCATACCCTCGCAGCCCCTAGGTAAGATCCACCACTGGCTGGTAGTGTGAAAATATGAAAGGGTCATTAGTTTGCTTATAGTGCTCTAGGTAATTGGGATTAATGTTTTGACATGGCTAATCTCAAATCCATGCTGCACTACATGGGGATATTTGGCGCGATTTGAGGACAGGTGTATGTGGACACATCTGTGTAATAAAAATTACACTTAATAGCTGAAATGCGTTCAGCCATCTATAGCAATTAGAATAGAACCCAATAGAATTGGTATTGAGCTATGCCAGCCTATGGGAGCGATTCAATTCAACGCGAATTGAACAGCGCCGGGAGCGAGCTCCCGGACCTATTCAATTTAGTGCGCTATGTGGTCAGAGAATGCCGGTGTTAAGGCGCGCTAACCAGCATTCTCTGACCAAAGTTCCGGGCGCATGGCTGTTAGTGCCGCGCTAAGCAGAAAAACAGATGCGCGCCGGAACTTTGGTCAGATTTCTCCTCGCATCCCCAGGGGAGTGCGAGAAGAAATCCTTAGCGCGCCCAAACAGCGCGGTGTATTGAATAGCTGTGGGAGCTCCCTCCAGCGGCTATTCAACATTGCGTTGAATTGCACGTGTGTTGTTTTTTAATAAATATGGGCTGTCTTGAATGATCTATATGACAACTGTATATGAAATATTTTATTGGCACCAGGGTTTCCTACCCTCCCGACGAGTACAGCTCCTGGCCCCCCCCGGAAAGGCAGGCCTCCCGGTTGCCGTAGACCCTCTCCCGGCCCCTCCGCAATTACCTATTAAACCCCCACAGCGGGGGGGGGGCAGTGACGCGATTCATTCTGAATTGCGTCATTTTGGCCCTGCCCCCTGCTTTACAATGCCTGTATTATCGGCATTGTGTAGCGGGGGCGGGACCAAAATGACACGATCGTGTAGCCCCGCCCCATCACACCTGCAAATATCAGCCCACGCGGCCACGCCCCCTTTTGCCGGCCACGCCCCCTGTCCTGCCAATCTGGCTGCTCCCTCCCGAGAGGAGCAGCCAGATAGTTGGCAAGTATGGTGTACACTCAATTCATCATTTGCTGAATTGTATGGTTGCATCTTCCCATCTCATGTGCTGCGCACCAGATGGAACATACAATGCGAACCGCTAACATTAATGCTGTAATGATATATTGTGCAGTTGTATGGTGATCGTGTAGTGTGTACACAGGCACGATATATTGTTACATCATATCATCCCATCACAGGATCGCCAGATCCTTCAGTCGTGTTCCTAGCTCTACGGTGCATGTTTTTTACAGACCATCTGACTGGAGCACAGGTGAGTTAATTGCCAAACACAAGTAATCTACAAGTTGTACTAATTATTCCCAAGGATACCTTGAAAAATCATACGCGGTCAGGGTTCCATGAGGACCGAGCCTTCTTTCTCTCTCAAGCTTATTTTGTGATAATCAGATTGTAATGAGGCATTGTGTTGGCGATGTGAGTTTCCTTCAATTGCCTTCTCTGTTGTAATGTGCTCTGTGCAGGAGACTTAAGCCGCGTATCCACTTGCCGATTAAAATGAGCGCTTGTACGATATAGTAATCGTTCAATTGCTCATTAATCGTGCACGAATCAGTCACTAAAATGTCAGAAACGACCAGCAATGCGCGCTCCCACTGGTCGTTCCGACATCAATCATCACCTGAACATGACGGTCAATCTGCTGATAACGACAGATCGGTCATGTTCGGGGATGAGGGAGGGTGCCTGTACTGAATGACATATCGTTCGGTGTAGGCACTGCAGCGGATCAGGAATGACTGTACGATTATGATGTCGTAATCATACTGTCTTTCCATAGTCGGGTAGTGGATGCGCACCTTTAGGGCAGTGTTTCCTAACCTCGGTCCTCAAGGCACACTAACAGTCCAGGTTTTAATTATATCCATAGTTGAGCACAGATGGTTAAATCAAAATAACTGAGGTACTAAGTAAGACACCTGTGTTCAAGTACGTCTATCCTTAAGGTGGCCATATATCAGACACCGGATTTTGCGATCCGGCGATGCGATGGGAAGTGCCGGCGTTTCCCACCATCGATGTTCTGCAATCCGTTGCCGGATCGCAGACATTTTCCATGTTAAATGTCGGCGATTTGACGATCGCTATCATTTTTTGATCGCGATCGTCAAATCGGGAAAATCCAACATGTTAGTTTTCTGCGATCCCGCGATGCCGTGTTGCAGCATCGCGGGATCGTGGCAATCCATCGCAGATGGATGGGGCCCATTACATTCTGGACTTTTAGTGTCCCTTGAGCAGGGGAGTATCTATAATGGGTGTAGGGTGTGCGGTACACATGGGCCCCCGGGTCCAGGGGGGCCCGCACCGCACACCCTGCACTCATATTATGTAAAACTTACCTCTCTGAGGTCCCGCGTCGGGTCTCTCAACGCTGCTGAAAACGCCAAAAAATGGCAGCCGTGGCCATTTTTCCGGCGTTTTGCGCATGCGCTCTGTGGATATCTCTGGGACAATGGTGTTCGAGCCATTTCGCCCACGATCTGCGCATGTGCAGTAGACTCTGGGCACATTCTAGTGCCCATAGTCTACTGATTCTGTGGTGGCCGGCCAGCCGAGTCAGTCGGTTGCTGGCCACCAGGCTCAGAGGAGGGGGTCTGTGATGGGGGATGTACACGGGCCCCCTCCTCTCTAAAGACGCCCCTGGCCTTGAGGACCGTGGTTGGGAACCCCTGACTTAGTTATTGAGGGGTTTCCAGGAAAACCTCTCTAAAGCACAGACAGAAATAAGTTAAAGCTTCTATAATTTTATTTACTTTGTGAAAATATATATACATTTTAATAATGATTAATAATAGTTATTAAGTTTAATGCATTGAGATTTTATCAGTATAATAAAAACCAGAGCCGGCCCTAGGCATAGACAAACTAACCAAATACCTAGGGGCATCCAAGCCCGTCTATGGCCAGTGGAGGTTTGGTGCAGGCACGGCCGGGGCACCTGCTCCCGACTGGGCAGAGACTTTGGCAGCTGCTACTACCGCTGCGCATCATCCACGATTGTAGCTCAGCTGACAGCGTCTGCCGCCTTGTTGTAACTTGAGTTGGACAGAACTGCCGGTTGCTCTCAAGTAAAGTAAGTTTGGACCTGGGAGAGGGCCAGTATGCTGTGGTGCCCACTGTTGGGAGAGGGGTGCTCTGCTAGGATTGGGGTGGTGGTTGAGGGTGGGTGCTGATACCGTGCTGTGCTGGGATAGGGGGGTGCTGTGCTGGGTGAGGGCCCCTTCCGTGAGGCCACACCCCTTTTCAGGATCCCACGGGGAGGGGGGCACAACCCAAAATCTTGCCTAGGGCACTAATTTGGCTAGGGCCGGCTCTGTAAAAAATAAGGTGCCTCTGTAGCCATACAGCTTGTCCACTGAGTCTGCAATTGGCTGTTTTTCTAAATGCACAGTTGTATGGAGTATACTGTATTTACTAAAGTGACAGTTATTGGTAGTGGAGATGTTGCCCATAGCAACCAATTAGATTCTAGCTATTATATTCTAGAACAGGCCGGGTTAACCTGTGGCTCCCCAGTTGTTGTGATACTACAAGTCCCAGCATGCTCTTCCAATGGATCAGTGGGAGGGTATTCTGGGACTTGTAGCTTCACAACAGCTGGACTGCCACAGGTTGGCCAGGTCTGTTCTAGAAGGTGCTAGTAAAATGTTATGTAGAATCTGATTGGTTGCTATGGGCAGCATCTCCATTTCTAAAAACTCTCACTTTAGTAAATATACCCCCTATGTGTTTTCTTTTGAAGTGTTGTGGTTTTATTTATTATGTTTTTTATTTTTTCAATAGAAAGTTGAATAATTACAAAATGATTGTCCCGTGCATTATTAGCTATATGTATTTTGTTATATTTTATGGTAATTATCAGTTTCAGTATTATTTGATGCATACCCTAAAAACAGATGGAATGGTTATTTCTTTTAAGAGTTTCCTGTACAAAGAAAGGGCCTGATTCAGACCCACTCGCGAGCGGCTGTCCGCTCGCAAGTGGGTCGATGGTCTGCACTGAGCATGCGCACGACGGAGGGAGCTCCGTCGTGCGCATGCGCCAGACACGACGAGCGAAGGACTTTCCTTCGCTCGTTGTGTCCGATCAAAGGGGGCGTGCTGTCAATGTTGATTGACAGCACGCCCCCTTTGGTAGGCGTGCCGGGGGCGTGCCTCCCTGACGGGGGCGTTCCCACGGGAACGCCTCCCGTCAAAAGCCGGCCCACTGACATCACTAGTGATGTCAGTGGGAGTGATTTTGGTTCTGATAGAGCCAAAATCACTCCGGAGCTTGCGGTTGAAAACCTCAACCGCAGGCTCCGGCTCGCAATTTCGATGGTCGCGATGGTCTCGACCATCACGGCCATCAAAATGCACGCACGTATAGCCTGTGGGTGGTGACCCACAGCTATACGAGCGTCCAGAAGGACGCTCCATTTTCATGGAGGCCGGCCCTCATTCAGAGCGTGCGCTCTGCTCAGAGCGTACGGCTCTGAATGAGGGCCAAAAACCCTAATCACCTGTTTGCTGTTTGCATGGTTCCCAGATCAGCTCAGCTCCCTTAATCCTCCCTGTACTCTCTCTGTTCTGAGTTACACGCTATGGGCCTGATTCAGACCCACTCGCGAGCGGCTGTCCGCTTGCAAGTGGGTCGATGGTCTGCACTGAGCATGCGCACGACGGAGGGAGCTCCGTCGTGCGCATGCGCCAGACACGACGAGCGAAGGACTTTCCTTCGCTCGTTGTGTCCGATCAAAGGGGGCGTGCTGTCAATGTTGATTGACAGCACGCCCCCTTTGGTAGGCGTGCCAGGGGCGTGCCTCCCTGACGGGGGCGTTCCCACGGGAACGCCTCCCGTCAAAAGCCGGCCCACTGACATCACTAGTGATGTCAGTGGGAGTGATTTTGGCTCTGATAGAGCCAAAATCACTCAGGAGTTTGCGGTTGAAAACCTCAACCGCAGGCTCCGGCTCGCAATTTCGATGGTCGCGATGGTCACGACCATCGCGGCCATCAAAATGCACGCTCGTATAGCCTGTGGGTGGTGACCCACAGCTATACGAGCGTCCAGGAGGACGCTCCATGAAAATGGAGCCCGGCCCTCATTCAGAGCGTGCGCTCTGCTCAGAGCGTACGGCTCTGAATGAGGGCCTATGTCACTCACACATTAAAGCAGCTTGCCAGAAGTCGTGGAGAGTTCTCTAGAATAAAACTACACATTCATTGGATATGTAATCTGTCAATGGTAAAGACTGAATTTTTTCCTACCATCAACCTTCTCATGCTAAAAAGGCCAAAGGGTTACACACCAGCAATGCTTAAGAAAACAGAAACTTTTTACCTTATCCCTGATTTACTTAACAGCCACTATAGGAGAAACATAATGAACGGTATTGGTCAGAATCGCAGAATTCCAATGATTATTTTTGGCCACAGGATTTAAAGTGGCCATTTAAAACACATTTTTGTATTTACTAAAAAAAAAATCAGCTTTATGGGCCTGATTCAGAGCCGCTCGTAAGCGGCCGCTCGTTCGCTCCGAGCGATGTTTGCCCAACTGCGCATGCGTACGGATCCTTATACGCATGCGCGAACCAGTCTGTGCGGTCGAAATTCATGTGCTCGCAAAATAGCGAATGCCTGATAATTTGAGTGACAGAATGAGGCGTATGTGGGTGGTAACAGGTGAAGGTGCTTGAAAACGGGGAGTGGAGATCAGAACACAGGCGTGCTTAAAGGTCAAAACGGGCGTTTTATGGGTGTGCATAATTACAACAGCAGCGTCATTGACCACGTCACTGGGTTATTTTAAAGCCAGAACTGCTCGCAAGATTGTGGTAGCAAAAACCAACCACAAGAATAGCGAGCAGTTCATACGCTGGTCGATGTACTCGATTAAACTAATACATAGCGGACATGACGTAGGCTGCGAGCGGCCAGGGGGCGTATTTATCCAAAAAACGACTGCAAGTTTTGTTCGCTCGTTCAGACCTAGAGGCGTGAACAGACCGCAAAGAGCGAACGGTTCATTTGAATAGCCACCCCTATTTTCTGGACGAGCGAGCGCTAATTGCGTCCGGCTCTGAATCAGGCCCTATGTCCTGCAGTAAAAATCATTGATTGTGACAAATCAGTGTTCATTACATCACATTTTACTGATTCGATGGTGATGTTTACGCGATTATTGTTAATCTGCGCGTGCATCCGAGTCGCAGTACGCAAGTGTCAAGTTTCATCACTGATGTCACTCATAGTGACTGTTTATTCGCAAAGTGATTGACAGGCAGGGGCCGATAAAAGGGACAATTATCGGCTGATCTGCGTCCGAGCTGCATCCTTGTACACAGTCTCATGGATTTGCAAAGCTGCTTGTGGGCGTCTCAATCCAAATCCAGACGACTGCGAGATTTGCATATTTACACACAGCTGCTGCATACGGAATCACAGTTGTGACAGCAATTGTATCCATCTCTGAATCAGGCCCATAGTCTTTACTGCAATCCCACCCACCCTTAAATCTATGGGCCTGATTCAGAGCCGCTCGTAAGCGGCCGCTCGTTCGTTCCGAGCGATGTTTGCCCAACTGCGCATGCGTACGGATCGTTATACGCATGCGCTAACCAGTCAGTGCGGCCGAAATTCATGTGCTCGCAAAATAGCGAATGCCTGCTATTTTGAGTGACAGAAAGAGGCGTATGTGGGTGGTAACAGGGGAAGGTGCTTGAAAATGGGGAGTGGAAATCAGAACGCAGGCGTGCTTAAAGGTCAAAATGGGCGTTTTATGGGTGTGCATATTTAAAACAGCAGCGTCATTGACCACGTCACTGGGTTATTTTATAGTCAGAACTGCTCGCAAAATTGTGGTAGCAAACACCAACCCCAAGAACAGCGAGCAGTTCATACCCTTGTCGATGTACTCGATTAATCTAATAAATAGCGGACATGACGTAGGATGCGAGCGGCCAGGGGGCGTATTTTTCCAAAAAACGAACGCAAGTTTTGTTCGCTCGTTCAGACATAGAGGCGTGAACAGACCGCAAACAGCGAACGGTTCATTTGAATAGCCACCCCTTGTTTTAGAACGAACGACCGCAAATAGCGAGTGGCTCTGAATGAGGGCCTATGTTTATTATTAAGGGGTCTATGTACTAAAGCTTGATGAGAGATAAAATTGTGAGAGAAAAAGTATTAAACAATCAGCTCCTAACTGTCATTTTTCAAACACAGCTTGTAAAATGTAAGTTAGAAGCTGATTGGTTAGTGCTTTATCTCTCACAATTTTCTCTCTCTCTCCAGCCTTTGATAAATACCCCTCTTAGGACCCGTTTCAGACCCGCTCGCTAGGATGCGTTCGCACGCAGCCTGCCGATGTTTTTAATGTGCGCATGCATATGCATCGCAGTGCGTGTGTGTGAACTAGTCCATGCGATCAGGAAGCGTTCGCTCGCTGTGCATAGCCACCTCGCTAGAATAAGTGACATGAGAAGCCGTTTGTGGGTGGTGACAGGGGATGGCCAATGGAAACGGGGGAGTGGTTCTGCGAACGCAGGCATGTCTGTGCATCTTAACGCCTTTTCAGAGGCGTGCATAATTAAGACGCAGCGTCATAGTGAACGTCACATGGTTGAAATTCACAATGAAGCACTCACAGTGCTTGTGGTTGGGTATGGTCAGCCAAAAGTGCTGCGATCACTTCCGATGGTACTCGATGTTACCAATGGTTGCATACACGTGTATAAGTGGGTGTCTTAAGACAGGCTGGTGGTCGTCTGCATATACACCACGATCGCACGCCAAGACATAGTGGGCGTGCTACTGCCTTCCTGTGCGATGATGGGATTTGCATACTTTTGTTGCGTGCAAAGTGCGAACGCATCTAGCGAGAAGGTCTGAATCGGGCCCTTAGTGCGAAGCATTAGAAATACAAAAAATACAGCATTTTCCATCAAAGAAAAATTTTATATTACGGATGTGGATGGCTCATTGTAAGATGTGTTGTAAGATTGGAAAACATGATAGAAATGTAGCCGTGTGATTTGTTACAGCCCATTTTAAGAACTCATTGGCACATTCACGTGTTTGATCTGACTTACATGCTGCTTGAACGCTTGGAACCCTGATGAAAAATTGATTTCAAATTAAAAAACATAGTCACATCCATGGCACCAATCACACTTGCTCAGTCGCTTGCTGAATGAAACCTTTCTGTGCCGATTGCTCCAAGACAGAAAATAAGTCATAAAGGGGACTTGTATTTACAGTAAGTGACTATTATCATCATCATCAAATCTTTATGAAAAATACATCAGTCTGCAAAAATCCACATCATGAACACAGCAAATCTGCAGGAAAAATGCATTTGCTCTTGATGAGATTCGCTGCCTTATTAATGCACAAACAAAGCATCACAAAAGCATCTGTGAATAAGGCAAAATAGAAAAGAAAACACTGATCGGGTCTGTTTATATAGAATAGAACATGAACTGGCTAATGAAAAATTTTACTATATATTGCATCACATCAATGCGATATATGGTGAAGTTTAGTAGCCATTCTTGTAGACTTAACTGTCCAACGTTTTCGTGCGCTATCCGACCCCTCCGCGATTCCTGGAAACAATGAGAAGACAGACATATGGGGAGGCCGATATGTCTATTTCTCACTGCACATGCACCCGCGTCTGAGAGCTACAGGACAGGTCAGACCTGCTGCAAAGGACGCTGGGCAAAAGGGGGCGGAGACAGTGCCGGGCAGAGAGCAGGGAAGTATGCAACTTCCCTGCTCTGTTCGGTTCTCAGTACAGATTCCGCCATCCTGAGATGACAAATCTGTATGCAGCTGAGCTTTGCGTTCTTCGTTGAATCACAATCACCATACAAAAGTATTGTGATGCGATTCATACATAAAGTGGCGGGTGGCACTGGTGATACAAGGAATAACCTCCATGGTATCCCCTTGTATGAATTGCTAATAGCAGTGAAAAGCTCTGTTTTCAGCTAAACAGGGCTTTTCACTGCTCTATGAATAGAGCCCTGAGTAATTTATTAGAAACAATCAACATAATGCGTGAGAAATTATATGATTATGTGTTACATTCTTGTGCAAGTTAAATAGTGTAGAGTTATGTTCATATAAACCTTTGGAACTCTCTCCCTCTCCCCATCAGACCCACTACTGCATCAAAGCCTTCTACTGTTGCTCCCATCCTAACTTGATCCAACATGCTCCTCCCTCCCTGTTTACCCCATCTGTGTCACTCCTGTTTGTCTGCCCCTCCCCTTTAGAATGTAAGCTCTTACGAGCAGGGACCTCTACCCTCTTGTGCTTCTCCTTACTTTACTTTCATATACTTCTTACCCCCCACCATGGCACCTAACACTTGGTTGCTTACGCTCTGTTGTATACTGTATCTGGGTGTTATGGTCACTAATGTAGCAATGTATATTACCCTTGTCCTCATCCTGTATTGTATTGTAAGTCACTTGTCAAATTATTTGTTTATGTACTATGTAAGGTGCTGCGGAACACTTGTGGTGCCATATAAATAAAGGATAATAATAATAATAATTAATAATATATAGTGTGAGGACCTTACATCCTAGTGGGTTATTTTAATTGTTGCAACCAAAATGCAGTTTATTCTATATATGGCAATATAGACAAGTAGATAACTAGATATACAATCACCAGATGTGATTCTTTGAAGGTACAGCGTGCACAGATGGCGGAAGCGCAGTTCCTAGTCGCCAATCCACGTACATACCAATACAGTTACAATACAAGTTATATCTATTTCATTATTTCCAAGGTTTTGGAGCTAGTGGTGGGCGGATTAGGGACGGTAGCCAGATCGTGATAGGTGGGAAAATGATAAGACTAAACTTTGCGTGACCTCCCCCCATGGCAGTTGGTGTTTCCATTGCACCACGTGGTTTCACACTGACCTCATCTATGCTGCCAATTTAACCTTGCAGCTACAGTAAAAGGCTAACTTGGCCTTTTAACTATGTTAGACAATATGGCCACTATTACACTACACAGAATCGGTATGTAATGCCGCCGGATCTATGCCCGGTGGATGAACTACCGACGCTGGAAGGCTGAAGCATGAAGATCCCGACTGGGGCAGGTAAGTTCCCTAACCCTCCCCTCTACCCCCCTAACTATAACCCTCCCTTAGTGGTGCCTAACCCTAAAACACCCTCCCGGGGTGGTGACTAACCGTAAGACCCCCCGGGGGTACCTAAACCTAACCCCCTCTCCCCACACCCTAAACCTAACCCTCCCTGGGGGGTGTCTAAACCTAACTTCCTCCTGGTGGTACCTAACCCCACCTCCCCTTAGCCTAAACCAATCCCTCCCTGGAGGGTACCTAACCCTAAAACACCCCTGGGGTGCCTAAACCTAACCCTCCCCCCCCCACGGCTACATGCTACGATTCCCCGCTTGCCTTCGTTCGGATGCCAGCCGCAGGGATTTCGGTATCTGGCTAAAGATAGGCGTCAGGAGTTAGACGCCTATATTTAGTACCAGGATGGGCTTCCAACGCCGGGATTCCGTCAGTCGGCATTCCGGACGCCGGTAATTGAACTGCATCCCCACTATACAATGGTTTATACGGCACAGAGCACATATCGAATACATCACAAAATGACATAGACAGTACCTGTGGATTACAGCCTTAATAAAACATGGGTATACACGTGTTCAGTAAAGTGACATCAGGGATAAAAAGCCATTTCATCAGGCGCTGATAATGTGGGAACGAGGCATAACCAGTTCATTGTCCACAGACCTCTCGTTTCCCCACATATAGACAAACAGTTTAAAAAGAAAAGGTTTCATTTATTTGATACATAATCAAATATACATATAAAAATTAGGTATATCTCTGTGTACAGTATGGGCATATTTATCAAAGAATATTTGCAGGGAATCTCCTGAAAACACCCGTTTGTGGTGGGTACCTGCAAATTTTACTAATCCCCTGGATGTAGGTATGGGGGACCGCAGTAAATATTGGTGATACTGTATCTGCTCTAATCCCCCATTTTCAATTGCAGTAGCAGCCCACATAGGTTTCTATGGGGCTACTTAAATGCCGAATTTACCAAATTTGGTTCCGGTAACTGACACCATCTTCACGGTGTTGGCTGTTGTAGCCTCTAGGATGCTGTACACACACTTTCCTGGAAGAATGATTCTTCGATCACTCCCCAGCAATGGCCACTTACACATGTGTGGCTTGATTGTCTTATGTGCATGGGGGTCCCGAAGAATTAGCGAGCACTTTATGTTTACACACCGCAAGGTAGGACACCTATGGGAGCCCTGTCCGTGCATGTGATTCTTAATAAATATGGGTGAGTGTGGGCCCAAGAGATCTCCGGATGGATGTGTTGTGTTGAATTCAGCCATTAGTGTGGGTGGAAGTAGTGTCAAGATACCTGGCCCGGAATGTCTGTAGAAGGGAACTTGTGACCTTCCGGAAACCGGATATGATGTCACAATTGAACGATGAAATTAATTTTTTTCTTTCCTTTTATTTAAACATCAGCTTTTTTAAAGATATTTATTATTTATTTTTGGCTGTCTTCTAAATATTGTTTTTTAACCATCTTAGAGACAGTAAACATTTATTAGCAGCTGATAAACTATTGTTGTTTTTATGTTTGTTTATTGTATGGAGCCTTGTTTTATATATTTATGATTGCACATTTTTTATTATATGGTATTATATGACATTAGCATTTTAACATAGTTTTATAATAGCACTTTAGTTGAGTAAATAAAATACGCAGGTCGCTGTAAGTACCCTATATTCTTGCAAATGTGGGTGATACTTAGGGAGACATTTATCAAAGCTTGGAGAGAGATAAAGTACCAACCAATCAGCTCATAACTGTCACTTTACAGGCTGTGTTTAAAAATTGACAGTACTTAGGTTCCTGTTAGGGATAATATTTGCCTGTATTTTCCCTGTAGTAGCATGTTCAGAATTTCGATTGACAAATTCGAAATTTTCAGTTTTGTGTTATAGTTTGCTCGTGGTCTTGATAGCCTTCTTGAATGTCTAAACAAATCTCTCAGCAAATCCTTTGGTGGCCTTTTTGTATAATGCTGATATAATTTGCTTTATACCATTATGTTTTAAGAATCTCTGCATTTACTCTGAAACAAACTGATATCCATTATCATTCAAAATTTGTTCAGGTAACCCATTTCCCGGAAAATATAGGGCCTGATTCAGACCCACTCGCGAGCGGCTGTCCGCTCGCAAGTGGGTCGATGTTATGGACTGAGCATGCGCACGACGGAGGGAGCTCCGTCGTGCGCATGCGCCAGACGCGACGAGCGAAGGAAAGTCCTTCGCTCGTTGTGTCCGATCAAAGGGGACGTGCTGTCAATGTTGATTGACAGCACGCCTCCCGTCAAAAGCCGGCCCACTGACATCACTAGTGATGTCAGTGGAAGTGATTTTGGCTCTGATAGAGCCAAAATCACTCCGGAGCTTGCGGTTGAAAACCTCAACCGCAGGCTCCGGCTCGCAAATTCGATGGTCGCGATGGTCTCGACCATCGCGACCATCACAATGTACGCTCGTATAGCCTGTGGGTGGTGACCCACAGCTATACGAGCGTCCAGGAGGACGCTCCATGAAAATGGAGCCCGGCCCTCATTCAGAGCATGCGCTCTGCTCAGAGCGTACGGCTCTGAATGAGGGCCATAGTTCTCAAAACGCAATACGTTGTACTCAGACAATATGTACATCAGTCAACTTATAATGTACATGTACCACAAATTGGGCTTCATTTATCAACAAGTTTTATCATTCACAACGAGTGATAAATTAGCTGCATATGGATAATTGGTGCTCCAGCCAATCAGATCCCAACTGTCATTTTTCAAACAGATAACAGTTAGGAGCTGATTGGCTAGGGCACCGTTATCATACGCAAAGAGTTTTATCACTAATTTTGAATGATAAATCTCATTGATAAATGAGGCCCTTAGAAACATATGAACCATGAATGGACTTATGAAAACAATATTTTAACTGTATGCCCTGGGGGTGAGGGCTATACCCAAGGGTATTACATAGCTAGTGGAGGTGCATTGTGAATGTTTTGACATTCTTCACAATCCTTAGTTATTGCTTTAATCCATTGTTTCTCAAACCCGGGCCTCATGGAACCCTAACAGTGCATGTTTTCCAGATCATCTAGCTGGAGCACAGGTGTATTATTAATTGACTAACACAATGCATCTACAGGTTGTACTAATTATTCCTTGGGATATCTAGAAAAAAATACACTTTTAGGGTTCCACAAGGACCGAGTCACATCAGACAAATCACTGCTATAGGCTGACTCTTGATTCCAGCCCACCATACTAAACTTCTAACTAGGGCCATAATTTTCACTGTGCCATGGTGACCTTCATTCAATGTTTCCAATATTCTTGAATGAAGCTTGGAAGGCATTAATACACTAGGACCACAGATTAATGATGACTGTGAAGCTGGGATATGAGTTGCAGTGATTGGGTAAACCTTTAATTGTAATATCATAGACTTTAGATAACATTGGATCATTTCTGGTTCCTCGGTTGATGACCGCAGCAGTTATTGACAGCTGCTCTACCAATATAGAGTGATACATGTTATCGTGGTCCATTTGGACAGACACATCAGCTGGTTGTTGAGTGAATGGTGACAATCCATCATCCTTGTTGTAAAGTTTCAACCCCTTAAATTGAATTTCATAATTGTGAGCTCCCAAATATAAGGACCATGTTTGTAAGCAGGCAGCTATCATTGCAGGGGAATGTAGTTATGATCCTGGCAGTCAGGATGCCAGCACTCAAAATCTCGACACCAGTCAGAATCCTGGCGCCAGCATCGCGACAAATGACATCCCGTAAGTATTGGGGTTAAGGGGAGGGTTAGGGGTTAGGCACTAGGGGAGGGTTAGGCTGCGCTGGGTGGGTTAGGCTTAGGCTGTGGGTGGGAGGGTTAGATTTAGGCTGTGGGGAGGGAAGGTTAGGTTTAGGCTGCGGGGGGTAAAGGTTAGGTTTAGACTGCGGGGAGGGAAGAAGGGTTAGGTTTAGGCTGCGGGGGGGATGGGTTAGGTTTATGCTGTGGGGGGAAGGTTAGGTTTAGACTGTGGGGGGGAAGGGTTAGCTTTAGGCTGTGGGGGGGAAGGGTTAGGTTTAGGGTTAGCCTACTTATCGGTAGGTGTCTGCATTAAAACCCAGTTGGCATGCCGGCATCAGGATTCTGAGCTCCAGGGTCCTGCGTGCTAGCATCCCGTACCCGTGCAGTAATCCTTTCTTAGAACTAAATATAGACTCAGAGGTTGGTAGTTTGTGAACAATATGAGCTTCTGTCCTTAAAAGATATTGGTGGAATATATTTACTTCCTATGAGAGTTAAAGCTTCCTGATCATTTATTTTATTTGCATTATCAGGTCCTGCCACTGTTAAAGATCTCAATGCAAATGCTATTGCTTGCTCACTGCCATGCAGTAGAGTAAAGGTGCATATACACGGAACGATTTTTTTAACGATTTGTCGATAACGACGTCGTTATCGATAAATCGTTCAAAAAAATTGTTCAGTTTATGAGTTATAACGATGAACGATAATCACAAATGCGCACTCCCATTTGTAGTTATCGTTCATCATCCATTTCAGACTGTCCAACATAACAATTTTCATGAATGGAAGGAACATTGGGCCTGATTCAGACCCGCTCTCGAGCGCACAGCTTTTGCAAGCGGGTCAATGGTCCCCCACTGCACATGCGCACACTGGAGCCGGCTCCAGGTGGCGCATGCGCGAGCCCCAGTGAATGATGGCAGTTCCGTCTCTCCTGGGCTCACTACAAGACGGGGCGGCTGTCGATATTGATTGCCAGCTCGCCACTTTTGTAGGCGGGTCGGGGGAAGGCTTGCCAAACAGAGGCGTTCCCGAAGGAATGCCTGCCATTTGGGGGCAGCCCCACTGACATCACAAGTAGGGGTGAGCGGGTTCGGATTTCTGAAATCCGAACCCCCCCGAGCCCCCCCGATCCGAGTCCGATCCGAGTCAGGCTCGACTTTTCCCGCCTGACTCGGATCTGACATCGAGGCAAAACGTCATCATCCCGCCTTCCGAGTCTCGCGGGTTTTGGATCCTATATAAGGTACCCGCGTCGGCGCCATTTTCTCACTCGGCTGTGGACAGTGAAGAGGGAGGGTGGGAGTTAGTGCTGTGTAGTGTAGTGTAGTGTAGTGCTGCTGTTGTCCACTACTTCAAAGTCCATAGGGGCTGGCTGTGTTGTGCTGTGCTGCTGTTGTTAATAGGGGCTGTGTCCACTACTTCAAAGTCCATAGGGGCTGGCTGGACTGTGTTGTGCAGTCAGTTCTCCATAGGGGCTGTGTCCACTCCAAAGTCCTGTGCAGTGTCCCAGTCCTAAAGGGGTGCTGTAGTGTTGTCCAGGGGGTGCTCTGTCCATCAGGGGTGCTCCCACCAAGTGCTAAAAAAAGAATATATTTTCTGTGTTTGTGAATTGTGTGCGCAGTAGCCGCACGTGCATCAACAAAGTAGTGCCAAGCGTGCGCCTGTGTCATAAGTAAAGGGCCGGCTGGCTTGACCGTTAAAGGGTGCTGTAACCCCCGAAAGTACACTCCAGTCCAAACCCCAAAAAAATTATTTTCTGTGTTTGTGAATTGTGTGCGCAGTAGCCGCACGTGCATCAACAAAGTAGTGCCAAGCGTGCGCCTGTGTCATAAGTAAAGGGCCGGCTGGCTTGACCGTTAAGGGTGCTGTAACCCCCGAAAGTACACTCCAGTCCAAACCAAAAAAAAAATTATTTTCTGTGTTTGTGAATTGTGTGCGCAGTAGCCGCACGTGCATCAACAAAGTAGTGCCAAGCGTGCGCCTGTGTCCCATAAGTAAAAGGCCGGCTGGCTTGTCCGTTAAAGGGTGCTGTAACCCCCGAAAGTACACTCCAGTCCAAACCAAAAAAAAAATTATTTTCTGTGTTTGTGAATTGTGTGCGCAGTAGCCGCACGTGCATCAACAAAGTAGTGCCAAGCGTGCGCCTGTGTCATAAGTAAAGGGCCGGCTGGCTTGACCGTTAAGGGTGCTGTAACCCCCGAAAGTACACTCCAGTCCAAACCAAAAAAAAAATTATTTTCTGTGTTTGTGAATTGTGTGCGCAGTAGCCGCACGTGCATCAACAAAGTAGTGCCAAGCGTGCGCCTGTGTCATAAGTAAAGGGCCGGCTGGCTTGACCGTTAAAGAGTGCTGTAACCCCCAAAGTACACTCCAGTCCAAACCAAAAAAAAATTATTTTCTGTGTTTGTGAATTGTGTGCGCAGTAGCCGCACGTGCATCAACAAAGTAGTGCCAAGCGTGCGCCTGTGTCATAAGTAAAGGGCCGGCTGGCTTGACCGTTAAAGGGTGCTGTAACCCCCGAAAGTACACTCCAGTCCAAACCAAAAAAAAATTATTTTCTGTGTTTGTGAATTGTGTGCGCAGTAGCCGCACGTGCATCAACAAAGTAGTGCCAAGCGTGCGCCTGTGTCATAAGTAAAGGGCCGGCTGGCTTGACCGTTAAGGGTGCTGTAACCCCCGAAAGTACACTCCAGTCCAAACCAAAAAAAAAATTATTTTCTGTGTTTGTGAATTGTGTGCGCAGTAGCCGCACGTGCATCAACAAAGTAGTGCCAAGCGTACGCCTGTGTCATAAGTAAAGGGCCGGCTGGCTTGACCGTTAAGGGTGCTGTAACCCCCGAAAGTACACTCCAGTCCAAACCCAAAAAAAAATTATTTTCTGTGTTTGTGAATTGTGTGCGCAGTAGCCGCACGTGCATCAACAAAGTAGTGCCAAGCGTGCGCCTGTGTCATAAGTAAAGGGCCGGCTGGCTTGACCGTTAAGGGTGCTGTAACCCCCGAAAGTACACTCCAGTCTAAACCAAAAAAAAAATTATTTTCTGTGTTTGTGAATTGTGTGCGCAGTAGCCGCACGTGCATCAACAAAGTAGTGCCAAGCGTGCGCCTGTGTCATAAGTAAAGGGCCGGCTGGCTTGACCGTTAAAGAGTGCTGTAACCCCCAAAGTACACTCCAGTCCAAACCAAAAAAAATTTATTTTCTGTGTTTGTGAATTGTGTGCGCAGTAGCCGCACGTGCATCAACAAAGTAGTGCCAAGCGTGCGCCTGTGTCATAAGTAAAGGGCCGGCTGGCTTGACCGTTAAGGGTGCTGTAACCCCGGAAAGTACACTCCAGTCCAAACCAAAAAAAAAATTATTTTCTGTGTTTGTGAATTGTGTGCGCAGTAGCCGCACGTGCATCAACAAAGTAGTGCCAAGCGTGCGCCTGTGTCATAAGTAAAGGGCCGGCTGGCTTGACCGTTAAGGGTGCTGTAACCCCCGAAAGTACACTCCAGTCCAAACCAAAAAAAAAATTATTTTCTGTGTTTGTGAATTGTGTGCGCAGTAGCCGCACGTGCATCAACAAAGTAGTGCCAAGCGTGCGCCTGTGTCATAAGTAAAGGGCCGGCTGGCTTGACCGTTAAGGGTGCTGTAACCCCCGAAAGTACACTCCAGTCCAAACCAAAAAAAAAATTATTTTCTGTGTTTGTGAATTGTGTGCGCAGTAGCCGCACGTGCATCAACAAAGTAGTGCCAAGCGTGCGCCTGTGTCATAAGTAAAGGGCCGGCTGGCTTGACCTTTAAAGGGTGCTGTAACCCCCAAAGTACACTCCAGTCCAAACCAAAAAAAAAATTATTTTCTGTGTTTGTGAATTGTGTGCGCAGTAGCCGCACGTGCATCAACAAAGTAGTGCCAAGCGTGCGCCTGTGTCATAAGTAAAGGGCCAGCTGGCTTGACCGTTAAAGGGTGCTGTAACCCCCGAAAGTACACTCCAGTCCAAACCAAAAAAAAATTATTTTCTGTGTTTGTGAATTGTGTGCGCAGTAGCCGCACGTGCATCAAAAAAGTAGTGCCAAGCGTGCGCCTGTGTCATAAGTAAAGGGCCGGCTGGCTTGACCGTTAAAGGGTGCTGTAACCCCCAAAGTACACTCCAGTCCAAACCAAAAAAAAAAATATTTTCTGTGTTTGTGAATTGTGTGCGCAGTAGCCGCACGTGCATCAACAAATTAGTGCCAAGCGTGCGCCTGTGTCATAAGTAAAGGGCCGGCTGGCTTGACCGTTAAAGGGTGCTGTAACCCCCGAAAGTACACTCCAGTCCAAACCAAAAAAAAATTATTTTCTGTGTTTGTGAATTGTGTGCGCAGTAGCCGCACGTGCATCAACAAAGTAGTGCCAAGCGTGCGCCTGTGTCATAAGTAAAGGGCCGGCTGGCTTGACCGTTTAAAGGGTGCTGTAACCCCCGAAAGTACACTCCAGTCCAAACCAAAAAAAAATTATTTTCTGTGTTTGTGAATTGTGTGCTCAGTAGCCGCACGTGCATCAACAAAGTAGTGCCAAGCGTGCGCCTGTGTCATAAGTAAAGGGCCGGCTGGCTTGACCGTTAAGGGTGCTGTAACCCCCGAAAGTACACTCCAGTCCAAACCAAAAAAAAAATTATTTTCTGTGTTTGTGAATTGTGTGCGCAGTAGCCGCACGTGCATCAACAAAGTAGTGCCAAGCGTGCGCCTGTGTCATAAGTAAAGGGCCGGCTGGCTTGACCGTTAAGGGTGCTGTAACCCCCGAAAGTACACTCCAGTCCAAACTAGGGGTGTGCACCGGACACTTTTCGTGTTTTGTGTTTTGGTTTTGGATCTGGATCTTTCTTCGTGTTTTGGATCTGGATTGGTTTTGCCAAAACCACCCTTCCGTGTTTTGGGTTCTGGGTTTTGTGTTTTGGATCTGGATTTTTTCTTAAAAAATAAAAAAAACCCGCTAAAATCACATAAATGGGCCTTTTTTTGTTCCTACGCTATTAATAACCCCAATAACATTAATTTCCACTCATTTCCACTCTATTCTGAACACCTCACACCTCACAATATTGTTTTTAGGCCAAAAGGTTGTACCGAGGAAGCTGGATGACTATGCTAAGCGACACAAGGGGGCGGCACAAACACGTGGCCCATCTAGGAGTGGCACTGCAGTGGCAGACAGGAAGCCAATCAGCGTTATGGTGCCCATTTGCATGTAGCACGAACCCGGGAGATCCGTGCTACATGCATCTGTGTGATTGGCACAGAGCAATGACAGGTCCGTGAGACCCGTCTGTGCTGCTGTGGTAAAAAAAAAAAAAAAAACCTGTGTAAAAAAAGAAAAAAATGGCGTGCACCCCCCCAAAAAAGAGCAACCAGCCCCGGGCATTAGTAACCCAGTGCTGGGTGTGCTTAAATACAGGGGACAAACGACGTAGGGGTCCCCTGTACTTAAGCACAACCAGCACCGGGCTAGTCAGAACCAGCGCTGGTTGCCAAAATACGGGGGACAAACGACGTAGGGGTCCCCTGTATTCTGCGCAACCAGCTCTGGGCTCTGATCCGGTCCTGGTTCTGGAAATATAGGGGACAAAAAATGAGTAGGGTTCCCCTGTATGTTCCAGAACCAGCACTGGACTTTTTCTAGCGGGGGGCTGATGCCACAGCCAGGGGAGCCCTTTCACCGGGCCCCCCAGCCGCAGCATCAACCCTGACCGCTAGTCAGCCCAGGCCGGGGATCCCTGGAGAGCTGGGGACCGCCCCAATAAAGGGGTCACCCTCTCCAGGGCACCCCAGGCCCAGGCTGATAGCCCGGGGCTATCCCCGCCACCCCTGGTGGCGGTGGGTGGCGGGTTGATTGTGTGGTGTGGTGTAAATAAAGAATATCAAACATTGTCTTTACAAGTAGAACTGCAAGTCCCAGCTAGCCTGCCCCGCATGCTGGTACTTGGAGAACCACAAGTACCAGCATGCAGGGCATTAAGGGCCCACTAGTACCTGTAGTTCACCTGTAAAAAAAATGTTTAAAAAAACACAGGACACACACACCGTGACAGTATAAGTTTATTAAACATACATACACACACACACACACACACACATGTACACATACTCACCTATGTAACCCTGTAGCATCGGTCCACTTGTCCGGTAAAGTATCCATAGGGGACCTGTGAAAAAAAACATACTCACCATCTCCTATGCGAGGTTCTGTCCTCTTCGTTCCAAAGTAGGCATCCCCGGACTTGGCAAAAAAAAAAAACGAAAACGCGATCCACGAACTTAGTACCGTTCTATAGAACGGTACTTCCCGAATGAGAGCTTAGCGGCGGGGTATCACCATGGAAACCCCGCTGCTAAGCGTTCATTGGCTGAGAGAGGTCATCTCCCGTCTCTCAGCCAATGAACGGCTCCCTCCATTGTAGTCAATGGTGGGAACCGCAGGGTAAACTTTAATAACCTTGCGGCTCCCAGCATTGACTACAATGGAGGGAGCCGTTCATTGGCTGAGAGAGACGGGAGATGGCCTCTCTCAGCCAATGAACGCTTAGCAGCGGGGTTTCCATGGTGATACCCCGCCGCTAAGCTCTCATTCGGGAAGTACCGTTCTATAGAACGGTACTAAGTTCGTGGATCGCGTTTTCGTTTTTTTTTTTTGCCAAGTCCGGGGATGCCTACTTTGGAACGAAGAGGACAGAACCTCGCATAGGAGATGGTGAGTATGTTTTTTTTCACAGGTCCCCTATGGATACTTTACCGGACAAGTGGACCGATGCTACAGGGTTACATAGGTGAGTATGTGTACATGTGTGTGTGTGTGTGTGTGTGTATGTATGTTTAATAAACTTATACTGTCACGGTGTGTGTGTCCTGTGTTTTTTTAAACATTTTTTTTACAGGTGAAC
Source organism: Taudactylus pleione (assembly GCA_031769625.1). Classification (NCBI taxonomy): domain Eukaryota; kingdom Metazoa; phylum Chordata; class Amphibia; order Anura; family Myobatrachidae; genus Taudactylus; species Taudactylus pleione. The sequence continues at coordinate 5,946,605 of JAUIMM010000670.1, forward strand.
TACAGGTACTAGTGGGCCCTTAATGCCCTGCATGCTGGTACTTGTGGTTCTCCAAGTACCAGCATGCGGGGCAGGCTAGCTGGGACTTGCAGTTCTACTTGTAAAGACAATGTTTGATATTCTTTATTTACACCACACCACACAATCAACCCGCCACCCACCGCCACCAGGGGTGGCGGGGATAGCCCCGAGCTATCAGCCTGGGCCTGGGGTGCCCTGGAGAGGGTGACCCCTTTATTGGGGGGGTCCCCAGCTCTCCAGGGATCCCCGGCCTGGGCTGACTAGCGGTCAGGGCTGATGCTGCGGCTGGGGGGCCCGGTGAAAGGGCTCCCCTGGCTGTGGCATCAGCCCCCCGCTAGAAAAAGTCCAGTGCTGGTTCTGGAACATACAGGGGAACCCTACTCATTTTTTTCCCCTGTATTTCCAGAACCAGGACCGGATCAGAGCCCAGAGCTGGTTGCGCAGAATACGGGGGACCCCTACGTCGTTTGTCCCCCGTATTTTGGCAACCAGCTCTGGTTCTGACTAGCCCGGTGCTGGTTGTGTTTAAGTACAGGGGACCCCTATGTCGTTTGTCCCCTGTATTTAAGCACACCCAGCACTGGGTCACTAATGCCCGGGGCTGGTTGCTCTTTTTTTGGGGGGGAGGACGCCATTTTTTTCTCTTTTTACACAGGTTTTTTTTTTTTTATTTACCACAGCAGCACAGACGGGTCTCACGGACCCGTTAGTGCTCTGTGTCAATGACACAGATGCAAGTAGCACGGATCTCCTGGTCCGTGCGTGCATCTGTGTCATTGAAATACACAGCAGCACAGACGGGTCTCACTGACCCATCTGTGCTCTGTGTCACTGTCAATCACACAGATGCATGTAGCACGGATCTCACGAGTCCGTGCTACATGCAAATGAGCACCATAATGCTGATTGGCTGAGAGCCATGACAGACGGCTCTGTCAGCCAATCAGCACTTTGCCCATTAAAGGCAAAGGCATTTTTTTTTAAATGGCCGCTCGAGGCAAAACCTCGAGATCCGACAGCAGATCTCGAGGTTTTGCCTCGGGAGAGGGATCCGGGGCAGACAGGGAGATCCGAGTTTGGGCTCGGATCGCCCCGGATCCCCGAAGTTCGGGTGGGTTCGGTTCTCAGGGAACCGAACCCGCTCATCCCTAGTCCAAACCCAAAAAAAAATTATTTTCTGTGTTTGTGAATTGTGTGCGCAGTAGCCGCACGTGCATCAACAAAGTAGTGCCAAGCGTGCGCCTGTGTCATAAGTAAAGGGCCGGCTGGCTTGACCGTTAAAGGGTGCTGTAACCCCCGAAAGTACACTCCAGTCCAAACCAAAAAAAAATTATTTTCTGTGTTTGTGAATTGTGTGCGCAGTAGCCGCACGTGCATCAACAAAGTAGTGCCAAGCGTGCGCCTGTGTCATAAGTAAAGGGCCGGCTGGCTTGACCGTTAAAGGGTGCTGTAACCCCCGAAAGTACACTCCAGTCCAAACCAAAAAAAAATTATTTTCTGTGTTTGTGAATTGTGTGCGCAGTAGCCGCACGTGCATCAACAAAGTAGTGCCAAGCGTGCGCCTGTGTCATAAGTAAAGGGCCGGCTGGCTTGACCGTTTAAAGGGTGCTGTAACCCCCGAAAGTACACTCCAGTCCAAACCAAAAAAAAATTATTTTCTGTGTTTGTGAATTGTGTGCTCAGTAGCCGCACGTGCATCAACAAAGTAGTGCCAAGCGTGCGCCTGTGTCATAAGTAAAGGGCCGGCTGGCTTGACCGTTAAGGGTGCTGTAACCCCCGAAAGTACACTCCAGTCCAAACCAAAAAAAAAATTATTTTCTGTGTTTGTGAATTGTGTGCGCAGTAGCCGCACGTGCATCAACAAAGTAGTGCCAAGCGTGCGCCTGTGTCATAAGTAAAGGGCCGGCTGGCTTGACCGTTAAGGGTGCTGTAACCCCCGAAAGTACACTCCAGTCCAAACCCAAAAAAAAATTATTTTCTGTGTTTGTGAATTGTGTGCGCAGTAGCCGCACGTGCATCAACAAAGTAGTGCCAAGCGTGCGCCTGTGTCATAAGTAAAGGGCCGGCTGGCTTGACCGTTAAAGGGTGCTGTAACCCCCGAAAGTACACTCCAGTCCAAACCAAAAAAAAATTATTTTCTGTGTTTGTGAATTGTGTGCGCAGTAGCCGCACGTGCATCAACAAAGTAGTGCCAAGCGTGCGCCTGTGTCATAAGTAAAGGGCCGGCTGGCTTGACCGTTAAAGGGTGCTGTAACCCCCGAAAGTACACTCCAGTCCAAACCAAAAAAAAATTATTTTCTGTGTTTGTGAATTGTGTGCGCAGTAGCCGCACGTGCATCAACAAAGTAGTGCCAAGCGTGCGCCTGTGTCATAAGTAAAGGGCCGGCTGGCTTGACTGTTAAAGGGTGCTGTAACCCCCGAAAGTACACTCCAGTCCAAACCAAAAAAAAAATATTTTCTGTGTTTGTGAATTGTGTGCGCAGTAGCCGCACGTGCATCAACAAAGTAGTGCCAAGCGTGCGCCTGTGTCATAAGTAAAGGGCCAGCTGGCTTGACCGTTAAAGGGTGCTGTAACCCCCAAAGTACACTCCAGTCCAAACCAAAAAAAAAATTATTTGCTGTGTTTGTGAATTGTGTGCGCAGTAGCCGCACGTGCATCAACAAAGTAGTGCCAAGCGTGCGCCTGTGTCATAAGTAAAGGGCCGGCTGGCTTGACCGTTAAAGGGTGCTGTAACCCCCGAATGTACACTCCAGTCCAAACCAAAAAAAAATTATTTTCTGTGTTTGTGAATTGTGTGCGCAGTAGCCGCACGTGCATCAACAAAGTAGTGCCAAGCGTGCGCCTGTGTCATAAGTAAAGGGCCGGCTGGCTTGACCGTTAAAGGGTGCTGTTACCCCCAAAGTACACTCCAGTCTAAACCAAAAAAAAAATTATTTTCTGTGTTTAGCCGCACGTATATATCAAATCGATATAACATAAATGGAGGACCAAACTTTCTCCGATAAAAATAAAATAGAGAAAGATCAAGAACCACTTCCTCCTAGTGCTGAAGCTGCTGCCACTAGTCATGACATAGACGATAACATGCCATCAACGTCGTCTGCCAAGGCCGATGCCCAATGTCATAGTAGAGGGCACATACAATCCCAAATGGCAAAGTTCAGGAAAATGACCTTGAAAAAGACATTTAAATCAGCTGAAGAGAAACGTAAACTTGCCAATATGCCATTTACGACACGGAGTGGCAAGGAATGGCTAAGGTCGATCCCTAGTATGTTCATGACTAGTGGTTCAGCTTCACATGACGATGGAAGCCCTCCTCCCACTAAAAAAATCAAAAGAGTTAAGCTGGCAAAAGCACAGCGAAGAACTGTGCTTTCTAAGAAGATATCACAAATCCCCAAGGAGAGTCCAAGTGTGGTGGTGGTTGCGATGCCTGACCTTCTCAGCACTGGACGGGAAGAGGTGGCTCTTTCCACCATTTGCACGCCCCCTGCAAGTGCTGAAAGGAGCACCCACAGTCCACTTGCTGATATGCAAATTGAAGATGTCACTGTTGAAGTACAACAGGATGAGGATACTGGTGTAGCTGGCGCTGAGGAGGAAGTTGGCGAGGAGGATTCTGATGGTGATGTGGTTTGTTTAAATCAGGCTCCGGGGGAGACAGTTGTTGTCCGTGGGATGAAAAAGCCCATCACGGTCATGCCTGGGCAGAAGACCAAACATTCCACCTCTTTGGTCTGGCAATATTTCTATCCAAATCCGGACAACAACTGTCTTGCCATATGTACCATATGTAAAGGTGAAATAAGTAGGGGTAGGGACGTCAACCACCTAGGAACATCCTCCCTTATACGGCACCTGCAGCGCGTTCATAAAAAGTTACTGTCAAGTTCAGAAACTTTGGCTAAGACCGTAAGCAGTCCAGGGACACCTAAATCCCGTTGTCCTGTTGTATCCAAGAGCCTGCAAACCACACCGTCAACTCCCTCCTCGTCAATTTCCTCCTTAGTCAGGATCGGAAGTAGTCCTGCAGGCCATGTCACTGGCATGACTGACTCTCCTATCCGGGATTCCTCTGGAGGATCCTGCATTGCTACGCCTACTGCTGCCGCTGCTGCTGTTGCTGCTGCTGGGAGTCGTTCATCATCCCAGAGAGGAAGTAGGAACACCACTACTTTTACTAAACAATTGACCCTCCAACAGTCCTTAGCGAGGAGGATGAAGTACGACAGCAGTCATCCTGAAGCAAAACGTATAACTGAGGCCTTGACTGCTATGTTGGTGTTAGACGTGCGTCCGGTATCCGCCATTAGTGCAGTGGGATTTAGACAATTGATGGAGGTAGTGTGTCCCCGGTTCCAAATCCCGTCTAGATTCCACTTCACTAGGCAGGCGATACCGAGACTGTACAGAAACGTCAGAAAAAGTGTCCTCAGTGTCCTGAAAAATGCCGTTGTACACAATGTCCACTTAACCACGGACATGTGGACAAGTGGAACAGGGCAGACTAAGGACTATATGACTGTGACAGCCCACTGGGTAGATGTATCACCTTAAGCAGCAACAGCAGCAGCGTCACCAGTAGCAGCATCTCAGAAACGCCAGCTCGTTACAAGGCAGGCTACGCTGTGTATCACCGGTTTCAGTAAGAGGCACACCGCCGACAACCTCTTAGAGAAACTGAGGGAAATCATCGCCCAGTGGCTTACCCCACTTAGACTCTCCTGGGGATTTGTGATATCTGACAACGCCACCAATATTGTGCGGGCATTACATCTGGGCAAATTCCAGCACGTCCCATGTTTTGCTCACACAATAAACTTGGTGGTGCAGAATTTTCTGAAAAGCGACAGGGGCGTGCAGGAGACGCTTTGGGTGGCCCGAAAAATTTCTGGCCACTTTCGCCATTCAGCGACTGCGTGCCGAAGACTGGAGCGCCAGCAAACACTCTTGAACCTGCCCCGCCATCACCTGAAGCAAGAGGTTGTGACGCGGTGGAACTCAACCCTCTATATGCTTCAGAGGATGGAGGAGCAGCAAAAGGCCATACAAGCCTATACATCCACCTATGACATAGGCAAAGGAGGGGGTATGCACCTGACTCAAGCGCAGTGGAGAATGATTTCCGTGTTGTGCAAGGTTCTCCAGCCCTTCGAACTTGCCACACGTGAAGTCAGTTCAGACACAGCCAGCTTGAGTCAGGTCATTCCCCTCATCAGGCTTTTGCAGAAGCAGCTGGAGAAAGTGAAGGAGGAGCTAAGACGGAGCGATTCCGCTCGGCATGTGGGACTTGTGGATGAAGCCCTTCATTCGCTTTGCCAGGATTCCAGGGTGGTCAATCTGTTGAAATCAGACCACTACATTTTGGCCACCGTGCTTGATCCTAGGTTTAAAGCCTATGTGGTGTCTCTCTTTCCGGCCGACACAAGCCTGCAGAGGTGCAAAGACCTGCTGGTGAACACACTGTCAGCTGAAGCGGAACGTGACACGTCAACGGCTCCTTCTTCATTTTCTCCCGCAACTGGGGCTGCCAGGAAAAAACTTAGGTATCCTAAGCAACCCGCTGGCGGGCAGGACCAAGTTTGGACATCTGGTCCGGACTGAAGGACCTGGCAACAATTTCTGACATGTCTACTGTCACTGCATATGATACTGTCACCATTGACAGAATGGTGGAGGATTACATCGGTGACAGCATCCAAGTAGGCATGTCAGACAGTCCATACCTGTACTGGCAGGAAAAAGAGGCAATTTGGAGGCCCCTGTACAAGCTGGCTCTATTTTACCTGAGTTGCCCCCCCTCCAGTGTGTACTCCGAAAGAGTGTTTAGTGCAGCCGGGAACCTTGTCAGCGAAAGGCGTAGGAGGTTGCTTCCACAGAATGTGGAGAAGATGATGTTCATCAAAATGAATTATCAGCTCTTCCAGGGAGACCAGCCTCCAGAAGGTACAGAGGGACCTGTGGTGGTGGATTCAAGTGGGGACGAGTTAATACTTTGTGAGGATGAGGATGTACACACTGAAGAGGGTGAGGAATCGGTGGATGAGGAGGATGAGGATGACATCTTGCCTCCGTAGAGCCAGTTTGTGCAGGGGCACATTAATTGCCAGCTTGTTTTGTGGGGGCCCAAACGAACCAATCATTTCAGCCACAGTTGTGTGGCAGACCCTGGCGCTGAAATGATTGATTTGTTAAAGTGTGCATGTCCTGTTTATACAACATAAGGGTGGGTGGGAGGGCCCAAGGACAATTCCATCTTGCACTTCTTTTTTTTCTTTGCATTATGTACAGTTTGGGGCCTAGTTTTTCTAACTGCCATCCTGTCTGCCACTGCAGTGTCACTCCTAGATGGGTCACGTGTTTGTGCCGCCCACTCGTGTCGCTTAGCATAGTCATCCAGCTACCTCGGTGCAACCTTTTGGACATGAAAACACTATTGTGAGGTGTGAGGTGTTCAGAATAGACTGGAAATGAGTGGAAATTAAGGTTATTGAGGTTAATAATAGCATAGGAGCAGAGAAACCAACAAATTATGTGATTTTAGCTGTTTTTATGCTTTTTTTAAAAAAAATACAGATCCAAAACACAAAACCCAGAACCCAAAACACGGAAGGGTGGTTTTGGCAAAACCAATCCAGATCCAAAACACGAAGAAAGATCCAGATCCAAAACCAAAACACAAAACACGAAAAGTGGCCGGTGCACACCCCTAATCACAAGTGATGTCATTGGTGAGCTTCCGGCTCTATTAGAGCCGGAAGCTCACTGGGGCTTGCAGCAGACGAGACCCTACCACAAGGGTCTTGTCGCAAGCCTCGATGGTCGTGATGGTCAGGACCGTCAACTGGCCGCTCGCTAAAGCTGTGGGTGGTCACCCACAGCTTAGCGAGTGGCCAGAAGGCCGGCTCAAAAAAAAAAAGCCACCCTGATTCAGAGCGAGCGCTCTGAAAGAGCGTCCGGCTCTGAATCAGAGCCATTATTCGTTCATCGTTCAAGAAATCGTTCATTACACTTCAAAAAATCATTCACTTTTTCAAGGGACAATCTGACAGAAAATCGTTGATTACAAAACCGTTACGTGTGTATATACCTTAAGGCTGGCCCTATTCCATAAGGTGGCGTAATATGCCAACTTGGTATGTAGAGATGGTGCAAAGTGCTTGAGGACTTTGCTCAATGTGATCAGTTTATTTAACTTTCTAAAAGCATTTTGATGGTGCTCCCTTCTGTAAGAGTACATTTAATGGGGCTAACCTGTTGAGATCTCAACATGGCTACAAAGTACAGCTTCAATTTTGTTTTTGAAATTGTGTAGATATTTTTTTGTCAATTACATGCCCACAGTAATAAATAGTTTCCTTCAAGAACTCACAATTATCTTGCTTGGCTCTCTGCCCGTAGTCACATTATTCAATGATTACACTTTTAAGATTTTTTAAATGATCCTGTTGATCTTTTTTTTTTTACCTGTAATAATTATAACACTGGGGAACAAAAATATATTTTATTCTTCTTGCCAAGGATTTAAGATCGGTGTGAGGGTACTCGCAGGTCCTATTTTCGCATTAGATCTTCACTCTAGCTGAATTGGATCCAGTTTTTAAATGAATGAAAAATGATAAAATTCAATTATTTTCTCCATTTGAAGTACCTTACTAGTCTAAAAGGAGCTTAAAATGCGTATTACTGCACAATGTGAATACATTTGCATCGATTCCTATCGGTTATTCGACAAAACTTAAAGAACAGTATGAAAATATCAAGTTAGTCTTAGAAAAAATGGCTGTTCTCAGTTTGTGTCGAATTAAAAATGGTAAACTGTCTTCTTGGGCAGCAAAGTGGATATACTAAGTATCCTTGTCACAAATGCTTATGGCATAGTTGTGCAAAACAAAATCACTGTCAGCAAACCGTACGGCCTCCAAGAGAAGTTATAACTGTAGGAGAAGCCAACCTCATTCATAAGCCCTTAATTGACTGGAAAAAAATCATACTGCCGCCTCTCCATATCAAACTAGATTTAATTAAACAATTTGTAAAAGCATTGGACAAGTCAGGCAATTGTTTCACGTATATATTTGTCGAACATTTCCCTCTCTTAGTATTGAAAAATTAAAGTCAGGAATATTTGACGGCCCACAGATACGGAAACTGGTGAAGGACTCAAATTCTACCACATCTATGACTAAAACCGAATTGGAAGTATGGCTGAGTTATGTGTCTGCCTAAAAAATTTTGAATGACAATCACAAGGCAGGCTACTATCATGAATTAGTTCACAACATGCTAAAAATGTTTTGAGAAAGTAGGTGCCAAAATGAGTATTAAAGTACATTTTTTGTACAGCCATTTAGATCGCTTCCCGTCCAATCTAGGAGATTTAAGCGAAGAACAGGGTGAACGGTTCCACCAGGATATTCAGGTAATGGAAGAAAGATATCAAGGAAGGTGGGATCGTCACATGATGGCCGATTACTGTTGGAGTCTACAGAGGGACTGCCCGCAACAAGAATACAAAAGAATATCCTACAAAAAAAACAGTTCTCATAGCTTCCTAACACTTATGTATGTAATTATCCTGTCTTTTTATAACATTTTACAAATCAAATTTAATCAGAATTAAAAAAAATCTCTTTTTAACATTGTTTAATTTAATTTTTCATAAATATTAAAGACATATGCATATATCAAAAACTAGAGCCAATTAAAAAATAAGCATGGCATATTCATTATCAGGAGCACAAAATTAATCGAAATCCACTTTTAAATCCCTGGCCAGAGATTGACTGTTCCCCAGTGAAATGATAGCATTGAGGTAACACTGAGTACCATTTATTCCCTGTAACACTTTATCCATGGCTTTTTGACAAATATCTGAAGCTATAAAAAAGACAAAATGGTTGTACTGAAATAAACTTTTGTGCCTGTTGATTGTTAAGTATTCTTTGATGAATTTGCAAATTCCATTTATAAATACATTACGGCTAAATCTATTTGTGTCTCCTCCCGACAGAGCTGAGAAGATGTCCTCAATCTTTGCCATGGTTCATTCGGCCCATTCCAAGCATAGCAAAAGTTCTGAATCTTCTTGTTGCCTCAGCTCTGCCTCAACCCTCGGCCCAACTGCATTTGGTACAAGTTGAGAATTTTTGGAGTAGTTTTTGCATTTAATACAATGCTGCCTGTCATCTGTTCTCAATGCTCCTATTCCTTTGTAATATGGGTTGTGCGTCAGAGAAATAATGATTTAATCGCTTAATAGTGGTGTCATTATTTGATATCGTAGACATTGACTTCTACAATGTTTTAATAGACCACCAATCCACTTGAATATGTAATAGCCAGTAATGGGCAAAGAATGGAGGTCTGCAATTTAGTAATACATATAAATATAATACCTGCGTATTCACTTTGCATTTCACATTTCAAGAGGAGACACATTTTTTCCCAGGAATACAATAAATACAAAGGGGTTTTTACAATGGAACACTGTTTTGTAATAACTGAAATGAGCCGATCCTGTTTCCAGTTGCATTTTCAACTTAACTCCGTCACTTCACATGTAATCCGCATTACTTTTTGACGGTCAGTTGAGTGAACAGCAGAGCAGTAACTAGACTTTTTTGTGCCCTGTGCCAGAAAGAGCATTGGTGCCCCCTCATTTTTTAAAGGAACATAATGCACCCAAAAAAGGGCCATGGCTTCATGGGAAAGGGCCAGGGAAGAGATAGGGGAGGCTAGGAGATGCTGGGGATGAAATCAGAGGAAGCTACAAGCAAGAATTATAATAAACAGAAATTTGACAGGCCCAAACAGCGCCCCCTGACCTGTGGTGCCCTGTGCGATGGCACCGGCCGCACTACCCTAACTACGGCCCTGGTGAACAGCATTTTCTATCACTGTGCTTGTAAAGTTTTTTTATATTATTATTATTCCCGGTGGGTTTGCTGTTTAATTGCTTTATTGTATATTCCTTTTTGCCCTGTATACTCTTTCTTTAAGTCCCTTTTTATGACTTTCTCACATTTATCTTTAAACTAACGCCAACTGGCCTCATGTGAAGTCTGCCCACATTGGAAACAAGCTGTGCTCACTCTCATTGTACTGTGCATGTGCAGTTCTCCGCAGACCTAGCAGATGACACAGGGCCTGATTCAGACCCGCTCGCAAGCGCTTGAACGCTTGCAACCGGGTCGATGGTGGGCTCTGCGCACGCGCAGCGGACGCACTGCGCATGTGCAAGCCCCGGAGCGAGAGAGAAATTCTCTCGCTCCGGGCCTCACTACAAAAGGGTGGCTGTCGATGTTGATTGACAGCTCGTCCCGTTTTGTAGGCGTGGCGGGGGGTGGTTTCACAAATGGAGGCGTTCCCAAGCGAACGCCTGCCGTTTGTCGGCGGCCCCACTGACATCACCAGTGATGCCAGTGGGAGAGCTTCCGGCTCTATTAGAGCCGGAAGCTCTCTGGGGCTAGCGGCCACGAGACCCTACCACAAGGGTCTTGTCGCAAGCCCCGATGGTCGCAATGGTCTCGCCAGCACTAACAAGAGATTTCTGATCAATACCATTAAAAACACCCTGCCCCCTGACCCTGAGAAACGCAGCAGGAGAACGCATGACGACAGGCGAGCTCAGGGAGGACAGAAACCTCCCGTGGAGCAGAAGGGCTCCATGTGAGGTTTCTGTCCTCATCCTGGCCTCTCGCAATAGCTGTGGGTGGTCACAAAAAAAAAAAAAATGCCCTGATTCAGAGCGAGCGCTCTTTCAGAGCGTCCGTCTCTGAATCAGGCCCACAGTCCTTACCATGGTAGCATCTGCACCCCCCCACTCTGGCCGCACTTACTGACTTAACTGTGAACCGTGAGACTCGTTCATAGTAGAGCTGGACAATTTTGTACATTTGTATGTTTGCAAATTTCCATAGCTGCTCTGATAACGGAGTTAAAATACAGTATATCAAAGTCTACTGCCTAACTCTGCGTTTCATTGTATCCTTCAGCTCGATCATACTACATGTAACATCTTCTCATATGTGTAATTCGCTGTTCATCAGGGAAGCTCTTTCAGAATCCTCATCTATTCTTCTTTAGTTACAAGTACTTGAGATGGCTCAGTCATGTTTGCCAAAGGAAGGTTACGTTATAGTTAGGTCACTGGCATAAGCTATGCCTTATGCGGTTTCTCCGTAAGGCAAATGAAGACTAAATGGCCCAGCTGCTGAAAGTAAATGTGTATGTCAGCCAGTTTAATTCTGTTAAAAAACAACTTACAGTTCAAGTGCATGTCCTGGATGGCTGGATGAGCGATCCTTATAGAGATATAAAACCAATTAAACAGACATTACAGAAGTTGCTATAAAATGTTTGTATTTTAGCGGCTACATAACAGCACTTCGTAAAGATGTAACAAATAATTGGGTAGCAGGGTCATGCAGTCAGGGTAGGCAAAGGAGGCAGAGCCTCCCCTGTCATACTCCTGAGATTTGATATAAAAATGATTAGAATAATACAAAGAAGATATTTTTAACTTATAAACATCTTCTTTGTTTATTGTAATAATTTTTATAGTTAACACTCACCAGCTTTGTGGAGCTCCCTGGGACTGCAGGGAGACGAGAGATGAGGCAGCAACAGCTCAGCCTCGCTTCTGTATAGTCACACACTGCTTGCAGAGCTGGGGGCGGGGCCACACCACGGGCAGTAAGCTGCACAGAAAGAGCGCTAGTAGAGGCATGCCTTTGAGTATGGGGGAGTGTGCATTGAGCACTGATTGACACCTTGGATGTGTCATGTGACCAGGAAGTTCACTGCAGTGTTTAGAGATCAGAGCTCAGTCAGCAGCAGCAAGAGAAGATACAGTGATGCAGATAGGTTAATCAATGGACACTGAAGCTTAGTGTAGTGAGGGGAGAGTTACAGTGAGTAGACAAGCTCCCAGCACTTAGACCCATCTCCATGTGTACCTCCCTAGCCACCGACCTCACCGCATATCACTGTTGTGTAGTATTGTATCTGATATGTAATGGTGGCCATTAGCTTAGGTAAAACAATAAACATATCTTTTACATGCCGAAATGAGGGAAGCTAGAATGAAAGATTGATAATGCCTGTCAGGTACTGGTGAATAGTGCCCTACTAGACTGGTGTTTAGATACGTCTACATGGAAATTATATTAAATAACCTCTATATATAGTATCTGACATTTTTTAAGCACTTTCTGTGCTTGTGACTCAGCAAATGATGGGTCCAAAATACTAGTATAGACATGACAAAAAAAGGAAAAGTAGAATGTTGTTTTTAGTTGGTGGACTTAAAATAAAATATAACTATTATTTTCATTAAAATGATTTTTATAACATCAGTGAAATATTGCAACAATAAAAGGTTCAAAGGTGTGTGGGAGATAAAGGAATAAGAGGTCAAAACATTTTTTGTACCACTGTGTTTCTTTATGGGGCTATGTATTAATAATCATGGCACTACCTCGATTATTAACAATCTGATTCTGGATCGTAGTGGATATTTTCATCTTGAATAAAAATACCCCCGCTATGTACTAAACTGAACCCCCAGGGACAGCGGTAGCAACAATCGCCATCCCTGGCATTTTGGAGGAATCTTTTATATTTGCGAAAGACTTCTCCAGGGTAATCTGACACTGCGCATGAAACATACAACATCATTTTCAAATTCAGCCGCTGTATGTCCTGCACTTAATTGTGCCTATTGAATGTGCTGTATAGGCTAGACAGTTTTATGTTATTCTGTGAAGCCTATGAACAAACTTCAGGACTTGATGAAATATATATTACTTTCCTGGGAGGAGATACACAATGGTTTAATGGTGAGCATTGTAAGGGCACTTAAAAGCTCCATCATTAAGACTTGGTAAATTCCTACATTAATTGTGCATTCATATATTCATCTCTAAATATATACATCAGACTACTGTTAATTAGTGTGGCAACATTTTGAGCTTTAGTTTACAGTAGGGTATGCACTTTCCCTTATGTTGTGCCCTAAGCTGGTGTAAAAGAAATCCTTAAAGTATTGTGTAAGTAAAAACCTGTACAAGATAAACTTGAAGTACCTGAAATACTTTTAAAAGTGTGAAGCCTTCACTGCCACTTAAGGCCGGTACACACTAGATGATGTCTACTGTGTACGACCTCGTTAGCGACGGGACCTGGTGGGGGGTGCCGGCATCGGCAAGTGCGTACATACTTGCCGATGCCAGCAGCGAAGGAGCGACGATGGGGGACATGCTGCATTCGGCAGAATGGCCCCCGCTAACAATATCGCCTGTCGGACCTGCATGGGAGCGCGCATCGTCAGCGACATAGCGGGTACACACTAAACAGTGGGCCTGATTCAGAGCCGGATGCTCTGACCAGAGCGCTCGCTCTGAATAAGGGCCCTCCCTCAACTTGGAGCGGCCTCATGGACGCTCGCATAGCTGTGGGTTACCACCCACAGCAATAGCGAGCGTCCATGATGATGGTCACGATGGTCAAGACCATCACGACCATCGGGCTTGCGACGAGACCCTGCGGTAGGGTCTCGGTGACCGCAAGCATTGGAGTGATTTTGGCTCTATCAGAGCCAAAATCACTCCCACTGACATCACTAGTGATGTCAGTGGGGCCGGACAGACGGCAGTGGGGCCGGCCTCCGTCTGGCAGCCACACCCCTGGCACGCCCACCAAAGGGGGAGTGCTGTCACTCACCATCGACAGCACGCCCCCTTTGGTGCGAGACCCATAACGACGGCTTGGCCGTCGTTATTTGGGTCTCGCGCATGCGCACGACAGAGCTCCCTCCGTCGTGCGCATGCGCAATTCGGCACCATCGACCCACTTGCGAGCGTCCTGCGCTCGCGAGCGGGTCTGAATGACCCCCAGTGTGCCCGATATCTCACTCTATTCCTCCGGATCGGACGACATATCACCTAGTGTCTTTATGATAATGTGCAGCTGATGGTATTCGTACAGAGGCACCCGCCGGCTGCGGTGATATAATACCGCCGCTGTGTGCATTAAGACACACCCAAAATCGATAATATCGATGTTGGGCTTCTGAGGCTAAACCACACGTTTACTAATACTTAAAGACATTAATCTGAAATTGTCTCTTAGTAAATGTGTGATTTAGCCCCAGAAACACAACGTGGATGTTGATCGATTTCCACCGATTTGAAATCAATCAACATCAACCTTTAGTAAATATACTTTTTAGACGTAGGAATCCAAACTCAAATCTACATTAAATTTTAGTGTAAAAGTAAAGCTGTACAACATGCAAAAGCAGCCGGTATTTATCCTGCATGCAAAATACACAAATGTATTTGCCCTAAACCACCCCCCCGACCCCTGGCGGCATTGCAGTATGGTTTGTCCTGTTGCAAAGTTACTGTACCTGCTTCTTTTCCTTTATTCCCAACTCAGAATCAGCGCCAAAGAGGCATTTAAATGTACCCCAACACTTCGAAATACTTCTGTTGCTGAAATACAAGTTGGCTGTCATTTTCCATTTATTAATAAAAGTCTCCAAAACTTTTCTTATAGCTGTTAAGAGCCTCCTACACTATTCTTATGGCCACTTTCTATCCTATTTACCACTTTTTGGGGGATCAGGATGATTTTCCCACTTTTTCATGCACATCCCATAGTTTGCTCATTGCAGAATTAACACGTCATACCCATGAGATACCCATGAAGAGACCCATGTGATGGCCACGATTTGAAGGTTCTAATTGAATTGCACCAAGTTTATTTGCTAAAATACCATGCGATGTCCTCTAATTATTAATGCACTAGGTCAGAGCGCAAATCTCACAGCCAGTGGATCTGCCCCATAATGTAGTGAGTTAATTTAATAAATAGATCTAGGGGTCTATTTACTTTAGGAGATAAAGTGAACGGTGTTAAGGTACCAGCCAATCAGCTCCTAACTGCCATGTCACAGGCTGTGTTTGAAAAATGGCAGTTAGGAGCTGATTGGCTGGTACCTTATCACCGTTCAATTTATCTCCTAACACAGCTTAGTAAATAGACCCCAATATTTCATTAGTGATGAAGAATGAGTGTTACTTAAGAAACAGTATGTATTTGTTAAACTATGAAATGATCTGTGAATTGTAACTGTGATAATTAGCTCTGCAGCAATGGCTTGTTGGAAGCCTGGTTACAGTATGTTACACTGTGTGTTTAATGCTACTTGTTTCAGATAAGCCCCTACCACAGGGACTAACCGGAAGCATGCTGGTTATCCTCGGTGTCGTGGTGGCAGTAATACTCATTATCACAGCGGCAGTCAGCGCGTTTCTGGTACGGAGGAAAAAGCAGAAACAACGATCGGACACCGACAGCGATATGTGAGTGTAGAACTGGACAAACAGACACAGAAAGAAATGTATGTCAGTTACTGTATTATGTGTAGCCTTCCTAGCTGTGAATATATACATTGTACACTGTATGGGAACATTTTTAAAACAATTGTCTAAGATACCTTTGCTGTGCTTTGTAGATGTTTCCACAAGATCATTAATATAGGTGCTGACTTGCTTACAGTGATCTGACTCCATGTAACTACTCCTGTTACTCACAGGAAGTGGCTGGCACGTCACACACGCTGTAGCACATACAGTACAGTAAATGTAGGACTATACGAGATTAACACACAAATTCTAGGAAATTAACTATTCATTCCAATGCATGTTGCAAAGGCAGGTCTTCATCATCAAGTGCATAATGATGACTATTCATATCTAGTATGCTGACCAGTCATGATATTAAGACAGCCACTGAGGAAATAGACTGTCTATGGCAGGGGTTCCCAACCACGGTCCTCAAGGCACACTAACAGTCCAGGTTTTAGGGATAGCCACACTTGAACACAGGTGACATAATTAGTACCTCAGTTATTTTGATTTGACCACCTGTACTTAAGCATAGAGGTCCTGATTCAGATCCGGACACTCTGAATCAGGGCATTTTTTTTGTTTTGTGCGGCCTCCTGGCCTCTCGCATAGCTGTGGGTGACCACCCACAGCTATAGCGAGCGGCCAGGTTGAGGTCGCGATGGTCGAGACCATCGCAACCATCGGGCTTGCGACGAGACCCTTGTGGTAGGGTCTCGTGGCCGCAAGCCCCAGAGAGATTTCGGCTCTAACAGAACCGGAATCTCTCCACTGACATCACTCGTGATGTCAGTGGGACCGCCCCCAAATGGCAGGCGTTCTCATGGGAACGCCTCCGTTTGGGGAGCCACCCCCCCTGGCCCGCCCACCAAAGGGGGTGAGCTTTCACTCAATATTTACAGCTCGTCCCCTTTGGTGCGAGACCCGGAGCAAAGGATTGCCCGTCACTAGCCGGATCTCGCGCATGCGCACGATGGAGCCGGCTCCGTCGTGCGCATGCGCTGTGGGCCACCATCGACCCGGTTGCAAGCACTCAACGCTTGCGACCAGGTCTGAATCAGGCCCAGATATCACTAAAACCAGGACTGCTAGTGTGCCTTGGGGACTGAGGTTGGGAATCACTGGTCTATAGGCTAAATTGAGCTAAGCGAGATTCTATGCAGAATGGCATACCCCACTTCCATTAGCTGGGGAGAGCTATTCTAATACAACAGTAATAATCACAGGACCCGATTGACATCTGAGGAAAAAGATAGTAAAACGCAAGCAGGCTGTGTGACCATACCATCAGACACACAGAGTCATGCAGGTAGAGGCTTATGCAATGTGTAAGAGGGCAGCTGCTTAGAACGTACACCTTCAAGATTTATAACTAATGCTTGTCACCCAGAGATTATGGGCCGTATTCAATTTGAGGTGAAAACGGGATGACGTAGTTTTCGCCTGTTTGAATTATCCCCGTATTCAATTTCAAAGACTTTTCGCCGGTGCGAAAAGTCTTTATTAAAAAACAGGGATAACTTTTCACCATGTTTTACATGGCGAAAAAAATTGCAGAATTGGGGTTTAGGGGTGCAGGCATAAAAAAAAAATAGCCTGCACCCCTGGGAGTGTCCTTTAAAAGTTATCTGTGTCAAAAAAAAAAAAAATCGTCAGAAGGCCCCAAAAAATTGACTTTTATTTTTGGGGAAAAAACAAAATGCTGTGGGACAAACTTCTAAAGTAGCGCAATTTATTCCTGAGGGGTCCCCATATATGTGGCAGGTGTTTTCTTCATTGCGGGTGGCAGCTGCAGGTGCATTTTTGAAGAATTTTAATAAATCATTTAAGGGACTTATAAATATGCTTACACCCATTTTCATGTACCCCAAATTTGATGGGCATAGTTATTTTGCCCCAAAAAATAAGCTAAGTGCTATTCTTCACCCCTTCTTGAAAGACGCATTTATGCACCTGCCGCGGCTATTTAAAAACCCCGACTCCCTTCAGCAGGCAAAAAGGGGGGTACCCATAGTGATCCCCCATGTCTGGACATCTTTAGGGGGGTGATTTTTTCTATATTACCTTTCCACCAGGTCCCGACTCCGCAGCTTCTGGAATTGAATACAGGGATAAACGGGCATGCGCCCAATACTTTATCCCCTGCCAAACCTCCGATGTGGAGCAAAAAGTCCGGCATGCGAAAAGTCCGGACTTTTCACTCCAAATTGAATACCCCCCTATGTTGTGGAAGGAAGTCTGTCAGTTCATCATACTGGAGCACAAGGCAAATCCAATAGCCAGGAATACCTTCAGGAACTGACTAAAGCAGGCTTGCCTACCCTCCCGATTTGGCTGGGAGCCTCCCAATATCGGGTGTCGCTCCCGGCCCCTCGGAAAGGCAGGCAAGCCAACCCGCCGACCCCCCCCCGCAGTAAGGATATAAACCCCCGCAGCGGGGAGGGCGATGATGCGATTTGCAATGAATTGTGTCATAGTGGCCCTGCCCCTGCTCCAAAATGCCATTAATTTCGGAATTGTGATGAGGGGGCGGTGCCACGATGATGCGATCGCACGGTCACGCCCCCGGCCCTGCCCCCAATACTTTATCATTGCCCGGCCACGCCCCCCACTGTATGCAGACATTCAGCTCCCTCCTGGAAGGAAGGAGCTGAATATCGGCAAGTATGGACTAAAGTTTACTTAGTACTGTGGTACAGGCTGCACAGTGGAGGATTAAGTAACATTCTAAAAAGAGAAATAAACAGTGTCCGTTTAGAAGCTAGGCTGACTAACTTAAAAGAAAGTAAAGCCACCAAAGGATCAGATGTTGCGAGTATTAGAGTAAAACACTCAGAGGAGACTTTTATTTAAGTAGAGAAAGAATTCCATTAAAAGTACCTGACTACACATAGTACTCTGGATGCTAAGACAGGATTTAAACGACACCATGTCCAGCACTGACCGGGGAGGGAAATATTTAGGGGCTCTGGGCCTGATTCAGACCAGCTCGCAAGCGGGTTGATGTCACTCGCTCCGGGGCTCGCTACAAACGGGGCGGCTGTCATTCGCCCCGTTTTGTAGGCGAGGAGGTGGGGTGGCTGGTAAAACGGAGGCGTTCCTGAAGGGGACGCCTGCCATTTGAGGGCGGCCCTACTGACATCACTTGTGATGTCAGTAGTGAGCTTCCTGCTCGGGAACGAGACCCTACTAGAAGGGTCTCATCGCAAGCCCGATGGTCGCGACCATCACTTGGCCACTTGCAAAAGCTGTGGGTGGTCACACACAGCTTAGCGAGTGGCCTGGAGGCCGGCCTAAAAAAAAAACCAGCCGCCCAGATTCAGATTTAGCGCTCACAAAGAGCGTCCGGCTCTGAATCAGGGCCTCTGGCATGCCCTGGGCGTGCAATGCTGCATGGGGACCTGTGACCGCTTACTGCACATGGATGAGTATATTGCATGGCCTCTAATGTTTGGCTGAAATGCACTGCTCTGACTTGGTCATACTGCTATATTGATTCCTATATGCCTTGACCTATTGTTACCAGTTTCTATGGAATGGCTGATATTTCCAATGGATTTCTAATGTTTTGTATATTTTACATTATCATCATGTAAAAATCATCATTTGATAGAGGATGTGCTGGCTTATTTTTTTCTATTCATTACGACCATTTATATGCCTTGCACTCTGCAAATGTGGACTATGATGTGTGCTACTGGTCTCAAGTGGGCATTTTATATATATATATATATATATACATATATATATATATATATATATATATATATACACACATATATATATATATTTATTTTTTTTTATAGACCCAGTCAGTCTCTGCCCCCTCAGCTCTTCTCCTCCCCCTCTCTGCCGTCCTCTCCATCCCCCGTCACGTTACAGTGGGAGCCATCGTGGCTTGCACGTTGAGGAGAAGGGACAGCCTTACACAATTATTATGTATACTGTGTATATATTATGTGTGCATACTCCCTTAGGAAGGCGCCGGAGCAAGTACTTCTCCAGTCAGTGACAGGAGTGTTGCTGCCAGATTCAATATCCTTCTATATATAAACGTGAAGTGATTTCATTGATGCAGATTTTGTTGAATCGTGTGGCTTATATTAAAGCACTCATCGTGTGGCCTCCTCCATCACATCTTGGGGCAGATGTATGAAGCTCTGGAAAGTGATAAAGTGGAGAGTGATAAACGACCAACCACTCAGCTCCCAACTGTCATTTTTCAAGCACGACCTGTAACATGACAGTTAGGAGCTGAGTGGTTGGTCACTTATCACTCTGCACTTTATCACTTTCCAGCGCTTCATACTTCTGCCCCATTATTACTTAGAAATAATCTGATGCTCTAAACATTCCCCATTCTTATCATGCTGTTTTCTATCCGTAGGGTAGATCTTCCCCCCTCTCACAAACCTGCTCCCCCACCAAAGAAAAAATCCGAGATGAAGACCCACCTAACAGCTCATGATATTCAGGTACCAAACCTATGCCTGAACACTGACTAATGCAGGAGTTGTGCAGTATAGTACTTCATTATCTCCATGTTATACTGAGCACAGCATGTGCTAATGTGCATAGGGAAGTGTGTGTGGGCAGGTATATAAAACACCAATCTCTGGGGGACATGTACTGTATCAAAACTTGGAAACAGATAAAGTGTAGAGAGATAAAATACCAACCAATCAGCTTCTATTGCCGCATATACACTGCACGGTATAATGAACGTTTGACCAATAATAACATTGTTATCGTACAATCGTTCATTATATTGTGCAGTGGACATTGAGCCCACACTGAACGATATATCATTAACAGATGGGGGAAGTGTAGCACCCCACAAATGTTAAGCATGTGGTGGGAGATGAAGGGGGTGTGCGGGATCTGAAGGATAAAGTCTCTTATGTATATAATAAGAAAAGGTCCAGGGTAATCGAAATAATGAATGTCCAAGCAGACTGTGGCATCCCGCTCGTCTGACTATAACAATGTCAATAGCAGAATAGTTCCCTAATTTCAAACTTAAAACTTTGAACGGTGCCCAGGATGGTCTTCGTAGGTAGGGAGCTGGCGTACTGGGGCATTTAAGAGGGCCTCCTGGCTAGACACACTTCCCTTAATACGGGACGCCCGGTAGTGTATCTGTTGCCAGACACACTCCGGGACCCATGACTCGGAGGGGGCCAGTCAGTGCCTTGGGAGGTTATGTAACGGCTAGGGTTCAAATGAACCAATGACCGGGCACCCCCTCCAGATGGAGGCTAACCTCTGTAATGCGCTCCAGACATCCGCTCCTAATCCTTGCCGGCTCGTCGTCTGTGTCCCGTCTTCCTGGATCGCTGATACTTCCGGGTTCCTTCGTCACCTGATGGCTGGTTGAAGATGCCGACTTGATTTCTTTTATCTGAATCAGGATTTTCAAGGTGTTCCTTAAGCTTACTGTTACTGGTGTAATGCCCCAACGTGTTTCAGCGTCTCAGGCCTTCTTCTGGGAGATAGTGATAAAAGAAATCAAGTCTGCATCTGCAACCAGCCATCACGTGATGAAGCAACCGGGAAGCATCAGCGAGCGAGACTTCAACCCAGGTTAGCCCCTTGATACATAATGTAGACCTAGGTCAGAGTGCGTGCACTGGCAAAATCCTGGGTATGTGTGAAAGGGGTATCAGGGTCTCATCTTATTAATTTGCCATTTTGCTACTCAGTGTTACACTGAGATGAAGAAGTGTGTTATTTGGGGCACTATAACAAACTAAGGTCCTGATGCTCCCACACTCTCTAATTCATTTTAGTAAATATATCCTAGCAAGCAGTATTTTAAGAGAGAAATAGAAATGTGGTAGAGGGTTAGATCAAACTCAAACTTGGTCCTCAGGACCCCATACAGGTCATGTTTTGAAGGTCACCCAGCAGGTGCACAGGTGTAGTCATTACTCACAGACACATTTTAAAAGTTCCACAGGTGGAGCTAATTATTTCACTTGTGATACTGTGAGGAGACCTAAAAAACATGCACTGTTCGGGGTCCTGAGGACCGAGTTTGAGAACCTGTGGATTAGATGTTCATGTGATGTGTAAACCTCTGCACAGTGCATCCCTGAAGATTTTTCCACTACATGCTGCTCCTACACTACATGCTCCTACACTACATACTGCTCCTACACTACATGCTGCTCTTACACTACATGCTGCTCCTACACTACATGCTGCTCTTACACTACATGCTCCTACGCTACATGCTGCTCCTACACTACATACTGCTCCTACACTACATGCTCCTACGCTACATCATGCTCCTACGCTACATCATGCTCCTACGCTACATCATGCTCCTACGCTACATGCTCCTACGCTACATGCTCCTACGCTACATGCTCCTACACTACAAGCTCCTACACTACATGCTCCTATGCTACATGCCCTCCGCTACATGCTCCTACACTACATGCTCCTATGTTACATGCTCCTACGCTACATGCTCCTATACTACATGCTCCTACACTACATGCTCCTATGTTACATGCTCCTATGTTGCATGCTCCTACGCTACATGCTCCTACACTACATGCTCCTATGCTACATACTCCTACGTTACATGCTCCTACACTACATGCTCCTACACTACATGCTGCTCTTACACTACATGCTGCTCCTACACTACATGCTGCACTTACACTACATGCTCCTATGCTACATACTGCTCCTACACTACATACTCCTACACTACATGCTCGTACACTACATGCTCCTACACTACATGCTCCTATGTTACATGCTCCTACACTACATGCTGCTCTTACACTACATGCTCCTACACTACATGCTCCTATGCTACATGCTCCTTCACTACATGCTCCTATGCGACATGCTCCTACACTACATGCTCCTACACTACATGCTCCTATGCTACATGCTCCGACACTACATGCTGCTCTTACACTACATGCTCCTACACTACATGCTGCTCGTACACTACATGCTCCTACACTACATGCTCCTACACTATATGCTCCTACTCTAAATGCTGCTCCTACACTACATGCTCCTAAGCAACATGCTCCTAAGCTACATGCTCCTACACTACATGCTGCTCCTACACTACATGCTCCTACACTACATGCTCCTACACTACATGCTCCTACTCTACATGCTGCTCCTACACTACATGCTCCTATGCTACATGCTCCTACACAACATGCTCCTATGTTACATGTTCCTACACTACATGCTGCTCCTACACTACATGCTCCTACACTACATGCTCCTATGCTACATGCTGCTCCTACACTACATACTGCTCCTACACTACATGCTCCTACACTACATGCTCCTATGCTACATGCTCCTACACTACATGCTGCTCTTACACTACATGCTCCTACACTACATGCTGCTCCTACACTACATGCTCCTACACTACATGCTCCTACACTACATTCTGCTCCTACACTACATGCTCCTACACTGCATGCTGCTCCTACACTATATGCTCCTATGTTACATGCTCCTACACTACATGCTCCTACACTGCATGCTGCTCCTACACTATATGCTCCTATGCTAAATGCTCCTACACTACATGCTGCTCTTACACTACATTCTCCTACACTACATTTTGCTCCTACACTACATGCTCCTACACTACATACTGCTCTTACACTACATGCTCCTACACTACATCATGCTCCTACACTACATGCTCCTACGCTACATCATGCTCCTACGCTACATGCTCCTACACTACATGCTCCTACACTACATACTGCTCCTACACTACATGCTCCTACGCTACATGCTCCTATGCTACATGCTCCTACACTACATGCTGCTCCTACACTACATGATCCTACGCTACATGCTCCTTCTCTACATGCTGCTCCTACACTGCATACTGCTCCTACACTACAAACTCCTACGCTACATGCTCCTACACTACATGCTCCTATACTACATGCTCCGACGCTACATGCTCCTTCTCTACATGCTGCTCCTATACTACATACTGCTCCTACACTACAAACTCCTACGCTACATGCTCCGACGCTACATGCTCCTACGCTACATGCTCCTACACTACATGATCCTATACTACATACTCCTATGCTACATGCTCCTATGTTACATGCTCCGACACTACATGCTGCTCTTACACTACATGCTGCTTCTACACTACATGCTGCTCTTACAATACATGCTCCTATGCTACTTACTCCTAAGCTACATGCTCCTACACTTAATGCTCCTATGCTACATGCTCCTACACAACATGCTCCTATGTTACATGCTCCTACGCTACATGCTGCTCGTACACTACATGCTGCTCTTACACTACATGCTGCTCCTACACTACATGCTCCTACACTACATGCTCCTATGCTACATGCTCCTACACTACATGCTGCTCTTACACTACATGCTCCTACACTACATGCTGCTCCTACACTACATGCTCCTACACTACATGCTCCTACACTACATTCTGCTCCTACACTACATGCTCCTACACTGCATGCTGCTCCTACACTATATGCTCCTATATTACATGCTCCTACACTACATGCTCCTACACTCCATGCTGCTCCTACACTATATGCTCCTATGTTACATGCTCCTATGCTACATGCTCCTACACTACATGCTGCTCTTACACTACATTCTCCTACACTACATTTTGCTCCTACACTACATGCTCCTACACTACATACTGCTCTTACACTACATGCTCCTACACTACATCATGCTCCTACGCTACATGCTCCTACACTACATACTGCTCTTACACTACATGCTCCTACACTACATCATGCTCCTACACTACATGCTCCTACGCTACATCATGCTTCTATGCTACATGCTCCTACACTACATGCTCCTACACTACATACTGCTCCTACACTACATGCTCCTACGCTACATGCTCCTATGCAACATGCTACTCCTACACTACATGCTCCTATGCTACATGCTCCTTCTCTACATGCTGCTCCTACACTACATGCTCCTACGCTACATGCTCCTTCTCTACATACTGCTCCTGCAATACAAACTCCTACGATACATGCTCCTACACTACATGCTCCTACACTACATGCTCCTACGCTACATGCTCCTTCTCTACATGCTGCTCCTATACTACATACTGCTCCTACACTACAAACTCCTACGCTACATGCTCCTACACTACATGCTCCTACACTACATGCTCCTATACTACATACTCCTATGCTACATGCTCCTATGTTACATGCTCCTTCACTACATGCTGCTCTTACACTACATGCTGCTCCTACACTACATGCTGCTCTTACACTACATGCTCCTATGATACATACTGCTTCTACACTATATGCTCCTATGTTACATGCTCCTACACTACATGCTCCTATGCTACATACTCCTACACTACATGCAGCTCTTACACTACATGCTCCTACACTGCATGCTTCTATGCTACATGCTCGTACACTACATGCTGCTCTTACACTACATTTCTCCTACACTACATGCTGCTCCTACACTACATGCTCCTACACTACATGCTCCTACACTAAATTCTTCTCCTACACTACTTGCTCCTACACTGCATGCTGCTCCTACACTATATGCTCCTACCCTACATGCTGCTCCTACACTACATGCTCCTATGTTACATGCTCCTATGCTACATGCTCCTACACTACATGCTGCTCTTACACTACATGCTCCTACACTACATTCTGCTCCTACACTATATGCTCCTACACTAAATGCTGCTCTTACACTACATGCTGCTCTTACACTACATGCTGCTCCTGCACTACATGCTCCTACACTGCATTTTGCTCCTACACTACATGCTCCTACACTACATCATGCTCCTACACTACATGCTCCTACGCTACATCATGCTCCTACGCTACATGCTCCTACACTACATACTGCTCCTACACTACATGCTCCTACGTTACATCATGCTCCTCCACTACATGCTACTTCACTACATGCTCCTATGCTATATGCTCCTATGCTACATGCTCCTACTCTACATGCTGCTCTAACACTACATGCTCCTACGCTACATGCTGCTTTTACACTACATGCTCCTATGCTACATACTGCTCCTACACTATATGCTCCTAAGGTACATGCTCCTACACTACATGCTCCTATGGTACATGCTCCTACACAACATACTGCTCTTATACTACATGCTCCTACACAACATGCTCCTTTGCTACATGCTCCTACACTACATGCTGCTCCTACACTACATGCTGCTCCTACACTACATGATCCTACACTACATGCTCCTACACTACATTCTGCTCCTACACTAAATGATCCTACACTGCATGCTGCTCCTACACTATATGCTCCTACCCTACATGCTGCTCCTACACTACATGCTCCTACACTACATGCTGCTCTTACACTATATGCTCCTACCCTACATGCTGCTCCTACACTACATGCTCCTACACTACATGCTGCTCTTACACTACATTCTGCTCCTACACTACACGCTGCTCTTACACTACATGCTGCTCCTACACTACATGCTCCTACGCTACATGCTCCTAAGCTACATGCTCCTACGCTACATGCTCCTTCACTACATACTGCTCCTACACTACATGCTCCTACGCTACATGCTCCTATGCTACATGCTCCTACGCTACATGCTACTCCTACACTACATGCTCCTACGCTACATGCTCCTTCTCTACATGCTGCTCCTACACTACATACTCCTACGCTACATGCTCCTACACTACATGCTCCTATGCTATATGCTCCTACACTACATGCTCCTATGCTACATACTGCTCCTACACTACATGCTCCTACAGTACATACTGCTCCTACACTACATACTGCTCCTACACTACATGCTCCTACACTACATACTGCTCTTACACTACATGCTCCTATGCTACATGCTCCTACACTACATGCTCCTACACTACATGCTGCTCCTACACTACATGCTCCTACACTACATGCTCCTACACTAAATTCTTCTCCTACACTACTTGCTCCTACACTGCATGCTGCTCCTACACTATATGCTCCTACCCTACATGCTGCTCCTACACTACATGCTCCTATGTTACATGCTCCTATGCTACATGCTCCTACACTACATGCTGCTCTTACACTACATGCTCCTACACTACATTCTGCTCCTACACTATATGCTCCTACACTAAATGCTGCTCTTACACTACATGCTGCTCTTACACTACATGCTGCTCCTACACTACATGCTCCTACACTGCATTTTGCTCCTACACTACATGCTCCTACACTACATCATGCTCCTACACTACATGCTCCTACGCTACATCATGCTCCTACACTACATACTGCTCCTACACTACATGCTCCTACGTTACATCATGCTCCTCCACTACATGCTACTTCACTACATGCTCCTATGCTACATGCTCCTATGCTACATGCTCCTACTCTACATGCTGCTCTAACACTACATGCTCCTACGCTACATGCTGCTTTTACACTACATGCTCCTATGCTACATACTGCTCCTACACTATATGCTCCTAAGGTACATGCTCCTACACTACATGCTCCTATGGTACATGCTCCTACACAACATACTGCTCTTATACTACATGCTCCTACACAACATGCTCCTTTGCTACATGCTCCTACACTACATGCTGCTCCTACACTACATGCTGCTCCTACACTACATGATCCTACACTACATGCTCCTACACTACATTCTGCTCCTACACTAAATGATCCTACACTGCATGCTGCTCCTACACTATATGCTCCTACCCTACATGCTGCTCCTACACTACATGCTCCTACACTACATGCTGCTCTTACACTATATGCTCCTACCCTACATGCTGCTCCTACACTACATGCTCCTACACTACATGCTGCTCTTACACTACATTCTGCTCCTACACTACACGCTGCTCTTACACTACATGCTGCTCCTAAACTACATGCTCCTATGCTACCTGCTCCTACTCTACATGCTGCTCCTACACTACATGCTCCTACGCTACATGCTCCTACGCTACATGCTCCTACGCTACATGCTCCTTCACTACATACTGCTCCTACACTACATGCTCCTACGCTACATGCTCCTATGCTACATGCTCCTACGCTACATGCTACTCCTACACTACATGCTCCTACGCTACATGCTCCTTCTCTACATGCTGCTCCTACACTACATACTCCTACGCTACATGCTCCTACACTACATGCTCCTATGCTATATGCTCCTACACTACATGCTCCTATGCTACATACTGCTCCTACACTACATGCTCCTACAGTACATACTGCTCCTACACCACATACTGCTCCTACACTACATGCTCCTACACTAAATACTGCTCTTACACTACATGCTCCTATGCTACATGCTCCTACACTACATGCTCCTACACTACATGCTCCTACGCTACATGCTGCTCCTACTCTACATTCTGCTCCTACACTACATTTTCCTACACTACATGCTGCTCCTACTCTACATGTACTTACTCTACATGCTGTTCCTATACTACATGCTCCTACACTACATGCTCCTACGCTACATGCTCCTACACTACATACTGCTCCTACATTACATGCTGCTCTTACACTACATGCTCCTACACTACATACTGCTCTTACACTACATGCTCCTACACTACATGCTGCTCCTACACTACATGCTCCTACGCTACATGCTCTTACTCTACATGCTGCTCCTACACTACATACTGCTCCTACACTACATGCTCCTACGTTACATCATGCTCCTCCACTACATGCTACTACACTACATGCTCCTATGCTACATGCTCCTATGCTACATGCTCCTACACTACATGCTCCTACTCTACATGCTGCTCTAACACTACATGCTCCTACGCTACATGCTGCTTTTACACTACATGCTCCTATGCTACATACTGCTCCTACACTATATGCTCCTAAGGTACATGCTCCTACACTACATGCTCCTATGCTACATGCTCCTACACAACATACTGCTCTTATACTACATGCTCCTACACAACATGCTCCTTTGCTACATGCTCCTACACTACATGCTGCTCTTACACTACATGCTCCTACACTACATGCTGCTCCAACACTACATGATCCTACACTACATGCTCCTACACTACATTCTGCTCCTACACTAAATGATCCTACACTGCATGCTGCTCCTACACTATATGCTCCTACCCTACATGCTGCTCCTACACTACATGCTCCTACACTACATGCTGCTCTTACACTACATTCTGCTCCTACACTACACGCTGCTCTTACACTACATGCTGCTCCTACACTACATGCTCCTACGCTACATGCTCCTACTCTACATGCTGCTCCTACACTACATGCTCCTACACTACATGCTCCTACGCTACTGCTCCTACGCTACATGCTCCTTCACTACATACTGCTCCTACACTACATGCTCCTACGCTACATGCTCCTATGCTACATGCTCCTACGCTACATGCTACTCCTACACTACATGCTCCTACGCTACATGCTCCTTCTCTACATGCTGCTCCTACACTACATACTGCTCCTACACTACATACTCCTACGCTACATGCTCCTATGCTATATGCTCCTACACTACATGCTCCTATGCTACATACTGCTCCTACACTACATGCTCCTACAGTACATTCTGCTCCTACACTACATACTGCTCCTACACTACATGCTCCTACACTACATACTGCTCCTACACTACATGCTCCTACACTACATGCTCCTACGCTACATGCTGCTCCTACTCTACATTCTGCTCCTACACTACATTTTCCTACACTACATTCTGCTCCTGCACTACATGCTGCTCCTACTCTACATGTTCTTACTCTACATGCTGTTCCTATACTACATGCTCCTACACTACGTGCTCCTACGCTACATGCTCCTACACTACATACTGCTCCTACACTACATGCTCCTACATTAAATGCTCCTACACTGCATACTGCTCCTACGCTACATGCTCCTATGCTACATGCTCCTACGCTACATGCTGCTCCTACACTACATGCTCCTACACTACATACTGCTCCTACACTACATGCTGCTCTTACACTACATGCTCCTACACTACATACTGCTCTTACACTACATGCTCCTACACTACATGCTGCTCCTACACTACATGCTCCTACGCTACATGCTCCAACTCTACATGCTGCTCCTACACTACATACTGCTCCTACACTACATGCTCCTACGCTACATGCTCCTTCTCTACATGCCGCTCCTACACTACATACTGCTCCTACACTACAAACTCCTACGCTACATTCTCCTACACTACATGCTCCTATGCTACATACTGCTCCTACACTACATGCTCCTACACTACATTCTGCTCCTACACTACATACTGCTCCTACACTACATACTGCTCTTACACTACATGCTCCTACGCTACATGCTGCTCCTACACTACATTTTCCTACACTACATTCTGCTCCTGCACTACATGCTGCTCCTACTCTACATGTTCCTACTCTACATGCTGTTCCTACACTACATGCTCCTACACTACATGCTCCTATGCTACATGCTCCTACACTACATGCTCCTACACTACTTGCTCCTACGCTACATGCTGCTCCTACACTACATTTTCCTACACTACATTCTGCTCCTACACTACATGCTGCTCCTACTCTACATGTTCCTACTCTACATGCTGTTCCTACACTACATGCTCCTACACTACATGCTCCTACGCTACATGCTCCTACACTACATACTGCTCCTACACTACATGCTCCTACGCTACATGCTCCTACACTGCATACTGCTCCTACACTGCATACTGCTCCTACGCTACATGCTCCTACGCTACATGCTCCTACACTAGATACTGCTCCTACACTACATGCTCCTACACTATATTCTGCTCCTACACTACATGCTCCTACACTACATGCTGCTCCTACTCTACATGCTTCTACTCTACATGCTGCTCCTACACTACATGCTCCTACACTACATGCTCCTACAATACATACTGCTCCTACACTACATGCTCCTACACTACATACTGCTCCTACACTACATGCTGCTCCTACAAAACATTCTGCTTCTACACTACATGCTCCTATACTAAATGATCCTACACTACATGCTGCTCCTACTCTACATTCTGCTTCTACACTACATGCTCCTGTACTAAATGCTCCTACACTACATGCTCCTACACTACATGCTGGCAGAGGGTCTCCTGAGAGTAGAGTGGAAATTTGCACCTTATAATACACAGGGTGGATCGTTAAGGACATTTGGTGCCATACTAAGGTATTTTAAAATGCACATTGGAATGCACAAATGCATGTAATACTATTTTCCATCTTACTGCCGGGTCACACCCGGATTTTGTTCAGGCGCCCATCCCGGGTGAGGCCCAGCTGAGACCTCTTGCAGACAGGTGGCAAGATGACACCATTTGGATCACATGTTGAGCCGGCGCTTGGAGATTATCTCAACGGGTTACCCGTGCACAATGCATCACGAGCCGGGTTGAACACGCGTTCAACCCTTCTCGTGACCGAGGTTCATATGCTGGGCTTATTTCAACCCTGCCTTTTTACACTGTGCAGTAACGCGGGTTATTGCTGCTAGTGTAAAAGGGGTATAAGGAACCTCTAATGACAATTATACCCAGATATGTTGTGAATGTGATGCATTTTGAAAATTGCTCCTTTAAAAATGTTAATTATGAAACTGACAGAATTGTCACTATTTGTAAGATATGGTCTATTCAGGGGGACAAACTGTATCAAACGTTCTTAAGAGGTCAAGTAAAGAAGTTTCTATATTGTAGTAGCTCACAGGTTCTCAAACTCAGTCCTCAGGACCCCAAACAGTGCATGTTTTCCAGGTCTCCTCACAGAATCGAAAGTGTAATAATTAGCTCCACCTGTGGATCTTTTAAACTGTGTCAGTGAGTAATGAATACACCTGTGCACCTGCTGGGTTACCTGGAAAGTGTGACCTTTGGACCAAGTTTGAGAACCACTGTAGTAGCTTATTTGTAGCTAGAATCTGGTTGCTATGGAGCAACTTGTCCACTTTACAAGATTTGATACATCTCCACCAGAGACACAGGACATAAGAGGACTTAACAAACTAGATGGAGCTCACCTGTTGTAGCACTCTGTCCACCTAGGGTACTGTACAAAGATAATTGTCGTACTTTTTTTAATCATTTTACCAATGCATCCTTTGTGGTGATCAAACACCATAATTATAATACATGATCCACCTGTGGAATATAAAAATGAATAGAAATAATTAAATTCTGCAGAGATTAATTTGCCCTTAATTAATCAAGCAATTATAAAATCCAACACTCACAATAGATGGTTATATGAAATACTTGCTTGCTGTCAACTTCAAGAATTAATTGCCCTTTAGAAATGTGTCAATTAGAAGCATACTGGGCTCTGAGATGTAACAATAATAACACAATGCAGTGAGATGTGTGTTCAGTCGCAGTAGGGTAGGATGGGGTTCAAATTAACTTGATGGCTCTGGGTCATTTTTGAAATTAATTTTCTTGACATGTTTTTTTCATTTATTCAAAGCAACTGCTTTAATATATTTAAAGGTTGCGCAATTCCAACAACAGTAGAACTATAATTAACAGAATCTGACTACTTTATTTGTGTTAGATTAACAGTAAAGCTGGGTACACACTAGACTATGGGCCTCATTCAGACCCGCTCGCAAGCGGGTCCATGTTGAGGCCCTGCGCACGCGCAGTGGCTGCACTGCGCGTGCGCAAGCCCCGGAGTGAGAGAGAAATTCTCTCGCTCCGGGGCTCACTACAAAAGGGGCGGCTGTCGATGGTGATCGACAGTTCGCACCGTTTTGTAGGCGTGGTGGGGAGGTGGCTGGCCAAACGGATGCATTCCCGAAGGTCGTTTTAGACATTTCTGCAAACGATTTATGAACGAATGAACGATAACGATATCGTTATCGTTCAATTGCTCAATTTAATCGTCTAGAGGATGGGCACCTTTAGAATTCATGATTCTCTTTGTGATTCAATTGTTTATTATCACTGGTCTAGTTTTATATTGCAGCACTGGGCTATCTTTTGCAAATGTGATTTCCTTTGAGGCTGGACAGCTACAACTCCAGGAGCTTGGAGTAACATCCAGACAAATAACGCCTCACAGACAGAGATTCATTTCAGCGCAGTTACCTATTTAAATAATGTATATTAATATGCTGGTCATACAACTTCTTGTGTATATGCTAAGGCTTGGAGGGGAGATAATTGAACTATGTATAGGTTTTTGGAGAGGGGGTGGGTTACAAGGACCCGAATCCTTTATGTACTTAATTAAAATTGCTAAATTCCCCTGATGACAGGTGCTCTTTAAGCTGACATACTCCACTATATTTAGCTATGTGATTTCTATGTAACCATTAAATAAAAGCGAATTATATACCCTGTAACATTGTACAAATTGTTCCATATTGCAGTATGTGTAGCACCTAAATGATCATGATGCATGGTAATAATCAGTTTGAAATCAATCTAACCATATATATATATATATATATATATATATATATATATAGATATACACAGTATATCTATATATAAAACAAAAACTGTGGTCAAAAGACAACCGCCATTGGCATCTGTATCAGCCATCCTGCCACTGCAGTGATTGGCCAACATGAACTGTGACACCGCCATAACACGCTCATAAAGCAGACCATCTCTGTGCATCTGTTAGCCACCTCCCAGTCACTGCGCAGGAACACCCAGCACTCAGTTCTCTGATGCAGCGTGTCTCAATCACAGCAGCGCCTTTGTCATAACCCCAACATGACCCTCTCCAGGAGGGACCCAATGCTCTGGTCCTGGACTTCCCTGGTAACTTATGATTGGTGGCGGCTCCAGAGGTGGGACTGCAGTACAGTCCAAAATTCAAATAGGGGAGTCACACCAACTGCCATTGAGTCCCCAGCCAGTGATGTTTGGCAGTGTGTGAAATGACAGTTGGTGTAGCTCCCCTATTTGAATTTTGAACTGTGCTGCAGCCCCACCTCTTACCAGGGAAGTCCAGGACCAGAGCATTGTGCCCCTCCTGGAGAGGGTCATGTTGGGAGATATGCCTTTGTGCGTGCACTCTGTGTAATACATGCACCATAAGAGTCCTTAGGAATTTCCGCGCATGCACAGCAGCAATAAATCGCTCAAACGGGTGATCATTGGTATTCTGGGCAGCTCTGACACCTAATTAAATAGGCCGGGCTGACAATTAGCCAGCAGCTAATTGAATCTGTCCCATCGTGTTCAGTTGGGGTATATTTACTAAAGTGCGGGTTTTTAGAAGTGGTGATGTTGCCCACAGCAACCAGTCATATTCTAGCTATTACCTTCTATAAGATCCTAGATGATAAGTACTGTAGAATCTGATTGGTTGCTACGGCAACATCTCCACTTCTAAAAACCTGTACTATAGTAAATATACCCCAACAGAACACCATGGGACAGATTCAATTAGCTGCGGGCTAATTGTCAGCCCGACCTATTTAACTAGGTCCCAAATCTCCGCGTGTTCAGCCCCAGAGGTTGCGCTTAACATAGATTTTTCCTTGCAGCCTCAGCAGCTGCCAGCAAAAATCTCAGAATAGCCCTGGGCATTTAACCGCGGCTTTACCCGCACGGTAATCAAATCTGCCCCTATTTACTGCACAAAAGAGGAAAACTAGACTTCCCCGTGGTGTATCTATAATGGGCTGGATTGTACAGAGGCCCAGGGATCCCTTTACTTGAGGTCAGCGACGTTGTCTTTCTGGCAATATCTTCATAAAAATGACACCAGAACAAGAGCAAGCAAACACTCTGGTACTCTGACAAAGTCTTGGCTTTCTTCTGGGAGATGCAAATGATCATGGGGGAAGGGGGGTGGGACTGTACACAGCTCCCTATCTCCATTAAAAAGCCCCTGGCCTGTTACATCCCAATAGTGACTTCATCAGTGATTTCCCCAGGATTATGGGAGTCCGTCCTGCTGCAACTTTATGGATAGGAAAAATCTATAGCTGCGTACACATTGGGCGATTAAAGTGGACGACTGAACTATAACGATATCGTTATTGTTCAGTCGTCCACTTTATCGTCCATTTTTAACACCAAAGCGATGAACGATAACGACGATGCGCATTCCCATGGGTCGTTCGTCATTATTGTTCATCGGGTAAACATATAGGCCAATCTGACGATATTGTCAGGTTGCTGCATGTTGGGGAATGGGGGAAAGAGCCCGGCGCTGAACGATATCGTTAATAATATCATTCAGCGGGTGTGCTCAATGTCATGAACGACATTGAGCACACCCTGCCGGGGACACACTAGACGATATCGCTCAGGGAGCATATCGTGTAGTGTGTACGCTCCTTAAGACAGGTTTTCTAGTTAAAATAAATAAATAATAAGTAAATAAATAAATAAAAAGTAAAACTAAAATCTGCTCTTATTTATAACCATACACAGCAAACTGATTTCTGGTATTACCATAATGAAGAAAACTTGTAGATAAATTTGAGGGTACATTTCTAGGATTGCACCAGGTAAAAGTAAATAGGGCAGATTAATGACAAAGCTGGCATATATTGGGCCTGGTTCTGAGTCTCACGCAGCTCTGTTGTTTGCGGCAGCATCTAGCGAATATTAGCAAATATGCACTATGGCGAATACACACAACTTTGCGCATCTCCGATCATTTCTGAGCCGGACGGTTCTGTGATGAAAATCTGTCCATAAAATGGGAATTTCTGGAAGTCAGCTGGGCAGCTACTTTGCTGATGTCCGCAAGAGAACCGTTTCATTAGAGTGAGTAGCCAGAACTCCGTGCTAGCTGAGACATGCGTATGGCATAGGGCCGCCTATTCCTGTTGGGTCTCTTGCACCCTGCATGGTGTATTTGTAAAAATGTATCTATAATGGGTGCATGGTGTGCAGTGCACACAGGCCCCTGGCTGGGGGGTGCACACCCTGCACCCATGTTCTTAAAAAACGTACCTCTCTGGATATCTGCGTTCTCAGCAGTAGCGCTGCACGAGTTGGGTATTACAAGCCGCCGGTTCAAATCCCAATGAGAGAAGCCCGACAGATTAAAATCCTGATGCTGGCTCATAAGTATATTTAACCTTCCCCTCTCTCCCCCTAACCCTCCCTTGGGGGTGCCTAACCCTAAGACTCGGGGGTGGTGCCTAACCTTAAGTATCCCCCCGTGGTGCCTATCCCTAGCCCCCCTCCCCACACCCTAAACCTAATCCTCCCGGCGGGGTGCCTAACCATAACCTCCCCCCCCCCCCGGTTGTGCCTAAGCCTGGCCCCCTCTTCCCCTAGCCTAAACCTGACCCTCCTGGGGGGGTGCCTAACCCTAAGTCCCCCCCAGGAGTGCCGAAACCTAACCCTCCCCCCCCCCCTTCGCGGCTAACATGTTACGATGCCCGGCTAACCTACGTTTGGTATGCTGGGCGTTGGGATTTCGATGTGGGGCTAATGATAGGTGTTATTTAGAGATGAGGGGTCCCATACAGAGACTACACATGGACCAATGCCTGTGATGATGGTTGCAGCTGCAGATGGAACATCAGTGAGCAGTGCAGCAATTTGCTGGAACCAGTGTAGATACTCGCATGAACATATGGATAAACTCTGGCTGCAGCGCCCGTCTGGACTTCCATCCGCTTTGCGTGTTACTAAAAATCAGGACCATTATTTGCTAATGTTGCCTGTTTTACTCTATAAAATGCAAGGAAAATTAAGTTACTTATTTTACTATGCTTCTAAAGTAAACAAGGGGACAAATGTAATAGCGTGAGAGTTTAGAAAATGTGAGCGCTTAGCAGTACATTTGGCCCAATGTCTATGGGGAATTTACTAAGGTACAGTACACCAAGAAGTTCAAAATGATTCTCAATTAGAGACCAACACACAAAATCTGCGTAATGTGCTCTAATCGTGAAAGTATTAAATACCTCCAGCTGTTAACAAACCAAAAAGACATTCTGCAGTTACTGGATACTATATTAACAGTTTCAATCTAGGGTGGAAGAGAGGAACGCTGCCATGTTTATGATGAAATAACAGCCTGTGCCTGTATTTGTGTGTATGTGTGTCACT
The DNA here is from genome assembly GCA_031769625.1 of Taudactylus pleione. Lineage (NCBI taxonomy): Eukaryota > Metazoa > Chordata > Amphibia > Anura > Myobatrachidae > Taudactylus > Taudactylus pleione. Next base: position 5,983,218 of record JAUIMM010000670.1, read on the forward strand.
GCCTCTTCAGGTTGTACACCTGGACCCTGTGAAAGCAGAGGAGGAGATAATTACGCTGCCCATACAGACTCCGTATTACGATATGTCACCATCAGACAGTGCCCCCTACTGTGATCAGAGGGTAAGACACATGTATGTAGAAAACTACATCCAATAAAACTTATAGCCACAGAAATTAACTGCTTTGGTATTGCACGTCTATTTGTGTACCTACTGTACCTTATGCTATGTATTATTAACCAACCAAACATACACTTAGACATTTTACTGTACTGTATATTTACTTCAATGTAACACTTATAAATTAACAGACACCTTTCAAATTAATTGTCAAAATTAAAGTCTGGTTTACAGTTTTAACATAAGTATTACTGCAAAACAATTGTCATAAGCTGTATCGTCACAAGTTGATCAAACAATAACTTATATGTGTGAATAGAATACAACAGACATATGTAGTGTAATGTGTTGACACAATAAAGTCCACCCTTCTGTCTGTATCAAATCCACGATGAAAATAGAGGTGTTGAATTTTCCTTCATCCAAGGAGAAAACAGAAAAGCAGACCACAGCCACCAGTTTATCTAACCTTACTTGATATGGGGATAAATGGAGCCTATCAACATAAGCTTTCATTCTCAATTTATCCTTCCATCAAATATGAAAGTGTATACTCCAATGGGCCTATGCATCAAAGCTGGGGGAGAGAGAAAATTGTGAGAGATAAAGTACTAACCAATCAGCTTCCAATTTACTTTTTGCAGGCTGTACTTTAAAAATGATAGTTAGAAAATGATTGGTTGTCGATGTATTTGTTATAATTTTATCTCTCTCTCAGCTTTGATACATAGGCCCCTAAGTATGTAAAAATGCAAATAAACAAAATCTAGTGCTAAAACACCAGTAAGGTTTAAAAAGGAACAAAAATTAGAGCTGCAGTAATCCGGTGAGGTGTTTTTTTTTTAATTATTTATCTTTATAAGTATTACTGTGGCATATAAAAATTGCTTTGCCACACTGTGCAAATCTGTCTGCATATAGTATTCTAAGGGGTCTATTCATTATGTTAATTATCGGGGTCCGAACTGACCCAGATAACTAACATTGTTACTCACGGCGACTGTCGGAGCAATTCATCATTGCTCCGGCGCAGCGACAGCTGATCTGAAAATCAGTTGTTTCCCTGAATGGTTTTAACTTTTCCTTTCGCACAAAGCCCTGGAGTGTGATGGATGGAGATGGACAGGGGCGAAGTGATCCGAAAGGATCCCTCTACACAACCGAGGACTTCTTCCTATAGGGAAGGAGCTGTACAGGAGCAAACGCCATCTGAAGACGGTGAATGCTCCCGAAGTCAAGTTCTGAAAGTATTGTATTTTCAGAGCTTGATGAATTTAGGTCCCCATTCCAGTGTATGGGAAGAGCGGGTCACATCAGGAGAGAATGGTAAGCCGGAGATATCTGTGATATCTATTGCATTACCTTTTGGTGAATAAATAACTTGCTCTTGTGTCTCCTTATTGCTAAAGACATCCATTATATATACATACAGTATATGTATATATATATATATATATATATATATATATATACAGATATGTAAAGACGGCACTCTTGAGACTGGACAGCTTCAAATAATGACCATGACAATAGTCGTAATGTAAATCGATTTACATTACGACTATTGTCATGGTCATTATTTGAAGCTGTCCAGTCTCAAGAGTGCCGTCTTTACATATCTGCATGTTGAATTCTTTGGAAAGGCACCGGAGTAGTTGCAGTTTATTTAGGAGTGCCGGTATTTTGGATCTATATATATATATATATATATATATATATATATATATATATATATACATACATATATACTAATATATATATATATATATATATATAGTCAGGTGCATAAATATTGGGACATTGACTGAATTTTCATATTTTGGCCTCCATTCACCACCACAATGGCTTTGAAATGAAACAAACAAGATGTGCTTTAACTGCAGACTTTCAGATTTAATTTGAGGGTAATTACATCCAAATCAGGTGAACGGTGTAGGAATTACAACGGTTTCTATATGTGCCTCCCATTGGGGCCAAAAGTAATGGGACAAACTAAACAATCCTAAATCTAACTTTCACTTTTTAATACTTTGTTGCAAATCCTTTGCAGGCAATTACAGCCTGAAGTCTGGAACGCATGGACATCAACAGACGCTGGGTTTCATCCCTGGTGATGCTCTGCCAGGCCTCTACTGCAAATGTCTTCAGTTCCTGCTTGTTCTTGGGGCATTTTCCCTTCAGTTTTGTCTTCATCAAGTGAAATGCATGCTAAATCGGATTCAGGTCAGGGGATTGACTTGGCCATTGCATAACATTCCACTTTTTAGCCTTAAAAAACTCTTTGGTTGCTTTTGCAGTATGCTTCGGGTCATTGTACATCTGCACTGTGAAGCACCGTCCAATGAGTTATGAAGCATTTGACTGAATATGAGCATATAATATTGCCCGAAACACTTCAGAATTCATTCTGCTGCTTTTGTCAGCAGTCACATCATCAATAAATACAAGGGAACCAGTTCCATTGGTAGCCATACATGCCCACGCCATGACACTACCACCACCATGCTTCACTGATGAGATGGTATGTTTTGGATCATGAGCAGTTTCTTTCCTTCTCCATACTCTTCTCTTCCCATCACTCTGGTACAAGTTGATCTTTGTCTCATCTGTCCATAGGATGTTGTTCCAGAACTGTAATGGCTTTTTTAGATTTTGTTTGGCAAACTCTAATCTGGTCTTCTTGTTTTTGAGGCTCACCAATGGTTTACATCTTGTGGTGAACCCTCTATATTCACTCTTGTGAAGTTTTCTCTTGATTGTCGACTTTGACACATATACACCTACCTCCTGGAGAGTGTTCTTGATTTGGCCAACTGTTGTGAAGGGGTTTTTCTTCACCAGGGAAATAATTCTTCTGTCATCCACCACAGTTGTTTTCCGTGGTCTTCCGGGTCTTTTGGTGTTGCTGAGCTCTCCGGTGCGTTCTTTCTTTCGAAGAATGTTCCAAACAGTTGATTTGGCCACACCTAATGTTTTTGCTATCTCTCTGATGAGTTTGTTTTGATTTTTCAGCCTAATGATGGCTTGCTTCTCTGATAGTGACAGCTCTTTGGATCTAATATTGAGAGTCTCACAGCAACTGATTCCAAATGCAAATGTCACACCTAGAATCAACTCCAGACCTTTTACCTGCTTAATTGATAGTGAAATAACGAGGGAATAGCCCACACCTGTCCATGAAATAGCTTTTGAGTTGATAGTCCCATTACTTTTGGCCCCTTAAAAAGTGGGAGGCACATATAGAAACCGTTGTAATTCCTACACCGGTCACCTGATTTGGATGTAATTACCCTCAAATTAAATCTGAAAGTCTGCAGTTAAAGCACATCTTGTTTGTTTCATTTCAAAGCCATTGTGGTGGTGAATAGAGGCCAAAATATGAAAATTCAGTCAATGTCCCAATATTTATGCACCTGACTGTGTACTGTATATATATATATATATATATATATATATATTTGTTTGTATATATCAGTATATACACTCACACACGCATGTTATGTATCATTACTGCGTTCACATCCATCCACCAGAGTGTATCTTTTGATGCATCTTAAGCTGGGTACACACTACACACTATACCACCTATCGTATGATACATCATTCTGGTGCAGATCGGAATGATATATAGTAAACATCATATAGTGTGTACACCCAATCTGTCCTTCCTGGCTGTTATTCAGTGCATTGTCCCACCTGCTGTCCTGCACGGCAGATGGGATGATACAATGAATGGCGCTGTTCTGTTACATGCAGGATGTATGAATACATCGTGCTGACGTACACCGATGCATGGGGCTCGCGATGTATTGTTACAACGGTCACCACATCGCTGGGTTGCACCATCGTATGTACTCTACAGCCTGTATTATAATATACACATGTAAAGCTGCATCTGTAAGTAACACTTGGCCCCGCATCTTGTGGTCACCAAGGACAAGGCACATGACGTTCTAGATCTGTTTTATTTTCTACAGGCAGCTAAATTCCTCCAGCTCTACATTTCTTATTCTCAAATCTCCGCCTGCCTATTACTTCATTATAGACAAGGGCAAAAGACAAAGGAGCTAAAATGTCTGCCCACTAGATAAATAGGTTCATCGAAATAATAGGTTCCCTAAAATAATAAAGAAAATGAAAGTAATATTCTGACTAGGAATATAATGTACAATCGGGTAGGAAATGGCGTGTTTGCTGTTTATCTCCGCTACTGTGACTAACTTTGTGTCAAAGATTGTATTTTATTTTGTCAACTGAAGGCTATTAGTGTCAGTCTTTGTCAGTGTGTAATCTCTATTTCATGGAGCTGAGTGGCAGGTATTATCAGTGTGACAGCTGACAAATGGGCTTTTGTGATGAATACGTGACTGATACTGCTGTATATCACAGCCTTCCTATACGGCTCGTTACAGAGGAACTGGCTGATTTCTGACATAACCATTTAACATACATTTTCCTAATTAGGTTTCTTACGCTACTGAATATTACATTGCTCAAGATTGTCAAACCTTTCTGTCATTGATACCTTGAAAGGTTTCCTTTCTGCAATATACACTTAGATGGGTCATTTAATAAAAGATGAAATGGCAAAATGATGCAAACTGCTCATATATGGTGGTGAGTCACTAAGAACATTTGGGGCCAAATGTAATAGGGTGAGAGTTTAGAGAATGTGAGAGTTTAGCAATAAACACAGACACTTTTGAAACTCGGCCAATTATTATTATTAACAGTTTGTTATATAATCCCTTGCACTTTACAATTGGAACATTAAAAGAAAAAAACAGGGTAATGACAGACAGATATATAAGTAGGAAGGCCCTGCATGCAAGCTTACAATCTATAGGGAAATAGGCATTGATACACAAGAATAGGTGTTATATATTGCATTTTGGTCCGGCCAGAATGCAGAGTTTCTTGGTGGGCAGCATGATCCAGTCACACATCGGCCAAATGTCAGGATGATGTGAAAGAAAGACAATGTGTGAGGTTATGTGTGGACTGTGAAAGGGGATGTAATTAGACATGGAAGCTATGAAGGTTATGTGGGTGGTTCCAGAATCTGATAAGCTTGCCTGAAGAGGTGAGTTTTCAGGGAACGCTTGAAGGATTGGAGACTAGATGTAAGTCTTATTGTGCATGCTAAGGCATTCCATAGAGTGGGTGCCATTGTAATAGAGTCCGAGAACAGGCAAACTCACATGTTTTTAGACTCAAAACCTCTCACGATTAACTGTTTTCCCATTCTGAAAATACAACTCGACCAATGTATTAATGTCAGAGTTTACTGCTAAACACTCACATTTTCTAAACTCTCACTCTATTACATTTGTCCCTTTATCTTTTTTGTTCAATACATTTTATACATATTAATGCACAGATATCTCTTGCAAAAGGCTAATTAGCGCTGAAGACCGCATTCCCCATAATTGTCAATGTGGACTAGGGCCTGACATCTGTGTGCCAAACTCCATAGCGTAGCTTTTTTCTGAGTTTTGGCCCCATTGGTTAATACCATCCTCAGATGGCGTTTACCGCTTTTTGCCTGTGGAAGCGTTCTCGCAGGATAGGGATCTTACAATCCCTCTCCTGCAGCCTCCGATAACTGGCGCTGTGCGCATTTATAGTGACAGAAAATTAGGAGGAGTCTTTCAAAAATGCGAAAGACTCCTCTGATGTGTCCGGGATAAATCTCGCAGGGACAGCGACTCTCGCTATCGCTATATCTGTCCCTGCCAGTTAGTTTTAGTAAATACAGTAGCTGAGATTACTTTAAAACTGAACAAGTCCATCACAATACACACTCATAATAATTGCGGCACTGCCCACAAACCATACTTGCCTACACTCTCGGAATGGCTGGGAAGCTCACGAATCTCAGGTGCTGTTCTCAGCCGCCCAAGAGAGCATTCCAGGCACCCAGAGGCTGCAATGTGCACCACCGTGTCCATCCAGCACCACCCACTTTCCGAGTAAAGTGGGCGGTTTGGATGGCTGATGACGCAATTCGCGCTGAATAACGTCACTGTAGCAACGCCCCCCAACTATATAGTGCAAGCAATCTCAGCATTGTAAATCAGGGGGCGTGGATACAATGACACATTCATGCCATCACACGCCTATGCACCTCCTGCTGTGCCAACCTAGCTGCCCCCCCTCCCAGAAAGTTGGCAACTAAGCCACAAACCACGTTTTAGTGTAAAAATAAAGCTGTCTAGTATTTGTGGGCTACATGCAGCAGCAACAGCAGCAGCAGCCAGTATTTACCCTAATTGCTCCTCTTGCATTGCTACATGGTTTGTACCATGGTAGAAAGGGGATGTAGTTATGAGACCGGCAGCTGCATAGGAACACAGGAATCCCGGCAAGGGAGATAACATAGGAATTTAAATACCGATGCCCCAATGCTGACAGGTAGCCGGACCGATCGTCCTCAGCCGGGGATGGGGGGTTAGGTTTAGGGGGTGTTTTATTCTTACAGAGGAAACGGGAAAGCAGTAAAAATGGCTAATAAAGTTACTGAACCAGGATAACAATACAGCTCCAGGCCTCCACATAAAAATAGTCCCGACATCAAGGCAGCATGACTAGTCACCAGCTATCCACATGGTATTAGAAGTAATAATCTATATTCCTCTAACACTTTTATGTAGTTAGGAAGATAGTGGGGCTGATAACCTAGGGATGTACACACCCACATGGCACTGGCCACACCCACATAGCACAGGTCTCAGCTACTCTGCTTCTCATAATAGTCCCTTGAACATTTTCAGCTTCAGACCTTTGTGGCCCTTATTCCGGCTCTGCATGTCAGAGCAGCTCTGTTTATTACATATATCGTTTAGCCGTTGCACACTGCATGCTGACATATTTCGGTAAAACCTTACTCTTCCATCTCATGTAACTCATGTTACATCCGACTATTTTTTACATTGGAATTTAGACAAAAACACACAGTACCATTACCGTCAATATTATTTATTTCAATTACTGTACAGTATATTTGGAATGTACCACTTTTCAAATGTATGGACAAGTACTGGGGTCCTTGATGCTAAGTTGAATGTATGTCTGGGTGCGGAGCATACAGAATCTTGCATGTCTTTGCACTGTGCACAGGCCCGCCGAGAGCCGCGGAGGGCCTGAGTAAAGGGAGCGTGGCCTAATTGCGGGAGGCGTGGCCACGCCCCCTTCAAGATAAAAAACAACAAGTTTTGCAGCGCCGCGAAGCGCTGGCGAGGGGAGCGCTCTGAGCCCCCTCAGCCTGGCGCATAACCAGTGGGGGGTGCAATCAGCTTGATCGCTCCCACCACAGGCATAGCAGCCGTGAGCAGTCTCTCAGTGCAGCTCAGCACACGGTATGCAGTCGGGAAGCCGGCAGACCTAATCCCGACAACCGGCTTCCCGACTGTCACATCCCAGCAAGGGTCTAAAGACCGCGGGGGGGGAGGGTTAGGTTTGGGGTTCCTGGGGGGACTTAGGGTGAGGCACCCCCTGGCAAGGTTAGGTTTAGACTAGGGGTAGGGGGGTTACAGTGGCGTAACTATAAATTTTGCTCCCCCATGCCAAAAAAGTTTCAGACGCCCCCCCCCACCCAAAAAACAAACACACCCAAAGACGACGTTTAAGCTGTGCGGTTTCATGTTCATTATACAGTTATGTGCCTTACACATTACGACACACCAAGTAGTGCCACTTATAACACATTATGCCACACCGGAATGCCCCAATAACACATTATGCCACACCATAATACCCCTTACAACACATTATGCCACACAGCAATGCACCTTACACATGCCACACAGTAATGCCCTTATAACAAATTATGCCATGCCGTAATGCATCTATTTCACATTATGCCATACAGTAATGCCCCTTATACATTATTCCCCTTATAACACATAATGCCACACAGTAATGCCCCTAATAGCACATTGTGCACACAGTAATGTCCATTACACTTTATGCCACACAATAATGCCCATTACATCCCACCCTGACAGATCTACTTCATCAACCCTCCTCTCCGCTCCTGCCAGTCTGTCACCTCAGCTCAAGACAGGTTGCACAGTTTTTATGTCCATGTAGAACCAGATTATTGGGAACATAGTTTATAACCTATTAAATTAGTGCCCCTTATACAGTGCCCCCTGTAGTTGTGCCCCATATGCAATGCCCCCTGTAATAGTGCCCCTTATGCAATACCCCCTGTAGTAGTACCCATTATCCAGGGCCCCCTGTAGTTGTGCCCATAGGCAGTGCCCTCTGTAGCTGTTCCCCTGTAGTTGTGCCCCTTCAAGTATTACCCCTGTAGTTGTGCCCCTTCAAGTAGTGCCCCTGTAGTTGTGCCCCTTCAAGTAGTGCCCCCTGTAATTGTGCCCATTCAAGTAGTGCCCCCTGTAATTGTGCCCCTTCAAGTATGGTCCCTGTAATTGTGCCCTTCAAGTAGTGCCCCTGTAGCTCTGCCCCTTCAAGTAGTGTCCCTGTAGTTGTGCCCCTCAAGTAGTGCCCACTGTAGTTGTGCCCCTTATACAGTGCCCCCTGTAGCTGTGTCCCTTAAAGTAATGCCATTTGTAGCTGTGCCCCTTCGATTATTGCCCCTTCAAGTAGTGCCTCAGTAGTTGTGCCCCTTCAAGTAGTGCCCACTGCCCCCTGTAGTTGTGCCCCTTCAATTAGTGCGCCCTGTAGTTGTTCCCCCCCTACTTACCTGACTCCGTGCAGGCTGCAGCTGTCATCCGGGCTGTCTCTCCTGACTCCCGCACTGACTGGATCAATTGATCCAGCAGACGCGGCCGCTCAGGTTCCTCACTGCGCGGGTGATGTCATGACGTCACCCGCGCAATGCATTACTGGGAACTCTGGCCTCTGAAGTGATCGGAGGCTTCCTTAGCCTCCGATCACTTCAGAGGCCAGCGCTCACAGTTGCAGTGGCATAACCACTGCCCCCGGCGCCCCCAAGCTACCCGGTGCCTCCAAGCCACCGCAGGGGCTGCGGGGGCAGTAGTTACGCCACTGGGGGGTTATCATTAGGCACCACCCTGGGGGACTTAGGTTTAGGCGGCGGGGAAGGGGGGGTAAGCGTTAGGCACTTAGAGGGGGGATTAGGGTTAGGCATTGGGGGGGAAGGCTAGGGTTAGGCACCCCTAAGGGAGGGTTAGGGGGTAGAAATAGGTTAGTATATACTTACCTTAGGACGATCAGTATTTCCTCCTCTGCCAGGATGCCGCTGTCGGGATTCCCACCGCCGGGCATGGGTCCGGCAGTAACTCTTACAGATTCCCAGCACACAGCAGCGTGTGCTGTGAAGAAAGAGAGGGGGGAGCGGTTTACGGGCCCCTCCAGTAATTTGTATTCCCCCCCTCTCGGCGCCACTGACTGTGCATGTGCCAAAACTGAGCCTACACAAGTTCGGGTGATGAGCATTTCAGTCACACCTGTACTTATGACTGCAGAGGGGTAAGTGGGCTGTAATGGGGTGTTCTCATGTAGGCAATTTCAATGAGGATGTTTGACGTGACCACAAGGGGATATAGTTGAAATGCCGGCTGTTGGGATGCTGGCACTCAGAATCCAGGTGCCGGCATCTCGATGGTCTGCAGTGGGGTAAGGGGGTTAGGGTTAGGCACTGGGGGAGGAAGGTTAGGGTAAGCCACTAGAGAGGAGAGGGTTAGGTGTCGGTATCCTAACTCTGTCGTGATGCCGGCGTTGGGATTCTAACTGTCAAGGTCCCGAGTGTCGGCATCCTGTACCCAACCTAACCACAAGCTATGCAGAGTTTGCTAAATACACCTGTTTCCTGGACCATGTTTTACACCTACAGATGTAGCCAGCCTCATCGTTGCATGCATCGCTGCAAAGTGCAGCAATCGCCAGGCTGCGACCACTCGCAGACGGTGATTACCCCATTGAAGTCTATGGTGTGCATGTGCCACAGACCCTGGCACGCTAGTCGCGCCATCCAAGCCACGATTCGCTCGCATGGCGACATAGACGAGCATGGCTACATCTCTTATTATAGGACTGGTACAAGTATGCACTGGCATGATGACTAGCAGCAAACCAAGCGTGCCGATGGGGTGGGGAGTGAACAGCGAGATGTGTACAAATCTGCATACAGGTGACTGTACACATCCAATTTCAGTCCCACTCAGCATCAGGGCCTGCATCTTCTATTTGAAGATTTATGTATATTTAATGTACTTGCTGCTGCTACTTTAAAATGTAATAAATTCTATCAAACACAAAAATGTTACATAAATGGGAACATTAAAGTCCACAAACTGCCATAAAGTAGCACAATATTTACAAACATTCCTGCAAGATGTTATTTATGGACATGTGTCTGAGCTTAATTGGGTCTCTTTGTCTTGTGTGGAGTGTGATAACAGTAATAAGGCAGAATGTGATTTTGCACAACTGTCAGGTCTACGATACATAAACTTGTTGTTAAAAACATGTGAGATGAAATAACTGTGATTTTTATTTACAGAGAATATGAAGTGTCAGATAATGTAACTGCTGCATAATGTTTCCTTGCAAGTTCCATTCAGGTTAAGATAAGCCTATGGTGACTTTGGGGCTCATTCTGAGTTGCGCATATATAAATTTGCTTAGTGTAAAACTGCATACACACGTAAAGATTTTCTGTCCAACCATCCAACTAGTTGATTGGTTGGAATGAAAATCTGGTAAGGTATGAACGCAAATGACAATCAGCAATTTGCTCCCAAACGCTGGAAAATGGACAAAAACTGTTGTTTGAGCAAATTGTTTAGATCAAACATTTAACAAACTTGTCTGACGACGATTTTCATCTATTTTCTGGCATTTAGGAGCAAATAGCTGATCATCAGTTACTCCCATTCCTTACCAGATTTTCATTCCAACCAATCAACTAGTTGAATGGTTGGACAGAAAATCTTTACGTGTGTATGCATCTTCAGATTCATACATTTTAATTGCACACGCAAAATAGTACATGTTGACATTTGTATGGAGATATGAAACTTCTGCCACCTTATGCTTGGAAATAAACCTGGTACATACAGCTGTAGACCTGGACGCATCTTGAGATGCCTCCAGCTTTAGCGTAACTATACTAAGTTTATGTGCGTCTGCTTAAAGCTTATTTTTTCACGCATATGACTCAGCATGAGCCCATTGGTCTTTGTATAGTTGCAAAATGCTGCTTCTAAAAAGAACCGTCAAACAAGAACAAAGTAGTTCCCTGTGTGTTTAGGCCTTACACTCTTATAAAAATAATGCTGACAATATTTTTTGTTACATGATTTGTCCTGCATTTTTTTTTCTATTACTTTCTTCCTCTGTTGTCCCTTATTTCTTTCATGTCCTTGTTACTGCCTTGTAGCAATTTCTTACCTTCCTGCCCTTTCCCCTTCTCCTAACAACTGTCCCTTACTCCTCCACCTCTCTGTCTCACTCTCTGGTGCTCTGATCTGCAGAGTTCTGGTCAAACGGACCAATATGTCCAGTATGCTGAGCTGGACACTTCTGCCCTGGCGTCACCTCCCGCCACTGGGAGCTCCATCCACGCCAGCGGAGACCCTGTCGAATATGCAACTATCCAGCCTCACTTACGCTAAAGCATGCAACCTAGGCCTTTTCCCTCAGCCTGGCCTCAAGGTACTCTGCTCCCACTGCTCCTTATCAATCAGTATTGATCAGCACATCACTGTGATGCCACATCTCCCCTACCCATTCCCAGATATGCTCCCTTCCTTCTGGTTATGTCCTGCATGATCCATCCTACATGCATGTGTCCTTGTTAGCATGTCACCACCAGCATTTCAGTCACTTTTATTAAGTCTCCTGATAGATCATTAGTGGCATTTGTGTAATCATTTCTTATCATGAAAGTAGATGTTTTTCAAGCATTTGGAAGAACATTTTCATTGTCATTGGATTGAAAGAGATCACAGGATTGATTTAAAAATGTTGCTATAATGCCTATTTTGTACCTAATGGTAGTTGAAAACATCAATTCACATGGTGAAGTTTGCAAAGGTAAGTTTGCAAGAGGAGGAGAACAGCCTTATATAGTTCTTTTCACAACTTCCATCAAGGGCATTATAGGGGCATTATAGGGGCCTGCAAGATCAGTGGGAAGAGGGCAGTTGGCAATACAAGTATAAGCCCACTGACCAATACTAGTATAGACTTTGGGTCAGTGGATCATCCTATTTTACCGTGCTTGTCCCTAGGATCCGTTGTGCCACTTGAGGCAGCAGCAATGATGTGTGATTAGATGGTTTTTACTGAAAATCAAACACACCCGAACTTTGGGGTTCCAAGTCGTATCGAGTTCCGGCTTGGATCACTTTTGGGGTTCCAAGTAGAACTGGATCCCGCCTTGCGTCTGCTGTAAGTTCGGAACTTTGATTTGAAAAAAGGAAACTTGAGTTTTCGCTTACATGTAAACAGTCTAAATTACATGATTTTAGCTGCTTTTATCAATTCCAAAGAAATGCAAAACCAAGACAGAAAAGAACAAAACAAGGTGGTTTTGCCAAAACAGAAGCTGAAGACAACAAGCTCACTTAGGTCCATGCAGTGAGAATGTAGCAAAATGTACAAAATGTTGCGGCCTCCCAGAATTTTGAAAACCTGGGGCAATCATGTGTCACTTACTGTAGCCCCTTAAAAGCAATGCTGCCCTTTCATTGTTACAGACAGGGGCATTTCTAGAGAGGAGGGGACCCGTGTGCAGTCTCCGACACTGGCCCCCTCCTCTCCGCCCGGCGGCCGGCAGCACACTGAGCTGTGTGCGGCCCGCCCTGGAGTTATAGACTCTGGGCACTAGAGTGTGCCCAGAGTCTATAATGAATTCACAGGTCACCGGGAAAATGGCCACGGCGCCCATTTTCCCTGTACTGCACATGCACAAACGACGGGAAAATGGCTGCCGCGGCTGTTTTCCAGTCGTTTTACAGCGTCGCACCCCTACCCCGACGTGGGACTCCGGAGAGGTAAGTAATATTATGGGTGCAGGGTGTGCGGTGCGGGACCCCCTGCACCCAGGGGCCCGTGTTCCCCGCACACCCTGCACCCATTATAGATACGCCCCTGGTTACAGAGTATGTATATGAACTTATTACCAGTTGTTGATTGGCGTGCTCTGGGAGTATGTATTATGAGAAACAGGGGAATCTTGCCTATAAATCATAATTGGTGAACATTTGTTACAATTTTCTAACCTTAACTAGAACAAAAATACATAATCTAGTTCTGGTCTAAAATTTTCCTGTACACAAATATTCCTACATGCCACTAAGGGCTATATGTAAGAAGCTTCGGCTTTTGTGAGGTGACACTTCTTGGTGGGTTGGAGCTTAAAATTTAAAGCGGCACTCACATTCAGTGTAAAGAATGCCGGACTTTACAGTGAATGCAAGTGCCGCTTTAAATTTTCCTCTCCATCCGCTTCGTGAATATAGCCTTATATATTCCTATCATATAAGTATGTTAGACAGTTGTGAGCTATTTTTATTTTCAAGCAGTTTTCCTTTTTTTTTTTTTTATAACATTTTTTCAAAGCAACCTGCTTTATATATTATGTGCCAGTGTATAATTAAAGTGTTATTAGTAAAAATATAAGCACTTGCTGTAATTACATTGATGAGTCCTTTCTCGCAGCCTATAAGTGGAGATGGAGAGGTTTTTTCTCACTTCAGGGAAAAAAAACATTAATTGTATGGAACTTGACTGGTTGTGTAGGTACAGGAAACAATCTCATGTCTATATACTCCATTATACTTTGAACTGATGGTATCACTCAGATTAAGGGGTCTATTTACTAAGCAGTGTTAGGAGACAGAGTGAAAAGTGATAAGAAAGTGATAAGGTGCCAGCCAATCAGCTCCCAACTGTCATCACACATGCTGTGTCTTTGATAAATGACAGTTGGGAGCTGATTGGCTGGCACCTTATCACTTTTCACTCTGTCTCCTAACACTGCTTAGTAAATAGACCCCTTAATCTGAGTGATACCATCAGTTCAATTTACTAAGCAGTGTTAGGAGACAGAGTGAAAAGTGATAAGGTGCCAGCCAATCAGCTCCCAACTGTCATTTTTCAAACACAGCCTATGAGATGACAGTTGGGAGCTGATTGGCTGGCACCTTATCACTTTCTTATCAATTTTCACTCACTAACACTGCTTAGTAAGTAGACCCCTTTATATTTTCTCTTTTGCTAACAGAAGATGGTGCTCCTGACAAGGGAATGACACTGCATTCTACTTCCTTACTTTCCCCAAATGTGCAGGAGACTCCAGGATATTGGGGAGTAGACAAACCTCCCACATACCATCTACTTATACTGTGAAGTGGGCGTCTCCATGATGTTAGGTTTCACTGTGAATTGTGCCCTGGTAGACCGGCTCCTCCTGCAAATTGCAGTAGGCTGTGGTGAGGCACAGTTGCCCCTGAGATCTCCCCTGCAGGATCTCCTGAAGGGAGACAGAGCCAGAACTATGCAGAGCACCTAAAGCTGAGAAGGAATGACCATGACAATATATTGCTGTGCAGACATGTAGCTTTTGGCACCGAACAATACATAATGTAGTGCAGAGTCATGCTTACTCTTGCAGAATGCCCGAAAAACTCAGACACTGGGGAAAGCAGGTCACCCTCTGGCATCCTGCTCACTTCCTTGTGGAATGAGGGCGTGCCTATAAAATTCTTAGCAAATCACATCATCATGAGCCATAGGGGGTGTGGCCACGATGATGTGATGTTCCCTGGCACTGGTCACTTGTGAGACACAAAGAGTAGGTATGGGAGAAGCGCTATTGTGCAATTATGATCAGTGGCGTAAGTTCATCCCAGGCGCCTGGGGGCAAGTTATAATTTGGTGCTCCCCTTTCGTCACAGCCACTGACACTAATGTAGCATTTCGCATGCAGATACACCCGCAGTTGCACACAGAATATAGGCATGCCGCATATCAGAAGCTGCTTGTGAGTCCTATTCACATCGCTGTGCAAATAAGACACATTTGAAGGGGAAAATTGCACAAAAAGATGCACGGCTCTACAGAGTCACTCTGCGCTCCCACGTATTGTGTCCCACGGATGATAGATGTATGTGGACACATCTGTATGCATTAGTCACAGATAAGATAGTGACCTGTATGGTGCAATTAGCATGAGGCTCAGAGTCCTCCTGATGGACGCAAAAAAGACACCTGATGTGGGGTGGGGAGCCCTCCTGATACCCCTGATGGAGGGAAAAACCACCTGATGTGGGGTGAGGAGCCCTCCTGATACCCCTGATAGAGGGGAAAACCACCTGATGTGGGATGAGGAGCCCTCCTGATACCCCAGATAGAGGGGAAAACCATCTGATGTGGGGTGGGGAGCCCTCCTGATACCCCTGATAGAGGGGAAAACCACCTGATGTGGGATGAGGAGCCCTCCTGATACCCCAGATAGAGGGGAAAACCATCTGATGTGGGGTGGGGAGCCCTCCTGATACCCCTCATGGAGGGAAAAACCACCTGATGTGGGGTGAGGAGCCCTCCTGATACCCCTGATAGAGGGGAAAACCTCCTGATGTAGGGTGAGGAGCCCTCCTGATACCCCTGATAGAGGGGAAAACCACCTGATGTGGTGGCTTTGAGGACTGAGTTTAAGTCAAAGTACTGTAAGATTGCCACTTTGGTGGGACTACAAATCACAAATGCCAAGTCTACTGCCGACTGCATCACATGCCGGGAAGTTGCTCCACCAAAGATCTGTCCCCCAGACTCAGTCGCTGGAGCCCCAGGCCCCCTCCTCCCATGCCCTCTTACCCGCAGCTCCCATTCTATGCATCCTTGTTGACATCCTCGGGCCAGACCCTCAGGACTCTGCTGCACAGATACACGGCTAGGGCTGCTGTCAGGGAGGAGTGGGATGGAGAGTTATGGGTGTTGAGGACCCCGGGACTGCTGCACGGGTCCACAGCTGTCACCAGGGAGAAGTGGGACGGGAAGTTGTTGGTGAGGGGATGCGCCGGGCGCAGAGAGTTCTGGGTGAGGGGGCGCCAGACGTGTCACACTGACATAAGAACCTGTGACACTAATGAGTAGGGACAGGCTATAGATAGACGGAGGCGGCAGCTGATGGTCTGACATGGAGCTCTCCATTAGTGTATGGTGGTTTCTCAGGTGTCGGGAAGAGGTGCCATGTATTGGGCGGCCGTGACGGTACACTCTAGGTACATAGTTACAGCCCTGAGTTGGGTGAATATATATGGAGGAGGTGCCCCTTCAGCGCTGGAGCCCGGCGGCAGGCGCCTCCATTGTCTCCCATAGTTCTGCCCCTGATTATTATTACATACATTTGGAAAAAGGACAGATACTGAAGATAATGTCATATAAAAGGAGGAACAAGCATCTGGTGCTTGAGGTACATCATAAAACCTATGAATCCTTCATGCCACAATAAATCTTCTCATTCTGCATACTGTGCCTCCTTTCTCACATGGCTCCTGCTTCTGATCTCCCACTAAACCCCATGTCTGTTCATTTTACCATATAGTGCTTCCCACTAACTACTAATTCAACTTATTAGCTTTGCCATTTGCTATTATTTCATGCCATTTATGTTTCTATGGGTTAGTTCTATGATTAGAGAACAAAGTATCACTTTGGCCCAACTGAGTAACCAGTGCTAGTGTTACAGTCTGGTCTGGTTACCAATAAGGCATACTTATCTACTCTACTGGAACCTCTAGGAGTCTCAAAAATTTTCGGGGAATCCCCCAGGCTCTCTTAAGAGAGGGTGGTTGTCATGCAACCCACCCACTTCCTAGGGAAGTGGGCAGGTTAGGGAGAATAATTCAGAAAAGTGAGTGTCCGTGGGGAGGGAGAGGGGAAATATGACATGATTCTATGAGGACCATGTAACTTGGCCACGCCCTCTCTTCTTAAATGCAAGATTCACTGTATTTTGTCGCAAGGGACGGGGCCTAGTTATACTAATGGTCTGGCCCCGTCCCCATCAGTAGCCACCTGCACAGAGCCGGCCCTAGCCAATTTGGTGACCTAGGCAAAATTTTGGCTTGTGCCCCCTAGCAGATAATCCCACCAAAAATCTTAGGCCCTCATTCAGAGCCGTACGCTCTGAGCAGAGCGCACGCTCTGAATGAGGGCCGCCCTCCATAAAAATGGAGCGTCCTCCTGGACGCTCGTATAGCTGTGAGTCACCACCCACAGCCTATACGAGCGTGCAGTTTGATGGCCGCGATGGTCGTGACGGAGCCGGAGCCTGCGGTTGAGGCCCGGAGTGATTTTGGCTCTATCACTAGTGATGTCAGTGGGCCGGCTTCTGACGGGAGGCGTTCCCTTGGGAACGCCCCCGTCAGGGATGCACGCCCCTGGCACGCCCACCAAAGGGGGCGTGCTGTCGATGTTGATTGATCAGACACAACGAGTGAAGGACTTTCCTTCGCTCGTCGCGTCTGGCGCATGCGCACGACGGAGCTCCCTCCGTCGTGCGCATGCTCAGTGCAGACCATCGACCCACTTGCGAGCGGACAGCCGCTTGCGAGTGGGTCTGAATCAGGGCCTTAGTGTTTATATGTGGACACCAAAGTAACACATATTGAAATATATAGCCATATTAACAATATAGTGTTTCACTGTGCGAATATACCAAAGCACCCAAAGAAATCAAAAGGTTTTATCAAATCTTAAAACAATATACATGCAAAAGAAAAATAAATTATGTGCTTTTATTTTAGGAGATTTGGGTAAAGTGTTATTCCACATAGATGATAGTTCCACATATACACAGACACACACGACTGGTCGATCAAAACAATTTACAGCAGAGTACAGTGCAGCATAAAGCAGCGTGCAGCGTGCCCCCTATACTCAGTCACTTTATATACAGCACAGCCACTTGTGAGTCCAGAGTCTGAGCACAGCCAGTACAGCAGAGTATAGCGCAGCACACAGAAGCGTGCAGTCTGTACAGTGCAGCACACAGAAGCGTGCAGTGTGCCCCCTAAATACAGTCGCTGTAGAGTACAGACACTCGTGGACACAGCACAGCCTGAGCCAATACAGCAGAGTATACAGTGCAGAAAATTTCAGCGAGCATTATGGCGAAATGAGTCCAGCCGATAGATAGATTATATAGATATTTATTTTTAAGGTCAACCACAAGGAAATTATACTGTATATATTATATATATATATATATATATATATATATATATATATACAGACCAGGAGGTGCGGCACTCACGGACCCATATGAGGAAACACGAAGGTGAGCCAAATGGCTCACCTTCGTGTTTCCTCATATGGGTCCGTGAGTGCCGCACCTCCTGGTCTGTATTTCGCTATATTGTGGGGGCACCCGGCAAAGCTGCTTATATTTTCAATGAGTGCCGGTCCTGTGTTGTTTATATATATATATATCTAGAATAAAAGCACAAAAAGGGGGCGCCACATCGTGCATAAAAGTAAAACCAATATTGCAATCTACAAAAGACTTTAACAGCACCGTGCTCTGAAAATATGTCTGGCCTATTCTGCAAAGGAGACAGACTTTTATTATTGAGCAATCGGAGAGGAGAGGGATATTGGTATAATTTTCTGGGATAGCGCACTGACCATTGCACTTGTCATATATCTATATCTATAAACATATATATATATATATATATATATATATATATATACATACTGTGTATATATATATATATATATGTATGTATATATATATATATATATATATATAGATAGATCTATATATATATATATATATATATATATATAGATAGATCTATATGTATATATATATATTATATATACACTCAGTGACATGATCCAGCCCCTCTCAGTAGCACCCCTCTGCCTAGTCGGTGCCCGCCCCTCTTCTGTCACCCAGCTGCCCAGCCTGTGCTAGACCTAGCTTACCTCTAGTCATTCACTCACTCTGCGGCCTTTCTTCGCGCACGCTGGTGGGCGACGGGCGGCGGGCGCTGGCAGCGGCGGTTAAACTGGAGGCGGATGCAGAGCCGTGAGTTGTGTCTCATGGCTCGGCTCCGCGAAGGAGGAGTGGCAGCGGGTGGGCATGCACAGCATGCCCTTCCGTGGCCATCTTTCTTCTCTCCTCCTGTAGCCAGGATGAGCTTCTGCGCAGAAGCTCATTCTGACGGTGACCTGGCTCAGCTGTCAATCTGACCTGCTAGCCACTGCGCTGCCCGACCGGAGCTGTGCTCCAATCGTGGCAATGGGAGGGGGTGAGACGTGGATGCCCCTAGGCATTCCAGTCGCCCTAGGCATTTGCTTAGAATGCCTATGCCTAGGGCCGGCTCTGCACCTGCATATCCTGTCTTGGCTTCTCCCAGAGAGGAGATAATAAAAGTAGTTATATTATGCGATAGGGCAGGGCAGGGCAGTGCCAGACTGGGACATAAAGGGCCCACCAGGGGAATGCAATGTTAGGGGATCGCTGCAAAACTGCCAACCTGCTGCAGAACACATTTTATTGCCCCCTCAAAGGGATCTTTAAGTACCAGCTGTATAAGCCAGGGACTCGGGGAATATAGGAGTTTATTTACTAAACCTAGGATGGAGATAAAGTGAGCGGAGATAAGGTACCAGCCAATCAGCTCCTAACTGCCATGTCACAGGCTGTGTTTGAAACATGGCAGTTAGGAGCTGATTGGATGGTACTCTCCATCCAAGGCTTAGTAAACAGACCCCATAGCTAGTACAGACACGGTATGGAACACAGACAGAACAGGCAGACACTGGATATGGAACACAGAAAGGACAGGCAGACACTGGATATGGAACACAGACAGGACAGGCAGACACTGGATATGGAACACAGACAGGACAGGCAGACACTGGATATGGAACACAGAAAGGACAGGCAGACACTGGATATGGAACACAGACAGGACAGGCAGACACTGGATATGGAACACAGACAGGACAGGCAGACACAGAGTATGGAACACAGACAGGACAGGCAGACACAGAGTATGGAACACAGACAGGAGAGGCAGACACAGAGTATGGAACACAGACAGGAGAGGCAGACACAGAGTATGGAACACAGATAGGAGAGGCAGACACAGAGTATGGAACACAGATAGGAGAGGCAGACATAAGATATGGAACACAGACAGGAGAGGCAGACACAGAGTATGGAACACAGAAAGGACAGGCAGACACAGAGTATGGAACACAGACAGGAGATGCAGACACAGAGTATGGAACACAGACAGAACAGGCAGACACAGAGTATGGAACACAGATAGGAGTGGCAGACACATACCCTCCAACATTTTAGCGTATCAACCCGGTACATGGGGGCGTGGCCACAGATAAAGGGGCATGTCCACGGGGCTGGAGGCATCGGCGCTGGCTGGTTTAAAACTTGCAGTATAAGTGTTATACTGCAAGTTCTATACACAGGCGCTAGCGACGGTCAGGGCAAACTTTAGAGGAGGAAGGAGGACTGAGAATAGCCGGCTGTCACTCAGCAGCGCTGCGGGAGTCCTGTGTCCCAGCAGCGCTGCTTAAGAAATCGGGTGATTGTACCAACCGGGTACAAAACGGTACAGCCCCTGTTGCCGGTACAGACCATTAAAAAACGGTACTGTACCGGCTAAAACGGTATAGTTGGAGGGTATGCAGACATAAGATATGGAACACAGACAGGAGAGGCAGACACAGAGTATGGAACACAGACAGGAGAGGCAGACACAGAGTATGGAACACAGATAGGAGTGGCAGACATAAGATATGGAACACAGACAGGAGAGGCAGACATAAGATATGGAACACAGACAGGAGAGGCAGACACAGAGTATGGAACACAGATAGGAGTGGCAGACATAAGATATGGAACACAGACAGGAGAGGCAGACACAGAGTATGGAACACAGACAGGAGAGGCAGACACAGAGTATGGAACACAGACAGAACAGGCAGACACAGAGTATGGAACACAGATAGGAGTGGCAGACATAAGATATGGAACACAGACAGGAGAGGCAGACATAAGATATGGAACACAGACAGGAGAGGCAGACACAGAGTATGGAACACAGATAGGAGTGGCAGACATAAGATATGGAACACTGAAAGGACCAGGGGTAGATTGGGATGGAAAATCAGCCTGGGAAATTTCTGGAAGCAGTCTTAAATGGGAGCGGGATCTTTCTTCTGGAAAGATGAGCACTTTAGGCCTTCCTCCCCCTACTAGCCCCAACACTGCTGCCTGCGGGAATGGAGGGATCACAGCAGGTATCAGGATGCCTGCTGCGGTCCCTCCTTAATACATCCGTGAGAAACTTCATATTTGAGGTTAACCCCCGAAAACAGTACCTCAAATGGGACCCTATGTGTTAAGACAGCAGGACCATCTAACTAGAAAACAAAAAGAAAAACCTCTGCTATCAATAAGGGATTGACAGTCACATCACTCCCCCAGGCACACACACCTTGTACATAACATAAGTTGTAACCACAGGTAAAAAATGGGCCAATGGCTAATGATGAATATTAATAGGCACATCCACCAATATCAACAGCAACT
The DNA here is from genome assembly GCA_031769625.1 of Taudactylus pleione. Lineage (NCBI taxonomy): Eukaryota > Metazoa > Chordata > Amphibia > Anura > Myobatrachidae > Taudactylus > Taudactylus pleione. The sequence goes on from JAUIMM010000670.1 coordinate 6,004,909, forward strand.
TCTGTAACATAATTTTACTGGGCCGACTATCGATAACGACAGCTGGGTCGGTCCAGGGCTACAGGTTACTTCCTTCTTCTTCCAGTTGCAGTGATCTGCATGCTCAGTGCTGCGGAACTCATTCTCTCTCCAGTCGACACACATGCAGGAAGTGGAGCAAGGTCTTGGATGAAGGAACAGGGAGTCTGGGAAAGCAGGGGGCGGGCGCCACCAGTGTATCACACAACACAGGGGGCTCCTGGCAGCTGGGCTTGTTGCTGAGGGCAGCTAGCGGTCAGGGTAGAGTGCATTCCCCCCTGGAATTGCGGCCCATTAAGCCCCACCCCCTTTCCCAAAGAGGCGGAGCTTCAAATCAGTGAGGTCCACTGGGGAATTACCCAACTCCCCGTTGACCCAGTCCAAGCCTGGGGCAGGGATATAATGATGAGCGTAGGCTCATTAATCAGCAGCAGGATTTGCCAGGCTGACAATGCCTTTCTAGCAGGGAGATAATGGGAATCAGTCACTCACTTGTGGAATCGGGCCCACACTGAGTTGAATAATGAGCATGACCAAAGTGAAGGGTTTATTCTTTATGTATTAGTTAAGCTCTCTTTATCTCCATTGCAGAAGATTGCCACATTAGGAGGAAGGTGCTTCTGGGACTAACCAGACAGCGAGTGACAGCTAAGCAGACCTGCCTTTCAGAAATACAGTGTGGATTGTTTGACTGGCACAACCCCCAATATATATATATATATATATATATATATATTTCTGCTCCTTCCTTATTGGTGTTTTAGTGGATGTACAAGTATCTGATATGCTCCAGAAATCCTTTCTATCTGACTATATTGAATCTTTTAGATTTATCAATTAGAGTTCATCTCCCACATGCTGCTCTTGAGTGTGGGTCTTTGCGAGACTTCTACACTTTTCTACTGGGAACGTCATTTATAAAATCTATAGATTGCCAATTAATAAAAGGTTTATTTTTTACACGTATTTGATGTTCTAATTGAATAAGCCTTTTAAAGCACAGTATAAACCGTGCCACTGAGCCCATATTTTCTTCAAATTGGTAGTATATTACATATATTAGACGTCAGATTAATGTTCCTTTAAATTCTTTTCATCGAATTGCAAATCCCGCCATGACCACCTCCCCACGGCCTCCGCTGCAAGTGTACGAGTGGTCAGCGGACCGCCCGTACACACAGTACAATGCCCCAATATATCTGCAGATATATCTGCCATCGGCTGTGTAGCACAGCCGACACGATATGTCTGTGAACTGCGTCATTCACAGACATATCGCTGGTACACACTGGCCAACGCATGCAAGATATATTGGCTGATCAATTGATTGGCCAATATATCTGTCAGTGTGTACCCAGCATTACATAGTTACCACCAGATTATAGATCTACCTTTAGATTGGAGATCTGGGAACAGAATTACTAAAGCTTCTAAAAACAGGCTAATGGTGGTGTTTTCCATAGCAACCAATCAGATCCTGTCTATCATGAATGCAATAGAGAAATTATAACTACAATCTGATTGGTTGCTAGGGGCAACATGACCACTTTTCTTTTTTAGAAACTTTAGTAAATCTACTCCCTGCTTTCCACAATGAGCATTTGTATCCTAACTATCATATTGCAGATTTCCACTATATACTAGACTGGCATTGGCTATTCTTTGTATACTAGTTACCAGAGATGCATGTACTGTAATCATCAGAATCAGGGGGTGGGTAAAAGTGAGTCCCTCAGATTGTAGGGGGCCCAAATATTTCTTGTAGCAGCCCTGGTGCCTGACATGGGGCTACAAAAATGATGCTGGTTGGGGAAAGAGTATTGACTAAAACTTTACTTTAGCTAAACATGATATTTAAGCTCCCTCCATCACATAATGAGCTATGAGAGAAACGTACTTTCTGCAGAGAAAATTAGCAACGTGCATGTTGATCCAGATCCCACCTTCAGGGGTCACTCAATGACAACTACTACTGGCTATTCAGACAGGATGTAGTGTCATCCCGGCGATCGGGATGCTGGAGATCAGAATATCGGCGCTGGAATCCCAACTGCAGTTGGAATCCCGACTCCAGAATACCGACCACTGACATCCCAAAGATAAATATTAGGGCTAGGAGGAGGGTTAGGAGTTGGGGTTAGGCTCTAGGGTGAGGATTAGTGTTAGGCTGAGAGGGGGGGGAGTGTTAGGTTAGGCCGTGGGAAAGGTGGGTTAGGGGGAGGGTTAGGATACTTACCTAATCCTGTTGGGATTCTGACTGTTGAGATGCCGCTGTTGGTATTCTGACCAATGCCATCTCGACCGCCAGGATAGACTGTGCACTTAAGCGGGATGGTTAGAAAGCCCATGTTTCAATATGGCACCAGAAGACGCTAACATGCATGAAGGGTTTACAGCCTACAGATGGAACGATAGTTATTAGAGCAGTAGACACAATCCATACATAGCTATTATTATAAGAACGACTTTTTTTTGGCAAACATTTCGAATTGATTCTACTATACACAGTAACACTTTCCATCGTTCTTCCTCTAAACTCATGCAGGGATTTAGGGAAAAGAATTTCTGCAAAGTGCCTCGAAAAATCATATTGAAATTATTTATGAACTGCATTCGTAGTACAGTTTGCAAACATCGACCAGTTTTACTGCTATTTATCATTTTTATCTGAATACCAATATTATTATTGCAACTATTGTCTAAGGAGCTCAGGAAAATCATTTTCATTAACTGGGTTCTCTACTCTTTACATTCTTTTATTTTTCCAAATGTAATCATTTTTCTTGTCGCCCGGTGAATTTTGATTTTTTTTTTTTCCCATGCTTTTACAGTTTTTATACTCTGCTGGAGACTTCAAAGTTTTTAAATTGATTGGAAAAAATTTTTTTTATGCTTTTAAAGTAGTGTGAATTGGGCTGTTGGTTGTAATAATGCTAAATGGCAAACAGAACCAAAGACAGAACTACTCTTTATAAAAAAAAGGCCCCTTAGCATTCCTGCTTCTCGATGTTACGTGCTTCAGTATAGATTTAATCCTCTCCCTTTACCCCTGTATGTTTTTGAACATACTTTTGCATTAGTTGTAGCAATAATAATAATGTTTGATTATACTTGTCTGATTATGGTTGATTCTATAAGGGATGCAATCGGGAAGCCGGCTGACGTAAGCCCGACAGCTGGCTTCCCGACTGCATTATCCCGGCGAGGGTTGAATGACAGGTGTCTAAATCTAGACGCCTGTCATTTTTCAGACGCCGGGAGACCAGTGCCCGGCATCCCAATTGAAGCGATGGTGGGTGCCGCCAGCGGACAGCCGCGGGGAGGGTTAGGTTTAGGGCTCCCGGGGGGACATAGAGTTAGGCACCCCCCTGGGAGGGTTAGGGTTAGGCTAGGGGGAGGGAGGGTTAGGGTTAGGCACCCCCGGGGGGAGGCTAGGGTTAGGCACCCCCCCGGGAGGGTTAGGTTTAGGGTGCGGGGAAGGGGGGGGTTAGGGTTAGGCACTTAGAGGGGGGATTAGGGTTAGGCACAGGGGGGGAGGTTAGGGTTAGGCACCCCTAAGGAGGGTTAGGGTTAGGGGGGTTAGGTTAGTAGATACTTACCTTAGGACGATCGGGATTTCCAGCGCTGTCTGGATTCTGCTGCCGAGCTCTGCTGATTTGTCGGGCTGCCGCTGCCGGGATTCGAACCCCAGGACATGCGGCCGCCGGGATATCATACCCATTCCATTTTATAATAAGCATGGATATACTGAATATGTACAGTACAATCACAAAATAAGGGAGTATATAACTTTTTTTCTATTAATAGTATTTGTAATATTTTATTAGAAATATAAGTAATACGATCACACCAGATTTTCTAACTACATATATTAGTAAGGATACTGTGCTGATTAGATTGTATCTATGGTTACCAGTATGCAACAACTAGTTCTGTAGGTGAATGACTCAATGAGAATAGATGTTATATTATCTGGTAACGGTGACAGGCACAGTGACTGACAAAACTAAAGTGTTTTTTGCCAAGGCAGCATAGTAAGTAGAACATCACCTCGACCTAAGAGATCTCTAACACAAAGTAATACCAGCACAAAATAAATTCAAACCATTACAAGTACTGTGTTAAAGGGACCATTGGCAAATACATGATGGTCTTTCAAAAACAGATACTTGATGTGTCCATACAACTTTTCCTTCAAAACACAGTTAGGTCTCACACCCACTTGCATTAAATTACATGAATTTACTAAAGAGTCATGTAATTGTTTCCAATGTCAGCATAAGCACTCACATTTCCACATGCATATGGTGGAATTGCATTAGAATGGAGTTGCCTCACACAGCATTCTGAATTCTTCTTGTTCAATTAAGTGGGATATTATGTATTAACAGGTATGATGGGAGTGGGCCGGTACAGGGGTGGGTACTGCTTGGGGCCCAGGCTTGCCAGGGAGGTGTAACCACACCTCACTGATTGGTGACCACGCCCCCTCAGGGCAGGATACGTCTTCAAAGAGGTCACCCAAATTCACAAAGGAACATGGCAATGCTGCTCTACCAGTGCCCGGATGATGCCTTAATATATCTATGTATTATAGCAATGATGGAGGGAAAAGCACTGTATTACCACTCTTTACACCATATTTGCCTTACCCTGGCTTCTTGTGTCTGCTTTGAGCATAACATGATCAGAAGCTAGGTCATACAAACATGTTAAAGTTCAATCATATCTATGTAGTGTGTTGTACTCCTTTTTTCCCTCCCCCATGCAGGGCCTTTGAAAGATGCATGGCCAAAACCCTGAAAAATACTATGAATTTGTGCTCCTGAGGCAGCTGGCCATGGGCCCTTCCAGCAGGCCCAGGTAACCAGGACCCATTCCCACCCCGCTCTTAGCGCCCCTCCCTCCATGTGCCAAGAGGGAGGGTGGGAATGGGTCCTGGTTACCTTGTTAAAGGGTTCTAACAAGGTAAAGGAAGGAGCCATTCTTCAAAGAAAGAGAAGTATTAGAACAAGAGGACATGTTCTAAAACTGGAGGGTGGTAGGTTCAGGGGAAATTTGAGGAAAAATTACTTCACAGAAAGGGCCAAGTGGTTCTTATCTGCCGTCAAATTCTATGTTTCTATGTTACCTAGGCACCAGTGAATTCCAGGCCATAAACAAGAAATCATATAACTAGGCAGTGTTGTAACTCCCTGAGGCAATGGAAATATTTGCCTCTGGGAGCCAGGTATGGGGAGAGGACACTAAGACTAGGGGAGAGCCAATACAAAATACTGGGTCCTGCAGACTGGGGCACCGGGTTTTGGTCTGGCCTGTTTGTGGTCTGGGCCATTCACTTCCTGCTAGCTATAAAAAATGGAAGAGAGGGGATTTATAAGAATGAAAACTTGCCTCAACCAGTATGAAGTTTTGCCACTGTAACTAGTATGTTACTTAGAGACCGTAATCATTTTATAGGAGCCATGTAGCAAAGCATTTAACAGTTAACAACCACAATGTTAGCAAACTATACAAATTAGCTTATGTACTAAAAAACAAGCAAACAAACAAACCCAGGTTAAGGTCTTAGCATTACAGTACAACAGATAGTGTGCTGTTTAGGAATCATGCAAATACTTGTATTATTATAATAGGCAAGACAGCTATACAAAATATATTATAATGTAAGATCTGCAAGTTGCCTATTAAATACAGTTTTTAAATCTTCATAGAATGATCTACTAAAAGGAATGCAAGGACCAAAGTAGCATGTTATTAATGTGAGACGCTTCCGATTAAAACAAAAAAAACCTTCATTCATTTTTCCACTAGTAGAGACTATATAAAACTTATTTTTTTCAAGTTTTACAAATGAACATAACAAAATACTCACCACCTGTTGTTCTCTCCTGCAGATGTTTGATGACCGTTGCTCAGAAATCCCTGAAGCCCGAGAGTTCCTGAATACCCGCTGCTCCCATGAAGAGAACTACTTAGATCATTTACATCCTGGCTACATGCCCCTCTCGTTCTTCCTGCAGGACTCCCTTCCCCGACAGCCACCAGAGTCCACCTTCTGTTACCCTCCGGCTGGTTCACGGGCACCGTATGTGTGTCCCAAAGAGCAGTATGTTTGAAGCTGCTCATTTGCAGGAGCCTGCATGCCAAAACCAAATGGCCCAATTCCATTCCAATTTAACTATGTTCCTTACATGCTACCCTTTGTCACAGCCTGCCGTCCTTCACATGTCGCTCTGATAGCGGCCAACTGCCAGAGGCGGGCTTGCCTTTTCATTTTACGGAGTATGTCTGGGAATGAACTGTTATGTTGTGATCTGAGTTGAAAAACCAGATGTGTGGATGGATGTGTAATTAAAATTAGGGTCGTTATTAGAGACACAGGTGGTTTACTCACAGGCCGGTACTTTATGTTCACATTAAAAATGTATTACAAACATAAATAAAGGACCCTTTCAGATGTAATAAGAACTAGGCAAGTTCAAATTTGGTTAGGGTAAAGATTTTGGGCCTAATTTATTAATGATCGCAAGTTGCAATGCGATCTGGGCATGTCATTACCGTCCATGATCGCATTGCAAGATGTGATCCCATCACCGGAATGTGTCATCCGTCACTCGGAGGGCCAGGGGCTCAGAAAAGAGCCTGTCCCTGTGATGTGCCCGGAGAGCTGCCAGGGCTACTGCGCATGCGCAGTGACACTGACTGGACAAATGCGTGACCGCCATTGCCCATAGGCTACAGCAGCTTATGCCATCTGCAGATGGCGTTAGTTGCAGGGACCAATCTCCAGAATGCTTCGCATTCCGGGTGTTGGTAAATTTGGCAGCATTTCATCCACCATAGAAACCTACGAGGGATGCGGCTGTCTGCGGAAAAGGTGGGATCACAGCACGTTTCGGAGATATCTGCTACGGTTTCTCTTTTATACTTCTGGGGAAAACTTAATATTTGCAGTTAACCCTAAAAACTGATGTTTTCGGGGATATAGCCGCATATATACAGTGATAAATGGGCCCCTTAGGGAATGATTCTGAGCCTGATGTTTTTCCATGTGACCACGGTGGCCTGCTCACTGCCATTGGCTAATGTAACTATCCGCCTGTCTATAGTTACTATCTATCCATCTCCATGCAGAAGGCCGTGTCCGCAGCCTGCATCATAAGTGTTGGTGTTTCCACTCATCCAGTGCTGGGTGCAAACGTTTCTGTGTAGCTCAGAATCCATTCTCTCTTTTAGTCTCTGCCCATGTGTGCGGTTCTTGCTATGGCATTTGCACAGTCTGCCATTGCTTTCTGTGGTGTGTGCGCAATTTGCAGTTACCTGTAAGATCTGCATCTGATTCAGAATCAGACCCTTTGTATGTAGCTAAACCTTTTAGGGAAAAAGGCCTATATAATATTTTGCCTCTTTGCTGGTACTCCGAACCTTTGTCTTTGTACCATAAAAAAAAAAAACTGAGTTGTAGACCAAACCTTAATGCATCTGAGTGAGAGAGAATAATGTAACATATTTTAGTGCAGTTGGAAACATTTAAATTGATGCTGAAAAGCTTTATATAATGGCCTGCAAAGAGCCACCGACATATTAAACAAAGACATACAGTACTTATGTAAGAAAAAAGTTTTCATTCTTTGTTTGGCTGGCAAATGCACACATATAGTTTTCCATGTATATTTCTTCAAGAGAATGAATGGTTTTTACAATGAATTTAAACTGACATAGAAGGTAATATGTAAAACGATGTGTCTTCAAATTAATCACAGAGTATACTTTCTCATCCCTGGGTGCGAGATGACTACTATATAATTTTATGCTGTCTATTTCTAAATGTAAATTATCTGAGAATAAATACAGTTTTATCAGAATACCGTATGAGCTCTATAATGCGAATACTTGTTGTGCAGTCCTTAAATCTATATAATGTTTCTCTTGGTGGACAAAAACTTGAGGTGGCTCCAGCTGTGGTCGGGATGATTGACAGACGGGTGCCAGCAGGGGAGGGAAGTTTGAAGTGTAGAGACGGGAGCTGGCGGCATAGAAACAGGCAGGCATAGGCCGGAGTCAGCGAAGGGCCAACAACAGAACAAAAAGGTAAAATGAGAATGGAGAGAAAAGAGTACTAAGAAGTCAACACAATAATAAATTGCAGGTACACCGTATATTGAGCAAAATCTTCACACGTTCTGTGTATATACCCTGTTGAAAATACTAGAGGATAAAAATAAAATAAAAATGTGCTAACTGCCGAATCAAATTTATAAGAACAATGAATTACCTCATCAGCCGGGTTAGGTACGGAATGTTGGCGCTCAGGATGCCGGAGGTCAGAGTCCCTACGTTGGCATCCCAAAGGGGTCCTAACCGTCCCAATCGGCATCCCAACAGGATCCTAACCCTCCCCCTCTACCTAAACCTTCCTCCCCACTGCCTAAACCTAACCCTCCCCCCCAGTGCCTAACCCTATACTCCCCTTCCCCGCACCCTAAACCTAATCCTCCTTCTTTAGTGCCTAATCCTAAACTCCCCCTCCCTGCACCCTAAACCTAACCCTCCCCCCTAGTGCCTAACCGTAACCCTCCCCTTAACCCATATACTTACTGTTGGGATGCCGGAGCCGGGATTCTGACAGGTGTCAGGATTCCGGGCCGACATTCTATGTTCCGGCATCCCGACTGTTGGGATTATAACTACATCCCCATCATACCATACGTCAAACGTATTTCACACAGACATTTTGAAGCCTAGATAATCAATATTCAATAGGCCTGACTCAGAGCTGCACGCTGTTGCAATGTTTACGGATTTGAGCAATTATCAGTACACCGAGCGTACATTTCAGTCGCAGCGTGCATACATCAAGCACCATGACTGAAGTCACTCGCAGCACTATTTATTGGCAGTGTGATTGACATGGAGCATTTGAGGATGGTAACGGGGAGTGGCGGCAAAGAATGCAGGAGTGTCCCAACCATTTTGGGGGAGTGTTACACCCTGCGATCCCATACGCAAGAAATATGGCCCCCGGAGTCTCAATTCCTAGGACCATTCTGCGGGACCATAGACTCATAGCCTGCAGCAACCGAATGATCTGTGACCAATGCTGCATCATTGTACACAGATGCTGCAACATTTTACACAGTTGCTTGGCATCGCAGTTGCATACAAATTTGCAGTTGCAGAGGCATTAGCATACAATTCTGAATCAGGCCCTATGTTCTTTACTGTAATATAAAAGTAAATAATAACTTCCATCACTAGATGGCAGCAAAACCACATCTAAGCATACAACTAAAAACATTGAATTTGTTCATGATTTATTATGACATATGAAAGATTAGGAGATAATACAACCTTGAAAAGAGACTAACCACCTATATATCTGGGGAGGTTTTTATTTAGCACCGTAAATCCCTGTACACATTAATTTACTGATAAATACATTTCCAGATACTTAGCTGATGTGAAAGTGGACCTAGGTAGCCTATCTGAGGAGGATACATGGTCCACCGTAAGGGAGAGATTATCTAACTAATTTTTCTTGGGACTTGCTCTCGATACCCTGGACAAGCAATTTAAAAAACCCAAACTGGACGTGTCCTGATCCTCCTCCTATTCCAGTGGTTATAAATATAATCTGGCACTTGGCTATAATGAAAAAAATTACAGCCTAATTTAATAACAAATCCTCCCATTTTATTCAGACTTGGGCCCCATGGTAATCCTTTGCCACATCCCCCCATGCACTCTGGTTTTCCCACGTGTTTCCAGACCTTTTATTGTGAACATCTATGTTCCCCTGTTGTCGTCGTTCCCCCATTTTTATGTCCACATGCTCCTCTCACAAGAGCAGGGGGGCAGGGCTACACAGGCTTGTTCTTCAACTCGCCAGACCAGGCCACATGGAGTATGAGGGAACTGCTGGAGGCTCCATATCAAGGTGAGAGGTGGTGAGACTACAGGGGAACATATTCCTTGTATCCTCCACTCTGTCTCTCTGTGTGACCCTGTCTGTATGTGTATGTCTCTATAAGTAACCTGCCTGTATGTCTATGTCTCTATGTAACCCTGCCTGAATGTGTGTGTGTATGTCTCTATATGTAACCCTGCCTGAATGTGTATGTCTCTGTATGTAACCCTGCCTGAATGTGTGTGTGTATGTCTCTATATGTAACCGTATCAGTATGTGTGTGTATATGTCTCTATATGTAACCCTTCCTGTATGTGTCTCTATATGTAACCGTACCAGTATGTGGGTGTGTGTATGTCTCTATATGTAACCCTGCCTGTATGTGTGTGTATATGTCTCTATATTTAACCATACCAGTATGTGGGTGTGCGTATGTTTCTATATGTAACCCTGCCTGTATGTGTGCGTATATATGTCTCTATATGTAACCATACCAGTATGTGGGTGTGCGTATGTCTCTATATGTAACCCTGCCTGTATGTGTGTGTATATGTCTCTATATGTAACCCTGCCTGTATTTTGTTGTTTTTCTTTCTCTGTGTTTGTGTGCGCGTTAGCTGCATGTGTATCAACAAAGTAGCAGCACCAAGCGTGCACCTGTGTTATAAGTCAAGGGCTGGCTGGTCTGTTGAAGGGTGGTGTAACCCCCAAAGTGCCCCAAAAAATTAAAACATTTTACTGTTTTTATTTTTCTGTGTTTGTGTGCGCCTTAGCCGCACGTGCATCAACAAAGTAGCAGCGCCAAGCGAGCGCCTGTGTCATCATAAGTTAAGGGCCGGGTGGTCTGTTGAAGGGTGGTGTAACCCCCAAAGTAGCCAAAAAAATTAAAACATTTTATTGTTTTTCTTTTTCTGTGTTGGTGTGCGCTTTAGCTGCACGTATCAATATCACATAAATGGAGAACCAAAAATTTGGAAGATAAAATAGGGAAAGATCAAGAACCACTTCCTCCTAGTGCTGAAGCTGCTGCCACTAGTTATGACATAGACGATGAAATGCCATCAACGTCGTCTGCCAAGCCCCGATGCCCAATGTTATAGTAGAGGGCATATAAAATTCAAAATGCCAACGTTCAGTAAAATGACCTTTAAAAATAAATTTAAATCATCTGAGAAATGAAACACAAGGAATGGCTAAGGTCCTTCCCTATGTTCATGACAAGTGGTTCAGCTACAAATGACGATGGAAGCCCTCCTCCTCACGCTAGAAAAATGAAACGAGTTAAGCTGGCAAAAGCACAGCAAAGAACTGTGTGTTCTAATTCTATCACAAATCCCCAAGGAGAGTCCAAGTGTGGCGACAGTTGCGATGCCTGACCTTCCCAACACTAGACGGGAAGGTGGCTCCTTCCAGCATTTCCACGCCCTCTGCAAGTGCTGGAAAGAGCACCCACAGTCCACTTGCTGATATTCAAATTGAAGATGTCACTGTTGAAGTCAACAGGATGAGGATATTGGTGTAGCTGGCGCTGAGGAGGAAGTTGACGAGGAGGATTCTGATGGTGAGGTGGTTTGTTTAAATCAGGCACCGGGGGAGACAGTTGTTGTCCGTGAGATGAAAAAGCCCATCACGGTCATGCCTGGGCAGAAGACCAAACATTCCACCTCTTTGGTCTGGAAATATTTCTATCCAAATCCGGACAACAACTGTCTTGCCATTTGTACCGTATGTAAAGGTGGAATAAGTAGAGGTAGGGACAATAACCATCTAGGAACATCCTCCCTTATACGTCACCTGCAGCGCGTTCATAAAAAGTTACTGTCAAGTCATAAACTGTGGCTAAGACCGTAAGGAATCCAGGGACACCTAAATCCCTTTGTCCTGTTGTATCCAAGCGCCTGCAAACCACACCGTCAACTCCCTCCTCGTCAATTTCCTCCTCAGTCAGGATCAGAAGTAGTCCTGCAGGCCATGTCACTGGCATAACTGACTCTCCTATCCGGGATTCCTTGGGAGGATCCTGCATTACTACGCCTACTGCTGCCGCTGCTGCTGTTGCTGCTGGGAGTCGTTCATCATCCCTGAGAGGAAGTAGGAACACCACTACTTCTTTTACTAAGCAATTGACCCTCCAACAGTCCTTAGCGAGGAGGATGAAGTACGACAGCAGTCATCCTGTTGCAAAGCGGATAACTGAGGCCTTGATGGCTATGTTGGTGTTAGACATGCATCCGGTATCCGCCATTAGTGCAGTGCAATTAGACAATTGATGGAGGTAGTGTGTCCCCGGTACCAAATCCCATCTAGATTCCACTTCACTAGGCAGGTGATACCGAGAATGTACAGAGACATCAGAAAAAGTGTCCTCAGTGTCCTAAAAAATGCGGTTGTACCCAATGTCCACTTAACCACGGACATGTGGACAAGTGGAACAGGGTAGACTAAGGACTATATGACTGTGACAGCCTACTGGGTAGATGTATCGCCTTATGCAGCAACAACAGCAGCGTCACCAGTAGCAGCATCTCACAAATGCCAGCTCGTTTTAAGGCAGGCTACGCTGTGTATCACCTGTTTCAGTAAGAGACACACCACCGACAACCTTTTAGAGAAACTGAGGGAAATCATCGCCCAATGGCTTACCCCACTTACAGGGGTATTCAATATGGGAGCGAAAACTCAGTTTTTGGGTTAATATCGCACCTATGACGTAATTATCGCAGGTTTTAGTTTTACACCGTATTCAATTTCAAAGACTTTTCGCAGGTTCGAAAAGTCCTTGATAAAAAACGGGGATAACTTTTCACCATTGAATAGGTGTCGAAAAAAAGTGCAGAATTGGGGTTTAGGGGTGCAGGCTTAAAAAAATAGTCTGCACCCCTGGGAATGACATTTAAAATAGAACTGTGTCAAAAAAAGTTTTAAAAAAAATAAGGACACCCCAAAAAATGAATTAAAAAATTGGGGTGAAAAAAAAATGGGAAAAATTGTTTAACAATAGGTAAAAAGGTTCAGGGCTATTCTGCAAGTATGCGGCAGGTGTTTTCTAGAATAGATTTATAGCGGCAGGTGCACAATTGCAGAATTTGTAAAAACTTTAGGGACATCAAAACATGCTAGTACCCATTTTCATGTACCCCAATTTTTAAATACATTTTTTGGGGTGTCCCTATTTTTTTTTTAAACTTTTTTTGACACAGTTCTTTTTTAAATGTCATTCCCAGGGGTACAGGCTATTTTTTTTAAGCCTGCACCCCTAAATCCCAATTCTGCACTTTTTTTCGACACCTATTCAATGGTGAAAAGTTATCCCCTGCGAAAAGTCTTTTAAATTGAATACGGTGTACAACTAAAACCTGCGATAATGACGTCATAGGTGCGATATTAACGCAAAAACTGAGTTTTCGCTCCCATATTGAATACCCCTGTTAGACTCTCCTGGGGATTTGTGATATCTGACAACGCCACCAATATTGTGCAGGTATTACATCTGGGCAAATTCCAGCACGTCCCATGTTTTGCTCACACAATAAATTTGGTGGTGCAGAATTTTCTGAAAAATGACAAGGGCATGCAGGAGACTCTTTGGGTGGCTCAAAAAATTTCTGCCCACTTTCACCATTCAGCGACTGCATGCAGAAGACTAGAGCGCCAGCAAACACTCTTGAACCTGCCCTGCCGTCACCTGGAGCAAGAGGTTGTGACGCGGTGGAACTCAACCCACTATATGCTTCAGAGGATGGAGGAGCAGCAAAAGGCCATTCAAGCCTATACATCCACCTATGACAGGGAAAGGAAGCGGTATGCACCTGACTCAAGCGCAGTGGAGAATTATTTCCATGTTGTGCAAGGTTCTCCAGCCCTTCAAAGTTGCCACACGTGAAGTCAGTTCAGACAGTGTCAGCTTGAGTCAGGTCATTCCCGTCATCAGGCTTTTGCAGAAGCAGCTGGAGAAAGTGAAGGAGGAGCTAAGACGGAGCGATTCCGCTCGGTATATGGGACTTGTGGATGAAGCCCTTCATTCGCTATACCAGGATTCGAGGGTGGTCAATCTGTTGAAATCAGACCACTACATTTTGGCCACTGTGCTCGATCCTCGGTATAAAGCCTAGGTGTTGTCTCTCTTTCTGGCAGACAAAAGCCTGCAGAGGTGCAAAGACCTGCTGGTGAAAACACTGTCAGCTGAAGTGGAACGTGACACATCAACAGCTCCTTCTTCATTTTCTCCAGCAACTGGGGCTGCCAGGAAACAACTTAGGTATCCTAAGCAACCCACTGGTGGTGAAGCAGGGCAGGCAGGACCAAGTTTGGACATCTGGTCCGGACTGAAGGACCTGGCAACAATTTCTGACATGGCTACTGTCACTGCATATGATACTGTCACCATTGACAGAATGGTGGAGGATTACATCGGTGACAGCATCCAAGTAGGCATGTCAGACAGTCCATACCTGTACTGGCAGGAAAAAGAGGCAATTTGGTGGCCCTGTACAAACTGGCTCTATTTTACCTGAGTTGCCCCTCCCCTCCAGTGTGTACTCTGAAAGAGTTTTTAGTGCAGCCGGGAACCTTGTCAGCAAAATGCGTAGGAGGTTGCTTCCACAAAATGTGGAGAAGATGATGTTCATCAAAATGAATTATCAATTCTTCCAGGAAGACCAGCCTGCAGAACGTACAGAGGGACCTGTGGTGGTGGATTCCAGCAGGGACGAATTAATACTCCGTGAGGATGAGGATGTACACAACACTGAAGAGGGTGAGGAATCGGTGGATGAGGAGGATGAGGACGACATCTTGCCTTCGTAGAGCCAGTTTGTGCAGGGACAGATTAATTGCCAGCTTGTTTTGTGGGGGCTCAAACGAACCAATAATTTCATCCACAGACGTGTGGCAGACCCTGGCGCTGAAATGATTGGTTTGTTGAAGTGTGCATGTCCTGTTAATACAACATAAGGGTGGGTGGGAGGGCCCAAAGACAATTCCTTCTTGCACCTATTTTTTTTCTTTGCATTATGTACTGTTTGGGGCCTAGTTTTTCAAACTGCCATCCTGTCTGCCACTGCGTGTCACTCCTAGATGGGCCACGTGTTTGTGCCGCCCACTTGTGTCGCTTAGCACAGTCATCCAGTTACCTCGGTGCAACCTTTTTGCCTAAAAACAATATTGTGAGGTGTGAGGTGTTCAGAATACACTAGAAATGAGTGGAAATTAATGTTATTGATGTTAACAATAGCATAGGAATAAAAAAAATAACAAATTATGTGATTTTAGCTGTTTTTATGCTTTTTTCCAAAAAAATACAGATCCAAAACACAAAGAAAGATCCAGATCCAAAACCAAAACACGAAAAGTGGCCGATGCACACCCCTATATCAACTAAGCACCGATTGCAATTATTAAGCTGATTTTTTTTATCACAACATGGGCTGTGAGCAAGAGACATGCCCCCCATCCCTTATCATATTCATCCCCACCTACCCATCTCCTGTTGTCACACATGACCCCTCCCCCCAATAGTCCAAACTGCTCATCTCTAATATAAAGGATAGTTAGCTCTATAATTATTTCTGTAACCTGTATAATGTAAGTATTGTTTGGTACTAACATGGTCCTAACACTAGGGAGGATTAAACCTGGAACAGATAACTTGGGTCTCTATGAGCCAGGATCTTGGTTTTGGATGAGAGAGTCAATAAATCATATAAATGGCAAATAGATTAAATTAAAATGACTTAAACTGTTATAGTACAATTATAGAAATAGTATGTCTAACCAAGAAATTCTAATTATTTAGATCATCATCTGACGGGTTATGGCAAGGAGACCTGCAGAGTGCGAGTTCCCAACTGTAGGACATTAGATACTTCTGGAGCAGTGACTTAGTGAAGACAGAAGACTACTCGAGGGAGCCATGGATTGGAGGCAGAGAGGATCTGCAGAATGTCAGTTCCCACCTGTAGGATGTCAGATGCTTCTTGAGCAGTAACATAGTGAGGACTGCAGATGACTGGAGGGAGCCGCGGAGTGGAGGCGGATAGGAACTGCATTATGTCAGTTCCCACATGTAGGATATCAGCTACTTGTAGAGCAATGGCATAGTTAGGACTGCAGACAACTGGAGGGAGCTGCAAAGTGTAGTTAGGCAGGATTTGCAGACTGTCAGTTCTCACCTGTAGGACATCAGACACTTCTGGAGCTGCAACAAAGTGAGGACTGCAGATGACTGGATGGAGCCACAGAGTGTAGGCAGATAGGATCTGCACAGTGTTAGTTCACACGTGTAGGACTTCAAATACTTCTGGAACAGTGGCGAAGTTAGGACTACAGATGACTGGAGGGAGTCGTGGAGCGGAGGCAGGCAGGATCTGCAGTGTCAGTTCCCACCTGTAGGATGTCAGATGCTTCTGAAGCAGTGACGAAGTGAGGACTACAGATGACTGGAAGGAGCCATGGAGTGGAGGCAGATAGGTTCTGCAGAGGGTCAGTTGCTACTTGTAAGATGTCAGAGACTTCTGGCACAGTTTCAGGATTCAGGGTTTTGTTTGTGGGCATAAGAACTAGGGCCACTGGGCTGTATGGATGAGACATATAAGTGTGACTGTGTAATGGTGCTTAACTGTAAACAGTAATTAAGTTCTTTATTAGTATTACTGAACTGGAATCTGAAGGTGACTGGACTGGAACAAGTATACTGGATGCCAGGCTGGGACTGGCTAATGCATACTGCACCAGACTGCTGGAACACCTGAACGGGACCCACTGCTGGAACACCAGAAGAGGACTGGACTACTGGAACACTGGAATGGGATCAGATTGCTGGAACACCGGAATGGGACCAGAATCCTGGAACACTGGAATGGGACCATACTGCTGGAACACCGGAAAGGGACCAGACTGCTGGAACACTGGAACCGGACCGGCTCCTGGAACACTGGAATGGGATCAGACTGCTGAGCAACGGAATGGGACAGGACTGCTGAAACACCGGAATGGGACCTGACTGCTGGGACCCTGGGAAGGGACCAGACTACTGGAACACTGGAATGGGACCACTGCTGGAACACCTGGAAGGGACTGGACTGCTGGAACGGGTCCAAACTGCTAGAACACTGGAATGGGACCAGACTGCTGGAACACCGGAACAGGACCTGCTGGAACACTGGAACGGGACCGGACTGCTGGAACACTGGGAAGGGACCGGTCTGCTGGAAAACTGGAATGGGACCGGACTGGTGGACACTGGAAATGGGACCAGACCGCTGGAACACTGGAATGGGACCAGACTGCTGGAACACTGGAATGGGACCGGACTGTTGGAACACCAGGAAGGGACCAGACTGCTGGAACACCGGAATGGGACCAGACTCCTGGAACACTGGAACAGAACCAAACAACTGGAACACCAGAAGAGGACTGGACTGCTGAAACACCGGAATGGGAAAGGACTACTGGAACACTGGAATGAGACCGGACTGCTGGAATACCGGAATGGGACCAGACTGCTGGACACTGAAACTGGACTGGACTTCTAGAACACCAGAACGGACCAGGCGTTGGGAACACCAAAATGGGACTGGACTGCTGGAACACTGGAACAGGACCAGATTGCTGGAAAATTGGAATGGAACTGGATTGCTGAAACATCAGAATAGGACTGGATTGCTGGAAGCACTTGCAGAGCTGATAAA
The DNA here is from genome assembly GCA_031769625.1 of Taudactylus pleione. Taxonomy (NCBI): domain Eukaryota; kingdom Metazoa; phylum Chordata; class Amphibia; order Anura; family Myobatrachidae; genus Taudactylus; species Taudactylus pleione. The sequence continues at coordinate 6,022,525 of JAUIMM010000670.1, forward strand.
TGCTTGAAGCAGGAGTAACCAGACTGGGTCTAGTATTTGCTGGAAGAAGTAGTGCCACAGAGCTGACAAATGCTGGAAGCAGGAGTAACTAGATTGGACTGGTATTTGCTGGAAACAGTAGTGCTCCATAGCTGATAGATGCTGGAAGTAGGAGTAACCAGACTGGGACTGGATTGCTGGAAGCAGTAGTGCTGCAGAGCTGATTAATGCTGGAAGCTGGAGGAATCAGATCAGACTGGTATTTGCTAGAAGCAGTAGTGCTGCAGAGCTGATAAATACTGGAAGCAGGAGTAACCATGTTGGGACTGGTATGTGCTGGAAGTAGTAGTGCTGCAGAGCTGATAAATGCTGGAAGCAGGAGTAACCAGACTGTGACTGGTATTTGCTGGAAGCAGTAGTGCTGCTGAGCTGATAAATGCTGGAAGCAGGAGTAACCAGACTGGGACTGGTATTTGTTGGAAGCAGTAGTGTTGCAGAGCTGATAAATGCTGGAAGCTGGAGGAACCAGACCAGACTGGCATTTGCTAGAAGCAGTAGTGCTGCAGAGCTGATAAGTACTGGAAGCAGGAGTAACCATGTTGGGAATGGTATTTGCTGGAAGTAGTAGTGCTGCAGAGCTGATAAATACTGGAGGCAGGAGTAACCATATTGGGACTGGTATGTGCTGGAAGTAGTAGTGCTGCAGAGCTGATAAATGCTGGAAGCAGGAGTAACCAGACTGGGAATGGTATGTGCTGGAAGTAGTAGTGCTGCAAAGCTGATAAATGCTGGAAGCAAGATTAACCACACTGGGACTGGTATTTGTTGGAAGCAGTAGTGTTGCAGAGCTGATAAATGCTGGAAGCAGGAGTAACCATTTTGGGACTGGTATTTGCTGGAAACAGTAGTGCTCCATAGCTGAAGATGCTGGAAGCAGCAGTAACCAGACTGGGACTGGATTGCTGGAAGCAGTAGTGCTGCAGAGCTGATTAATGCTGGAAGCAGGAGATACCAGACTGGGACTGGTATTTGCTGGAAGCAGTAATGCTGCAGAGCTGATAAATACTGGAAGCAGGAGTAACCAGACTGGGACTGGTTTTTGAGAGCTGATAAATACTGGAAGCAGGAGTAACCATGTTGGGAATGGTATTTGCTGGAAGTAGTAGTGCTGCAGAGCTGATAAATGCTGGAAGCAGGAGTAACCAGACTGGGACTGGTATTTGCTGGAAGCAGTAGTGCTACAGAGCTGATAAATGCTGGAAGCAGGAGTAACCAGACTGGGACTGGTATTTGCTGGAAGCAGTAGTGATGCAAAGCTGATAAATGCTGGTAGCAGTAGTAACCATGTTGGGAATGGTATTTGCTGGAAGTAGTAGTGCTGCAGAGCTGATAAATACTGGAGGCAGGAGTAACCATGTTGGGACTGGTATGTGCTGGAAGTAGTGCTGCAGAGATGATAAATGCTGGAAGCAGGAGTAACCAGTCTGGGACTGGTATTTGCTGGATGCTGTAATGCTGCAGAGCTGATAAATGCTGGAAGCAGGAGTAACCATGTTGGGAATGGTATTTGCTGGAAGTAGTAGTACTGCAGAGCTGATAAATACTGGAGGCAGGAGTAACCATGTTGGGACTGGTATGTGCTGTAAGTAGTAGTGCTGCAGAGCTGATAAATGCTGGAAGCAGGAGTAACCAGACTGGGACTGGTATTTGCTGGAAGCAGTAGTGATGCAGAGCTGATAAATGCTGGAAGCAGGAGTAACCAGACTGGGAATGGTATTTCTTGGAAGCAGTAGTGCTGCAGAGCTGATTAATACTGGAGGTAGGAGTAACCAGACTGGGACTGGTATTTGCTGGAAGCAGTAGTGATGCAGAGCTGATAAATGCTGGAAGCAGGAGTAACCAGACTGGGAATGGTAATTCTTGGAAGCAGTAGTGCTGCAGAGCTGATTAATACTGGAGGCAGGAGTAACCAGACTGGGAATGGTATTTCTTGGAAGCAGTAGTGCTGCAAACAAGATAAATGCTAGAGATGAGCGGGTTCAGATCTCTCAGATACGAATCCATCCGAATTTAGGAGATCCGAGTCGGATCCAAGCAGGTTAGATTTTTCCCGCCTGACTCGGATCTCAAACCGAGGCAAAACTATAGAGTCTGAAATCTCGCGGTTTGCGAGCTTTTGTCTCTATGATCACTGTAGGATATAAGGGACCACGCGACAGATGCCATTTCACTCCGGCTGTGGAGACTGAACAGGGAGGGTGGGTAGTGTAGGGCTGGGAGAGGTGCTGCTGCTGTCTGCTGTGTCCTGGGCTGGTGTTGATCCATTCTGGGCTGGTGCTGTCACTGTACTGTCTGCTGTGTCCACCTGGGCTGTTGCTGATCCATCTGGGCTGGTGCTCTGCTGTCTGTTGTGTCCATCTGGGCTGGTGCAGATACATCTTGGCTCGTGCTGTGTCCACCTGGGCCCAAGTTCTGAACTAAAAAAAAAAAATATATATATATATATATAGTAAAAAAAAACAATCAAAGTGAGTGTGCGTGTGTGTTAGGCTTAACCGCAGTACCGCACAAGATCCAGCGAGCAACGCAAGTAGTGCTGCTGCCCGACTCCAGTCATGTGAAAAAAAAAAAAAATCAATCAAAGTGTCTTTTATATTTTTCTGTGTGTGTGTGTGTGTGTGTATGTGTGTGCGTGTTAGGCTTAACGGCAGTACCGCACAAGATCCAGCAAGCAAAGCAAGTTGCAAGCTATTGCTGCCCGACTCCAGTCGTGATCAATCTGTGCTCTGGGCCCAATTCTGGAGCATAAAAACATTAAAATCAATTGTCTTTTTTCTAATAATTGTCTGTGTGTCTGTGCGTGTCTAGGCTTAGCCGCACAAGATCTAGCAAGTCAGCAACGCAACCTAGTGCTCGTGCAGGAGATGCTCTCAGTGGCCCGCAAAATATTCGGACATTTTAGACATTCGGCGACCGTTTGTCGAAGATTGCATGACCAGCAGGTACTGTTAAATTTGCCCTTCCATCAGCTAAAGCAAGAGGTAGTAACTCGATGGAATGTTACCCTCTATATGCTTCAGCGGATGGAGGAACAGCAAAAGGCCATCCAGGCCTATACAACGGACTATGACATAGGCCGTGGAGGGGGAATGCACCTTACTCAAGCGCAGTGGAGAATAATTTCCGTGTTGTGCAAGGTTCTTCAACCCTTTGAACTAGCCACACGTGAAGTTAGTTCAGACACTGCCAGCTTGAGTCAGGTCATTCCCCTCATCAGACTTTTGCAAAAACAGCTGGAGAAACTGAAGGAGGTGAAATGGAGCGATTGCGCAAAGTATGTCGGACTGGTGGATCAAGCCCTTGATTCACTTCACCAGGATCCTAGAGTCATCAATCTATTGAAATCTGAAAAATATATTTTGGCAACCATTCTGGATCCTAGGTTTAAGTCCTACCTTGTGAGTTTTTTTCCAACACACAAAAATCTAAAACTGTGCAAAGAGATGTTGGTAAAAATAATTGTCAGCTGCAGCCACACGTGAGATGCCATCATCTCATCCTTCAGTTTCTGCAGCTGCCAGGAAAAGACTCAATTTTCCTTACAGAATGCCTGCTGGTCATGCAGATCGTTCACCAAAAAATGACATCTGGTCGGGCCTGAGAGAACTGCCTACTAGTGACATGTCTTCTACTGTGACGATGTGTGATACGGTCTCCATTCACAGAATGGTGGAGGACTATTTCAGAGATAACATCCTAATAGGCATGTCAGACAGTCCCTTTCAGTACTGGAAGGAAAAAGAGGCAACTTGGAGGCCCATAATCAAACTGGCTTTGCATTCCTTAAGTTGCCCACCCTCTAATGTGTACTCTGAGAGTTTTCAGTGCAACTGGCAACCTTGTCAGTGATCGGTGTAGGAGGTTACGTCTTCAAAATGTGGAAAAGATTATGTTCATTAAAATGAATTACAAATTCTACAAGGAAGACCAACAGTTACATAAAAAAATTACAGAGCTGCCTATGGTGGATTCCAGCAGGGACAAATTAATATTGTGTGAAGAAGAGGATGTACACACTGATGGGGATGACGAGGATGACGACAACTTGTAATGTAAAGCCAGAGTGTGTATGGGATCATTTTCATTTCCATGTCCAATGCATATTGGCAGCTTGTTTTATGGGGGTCCAAACAAACCAATAATTTCAGCCACAATTGGCAGTCCTAGTCGCTGAAATTATTGATTTGTTAAACTGTCCTGTTGCGTAAACAACATAAGGGTGGGTGGTAGGGCCCAAGGACTATTCCATCTTGCACCTTTTTCCATTCCATTAAGTGCTGATTGGGGCATTGCTGCCTGACATTTTAAATTAATGTTATGGTTGGTTTACGAACCAATGATTTATTTTTAAATTAATTTATTATCAATTTAACAGCCAGGGGCTGTACAAGTGAATTGCTTTTTATTAATTACTCAGCCAGGGGCTGCACCCAATGAATTTTTTTTACTTAATTTATTATCAATTTTACAGCCAGGGGCTGCACCCAATAACTTGTTTTTAATTAATTTATTATCAATTTAAAAGCCAGGGGCTGCACCAATTAATTTATTTTTATTAATTGTTCAGTGTCACAGCTCGAGATATCGGAAGGGGTGGACCTGACCTGGGTTGAGATGCAGAGACACCAGGACCAGGAGAGAGTTGGAATTTAGATGGTTTAATGTAATTCCTTTGCATACAGTAAAATGAGGATTAATGAGAAATAATAATTATCGTCCTTGGTGCAGAGATGCACAACTGAAGACACTGTAAACAAAAGATAAAAGTCTCTGAGGTTCAGGGAGTACTGTGGAGAGGAATTGTAGAATTGAAGGAGGATGGCAATACTGGAGGGTAGTTGAATATAACTGATGGAGTACGCAGAATTGGTATATGAACTTGAGTCAGACTCCAGGACGGAGTACGCTGGATGGGATGAGCACTTGAGTAGGACTCCGGGATGGAGTGTGCTGGATTGGATGAAGCACTTTGAATAGGACTCCGGGATGGAGTGTGCTGGATTGGGTGAAGCACACTTTGAATAGGACTCCGGGATGGAGTGTGCTGGATCAGGTGCAGGAGTATACAGGAACTTAAGGCAGGCAAACTGGAAAGGAAACCAGCAGAGCTCAGGAACATAGGTCTTGCTGTAGCAAAGAGTTGTACTTGCAATGAAACAGAGTCAGGGAAGGGCTTTTATACCCCTGGTCGGATGGTGATTAGCTGGAGCAACTGGAGAGTGCTGCTGACTGATGAATTTGATCCAATAAGGCCGCGCCCATGATCCGGAGGTCTGACACATTGAAGTGCAGGAAGTGCATGGGAGTGTGGCTGGAACATCTAGGCAACAGCGGGGATGCAGGAAACCACCTTCAGGCATAGGCCCCACTCTAAATTCCACTGGCAGGAGCGACCGGCGACTTAGCAAGGCGCGATGACATAAGCACATGGGGAGATGCAGAGGTCAGGGAAGGGCTTTTATACTATTGTACAAATTCCTCGAAAGGAGAAAGAAAGTCCTATATAGGCGCACAAAGAATAATTGGTATAAGCTAAAATATAACCTTTATTGAACTGATTAAAACCTTGTTATAGTAAAATATTGATAAAATAAAGAATACTAAGATATTGTGAAAAAAGAAAATTGAAAATGTGAATAAAATAAGCTGACACTTTAGGGCAACTGCTATCCTATGAATAAAGTTTATTATATCATATACTGAGTATTAATGACTCTTCTATTATTGGTGTATATGCTGTCGGTTTAAAAAACAAAGAAAAAACATATAAACATGTTACACTGACAAAAAAACCAGCTGTACTGGACCTAGGTAAGTTTGAATATTGACCTACTTAAGATATCTCGCTTCTACACTTCACGCACTGTGTGTATACATGAGTGAACAATTTATTATATCCCTATTTATTTGGGATCATTTGTTTCTAGTCACAGATACAGTGATATATATAGTGAGTAACTGGGAGATTTATTAACAGATCGGCCCTTCTTTCCATTCAAACATAGAAGTTGGTTCTTGTCACAGTGTATTATAGTATATTATACTCCAACATATTAAGGATGAATATATAACGTTTATTAAAATTCCATCAGTAACTATATTTCCAGGTTATCATATCAGCCCTCCGAATATTTATGAGGGTATTGGATCTCGTATCTGTAATCTAATGTCTTACAGTATAAATATTTATTTGTAAGTTAATGGACATATATACATCCTCATACTTATATAATGTCATGGTGCATGTAATAATACATGTCACGTCGACAGAAAGACCCTGCTGTTCTGAACCACAGTAAGTTTATATATCAGCCTGCTCAAAATACTTCGCTTCTGCACGTCACACACTGTGTATCGCCCTTCATAAATGGGATACTTTGTTCCTATTCATTTTGAAACACTTGTTTCTAATCACGAACACAGTGAATCATGTAGTGAATAAGTGGGAGATTTATTATCAGATTGACCCATTTTTTCATTGATACACAAAAGTTGTTACATATCACAATGTATTGTGGTATATTATGTCCCAACATATAGAAAAAATATTACATAGAATTTTGATCGAATACGATCAACAACTATGTTTGTAGCTTATCATAAAACTTAGTGAATATTTGTAAGGGCATTAATTAGGTGTTCATCTACTGCCTGGACACGCATTTAATCCTAATTTGTGTATCTTGATTTCTCAGTAAGTCAGTGCTGAGTGACGTAATTCAAACCTAACGGTTGTTCTCCCTTTTATCTTAAATATCGCTTTATTGTTAAGGTTTGACAAGGGAGACAGTTTAAAGTGTCCCTCTCATCTTAAATAGCACCTCCATACATTATTAAGCACCAGGAGGACACCTATTAATCATCCGGTCTATAGCTTGTGCACCAGCCCAAGACCAGAATATGGAACTTAAGTAGTCAGCTTAACTTGCTGTTAGTAATTTAAATAGTAAATATCAATGGTCAGCCACACTATCGGGCAGTGTCCGTAGTTAGCGTGTTGTCCCCGCAAGTAGCAGACTAAATTCCTATATACCCGAGCGTGCTGTAGCCACGTCCCAGGTATAGGCTAAGATAATATTTAGCTAAATACCAGCCCAAGACCAGAATATGGAACTTGATTAGTCAGCTTTACTTGCTGTTTGTAATTGAAATAAATATCAGTGGTCAGCCACACTATCGGGCAGCGTCCGTAGTTAGCATGTTGTCCCCACAAGTAGCAGATTAAATTCCTGTATACCCGAGCATGCTGTAGCCGTGTCCCGGGTATAGGCTGAGATAATGTCTAGCTAGATACTGACAATACATATACGAACAACAACATAAGTAAAGACAATCATTTTAGGAGCAGCGCCTTTTTGGTCAGCATTCAAACTGGAAAGGAAACCAGCAGAGCTCAGGAACATAGGTCTTGCTGTAGCAAAGAGTTGTACTTGCAATGAAACAGAGTCAGGGAAGGGCTTTTATACCCCTGGTCGGATGGTGATTGGCTGGAGCAACTGGAGAGTGCTGCTGACTGATGAATTTGATCCAATAAGGCCGCGCCCATGATCCGGAGGTCTGACACATTGAAGTGCAGGAAGTGCATGGGAGTGTGGCTGGAACATCTAGGCAACAGCGGGGATGCAGGAAACCACCTTCAGGCATAGGCCCCACTCTAAATTCCACTGGCAGGAGCGACCGGCGACTTAGCAAGGCGCGATGACATAAGCACATGGGGAGATGCAGAGGTCTCAGCTGGATGTCTCTAGCATGGTTTGTGACATTCAGCCAGGAGCTGCACCCAATGAATTTTTTTCAATTAAGTTATTATCAACTTTACAGCACCATCTATCAACTATCAATTCTTCAATCCTCAACGGTATACCAACCATCATCTTTGCACAGTCCTCAAATCTATTAATAATTATATCAATCAGTTTTAGAGCCAGCAAGCTGGATGCAACCTTTTGGCCCTATAACTAGATGAAAAAAATCAAAATAGTGAGCAGTGAGGTGGTCAAAATTGACTGGAAACGAGTGGAAATAAATGTTATTGAGATTATTAATACTGTAGAAACAAAAAAGATCCAAATCCAAAATCAAGACACGAAAACAAAACACGGAGGTGAGGTTTTGGCAAAACCAATCCAGATCCAAAATCAGGGGTGATCCAGATCCAAAACCAAAACCAAAACACGGGGGTCGACGCACATCTCTAATAAATGCTGGACGCTGGAGTAACCAGACTGGGACTGGTATTTGCTAGAAGCAGTAGTGCTGCAGGGCTAATAAATACTGGAGGCAGGAGTAAGCAGACTGGGACTGGTATTTGCTAGAAGCAGTAGTGCTGCAGAGTTGATAATGTTATATATATATATATATATATAGATATATATAATATATATACTAATGTAATTAATTAACTTCTATATCCAGACCCCGCAGTGATACTGCTCTTGCGAGGTCTATTGACTGTGCATATACTGCTGCCATTACCAGGGAGGTTTCCTGCAAACCCTCCCTCATTAATTTCTGCTATCTGTAACCCATAGGCTACAGCAGCTACCACCATCTAAAGATGGCATTAGCTGCCAGGGCCAAATTCCAGAATGCAAAGCTAAATACGTCAGCCTAGCAACCATCATAGTAAGCTATGGGGGCTGCTTTTGCTGTCAGAAAAGGAGAGACCGCGGCAGATATTGGAGATCTCTGCCGCAGTCCCTCCATGGTACATCTAGGGAATCCTAAATATTTGTAGATATCCCACAAACATTATTTGATAAAGAGGCCTCTTACAAACAATATATTATACGTGCACCATATTTGTTTCCCCTTTTGTTTGGGGGGAGGAGTAGCCAAACTCTAACTTGCATGTAGACTACTGGGATGAATTTACGCCCCTGATGGCACAGATCAAAACAGGGAGGTGGGGAAAGCATAATACAGGATATAGAGATTATGGGAAAATCAATACAGTATGGGGGGGGGAACAACAATATTGGATATAGAGGTTAGGGAGGCATATAACAGGACATACAGATCAGTGACACATGGGGGTCTGATGGGCCTTATAAGGGGCATGTGGGAAACTCCTGGACCTTTTTTCCTCATTTTCCCCTTGGTCTGCACAGCAGCTGCAGATCTTTAGTATTGAACCCCTCCCTGTACCATACATGCCTACTTTCCCGGGACGGCCGGGAGTCTCCCGAAAACCGGGTGGCGTTCCCGCCCCCCCCTGGAAAAGTAGGAAAATATCACAGCTGGCTGCCACCTCCTTGCATGGGGGCGCTGAATCGTGCTGAAAGTAGGCTAGTATGCCCTGTAGCTATTAGTACACCTTATTAATGCCCAGAGGAAAGGGCGATCCTCAAGCCATGGTTCCCCAGAGGGTTCCGCCACAGGGGGTTTTCCTCTCCTGAGTGCTGAAGGATGACTCTTTGTGAGTCAGGAGGTTGCCCAAGTATGTGGCTGTTATGCCATTATGATCACCCATCAGTCACCCATCAATCACATGCAGGATCAGGGACTCTGATTGGAGCCCGTACCTGCGATGTGTAAGAGGTAAAGTGATGGCTAATTCCAACACTTTACTTCTGGGTTCAGACCCCAGCTGTGCTACTGCACATGTGCAATCACCAGACTGTGTATGTGAGAGCGGACAGTAATGTGTAGCATACTTGCCTACCTTTAGGCTGTCCCTTCCGGGAGGGGACAGCCAGGTCAGCTCTCTGAACATAGCGAGGAGGGTGGAGCGGGGGGCGTGGAGGCTCAAACATGTCAACATGGCCCCGCCCCCTGCTGTGCAGAGCCGGTAATACATACACTGTACAGCGGGGGGCGGGGCTTCAATGACACAATTTAACGCAAATCGCATCATCTGATTCCCCGGACTGCATACTAAGAGGCCGGCAATGGGGGATGCGGGCTGGCTGCGGCTGGTTCCGGGAGACTTGCCTAGTCTTCCCGGTGGTCAGGAGCGCAACCTGATTTTCGGGAGGCTCCCGACCATTTCGGGAGAGTCGGTAAGTATGATGTGTAGGGATCCCAATGACCTCTCTTTTCAGAAGTTTTGCACCATGTAGCCCATAGGCTACAATGGATACCCCCATTTATAAATGTCATTACCCCCCGAGGCCGCGCTCAGCAATGCTTTGTATACCGGAGCTTGGTACATTTATAGAAACCTATGGTGGCTGCTTTTATGATCAAAGTAATATCTGTTACAGTCCCCAGTACATATATTCAGGGGGTGCCTAATATTTGTGGATACCCCCAAAAAATTACTGTTTTCAGGGACAATTCCCACATATTTGATATTCTGCATAATTTTCAACATATAATAAAAAATATTTGATGTAATCATTGCCAGAGTCTCCATTCCTTACTCACTGCTACTTTCACAAGGTTCACAAATTATTACTGATATGACTGTTCCTGTCCTGTCCTGCTGGTGCTGTATAGCTGCTAGACACAATCATATTTTACATACACAATGCCGGGTACACACTAGACGATATGTCTTCTGATCCCGCGGATCATGCCAACATATTGGGCACATTGTCTAATGTGTACCCACTATGTGTGCCTCTGCTGGCCGCCATCAGTTTCGTTCCGTCATCCGTGCATGTATGGACGATGAAGAGACCGTGCTGCCGACGCCAGCAAGGTAAATGGTGCCAGTGAACAACATATTGAGCAGATGTCACCGGATCGCGCACTGTGGGCCTGATTCAGAGCCGGACGCTCTGACCAGAGCGCTTGCTCTGAATCAGTGCCCTCCTACCTAAAAATGGAGCGGCCTCCTGGCCGCTCGCATAGCTGTGGGGGACCACCCACAGCTTATGAGAGCGGCCAAAAAGATGGTTGCGATGGTCAAGACCATTGCAACCATCGGGCTTGCGACGAGACCCTGCGGTAGGGTCTCGCTGCCGCAAGCCCTGGCGTGCTTTTGGCTCTATCAGAGCCAAAATCACTCCCACTGACATCACTAGTGATGTCAGTGGGGCCGGCCCCAGGCGGTAGGCGTTCCCATGGGAACGCCTTCGTCTGGCAGCCACGCCCACCAAAGGGGGCGTGCTGTCACTCACCATCGACAGCACGCCCCCTTTGGTGCGAGACCCATAGCTCCCTCCGTCATGCGCATGCGCGCTAGGGCACCATCGACTCGCTTGTGAGCGCTCAGTGCTCGCGATGCAGGTCTGAATCAGGCCCTGTGTTCTGACCACCTGATATATCATTCATCGGCACCATTGGCCATCGCAAGAAATAAAAATAATTATTAACATTTTTATTTCTTGGAATAATTTTTTATTTTAATATTAGTAAATCATGTAATTGATTTAGTGCCTGATAGTGATTTGTGTTTAGTATATGAAATGACAGAAGCTGATTGGTTGCTTTGGGCGACTACTCAACTGTATCTCTCTCCAAGGCTTGATACATCTCCCCGACAGTGCTATGTCCCCTTTCACTTAATTAGCAAGTTACATTTAAAATTTATAATTGACAATGTCTTTGTCTTGGTAAATAGGGTATGAAAGTAACAGTATAAAATAATGTTCTACAATTGTATATATACAATTATAAAAAAAAGCGCTGTTCTCCAATAGGTCTGACGGTGCTTAGAAAGGGGTTTCCATCTTCAGATAACTACAAGCGGGGCTCAACACAAAAGTAGGCGGAGTTAGCAAATTGTTAGCATTAGACACAATGGAAGTAAGCAAGAACAATGTAACGTGGCAGGCGGAGTCACAGCACCTGAAGGAGGATCCAGCTTCCTCCCGGCACTAAATATGTGCAGCATCCATTCACTTTCCCCGGTACCGTGCTGCTCTGCATGGCAGAACAGGGCAGCACAGCGGTGACAAGAATGTCCCCCAACATTCAGACTGGTTCAGGGTTGGACATAGGAACCGTTATACATAGAAAAAAGTACCGTTAAATATATTGTTTGAAAGAAATCTTTACGCGTCTTGTAACACTCCCTGCTAACGTAAGTTAGGTGTGTAATCCGGACTGTTTAACCAGTATATAAGCATTCTGCATCCAGAATCAAATTTAAAAAAAACTGTACACGTTTTTATAACATACCTACCAATTATCATACTATTGATTAGAAGGATCTACACATTCCGTTCTTATTTTTCATTTCTACATATATACGGAAATATCCTGATGGATGACTCCTGAAGAAAAATTATCTATAACAACGTTTGTGGCAAAAAGGAAGAAGTTTATCTTATACCACTTAGGATAAGTATTCTTTCGTTTTTTTCCCTTTGACTTCACACACAGACAGCGCCCTCACTCTATCCCCCATTAATTTTTTCAGATAATGCAGAGAGCATCGCAGTGACCACCAGATAATGCAGAGAGCATCTCAGTCACTGCCAGATAAAGCAGAGAGCGTTGTAGTGACTGGTCCTGTTTCAGTACACATCGCAACTGTGGTTACGCATGCAGTCTCACTGCGAAGATATGCTAATGATACTTACCAAGACTGCAAAACCATCGGTAACATTGAGTAACATCGGAGCCTCATACACACTTGCATAAGGTCTGACCTTACTCAGGAATTGCTAACCTCAGCGCACTCAGTGACAGCCCAAGCTGCGTATGGCATCGCACCACTGCAATGGCGTTCAAATGCACCGGCACACCTACGTTTCTCCTACTACCCCCCCGTCATCACCCACAAACGTTACTTACTGTCAATCGCTCTGCGATGGGTCTGTGTAGTCACTGCAATCGCAGTCCTGATCACAGGGGAGTGTTCATGCATGCACACGGCGATGCATACGCATGCGCAGAATGCAACAATCGGCCGATTGCGTGTGCGTAATCGCAGTTGCGATCACTGCTGAATCAGGCCCACTGTCAGATAATGTGTTAGTATTAGGGATGTTAGGGACCCATCTTATGGGGTTCACCTTGACGTGGTGGATGGACAAATATGTACTAAGAGTAAGAACCTCACTTATACTCCATGTTAATTGTAGAGTTTATCAGGATTATTTTGATTATCATTGTTCTTAGTACCTAGTGTGCGGGCCTGCATTCTATGTCCCCTACATTGTACTACAAGTTTTAACATGGCAGCACCTCTTATTATGTTTAAAATTAAGGTGTGTAGTCCAAGCCCCCTCCCCCTTTCCAATGTCAAATAATGCACGTAGCATTGCAGTGACAGTTAGATAATGCAGAGAGCATCACAATGACCGCCAGATAATGCAGAGAGCACCCCAGTGATCGCCAGGTAATGCAGAGAGCATCCCAGTGACTGCCAGATAATGCAGAGAGCATCCCAGTGACTGCCAGATAATGCAGAGAGCATCGCAGTGACCACCAGATAATGCAGAGAGCATCACAGTGACCTCCAGATAATGCAGAGAGCACCAGATAATGCAGAGAGCATCGCAGTGACCACCAGATAATGCAGAGAGCATCGCAGTGACCACCAGATAATGCAGAGAGCATCGCAGTGACCACCAGATAATGCAGAGAGCATCACAGTGACCGCCACATAATGCACAGAGTATCACAGGGACCGCAAGATAATGCAGAGAGCATCACAGGGACCATCAGATAATGCAGAGAGCATCACAGGGACCATCAGATAATGCAGAGAGCATCCCAGTGACCTCCAGATAATGCAGAGAGCATCCCAGTGACCGCCAGATAATGCAGAGAGCATCACAGTGACCACCAGATAATGCAGAGAGCACCAGATAATGCAGAGAGCATCGCAGTGACCACCAGATAATGCAGAGAGCATCGCAGTGACCACCGGATAATGCAGAGAGCATCACAGTGACCACCACATAATGCACAGAGTATCACAGGGACCGCCAGATAATGCAGAGAGCATCACAGGGACCATCAGATAATGCAGAGAGCATCACAGGGACCATCAGATAATGCAGAGAGCATCCCAGTGACTGCCAGATAATGCAGAGAGCATCGCAGTGACCACCAGATAATGCAGAGAGCATCACAGTGACCTCCAGATAATGCAGAGCGCATCCCAGTGACCGCCAGATAATGCAGAGAGCATCACAGTGACCGCCAGGTAATGCAGAGAGCATTGCAGTGACCGCCAGATAATGCAGAGAGCACCAGATAATGCAGAGAGCATCGCAGTGACCACCAGATAATGCAGAGAGCATCGCAGTGACCACCAGATAATGCAGAGAGCATCGCAGTGACCACCAGATAATGCAGAGAGCATCACAGTGACCGCCACATAATGCACAGAGTATCACAGGGACCGCAAGATAATGCAGACAGCATCACAGGGACCATCAGATAATGCAGAGAGCATCCCAGTGACCTCCAGATAATGCAGAGCGCATCCCAGTGACCGCCAGATAATGCAGAGAGCATCACAGTGACCGCCAGATAATGCAGAGAGCACCAGATAATGCAGAGAGCATCGCAGTGACCACCAGATAATGCAGAGAGCATCGCAGTGACCACCAGATAATGCAGAGAGCATCACAGTGACCGCCACATAATGCACAGAGCATCACAGGGACCATCAGATAATGCAGAGAGCATCACAGGGACAATCAGATAATGCAGAGAGCATCCCAGTGACTGCCAGATAATGCAGAGAGCATCGCAGTGACCACCAGATAATGCAGAGAGCATCACAGTGACCTCCAGATAATGCAGAGCGCATCCCAGTGACCACCAGATAATGCAGAGAGCATCACAGTGACCGCCAGGTAATGCAGAGAGCATTGCAGTGACCGCCAGATAATGCAGAGAGCACCAGATAATGCAGAGAGCATCGCAGTGACCACCAGATAATGCAGAGAGCATCGCAGTGACAACCAGATAATGCAGAGAGCATCACAGTGACCGCCACATAATGCACAGAGTATCACAGGGACCGCTAGATAATGCAGAGAGCATCACAGGGACCATCAGATAATGCAGAGAGCATCACAGGGACCATCAGATAATGCAGAGAGCATCGGAGTGACCGCCAGATAATGCAGAGAGCATCACAGTGACCGCCAGATAATGCAGAGAGCACCAGATAATGCAGAGAGCATCGCAGTGACCACCAGATAATGCAGAGAGCATCGCAGTGACCACCAGATAATGCAGAGAGCATCACAGTGACCGCCACATAATGCACAGAGTATCACAGGGACCGCCAGATAATGCAGAGAGCATCACAGGGACCATCAGATAATGCAGAGAGCATCACAGGGACAATCAGATAATGCAGAGAGCATACCAGTGACTGCCAGATAATGCAGAGAGCATCGCAGTGACCACCAGATAATGCAGAGAGCATCACAGTGACCTCCAGATAATGCAGAGCGCATCCCAGTGACCACCAGATAATGCAGAGAGCATCACAGTGACCGCCAGGTAATGCAGAGAGCATTGCAGTGACCGCCAGATAATGCAGAGAGCACCAGATAATGCAGAGAGCATCGCAGTGACCACCAGATAATGCAGAGAGCATCGCAGTGACCACCAGATAATGCAGAGAGCATCACAGTGACCGCCACATAATGCACAGAGTATCACAGGGACCGCTAGATAATGCAGAGAGCATCACAGGGACCATCAGATAATGCAGAGAGCATCACAGGGACCATCAGATAATGCAGAGAGCATCGGAGTGAATGCCAGATAATGCAGAGAGCATTGCAGTGACTGTCAGATAATACAGAGAGTGCCACAGTGATGCAGAGACCATAATTGACCCACATATAACAGGTAATATTAATACACCCCTAAAAACACAGAAACACATACATTAATACACCAGCCCTAGCAGTGACAGTATTAACCACCCCAAGTAAAAAACAAATACACCCCTCACCATTGCATAAGTATACCATCCCCCTAGATAACATTTAAACATTTTCACCCCTCCACTAGCACTTACCTGTTCAGAAGAAATAAGTGTCTGGTCCCTGCGCAGCTCCAGGCTAGGTTACAGAAAAGTTGTTCAGAGACCGGATAGACTGGGAAATGGGCGGAGACTCTGGGAAAGGGGTGCGCAGGACCGTTGCCGGATTTGGATTTGGTTCTAATGCGTTGTCCGGCTTTGGATTTGGATTTGCCAAACTGTGGTGACTGGCTTTGGATTTGGATTTGGATTTTTTTACAAAAATTGACAAAAAAAAGTTAAAATCACATAACTTGGAATTTTTTTTTTCTTCCTAGAGTATTATTAACCTCAATAACCTTAATTTCCAGTCATTTACAGTCAATTTAGACCACCTCAAAGTTTAAATTATAGTTTTCACCATTACCACAAACGTTGCAGTGAGCTGACTGGTTACCAAGGGACAAAGCAGCGTCACAGACACCACTGTTTAAAGCACATCAATGACATATTGCCACACAGCAGTGGCAGAAATTAAAAGTAGTGCACCGGCCAGCAGAATCACAGTACTTGTTTACAAAGTGGGCTACCACCCTAGGAGTCACAGTGCACAATCTTATTCATATTACACCGCACATAGGGGGTCATTCAGACCCGCTCGCGAGCGCAGGACGCTCGCAAGCGGGTCGATGTTGCCCCATTGTGCATGCGCACGATGAAGGGAGCTACGACCCTTATACACAAAGCCCACAGTAGCAGTGCCATTTATACAATGCCCCCAGCAGTGGTGTCCCTTACACAATGCCCCCGGTAATGGTGCCCCCTATGCAGTCCCCTTAGTAGTAGGGCCCCCTATGCAGTGCCCCCAGTAGTAGTATGCCCCCCAGTAGCAGTGCCCCCATTAGCAGGCCCCCAGTAGTAGTGCCCCCATTAGCAGGCCCCCAGAAGTAGTATGCGCCCCAGTAGCAGTGCCCCCATTAGCATGCCCCAGTAGTATACCCCCCAGTAGTATGCCCCCATTAGCATGCCCCCCAGTAGTATGCCCCCCAGTAGCATGCCCCCCAGTAGCAGTGCCCCATTAGCATGCCCCCAATAGCGCCCCCTTAAAAACGCACAAACAAAAAAAGAAAAAGAAAAACTTACCTGAATCCCCGCTCCTGCCGCCGTCCGTCCCGCTCTGCTGCTCTATTACACGCGGAGAGAGCCGGTAGACGGAGCTCATGAGTGAGCTCCAACCGGCTCGCTCCGTGCAGCAGCCAATGAGAGTCTGCCTGACTCTCATTGGCTGCTATTACAAACACACAGCTGCCGCTGGCGGCTGTGTGTTTGATCTGTTTAGGGCAGACCGCTATCACAGCAGTCTGCCCTACACTAGAAGAGCCCTGACGTCAGGAGGCCGCCGTTCGGCCCCAAATGGGGATCCGGGTCAGGCGGGGAACACCCAAACAGGGTTCGGGTGGACTCGAATCCCCTATGTTTGCAGCGGTTCGGATTCCACAGAATCCGAACCGCTCATATCTAGTAAAAAGTGTGGAGAAGTGAATCAGTGGAGAAGTTGCCCATAGCAACCAATCAGCTTTCAAGTAGCATTTATCAAGTACAGTCTTTAAAATAATAGGTAGGAGCTGATTGGTTGCTATGAGCAACTTCACCACTGGTCCACTTCTCCACACTTTTCACTGCTTGATAAATAGACTCCTGAGGGTCACATCTCTGACGCAGTGAGAGACAGCCTCCAATGAACCCATCGTGAAGATTATCTGATGCAGCACAGAACACAGCAGCCAGGAAGGGGCCAGGGGAGGCATAGCTATTAGGATTGAAAGAAAACAAGCCACCATCAGAACACCATTGAATGATTACCATTTGATATTGGCAAACATTGGATGGCCACCATCAAATGGTAAAAACACTGCCATCAGAAGAAAAACATCAATGGTTAGTAACCATCAATGTTCGATGTCCATCTCTGGGTAAAGCATAGGAGGGAGGAGAGACTCGAGGTGGAGGGACAGAGCCTTGGTCAGGGAGAGGAGATTCTTTAGAAGAATACAGTCAGGGTAGTGACAGTGTAGAGGATAGAGGAGGGGGTGGAGACTCAGGGTCTCAGGCAGGGAGCTGAAGGATCTCTAGGACATTCACACTGAGCAGGCAGCCGTTTAGAAGACTGAAGAAGTAACCAGTGCAGTCACCCGGCTATCAGTTATAGCTTTTGCGGCCGTCACTGAAGCTACATTGTACCGGCCCCAGGGGGCATCTGGCACCCTTGCCCCCCTGCCCAGCGCGCAACCATTGTGACTTCAATGGTGAGAACCGCAAGGTTACTGAAGGTTAGCTTGCGGCTCTCACCATTGAAGTCAATGATGGAAGCCGTTCAGTGGCTGAGAGAGGCGGAGGTTCACCTCTCTCAGCCAATGAACGCTCAGCCCCGGCATTTTTAAGAGAAATGTGGGAGTGTGTATGTGTGTAATAAACTTATACTGTCACAGTTTTTGTGTCTTGTTTTTATTTAAACATTTCTTTACAGGTGAACCAGCAAGGTTCCAGCCCCTTACTTGTGGTTCTGTAAGTACCAGCATGCGGGGTAGGCTTGTGGGACCTGTAGTTCTACTGTTAAAAACAATATTTTAATATTTATTTTTATTCCACACTTTACACTATCAACCTGGTACCCACCGCCCAGGGCCTGGGGTGCCCTGGAGAGCAGGACCCCTTTATTGGGGGGATCCCCACCTCCCCAGGGATCCCTGTCCTGGGCTGATTAGTGGTCAGGCGTAATGCTTTGGCCAGGGGACCCGGTGAAAGGGTTCCCCTGGCTGTGACATTACACCCTCACTAGTAAGAGTCCAGTGCTGGTTATGGCAAATAAAGGGGACCCCTGCTCATTTTGTCCCCTGTATTTCCAAAACCAGGACCGGCTTGCTTAGCCCAGTGCTGGTTTTGCTAAATACAGGGGACCCCTTTGTCTTTTGGCTCCTCATATTTTCGCAACCAGGACTGGCTCTGAAAAGTCCGGGGCTGGTTGTACTTTTAGGAAGGAACCCCACGTAAAAAAAATGTTTTATGTAACTCTTTCCAAGTTAGTTAAACACAGATGCCTGCACAAATCTTACTGATCTGTGCATTCATCTGTGTCAATTAGAGCTGCTCATGCTGAACACGAAAGCATGAAGCAGGTCTATTACTTTGGGGATTTGAGGTTCGATTTTGAGTGGAATTTGGTGTTCAATTTGCACATCTGCATGCAAAATCAAACATCAAATCACTGTTCAAAATCGAATTCGATATAGAAAAAACTTCTGAAATCGAATTTTAGTAAATGTGGGATTTTGACAAGGATTTGTACATTCGATTTGAGGTGTGCTAAATCGAACATCAACTCCAACTTTGATAAATATACCAGTATGTGTTTATTTTTTTCATGTGAAACCTATGGGGCAGATTCAATTGGGCGTGAGGTTTAGCAAGGAAAAAACCTTGTGCCCAATTTAGGAATACCGCAGGTATGCGCGCTCCCGATACTCGCGGTATCCAATTTTAAAAAAAGTGATCATGGGGTTTTCAGCTCTGAAAACCCTGCGCTGGAGAGGGGGCTGACAGCACGCCCCCTTTGGTGGGCATGCCAGGGGCATGGCTGCCAGACGGAAGCGTTCCCATGGGAACGCCTACCGTCTGAAGCCGGCCCCACTGACATCAGTAATGATGTCAGTGGGAGTGATTTTGGCTCTGATAGAGCC
Source organism: Taudactylus pleione (assembly GCA_031769625.1). Lineage (NCBI taxonomy): Eukaryota > Metazoa > Chordata > Amphibia > Anura > Myobatrachidae > Taudactylus > Taudactylus pleione. The sequence goes on from JAUIMM010000670.1 coordinate 6,042,133, forward strand.
AAAATCACTCCTGGGCTTGCGGCAGCAAGACCCTACCGCAGGGTCTCGTCGCAAGCCCAATGGTAGCGATGGTCTTGACCATCGCGACCATCTTTTTTGCCGCTCACTTATGCTGTGGGTGGTCACCCACAGCTATGCGAGCGGCCAGGAGGCCGCTCCATTTTCAGGTAGGAGGGCACTGATTCAGAGCGAGTGCTCTGGTCAGAGCGTCCGGCTCTGAATCAGGCCCACAGTCTCTGGACACACACACACACACCGAGGGCCACAAACACACACAACACTCATACACACACACACACGTACAAACACTCACACACACACACTGACATGTGTGTCACAGCAAGTCCCACTGATATTTCCTAAAAATAAAGATTTTAGGAAAAATTATGCGTGCCCTGGGGTTGTGTGAAAAAAACCCTGCCGACAGTCAAAAAAGAAAAAACGCCGCACCTAATTGAATTGCAAAAATCCCACACCTACAGGAAAATCCTTGCAGGTGCGGGATTTTTGCAATTCACGCACCCAATTGAATATGCCCCTATGTGTTTTATTTTTTTCCTGTCGGGGTCTATGGGTTCTATTTACTAAGCTGTGTTAGGAGATAAAGTGAATGGTGATAAGGTACCAGCCAATCAGCTCCTAACTGCCATGTCACAGGTTGTGTTTGAAAAATGTCAGTAAGAAGCTGATTGGCTGGTACCTTATCACCATTCACTTTATCTCCTAACACAGCTTAGTAAGTAGACCCCTATGCTTTTATTACTAAGGATTCTGTATGGTCTGATGCATATTGGAACACTTTTGAAAAGAAAACTCAATGTTTATTACTAATCAACAGAGCCGTAACTACACTTTTTGGTGTCCTGTGCCAGAGAAAGCATTGTCCCCCCCCCTCCCCCATTTTTTAAATGGGGACATAAAAAAAAGGCACCTGAAAAAGGTCCATGGCCTCATGGGGAAGAGATAGGGGATGCCAGGAGATGTTGGGGATAACAAACAGGAAAACTGACAGACCCAAACAGCACCCCCTGCCCTGAAGTGCCCTGTGCCAAGGCACTGGTCGTACTACCCTAGTTACAGCCCTGTTATCCACCTAGAAGTAAATTATTCACAACTACCACCATTTATATCCATTATGCATGCCAAGAGTCCAGTTCCAGGCACAAATTTAAATGAAATGCGATAAAAACTTATAAACATGAGGGTCTAATTCACCAAGGGGCTCCAAAAACTTTTTTCACTTACCAAAAATTTGAAGCTTGGTCTGGCCCAATGTCCGTGTGTTATGCAAAGTATGCAAAGTACAGGATTATTTACAGATTTCACTTACAATGAAATGGAATGAGAATGACAGGTTATCTGTGCATGCTGCTTATACAACTCCATATCATGATTCATAATATTCATTAATAATGAATGCTGCACGTATAATCTAGATGTAAAGGTTCTACAGGCTGCCAAACTCTTTACAGGTTATAGTATATTGAAATCTTGTCTCTCGGGTTACAGACAACATTGACAGCAGCAGTTATCAGTAACACATTTCGCACTTTACATCCTACAGGCTCTATCACTAGAGACAGATTTGACATATGTCATACTAGAGATAACTAACTGAATGTTGCCGTCTTCACAGAACAGCATCATGAGATACAACAGTACCATACAACTAAAGGCAACAAAAGATTGCAATGATTTCCTGGCTGAACTGGTTTCAAGCACAATAAAATGCAGGACATTTTCTATGGGCAGTGGTGTGGAAATAAAATGTGTTACCCATAGCAACCTATAAAACACTTTAATTTTTCTAGTGCAATTTAGAAAATAACGGCCGATGCCTAATTGGTTGCTGTGGGCAACAACACTTTACTATGCAGTTTCATGTTTAACAGTCTTCATAAATGACTGACAATGTGTTTCCCTGGAGAGGAGGATGATGCTTCCCTTCTGATCCAGAAAACTTTGGGGTTGATTCAGTTGCATGCAAGTTGGTGCATTTGTGCACGGTACCAGGGGCGTATCTATAATGGGTGCAGGGTGTGCGGTCCACGAACACCCTGCACCCATATTCTCTAAAACGTACCTCTCCGAGGTCCCGCGTCGGGTCTCTCAGTGCAGCTAAAAATGCAGAAAATGGCCGCCACTGCCATTATTCCGGCGTTTTGCGCATGCGCTGTGAGGAAATCACCGGGAAAATGGCGGCCGCACCATTTCACCCATGATCTGCGCATGCGCAGTAGACTTTGGGCGCACTCTAGAGCCCAGAGTCTACAGATTCTGCGGAGGCCGGCGAGCCGTGTCAGTCGGCTGCCGGCCGTCGTTGTGAGATGAGGGGGCCCGTGATGGGGATGCACATGGGCCCCCTCCTCTCTAAAGACGCCCCTGCAGGGAACTGAATGCGCATATTCACCAAATGCTAAGTTGCACGCATTAATCTGACTGTACCTCCCCCATCCATCTGCTCGTGGAAGTACTGTAGCCATCATCATTACCAGTTTGCACTTGCACGAGTCCTATACCTGGTGATAGAGATTAATTGGAAATTAGGGCCTGATTCAGACCCGTGAGCGAGCGAAGGACGCTCGCAAGTGGGTCGATGGTGCGCATGCGCGAGACCCGGCGAGCGACGAGGAATTCGTTGCTCGGGGTCTCGCACCAAAGGGGGCATGCTGTCGATGGTGAGTGACAGCATGCCCCCTTTGGTGGGCGTGCTGGGGGCGTGGCTGCCAGACGGAGGCGTTTCCATGGGAACGCCTACCATCTGTCTCCGGCCACACTGACATCAGTAGTGATGTCAGTGGGAGTGATTTTGGCTCTGATAGAGCCAAAATCACCAGGGCTTGCGGTCACCGAGACCCTACCACAGGGTGTCGTCGCAAGCCCGATGGTCGCGATGGTCTTGACCATCACGACCATCATCATAGATGCTCGCATAGCTGTGGGTGGTAACCCACAGCTATGCGAGCGTCCAAGAGGCCGCTCCATTTTTAGGGAGGAGGGCCCTGATTCAGAGCGAGCGCTCTGGTCAGAGCGTTCGGCTCTGAATCAGGCCCTTAGATGCATCTCTGCATACACACAACTCTACATAGCCAGCAATTCCACCTACAAGCCCACAACATGCCCTAACGCAACTTACCCACTGAGGCCAGCTGTTACTATACAGTGATGCCCAGAGTAGAGCTATGATTGTGTTGCATACAACTGTGAATCACTTGTAGAGATGTATGGTGAGCCACTAACCAGGGATGTAGTTTAAATCATGGCTGTCGGCTCTGAGAATGCCGGCGCCGAGTCCTGACACCAGTCAGAATCCTGGAGCCAGCATCTCGACAGTAAGTATTAGGGTTAGGGGGAGAGGTAGGATTAGGGGTTAGGATTAGGCACTAGGGGGAGGGTTAGGGTTAAGGAAATGGGGGGTGGGAGTTAAGTATAGGCTGTGGGAGCGGAGAGTTAGGTTTAGGCTGCAGAGAGGGATGGTTAGGTTTAGGGGTAGGGTTAGGATACTTATCGACAGGTGTCGGTATCCTAAGCCTGTTGGAATGCCGGTGTTGGGATTCTGCCCCCCGGGATCCCGAGCACCGGCATCTCGTACCCAACCCACTTTTTTTTCCTCTGCATTCGTTTCTTGTGATCATTTCGTCAATCTACAGTTGGACTCAGTTACAAAATCTCTGAAAGAAAACAGAAGGAAGCTGCAAGATCTGTGACCAATGGGAAACGGGTCACAGGCACCAAGTAGTAGAAGACTGAGGGATCTATTTACTAAGCTTTGTTAGGAGATAAAGTGAACGGTGAAAAGGTACCAGCCAATCAGCTCCTAACTGCCATATCACAGGCTGTGTATGAAAAATGGCAGTTAGGAGCTGATTGGCTGGTACCTTATCACCATTCACTTTATTTCCTAACACAGCTTAGTAAATAGACTCCTAACTGACAATTAATATTCTGGAAAAAAAAAACAACACTTTTATTCATACAAGCAAATTATTCCGTAATAAAAACCCATGAAAAATAGGTTTTCATTAGAGATTTCTCTGCAGCGACTGTAGGTTATGCAGTCATACATATTGTAAGGGAAATAAAGGCTAGTTTGGTTATAGCAAGCAATGCTGTTTTTTTTCATGTATTTTAGGCATTGCGAGCGGCTGTCCGCTCGCAAGTGGGTCGATGGTCTGCACTGCGCATGCGCACGACGGAGGGAGCTCCGTCGTGCGCATGCGCGAGACGTGACGAGCGAAGGACTTTCCTTCGCTCGGAGTGTCTCATTAAAGGGGACGTGCTGTCGATGTTGACTGACAGCACGCCCCCTTTGGTGGGCGTGCCGGGGGCGTGCCTGCCAGACGGAGGCGAACGCCTACCGTCTGAAGCCGGCCCCACTGACATCACTAGTGATGTCAGTGGGAGTGATTTTGGCTCTGATAGAGCCAAAATCACTCCTGGCCTTGCGGTTGAAAAACTCAACCGCAGGCTTTTGCTCGCAGTTTCGATGGTCGCGATGGTCAAGACCATCGCGACCATCATCCTGCATGCTCGTATATGCTGTGGGTGGTGACCCACAGCTATACGAGCGTCCAGGAGGATGCTCCATATTAATGGAGGTGGGCCCTGATTCAGAGCGAGCGCTCTGGTCAGAGCGTCCGGCTCTGAATCAGGGCCTATGTGCGCTGATACCGCTTCTTCCCCATGTATGAATGAGGGAGGGGTCAGTGTTAAATTAGCATTATGATGCATAATGCATGAAATGCATTATCGGCGCTGCTATCTACAAGATAGCAGCACCGATAAGCTGGGCAATGTATGAGTGGTCAGTGGCACTGTTTGTTCAGACAGTTGCAGCTATCGTTATCAACAGCTGCAGCTGTAATTGCCCTATGATCTGTATCCTGCAGTGTTAATGTAATAAAAACAGTGCTCCAGCCTAACTTTCTGTGTGGCCTCCAGAATGCACGTGTTTATCCCTTCAGGGTTTTACAAACAGATAGGTTGGTCCATTCCCTCCCTGACATGGTGAGATAAGCATGCAAAAAATAAATAAGTTGTTTTATATATCGGGCCAAGGATATGTGCGTTTAGCTCTCTCCAACCTCTAAATATATTATTAGGCCTTTCAACTTGTGCATTTAAAGCAATGGGTGAGTGATCCAGAAGCAATGAGTTACTGATCCAGAAGCAATGACAGAGTGATCCAGAAGCAATGGTAGAGTGATCCAGATGCAATGGCAGAGCGATCCAGAAGCAATGGCAAAGCGATCCAGAAACAATGGCTGAGCGATCCAGAAGCAATGGGTGAGCGATCCAGAAGCAATGGGTGAGCGATCCAGAAGCAAAGGGTGAGCGATCCAGAAGCAAAGGGTGAGCGATCCAGAAGCAATGGGTGAGTGATCCAGAATATCATGACCTGCCTTGTGAGCTGGTGAAACTGGTGAATAAACATCTTTCCCCATTACAGGCTTTACTGATGGGCACTACCCCAGAAACTCTACTTCTCTGTCTTTGCAAGCCGTCAGGATTTGAAACCTCACTCGCAGGATGATTGGTGGAGAATGTGTGGATTCTGCTACCCCCATTTGGGGTATGGACTATGGAGGATTTAAGGAACTGGTGTTAGTTTATGGTAGGACGGGTGGCTACAGTGCACAGTGTTCTTGTTGGCACTATAGATGGTGTCCTAAAAGCTTATGACCGGAAACTGGAGGAATTTGGAGATCCCAGAACTCTGCTCTTTGCCTTCCCTCACCTGAAGCATAGCTTGGCCGCACAGTTTGATCGTGGAGTACTGAACCTTAATGTGTCACCATAAAACAGTTCTGTAAATTGCCCATTTTTATATATACTTACCTGGTCAGCAAATCCACTGTTTGTGATTTGGGCCCTCTAAGATCATGCTGAGAGGCTGATCTTGGCTGCCTGAAGAATGATTGCTGGGATACTATGCTGAGGAGTTCTTGACAGTCCACCCTTGTGTTGAAATTCCAGCAGATACAAGCGTTCATACGTTACAGAGCATTTGTGTCCGCTGTCCAAGTAGCAAATGTAAAACTGGTCAAGACTTGATGCAAATACACAGTACTGAACAATTCATACAAAAATAAAAACGGTCCCACCACAGCCTCCAAATAATAATTATTTATTATTATATATTTTTTTCAATAAAACAAGCTTTTTTTTTTTTACTATACATACCAGTATTTATGCATTATCAGCATTATGACCCCAAAAATTGTTGTGACAAGTAGCACATGAATGTCCCCAGTACATGTGTTCGCTAAAAGATATAGGGATTTATTCCAGGCTTGTAAAAATAAGAATTGAACAAGAAAGAAGTCTTATCACCTCTAACACATGTCCAGGTTGTACTGGGCTGACCTCTTTCAATCACAGACAGCTGATCTGCCACAGAAGCCAACACACAGATAGATAGGAATTTATTAAAAAAAAAGATGTCATGATAAGGACTTTAATAAAATTGCCTTTGTGCGGTGAGAAGCAAATCCCTGTGGCCAAAGTAGCATAGATCCAGTAATATGTATAGCCTAAAGCAAACAGAAATTAACATAGAGGGAAATACGAAAAAGGCCTCATTACATAGTGTTAAGAGGATTTAAGAGTTAGAAAAATGGGGGGCAAATAAATTATAAGGTGAGTAAGTATATAGAGGGAGATGTATCAAACCTTTGAGTGATAAAATGGAGAAGTTGCCTATAGTAAATCCTGCTTTTGCCCCTGCCCGGTGATCTGTATATTGCGCTCAACCTCCACTTTATCCAGAACACTGTCTGCTACACAATAAATAAAACTACTGGTTAAGTCCTGAGCTGTGTAGTACATCTGGTGAATCCACTGGTGTATACTATTTACTCTGCTTATCACCGCCAAATAGTACACACTTATCATCACCACACACCCATTATTATAGATTAAAGCAGGACAGTACTGGCAGCAGAAGCAGCTTCAGAATCAGGACCAGGGAGAGAGTAAGGAAGCAACAGGAGAAGGCTGATGGCTGACCCGGTATGTGTATGCCGAGTGTGCCACTATGTGACATTCGGGGCCGCTATCAGGATGGGATTGCTGGGATTCTAGTCCCGAGCCCAGACACTCAGAGAGAGCGGGGGGGTCACATCTGTTCCTACCACCCACTGCGCAACAGAGAGAGGGTGGCCTGTCCTCTACTACCGCCCAGCCGGTAGCTACTACTGCGGCTCGGCGGACGTACAATAACTTCTTTTTATATATATTTTTGAGAGCCAGGGCGCACGTGACGTCATGCCGCTGAGGAGAGAGAGGAGCCACGGAGTGTGAGCCAGAAGAGAAGAAGGTAAGTGTCATGTCATGCGTGGGGATGGCGGGCAAAGACAGAAGGGGAACTGGCAGGCAAAGACAGAAGGGGAACTGGCAGGCAAAGACAGAAGGGAAGCTGGCAGGCAAAGACAGAAGGGGAGCTGGCAGGCAAAGACAGAAGCGGAGCTGGCAGGCAAAGACAGAAGGGGAGCTGGCAGGCAAAGACAGAAGGGGAGCTGGCTGGCAGAGACAGAAGGGGAGCTGGCAGGCAAAGACAGAAGGGGAGCTGGCAGGCAAAGACAGAAGGGGAGCTGGCAGGCAAAGACAGAAGGGGGACTGGCAGGCAAATACAGAAGGGGAGCTGGCAGGCAAAGACAGAAGGGCGACTGGCAGGCAAAGACAGAAGGGCGACTGGCAGGCAAAGACAGAAGGGGGACTGGCAGGCAAATACAGAAGGGGAGCTGGAAGGCAAAGACAGTAGGGGAGCTGGCAGGCAAAGACAGAAGGGGAGCTGGCAGGCAAAGACAGAAGGGGAGCTGGCAGCGAAAGACAGAAGGGGTACTGGCAGGCAAAGACAGAAGCGGGGCTGGCAGAGACAGAAGGGGGACTGGCTGGCAGAGACAGAAGGGAGGCTAGCTGTCAGAGACAGAAGGGGAATTGCAAAAAATATGCGGGGGGAGCAGGGCCCTGCCTATTTTGTCAGTCTCGGGCCCTACAATCTCTGATGGCAGCCCTGGACATGCCCCCTTCGCCCCTTAACTCTTGTGGGTGAGTTCTGAACATCCCATAAAGGGCTTATGATCAAATTAGTTGTGGAAAAGTCTTAATAGGTGGGGGCATGGCCAGAGGTTTTAACCAACAGTGCTCCTCATGGCCCATACTTTTCCAATCTACAAGAAACTGTACATGGCGTAGCCTAATAGAAGCCTATATGCTTTTTTTCTGGAGACTTTACTGAGAGGGATCCAATAGGATCCCTCCCATGGTCCCCCGCAGCTCGTGCATGCGCTGGCCGAAGGCCGCACATGCCCAGGAGGAATCCCGGGTCATAAACCTGGAAGTCCCAGCACTGCAAAGGGAGAGCTGTCCTTTGCTAAAATCATCATGCATATGGTGCTACTAAATGCCGGTATACATGAGATGATTGGCAGGATGCTTCATGCATTTCGCCCCCTGTAGTGACTAGATGACGTCTGCAGATTTTTCCTGTTTTAAACTTCATTTTGTAACAAGGAGTTTGTAGCTGGAACTTGTCCGTTCAGGCAAGATGGTAATCCAGGAAGAATGTGGTGACAGATAATACTGAATAAAGAAAGGTGAGATTGATGAAGCCTTATGGCAATGCTTGTTATGGGCAAACTCCGCCCAAGGTATCAGAGTTCCTTAGAGCATCCTTAGAGAAATGGTTCACAACTATCCAGGTCTCAGCAGGAAGTACATGTCTATAAGTACAAAGATCATAGAGGTATGGGACCACATAGTACATAGAGGAATAGAGAGAGGAAGAAGAGGCCCCAAAGCCACTTTTTATGTAGAGGCTGATGCATAAAACATTAACCAAGAGACAAGTGGAAAAGCCTGCTCAAAACTAGATATGGTCATTATAAGTATCGCATGATGGCATTCAGCCTGAGTAAAGCACCTTCGGTGTAAATTTAATTTTTAGAGGACTCTCGTAAAAATGATTTTTTACTTTATCTGAACAACATCCTGATTTTCTCTCAAACACTCACAGTTAAAGCTGTATGAGGTTGGCCTAGCCAAATGGTCTGTAGGCTACCCAACTTTTTCAGGGGTTTGAAAATTATTCTAGGCAGTTTATGAGAGGATACTCATCCATAATAGCTGCCATCACTGCCCTTACCTATAAAAGAACTACTGTAACCGTAAAACTCAGCTGCCAGCAGTTAACCAAGACTTTAACAAGTTAGAGAAATAATCTCCCCCAGGTTCCCATTTTTAATCAGTCTGACACCACCATATTAGATTTTTTCTAGAAACGGATGCATCTTCTTTCAGAGTAGGGGCAGTTCTATCTCAGAGTTGACCGTCTGGTAAGCTTCACCTATGTAAATTGTTTTTCAAAAAGTGCTTTCCCATTAAAAAATTATGTGATAGGAGACAATGAACAATTGACAATCACACCAGCCCTGGAAGAGTGTCATCACTTTTTGGTATTGGCAGTCTTCACCATGACCATCTACACAGACCATAATAATTTACTTTCAATGCCTATACCCCTACATGTGAGATGGTTGCCCTTTTTATTCCATTTTAACTTGGTCACCACTTTCCGATCAGGCAACAAAAACTGAAAAGTGGGTACCTTTCAATTCCACAGACATTGAGAAACCAGCTATAACTAAAAACATTTGGGTGTCAAAAGACCTTGGAGCTAATATCCAGAATTTATGGTAGCCTACCCTGTTTCGAGATGAAAAAGATTTGGTTTCAATAGCTGTATTCAGCATAGGACCCCCATAGGCTGCAGTCATGATTTATTCAAACAACTTATTAATAAAAACAGTGGTTAAGTTGGTAGAATGAAGTATCCAAAACAAACTGTTTTGTGTTAAAAAAAATTTAAGACCCAAATACCAACTGTCATTACATGGCAACATAATGGCATCATATGTATCGCTCATTCAGGCTTCATACTGTATATAGACAGGCAGACAAACAGACAGGCAGGCAGGCAGGCAGACTGACAGACAGACAAATACAGTGCATCCGGAAAGTATTCACAGCGCTTCACTTTTTCCACATTACAGCCTTATTCCAAAATGGAATAAATTCATTTTTGTCCTCAAAGTTCTACACACAATACCCCATAATGACAACGTGTAAAAAGTTTTTTTGAGATTTTTGCAGATTTAATTAAAAAAAAAAACACTAAGAAATCACATGTACATAAGTATTCTCGGCCTTTGCCACGAAGCTCAATATTGAGCTCAGGTGCACCCTGTTTTCACTGATCATCCTTGAGATGTTCCTACAGCTTAATTGGAGTCCACCTGTGGTAAATTCAGTTCATTGGACATGATTTTGAAAGGCATACATCTATCTAGATAGATAGATAGATAGATAGATAGATAGATAGATAGATAGATAGATAGATAGATAGATAGATAGATAGATAGATAGATATGAAATAATCAGACAGACAGACTCGCAGAAAGATTGACAGACAGACATAGATAGATAGATAGATAGATAGATAGATAGATAGATACACACTCACACACAACACATACATGCATTCTCTATGCAGGCATACAATGCCTGTGTGGTGTATCACACAAGATACACTACACAACATGATGTAGTCACAATACTCTGCATTAGCCATTCAGGCTTCAAGTTGCCCTATGTCACCCAAGTTAATAATAATAATAATAATAATAATAATAATAATAATAATAATACAAAAATAATAATAATAATAATAATAATACAAAAATAATAATAATAATAATACAAAATAATAATATAATAATAATACAAAATAATATTATAGTAATAATACAAAATAATAATAAAATAATAATAATAATAATAATAATAATACAAAATAATAATAATAATAATAATAATAATAATAATAATAATAATAATAATACAAAATAATATTATAATAATAATACAAAATAATAATAAAATAATAATAATAATAATAATTCAATAGTGGGGCCTAAACATCACTGAACTAAAGCAGCACAATGAAGAAAAATGAGACGGAGCTTCCTCACACATCAAGTCATCTATTGTAAATTCAAAAGGGAGCAAGTGATTGGTAACATTGAGCCTGATTCATTACAGATCACAACTGCGATTACACACGCAGACGGCCGATTGTTCGGACTGCGATTGCAGTGACCATGCAGAGTGATTGACAGGAAGTGAGCATTTGGGGGTGGAGATGGGGGGTCAGCGAAACACAGTCGTGCCAGTGCGGTTGAACACCGTTACAGGGGCGTGCATAAATTAGGCACTGGGATGCCATACACAGTTTGAGCTCTCACTGCATGCAATGAGGTTAGCAATTCCTGAGTAAGGTCAGACCTGTTGTAATTGTGCGTGAGGCTCCGATGTTACTCAGTGTTACCATTGGTTTTGCAGACTTGCAAAGTATTACGGATGTGTGTAAGAGGATGTGGGCGTCCTTATGTTGGGCTGCGACAGCATCGCGATCGCAGACATTAGCATATTTTGGGACTGTGTGCGTAATCGCAGCTGCGATCCATAATGAATCAGGCACTTTATTTGCTCTAAAGGTGGAATGAGCCTAAGTAAGGAGTGCAGCTTTACGTTTTAGCCACTAGATGGCAGGAAAGGATTATTAATTAGTCTGAAGAGCCTGTCTCTTTATATATAGCTAGCACATAGACACTTAAGGGGGTATTCAATATGAGAGCGAAAAGTCCATGCTGGACTTTTTGCTCCATATCGGAGGTTTGACGGGGATAAAGTATCGGGCGCGCGCCCGCTTTATCCCCGTATTCAATTTGAAAGCTGCGAAAACGGGACCCAGCAGAAAGATAAGTATCGGAAAAAATTTAGCAATTTTCGGTAAAGCATCCAAGGACCCCCCTAATGATATCCTGACATTGGGGATCATTATGGGTACCCCCGATTTTGGCCTGCGGAAGGTAAGTATGGTTTTTAAATAGCCGCCGCAGGTGCTTTTTTCTGACACGGAAGAAGGGGTGAAGAAGAGCACTTAGCTTTTTTTTTACATAAAAAACTAGGTGCATCAAATTTGGGGTACATGAAAATGGGTGCAAGCATATTTTTAAGTCCCTAAGGTGCATTTTTAAAATTCTTAAAAAATGCACCTGCCGCTACTACCAGCAATGAAGAAAACACCTGCCGCATACTGGGGAACTCCCTCTGAATTAATTTTGTTAGTTTCAAACTTGTTCCTCTCATTTTATTTTTTTTCACCCCAAATTTAAACCTTATTTTTTGGGGTGTTCCTGATTTTTTTTTAAACTTCTTTTGACACAGGGGACTCTCCCAGGAGTGCAGGCTATTTTTTATAAGCCTGCACCCCTAAACCCCAATTCTACACTTTCTTTTGCCAGCTAAAGGCTGGCGAAAAATTATCCCCGTTTTTTTACATTGACTTTTCGCACCGGCGAAAAGTCAATGTAATTGAATACGGGGATAATTGAAATAGGTGAAAATGACCTCATCGCCGATAATGACTTTTCGCCTCAAATTGAATACTGCCCTTAGGGGTAAATTTACTAAGATTCGTGTTTGTCCCGTTTTTCAACTAGGATAGGATTGATCAAAAACTGAAGTTTTTTTTACTTTAAAAATCGGGAATTTACCAAGCTCACAGTTTTTACAGGATTGTTTTGTTTATGGTGTATTTGATCAATCCTGTCCATGTTGAAGCCCTGAGTTCCCTGTCGACTTTCTCTCCCGAACATGCAGCCTGCACATACTGTATCAGTGAAATATGTGCTGGCTGCTTGTTTGTTTTTTTATATGTTAAGGGCTAATTTTTAGGAAAAAATTGATGTAGGGTGCCGTCCAAAAATATAACCTGCCCCGGACTGGTCAGCCAGTCCTGGTTCAGAAAATTACGGGGAACAAAACGTGTAGGGTTCCACCGTAATTTCAGACCAAGCCTGGGGTATTGGGAGAGGGTGTACCTCTTTTTTGTGGGGTCCCCACCTCCCCTGAGATTCCCGGCTTGGCCTGACTGGCTTGGGGTGAGAATGCTTTGGCCATGGAGACCCGGTAATAAGGTCTCCTGGCTGTGGCATTACACCCCGGTCAGTTTGGGTCCAGTGCTGGTTTTAAATATAGGGGGACCCCTACGCATTTTTTCCCCCCTCTATTTAAAACCAGGACTGGCCCTGCAGCCAGGTGCTAGTTCTTAAATTACGGTGGAACCCTACACATTTTGTTCCCTGTAATTTTCGGAACCAGGACTGGCTGACCAGTCCGAGGTGGGATATGCTTTTAGGGGAACACCACGTCTATTTTTTTAAAAAAATTAACCGTTAAAACACACTTCATTATTAAACATACACAAATCACACTGATTTGTGTATGTTTGATGGAATCTCACAGATCAGGAGGTGGTGCATTTGAAACTTCTATTGACTCCCCGATTTGGCTGTAAAAACGGCCGAGTAGAGCAAAACGAATAATGGTAAATTCCCTATTTAGGCTGAAGTGGATGACAAGTACTTCCGATTTGAGCCGATGGTGAATTAAGTTCTAGTGATAAAAACGGACGATTTTGCGGCATTAAATCACCCGATTTCACCCCCAAAAGATGAAAAAAATCACCCGAGTTTAATGATAGTAAATTCCCGAGAAGCAAAAAAGTGATATTTTCACCCGAGACAGCAATCTTGGACCATCACAAATCTTATTAAATTTACCCCTTAGGGCCTGATTCAGCGAGGATCGCAGTTGCTCATACGCACGCAATCGGCCGATTCATTCGCACTGCGAGTGCGTATGCATCGCAGTGTGCGTGCGTGACCCAGACGCTGTGATTGGGACTGCGATCACAGAGGATACTCAGACCCATGGCAGAGTGATTGACAGGAAGTGACTTTTGGGGTGAGCAGTGCATTTGAATGCCGTTACAGGGGCGTGCATAAATTAGCCACTGCAATGCCATACGCAGCTTGGGCTTTCACAGTGTGCGATGAGGTTAGCAATTCCTGAGTAAGGACAGACCTTGTGCATGAGGCTGCGATGGTACTCGTTCCCGATGGTTTTGCAGTCTTGCAAAGTATTACTGATGTGTGTAATGTAAAGTGGGCGTCCTTATGTTAGGCTGCAATTGCAATCATTAGCATATTTTTGCAGTGAGACAGCGTGCAAAATCGCTGTTGCAATCACAATAGCGATTCTTACTGAATCAGGCCCATAATTACATAGACAAAGAAAAGATGCTTGAGAATATATATAATCCACTATGAATGGCAATCTACACAATAAATTTCAATAGCCGCGGTGCCTATCAGGAAATGTACAGCAGGACAGCACTCTGCGGTGTAATATTCATTAAAGAATAACAAGAATTATCCTTGTTTTCAACGTTTCGAGTCCTTTAATGACCCATCTACAGGTATTGAAAAACACAATAGAAAATCAGCATACCTTAAATAACACCTATGTATGTGTGTAGCATCGGATTGCTCATGGCTCCAGCCGTGGCGTGTGCTGGACTTCCGGGAGCCACCGGGAATGCGCCAGCACTTTTCTGGACTCCGTTGCCCGGCAACCCAGAATGCTCAGAGAGGATCTCTTCACCAGTGCTGCATAAAGATATCAAGTGATTTGCATAAAAGCAATGTAACAAAATACTAGACACATGCAGACAAACATCTAAGGCTGGGTACACACTGGAGCGGTGGACATTCATTCCGACATCGGAACGAATGCCCGTGAACAGTGATTGTGCGTCCACACTGACGGGGTGAGGGTTATGCTTAGGAAGTGTAGTGGGGTTAGGGTTAGGTTTTGGGGGGGAGATTAGGGTTAGGCACCCTAGGGGGAAGGCTTAAGGATAGGCACCCCCCCGGGAGGGTTAGGATTAGGGTGCAGGAAGGGTGGGTTAGGTTTAGGCACCTCCGGGGGGGGACTTAGGGTTAGGCACCACCCCTGGAGTTTTAGGGTTAGGCACACCTAAGGGAGGGTTAGGGTTAGGGGGTGGAGAGGGGAGAGTTAGGGTACTTACCAGCGGGCATCAGGATTTCCTCCTGTCTGGCTTCTCCTGTCGGCTAAACAGCCTTCGGTATTTCATACCGATCCCTCAGAAACATCTGAGATGTAATCGTCTCAGATACAAAGCAATCACATGAAAGCTTTGGTGATGTCTTAAACATAAAAGTCCAGCTACACATTAAACGTCATGAACAATTAAAATATAGGGGCCTATGTATCAAGCAGTGATAATTGTGGAGAAGTGAATCAGAGGAGGTTACCCATAGCAACCAATCAGCTCCTACCTATTATTTTTTAGACTGTAGTTGATAACTGCTATTTCAAAGCTGATTGGATGCTATGGGCAACATCTCTACTGGTTCACTTCTCCACGCTTTTCACTGCTTGATACATCAACCTCACATAACATTTATTGGCAATGACTAAAACGGCGAAATATAAAAGACATAGGTCAGTGGCGTTCCTCCCCACACCAGGTGACACCGTGGGGAGCGACGCCACTGCCCATACACAAACAGTATATGGGACCACCCCCCTAGCAATTCCTGCATTTTCCCCAGTTATGTAAATACTGTATACGTGTGTCCTTCTAATGTTATTTACTATTATTAGTTGGGCTGCATTAATTAATGAGAATTGAATTTTATATACATAAATCTTAGCCCACGTAAATGTAATATTTAATTTACTGTTGAATTTGAGAGCAGGACATAGGAAGGGGTAATGTTGGACAATCTGAGATTTTGCTCATGCTGGGCAAGTTGCACCTCTTTTTCTTTGCCCAGGTACGTATTCACATTAGGCAGTGTTTTTCATTGGTAAATGTGAGTTGCAACTGCATTCGACTATGGAGTCAGTACGTTTGCTTGAATGGATTTAAAGGTGCGGGCAATGGGCAAGCAAATGCAACTACAGTTTAGTAAGGGCATGGTGTGGCTGTGTAGTCGAGAATTGTGACTAAAATAGCCGGCAGAAAATCGCAAACGTAGCTCTCTGGAGGGGTCTGACTTGTGGGTGCTTCAACACTGGTGTAAGCTACACATGGATGATTATAACTGAGTCTTATTGGCTGCAAAAGCTAAAAACATACCCAATTATGCAAAAGAACTAAAACTGCTGGAACTGTGGGCTCCATTTAACAGTGATCCATAACCCCTTTGTAACCCTGGTTAGGGTTACGGAGATATATTACGTATAAATATAATTCATATATACAAATGAAACAGGTATATATTTTCATTCATCTATTTACAGCAAAATGCCATGTATGAGGTAAATGTTAAATATACTGTAGGGATATATATGATGTGATGTAAATATAAGTAAATATGTGGAAATGTATATACCCTGTGCATGTTAAATATCTATGATGCCAGAGGACTTTAGTGCTTCATGCTGCAGATACACATTTCACAGACATTGGTGATAGTTACAGAAGGGGGCGGAGTAATATAGATGGGAGTGAATCGGTTCCTGTCAGGAAAATAGGATCCGGTAAGGGGGAGGATATATAACAGCTGTTAGCAGCAGCTGAGAGGCAGTCTCCTGATCCCTCCCTCCAGTGCCTGCCCTCCTGTGACCCGGGCAGCCAGTGAGCGGTGATGGGCTGCTGGGCGCAGGGGGGCAGAGCCGGAGAGGGAGCCCAGCCGGAGCTGGGGAAGCAGGTGGACAGCATTACTCACCCTGCCTTTGCTGGTGCAGAGGATAAATGCATTCCCAGCAGGTATCCCACTGTGCGGTTCTTTGTGGGAGTGATCGGGGTGATGACCTGGGAACTGGCTCAGAGGCAGAGGTCGTGGAGCAGCAGTGGTGGTCCCAGCAGCAGAGCAGTGCAGAGGGCCCGCTGGTGAGCAGAGGCTGCAAGTGGGCGAAGCCGCAGCACATCCCAGCAGCTTAGAGGCTGTATCCCAGGAGGAGGGGTGCATCTACAGTTAGGGAGGTGGAGCGGAAGTGGCTGTATCCGGTGGTCAGCGGTAGTTCCCTGCAGGACAGCCCAGCAGCAGTAATACAGAGGTGGGCTGCAGTTGGCAGAAAGAGGCCAGGGTGTCTCTGCAGATGGGAAGGTCGCTGATTGACAAGTTAGCAGTGGCAGCAGTGCCCTGCTAACAGTGAGTACATATATACACTGCACTCACCAAGTATCTAGCTGACCGGCCCTCAAGAGAAGGTGGGAAGCTGCCTTAAAAGGAAAGTGCTGGGGGAGGAAGTAGACTTTACTGTTACAATCTGCATAGGAGCAGAAAGAAAGCATAAATTCCTGTTGAAGGGAAAGGAAGACTAGGGCACAGAGAATAAGGGTGTACACCCAAGTTACAGAAGTCACTTGCCTCATCTGGGGTCATATTTATCCTTTGGAAGGCATTAGTTTGACTGTCATCTGTATAAACTAAACTTGGATGATATAATGCAAATGTGAATTCAGGAGGTAACTATGCGGTATCTAGTGTTATGCTTTGTTCTCATTGGAAACTATATTCTAAGTAACCATCCTCTGCTACCACAAATGTAACCCCCTTTTTACCACTAAAGGGTCACCAGGTTACTAACACCTCTGTTACACCTAATTTACCCACCCTTAGCATTCCTCTAAGTGGTGTACATCCCTATTGTCAGTGCCTACACCCAAGTATAAGTAAATAGATAGTAGGCCTACTTGGGAAAACCCACCAAAATATATTGTAATGTGATGATAGTTGAAACCGGAAATGTTCTCATGTAAATAAACACTCCAAGTTATTCATTTGTAAACATCTTTCTTATTCTTAATTATTTTAAGAACAGTATTTAAGTTATAACCTTTACATTGCTATAATTTACAATGAATACATTCTAATGAGTTTGCACCAATAACATACTATTAATTTGCATTACATCAACCTCTTTTTCTCCTTTTGCACTTAAAACTATAATGTGTGATCCCTTCTCATGTACAACAATATAACTACCATTGTGAGCCACCGAGCTTCACATATATTTTCTACAGCATAAGATTTGTTAAACATAAATAATATATTGTAACTTTCAGTTGGTATATATATATAAATCGGCTGGGAAGCAGTTCTCTCTGTGAGAGCACTAGAGTTGTCTTTTACCATCCTTGGTATGCACGAATTAGAAGTCTGTGTCCACTGCAGCCAACTATTATTGTCTTTCTTTTATAGTCAGTTAGTGACTAGCAGTAGTAGCAATAAGTGGTTACTTAGAATATAGTTTCCAATGAGAACAAAGCATAACACTAGATACCGCATAGTTACCTCCTGAATTCACATTTGCATTATATCATCCAAGTTTAGTTTATACAGATGACAGTCAAACTAATGCCTTCCAAAGGATAAATATGACCCCAGATGAGGCAAGTGACTTCTGTAACTTGGGTGTACACCCTTATTCTCTGTGCCCTAGTCTTCCTTTCCCTTCAACAGGAATTTATGCTTTCTTTCTGCTCCTATGCAGATTGTAACAGTAAAGTCTACTTCCTCCCCCAGCACTTTCCTTTTAAGGCAGCTTCCCACCTTCTATTGAGGGCCGGTCCGCTAGATACTTGGTGAGTGCAGTGTATATATGTACTCACTGTTAGCAGGGCACTGCTGCCACTGCTAACTTGTCAATCAGCGACCTTCCCATCTGCAGAGAAACCCTGGCCTCTTTCTGCCAACTGCAGCCCACCTCTGTATTACTGCTGCTGGGCTGTCCTGCAGGGAACTACCGCTGACCACCGGATACAGCCACTGCCGCTCCACCTCCCTAACTGTAGATGCACCCCTCCTCCTGGGATACAGCCTCTAAGCTGCTGGGATGTGCTGCGGCTTCGCCCACTTACAGCCTCTGCTCACCAGCGGGCCCTCTGCACTGCTCTGCTGCCGGGACCACCGCTGCTGCTCCACGACCTCTGCCTCTGAGCCAGTTCCCAGGTCATCACCCCGATCACTCCCACAAAGAACCGCACAGTGGGATACCTGCTGGGAATGCATTTATCCTCTGCACCAGCAAAGGCAGGGTGAGTAATGCTGTCCACCTGCTTCCCCAGCTCCGGCTGGGCTCCCTCTCCGGCTCTGCCCCCCTGCACCCAGCAGCCCATCACCGCTCACTGGCTGCCCGGGTCACAGGAGGGCAGGCACTGGAGGGAGGGATCAGGAGACTGCCTCTCAGCTGCTGCTAACAGCTGTTATATATCCTCCCCCTTACCGGATCCTATTTTCCTGACAGGAACCGATTCACTGCACAACACAGCCGAGCCAGCCCCTATGACAGTAGCACAACACAACCCAGCCAGCCCCTATGGACAACAGCAGCACAACACAGCTCAGCCAGCCCCTATGGACTTTGGAGTGGACACAGCCCCTATGGACAACAGCAGCACAACTCCCACCATCCCTCTTCACTGTCCACAGCCGGAGTGAAAAATGGCGGCGACGCGGGGACCTTTTATCGAATAAAAAACCTGCGAGATCCGACAGCAGGATGATGACATTTTGCCTCGATTTCAGGTCCGAGTCAGGTGGGAAAACCAGAGCCTGACTCGGTTCCCGGCTCGGATCGGGGGGGTTCGGATTTCAGAAATCCGAACCCGCTCAGCCCTAGTTTGAACAGTCCGGGGCTGGTTCTGTTTTGGGGGAGGACCTAACGTAATTTTTTTAAAAGTTTTAACTCTTTTTTACTTTTTACAACAATGAACTGCTCATGCTTAAAGTGAAAGCATGAAGCAGTTCTATGCTGTCGGGGATTTGCAGTTCGTTTTGAATTGTGATTTGCCATTCGATTTGCACATGAACATGCCAAATCGAACAGCAAATCACTGTTCAAAACCGACTCAAATCGATTTGTTTTGCAAATCGCAAAACAAATCGAATAATAGTAAATGCAGTGAAAAAACGGTTTTGACTCAATTCGATTTGAGTCAATTTGAGAAGAGCTAAATCACTCCTCAAATCGACCTTTGATAAATTTAGCCCTGTACGTGGAAAACACAGTGTATTTGTAAAAAATATTGTGACTCTGTAAGTGGAAAACAGTGTATTCGTAAAAAACAAACAATAATAATAACAACAAAAAGCGCTGCTCAAATATTCCACTCTGTATTAATTATTAATGACAACAATTTATTAGCATGGCCTCAATATAACATAAAAGAAATGTAAAACATAATTTCACATAAAAATGTGCATATAGTTGTTAACAACCTAAAATAGAACCGCTATAAATCTTAAGCTCAAACAAGCTTATTAATTAATGAATAATGAATGAATAACAAATGAATGCTAATGTTGTTATATCCGTTCTTCTAATGCCAGTCCAGCCACAATATGTTAGTAATTTCAGCAACTCAGCCTCTGTATGTTAGTAGTCTCAGTCCAACTAATAAAAATTAGTAAGCAAGTAAGTCCAACTTGTAAATTCTAGAGGCTGTCAGTCCAATATATATTCAAGCATGCACTTTTGAACTTTATGTTTACTATATATGGTGTAATCAACCCTGTTTCAGACCTTCCTATATTATGAGATAGTCTGCTGCCAGGATCCCCACAATGCAGTCCAGAATGGAGGTTCACTAGGTCTCTAGTCCACATCTCCACCACAGGTATCTTGAAGATCAGGGCCGGCTCTAGGGGTGTTCGACCAGTGCGGTCGCACAGGGGCGCCACCCATAGAGGGGCGGCACCTCTCCACAGCACCCCGATTTCAGCGGGACAGTACTGTCCTGCTGTTCCACCCGCGGGCCAAAGTGGCCCGCGGGTGGTCAAATCAGGAGGTTGGGGACCCCCACCACTGCAGCTGTGCAGCGGTGCCAGACCCCCGGAGTGTCCCCGGAGTGTGAATGGATGCCTCGCGCATACGCGCAACAACCATTCAATGATGGGAGAGAGCTGGGGGAAGCCCAGCCAGTGATGGAGTGCTGGGCTTTACCCCCAGCCTGACGTTATTTGGAGGCATGTCATGCGGGCACACATCAAAATAACGTCACACAGGGGGCGTGGCCTATGGTAATTAGGCCACACCCCATATGCCTTCTCAAGGGCCGGCACTGGGGGCTCCAAACCCTGGAGCCGGCCCTGTTGAAGATGTACAATAACACTTCTCCTGAGTAAGGCTAATTAGTGATCACGTGTGTCTGAGGAAGCCACTGATTTCTACATTAGAGGCGGGGAAATGCGTTACAAGAAAAAGGAAGTATCCAGTCATCCAAAATATCAGCCTTACTTGGGAGAAGTGTTATTGTACATCTTCAAGATATCATTTGCTGTCATGCTGGGGAAAAAGACAAAAAAATCCACTTCTCATGTTTGGAATTATTTCCACCCAAATGTGGACAACAGTTATCAAGCCATCTGTTACCTTAGCCAAGTGAGAGAGAGTAGAGGTAAGGACCATAACCATCTAAGAATCTCCTCCCTGTTACGTCACTTGCAGCGCATTCATCAAATTCAACAATGTTTTTCAAAGTCAGAAACTTTGTCTACAAAAGTAACAATCAGTCCAGTGTCAGCTAGCTGCTCCCTTCTCTCTGTCAGATCCAAGTGCCTGCAATCTCCACCACCAACTTGTGCATCATCATCAACATCCTTAATCGTGATCGGATGTAGTCCTGCTGCATCCAATTTCATAAGCAGAGCCGTAACTAGACTTTTTGGTGCCCTGTGCCTCATCTCCTATCCGTGATTCCTCAGAAGGATCCTTGAGTGCTACGCCTGTTGCTGCTGCTGCATCCCAGAAAGGGACCAAGAAGACTACTACTAGTAGTAATTTAAAAAAACAATTGACTATTAAACAATCCTTTGATAGAGGAAGTAAGTATAACAGCTGTAACCCAGCTGGACAGCGGATCACTGACGCCATGACGGCTGTGCTAGGAAATAAGGATGATAGTGTGGAGGAAGTGCAAAAGGAGGATGAGGGGGAAATTTATGTCCTATCTGACGCTAATGAGGATGTTGATGATGAGGATATTGTTTGCGTAAATCAACCACCAGTGGAAGCAGTTCTTGCTCGTGATAAAAAGAAAGCCAGAAAAGCCACGTCTTGTGTGTGGAATTATTTTAATCTAAATTCTGACAACAGTTGTTGGCATCTGTACCATTTGTAAAGCCAAAGTTAGTAGAGGTAGGGATGTTAAACATCTAGACACCTCCTCCATGTTATGTCATTTGCAGCGAGTTCATGCAATTTATTTAACAAAATTATAATAATTTGTAAATTAATAACAAGCAGTCCAGTATCAGCTACCAGCAGTTACACCAGCAAATGCAAACTCCACGACCAACACTCTCATCATCAACCTCCTCCTTAATGATTGGAGGCAGTCCTTTCAAAATATTGTTTTGTGGGGGCCCAAACAAACCAAGGACTTCAGCCACAAGTGTCAGTCCTTGTCGCTAAAGTGCTTGGTTTGTTAAACTGTGCATGTCTTTTTAATATCCTACATAAGAGTGGGTGGGAGGGACAATTCCATCCTGCACCTCTTTTCTTTACAACACAGCACTACAGCCAGCCAGCCCCTATGCCTAAAAATGATTGTTATTAAGGTTAATATTACTGTAGTAACAAAAACAGGCCCAAATTATGTGTTTTTATCATTTTTTGATAAAAATACAGATCCAAAACAGGCAAGGGCGGTTTTGCTAAACCAAATCCAGATCCAAAACCTCGAAGGAGATACAGACTGGAAAACCAAAACACGGGGGTCGGCGCACATCCCTATTTATGTCATCCTTTCAATATTCAAT
The DNA here is from genome assembly GCA_031769625.1 of Taudactylus pleione. NCBI lineage: Eukaryota > Metazoa > Chordata > Amphibia > Anura > Myobatrachidae > Taudactylus > Taudactylus pleione. The sequence goes on from JAUIMM010000670.1 coordinate 6,064,836, forward strand.
AAAACGCGGTAATCTAAGATTACCGTTGTTTGCCACTGCATCGTTAGCTCCATCTTTAGATGGCGAGAACGATGTGGTCCCCATTGCGAAGCCTTCCCGGCACTGCTGGGTGCCCGCTGGTTTAAACAGTCATGCACACTGACCATCGCGCATGTGCATGACAGAGTAGCCCATAGGCTACCAGCAGCTGAGTGTAGGATGCCGCCAACGAGGATGACGTCGCTGGACCATGGAGGAGTAAGTAATGATGAGTGGCATATTCATTTGTAACACTGTGATACTAAACAAAATATGCCGCTGGTATTTAGGATTGTTGTTAAATACAGCCCTGTGTTTTAAAAGTCACTTTACACTGCACTGCACCCTCATTTTACACAGATCAACAATGCTTCACAAGGAACCCTGAAAATAGATTTTCAAGTGTTGTCATATAAAAGGGCGCCCACACCACACAACCTGCACCCATTTATTCAATACTTACCGCTCCGGAGTCCTGCGTCGGTGGTAGCACCGCTGTACAAATCACCGGCAAAATGGCACAGCGGCCATCATGCCAGTGCTTTGCACATGCGCAGTAGAGAAATTGCTGGGAAAATGACCGCCATCACATTTCCCCGGTGACCTGGCACAGCGCTAGAGTCTATTAGTGCCCAGAGTCTACTGCCCGGCTCAGTGCGCTGCTGGCCGCTGAGGAGGAGGGGGCCCCAGAGACTGCACATGGGCCCCTCCTCTCTTATTATGCACCTGCACATGGGTGCTTTCTAACTGCACTTTCCAGCCATGATACGCTATGTGACGGCTGGAAAATGGCTGCGTACAGGAACATTTAGCATTAGTAGTAGTTTTACTCCGGCTGCAATAGACCCAGGTATGTAAATGTGGTGGGAGCCACAGTTGCAAACTTGTATCAGACTTACCTACTCTCCCGTGACAGCAGGGAGGCTCCCAAAGCTCGGGTGGTCCTTCCGGACATCTGAAAGAGTATTCAAGTCTCCCGGAGCTTGGCCGCGTCCGCCCGTGCAGCACACCTTCCGAGTGGAGTGGACGTTGATGAATGATGAGATTCTCAACATAGTGTAGCCAGTGGCGTAACTATAAATTTTGCTCCCCCATGCCAAAAAAGTTTCAGGCGCCCCCCCCCCACCCAAAGATCAAACACACCCAAAGACTACGTTTAAGGTGTGTGGTTACATGATACAGCAATGTGCCTTACACATTATGACAAACTAAGTAATGCCACTTATAACACAGTGTGCCACACCGGAATGCCCCTTACAACACATTATGCCACACCGGAGTGCCCCTTACAATACATTATGCCACACAGTAATGCCCCTTACACATCCCACACAATAATGCCACATATAATACATAATGACATACAGTAAAGCGCTTATAACAATTTATGCCATGCTGTAATTCCCCTATTTCACATTATGCCACACTCTAATGCCACATACAACACATTATGCCACACAGTAATGCCCCTTACACATTATGCCACACAGTAATGCCCCTAATAGCACATTGTGCACACAGTAATGCCAAATACACATTATGCCGAACAGTAATGCCCATTACATCCCACCCTGACAGATCTACTTCACCAACCCTCCTTTCTGCTCCTGCCAGTCCGTCACCTCAGCTCAAGACAGGTTGCACAGTTTTTATGTCCGTGTAGAACCAGATTATTGGGAACATAGTTTATAACCTGTAAACTGTGTATCAAATTAGTGCCCCTTATACAGTGCCCCCTGTAGTTGTGCCCCAAAATGCAATGCCCCTATACTAGTGCCCCTTATGCAATGCCCCCTGTAGTAGTGCCCCTTATGCAATGCCCCCTGTAGTAGTGCCCCTTTTGCAATGTCCCCTGTAGTAGTGCCCATTATGCAATGTCCCCTGTAGTAGTGCCCATTATGCAATGCCCCCTGTAGTAGTGCCCATTATGCGGGGCCCCCTGTAGTAGTGCCCATTATGCAGGGCCCCCTGTAGTAGTGCCCATTATGCAGGGCCCCCTGTAGTAGTGCCCATTAAAGTAGTGCCCCCTGTAGTAGTGCCCATTAAAGTAGTGCCCCCTGTAGTAGTGCCCATTATGCAGGGCCCCCTGTAGTGCCCCTTCTAGTAGTTAGCCCCCTGTAGTGCCCCTTCTAGTAGTTAGCCCCCTGTAGTTAGCCTCCTGTAGTTGCTCCCCCCCTCCGTGCGCACACAAACACACACACAAACACAAAAAAGAAACACAACACTTACCTTTATCCCCGCTCCAGTGCTGCTGCCGTCCATACCCCGGCATCCGCTCCTCGGCACTATGGGTGACGTCATTACGTCACTCCCATAATGCTCTGCGGGACCCGGAAGACGGAGCTCACTCCTGAGCTCCGTCCCCGGCGTCCGCTCCTCGGCACTATGGGAGTGACATCATTACGTCACTCCCATAGTGCCCTGCGGGACCCGGAAGACGGAGGGAGCTCCGTCCTCCGGCTGCCGCCGGGGGTTTGAATAGGAGCCGGGCGTGCAGGCATCAAGGTACAACTACCAGGCTTCAGTATCCTTCTTATGTTACCCTACAAGCAGCAGTAACAATCTACTAATTATCATTCCATTTGAAATTCATTGTGAACAAAAGGTCTATTTACTAAGCCTTGAATGGAGGCAAAGTACCAACCAATCAGCTCCTAACTGTCATGTCACAGACTGCAAAATGCCAGTTAGAAGCTGGTTGGTTGGTACCTTATGTCCGGTCATTTTATTTCCATCCAAGGCTTAGTAAATAGACCCTATAGTCCCTGAATACTCAATCTACACAAATGTCATTTACAATATGCTTTACATTTACTGCCAGCTGTTAGGACTCCCATGTTGGCAATTTTCGGAGGAATAAAACTAAAATAAAAGACCTGCTTAATGTGCCAGCATCAGATTTTATATTTAAATTAAATCTAGCAGAAGTGCTGAAGTTAATACCCCAGGTTCAGAAATACTTTTCTCACTAGATAAATATTATATTGCAAAGGCCTGACATTGTACAGCTTATTGGGAAAGTTCCCAGCCATGCAAATAGGACACTCCGCCTCCTTCTCTGCTTTTTGGAAGTGATCCAGGGTTCCCTCCCCTTACTGCAGTAAGGAGCTGAACATTGCGGCAGAGGGAGGCAGCTGTGTGACTGCTGCAGGGATCCGGAGAACACACTCAGGGAGGAAGGTAAAGCATCCTTACAGCAGGCAGGAGCAAAGATGCATGCAGGTCTTAGAGGACCAGTGAGGAGAGGAGCCATTATTGTAGATATGGGGAGTCTGACATACAGAGGTGCAGATCATGTCACAGATTTGCTGTTGGATGTGGTACAGTAGTTGTGTGTTTTTCTTTCCTTTTTAGAAAGGGCACAAATGTACATAAACTATTACTGCATGAGGCAGAGGCATGCTGGCTCGTTTGATGCACATTAATAGACTGGAAAGATACAAACCATATAGATTATACATTATTAGAAAGGTAATAGAAGATGGTATGGTGTAATCAGGCATCTGGAGTATTTGGAGAAACCCCACCCCTTGTATGGAGCTCAGTCAGTGATGCTGCATTTGTCCTTTATATGTGTTACATACAACCGAAAGGAACAGCAGATTATTTTGAACAGATCTAACAGGAAACATTACACATTGTAATTTGGGATGACGTACAAAAGGTCGACAATGAAAAGGTCGACATGGGAGAAGGACGACGTGACAAAAGGTCGTCAGTAGAGAAGGTCAACAGGTACAAAAGGTCAACACAGAAATGGTCAACATACTTTTTTTTTTTAGGCACTAGGAGGGACAGTTAGGCACCAAGGGGAGGGTTAGGGTGTTAAGGTGAAGACTAGGGTTAGAAAAACAAAAAAATGACAATCATTATTGTGTCGACCATTTCCATGTCGACACTCTGAACCTGTCGAACTTTTGTACCTGTTGACCTTCTCTACTGGCGACCCTTTGTCATGTCGACCTTCTGGTGTCGACCAAATCATTTTTCGTCCTTTTTATTGCCAAATTTTTGTACCCACCCCGCAATTTGGTAATGTGGTGAATGAGAAATACAAGGTGTGAAGATGTTGCTCACATGTAACTAAAAATAAATATGTTGTACACAAATTTGGGACATCATTGAAGAATTTGTGAAAACTAATGAACTTAAATAACACTTCTGTCACTTTATCTGGACAGATAAAGGTTTTTGTGTTTACACCCCAGAGATTTATCTAATTTCTATCATCACTGTATTAGAAAGGTGCAAGTTGTCTGTAAAGTAAACCATTGCTTTATTTTGTCAGCTTGATCAGACCCTAACAGTCCTGATATGTTCAGGATGGAAATGGTTCACAGTGGATAAAAGGGAGTATCCCATATTCATTGTTTCTCCCTGATGATGATGGCTACACAGCCTGATAACATTATTGGACCTGCCTGATGAAATTGTGATAAGATGTCATAGGGTAAATCAGAAAAATTGGATGTCTGACAACCACATCAAGGTGTGTGAGGTCATCAGTCAGCAAGTACATTGGAGAGAGGTAAAGTACGGACCAGTCAGCATCTAACTATCAGTGACAGAAGTTGATTGTTTGGTAATTTATCTTTCTCTACTTAGGGGTCTAGTTACTAAGCAGTGTTAGGAGACAGAGTGAAAAGTGATAAGGTGCCAGCCAATCAGCTCCCAACTGTCATTTTTCAAACACAGCCTGTGAGATGACAGTTGGAAGCTGATTGGCTGGCACCTTGTCACTTTTCACTCAGGGCCTGATTTAGACCCGCTCGCGAGCGCTGATTGCTCGCAAGCGGGTCGATGGTGCCCTAGTGCGCATGTGCACGACGGAGGGAGCTCCGTCATGCGCATGTGCGAGACCCGAATAACGACGGGCTAGCCGTCGTTATGGGTCTCGCACCAAAGGGGGCGTGCTGTCGATGGTGAGTGACAGCACGCTCCCTTTGGTGGGCGTGCCGGGGGCGTGGCTGCCAGACGGAGGCGTTCCCATGGAAACGCCTACCGTCTGGATCCGGCCCCACTGACATCACTAGTGATGTCAGTGGGAGTGATTTTGGCTCTGATAGAGCCAAAATCACTCCAGGGCTTGCGGCCACGAGACCCTACCACAAGGGTCTCGTCGCAAGCCTGATGGTCGCGATGGTCTTGACCATCGCGACCATCATCATGGACGCTCGCATAAGCTGTGGGTGGTAACCCACAGCTATGCGAGTGTCCAAAAGGCCGCTTTGAAAAAAAAAAACACGCCCTGATTCAGAGCGGGCGCTCGTTCAGAGCGTCCGGCTCTGAATCAGGCCCTCTGTCTCCTAACACTGCTTAGTAAATAGACCCCTTAATCTCTCTCCAAAGTTTGATACATCTCCCCCTGAATCTGTGTAGTCTTCTTCCTATTTGTTAAAAACAATTCCATCAATTTACATGTTTGTGTGATATGGCACCAATAAATGGTGTTGCTCTGTAATGGTAATGAAATGTTTTATATCTCTCTTTATACAGAAAAAATTAAATAGACATATTGATGGTTAAAAAAAATAATAGTATTTTTTTAAATGTCAACATTTTATTATTTTTTATTTTATTATTAAAAAATATTTCATAGATAATATGAAATATTGTATACTTAATTCCCTATAAAAAATTCTAATTAGTAAAGTGCGAAAAGTCTTTATAAAAAAGCAGAAATAGGTGGCGACAAAAAGTGCAGAATTGGGGTTTTGGGGTGCAGAATTAAGAAAAATAGCCTGCACCCCTGGGAGTGTCCCCTAAAGGTAATCTGTGTCAAAAAATGTTTAAAATAATCCTCAGGACAACCCAAACAATTTACTTTCATTTTTGTGGCAGAAAAAAAAATATTGGGAAACAAAGTTTTAAACTAGTGAAATTGATTCAGGGGGGTCCCCATGTTGCGGCAGGTGTTTTCTAAAATGTAGGTAGTAGTGGCAGGTGGATTTTTGAAGAATTTTAAAAAATAACTTTAGGGACTTAAAAATATGATTGCACCCATTTTCATGTACCCCAAATTTGATGGAAATAGTTATTTTTTCCCCCCAAAAAACCCCTAAGTGCTATTCTTCACCCCTTCTTCTAAAGCCGCATTTATGCCCCTGCTGCGGCTATTAAAAACCCTGACTACCTTCAGCAGGCCAAATCGGGAGTACCCATAGTGATCCCCCATATCAGATCATCTTTTGGGGGGTGACAGGCTGAGTTCCCCAAAAACTGACTGGACTTTTCCACTTACCTTTCCGCCGGGTCCCGTTTTCACCAGATCCTAATTGAATATGGGGATAAGTGGGCACGCGCCCGATACATTATCCCTGATAAAACCTGCGATGATGGCGAAAAGGCCAACCTCAGACTTTTCACCTCAAATTGAATATGGTCCATAGACCGGGAGTAAAGATTCCCTCCACACAGCCACCTTACATCACCAGAGCGGCTATCCAACACTGCGCTCTGGGCCTGATTCAGAGCCGCTCGTAAGCGGCCGCTCGTTCGTTCTGAGCGATGTTTGCCCAACTGCGCATGCATACTGATTTTAATACGCATGCGCGAAACAGTCAGTGCGGCCGAAAATCGTTTGTTCGCTAAATAGCGAATGCCTGCTATTTTGAGTGACAGGAGGAGGCATATGTGGGTGGTAACAGGGGAAGGTGCATGAAAACGGGGAGTGGAGATCCGAACGCAGGCGTGCTTAAAGGTCAAAACGGTCGTTTTATGGGTGTGCATAATTAATACAGCAGCGTCATTGACCACGTCACTGGGTTATTTTATAGTCAGAACTGCTCGCAAGATTGTGGTAGGAAAAACCAACCACAAGAATAGCGAGCAGTTCAGACGCCTTTCGATGTACTCGATTAATCTAATAAATAGCGGACATGACATATGATGCGAGCGGCCAGGGGGCGTTTTTTTCAAAATTACGTTCGCAAGTTTTGTTCGCTCGTTCAGACATAAAGGCGTGAACAGACCCCAAAGAGCGAACGGTTCATTTAAATAGCCAGCCCCTTTTTCTGAACGAGCGAGCGCAAATAGCGTCCGGCTCTGAATCAGGCCCTCTGTACGTAGTAGGACTGGACTGTGAGGAGTACGAATCAGGACAACACATACTGTCTTTAGACAACGTGGAACATCAGCTAAGTAACCACTATTTCTCCAAGTGACGGTCATCACTCTTCTCTGGGTAAAACCCATTTCAATCACAATTTCTTTTATCTGGACACTTTATACAAATAACAATCAGTGCAGGGACATCATTAAGGAAAGCACTGGTTTATTGACTGTATATATTACTGATAAGATACTTTGTACATTTTACTACTGTTGGTATAACATGTTTTATGTCTAAGGGGCCTATTCATGATGTTAATTATCGGGGTCCGAACGCACCCCGATAATTAACACCCTAATTCGCCGCGGCCACTGGAGCAATTCATCATTGCTCCGGCGCAGTGGCAGCTGATTTGAAATCGGCTGCCCCGGCGAGTGGCTTCACTGCTCCTTTTCGGAGCAGTGAACCTTTTTTCTGCTCCTTTCGGAGCAGTGACGGCGATGCGCATGCGTGACCTACAGGTCACGCATACGCACAAGAGACCCGACGTCCGGCGGAAGGAGCCGGATAGGGGCGGAGGGATCCGATAGGATCCCTTCTCGCAAGCCGAACCCTCTTCCCATAGGGAAGAGCGGGCGGCGAAGACCAAGCGGGGGTATTCGCCATCTGAAGATGGCGAATGCCCCCGCAGTCAAGCTCCAAAAATATTATATCTTCGGAGCTTGATGAATTCTGCCCCCATACTAGTGTATGGGGACAGTGGGCCATTCCGCAAGAGGAAGGTAAGTAGGAGATATCTGTGATACTAGTGTATGAGGACAGCGGGCCATTCTGCAAGGGGAAGGTAAGTAGGAGATATCTGTGATACTAGTGTATGAGGACAGCGGGCCATTCCGAAAGGGGAAGGTAAGTAGGAGATATCTGTGATACTAGTGTATGAGGACAGCGGGCCATTCCGCAAGGGGAAGGTAAGTAGGAGATATCTGTGATACTAGTGTATGAGGACAGCGGGCCATTCCACCAGAGGAAGGTAAGTAGGAGATTTCTGTGATACTAGTGTATGAGGACAGCGGGCCATTCCGCAAGGGGAAGGTAAGTAGGAGATATCTGTGATACTAGTGTATGAGGACAGCGGGCCATTCCGCCAGAGGAAGGTAAGTAGGAGATATCTGTGATACTAGTGTATGAGGACAGCGGGCCATTCCGCAAGGGGAAGGTAAGTAGGAGATATCTGTGATACCAGTGTATGAGGACAGCGGGCCATTCCGCCAGAGGAAGGTAAGTAGGAGATATCTGTGATACTAGTGTATGAGGACAGCGGGCCATTCCGCAAGGGGAAGGTAAGTAGGAGGTATCTGTGATACTAGTGTATGAGGACAGCGGGCCATTCCGCAAGGGGAAGGTAAGTAGGAGATATCTGTGATACTAGTGTATGAGGACAGCGGGCCATTCCGCAAGGGGAAGGTAAGTAGGAGATATCTGTGATACTAGTGTATGGGACAGCGGGCCATTCCGCAAGGGGAAGGTAAGTAGGACATATCTGTGATACTAGTGTATGAGGACAGCGGGCCATTCCACCAGAGGAAGGTAAGTAGGAGATATCTGTGATACTAGTGTATGAGGACAGCGGGCCATTCCGCAAGGGGAAGGTAAGTAGGAGATATCTGTGATACTAGTGTATGAGGATAGCGGGCCATTCCGCCAGAGGAAGGTAAGTAGGAGATATCTGTGATACTAGTGTATAAGGACAGCGGGCCATTCCGCAAGAGGAAGGTAAGTAGGAGGTATCTGTGATACTAGTGTATGAGGACAGCGGGCCATTCCGCAAGGGGAAGGTAAGTAGGAGATATCTGTGATACTAGTGTATGAGGACAGCGGGCCATTCCGCCAGAGGAAGGTAAGTAGGAGATATCTGTGATACTAGTGTATGAGGACAGCGGGCCATTCCGCAAGGGGAAGGTAAGTAGGAGATATCTGTGATACTAGTGTATGAGGACAGCGGGCCATTCCGCCAGAGGAAGGTAAGTAGGAGATATCTGTGATACTAGTGTATGAGGACAGCGGGCCATTCCGCAAGGGGAAGGTAAGTAGGAGGTATCTGTGATACTAGTGTATGAGGACAGCGGGCCATTCCGCAAGGGGAAGGTAAGTAGGAGATATCTGTGATACTAGTGTATGAGGACAGCGGGCCATTCCGCAAGGGGAAGGTAAGTAGGAGATATCTGTGATACTAGTGTATGGGACAGCGGGCCATTCCGCAAGGGGAAGGTAAGTAGGACATATCTGTGATACTAGTGTATGAGGACAGCGGGCCATTCCACCAGAGGAAGGTAAGTAGGAGATATCTGTGATACTAGTGTATGAGGACAGCGGGCCATTCCGCAAGGGGAAGGTAAGTAGGAGATATCTGTGATACTAGTGTATGAGGATAGCGGGCCATTCCGCCAGAGGAAGGTAAGTAGGAGATATCTGTGATACTAGTGTATAAGGACAGCGGGCCATTCCGCAAGAGGAAGGTAAGTAGGAGGTATCTGTGATACTAGTGTATGAGGACAGCGGGCCATTCCGCAAGGGGAAGGTAAGTCGGAGATATCTGTGATACTAGTGTATGAGGACAGCGGGCCATTCCGCAAGGGGAAGGTAAGTAGGAGATATCTGTGATACTAGTGTATGAGGACAGCGGGCTATTCCGCAAGAGGAAGGTAAGTAGGAGATATCTGTGATACTAGTGTATGGGACAGTGGGCCATTCCGCAAGGGGAAGGTAAGTAGGAGATATCTGTGATACTAGTGTATGAGGACAGCGGGCCATTCCGCCAGAGGAAGGTAAGTAGGAGATATCTGTGATACTAGTGTATGAGGACAGTGGGCCATTCTGCAAGAGGAAGGTAAGTAGGAGATATCTGTGATACTAGTGTATGGGGACAGCGGGCCATTCTGCAAGAGGAAGGTAAGTAGGAGATATCTGTGATACTAGTGTATGGGGACAGCGGGCCATTCCACCAGAGGAAGGTAAGTAGGAGATATCTGTGATACTAGTGTATGAGGACAGCGGGCATTCCGCCAGAGGAAGGTAAGTAGGAGATATCTGTGATATCTCTTGCTTCACCTTCTTAATGAATGGCCCGAATACTAAATTTTAACAATTGCAGGTGAAAATGTGCTTTTTCTCTTGCTTTTGTCAAAATTAATGATGAATAGGCCCCTAATTGAATTTTAGATATTTTTTCTAATAAATGTATGTGAATCCTATTTGCTCCCATTTCTTGTATTTTCCTTTCCATTTAGGGGTTAGCCACTCCTTTTGGTGAGCAGCATTTAGATTCTATTTTTTCCTATTCTTACCACAGCACCCTCTATTTTTCGTGTTACTCTGAGTTGGAAGCAGTTTGCATATAAATCACAAGGATAAAAAATTGCCCCAAAAAATGTCCCCCAGTTACTAGTAAAGCATCCAAATGTATATGAAAAAAGTGGGTCAATCACCACATGGCACATATGCATGTAACGTAGATCTATCATCTCCATAGTAGAGTGTTTATTGGGAATGCAGAAAAGAGCAGCGTGTTTGGGAGGCAGCCCTCCTATTTCTGTTCCCAAAATGTTATGTGCCATCTTTGCTTTGCAAATGAATATGTATGCACCAATGGCAAAGATCCATTAACACTTTTTCCTGTGAAGATTTTACTACAAAGAGAAAAGTGCAATCAATCATAATTTGAGGAAGGCGCTCCTCCTTACTGTGTAATCTGCAGTTTTCATTACCATAGCACTAGACTCCTACTATCTCCTATTGCCTCTATATATACACACAGGAAGTCTCGGTATGGAATGGAGCACTGCGGTTCCAGCAAGACCGGGGCAGGAGGTCAGGGTTAGCTCTGGTGGGGTGCTGGCTCCAAGGGAGAGGTGGTACAGTATACTGTAGAATACAGCAGTGACTAGTCATCATTACTAAAAAATATCGATGGAGGTAATTAGGTTTAGAACTCGCATTGAGTTCTACTTAATTACCGGAGTTCATCATTCCTCCTCTCCATAACTATCTATACCGAAAAGCTGTCATTTTTGCCATGACAGCTTTTCAGGAAATAGATACTTTTCCCTGCCTGCTCTAACTTACCGCAGCTGTAATCAGTGCTGCGCATACGACGTTATGTTCACAAAAGCGGCACATGCACAGCACTGATTACAGCTGTGGTAATTATGTGTCTGCCAGCCCCCACCCAACCCCCATGCTCGGCTCCCATCCCCCACCTGGCCACCTGCTGCAGCCGCAAACCCTGGCCTCCCGCCCTGGTCTGTAGCGGACAGTACGGCCAGGCAGAGGGGCCAGGCTGAAGATTTTTTTTTTTTTAACCTTTACTGTGTTCTGTGTCAGAGCAGCAGCCGGAGCCAGAGGAGAGACCAGGGAGCAACGGAGGGAGCTGAGGAGGACCTGCTCACGCTGAAAGCAGGTAAGTATATCCCGCTATACGCCACTTGAGAGTGGCGTATAGTAACACCATCAAATTCCTAAAATACATAATTTTCGGAATTCGATGAATAGCCTAATTTCTACTTCCCCATACTACTGTACTAATGTATGGGGAGTGTGGAAAGTAACGCAGATGGACTTAATCAGGAGATATCAGTGATATCTCCTGTGTTAAGTGTGTTTAATGAATACAAAAAAAAAAACAGTAATTAAGGAAAATGTCCTTAAAACCGTTATCTTAGTGTTGATGAGTAGGCCCCTCGGTACCTTCACCATAAAGTTCATTCCATGATCAGGTCCGGCGAGTACGTGAGCATTTTTACAGTGTCGTTGGCAGGTGAAAGACCTTAAGGAGGCCAGGTTGTATGGGCGATGATGCTTTTTGCTCCTGTCACAATTGTTCTATAATATGTATGTGTTCATGCTTTGCTGCTTGAACACATGCCTGACAGAGCAGGTTTGCCTACCCTCCCGATTTGGCGGGAGCCTCCCAATTTTCGGGTGCCTCTCACAGCCCCCCGGAAAGGCAGGCAAGGCTCCCGGAAGCCACCAACCCTCCCAACCTCTCCCCACCAGAGTAAACTAAAAAACCCCGGAATGGGGGGGCAGTGACACAATTCACGCTGAATCGCGTTATCCTGGCCCCGCCCCCTGCTTCACAATGCCGAAAATAACGGCATTGTGAAGAGGGGCGGCGTCTCCCTGGCGCCGCCCCCAATGGACACAAAAGTCTGGACACGCCCCCCGCTGTTAGCTGACAATCAGCTTCCTCCCGGAAGGAGGGAGCTGATTGTCGGCAACTATGCTGACAGAGCATTTTACTGTTCATGGTTAGCTGTCTGCAACTTATCTATTGCTTGATCAGGTCCTCCAACGGTGCTATTTGGAGGGCGCATGATGAGCAGTTTTGGCGCAAGCTTGATGGTCTCTGCATTATGAACTTTAGCTATGGTTATAGATCATCAAGGCTCAGTGGTTTTCCTCTTACTATATACCCCTACATCATTTTCCTCGGCCCCTGTGTGCCACCATCCCGGACCCTGTGCAAGGCAAGTGTTTTGCGTTCAACACAGATACCTGTCCTGGCAGGACCTCTGTGTTGTTTTAAACACCTTTGTGTCCCCTCTGGAGCTCCAAACCTGGTCAAGGATTGTGCAAATCTTTCATCCTGTCTCCCTGCTGGCAATCAGTCTGCTGCCAGTGTCTGTAAGTAATGTGCCTACGTCCGTTAGGGTCAGGGACATGGACAGGGGCTCTCATTATACCCCAATCAGGCAGATGCCGAGTCACTCAGTGTTGGGTTGTGCGTGCCCATCTTGGGCCTATTGGTAGCACTGGGCCTAAGAATTCCTGTTCAACTTCGGACATGCCTCTTGTGTTGAGGTAGTCGGTTATGAAGGAGGTGCAGCTTGAACATATATGTGGGCCTTCTGCTTCACCTCATGCTTTTTCCAATGGGAACTGTTCCCAAGAAAGCAACAGGTAAGTTTTGCTTGATTCAGCATCTCTTACCCCATTGGTGATCCCTGCAGACTTGTGCTGGCTGGTTTATCAGTTATTTGAGGAAGCACTAGAGTTGGTCAGGACTCTTGGCCCTGGCAGGGCCGTAACTAGGGTGGTGCTATGTGTGCTATGGTACAGGGCACCGTAGGACAGGGGGCACTGCTCGGGCCTGTCAATTTTCCTGTTTATTATCATTCTCACTTGTAGTTTCCTCTCATTTTATCCCCAGCATCTCCTGGCCTCCCCTATCTCTTCCCTGGCCCTTCCCCATGAGGCCATGCCCCTTTTTCGGGTGCGTTATGTCCTTATTTGAAAAATGGGGGGGCGCCAATGCTCTTTCTGGCACAGGGCACCAAAAAGTGTAGTTACGGCTCTGGGCCCTGGTGGACTGCTGGGCAAGATCTACATAGAGTAGATATTCTGCTTGTTTTCCTTGCACCCAGACTAATTCTGTTTTGTGGGTTTCCATTTGTAAGACTGGTTCTATGTGGAATAAGTGCTTTCCCATGGGATGTTCTGCTTCCTCTTTTGAGTGGTTCAGCATGTTTCTACTGTACAATGGTTATTGTGGTGGATACCAGAGTTCATGGGGTAGTTCACTAGGTGTGCTTCACTCCTCTTTTCTATGCAGCCCCCTTTTGGTGCTTCTTGTGTTGCGGTGGAGAGTGACAAAACTGATGTTCATGCAGCTATCTTCTCTTGGTAACAAGATTGATATAGTGGCTTGCTGCTGCCAACTGCCCTTGAAGAAGGTGGTTATGTTGCAAGAGGTGATAGCTTGTGTCCCTGCCACTGCAAAGTTATATAAGGACCCGTCATTGCTTGATTTGTTCAGCTTTATCTGTCAGGTTATTCTGATGGGGGGTTTAAACCTGCTGGAATGCAGCATGTTTTAAGTTCTAATGCCCGCACAGGAAAAATGCTGTAAGTAACATTATATCCCTGCTAAGTAACATTACATCCATGCCTGGATCCTAGCACCGTTATTGTGAGGGCAATATACTCACCGCTGACATAGTGAGGGTCAACTGCATACCTCGATGGGTAGGGTTTTTCATCACAATCCGGAGTGTGCTACTGTATTAGGAGGTCTCAGGCCTACCATTTCATCCAGCTATCGGTTGAAGTCAAGCTGGATTTGGTCATCTGAGGTGTGTATTTGAAATCCATTAATGGATCTCCATTTGGGTATTTTCAATGATTGGTGTTGAGAGCTCAGTTTCAGCTGTATACTGATGTGGCTGGCTCCACAAGATTTAGGGCCTGGAGGGCACTTGGTGCTTGGGTTCAGGGAGCTTGACTAAGAAACTTCTCCTGCTTGAGTTTTTCCCCATCACAGTTGTTGCATGAGGTCTGTTGTAATAGGTTGTGCATTGTGATCTGGTGTGACAGCTTGGGGGTAGTTCAGGCGGAATAGGTATGTAATACCGCTGGCTGCATGACCGGCAGTTCGAATCCCGGCAGCGTCAAGCCGACAGAGTAAGAGATGCCGGCAGCGGCAGCTCGACAGCGCTGGAAATCCCGATCGTCCTCAGGTAATTACTAACTAACCTAACCTACCCCCCTAACCCCAACCCTAACCTCCCCCCCAAGTGCCTAACCCTAATCCCCCCGCTAAGTGCCTAACCCTAATCCCCCCGCTAAGTGCCTAAACCTAACCCCCCCTTCCCCACTGCCTAACCCTATCCCCCTCCTTCCCCTAGCATAACCCTAACCCTCCCGGGGGGGTGCCTCACCCTAAGTCCCCCCAGGAGCCCTAAACCTATCCCTCCCCCCCCCTCCCCAGTGGCTGTCCGCTCGCGGCGCCTGGCATCCCTTCGATCGGGATGCCGGTCTTCCGACGTAGGGGTAACGACAGGCGACTAGATTTTAGACGACTGTCATTTAACCCTAGCCGGGATTGAGGAGTCGGGAAGCCGCTGGTCGGTATTGCGGCCGCCGGCATCCTAAACGTATACCGTTCAGGCAGTTTGCTCCTCTGTCAGCTAGTGTTACTTTGTCTCTCTTGCAACATAGTGTTTAAGGCCAGGTCAAGAATTCTATGACTGACTTCTTTTTATGTCTTCAGTAGGATAGAATTAGAACTCTGGCTCCTCTGGGTGCATTTGTTGGAGCCTTGTCCATGTGTTTATTAAGTTATAAAGCTAGCATGGAAGGAATAGCCCAATGGACTGTAATCTTTATGTAGGCCACATCTTCTCCTGTACCCCAGTATTAGCTCATTTGATCCAACTTGTGTCAGGTGCTTTCCTAGCTGTTTAATAGCTGATCTGCTTGGTGGAGGTCTTGCCTTTAAAAGCCTGTATGGTGAGTCTCAAACCAGGTTCCATATTGTATATTTACCATTAATGTGATAGCAAATTGCCATAATTACAATTCTGAGTGATAGAGTAGGACTGATCAGATGGAGAAGACTTTAGTGCAGTTGGTCACCTTATCTAATGTTGCAAAAATTTGAAACTGACATACTGTACACTGTTTATAAAGTAGAAAGAATACAGCTTTACATAATGACCTTCAATGGTGACGTGTTACAGTATGTTCTATCAATGCACAAATGCTGCTACTCCAAATGGAACATGTCTTCATGACTTTTGACCACTTTTCACTTATGCTTTTTTTAATTTTTTTATTTGCACTTGTCATTTTCAGTCTCACCATTTTCTGTCTGATCACAGGGTGCTCTGTGTAAGTGAACTTTTATTAATTAATATTTCCTATTTATGCACAGGTGCCAATAAAGAACAAAAATGAACTACATACTGCCAGTGGGGATATTTTTTACTGGTAAGTATCTGAACAAATAATGTAAAGTTCATATTTAACATTAAGGGCAGAATTTACGAAGCAGCGGCTTCTGTAAGCCACTGCTTCCCGGCGGTTTGGAGCTGAATATTTTAAACGGCACTCACGAACTCACGCCGGGCTTTACACTGACTCCGGGTGCCGTTTTAAATATGTACCTGCAAACCACCGGGAAGCAGTGGCTTACAGAAGCCGCTGCTTCGTAAATTCTGCCCGAAGGGTCATTTAAGTATCCCTAAAAGGCAGTGTGGAATTGTCAGGCTATCGAATTTCAAGGCGCTCACCCGATTCACATATGTCTCCTAAATTGATGTTTTGACTCATGTATGACATGAGAGTGAAGTGAGTTTGGATGTTTTTATTATTTTAGTGCTGCTGCATCGGTAGAAGTACAAGTTGAGACCTGGGGGTAAATTTACTAAAGTGCAGGTTTTTAGAAGTGGAGATGTTGCCCATAGCAACCAATTAGATTCTACTTATCATTTATCTAGCACCTTTTAGAAGATAATAGCTAGAATCTGATTGGTTGCTATGGGCAACATCTCCACTTCTAATAACCTGCACTTTAGTAAATATGTCCCCTGGTTTCTGGTATATTCTAGATAGTCAAACAACTTTTATCAGGCAAAAAAGATTTGTACCCATTCGCAAAGCAGAAAACACCAAATATAATGTATTTATGTTGGTGCAAAATGCACCTACTGTAATTGGTACAAATACATTTTCCTTTACTCTTTCTTTCAGAGGGCAGGATGTGCTAAAGTGAAAAATGCTGTAAAATCCGTGAAAATGCAGTTTTGGGGGCATTTTATGAGATACCATGCCATTGCGTATGGCCATCCCGCCGACCGACCCGTACACTGGCTGCAGAAGCACTGACTTTAAATTTAAATGCCCATCCAGTCTTGATGTCTGGCCAGACATATTGAGCAGCCGATTGGTAAATGTATATGCTTACCAAATCTGTCGCTCGTTATGCGGGAACGGTCGGCCAGCCGCTGAGTCACTTAAGTGTATACCCTGCATAATTCAACCAAATAGTAACATATGCATTTGTGCTTTGATTATATAAATATTCTATCAAGCTATAGTATGTTGTTGTTATTGCTTTAAATAAGAATCAAACTAATAATGTATTGAATTTATTCCTTTTGCTCAGTATTGCAGGCATCCTGTGGACAAAAAATCACAAAGCTCACGGCCTGCATAAGTGGCCGAGGTCCAACCCTGCGCCTAGACTGCCGATACCAGAACAGTACTAATAACAAGCTACGCTACGAATTCAAGCTGAAGCGTAAAGTAGAACCTGAGACCATTCTCAGTACCATAAACATTAACTTCTTTAACGACAAATACCACAATCGAGCCAGCGTTTATACCGAACGTGGCCTAGTCCAACTGCACATTGAGCGATTCAATGTCTCAGACGTAGGCCAATACACTTGTTCTTTAGACATTCCAAATGACTTCACCATCAACCAAACAGCCACCATCAATGTCCACAAAGGTGAGACGATAACGACTGCGAGGGAAGTGCATGATATTGTAGACGAGCATGACTTATGAGCAATAAAAACAAACAAAAAATTGTTTAACATTTATGGAGAATTTATCAGTAGAGTATATAGGTTTTTTTAATCTCCTTTGTACCCATTGCACACACATCAAAATGCATAAAATACTAAGGTTCCCACTTGTGAGCAATGACCCTTTGAGGCCTATTTATTTAGCTGAAAGTGCCCATCACACATGCAAAAACACTGGTTTCTGCATATTATAAGTAACAGGCCCAATTCACCATTAGTGGCCGCCAGGTATTCAAAACTGAAAACTGAAATTTCAAGTTCAATTGAGGAAACCTACATCATTTTCAGATGGCGTTAGTTCACGGATCCCCTATCCTTCCCATGGGATGGAGGTCTGGGTTGGGAAGAGGGATCTCCTTGCTCCCTCCAGCCCTCTCCATGCGCATGTGTAGTAACTGCCGGGTTATATAAGGCAGTGTAAACTTTTGCTGCTACTGATTAGTGGTGAGAGTGGTAGTGATAGTGCTTGCTGGGTAACTTCTTTTTTGGAGCCGCTGTCCCTGCACCAGGACAATGCTGATTTGCTCTGGTAGTTTGGTATCCATTGTCGCAACTCGCAGCAAGTTGGATACCAAATCAAGGGTTCCATTTATCAATGATACATAATCCCTTTGGTTATGCCATCCACTCAATATTTAACAAACAGCGATAATCTAAAATTACTGCTGTTTTCTCCCTGTGTCGCTCTCACCATCTTGAGATGGGGATGTAGGCAGGATGCCGACGGTCTAAATGCCAACCGCCGAAATCCCGACAGTGAAAGCCCGGCATGGGACTAAAAATAGGTGTCTAAATACCGACAGCTATCATTAGCTACACGCCGAAATCCTGACGCCCGGCATACCGAACGTAGGTAAACCGGGCATCAGGAGCTCTAAGCCGCGGGGGGAATGGGGGAGGAGTGTTAGCTTTAGGGACTCCTGGGGGGACTTAGGGTTAGGCACCCCCCCAGGAGGGTTAGGCAAGGGGAAGAGGGGGTTAAGGTTAGGCACTAGGGGGGAGATTAGGGTTAGGCACCACTAAGGGAGGGTTAGGGGGGTAGTCGGGATCTTCATCTCCTGGCCTTCTGGCGTCGGGATCTCATCCGCCGGGCTCACATTCGGCGGTAATACATACCGATTCCCTTTAGATGGTGATAGCAATATGGTCCCCATCGCCAGCAATGGGGACCCAGCAGCAGCCTTTCCGGCTTCAGCGACATGCTCATGACACAGAAACCCGTCGTTGGCAGCGCTAGGCTGCCAGCAACAGAGCAGAAGATGCCACGGAGGAGGGAGATCATCACCGGATCTGGCTGGAGAGGTGAGTAATGCTGAGTGGCA
This sequence comes from Taudactylus pleione, assembly GCA_031769625.1. NCBI lineage: Eukaryota > Metazoa > Chordata > Amphibia > Anura > Myobatrachidae > Taudactylus > Taudactylus pleione. The sequence continues at coordinate 6,083,597 of JAUIMM010000670.1, forward strand.
TATTCGTTAGTGTCACTGCGATACTAAACAAAATATGCCGCTGGTAATAAGTTACATTCATGATAAATGGGCCCCTAAGAGTCCTCTTCAACTTCCACATGATATCACATGATGTAAATAGCTATTTAAACCTGATAAATATTTAGATTTGTTAATAAAATTGAATAAGGGTTAAATAGCTCTAATTGACATAATTTGATAATAAATTTTTTTTACAATTTTGGTAAAAATGGTTTTATATAGTTAAAAAAAAAGTACCTAGTGCAGCCACCCAGACCCTTCCCCTAGGCAGTTTCTGTAGCTGGAAATGAGAAAATAAGCTGCAGCATCCCTGATCCCCCTGAGCCAAGGGTCAAGGAAGACTGTTTTCCAGCAGCCGGTAGAAGATTAGCTTCCAGCAGCTGCCGGTAGACTCCTATAACATGTTCACATAAGATGCGACAGTGTCAGGAAAAAGACCAGCCTGGCATGGTGGCATCTAAAATGAACATGCCAGGCATGTAGTGAAGATAGTCCTCTATGCCAGCATTTCTCAAACTGTGTGTCACAACACCTTAGTATGTCACTAGTTTGTACTTTGTTGGTCACGAATAATGATAGTGGGATGACAAAAAAAAGGTTGGGTCCTGCAGGACAAGTTCTGGCCAATCAGCAGAGCAAGGGGAGGAGAGTGTGCTTTCCTGCTCTCCCCCTGCTCCAGGACATGCTCTGACCAATCAGCAGAGCAAGGGGAGGGGAGTGTGCTTTCCTGCTCTCCCCCTGCTCCAGGACATGCTCTGACCAATCAATACAGCAAGGGGAGGGGAGTTTGCTTTTGTACTCTCCCCCTGTTCCAGGAGATCCTCTGACCAATCAATACAGCAAGGGGAGGGGAGTGTGCTTCTCTGCTCTCCCACCTGCTCCACTGAATACTGCTCGGGTTTCACAAAACAAAGTCAGATCCGCCACCTGGGGGCAGCATCAGAGAGGATCCCGGAGCAGGCAGCAGTGCAGACATCTCAGCATCATGACATCTGTCACAACAGAGAGGAACCAGGAGCAGAGAGGAACCAGGAGCAACAGTGCATACGTCTCGGCAACATGACATCTGTCACCACGGAATCGGTATGTAATGCCGGCGGATGTATTGCCGGCGGACTAAATACCGACTATGGAAGCCCGAATCATCAGGATCCTGACTGGGGCTGGTGAGGACCCTAACCCTCCCTTAGTGGTGCCAAACCCTAACCTCCCCCCCTGGTGATGCCTATCCATAACCCCCCCTTCCCACACCCTAAACCTAACCTTCCAGGGGGGGGGTGCCTATCCCTAACCTCCCCCCAGTGACACATAACCACCCCTTCCCCAAGCCTAACCCTAGAGAGGAACCAGGAGCAGGCAGCTGCAGACTCAGTTGGACGGGACACTTAAGGCCGGTACACACTAGACAATGTGTGTAACGACCTCGTAAGTGACGGGACCTGGCGGGGTGTCGGCATTGGCAAGTGCATACAGACTTGCTGATGCCGGCAGCGACAAAGCGACGGTGGGGGCCATGCTGCATTCGGCAGGATGGCCCTTGCTAACGATGTCACATCGTCATCGACATAGCGGGTACACACTAGACCATGTGCCCAATATGTCGTCCGATTCAGCCGAATCAGGCGACATATCATCGAGTGTGTACCCGGCATCACAGGACATGAAGAGGAAAGGAGACCTAAGGTAAGTAAACTACAATGGCCAAAGAGAATGGGGGGGGGGTGAGTGTTTGGTAGGTGAAGAACCACTGGGAACCACTGTGTCCTCCTGAATGTGGATGTCACTTCTCAGGGTGTCACGGCAGAAAAAAGTTTGAGAACCACTGCTCTATGCATGTGTCCACCTCTCACATAAGGGGAATCAATTCTAGACGATGCCCACAAAGTTCTGTCGGGATGGTTAGAGAGCTGGCACCTTGCTGCCACCAACATCAACGCCTCACCTAGGGGTCTATTTATCAAGCAGTAAACAGTGTGGATAAGTGAACCGTTGGAGAAGTTACTCAGCAACCAATCAGCTTTGAAGTAGCAAGTACAGTCTATAAAATAATAGGTAGAAGCTGATTGGTTGCTATGGGCAACTTCTCCAGGCTTTTCACTGATTGATAAATAGGCCCCCTAGAATTTACTTACCCGGTGTACAATACAGTGCCGCACGGTGCATGAAATCTGCAGACTGCTTCTGTGTATGCATTCACATTGACAATGACCATTATTTCCTTTTTTATTATTTCGACAGACAAGCTGGAAAGGTGTGGAGGAGTCATTCTGAGTACACCCTGGCCGCTTATCCTGTTCCTCTTGCTGCCATTACTCCAAACCGGAGGCTTCTTATGTTTGTAATGATCACACATTCTGAGAGAGAAGCTTTTCCAGTATGGCTCCAGACCGACGAGTGCTGCTTCCATGTAACATTCATGACCAATGTTTGTGTATTCGTCACTGTTATCCCTGTCCCCTATCTACAAAAGCCCCTTTAATAGGTTGTCTACATTTTCACTGTACGCTAAGAAACATCACAAACACAACAAACAAATCAAACATCCAAGTATAGATCATTTTAAAAGACACTGCCAAGACATTGCAAAATGACATCTAATGCAATAAACAAAATGCCTACAGACTTTCAATGTATCAATAAATCTGACTTTGGCTGTACACAACTGTAATTTACAGTCTGTTTTGGTAAAAAGATAAATGATAACAAATATACTTCATGGTAATATAATTTTAGAGTTTTTCACCTCCAGCCCACATACAGGACATGTTTTGATTTATATCTGAGGTAAATTATTACTGATTAGTATATTATTACTGCTAGCTGATCCAGCCCGCCCCCTTTCTCTCTGCTGCTCCGCCCCCGCTCTGTCCTGCCCCTCCCTACTCTGTTTGCTGCTGTCCTGTTCTTTCCAAGCCCATCTCTGCCTCCTCCTCTGTCCTGCTCCCTCTACTCCAGTTCTGTCCCACTCCCATACTTACCGCTTTCCCAGCGTCCTGGATCCTCATCCTCCTCACCTGCTAGGCTAGAGTCTATCCTGTCTCCCTAGCCCTGGGAGCTGTTGGGGCACGAGCCCTGGCTCCCACTGCGCATGCATGTTGGAGACAGGACAGACATAGATTATTATATAGATCTTGTCATATAGGATGGGATGTACAGTACTAAGCATTGCATCGTGTGACGCGTACGCAGCAGGAGGTGTTGGAGGGATCCGATTGGATCCCTCTCACCAGTGGCGTATCTATATTGGGTGCAGTGTGTGCAGGGCACATGGGCCCCCGGGTCCAGGGGGGCCCCACACCGCACACACTGCACCCATATTATTTTAAACGTACCTGTCCGTGGTCCCGCGTCGGGTGTCAGCGCTGCTCAGAACACTGGAAAATGGCCGCCACGTCCATTTTTCCGGTGTTCTGCACATGCGCACTAGACTCAGGGAACACTCTAGTGCCCGGAGTCTACTAATGCTCCGGTGGCTGGCTAGCCGCATCAGTCAGCTGCCGGCCACCGGGAAGAGAGGAGGGGGCCAAGCACGGGAAGTGCACACGAGCCCCCTCCTCTCTTAAGACGCCCCTGCCTCTCAGAGCACACTGCTTTAAGAAGCCCATAGGCTTCTATTGGGCAACTCCATCTGCAGATGGCGCAGCTTATAATATGCGATATATTCCTGAGCTTGGTTCATATGGGAATGAGGCTTTAGTACATCCCAGCCCATATAGGGGCCCATTTATTAAGGATCGCATTTTGCAATGCGATCAGGGCATGCAGTATCGCCCATTATCGCATTGCAAAATGCGATCATACCGGCCGAATGTATGACCCGGCACATGCACGGAGACGGGCTCCGAAAAGAGCCCGTCCCTGCGATGTGGCCAGAGCGCATTCCGGGCTGCTGCGCATACGTAGTCCCGCAGACTGCACATGAGCGGCGCCCATTGCCGGCGGAGGGATCTGGAAGATCCCTCCGCCGGCTCAAATGCGGTAAGTGCCCATAGGACACAGCGGCTAACGCTATCTGCAGATGGCGTTAGCTGCTGGGGTCAATATCGGGAATACGAAGCATTCCCGATATTGATACATTTGGCAGCATCGCATCCCCCATAGAAACCTATGGGGGAGGCGGCTGCCGGCGGCAATGGAGGGATCGCAGCAGGTATCGGAGATACCTGCTGCGGTCCCTCCTTCATACATTCGGGGGATACTAAGTATTTGAGGTAAACCCCCGAAAACAGGTGTTTTCGGGGAATTTACCTCAAATGATCTTTGATAAATGTGCCCCATAGATTGATATGGTTCCATATTGACAAAGGTATAGTACCACTGTTTTTGTTGCCTTTAAAATGTGTACACAAGGCCCCTTTTTATGCATCTGTATTCTACTGTATATGAGCTATATTCAACCGCAGGGTCATTACAGCATCATTAGAATAATTGCCCCTATGGACAAACGTACATACTTTTCCTAGTGGGCATGGACTGAACATGATACTGTTTCTGTTCTCCTTAAAACGTGGCGCTGTAATGAAACTGTGAAACGTAGACATACTGTACATGTAAATCTGGGACATGTTGAAATGTGGATTACTATTAGAGATGTGCGGTTTGGTTCTCCAGAAATCCACCCGAATTTTGTGAATCCGGGTAAATCCGAGTCTCGGTTCTAATCTTTTTGCGGTTCAGAATTCAAATTTTAAATCCGAATTTCGGGTTTTGGATTGCACAAATGACATGATTTTAGCTGTTTCTAAAACTTTGTATCTATTTTTTAAATGAAAAAATCCAGATCCAAAACCAAAACATTTGCGGGTGGTTTGCAAAACCAAATCCACATCCAAAACATTGAAGAAGATACAGATCCAAAACACGGGGGTCGGCGCACATCCCTAATTATTATGTATGTTAAAAAAAGGAATTATTTCAGAGTTCATGGTGTAGGGAGGTTACTCGATGGTGGTTATATTAGACAGATGACTGATATCGAGACAGATTTCTAATAATCTTTGCTTATTGTGGCGCGTACTGGAACACGCAGGGTACCTTCACGCCGTAATCATCATCTGTGTTACAAAATCCTAGATTTGATTTACTATGAAATGTTTAATTCTTCACAGACGTCAATGACAACTGTTTCAATGGATGCTATGTTCTCCATGAAAACGAATACAGCTCAGGCAGGATAAATGATGAGTACGTAACAAGCAGCCCAGGTGTACGCAATCTAAATATAGCTTTAATAATGCATAGTATAAAAAAAAAATTGATTTAATCATCTGTCATTTCCTTTTTTTTTAATAATGTGATTTTACAATATATCTTTTATTAGCAGATTGTAGTTATCTTTCTGAAGAAAGTCATGTTATTAATTATTATATTAGTTTGCTGCCAAGCTTGTGCGCATTCCACTCATATATTTTCAATTATAAAAATAGCCTCTTACCTGCACCCCTATTTTCTCTTTTAATTCACACATTGTACTTGATAAGAGGGAGATGAACTGCATGGATAGATGGGTGAGGATTATTTGGCCCCAATTTTAAATGTTGGGAGTTACGCTCTATGGCAAAACAGGACATTGTTACCCTGTTCCAGCTAAATGGCTTTGGAATTGTATATACATTAGAGATGTGCAGTTCCGGATCCAAGAGAAACGGCAACAACCACATTTAAGGGAGGGGAATTTAGGGGTTCCGAGTCGAACCGAGTCCCGGTTCGGTTCTGCAGTCACTTCAGAACACGAAATTTAAGAATTGAACTCGAGCTTTGGATTGTATACAGGTCCAAACTGCATGATTTTAGCTTCTTTTTTTTAAATACAGATCCAAAACCAAAACACGAAAATGAATCCGGATCCAAATCCAAACCACGGGGGTAGGCGCAAATGTCTAGTATGCATACACTACTACCTATTTCATCCCCCTGTATTTACAGTGCGCTTTCACTGAGATGAATGTAGGAGCTGAGCAGCATTGTTGGGCATTGGATGTACTGCAATAATAATATCACGCCACAGCGCAACGCAAGTTTAGCAGGGCTAAAAATGCTAGTTTGTTCTGGCTCGTTGGGTACATTGATTTGTTAGAAACACAGCTTAAATGCAGAATTTTAATGCTAGTGTGTATTAGACTAATGTTATTATTTAACTATTGCAAACAATAGTAGCACAACCATACAACGCAACAGTGAGAATGATGTTCCCAGTGTCGCACAGGGTACTCAACCACCAGGATTAGGCAAAACACAGGTTGCTGCCCCCTCTACTGTACAGTGACATGCAGTGATGTCAATGGCTGGGGAGGCACACATAGAGATGGGTCTGAGAGCTGGGAGCCTGTCTCACCCCCTACTCACTGTAACTCTCCCCTCACTACACTAAGCTTCAGTGTCCATTCTCCTTCCTGCAACACTGTGTCTTCTCTTGCTGCTGCTGACTAAATCAATCTCTAAACACTGCAGTGCACTTCCTGGTCACATGACACATCCAAGTTGTCCATCAGTGCTCGAGGCATGCCCCCCTCATACTCAGAGGCATGCCTCTATTAGCTCTCTTTCTGTGCAGCTTACTGCCTATGGTGTGGCCCTGCCCCCTAGCTTTGCAAGCAGTGTCTGACTATATAGAAGAGAGGCTGAGCTGTTGCTGCCTCATCTCTAATCTCCTTGCAGTCCCGGGGAGCTCCACAAAGCTGGTGAGTGTTAACTATAAAAATGATTACAATAATGCAAATAAGATGTTTAAAAGTTATAAATATGTTCTTTGTATTATTTTAATCATTTTTATATCAAATCTTAGGAGTATGACAGGGAAGGCTCTGCCAACCCTAACTGCATGTCCCTGCTTCTGTATATGCTAAGCTATAGGAGTCTGGTAGCAGCTTCTACAAATGACTGCGAACTGGAGGTGAGTTGAATAGAGGGGCGAGCCCTGCAGTATTGCAGCCAACAACAAAGTGTTTCTGTAGGACAGGATCAGTTATGATAAGAGATAAGTAAGGAATGGAATGGAATAAGGAGAGCGAGAGGACTGTTGAATACTTCTTTTCTGTAGGTGTTATGCTAGAGACTTAAATCCAATATACTTAAGAATTTGTATTTTATTATTTCATTAATAGATCAAGCCCTTACTGGGAGTGTGCCCTTCTCCCAGGGTTAAAAAGCAGTAACTCGCAGTTGTCATATCTGTACCATAGTTTTCTATACCTTTCATTACAATCTCCTTTACCATACCCACTGACATCATATTTCCTCAGAATGGTCCACATTATACAAGCATATAATGACATTTGGCAAATTTAAATATAACATTCATCAAACTTTGACAGAGTTTATTCTTGTTGGCCATCTGTCCTTGGCAATATAATGGACGGGTCTATTAATGTCTTTCATGGAATGTTTGCTGTCTCCAGTTTTAACCACATTTGGGGGCCTATTCATCATCACTTAATTTTCACAAAAGCAGGTGAAAATGCACATCTCCACTTGCAACTGTAAAAATTAAGTGATCGGGCCATTAATAAAGAAGGTAAAGCAGGAGATATCACAGGTATCTTCTACTTACCTTCCTCTTGCGGAATGGCCCGCTGTCCTCATACACTAGTATCACAGATATCTTCTACTTACCTTCCTCTGGCGGAATGGCCCGCTGTCCTCATACACTAGTATCACAGATATCTTCTACTTACCTTCCTCTGGCGGAGTGGCCCGCTGTCCTCATACACTAGTATCACAGATATCTCCTACTTACCTTCCTCTGGCGGAATGGCCCGCTGTCCTCATACACTACTATCACAGATATCTCCTACTTACCTTCCTCTTGCGGAATGGCCCGCTGTCCTCATACACTAGTATCACAGATATCTCCTACTTACCTTCCTCTTGCAGAATGGCCTGCTGTCCCCATACACTAGTATCACAGATATCTTCTACTTACCTTCCTCTGGCGGAATGGCCCGCTGTCCTCATACACTAGTATCACAGATATCTTCTACTTACCTTCCTCTGGCGGAGTGGCCCGCTGTCCTCATACACTAGTATCACAGATATCTCCTACTTACCTTCCTCTGGCAGAATGGCCCGCTGTCCTCATACACTAGTATCACAGATATCTCCTACTTACCTTCCTCTTGTGGAATGGCCCGCTGTCCTCATAGACTAGTATCACAGATATCTCCTACTTACCTTCCTCTTGCAGAATAGCCTGCTGTCCCCATACACTAGCATCCCAGATATCTCCTGCTTACCTTCCTCTTGCGGAATGGCCTGCTGTCCTCATACACTAGTATCACAGATATCTCCTACTTACCTTCCTCTTGCGGAATGGCCCGCTGTCCCCATACACTAGTATCACAGATATCTTCTACTTACCTTCCTCTTGCGGAATGGCCCGCTGTCCTCATACACTAGTATCACAGATATCTCCTGCTTACCTTCCTCTGGCGGAATGGCCTGCTGTCCTCATACACTAGTATCACAGGTATCTTCTACTTACCTTCCTCTTGCGGAATGGCCCGCTGTCCTCATACACTAGTATCACAGATATCTCCTACTTACCTTCCTCTTGCGGAATGGCCTGCTGTCCTCATACACTAGTATCACAGATATCTCCTACTTACCTTCCTCTTGCGGAATGGCCCGCTGTCCCCATACACTAGTATGGGGACAGAATTCATCAAGCTCCGAAAATATAATATTTTTGGAGCTTGACTGTGGGAGCATTTGCCATCTTCAGATGCAAATGTTCCTGCTCCGGGATCGCAACCCGCTTGCGATGAGGGATCCTTCCAGATCCTTCCGCCGGATGCCGGGGCTCTTGTGCGCATGCATGACCTGTAGGTCGTGCATGCGTAGTCCCGTATCGGAGCAATGAATAGATTCACTGCTCTGAAAAGGAGCAGTGAAGCGGCTCGCGGGGACAGCTGATTTCGCATCAACTGTCACTGAGCCGGAGCAATGATGAATTGCTCCGGTAGACGCGGTGAGTTAGAATGTTAATTATCGGGGTCCGTTCGGACCTCGATAATTAACATCATGAATAGGCCCCTTGGTCTGGTCTGATGCTTAGCCCAGAATTATACGTAAATGAAAAAGTTCTTCAGAAAAACAAGTTATGCAAGGATTTGTGTTAAAGGGAAACACAACTGTTCAATACAGAAGGTCATGCATTGAACTGCATTAGCTGTATTCATATTATGTGTTGAACACAATAACTGTAAATATGGAATTATGTAAAATATAATGTTCCCTATAAACTAAGCTTTCACAGGACAAAATGCCCCAAAGGCAGCATAGGTAAACATTGAAAATAAGTGATCTGGATGGCTCTGATGCATGGGTTTGTCTAGTTGTATGCTGTGTGATGTGATGTGTTAGTGGGAAGACTATGCTCATTGGCAACTGCCCACAACACTGTATGCCATGAACACTTATGTGTAGACCTAAAAAGTTCTTACACTGCACAAATACTGTGGTGTGTACATATGTGATAAATTATGTCTAAGTACTTCCTGAACCTTTTGTCTCCTTTCAAGAAACTTTCCAGAAACTGTTATTTGTCTTCTCACTTAACTTTCATTTGCAATTTACTGTGCCGACATTTTTTGCGCTTTTATTCAAAACACACACACAGGGCCTGATTCCGAGATTAACACTAATGCAATCGCAACTGCAGCCTCTTTCGGGTCGCAGTTGCTAAAATATACTAATGTCTTCCAAAGCATAGCTCAGCATAGGGATGCCCACTGCTGCCTTCTCATATCCGTTCCGACGACGTGCAGCATTGTAAACATCGGTAACATCGATGCAAAACGAGCAGTCACACAGCATGTAAGGCAAGCCTGACCAGCCGCAAACACCGCAGCTCTCCTGACACGCAGAGAGCGCTCATACTGTGACAGAGATCACAATGGCTAATATATACACTCCCATGAAACAATCAGATACGCCTATTTTTTTTCTATCCACCCCCTCCCCCCGTTACCACCCCCCCAACGCTGACCACCTGTCACTCACTTTGCGAGCAGTTCCCCTGTATGAGTGAAATTGCAATGCAATCACTGCACGTGCGCAGTGCGGCTTTTGCTCATGCACAATGGCAAACAATTGGTTGATCTGGGTAAACACTGTTTTTTGCGAAAATTTTGGAATCAGGCCCACAGTTTGTTAGTGAAAATATCACCTTGGGACCAGATGTTGAAATCTTTGCACCTAGTAAAAGTTATGCAGCCCCTCACAGCAGATGCCTCGTGCCTATAATTGTCCAGCTCATTTTTTTTTTTCAAAAACAACGCTATTTTTGCATGCAATTCAGGAATCCTATTGTGATATTAGGTTCATTAGCATAAACGATAGAGAAACATGGATCTTGTGCTATGGTATGTCTGCACTGTGCAAATGAACCCCGTTATCTACAATCTCTATATAATATATGGTATATATGAAACTTACGGTACAACAAGTTATTTCCTGTAATATACCCCATATCAATGCATTACGCTTGAGTTCAGTTTTCATATAATTGTGTTTTGTATGAGTTTTATATGATTAAAATGTATCCGTGATTTATGCATAAACACTTTGTGTTGATGTGGTTTTCTTTTTTTTTATTGACACCAAAGTGGGTAACAATTTTATATTCACATACATTATTTTCTACAGTTTTCATACTAGATTATGCAAGTGTTATCAAAGGATAGCTTGAACCAGTGGTTCCCAAACTGGGTGCAGTGGGACACTTTCAGGGGAGCCACGGGTTGGTGGTCCAAGACCAAATAAAATATTTATGCTGAATGTAATAGGTAAAACCAAAGCAGGTGGGTTTATGTAGACAAACCTGACCCTACAGATGACAAGTAAGCCTAATTTACTTAATTTAATAATTTTGGCTGAAATTCTCAATAAGAAATATTTGGCCTAGGGGTGCCATGAAAAGAAATGCTGATACTCTAAGGCCCGGTGATTCTAGGAAGTTTGGGTACGAGTGGCTTAAACCATTAAGCGATGCGAAACGTAGACAGAAATTTAAAGAGGATATGTTGATGCATAACTGAAAAGCATGGGTGTGACCATATAGTTAGTTACATGGGAAATATTTTGAGGGAGGAAGGAACAGCAACACAGTAGTTTATTAACCATTTTACAGACATATGATAACCTAAAGCAAGGAACACACTGGAGCGATGTCGGGCCGATATGCCGCTTCGTAACGATTTATCGCCTACATCGCTCAGTGTGTACGCAAGAATGCGCGCTCCCACGGTCGCTAGGACACCCACTGGATATCAATGATAGATGCTTGTATTAAGTAGGTAACAAATATCATCAGCACATAATCACCAATACATGATCACTGGACACTTCGCCGGGGAATGGAAAACATAGCTGGTCAAAGTTTTAGGACGTCTCCATGCACTTCGTCAGGATCACAATGTAAATTTGAAATACCGATGCCCATCATTATCCTGACACGAGATCCCTACAGCCGGCATCCCGAATTAAGGTAAACGGGGACAGGTTAGCGTTAGCTGTGGGGGGGGCGGTTAGGGACCCCCGGGGGAGATTAGGGTTAGGAAACCTCCGGGGAGGGTTAGGCTAGGGAAAGGGGGGGTTAGGCACCACTGAGGGGGGGTAGGGTTAGGCACCCCCCCGGGAGGGTTAGGTTTAGGGTGTGGAAAGGGGGGGTTAGGGTTAGGCACCACCGGAGGGAGGTTAGGGTTAGGCACCACTAAGGGAGGGTAGAGGGGGACAGGGGGAGGGTTAGGGTACTTACCAACTTCATTTGGGAGGTAGAGCCTTCGGTCTTCTGGCGTTGGTATTTCATCCGGTGGCTAACCAGCAGCCAGCATTACATACAGATTCCATATATGGTACATACTTGCACTAGTTGGGTTGGGTACGGGATGCCGGCGTTCAGGATCCCGGTGGTCAGAATCTCGATGCTGGCATCCAGACTAGGTTACCACCCCGATGGCTTGAGAAAAGAATACCTAACCCTCCCCAGTGCCTAATCCTAACCTCACCCCTAGTGCCTAAATCTAACACTTCCACCCCTTTAGTGCCTAACCCTCCCACTAGTGCCTAACCCTAACCCCAAATACTAACCCTCCACTCAACCCAGCTACTTTCCTTCGAGATTACTGCGGTCGGGATACCAGCACTGGTTTTCCAATAAATGTCAGTACTCCGGCGTCTGCAGTCTGACCTCCGGAATCCCCACTGTCGGGATATTGAACATATCCCGCACTAGTTGTGCTGCAAGACAGTTCTCTATAAGTAGCAAAAGGAGGGGGATTTAACCCCCTATTGTACCTCAGCACACTGAATAATACCTGCAACAATATATGAAGACTATATGGTCATAGAAATTTAGAGATATTAGTTGCATGCTTTTGCAAATACATGGGAGGCTGCTGGGCCACATCACGGCTTCTCTGTTACCAGCAGTCCCTGGGGGGGTCCTGGGCTGGATGTTTTTTGGGGTGCACTGTGCCCCGGACGTGAACCCCTTAGTGTTAGGGACTGCTGGTAACAGAGAAGCCGTGACGTGGCCCAGCAGCCTCCCATGTATTTGCAAATGCATGCAACTAATATCTCTGAATTTCTATGACCATATAGTCTTCATATATTGTTGCAGGTATTATTCAGTGTGCTGAGGTACAATAGGGCGTTAAATCCCCCTCCTTTTGCTACTTAGTATGACCCCTCCCTTTCATGCACCTGATTAGTACTGCTAGATTGATTGAGCAGCTGCCATTTTTGTTTGTTTGTTATGAGTTGCATGAAGGAGCCAGCATTAGTAGGGCATGCTGGTTCTAGTAGTGCTAGTTGGAGTTCCCAGGGGTGACTCCCAGGTAAGCTGGCTCTCAATTTGGATGCATTTATGTATGTGCCTTTATCATGAGGCCTTACATTTGACAACATTATATATGTGCCTTTATCATGAGGCCTTATAATTGGTATAGTTTACATTTGGGGTGAGCGTTTGGGCATAGGGCCCCCGGGACTGGTCTGGCTGGGCCTCCTCAGGGCATCACCACTTAATACACATAGTTGCTTTTCACATCACCTTTTATGTTTGTTTATTATTCATGTATTTTTTCACATATATTTTAACCTCTCATTCCACACTTAATGATTACTCACACACAGCTATACTTTACACTGCACTGTCACTCTTTTTTCATTTTCATGTGATGCCCTGGGGGGTCCTAGGCTGGATGTTTTTTGGGGTGCACTGCGCCCCGGACGTGAACCCCTTAGTGTTAGGGACTGCTGGTAACAGAGAAGCCGTGACGTGGCCCAGCAGCCTCCCATGTATTTGCAAATGCATGTAACTAATATCTCTGAATTTCTATGACCATATAGTCTTCATATATTGTTGCAGGTATTATTCAGTGTGCTGAGGTACAATAGGGGGTTAAATCCCCCTCCTTTTGCTACTTAGTATGACCCCTCCCTTTCATGTACCTGATTAGTACTGCTAGATTGATTGAGCAGCTGCCATTTTTGTTTGTTAGTTCTCTATAAGTACAGCCCCCTTATTAACTAAATATACTACAGTTACCCCTATGAATAAAGATTTAATTCTAGTGGCCCATGCATAGGTAAAATCATTTGTGTGTTCCCTATAGAGCAATACTTACATATGTGTTATTGACAGAGAGTATTTGGGGGATGCAACGGGGAGTGTCGGCTATAAACGGAAGCGCGTCTCAACCGTTTTGACTGTGTTGCATCCTGCATCTACGGTCCCGTAAGCAGTAAACATGGCTCTAGCGTCTCAGTTAAGGTGGCCATTCTGAGTAACCATAAACACACTGAAGGAGTCGATGTTTGCGTGAGCTGCATCCGATGCTGCGTATGTGTATACAGTTGCGGATCGCTATTGCATTACTATTCTCGCACATCCACAGCTGCAGTAGCATTAGTATAAGCTCAGAATCAGGCCTCTTTGTGTGAAGATTCACCATAAGTAGTTTAACTTCTGAACCATTTTATCAGCTGTATTTGTACAGTACCTTTGTCAATGTCTCCACATTCTGGAGGTGCCTAAACTGTCCATTACTTGCAGCCAGTTGTTGTTTCTGTTTACAAGTCAAACATTCTGAATTCTGCTTTTTGCATTCCCTTTTTATTTACCTAATTACCTGTGTGTCAGTCCCACCTCCTGCTGACATCTCTACATTTCACCTTTCATTTTCACAAACTGTAACTCCCTGCCTAAGCTTTATCACCTCTGCTGTGTTTGGTGGTTATTTGCTGCCATCTTGGGGCCGCCTTCTATAACGCCTCTTCTTTGCTTCACGAATATGCCCGTGCTCCTAACATACATGGAATAGTTTCATGGGAGTGGGAATGGATCACCTTGAGATCAAAATATGGGAATAAGTTACCTCTCATAGGGGTCTATTTACTAAGCAGTGTTAGGAGACAGAGTCAAAAGTGATAAGGTGCCAGCCAATCAGCTCCCAACTGTCATTTTTTAAACACATCCTGTGAGATGGCAGTTGGGAGCTGATTGGCTGGTACCTTATCACTTTTCACTCTGTCTCCTAACACTGCTTAGTAAATAGACCCCATAATGATCTGATCAACACATGACACAATTCAGGAGGAAGTCATCGTCATCCTCTATAAATGTACAGACTTGGAATATATTTCTCGATGCAATAACAGTAAAATAAGAGGCATACTGGATTTAGTATCCAGCAGAGTGTTCTATGGCTCTGTCTCCTCGCTCTTCACAAAATTGCTTTACTTGGCTTCAACAATGGATCTTGCCATCGCCCATTTCACTGATTGCTTAAATTGGGTTGGGCACGAGATCCTGGCACTGATAATGTCGGCAGTCAGAATCCAAGCAGCGTAATCCCGATGGTGGAAAAAATCCAGATGCATTCAGGTAAGTATTCTAACCCTTTACCTAACCCTACCCCTCCTCTCCCGCAGCCTAACCCCAACCGCCCTCCCCTACAGCCTGACCCTAACCCTCCCCTCAAGCAGCCTACCCTTAACCCTCCCCTAGTGCCTAACCCTTAACCTTAACACTCACCATCTGGATTTTGGTGCTGGGATGCTGACCACCGGCACTGTGCGCACCATGATGCCGACTACATCCTCTTAAATCAAAGGCTTCAGTGTCTGCTCCAAAATAAAGGCCTCTAAGGCTCCATTTCCAGAAGCAAATGCAGCAGTATAAGGGGGGTGGGGGTTCCAGATGCTTGAGTGAGGATGCCTATTTAAAAAACATCACAGTAGCCTTGGGGCAGGGGTGTATCTACAATGGGTGCAGGGTGTGCGGGGAACACGGGCCCCTGGATCCAGGGGGCCCCGCACAGCACACCCTGCATCCATAATATTACTTACCTCTCCAGAGTCCCACGTCGGCGTGGGCATCCGGCACTGTAAAACGACTGGAAAATGGCCGCGGCGGCCATTTTCCTGTCGTTTGCGCATGTGCAGTGCAGGGAAAATGGCCGCCGTGGCCATTTTCCCAGTGACCTGTGCAGACACTATAGATTCTAGGCACACTCTAGTGCCCAGAGTCTATAACTCCGGCGCTGGCCACGCACAGCTCAGTGCGCTGCCGGCCACCGGACGGAGAGGAGGGGGCCCATGTCGGAGACTGCACATGGGCCCCCTCCTCTCTAGAAACGCCCCTGCCTTGGGGGGTGAGTTGGGAGGGAAGGGGGGATTCCAAAAACATACAGCAAAAACTGTAGTTCCAAATGACCCTCCTTGCACTTGCACTCATTGGATAAACAGAGTCCCCATAGCACAGAGGCAAGGGGCCTTAGTCATAAGTGGATGCTAATGCCGACGCGACTGAGAAATTTTACGCAGCACAACTGCATCTTTCAACTAATTCCTCAGCCAATGGGATTGGTGCATAGGCGACTATCGATTGTGGCTCTAATTCACTGCCTTGCGTAAAAAGTTGCACCATCAGCCGTGCATCAATCGTACCATCGAACATTGCACCAGCTCTTCAGAGGCGCAGAATGGCCGCCTGAACATGGCCACCTGTGTCTGGTCAGCCACATCCCCCATTACCACCCAGAAATGCCCAATGAAATTCCACCTCCTTGCCTCCAAATTTGCTCCGCGTCCGCTGGCGGTAACCATTGTGACGTATGCTACCTCCTTCCCTCTCATTGTGCTAGGAATAAGGTCCCTTCTACTGTCCGTCTTTCCTCCCCCACTCTACATCTCTTACCAGGGGCACTACTGCAGGATGTCGGGGGTGCACAATCTGTCTTTATATAAACATTTTCATTGTTTTCTTACCTTCTGTGCAGATGTGTTGTTATCACTACAATGCCTTATATCTGTTTTGGTGATCATGTGCTACTACTAGCTTTGTGACATGTATCAGGGTTGGCCTGTCTAGACTCGCATTTTGATCATATTGACTGGTTTTGACTGAATATTCTCAGCTTGACCTTATACCCATCACATGGTCTGACAATGTTCCTTTAGTGTGGTCTTGGAGTTATGGCACCAAATGACAACCACTTAGGCCTTTGTTTCTGGCTAAACATTTATCATGTCACCCTCATGGGTCAGTAATTAAAAAAGTAGCCCCTTGTACAGTACATACACAGTCCCTAATTCCTCTGCAGTTACCTTCGAACTGACCGCTGCTGCACTATGAAGGCTGTCATTAGAGGTACCGCAAAACCCAGGTTGTTAATTAAAGAAACCCAACACAAGAGATCCCCATTACAACTAATAAAAAATGTGAATCCCTTTTGCTATTTCATATACACAAACCCATAGCAAACACTTAACCAAATATATTACACTCTGGGGAATGAGACAAGTTCATTACTAGCATGTAGACGTACTGTATGGACAAAAATGCTGTAACCTGTATCAAACATATGTGGAGATCGGAAGAGAGGTGCCTACTAGGTGTAGTATTTAAGGCAAGTTTACACAATGGAAGATCAGAGTGACCATAAATAAAATAAATATGCCGTAGTAGAGCAAATATAGTATTCGCTTATCTGTACAGTATGTATCTTTGTGACAATCAGCAAATGTGTAATCATCACTGCTTATTTCCCATGCTGTCACTGGAGAGTAGGTACCAGGAAGCTGCAATGTCCATAAGAAAGCTTTCAGCACTTTCTGTGGTGATGGCTCCTCCATTCATTAGTTTAGAGTAGGCAGTGTTATGACTGCCATTGAATTGGTTCACCTGCAGTACCACTGTGCTACCAGAGGTGCTGCTGTGACGTTCGGACATTCTCTCCTCTAATGTAGTGTAGGAGTTAACCTGGTGTCTCCTGCAATTACCTGCACCACGGTCACTGCTGCATAACCCTGCTTCGCACCAGACACATTGCTGGTCATTATTGCTGTAACCTGTTTTGTCATGTGAGAAGGTTGCTGGTCCTAATCATGCTCCTTGGTTTTATCAAGTCTTGTTTGCAGCTTCGGCAAGAGGGTATGCTTCATGTCAGTACTGACTCACTGGGATATATTTACTATAGTGCAGGTTTTTAGAAGTGGAGATGTTGGCCATAGCAACCAATCAGATTCTACTTAACATTTATCTAGCACCTTCTAGAAGATAATAGCTAGAATCTGATTGGTTGCTATGGGCAACATCTCCACTTCTAAAAACCCACACTTTAGTAAATATACCCCACTGTGTCTGAGCTTGTCATTATTATTTGTCTGTTTACTGGATCCCTGTTTCTCCATGCTTCAGTGTTGTGGACTTTGTTTAAAACTCCAGTGTACTTCAGTACCTGTCTTTCCTAGAGGACTCTGCAGTGCACCATAATTCCAGTTTGTCTGCCATAATCCTGGTACATCTTGGTAAGCTTATATCCAGCTCCTCAGTCTGTCTGCAATTTCCAGTATTTGCTAATCAAGTATTACACACTCATGAATAACGGCTTGTCAAGTGCTTAATTATATGTTGCTGCATACCCAGCCTCAGTTTGGCTCCATTATCAATTGCCTGCTATCCAGCCACATCCAAAGTTGGATTATTTCTGATGATTCTATGTGTCCTGCAATAAACACCTTGTGTTTCTGGTACACTGCAGGGTTTTTTCCATAACAGTACTTCCAGTACTCTGGCCTTCTAGGAGAAATATGGTGTTGATCTATTATCTTTTCTCCAAACTGCTGCTACCGATTTACACTTCACCAAGTGCCATGTTACTACCATGGAAACAAGTCACATGACATATAGGGGCATATTTAATAACACATGATATTCTTGTTATCACTTGTTACTAATCTTAAATGGTGCTCCAACCAATCAGCTCATGTCATTTTTCATGCACATGACAGTGTGGAGCTGATTGGTTGGAGCACCAGTCTTGCCTCCCTGCCGAGCAGAGGGAGAGGAGGTTCAAGATTAGGCTGTGCCTATATTGTGAGGAACTTACAATATCATCAATAAGTGAGCCTATGACATCAACAATTCACAATATATAAAACAGTCAACAACATCAACAATATTTGACCCTATAATGTTAACAACTGAGCAAACATCAACCAGTGATTCTAGTACATCAATAACTGAACTGATAACAGCAATAATGACCGAGAGAAAAAGTGCTTAACTAAGTAAGTTAACAACATCAACCACAGCAGAGTCTAGAAAATCCACAACTAAACCAATATATTCTACAACAACGAAATCTACATTTTCAACATCTGACTTAACAACTTCAACAGAGTTGACATCAACAACCCCATTTACATTAGCAATACCTGACTTTACCATGACTCTACCATGTTCTTGACACCTGAGTCAACAACATCATTAGCAAATGAACTTACAAAATCAGAAATAGGTGAGCCTATGGTATTTACAGCCCACTTTATAACATCAGCAACAACTTGGTCTACAATGCATATAAGTCAACAACAGCAACAACTAACCCAAAAACAACAATATGTGAACCAATAATATCAACAATAACTATATAAGTCTATGCAAGGAAAAAAGTCTATTTGCGCTGAAAAGACACCATTAATTTATGAAGTAGAATAGAATAATCACGGGGTCTGATGTTCAATAAAATATATATATATATATATATATATTTAATTATATATTCCATATGCAATATATATTTATTTATTCAGACTAGGATATGACTAGCCAAATTGCAAACATTTATATTTGATCATGCAATACATACATATGTACCAACAAATACTACATATAAAAATACATAAAACAACAATAGTGATCACAATGACTCCATGGAGATCTCCAAGTCTAATATATAAATGACATTGCTATTAAAAGGACTGAGGCCCTGATTCAAAGCCGGACGCTCTGACAGAGTGCTCACTCTGAATCAGGGCCGTCCTTCTTAATTTTTAGAGCGGCCTCCTGGCTGCTCGTTTAGCTGTGGGTGACCACCCACAGCTATAGCGAGCGGCCAGGAAGATGGTCGCGATGGTCAAGACCATTGCGACCATCGGGCTTGCGACGAGACCCTTGTGGTAGGGTCTCGTTGCCGCAAGCCCTGGAGTGCTTTCGGCTCTATCAGAGCCAAAGGCATTCCCACTGATATCACTTGTGATGTCAGTGGGGCCGGCCCCAGACGGTAGGCGTTCCCATGGGAATGCCTCTGTCCAGGCAGCCACGCCCCTGGCACGCCCACCAAAGGGGGCGTACTGTCACTCACCATCAACAGCACGCCCCCTTTGGTACGAGACCCGGAGCGACGGCTTTCCCATCGCTATCTGGGTCTCGCGCATGCGCACGACGGAGCCGGCTCCATCGTGCGCATGCGCACTGGGCCAACATCAACCCGCTTGCGAGCACTCAGCGATCGCGAGCGGGTCTGAATCAGGCCCTCAGTCCATATATTCATAAAATATGGCTCCTTGTTTTAAGCCACAAATCAGATGCAAATGGAAACATGAAAACTTGTATAGTTACAACTCTCCACTAATGTTATTAGTCAGCACTCAGTATACTGTGCGGAATTATGCAGTCCTGAATATCTCCCGTGCTGTAAAGAGTGGTGCAATGGCTGCGCTTGCACACAGCACCTTTATATCCACCTGCGGGGGTCCGCCTGGGCCACAAATGCTGACAATAGAATTGGACGTCAGTAGCCTCTATATTCCAGATGGTATGGAGGATTCCCCAAGTGGACAGCAACAACAATGGAAAGTATATTGCCAGGGCCGCCATCAGGGGAGGACTGCCGGGCCTCGAGTCCCGGGCCCGGAGAGAGCATAGACAGAGGGGGGCCCGGGAAGCTGCGGTGCTGCACTGGCAGCCATGGAGTACAGATATATAACACCTGACAGTCCCACTCCCTGCAGTACATTTACAAATACGGTGCCGGCCGCGAGCCAGCTGAAGCTCGCGGACGGGCAGCCAATCAGGAGCGCCCGCTCCTGATTGGCTGCCTGTCCGCGAGCTTTGATTGGCTGGCATCTGGCACCATCCAATCAAAGCTCCCGGACCGGCAGCCAATCAGGAGCATCCGCTCCTGATTGGCTGCCGGCCTGCGAGGTTTCATTGGCTCGGGCCCGGCAGCCGATGTGTGCAGCAGCAGTGGACAGTTCTTCCAGTCACAGTGGTGCCATTGCCGTCAGCGCGCTGCTGTTTCCGGCTGCCAACTGAAGAAGCCCAAACCAGGTACAGATATAGTGCCTGACTTTGCCCTGTGCTCCCCCTCCTGTTCCAGCCAGCCCTCCCTACCGTGTTCCCCCACTCTTCCCGGAGCCTCCCCAGCTAGTCCAGCCAGCCTTCCCTGTCCCTCTCCTAGTCTAGACAGACTTCCCTGCCCCACCCCCCAGTCCAGACAGCCCTCCCTGCCCTGTGCGTCTCCCCCCTAGTCCAGCCAGCCATCCATGTCCGACCCCCCCCCCCAGTTCAGCCAGCTCTCCCCACCCTGCCCCCCCAAACCAGTCAGCTTTTTCTGAATTTTTATGTAGGTCTAATTTTTTCAACGTCTTTTATTTCATATATATATATATATAATCTCTATCCAGCAAACCTGCACTAAAGACACCGCTGGCACCCCCACACTGCCGACACAGCCAGCAAACCTGCACTAAAGACACCGCTGGCACCCCCGCACTGCCGACACAGCCAGCAGACCTGCACTAAAGACACCGCTGGCACCCCCGCACTGCCGACACAGCCAGCAAACCTGCACTAAAGACACCGCTGGCACTCCCGCACTGCCGACACAGCCAGCAAACCTGCACTAAAGACACCGCTGGCACCCCTGCACTGCCGACATCACCAGTACCCTTCACTGAGGACACTGCCAGTACCGCAGCTCTACCATTCCATGTACTGAGGACACTGTCAGCAACCCCGCTCTGCCCACACTGCTGTCACAGTAAGTGCACTATTGGTGTATCCAACCCACACTGTATAACACACTGTATACGTGTTGGAAATTGGAAGCTGAACTGCCACATGTTAGTGACGCCCACTGTGTCACTTAGCTTAGTCAGCCAGCTAGCTGGATGCAACCTTTTGGCCTTAACTAGATTAAGCAAATAATATTGTGAGGTGGTCAAAATTGATTGGAAATTACTGGTAATATATGTTATTGAGGTTAATTATACTGTAGGAACAAAAGCAGGCACATTTTATGTGATTCTAGTTGTTTTTATGATTTTTTTGAGAAAAAATCCAGATCCAAACCCAAAACACGAAAACAAAACACGGAGGTGAGGTTTTGGCAAAACCAATCCAGATCCAAAACCAGGGTAGATCCAGATCCAAAACCAAAACACGGGGACGGCGCACATCTCTAATTTAAATACATACATATTACTATCACATAGATTATAAAGATATTGCAATCACAATATGACACCCACATATTAAAAAATCTATATATGTTAAATTGATATTCAATAATATGAAAAATCGTTATAAATATAAGTAAAGATGAAAATAAAAACAAAAATCCACCTGCAACAGCCAAAAAACTGTATACAGATTAGGGGTGAGCGGGTTCGGTTTTACTCGGTTTTACCCGGATCTTTTTATTGGCTATCGCCGAACATGTGTTTTGGATAGCGAATAAAATCGAGCCAAATTTGCGGTAAAGTGGCGATAAGAACCGAGTAAAACCGAACCCGCTCACCCCTAATACAGATTAGAACTCATGACCTTGGACATACCAAGCCATTTCTCTACCATTGCACTACTAATTACACCATGTTCTGCCTGCAACCCTGCAGTAGTTCTATATCTTACAAATCCTCAACACATCAAAACAGGGGAGAAGGTACCATAATGTATTTATTATTTGTAAAAGCTTTAGATTGATATAATAATGCTACAAAATGCTCTCGTTCAACCCCTGTGGACTCCAAACATCCAAAATGCTTCTCTCATACATAACATTTTAAACTTATCTCCCCCCCTAGAAGTCTTACTAATATGTTGTACATCAGTACATGTAATAACCACTGGACCACAATTATGCACCTCAGAAAAGTGACGGGACACACTATACAGCTTATACCCCTTTAGGATGTTAAGGCGATGTTCTCTGAACCTATTTTTTAAGGGGCGAGTGGTTCTACCCACGTACTGCAGGCCACATGTGCATCTGCAGTACGTAGATACAATATGTGGTCTCACAGTTGATGAATTCCTTAATATCAAATCTCACATTAGATACATATGAACACACAGATTTACTTCTATCACTGATATACCTACAGGTGATAAACCTACCCCTACCCATACTTGCCGACATCTCGGCAGGGGAATCCGGGAGGGGGCTGGCAGGTCCGTCCAGCAGGGAGGATGGGGGTGGGTCAAAGAGGCGGAGCGGGGGCGTGCCGATGCGATCACGTCATAGTGGCCCCGCTCCCCGCTTTATAATGCCAATATTACTGGTATTATAAGGCAGGGGGCGGGGCTACGATGACGCGAATCGCGTCATCACACCCCCGCACCGCCCACTTTTGCTGCTGGCGCGGGGGTTTTCGGGGAGCCGGCATCTATTCCGGGGGACTTGCCTAGTCTTGCGGGGTGTCGGGAGCGGCACCCGATTTACGGGAGGCTCCCGACAGTCCCAGGAGAGTAGGCAAGTATGCCCCTACCACACCTAAAGCATCCACTAATAGGAGTAGACAGCCAACTCATGTCATTTTCATTTTTATTTTGTGTTGCTCTGGGTTTCTTCAGCATACTAGGGGCAATAATACTTTTTACACTTCTATTTTTCTTATACACCACTCTCACATCAGGTGCAACCGCTTTTTGTAATGCTGTATCCTGTAATACAAATGGAAAATTATTTTTCAATATTTTCTTAATATTGCCAGACTGATTGTTAAATCTAGATATAAAACACATTTCAGTATTTTCATAATCTGCCTCTTGTTCTAAAGGTGTCCCCCCATATTTTTTATTATTATTTTTATTATTATTATTATTTTCCTTTACATTATTAATGCTTAGCAATTCAGTACGATCTTTATATAACACTTTTTCATATGCATTTTGAAGTAAAGGAAAGGGATATCATCTCACTTTAAAGTCCATGAACATCTTTTCAGCTTGTTTTTTAAATGTTTCAACCGAAGTACAGTTACGCCTCGGTTATACCTGCTTACTGTGACGTAGGATCCGTCTTACATAATAATTAGTGTCATTTATTAATCATTCCATCACTTCATCCATTGGGAGTTTTCTGTCTCCCTGGTCAGTAACCTGAACACTGACATTTCCAAGGTACTTAGATGCCTGAATTATAGTAATTCTATGGGAGATCTCGTGTTTCTCTCTCCGTGTTTCTCTCTCCCCGTATTTCACACTCCGTGTATCTCTCTGTTTTTCTCTCCCCGTGTTTTTTTCTCTCTATGGGCTCCATTTACAAATGAACGAAATACCAGTGGCAGTGATACAAACGAAAATTCCACTGGTATTTAGTAGGAATGTGCGCCGGACCATTTTTGCCGGATTTGGATTTGGTTCTAATTCGTCGTCCGGCTTTGGATTTGGATTTGCCAAACTGCGGTGACTGGCTTTGGATTTAGATTTGGATTTTTTTTCAAAAATTGACCAAAAAAGCTAAAATCACATAAATTGGTCTTTTTTTTTTCTTCCTAGAGTATTATTAACCCCAATAACATTAATTTCCAGTCAATTTAGACCACCTCACAGCTTATAATATTGTTTTCACCATTATTGGCCAAAGGTTGCAGTGAGCTGACTGGTTACTAAGCGACAGAGCAGCGGCACAACGACACAGACACCACAGTATAAAGCACATCTATGACACATTGCCACACAGCAGTGGCAGAAATGAAAAGTAGTGCACCCACCCAGTGGGATACGGCCAGCAGAATCACAGTACTTGTTTACAAAGTGGGTTACGGCCCAAGGAGTCACAGTGCACAATCTTATTCACATTACACCGCACATAGTGCCCCTGATTCACATTACACAATAAAGTAGTGTCTCTTATTTATGTTACGATACACAGTAGTGCCCCTTTTACACAATGCCCAGAGTGGTGCCCCTTTTACACAATGCCCACAGTAGTAACCCTTACAGTAGTGCCGCTTTTACACATTGCCCACAGTAATGACCGTTTTAGACAATGCCCACAGTACTGATCCTTTTACACAAAGCCCACAGCAGTAATGCCCCTTATACAATGCCCACAGTAGTAGTGCCACTTATACAATGCCCACAGCAATAGTGTCCCTTACACAATGCCCCCAGTAGTGGTGCCCCCTATGCAGTCCCCTTAGTAGTAGTAGGGCCCCCTATGCAGTGCCCCCAGTAGTAGTATGCCCCCCATTAGCAGGCTCCCCCAGTAGTATGCCCCCAGAAGCAGGCCCCCAGTAGTATGCCCCCCAGTAATAGGCCCCCCATTAGCAGGCGCCCAGGAGTATGCCCCCAGTAGTATGCCCCCCAGTAGTAGGCCCCCCATTAGCAGGCCCCCAGTAGTATGCCCCCCACAGAAGTAGGCCCCTATACACACATAACAAAAAAAACCAAAACTTACCTGTATCCCCGCTCCAGCCGCCGTCCGCTCTGCTGCCACGCAACGAGGAGGGAGCCGGAAGACAGCTCCTGAGTGAGCTCCAGCCGGCTCCCTCCGTGCAGCAGCCAATGAGAGTCTGTGTGACTCTCACTGGCTGCTGTAACAAACACACAGCTGCCGCTGGCGGCTGTGTGTTTGTTCTGTGTAGGACAGACCACTATCACAGCGTTCTGCCCTACACTCGAGGAGCCCTCATGTCGAATTGTCTAGCGAGAATCCGACATCAGGCGGCCGCTGTTCGGCCCCGAATGGGGATCCGAGTCAGGTGGGGAACACCCGAACAGCGTTCGGGTGGACTCGGATCCCCTATGTTCGGAGCGGTTCAGATTCCACAGAATCCGAACCCCTCATCTCTAGTATTTAGTAATACTTACCCCTCCGAGGTCCAGCGAAGTCCAGGTCCTCGGCGAGGTTCTCCGCTGGGCTGCTGGCAGCCTAATGCTGCCAGCGACAGGGCTCCAGTGTTATGCGCATGTGCGACGGTCCCTCTATGCATGTGCATGACACGGAGACCCGGCAGTGCCTGGAAGGCTACGCTGAAGCCGGAAAGGCAGCGCCTGGTCTCCATTGCAGGCAATGGGGCCCACGTCGCTCTTGCCATCTAAAAGATGGCGAGAGCGATGCTGTACAAATCGCGGTAATCTAAGATTACTGCTGTATACTAAATACAGAAAGATGGTATAATCCCTTTAGCGAGCGCTAAAGGGGTTATTTTTTGTTAGTAAATGGGGCCCTATGTTTCTCTCTCCGTGTTTCGCTTGGTCATGCAGCATGGCAGATGACCACTGAGAAATATCATTACTTGCTTTAGGTTATATAAAACAATCTGATGGATTAGGGAAGCAGATTACAGGGTGTGTAATCACATTTCTCTATCTGTAGGCGCCTCTCAGTCAGTATAAAACAAAGCTTCATACACATGGGACCGGATGCATCAAGCATCACATTTTGGATGCAATGGATCCCGCCAATGATTACATGCATACCGGGGTTTAGTAACGCCATATGCATGTACATTTTAGCAATGGACAGCTCTGCCCATAAGAGCTGTCTTTTGCGGTGTGGGGACTTCCGTGTTTATGACCCAGAAGTCCCCTGGGAGCACATCTGTGCATGCATAGCCGTCACCCAGTCCATGCCTGAGCCACAGGGATCCTATTGGTTCCCTCTCAGGTAAAACGCTAATAAGATAGGCCTCTTTATAGCCACAACATCTTCAGAATGTGCTTGGTGCTTATGGTAATTGCGGTCAAACCTCCAAAAATTTAATTTTCAGAGGTCTGACCGCATTTCTCAGCATAGTGCATCCACAAAGTGAAACGTCTCCAACAACTGCCCAATGTCTCCTCATTCTGATAATTATGGTAAGAAGTAAACGAGACGTAACTGAGCAGGGAAAGCTCCAGACTCACTATGAGACAGGCTCAGGCTCTTATACTACCTTGGGGGTGATATTTGTGTTCTAGAACTGTTTAATGTTTTTATTTTCTTGTTCTGTTACCCAGCAGACATGTTTAACGCTCTTCACGGAGATCCACAGCAGAGATATCACACTGACATATAGAAAAAAAAGCAAGACACCAATGCAATATATGTCAGCTCTTGGGATCAGAGCATACTCTGGACCCTAACCCCTCAGGAGCACATGGAATGTAGAATATCTTGGACTTTAATATTTAATAATGGGATTTATACAAAACATTAAATGTTTATGAGCTTGTATTTTCATCAATAAAATATATACAAGACATGATATTGTCTGTGATCTAGATACTGGTGGGTGATGTCACCAGCATGAAATCATCACACAATAACCTCAGCAGCATTCTAAGGCCTGTTACAGTAACCTTCATACTGGTGATGGGTAGCAAGTGATGATCTGCCGACATACAGTACAGTAGCTGCCTGGAGTAACTGGACATCATGTTGGATGGAGACGATGTACTGTATATATCAGTAGTCAGCTCCTGCCTCATGATAATTACATTTAAAATGCTGAAAACGATCCCAGAAGGAATTCCTGTGGACCTTGTAATCGGGAATCCCCTCTTTTATTTTTCTTTGCTTTTTATTTCTTCATTTCAAAGTATTTGTGGAAGGATATAATTAAATGAATGGACTTTCTTCCACAGCAGCGTTACTTCCCATGCAAGGGGCAATAAATTACTTTCATTATTTTCCATTTTATAAATGAAAACACATTTACAGTGTCATTCATCAGACAGAGAACGGGATACACCAAGACACTCTTAGTAACTCCGGCATACATGAAGATTGAGATAGAGGAACTTCCGGGTTTATGACCCAGAAGTCCCCAGAATTACACGTACACTGCCGGGAGTGCTGGGAGGGATCCAAGCTGTGTGAGGCATGTACAAAGAGAGAAGTAGGGGGTACATTTAAAGCAATAATTTTTAGAAGTGAGTTTTAGAAGAGATGTTGCCCATAGCAACTACTCAGATTCTACTTAACATTTAACTAGCACCTTCTAGAAGATAATGGCTAGAATCAGGGCTACAACTGAGAGGGCTAAAGGTGCACGTGCACCGGAATGCAGGGGGTCAAAAAGGGCTGACTCGCGGTGGCTTGAGAGCTGCAGATTCAGAAAATGGCCATTCAAAAATGGCCACCGCCAAGGAGGAGACAGATGCTAGAGGTCCTTACTGGACCTCTAGTGTCTGTCTCCTCCTTGGCGGCGGCCATATTTGGATGGCCGTTTTCAGCAGATTCCATGCGGACTAGCCATTCGCATGGACTCTGCTGAACACGGCCATCCAAAAATGGCCGCCACCAAGGAGGAGACAGATGCTAGAGGTCCTACTGGACCTCTAGTGTCTGTTAGGCCAGCGCAATGCACACAGCGTTCCTGGAAGTGCCGGGAACGCTGGCGCTTCCGGGAGAAGATGCTGAAAGCTGCATCTTCTCCCGTGAAACCCCCTGGCAACGAGCATAAAACCCCATGGCAACGAGCATGAAACCCCCTGGCAATGAACATGAAACCCCCTGGCAACGAGCATGAAACCCCTGGCAACGAGCATGGAACCCTATGGCAATGAGCATGAAACCCCCCTGGCAATGAGCATGAAACACCATGGCAACGAGCATAAACCCCATGGCAACGAGCATGAAAGCCCCTGGCAATGAGCATGGAACCCCTGACAATGAGCAGGTAATTTTAAAGTAATTAGAAGCCTTACTGTGGGGCATAAAATGGTGTCAGGGATATATGTAAGTGGCACTTTGGTAATAGGCAATACAGTGTGTGGCATAATGTGTAATGGGTATTATGGTGTGTGGAATAACGTAAGTCACTATACAAGGGACGTCTGAGTAGCGCACTGCGTTATGGAGGAGCAAGGACAAAATCCAGGTACAGGAAGGGAGGGGGCGCAAAATTACCGCCTTGCACCGGGTGACAGATATCCTAGTTTCGGCCCTGGCTAGAATCTTATTGGTTGCTATGGGCAACATCTCTTCTAAAACTCACTTCTAAAAACTCTCACTTTAGTAAACTTACCCCCTAAGTATCCAAGCTACCTACACCTGCTAGTGCACAGAGCGCTAAAATGGCAAAGCATCAGTTTAATGTGGTAACTGGCAATAAACCAACGGAGGTCTTGCTAAACAATCAAGATAATAAGTAAAACTTTCAATGGATAAGGCTTTTAATAATTATTTTTGTAATTATGTTATGGTAAAATTGAATCTAGTTTGAATTGCTCTCCTGCTCCTGGCTTTGCTTATACTGAATGTTTTGCCATTAGTCACACATAAACAAAGGCAGCTGACCAGCTGTATTTCAAAACCAAAGGATGATAACCTTACTTGGGGCACAGATCAGTCGGTTGCGTCACTGAGGATTACATTTCGTAAAGAGAGTAGTAACCGTTCAAGTTGTTTGTTTACTTTGATCTAGGTATAAACATGTCAGAATAAGGAATAGCAGTGTACCGTGTAATCCTTTCATGGCATTACCAGAATGAAAGAATGTGACGCTTCCATCATAGTTGCCTTCTCTGCCGGTAAGTCTGGGAGGCTCAGGATTTTCGGGAAGTCCTCCCAGACTCCCTGGCGTGAAGGTCACCTTCCCATACATACAGTATGTGTCCTCATACACTATTGCCGCAGTTGCGTCAATTCAGCCTTTCTCGCAGCACCAGGTAGCGTGCAACTCCACTTGGACTGAGCATCTTTTTTGCTCTAATTTGGGTCATAGGGCAGTATACAGTTTGAGGCGAAAAGTCCGTTATCTGCAATAATTTATCGCCGATGACATCATTTTCGCCCGTTTCAATTATCCCCATATTCAATTTCAAAGACTTTTCACCAGTGCAAAAAGTATTTGTTAAAAAACGGGGATAACTTTTCTCCATTAATACATGGCGAAAAAAAAATGCAGAATTGGGGTTTAGGGGTGCAGGCTTAAAAAAAATAGCCTGCATCCCTGGGAATGTCCCCTAAAAGTAATGTGTGTGAAAAAATTTTTTAAAAGATAAATAAATCAGGACATCCCAAAAAATTAACTTTAATTTTGGGGGTGAAAAAATAAAATAGGGGACAAACTTCTAAAATAGTAAAATTGATTCCAGAGGGGTTCCCAAGTATGCGGCAGGTGTTTTCTTCATTGCGGGTGGTAGCGACAGGTGCTTTTTGAAGAACATTTTAGGGACTTAAAAATATGCTTGCACCCATTTTCATGTACCCCAAATTTGATGGGCATAGCTATTTTCCCCCCAAAAAAATTGCTAAATGCTATTCATCATCTGTTCTTCACAGGCGCATTTAAGCACCAGCTGCGCCTATTTAAAAACCCGAATTCCCTTCAGGTCAAATCGGAGGTGCCCATAGTGATCCCCCATGTCAGGATATCTTTAGGGGGGTGCCAGGATGTTTTCCCGAAAATTGACAGGACTTTTCGCCTGTTCCAGTTTTGCCGGGTCCCGTTTTCACCTCCTTATAAATTATTCCTAGTAAAATGGGAAGGACATGAGGTGCGATGATGCAATCAGAATGGCCCCCAGTGGTGGATTTACCAATAGGTATGTGCCAAGGGGCACCACTTGCTGGGGGCAGCACAGCTGGCATCCCTGCAAAAGAGTCCGGGTAGACTGTCGGCCTGATGGGACTGCCCAGAGGCCAGATGATTCCTTTTTTTTTGTCATTACAACTTAGATTTTTATTTTGCAACTGGCAGAAAGGAGGTGGTGAATTGCCGAGCGTTATGGTAGGGTCTGTCTTGGCTGTCATTGTTGCTGGCCTTGACATTTAAGGGACTGAGCTGGCAGTTACGTGATATGGGTGAGGGGGGGGGGGGGTCGGCCAATGTGAAGGAGGGGCACACAATATTGTGCCTAGGATGGCCTGAACCTTAAATCTGTCCCTGCCTGCCCCACTCCATGCACTGGTCACCCGCATTGACCAAGGAAGTACAGTACTCTCTGAGGAGGGATAACAAAAAAAGGGCAAAAAGTCTGACTCTACATTCTATTCTTCCCAATGTTTCCAAATTAGACAGTGGTGGATAAGCAGGGCTGTAAAGAGCAATGGCGGGCCCAGGTGATGGCATGGCCAAATGCTTTGGGCATGGCCATGGGTGCTAAAAAATAAATAAATCAATGAATAAAATTGTGTGCGCCGAGGAGGGGGGGGCAATTCTTCCCACTGCCCAGCTGGCCTGGTAAAACTACAGCCACATACAGTGAGTGTAATAAAGTAACCATTCAGCTCTATTCATAGACTATCCTATACAGTATATGAGATGCAAATACCCGAGTTTTAGGGTCAGTGCTGGACTGGGGCATGGAGTGCCCATTAGGAGAATGCAGTGGTAGGGGTCCATGTTTAAGGGGCATGGTCAGCATCACAGGGGGCACGGCCAGCCACCACAGAGGCTTGGCTAACTTTTAGAGAGTGCATGGTATGGGCCATGTTATAAATATGTATTGGAAATACTTATAGTGTATGCATGCTAATGTACCAGATTATACCATAGTCCTGGGAATGCATTATAATGTAACATGTATAAGCACACAATGGTGATCCTCTCTATAAATATCATATTAATACACTGCAGGGGAACTGAGGGGGGCAGATACTACTTACCCGGGCCCGAGTTGATTGGAGGGGTCCGGTTCAGTGACCACCCTCACTGCTCTGCCCACTACCACTGCCTGTGTCTGTAGAGCAGTGCAGCCACTTCGGCACATCGGGCAATGAGAGAGTGGAGGCTGCTGCTGTCTCCTCTCACTGCCTGGTGTACCACTGTGACAACGCTGCTATACAGAAGGAGCCAGTGATAGTGGGCAGAGAGAAGAAGTGACGGTGATCACCCTGACCACCCCCCTCCGCTGAAGTCGCTCCCCCCTGCGCTGAGAACGCGATGCCGCTTTGAGATGCTGTGGATAGTAGTCTGTTATGTTTTTTGGGGAGGGGGTGTGGTCACAACTCCCAAATTTGGCCACATCCCCCACCAGTACCCACGCCCGTCAGCGCTCATGACGGCCCTGATGAACTGTACATGTGATATGGGCGCCGGCATTGACCAGCCAGTGTCAAAAACTCAATCAGACCTGCATTAGGTCTAGTAAAGATGAAATACATGCCATTATTAATTAATTCAACTATTGGGATGACTTACAGTAATTGTAGGTTAGTCAATGAATGCAGAGCTACAATGTCATTCCAATAACTAGCAGGAACTGTGGGCCACATCAGTGCTGTACATAAACCCTGATTGTGAGAGACCTGCGCATGTGCGGGTTCTATACTGCGCATGTGTGCGTTTCCCTCTGCAAGATCACTTGCAGTTCCCCCAAGCTGTAGCATGATTGACATGCTGCGGCATTTGTGGGGGGTGTAGCGGGAGCGCAACCAGGACCATTCTGCAAATCGGGGGGTAACTCCTCCATGTTGGAAGTGTAGCCAGGCCAGGTCTTCAGATGCAGACTTCCTGGCCCCAGCTGAGCAGTTCTGCCAGTCATTCTGAGTAAGCTGAGGCAGCAGCGATGCCTTTACCGTACAACTCTGAATCACAGTGCCCCCTCAGGAGGTGTGCCCTCAAGCAGTGGGACCCACCAGGGATTTCCCCTGTACCCAGTGTTGTAATTGTCCCAAAATAAAACGGTATGTCATACCAACACTTCACTTCGGCACCCGGCGCTGGGATTATCACTATTCCAGTGCCATCTGTTTAAATTTTGCTCCAGCCAATATGGCCAATCAGGAACGACCGGGGGCATTTTGAATTTTGGCAGATGCATGGCCTCCACTAATTGGCTGTTGTTGCACCCGGCCGGCACCAAATTCAAAATGCCACTGGGGACCCTGAGAAGAAAGGAAGAGCTGCAGCGAAGCGAGTGCTGCGGGGAGAGGAGGGGAGGGGAGAGGTGAGCAATGCAGTGAGGGGAGGGGAGAAGAGTGCTGCGAGGGTGAGTGCTTAGGAGGGAAGGGGAGAGGCGAGTGCTGCAGTGAGGTGAGTGATTAGGAGGGGAGGGGAGAGGCGAGTGCTGCAGTGAGGTGAGTGGTTAGGAGGGGAGGGGAGAGGTGAGTGCTGTGGAAGTGAGTGCTTAGGAGGGGAGAGGTGAGTGCTGCAGTGAGGTGAGTGGTTAGGAGGGGAGAGGCAAGTGCTGCAGTGAGGTGAGTGGTGCGGGGAGGTGAGAGGAGAGGATGGAGCAGGGGCGTTTCTAGAGAGGAGGGGGCCTGTGTGCAGTCTCCGACACGGGCCCCCTCCTCTCGGCCCGGCAGCCAGCAGCGCACTGAGCTGTGTGCGGCCAGCACCAGAGTTATAGACTCTGGGCACTAGAGTGCGGCCAGTGTCTATAAACTATGCGCAGGTCACCGGGAAAATGGCCACGGTGGCCATTTTCCCATCGTTTACACATGCGCAGTACAGGGAAAATGGCCACATGTGTAAACGATGGGAAAATGGCCGCAGTGGCCATTTTCCAGTCATTTTTTCAGTGCCGGACCCTGCGCCGACGTGGGACTCTGGAGAGGTAAGTAATCCTATAGGTGCAGGGTGTGCGGTGTGGGGCCCCCCTGGACCCAGGGGCCCGTGTGCCCCGCACACCTTGCACCCATTATAGATACGCCCCTGGGATGGAGAATGGAAACATTTTATTTAATGCGTTTGCATTTTCTTACCCCTGTGCTGTTTGTACTCATCACATTCTAAATTCAATATCCCTGATAGTTTTTTAATGAATTACCTGCACAAATGACACAAATTACACTTTGTTTTTAGAAGAGTTGGAAAAACTGCTAATAATAATCATTTTCAGAATTAATTTTTTTCTTTTTCTAGTAAACTGTAACAAGAATGGCAAAAAAAAGTTCTACTAAAATCTCAAGAATGTGAACCAAAAGCAAACATGTTTCATGCTTCAGTATTAAACCTCCATTCCAAGAAGCAGGATTCTACGTGACCCTCACCACCCCCAAAAAAATATTTTTATTTTTTTGCAAAATTTTGCCATCACAATTTAAATGTTTCCTATATGTAGGAATAATATGGTAACCTAACAAGGCCTACCATCATTTCAACTATAAAACCAACTTCATTAAATGAGGGCATAATGTTTTCCATCAGGTGATCACCAGACAATAAGTACTAAAGGTCCTCACAATTTGTAAGAAGGAACCCTTCCCCCCATTCCTGAACTCCATGATATTCCTGTAGGGGTGTGATCTAACTTCGATGGGGGGGGGGGGGGGGGCAACTAGTTTGAAAGAATGAAGAAGGTAAAGTACTTTCATTTTTTCTGGCCTCCTTTGCTGT
Organism: Taudactylus pleione; assembly: GCA_031769625.1. Taxonomy (NCBI): domain Eukaryota; kingdom Metazoa; phylum Chordata; class Amphibia; order Anura; family Myobatrachidae; genus Taudactylus; species Taudactylus pleione. Next base: position 6,117,410 of record JAUIMM010000670.1, read on the forward strand.
AGAAACGATTTGGGGCTCATCCTCTGCAGTTTTTAGTTATGTGAGCAGGAACGCCAAAGATGGGAGGACCGGGTGCTAATTAGTAATTACCCGGGCCAAGGCTTGTAGTTCGGGCCCGACGAGACCCCTGGTCCACCCCCCCATCAGCCACAGCAGTGAGCAGTGTGTCTCTCCAGCACATAGCAGCGTGTGGGTCCAGGGAGGCTGATGCCACTGATCAGCAGCAGCCCTCCTCTGACTGTGCAGGGAAGTGGTGGGGAGCGATTGCCTTCCCCTACCCCGGATCTGCCTGGCTGTGGGGCACATGGCTTCCCCCCCCCCCTCCCCAGCCATTATGGAGCTTGCAGTGCCACAAGTGACGTCTTTGTGTTTTTGTTTTTTAAAGGACGCATGGCCACACCTCTGGCGATTAGGTCATGCCCACCGAAAGTACCTGGACCTGGTGCCTCTCTCTATGGCCCTATGTGTGAGGAGGACTAGCCCCACTCATTCACCACAGAGAAGGGGTAAGTGTAGTAAGTGCGTTACACGCATGTATCTAAGCGGGAAATGTATTAAACCTTGGGGTAGATGTGAGAATTCTTGGAGAGAGATAAAGTGGAGAGATATAAAGTACCAACCAATCAGCTCCTAATTGTCACTTTACAGGCTGTGTTTGAAAAAATGACAGGAGCTGATTGGTTGGAACTTTATCTCTCTCTGCTTAAGCTCTATCCAAGCTTTGATAAATCCCCCCCATGTATCTAAAGCAGTGTCTGACATTTAGTTATTACTACAATATTTTGCCATGATTAGTCCCATCATAACACCATTTGCCAAATTCCATTTCTGTTCACTATAAAATTGAAACAGAAAACAATAAAGCTATATCTTAGATAGAGAGAAAGTGGCAAAGTTGCTCATAGCAACCTATCAGCTCCAAACTGTCATGTTTCAAATACAGCCTGTAAAATAGCAGTTAGAAGCTGATTGGCTGGTACTTTGGCCCAGATTTATCAACCAGTGATATTCTTGTTATCACTCGTCACTAATCTTAAATGGTGCTCCAACCAATCAGCTCCCAACTATCATGATAAATGATAGTTAGGACTTAGGAGATGATTGGAGCACCATTAGTAATGAGTTGATAAATCTAATCTAGGCCTTTATCTCTCTCCAAGCCTTGGTAAATCTCCCCCCAAAATATTGAAGTCATAGGGGTAAATTTACTAAAGTGAGAGTTTGTAAAAGTGAGTTTTAAAAGTGATGTTGCCCATAGCAACCAATCAGATTCTACCATAGTTGCCAACTTTCTGGCTGCTCCTTCCGAGAGGGAGCAGCCAGATTGGCAGGACGGGGGGTGACGAGGGAGGGGCCAGGCGGGAGATGGGCATTTATGGGTGTGGTGGGGGCGTGGCCACATGATCACGTCATTTTGGCCCCACCTCCACTACACAATGCCAATAATACAGGCATTGTGGAGCAGGGGGTGGGGCCAAAATGACGCAATTCAGTGTGAATCACTTATCCCCCTCCCCCACTGCGGGGTTTAATCATTGGGGTCGGGGGGATCGGCGGCTGCCGGGATGCTTGCCTGCCTTTCCGGGGGCCGGGAGGCTCCCAGCAAAATCGGGAAGGTAGGCAAGCCCGGATTCACATTTAACTAGCACCTTCTAGAAGATAATAGCTAGATTCTGATTGGTTGCTATGGGCAACATCACTTTTAAAACTCACTTCTAAAAACTCTAACTTTAGTAAATTTACTCCATAGTGGTTTGATGCTAATTATTTAAATTATTAGGATACTAATTATTTGAGCACCTCTGTCTGGAAGATGTCTGGTTAATTACCGTGAAAGGCTGGAATTTGAGATAGTGAGCAGAGAGTCAGCAGCTATATATATCCTTACTGTAACCTGAGCTGAGGATTCCTGAGGGAAGAGCAGATCGGAGTTTGTGAGTCTGAGTTAGCAGGTCAGACCCCAGCTGGATAGATCTGAGGCTATGAATTGGTTTGTAATCCTGATTGCTTACAATTTATTTTTGCAGAAAACAGTTAAATGGGATTAAAGAAGTGTGAGACCTAACCACAGCCAGCGGCTCTCGTCAAACAGGTGAGATCATGTGTGACCAGAACTAACCGAACACATTCCCAGAGTTACTGTACAGCATATTAGTAAAATAACTGAGATCACCAGTTCTTTATTGTCGGTCAGGTGCAATGTCGTTTGAGAAATATATCTAATTAATTTCCTTACTGTACATACTTTGCTGTTTTTGCCACATTTACTATCAATCCAATTGAAAATTATCATGTTGTAAACTCTAGTCACAAGTTGCTTATCCAACTTACTGTAATTAGAACGTTCCCCTTGCTCAGTACATAAGTGCAGTGGTCCTACTCTGTCTATTACTGGTGGTTTAATAGCTACTGCTAGTGCGGCCATCGCTGTCTAACAACTCTTCTAAGTTGCTGAGACAGTCCCAGGTTTGTAAAGATATGTCCCATGAAATGTTAATATTCATGTTATCCTGTGAGTTGGACAGAAATATCATTATCCGCGCTAAGGCGCATATTCACTAAAGCGCGGGCTTTTAGAAGTGAGTCGTTGACCATAACAACCACTCAGATTCTAGCTATTATCTTCTAGTAGGTGCTAGATAAATGGTAAGTAGAATCTGATTGGTTGCTATGGGCAAACTCCACTTGTAGAAAAAACTGCACTTTAGTAAATGTACCCCTAAGTGTTTGATAACTTAGTAAGTATTGAAGAGTATTAAAAAAAACAAAGATATCAACAGGTAGGAAACCTCGGTTTGGGACAGAGAGCCTGATTCAGTGATTGCCAAGAGATGCCTTACATAGACAGTTATGTGAGTGGACGGTCTAAATACTTTTGTCAGAATTCCGACAGCGTCAGGATCCCGGCTCCAGAATCCTGGCTGCCGGCATCCTGAATGTAAGTATCGGGGGTTAGGGGAGGGTCTGGCACTAGGGGGAGGGTTAGGGTTAGGCACTAAGGGGGGAAGGTTAGGCACTAAGGGGGGAAGATTAGGTTTAGTGTGCGGGGAGGGGGAGAGTTAGGTTTAGGCACTAAGGGGGGAGGGTTAGGTTTAGGGTGCGGGGAGGGGAAGTTACGTTTAGGCACTAGAGGAGGGAGGATTAGGTTCAGGCACTGGGGAGGGAGGGTTAGGCTTTGGGAGAGGGGTAAAGGTTATGTGTAGGGAACTTACCTTCCAGTGTCTGTATTGTGACTGTAAGGATGCTGCTGTCGGTATTCTGACGGCCGGCATCCCGATAGCTGGGATCCCATACCCAACCCCTAAGAACCACGTAGACAACACTGCATTAAATGATCTAGAGCAGTAGTCCCCTAACTTTCTTGAATCATAGAGTATCAGCCTTTGTTTCACAGCAGCCATAGGCCAAACATTTTGTTTTTGAGGAATTCAGCAAAATTTATTAAATTAAGTAAATTATGCTAACCTGTCTCCCTTAGGTTCAGTTATGTGGTGTTAGACAGAGTTAAGCTTCTGTGTGGCCACATATTTTATGACTGGCAGCCACCAGCACTTTAGCTATCACATTAACCATAAATACTTTGATTTGGTCCTCAACCACCAACCCGTGGCACCCCTGCAAGTACCCCACACACCCAGTTAGGGAACCACCGGTCTACAGTCCACGAACATAAGATTCCTGTAATTTATATAAAATGTTGCAATTGTCTAGGCATACAATATAATACATTGATACTCCAGAACTGAAGTTTTGGACACCACCATATCAGTGGAATGCGATTTAACAGAAAGATAATTCTAACTAGAGATGAGCGGTTCTGTTTTGACTCGGTTCTTTTCAACAAAGTAGCGCAAGTTCGGATTTATCTATTTGGCTATCCAAAACACACAAAAGCCGTATAGCCAATAAGATGGAGTTTTTAGACTCAGTAGGACCTGTCTGTCCAAATCGACGGGTAATGGGGGTTAGGGCCTTCCCATCTTTGTTAGATATTTTTCTGCAGCACAACTGAGCCACATTACATCATGGCATTCGGAAGAGGGGAGTAGGAAATGGGTAATACTTGAAAATGAACTGATGGGCACCCATTCGGCTAGTTCCCTTCCTTGGCTTCCCCCTAATCTGAGACCAGCCTCGGTTCAAGAAATTCCTTGTGTAAGAGCTGTCCTACAAGTTTGGGACAAACTAAAAAAAACACCTACAATTTGCACCATATCCATCCCCCCTGACTCCATTATGGCGCCATCCTCACTTCCCGTTGGGGTGCGTATACTCTTATATGCATCCTTGGATATTGGCTGGGTTAACTACATTTATGCATATTCTAGGCGATTTCGCTCCCCAAAATTTTGCAGACTGAAGTGAAAAATATGGTTTATCATCTAATTTTCAATTTGCATACTTACAAACTTGCAGTTTAATTCGCTCACTCAGCAAACCTCACAAACTGCGAGAACCTACCACATTCGAGTGCAAATGTATTCACAACCCTGGTTTCAAGGGTTCGATATCTATTTTGTATTCGTTGTTAGCCCCCTCATCTGTTGAATTTAAGGAACCATTTGAGCGGACCTGGGAATGAGACCTAGGGATTAGTTTGGAGGCCGACGACTGGGTAGATATTAGGCAATGGGTGGCTAAGTCCTCAAATAACACTAATATTAAGGAAAACTCCTTCAAAGTTTCTTCGCACTGGCACATGGTTCCTGTAAAACTACATCAGATTTTCCCATGGTCTTCGGACTTATGTTGGAGACAATGTGGCCAAACAGTTTCCTATCTACATGTATGGTGGGACTGCCCTGTGATATCCAAACTTTGGGATGAAGTCACATCTTTGGTGGTCAAGGTGCTCAGTGTTTTTCCCCCTGGAGACCCTCTACATATGCTTCTATGCAAACCCACTTTCTCTGAACCTCAGAACAAACTTTGTGGTCATATCTATAATGCTACCAAACTGTTGATCGAAACAAACTGAACCCCCGGCAATAACCTCATTATTAAAAAAAAATATGGTATTTGACTTCTATGGATATATCACTGCACTCCTTCACGATTCAGTGAATAAGTTTCATTGTACCTGGGGCCCTTGGTACTCTGCATTTCATAGACAGTTGCCCGGAATGGAGAGATTTTGATTTATCGTGAGTGATAAACTATACCGTAGTTTGCCCTTCTTTAATCCCCCCCCCCCTCTTTTTTCCTTTTATTCCTTTTTTTTGTTTGTTCTGTGTATTTTTGGAACAAATCAAACATTTGATTGATGTGGATGTTTGTGAAGTTTTATTTTTTGGATATGTTATTTGATATATTTGAATTGTTGATTATTCAAATAATTATTTTTTGTGTATGTTAATATTTGTGATGTATACATCTTTAAAAAACTATAAATAAAAAAAAGATGGAGTTTTTAGATCAAAACCGGTAAAACCGAACTGTTCATTTTTAGTTCTAACATGTACTTTGCAAAAGTAGTAGAAACCACATTTGGGTGTTAATCAAACAAATCACAATTACATTTGCCTTAAGAGAATGACTAAAGCTGGCCATACATGCTACAATTATCGGGGCGATCCGCCTGATATCCGCGGATCGCCCTGATAATTGTAGACAGTGCGGGCGACCGAGGGTTGCATTTTGCTTGGTCGGGCATGCCGGATTGTCCAGCATGCCCGTCCGATGCGATATTTATGGGGTAAACTTTCGGCCGCATCGGGCAGTGTATGCCCAGCAGCGGCCGACAGACAGATATTTCCTGTGTTCCTTCCCATGGAAGGAACAGGGAAATGTCTCCTCCCCCGGGGGCGGAGCGCACATGTCGGGCTAATACACTGTGAGTAATCTCGCAGTGTATGCCGTGGACATCTGCGGCTGGCAGGCTGCCAGATAAAATGTCTGTCGGTCTGACAGGAATTTTATCTGGACGTGTATGCCCAGCATTAGATTAGGAACGTGAGTGCCAGGCAAAAGCCTGTCTGGAGTAGTGTCAGGTGCAGCAGGTATTATGTCTCCGGGATTGTGAATCCCGGCGGTGATGACAATGTGTCAGTGTATACTGTACATGGACAATAAAGTTTCACAACATACTGTATAAGCAGGAGCGATAAACAGACTGACCACATGACCAGTGCTCGAGAAAACAAGGGGAACAAGGGAGGATAATCAGCAATTATTTTATTGTGACCAATTGCAAAACTTTATATACTGCATGGTACTGTAGGTCCTCCAACAATGGACCTAAAGGCCCCTACACACTACACAATATTTTTAACGATTTGGCCGATTACGACACATCGGAACAACAAATCGTTAATAATGTGTAGCGTGTATGCACTACATTGTATAGTGCGTTCTCCCGTGGGGTCGTCAGCCTCATTGCCTAATCTTATGTGCAGCATGTAAGATCAGGCGATGCGACTGATAATCCCATACAGCACTATGAGGGGGTGGCCGGCATATCAGGCGGCCAGGCACCGGATCTCCCAGTGTGTACGTGTGTGCAGTGATGTCAGCCCATCAGCGCTGGGATCGTGGGCGACATCGCTGGGCACACAATCGTTTAGTATGTACCCAGTTTAAGAACTGTATGGAATAGAATAATTCCTCCATGGTAATGCCCTTGTCATGGCTTTGCCAAAGTACAGACTAATAAAGTTACAAATATAAAATATATCAGTGCTTACTCCCACCCCCAGATATAAATTGATCTAACGATTGAATGGATTCTGTACACAAGGGATTAATCTACATTTAGCTCCCATGTCCATTTGCTCTGCTTCATCAGAGCTTGATGCTATTTGGGAAACTGTTGGTCTTGTCATTTAGCAAGGAGGTGTCAGCAGGCTGGGACTATGGTTAACTAGACTCTGTGGTTCTCAACTCAGATCTAGAGGGGGCAGACACAACTGTATTGCTCACAGGGACGGGGTAATTATGTTGGAAATTCTTCCACCTGCATATTTTCCCCTGTACTAAAAACACATAAAAAGTATATTGTTCATGTTTTTTATCTGCCTACATTTCTCTACATATTTCTACACTGTGAAGTCAGGCCTGTGACATACTGTATGCCAAACTTATATGTAACTCTTGGGAGACGATATAGTAGCAAACCACTGTCTCATATAATTCATATTGTATAGTAATGTTTGGTATGCAATGAATATATTGGTAATTGTATGCTTTGTTTATTGGCAGGGTTATTGTGCCTTTAGGGAGAAAATATACACTATGGCAGGAATAATAATGTCTGATTAAGAAGTGGTTTGTGAATATAATTCATAAATGATGTCATTAGGTTGGGATGTAGTCGGCATCCCGGCATGTGGGATGCCGACGGTCTGAATACAGGCGCCGAAATCCTGACAGATCGGGATCACGGCACCAGTGTCCCGACCGCCGGCATTTCGAAAGTAAGAATCGAGGTGTTAGGGGTAGGTTAGGGTGCAGGGTTAGGGTTAGGCATTACGGGGAAGGTTAGGGTTAGGCACCGGGTAGGGAGTGTTAGGATTAGGGTGCGGGGAGGTTAGGTTTAGGCACTAAGGGGGAGGTTAGGTTTAGGCACCAGGGAGGGGTTGTTAGGTTTAGGGTGAGGGGAGAGGGAGAGGGAGGTTAAGTTTAGGCACTAGTGGGGGAAGATAGAGTTAGGCACCGGGGAGGGTTGGTTAGGGTAGAGGTTAGGGTACGGGTTAGAAAAATACTCACCGTTACTTCCTATGGGTGTCAGGTTTCTGGCTGTCGTATTCTGACCAGCGGCATCCCGACAGCCGGGATTTCATACCCAACCCCATTAGGTGCTTTTAATTTCATTTGGGTTCTATACATTAGGGGCCTATACATTATCAATCTCCATTAAGTATCCAACGTGTTGCAAGTTGTGACGGTGGATACAAAGTACCAGGACAATTCAGCACTGCTCGAGTTGCACGATAGCATGCCCTATCACTGACACTTCTACAGAGCAGAAACCTTATATTGCCATGCATTGTAAGCGTGCATGCATGAAGTGAGGGCCTGATTCAGAGACGGATGCACTGCTGATATTTCCGCAGATTAAGCGATTGTTAGCCATTGCGATTGAATTGCGATTATGCTCACACAGAGGATTCACTTGCAAAGTGAGTGACAGGTAGTCAGTGTTTGGGGGAGGTGACAGGGGGTGGTTAGAGAAATGCAGGCGTGTCTGTAGCGTTTAAACACTGTGTTCTGGGCCCCATAAATTAGCCCCTGCGTCCTTGCTCCTAGCATAAGAGCCCTCTGCATGTCTGGAGACCCGATATATCTGCGTCTTCCTTATCTGTGTTCCATGTTTCCGGTTTTGTGTGTGTATTGGCGGATGTGAGATGCTGTCAGTGGACGTCTCTAAGAACTGGATGGAGGGCAGGGCCGTAACTAGATTTTTTGGTGCCCTGTGCCAGAAAGAGCATTGGTGCACTCCCTCATTTTTCAAAGGGACATAATGCACCCAAAAAAGGGCCATGGCTTAATGGGGAAGGGCCAGGGAAGAGATAGGGGAGGCCAGGAGATGCTGGGGATGAAATAAGAGGAAGCTACAAGCAAGAATGATAATAAACAGAAATTTGACAGGCCCAAACAGCACCCCTTGACCTGTGGTGCCCTGTGCGATGGCACCGGCCGCACTACCATCAGTGGCAAACGCAGGATTTCTAAAGGGGGGTTTCCAAATGCTTAATTTTACGAGTGTGGCCAGTCCATGAAGAGGGTATAATTAGCACTTATCCAGCTTTAATATGCATCATACAAAGTGTTTTGAACTTTTGAGTGTCATAACTCCAGCATACACAGGATCAGTGATCACACTAAGCCAATAAATACAGCAGTAGGACCATCCTGCCTGAGCTGAATGTTTTTGATTCAGATGTAGGCTCCATTCCAGTGAATGGGAGCAAATCCTGGAGTCTGGGGGAGAAGCAGCAGAAGAACCTAGCACTGCCCTGGACATATACTGTATGTACATATTGGTCTCGTTATGCACTGGATAGTGTATTATTAATTATGGTATTAATAATTAAGCCTATTGATGGTCTATAGCAGTGCACCCCTAACAGTACATGTTTTCTAGATCTCCTAGTTGATGCACAGGTGTATTTATTACTGGCTAACACATGTTAAAAGATCCACAGGTTGTGTTAATTATTTAATTTGTGATACTTAGAAGATCATGCAGCATTAGTAATATTCTACTATATTACTATTTCTATTGTAGTCATGTATGGGCTGGGATGGGGGGTTTCCAGGCAACCGGAAACCCCCCCCTGCGTTTGCCTATGACCATAGCTACGGCCCTGACGGAAACTATTGTTTTGACATGTGCAGTGTGCCTAGACTCCTTAATCCAGTGACGTGTGGTGAGATGAATGGCTGGGGAGGCACACATGGAGATGGAACTGAGTGCTGGGAGCCTGCCGCACCCCCTACATCACTATAACTCTCCCCTCACTACACTAAGTTTCAGTGCCCATTGATTCTCCTACCTGCATCACTGTGTTTTCTCTTGCTGCTGCTGACTGAGGTCTGATCTCTAAACACTGCAGTGCACTTTCTGGTTACATGACACATACAAGGTGTCCATCAGTGGACCCCTACCCAGAGGCATGCCTCTATTAGCTCTTTCTGTGCAGCTTACATCCTGTGGTGTGCCCCCCCTGCCATCCCCCACTCCTCCCTCCCCAGCTCTGCCAGCAGTGTCTGACTATACAGAAGCGAGGCTGAGCTGTTGCTGCCTCATTTCTTGTCTCCCTGCAGACCCAGGGAGCTCCACAAAGCTGGTGAGTGTTAACTATAAAAATTATTGCAATAAGCAAAGAAGATGTTTATAAGTTATAATTAACTTCTTTTTATTATTTTAATAATTTTTATATCAAATCTCAGGAGTGTGACAGGGGAGGCTCTGCGGGGGTTTCTAATTTATTCTGGGGGGAAGTCGGGAGGGTTGATGGCTTCCAGGAGGCTTGCCTGCCTTTCCGGGGGGCTGGGAGCGGCACCAGAAAATCGGGAGGGTAGGCAAGCCTGTTTTCTATTGAACGTACTTGTGAGTTAGTGTGATTGGTTATTGCTAATATATTACTAATTTCTAAAACATTTGTAAACAGAAATAACTGCAGTGTGTTTGTGCCGCTGCTCTGTTGGTTACTTAGTTTAGCCGGCCAGCCTTTGGCCTATGTTGGTGAACAATATTGTGAGCTGTGAAGAGGTCAAAATTGACTGGAAATTAATGTTATTGAGGTTAATAATACTATAGGAATAAAAAGGCCCAAATTATGTGATTTTAGTTGTTTTTATCAATTTTTTAAGAAAATACAGATCCAAAACCAAAACACGCAAGGGTGGTTTTGCAAAACCAAATCCAGCTCCAAAACCTCGAAGGAGATACAGATGCAAAACCAAAACACGGGGGTCGGCGCACATCTCTATGTACCTATTATATGCATTATACGGCTAGTAAAGAAAAGTCATATTCCAGCCGGGGAGGGAGCCGCAGCTGGAAACTTGTGAATGCAAACCATAGTTGCCTTCCTTGTGAATGCAGGCTCAGCGCATGTGGGCGGGTGAGGGGATGTCGACGGGCGAGGGTAGGTGGAGGTGGGCGGGTCTGGGGTGTGATGGTGCAATCACATCATTGTAGCCCCACCCCTGCTATGCAATGCTAAGATTACTGGCATTATGGAGCAGGGGCGGATCCACAATGATGCGATACAACGCAAATCGCGTCATCTGTGTTACCTAGTCTGGTGACACCCGATGCCCACTGTAAATCCCCCCCGCCCCAAATGGGGGTGTGACCTACCATAAATGGGGAGTGGCCTCGATGGAACTCCTGATGCGTCACTCCAGGGGCGTGCCCAGCACCCTCAGAGATTCTGGGCTGTCACCGGAGACTGCGCCTGACCTGTCGGCTCCTCCTCTGTGACTGGGACAGGAGTGCTGCGGGAGAATGTCACACTGCAGCACCCTGCTCCTGTCACTCAGGAGGAGCCGGCATTTTAGTGTCACCTCCTCCGAGGGTGACACCCGGGGCGGCCCGCACCCCCATAGTGTCGCCACTGCTCAGGTCATAAAGTTTTAGCTACAGCCCTGCTCTGTGGTTTTGCTGTCATGGTGTCTGACCTGCACAGTATGTACGTATGTAATATGCAGGGCCGTAGCTAGGGTAGTGCAGCCGGTGCCATCACACAGGGCACCACAGGTCAGGGGGCGCTGTTTGGCCCTGTCAAATTTCTGTTTATTATCATTCTTGCTTGTAGCTTTCGCTTATTTCATCCCCAGGATCTCCTGGCCTCTCCTATCTCTTCCCTAGCCCTTCCCCATGAGGCCATGGCCCTTTTTTGGGTGCATTATGTCACTTTGAAAAATGAGGGGGGGCGCCAATGCTCTTTCTGGCACAGGGCACCAAAAAGTCTAGTTACAGCTCTGGTAGTATGTATGTATGTATAAAACTACATTTTACTGTATCTTAAAGTGAGAATCTGGAAATAAATGACAGATGATCTTTTATGCAAAGTATTCTTATTATTATACATTATTAGTAAATGCGTCATCCCACTGCAACAACAAGTGTAGATGTTATGATATTAGGTATCAGCTTGCATGTGATTAGCAGAGGGATTGTGAAGGACTGGATGTCTCATGCAGGCTCAGTTTCCCCTGAATGCGCTGACTTTAGTGTGTGAGTATGGCACAGAAAATGCAGGCTGACAGATTTGGAGGTTGAGCTTAGTAACATTTGAGTCAAGTGTTTACTTAGAAACTTACTCTAATGTAAAATGCTGGAAATTGAATGCTGAAGATAAACTAGGTCTGTCAGAGACATTAGTGGCTTTTTACTTCTCCTACATAGGTATCCATAGCTTTTATCATAAGGTGTTATTGTTATATTGGGGCCTATTCATTAAAATACAATTTGATGGAGGTAATTAGGTTTAGAACTCGCATGGAGTTGTACCTAATTACTGGGGATATTCATCATTCCTCCTCTCCATAACTATCTATTCCGAAAAGCTGCCATTTTTCGGGAAATAGATACTATTCCCTACCTAGTCCTACCTTACTGCAGCTGGAATCAGTGCTGCGCATGCGCCGTTACATCCGTAAAAGCAGCGCATGCGCAGCACTGCCAACAGCAGCGGTAATTGTGTGTGTGTCCCAAACCCCCCTCCTCCCCTCACCTCCCCCCTGTCCCCCACTGACCTGGCCAATGCAGCCGCCTCAGGCTCCGTCTGCTGTGCTGACTCCGTGTTCTCCCGGCAGAGCACTGTAAAGTTTAGAAGAAAAAAAAACGGAGCAGACGGAGCCTGAGAAGCCACCAGAGTGACGGAGAGAGCCGAGGAGGACCTGCCCACGCTGACACATGTAAGCATCACCCACTATACGCCACCTCACAGTGGCGGATAGTAACCATCAAATTCCGATAATATATAATTTTCGGAATTTGATGAATAGCCTAATTTCCATATCCCCATACTAATGTACTAATGTATGGGGAGTGTGGAAATGAACGCAAGGGGACTTAACCAGGAGATATCAGTGATATCTCCTGTGTTAAGTGTCTTCATGAATACTAAAATAACAGTAATTAAGGTAAATGTCATTAAAAACGTTATTTTAGTGTTGGCCCATTATCTTATATCTTGCTTTTATATTAGTAGTCTGAGTTAAGGAATTACTGCATGCAGCTCATACTTACCTATTCTTCATGAATGGTCCCGTCTCCGGGAATGACGGCATTGTACCGGGGTGGGCATGGTCGCTGTACCACACCCCCTCCCGCAGGAGGTTACTACATGCTAGTGGTGGCAGGAAGGCAGGGCAGAGAGGTAGTAGTGAGAATGGAGGGGGTCAGCATGGTAGAGCAGATAGGTAATGGAGGGTATGGGGGGTAAGGAAGGCAGAGCAGAGAGGTATTAAATCGGTATAGAGGGGTCAATAGGGTAGTGCAGACAGGTAGTGGTCAGTATGGAAGGGTTAGGGGTAGTGCAGAGAGGTAACGGTGACAATGGAGGGGTAGTGATCAGTGGCATAGCCATGGGTGGGGCAGGAGGAGCGGTAAAACAGCACCTACTGTATGCCAAGTCGGCACTGGGGTCACTGAACACCGACTCCACAACAACAGCTGCGGTAGCTGTACCTGGCTCCCAGAAGCCTCGTGGATGTGATGACAATGTGACTCTGCTGGGAGCCGGGTACAGGTGCTGCAGCTGCCACTGGGGAGCCAGTGTTTGGAGGAGAAGGCCAAAGAGGAGAGCAGATAAGAATACCAGATCTGAGGTATATAAACTACTGCGGAGAGAAGAAGCTCAACAAAGAACATACAAGCAGGGAAGCACCATACAAAGTATATTTGGAAGGGAGCACAATACAGAGTATATAAGGGGGGGAGGGCACGATACTGAGAATATGAGGGGAAGAGCACTACATATACTAACCCAAACCAGTATAATATATATATTATTCGCCAAATTCGAAATGCCGCCACTGTCTCTCTATGCCTTGCTGGCTGCCAATCCGTAAAATGCAACCAGCTTGCAGCCCGGCGCCAATCCACAATGCTGCCACCCAAATCCTGATTCTCCATGCTGACTGGCGGGTTCCTGAGCGCAGTTCTTGATGACATCATATTTCAAAAATGCTTCAGGAACAGTGTTCCGGTCCGTTCCGCCTGAAAAATATCCCTGGTTATTTCTGTGGGTGATATATAGTGCCAGGCATTGGTGACGGGTATTCTGTGGGTGATATATAGTGCCAGGCATTGTTGACAGGTATTTCTGTGGGTGATATATAGTGCCAGGCATTGGTGACAGGTAAGGGGTATTTGTGGGAGATACAATGGGCCTGTTTCAGCAAGGACCACAATTGCAAGGCTGCAAGCAGGCACCCCCTGCTGCATTTGCGATCCCTGCACTGTGACGGTGGTCGCAGGCTGGGATCACCATCACGACCATCATTGGTCGATGGTCACGATGGTGGTTGGTGCCGGGCCTCAGGCCAGCTGAGTAAGCAGATCAATGCAGATCCTGGGCTAGTTACTCCCGGAAATCGGGGCGTACACACCCCCATTTTTGGGAACGGAGGCCGTTCCTACACTGTCCCTTAAATGGAAATCTGCAATCAGCAGTGAAATTGCGTTCACTGCTGAATCAGGCCCAATGTCAGGAAGTGATGGTGAGTAAGAGTCATTACAGTGGGAAAGGCATGGTGTCAGGACAGGTTGTGGGTGAGGGGTATTTCAACGGGTGAGACATGCCCCCCCCCCCCACCAAACAGTCCCAAAATGACAATCAATTTGCAAAGAAATTCTCACTGCCGGGAGGAGCACAGAGTAGGGATGGCCATCGATTGTTTGCTACCATCAATAGTCACAGATGTAGCACAATCCATAGCACAGATGTAGCACCATCCATGGCAGGACTGGATGTTGAGAAAACAGCGGTGCCAGCCCCATGGCAGAGGTCTGGTCATATGCTGGACTTCACCATCGATGGCTATATCATTGATGGGTTTCGACCGATGGTACAGCTGTCAATGGCACACAGTTGTTTCTCCATGTGCCTGGACAAAGGAGGTGAGACCTATCAGATTAATTAGGACTAACCTTGATGTGTTTGCCTTCTTGGGGTTACACAGCTTACTGCCTCAGTTTCTTCTTTTTAGAGATTCTCCCTCTGGCTTCTCCCACTGGTCTTGCTCCTACCTGATGTCTATGTTGGCAGAGGCAGTCCTTCTCTAAATCCCCCCTCCCTGATTTCAGTGATGACAGGGAGTGAAGTCAGACACCCCCCCCCCCCCCTTCATTTCCACAATGATGCAGAACGGTGACTGTTTCCTTGGTTACTGTCACTTCAATAATATGTGGACAGTTGGGCCCACCCCCTCACAGTAAAAGGAGGAGCTCTGAAGCACAGCGGACCACAGGTGATTACCCTGCCCCCATCCCAGCCAGTCAGACCCTGTACATGTGACGATTTTCTTCTATAGTGTCTAAGGATCCATTACATCCAGAACAAAGGGGGACCATATGAGTATCTTGACTAGGTCTCATGGGGTCTCTAACATCCCGAGCTCCTGTATCAGCCACACATTGGGGAAGATGTGCTTTATCAAGCAATGTGAAAAGTGGCTTTGAGGTAGCATTTCGAAAGTACATTCTATAACAGGGATGTAGTCAGGATGCTGGCAGTCGAAATGACGACTGACAAAATCCTGACAGTGAAAGCCCGGCATGGGACTAAAGATAGGCGTCTAAATATCGACGCTTATCAATAGCCCCACGCTGAAATCCCGATGCCCGGCATACCAAACGTAAGTAAGCCGGGCGTCGGGAGCTGTTAGCCGTGGGGGAGATGGTTAGGTGTAGGGACAACCCGGGGGGACTTAGAGTTAGGCACCCCCCGGGAGGGTTAGGTTAGGGAAAGGGGGGGTTAGGGTTAGGCACCACTAAGGGAGGGTTAGGGCACTTACTCTAGTCGGGATCTTCATCTGCCGGCCTTCCGGCATTGGGATTCCATCCGTTGGGCTCAGGCCGGCAGTATTACATACTGATTCCCTATAAAATGATAAGTAGAAGCTGATTGGTAGTTATGAGCAACTTATCCACTTCTCTACTCTACACTGCTGTATACATCTCCACCATTGTACCAGCTCAGTATGGGGACAGAATTCATCAAGCTCCGAAAATACTATATTTTCGGAGCTTGACTGTGGGAGCATTCGCCATCTTCACATGGCAAGTGCTCCCGCTACCCGCTGCTTCCCTATGGGAAGGAGTCCCAGGTCGCCAAAAGGGATCCTTTTGGAACCATCCACCCCTGTGCGGCTCCTTCCGGGGTTCTTGTGCACTTGCGTGTTCTATACGTCACACATGCGCACTTGTTTCACTGCTCCAAAAGGAGCAGTGAAAAAACTTATGGAGACAGATGATTTTCGGATCAGCTGTCTCCGTGTCGGAGCAATGATGAATGTATTGTCCCATTCATCTGGGTCCAAGCCAGGCTGGTGCACTTGTGTGTCAGAAGACTGTCAGTCATTAGAACCACTAAGGCTTTAATCCCTGCATTACTGGTGAGCAATTTTACTCAATGATTAGGTGCATGTGGCTGCTTCAGCACATTATAATGGGACATGAGTGCAGAGCGACAAAGAGACATAGGGCCGTATTCAATTAGAAGCGAAAAGTCAGTTTCGGCGATAATTTTTCACCGATGACATCATTTTCGCCGGTTTCAACTTATCCCCGCATTCAATTCCAAATACTTTTTGGCTAGGCGGAAAGTCAATGCAAAGGACCCGGTAAAAAAGTTTTGCCTATGAATAGCAGGCGGAAAAAAGTGCAAAATTGGGGTTTTGGGGTGCAAACGTAGGAAAACCACCCAGCACCCTTTGAACAGCCCCCCAAAGGTAAACTGTGTCAAAAAAATTTTAAACAATAATTAAGAACACCCCAAAAAAGTACTCTCATTTTGGGGACGAAAAAAACAAAAGTTGGGGTACAACGTTCAAAACTAGCGAAATAGACTCCAGGTGGGTCCCGAAGTATGCGGCAGGTGTTTTTATGATTGCAGGTGGATTTTTCAAGTTTTTTTTAAAATGTCACATTACCAACTTCAAAATATACTAGTGCCCATTTTCATGTACCCTAAATTTGATGGGACTAGTTATTTTTTTCAAAAAAACCTCCAACATGCTATTCTTCACCACTTTTTAAAACACGCAAAATTGCACCTATTGAGACCATTTAAAGTGGCCAAATACCTTCAGCAGGGCTATTCGGGGGTATCCAGAGTGATCCCCAATGTCAGTGCATCTTTTGGGGGGTGTCATGCTGATTTCCCCAAAACTGACCGAACTTTTCACCTATTTAAGTTTCGCCGGGTCCCGTTTTCGACGATTTGGAATTGAATACGGGGATAAGTGGGGACGAGCGCAATACTTTTTCGCACCCAAAACCAGCGATGACGGCGAAAAGTCCGGCAACACACTTTTCGTTTCTAATTGAACACGGGCCATATTCGTAGATATTGATGGGAAATTGATGACACTGGCAGGGGCTTATGCATGGTGTGGGTAGTATGGAAAATAAGTGAAGAATGAAGTAATAGATGCGATTTATAACAGCAGAAAGTGAATGCAGTAAGAGGAAACAGTGATGCTAAAGGTTCTACTTATTATACTGATACTTATTACCGGCATACTTACTGTAGTTTAGTATCACAGTGATACTTCCATATATGTCTCCTGTATTTAACATTACTTACCTGTTAGGCAAGGTCCAGCAGTAATTGTCTTCATTGGTGGTGTCCTCTGGCAAGAACCTGGCAGCCTACCGCTCCCAGCGACAGGTTGTTCACTTGGCCACCTGCGAATGCATACTGCGCTTCCACCTGTCAGGGAATTAGCAAAGCCCGGAAAGCTTTGCTGAAGCCGGAAAGGCTTTTGCTGGGTCTCTGTTGACGACATTGTGACCATACCGCTGACGCCATGATCTATAGATGACCTAAGCAGTACAGTGACAAGCAGCGGCAAGCTAAGCTTACTGCTGTATGCTAAATAGAGAACGGAGGACATTAGCACTTTAACGAGTACCAAAGAGTCTGTCTCTTAAGTGGAGCCCTAAGTAAGGAAATACATTTGAGGGTCACGGGACAGTACAAGCAGATATAGCAGGGAAGACTGCACAACATTCACCTATCCTCTGATATATGTAGTACAATTAACATTCACAAATAGCTGTGCAACATGGCAGAAGAACTAAAGACTCTGAGCAATAAAAATGTAAAGAGAATGGTTACTTTTGAGGTCTACGCCAGCCGGCCTCTCCAGTCTGTTTAGTGCTAAGAAATATTATTAGATAATGCCGACGGTACATAGTGATGGCTCGTGCACATTGCCAGCACTTTCATAATAGGGTTGAATGACCCCTGTTTGCAGTGCGGGTTAAACCAAGTTCATAGAGTAAAGCAGGGCACTCTGTGGCGAGTCTGTGTGTCCAAGCCTCTACAGGTATATGCGCTTTAACTTTTCAGTACAATTTCTCATTAGAAAGGGATCTACTGTAGGAGTCACTATTTCTGCTGACTTAAAGGCAGTTAAACAACATAAGAAAGCAAAGAGAAAGGCGTCAGATGCTCGGCAACATAGGGAGAGGAATCAGTAACAGAAAGAAAGAAGCAATAATAATGCTACTGCATATAGGTCATTGGTACGGCCTCATCTTAAATACTGTGGGGCTGATTCAGACCCGCTCGCAAGTGCCATGCGCTCACAAGCGGGTCGATGTTTGCCCCCTGCGCATGCACCGCCTCCGACGTGCGCATGCGCGAGAACCGGCCAGCGACGGGCGCTCCGTCGCTATGGGTCTCGCATCAAAATAGGGCGGTTGTCGATTGTGATTGACAGCTCGCCCCGTTTTGGAGGCGGGCAGGGGGGGTGGCTACACAAACGGAGGCATTCTCAAAGGAACGCCTGCCGTTTGTGGTAGGCACCACTGACATCATCAGTGATGTCAGTGGTGAGCTTCCTGCTCTATTTAGAGCAGGAAGCTCACTCAGGCTTGCGGGAATGAGACCCAACTACAAGGGTCTCGTCGCAAGCCCCGATCACCTGGCCGCTCGCAAAAGCTGTGGGTGGTCACCCACAGCTTAGCTAGCGGCCAGGAGGCCGGCTCCATTAAAAAAAAAAAAATGCCCTGATTCAGAGCGAGCGCTCTGAAAGAGCGTCCGGCTCTGAATCAGGGCCTGTGTTCAGTTCTGGAGGCCATATCTCCAGAAGGATATAAATACAATAAAGACTGTGCAACGAAGGGCAACTGAAATGGTGCATGGCTTACATTACAAAACTTATTGGGAAAGACTAAAGACTCTTTAATATGTATTTTGGAGCAGAGAAGGAAAAGGGGGAACATGAAAGAAACTTTTAAATATATCAAGGTATAGGAGGGAAACATTCTTTAAAGGAAGAGAAGTACTAGGACACAAGGACATGCACTGACATAGGAGAGAGGTATGTTCAAAGGAAATTTCAGGAAAAATTACTTCATGATAGTGAACCCACCCAAATTTTGGCGATCCGGGGCAATTCGAGCAAAGCTCGGATCTCAATTCCTGCCCCGGATCCCTCTCCCGAGGCAAAACCTTGCGATCTGCTGTCGAATCTCGAGGTTTTGCCTCGAGCGGCTATCTTTGAAAATCCCTTTGCCTTCAATGGGCAAAGCGCTGATTGGCTGACAGAGTCGTCTGTCACGGCTCCCAGCAGGGGCTGGCTGGCAACTTTTAGCCGGGGGGCAAATGCATGCAGGTGGCCCTGGCAGAGGAGTAGCGTGTAGCCAGGGTGCGTGCTTAGGCGCCCCCCCACTCAAGTGTTCCAGGGAGGAGGCAGGTCCATATGGAATTAATGTAAAGTAAAAATAAAGATATGGGGCAGCCCCTGTAGTGGTGCCCATATGCAGTACCCCCTGTGCCCCAGGAGAGGACCCCCTTATGCAGGCCACCAGTAGTGCCCTAGTAGTTATCCTCCTATGCAGTGCCCCTTAAATAGTGCCCCTAGTAGTGGTATCCCCTATGCAGTGCCCCCAGTAGTAGTCCCCCCCTTGTAGCTTGTAGTGCCCCCAGTAGTAGTCCCCCCCTTGTAGTGCCCCCACTAGTAATCCCCCTTGTAGTTCCCCCAGTAGTAGTCCCCCCTTGCAGTGCCCCCAGTAGTGCTCTCCCCCTTGTAGTGCCCCCAGTAGTAGTCCCCCCCTTGTTGTGCCCCCAGTAGTAATCCCCCCCTTGTTGTGCCCCCAGTAGTAATCCCCCTTGTTAGCCCCCAGTAGTAGTCCCCCCTTGTAATGCCCCCAGTAGTAGTCCCCCCCTTGTTGTGCCCCCAGTAGTAATCCCCCTTGTAGTGCCCCCCGTAGTAGTCCTCCCCCTTGTAATGCCCCCAGTAGTAATGCCCCTTGTAGTGCCCCCAGTAGTAGTCCTCCCCCTTGTAATGCCCCCAGTAGTAGTTCTCCCCCTTGTAGTGCCCCCAGTAGACAGACACGTAATTAATAAAAAAAAACAAAAAAAAAACACTTACCTGAAACCCCGCTCCTGGTCCCGTCGCTGCTATCAGCTCCTCCATCCGTCCTCCCGGGTCGCTTTGCATAATGGGAGAGACGTCATGACGTCATGTCGTCTCTCCCATTACCCACTGCGGGAGCCGGAAGATGGCTCCCGCACAGTGGTGTAACTAGGGTATTTGGAGCCCAGGGCAAATTTGAAAGGGAGCCCACCCGATGCGCGCGCGTCAAAAAATGGGCGTGGTCACTTAAAAATGGGGCGTGTCAACATGACACACCCCTTTATTTTCAAACTGAACATTCCTATCCATATGCACCTTAACCCCAGTAGTACCCCTTATACAGTACCCCCAGTATGCAGTTATAGTCCACTTATGCAGGCCCATAGTAGTGCCCCTTATACAGTATCCCCAGTAGTGGTCCCCCTTATACAGCCCCCAATTAGTTCCCCTTACTCGGTACCCCCAGTAGTGGCCCCCCCAAATGCAGTGCCCCATGTAGTGTTCCCCCTTATGCAGTGCCCCCAGTAGCAGTCCCCACAATGCAGTGCACCCAGTAGCGGTATCCCCTTATGCAGTGCCCTTTATATAGTGCCCCCAGCAGTAGTCCCCCCCAATGCAGTTTTCCCAGTAGTGATCCCCCTATCCAGTGCCCCCTGTAGTGGCCCTTCCTATTATTGCCCCCAGTAGTGGTCCCCCGAGTGCAGTGCCTCTAGTAGTAGGCCCCTTTTATAATGCCCCCAGTGGTAGTTCGACCCCAAGTAGTAGTCCCCAGTAGAGGTTCCCCCTCCCGATTAAGTGCCCCCAGTAGTAGCCCCCCCCAGTAGAGGTCCTCCCAATAGTGGCGCCCCCAGTAGTAGCCACCCCTCCCCCAGTAGAGGTCCCCCCAGTAGTAGCCACCCTCCACCCCCCTCCCCCGTTGTGCAGATAGGTTAAAAAAAAAAAATATATATATAAAAATATACTTACCTGAATCCACGCTGCTGCTCCTGCTCCTGTCCGCGACGCCGCTCCCACCCGCCAGTCCGCCCGGGCTGGCGCGCTCAGCATTATGGGACAGACGTCATGACGTCAGTCCCATTACCCACTGCAGGAGCCGGACGGAAGTCCAGCTCTTGCAGTGGGTGCTGCAGCAGTTAATGAGAGTCTATCTGACTCTCATTGGCTGCTGTTTAACACATGCATCGCCGCCAGCGCTGGCGGCGATGCGCGTGTTATGCACAGCCTGAGCCCGCCTCCTAGCGCTATTGGGCAAGCACTCAGGGGAAGGGAACGGGCTCAGGTGTGAAGCACAGGACCGGCGCTGGAAGCCTAGCGCCGGTCCTGTGTAAATGTGTAGCGCTGACTGCACTCATTGCGGTCGGCGCTACACTGGCTAACTAGGGTGGGCGGGCCGGTACCGTGGCCGGCGGCGCCCCCCCGCGCCGCTGGTCCAACGGCGCCCAGGGCACGCACCCCGCTCGCCCTGCCCTAGTTATGCCACTGCTCCCGCAGTGGGAGCAGCAGCAGCTAATGAGAGTCTGACAGACACTCATCAGCTGCTGAAACAAACACACATCTGCCGGCGACTGTGTGTTTGTCACTGTGTAGTGCTGACCGAACTCCGTCCGGTCAGTGCTACACGCGCGGTGCAGCTGTGTCACAGTGACACAGACTGCCCACATGGCACCCTGCCCCCCGGCCCAGCCCGCCACTGGCTTCCAGCCAATCAGCGTTAAGCCCATTGAATGCAGGTAGGTATGTTCAAAGGAAATTTGAGGATAAATTACTTCATGATAGTGAATAAGTGTAATAGCCTCCTGTCAGTGGTGGAAGAAGCTAAAGCTGGGTACACACGCAGATCGGGCTGACATATTGTCCACTTCGTTCAGTGTGTACCTACTATGCGCGACCATGTGCGCTCCTTGGGTTGACCATCGGGGTAGTTCCATCGGCCTACATGTAGGGACGATGAAACAACCCAGATGCCGACGCCGGCATAGTGGATGTAGCTGGTGCCCGATATATCGAGGGGTCGGTCACCGCATCGTACAGTGTTTACTGGCCACCTGATTTAGCAAGCGGTCAGACACCGCATCGCTGGTTACACACATCGGCAAGCATGCACCCAGCATAAGACAGTAGAGGGCAGACTAGATGGGCCAAGTGGTTCTTATCTGCCATCAAATTCTATGTTTTCTATGCAACATTTCCACAGATCCTCCCACAAGTTTTAATACATGCAGCATCTACTGTACATGAGCAATAACATCTCCCCAACAGCTTTATTTTGGAATGTCAGGAGGTGCAGCATGCAAGCTTCTAGTGCCAACATTATGTTGTCTTTTGTCAATGTCATAGTTGAAGTCCTGAGTTTGTGAGGGGAGATTATTAAAGCTTGGAGAGAGATAAAGTGGAGAAAGATAAAAGTACCAACCAATCAGCTTCCAACTGTAATTTTTCAAACCCAGCCTGTAAAGTGACAGAAGCTGATTGGTTAGTACTCTAAAGCATACTTGCCGACATTCAGCTCCCTCCTTCCGGGAGGGGGCTGAATGTCAGCTTACAACGGGGGGCGTGGCCGCACAGTAATGTTGTTGCGGGGGCATGGTCAGTACGGGCCGGGGGCGTGGCCGCGAGATCGCGTCATCGCGGCTCCGCCCCCTCTTCACAATGCCAGAGTCAACGGCATTGTAAAGCGGGGGGTGAGGCTAGGATGACGCGATTCAGCGCGAATCGCGTCACCGGGCCCCCCGCTGCGGGGGTTGTGCTAGTAACTCTGCGGGGGGTTAGGGAGGGATGGCGGCTTGCGGGAGGCTTGCCTGCCTTCCCGAGGGGCCGGGAGCGGCACCCGATAATCGGGAGGCTCCCGGCCAAATCGGGAGGGTAGGTAAGCCTGCTCTAAAGTACACAAATCTCTCTGCAAGCTTTGATAATCTCCCCCTGTATATGGACAGTCTGGGGTCACTTGTAGTTCTAGGTCAGGGGTCTGGGCCGGATTGATAATGGAGCTACAGATCCATGCCCCCTTTCAAAATAGGCCCATAGCTTCTGTTGTGTGTACACAGCATTTTATTCCTGCCACAGCAGCATCTAGTGTCCATGTGAGGCCCCTCCCCCAACCGCAACAGATCAAATACAAGCATATATTAAACAGATGTCGGTGCAGAGGAAGGCTTCATTAGCCATTAGTGCATAGTGGCTCGGCGCCCTGTGAACTTTGCTCACGGCGTGCAACGTACGTCACCCTGTCACTGGTCCATGCCCAGAAAGAAGCATCCCGGCCGTGAGGGCTGCCCAGCCGCAAACTGTCCTCCTGAGGTGTCAGAATGGGACTGTCGTTGTCCTGCTGGTTGCTGGCTGCTGCTGATCGGAGTCAGAGATCAGGGATCTTGCAATCTCACTCTGGTGTGCTAAAGGATGTCCAAAAATGCTTTACGGCTTTTGCCAAAAAAGAGGAAAACAGTAGCCGCAAGGAGGTCCGTAGAAAGAAGTAAAGTGATCACGGATACGTTCACTTTACTTCTTCCTGACCGCCAGGACAGGCTTTTATGAGAACTCTTGTCCCAACAATTAAAATGGATACATCTGAGCAGAACAAGAATCCCTATTGCTGTGATTTGCGGTGATTATGATTCTTAATTTTCAAGAGCAGACCACATATTTTTAAGATATAGAATTAGATATGATTTAGATATGCCCCTATAGTTATTAGTAAGGTCTCTCTTTTTTTTATATAGAGAAATTTCCCATTCATGACATCACTAAGTTACCCGTATGCTATTTAGTAGAGGGGTTACACATTTACATAATCATTAAGTGCCATTTTTTTTTGTCATAGTACAGTCATGTTAAAAAGTAGTGTTTCCCTTTGTTGATTTATAGACTATCACATTAAGCGAAGAACGGAATGAGATTGAGGTTTTGAAGGTAGGCACTAGTCACCCCCCTCGGCACAGTCCACACCACCTATGCAGACCACACCCCCACAACACTGGTCTCGCACTCCATATAACTAGTCAAACTCCCACGGCGCTGGTCACACCCTCTGCGGTGGCAAACAGTAGGCCCTTCGTAGATTTTAGCTCCAGGCCCATGTGGACCTTAATCTGGCACTGTCAGGTGTGTATAACCTGTAAGTTGTGACCCCATACGGGTCTTCTTAGTGTCAGATATTAGCCCTGTGGAAACTGGTTCTTTTAGGGTCCAAATTTAATGTCACACTGATGCTTAGGGGTAAATTTACTAAAGTGAGAGTTTTTAGAAGTGGAGATGTTGCCCATAGCAACCAATCAGATTCTACTTAACATTTATCTAGCACCTTCCAGAAGATAACAGCTAGAATTTGATTGGTTGCTATGGGCAACATCTCCACTTCCATAAACCCGCACCTTGGGCTTGCCTACCCTCCCTATTTGGCCGGGAGACTCCCGATTTTCGGGTGCCGCTCCTGGCCCCCCGGGAAGGCAGGCAAGCCTCCCGCAAGCCGCCATCCCTCCCTACCCCCCTGCAGAGTTACTAGGGAAACCCCCGCAGCGGGGAGGCCTGGTGACGCGATTCGCGCTGAATCGCGTCATCACGGCCCCGCCCCCCGCTTTACAATGCCGTTTACTGCAGCATTGTGATGAGGGGACGGAGCCGCGATGACGCGATCTCGCGGCCACACCCCCGGCCCGCACTGGCCACTCCCCTGCAACGGCGTTATCGTGTGGCCACGCCCCCCGCTGTAAGCTGACATTCAGCCCCCTCCCGGAAGGAGGGAGCTGAATGTCGGCAAGTATGCCGCACCTTAGTAAATATACCCCCTAGGGTCAGAAATGCAAATAAAAAAATAAAAAAAAGATCTGACCTAACCAAGCTTCATAATTTTTGGCTGGCTATTTCCATGTCCTTATGGGGGCTCATTTATCAAGTCCCTTTTCCCTTAAAAGCAGGCAGAAAGCAGGTTCTTTGGAGATGCAAATTGTGTAATTTTAGCCCCTTCCGTGATCCCGGTATTATATCCCCATCTTGCCCACTTTGCTAGGATTTAGGTGGGATGCAAGAGATTCACCCACTCTTACGGGGTCCTGGAGAACTATCCTGGAAAATCTGGAGTCTCCCACACCTTCTAGGAGAGTAGGTATGAGAATATCCTAACGCAAAAGATATCTCCTATGTTAGGTTGTTATAGCTAACGCTGCAGCCTGTAATCCTCATTATTCTCAATGGGCACTGCTTTCTGGCCAATTTACCCCTCTCTGAAAAGCTAAGCTTGGCCCAGTTAGCTAACGTCATCTTCAGAGAGCTTTTGGCGCCTTGTGCATAAGGAGGCACTACCGGAGGAAGAACACTTGACAATCCCCCACACCCCCAACAGTCTCAATGCTGGGGTAGTTTCATACATCACATTTCATGCTTGTATATGAATAGAGTATCTGCCGGAAGTAAAGTAACAGCAGTAGCTTTTCGCTGGGGCAGCCCCTACTGGAGCTGATGTCCTGGTTAAGACTTTTAATAAATTGGAATGAAAAGTCATTGATAGTTTATGGGACCTATTTGTGGAAAATGACTTATAGGCCCCTACGTACACTGTTTATTTTACAGCCCAGATGGCAGGACTCAGTGTACCATTACTGCCTGAAGCTTGAAAAGTCACATGAAAAATAGACTATGACGGTGACAGGTGTTTTTCAACCACACTGAATCCTCTCTTACAGACACCCACTTCTAAACCATCTCTACTTTAGTCACCTTATTAGTCCAACTGTATTTGCACCTTCCAATACTTACTTTATGTCAGTCTACTGATTCCCAATCCATATAATTTAATTATTCTGTTCATTGCTGACATAATACATCTGTAAGCAATAACGGTCAGAGAGCCTTTTCCTCCCATTACCTTCAGGAAATTAAAATGTAAGTTAAATCCTACTTGCCTAGTTTATTTTAGCGCCCTCTAGTAGATCCCGGAGGAGACATCCCACTCCAATGAGTCGGGGGCGGGGCACTACAAATTAGTCATTTTGGCCATGCCCCCACCATTTGAAGCCACAATTTGCAGCAGTTTGCAGCGGGTCTACTCATCATTGTGGCCCTTCCCCCTGCTGTTCAAAATCACTGTATATTGGTTGGGACTAGGATGACGCTTATTCACAACATCAACAACAGCTCTTATTAAAGCTTCATTGAGACCAAGGACAAAAGGGTAGATACACTGCAATGAGTAAAGAATGTATTCTTGGCTTTCCCAGATCTCTGGTTGTAATAGTGCCTCGGTTCTCTAACTAGGCCTTGCAGGGGTTAAAGTGGGACGAACTGCGTTCAGTCACTTCTATTTGGAGAGGGAACCAGTTTCGCCTCCTTCGACCCACCTCAGCCTGGTGCTGCAGGGAGGCTCCATTTGCAGTTTTTTTTTTACCAGCGGGAGCCCCGGCTCCCCAGGGCCGGTGCAAGGTTTCTTAGCACCCTAGGCCAGTGGTTCCCAAACTGTGTGCCGTAGCACCCTTGGGTGCCTTGGGACACTTGCAGGGGTGCCTCAAGTTGGTGGTCTAGCACCAAATCAAATTATTTATGGTCAATGTAATATAAATATGTGAACAAACAGAAGCGCAAACCTGTCCCCCACCACATAACTGAACCTAAGGATGACAGGTAAACACAATTTAATTTGTGACTTTACTACATTTTTTTTTCTGAATTTCTCAATAACAAACTTTTGGCTTAGGGGTGCCATGAAAACAATGCTGTTAATCTAGAGTGCCACGGTTCAAAAAAGTTTGGGAACCACTGCCCTAGGCATTTCTTCAGCCTTACGCCCCCCCCTGCCCCGACCCTTGATAGCTACACAAGCCCTTATACAGTGCCCCCAGTAGTGCCGGCAGTAGTGGTTCCCCCTATGCAGTGCCCCCAGTAGTGGTCCCCCCATGCAGAGCCCCCAATATAGTGCCCCTTATACAGTGCCCCCAGTAGTAGTTCCCCACCTATGCAGTGCCCCTTATATAGTGACCCCAGTAGCAACCCTCCCTATGCAGTGCCCCCAGTAGTGGCCCCCCTTTGCAGTGCTCCCAGTAGTAGTCTCAACCCCAGCAGTGCCCATAGTAGTAATCCCCCCAGTAGCAGCCCTCCCTATGCAGTGCCCCCAGTAGTAATCCCCTAGTAGCAGCCCTCCCCCAGCAGTGCCCCTAGTAGTAGTTCCCCCCAGCAGTAATCCCTCCTTATGCAGTGCCCCCAGTAGTGGTCCCACCAGTTTAGTGCCCCTAATAGTAGCGCCCCCCCAGCAGTAATCCTCCCCTATGTAGTCCACCCATCAGTGCCCCTAGTAGTACCCCCATCAGTGCCCACAGCAGTGCCCCTAGTAGTACCTGCAGCAGTGCCCCTAGTAGTACCCCCATTAGTGCCCCCAACAGTGCCCCTAGTAGTACCCCCAGCCCCAGCAGTGCCCCTAGTAGTACCCACAGCAGTGCCCCTAGTAGTACCCCCAGCAGTAGTCCGTCCATCCCCCCCCCACCGCCGCCGCTAGACACACACACACGAAAAAAAAAAAAAGACCTCCACTTACCTTCCCGGACCGGCCCGCTCTGCATGATGGGAGAGACGTATTGACGACTCTCCCATCAGCCACTGGGCGCAGCAGCCGATGAGAGTCTGTCTGACCCTCATCGGCTGCTAAAACAAACACACAGCTGCCGGCGCCGGCGCCGGCTAGATAAATGAGAAGTAGAATCTGATTGGTTGCTATGGGCAACATCACTTCTTAAATAGAACTCTCATCTTAGCAAATTTACCCCTAAGAGTCAATTCATATCTGTCCTGCCATGATACAAAATGGATTTAATTTTCAATTACAACTTTCTACTTTTACAATTCACAGTTCTTACACATTCAAGACTCTGGGTTATATCATCAATGGTTTATAGCATTTTCCCAGTTTATTTTCTTAGTGTTATGTAATTAATCTATTATTGGCATGGCGACTGTGTCCTCCGTCAATAAATGTTACTTTCTGCTGCTTTTGGATACCTCTTATTTGCCTTTATCCAGTTTAGTTATAGTAGTTTTACCATACTTGCCTACCATCCCGGTTTTCGCGGGAGGCTCACGATTTTTAGGGTAACCCCTCCGCTCTCCCGGAAGGGTAGGCACTTCTCCTGCATTCTGCCCACTTCCTAGTGAAGTGGGCAGAATGGGGAGAATTTCCGCGACGATCGCGGGTCCCCGTGTAGGGGGCGGGGCTAATGACACAATTCTCAGCGAATCGCATCATTTAGCCCCGCCCCTATTTAAATTTAAGCCAATTGCGTCAATTTACCGCAAATGGGGCGGGACTTAATGATGCAAACCATCAGGCCCCGCCCCCGTCACAGCCCACCTGCTTCTCTTACCAAGGCTTCTCCCGGGGAGGAGAAGCCAAAGTTAGGCAGCTATGAATTGTACGGTATTGTATATCCTTATTTCGCTTTATTTGTTAAGGGATCACAATTGTCACCAGTAAGCTTCCAAGAATCTGCTCAGGAAAGCACGTGACCGCCATTTGCTCATGCGCATGCACAGCTTTGCTGTCTGGTCGGCAGGGAAGTGGTTCAAAAGTTTTACTTTCCTTGCCGGCAGCGGATGGTTGGAAAGGCTTGCAGAATGTACCGACCTGCTGTTGCTAGGTGGCAATTCTATTCCCTAGATCAAATAATGTTTGCAGAACAAAGATTCCTGCAAACTACAGTGTGTCACTTTTGTGTGTTTCAAAGTTGTGCACATAAAAAAATGTGGTTCTCCATAAAAATACACCTGCAGGGTTGAAAAATAGCATGAGGCACAAAATGTAATAAAGTGTGATATTAGCCAAGGGTGGATCTAGGTGTCCGAGCGTCCCTGGCAAAGTAAAGGGCTGGCGTCCCTCCCCCTCCCTTATGCCCACAACACAAAGTGACCTGGGCCTAATGCCCAAATCACTTCTAAGGGCTCTGTGACCTGGACCTAATGTCCAGGGTTAATACAGGAGACCTGGACCTATCAGTGCAACAATCCTGAGGCCTGACTATCCCCACAGGCCTATTGCCTGACTAACGTGGTGGTTAAGGGAGGGGTTCATTATACACAGGCCTCACAGAGGGCCTACCTGTTATACTTGGAGAGGCTGTTGTGGGAAGCCTCGTTAGCTCTTTTGCTTCCCCAACTAGCGGCACTCCCCGATCCTCAGCTTCCCTCTGCCAATGCTGGGCATCTTCTTTCTTGACCGCAGTGTCTTGTGGCCTCTCCTGCTGCCACTAGAGCTCTTGACGCAACATCCGTCCTCTTCACCCACCAACGGTGGCGGCTGACTGCTCCACTTGCTGGCATCTGATGTGAAACGCCGTTAGTGGATGGAGCTATGATGCAAAGAGCCACGTTTGGCTCGCCGCTGCCACCCTTGATTGGCTGGCAGTCCGCGAGCCACAATTGGCTCACGGACGATGGGAATTTCAAACAGTCGCAGCTTTCTATTGGCCGACGATTCATGAGCACTTAAATCTGGAAATAGGACTTGAACCTGCACCATGAAAAGCGGGACTGTCCCTGCCGAAAGCAGGACAGTTGGGATGAATGCATTATCATAAAGTGGCAGATGCACCTGTGGGATAATGCAAAATGGCGGCCACGACTGTGACCGATTCGGAATCTGGCCCGAAATCTTGATTTTGCATGTAGGAACATGGAATACTTCCCATCAGATGGTATACAGATGTGTCCTCACTCCTCATACATCTAGCTTCAATACGCCATGCAGCACAAGATGCCTGAGCCTCAGTCGCACACAGATATACAAGTGTCACATATCAAATTAATCAGCGCAGTCTCTGGGTTGTCCTAGCCACATCGCATTGCCACAAACACATTTTCAGGGAAAAAAAAAGACTCAAAAAACATGCCCGGCGCTAGCAGCGTTGCGTGAGACCTTATGCGCCAAGATGGGCTGTTGGGCGTGACTGCAGCAATGATATATGAGGACACACCCCTTTATACCACGGCCCTCTAGGCGGCGTATAAATGTGCTAACACAAATAGGCAGTTGTATCCGTGCAGAAGTAGACGCGTGACACTGCAAAGCAGAATTTTCTTTTGCTTATTTGTAAATGTGCATTTTTGTGAAGTTCACTGGTCACTCACAGCGGTGATCAGGAAGTGAGAGCTAATACTGGTATACATATATTTTTTTTTATTTTATTCCACTAGCAAAATACCATAATTTTCCAAGGTAATCTGGCTTTTGTACACCAGCAAGTAACTTGAACAGGTGTTTTGCACTGATCCCCCCCAATTACCCCGCCTGCCACTTTCTGTGGATCCCCTGTTTGTATGTGGGACAGGCCTGTACTTGTTTGATTCAGCAAACACTAGGTAGAATTTAGTAAGTCACTGTTGTGCTTTCAGCTCTCTCAGTGAGCAGCATGAAGACTGTTTGTAATCAGGGTCATTCCCAAGGTAACCGGGACTCAACAGCCATGTGAGACACAGCGGCTCCCCTTACAGGAGTGAGGGAGAAAACAGACACAGGATAAATACACTGAGAGAGACACACACACAGAGGACGACTAAAATATGAGAGACACCAATACGATGCAGGGTAAGGGAGTACTTCTGCAACCCTGAAGATTTAAAGGAGAATTTATTCTTCAAAGAGCAACTAGATACACTTGTGACACAGAGGTAAACAACAGACACAAATCAACAAAATAGCCATAAGAAAAGTATATGAGTACCAGCAGACAAACCCCAAAGAGAACAAGACGACCGGTAAGTATAGAAGCAGCAAAGCCTGGAGATTGAGGGCTCAATAAAACTAGAACAGAACTGCGTTTGTGAAGAGAGAACGGAAAATGCAGAACAGCAGTTACAAGGAGTGACAAAAACAAAACGACATAGCAAAAGACCGGAATCAAGAGAAGAAAAAGAGATAACAAAGAAACACATATAGGCAACAAAACGGGGAGAAAAAAAAAAACAGGGACTGGAGAATTTTTCTTTTCCTGGAAAGAAATGTGACTATGGGACTGAAAAGGAGGCCCAGGATTGTGTGAGGGGAAGCAGTGAGTGTCTTTGTACTGTGGATGAAATATTTATCCTCTAATTGTATCCCTCTCACACTGGAAGCACTAGTCGCTGGTACTAAGGAACATAAACGCAGGAACATCGTACCTCAAAAGCTGTCCCTCTTTTGTAAGTACACCCCACTTTTTAACCCCAACCCCCCAGTTCCTCTTTCCTTTTAGAAAGTTCTGCTTCTAGGACAGGATTTTATGTACTAACATTTGTCAGCTTTTCAGTTTGCATCATTCTTGTCTGGCTCGTAAATTGCAATATTAGAGCATCAAGTCTGAATTTTTCAGTTTAAGTTCTTTATACTGTTTGCAGCTGCGTGAGTTTATTTGTTATGAATGCAGAGGTGCAAGACTTCAAGTTTCAGGATGGCAACAGCTGCCTGCAAAGGAAGCCAGGAACTGTAGCTCGCAGTCCTTGGGCTTGATTAAGATGTGGACGCAATGGTGATATTTATGCAGATTCAGCGATTCTTCGCCATTGCGCGAATGCGTGTAAGCCGCACTGTGCGTGCGCAGCGATTGAATTGCGATTACGCTCACACAGAGCATTTGCTCGCAAAGTGAGTGACAGGCAGTCAGCGTTTGGGGAGGTAATGAGGGGGGTGGTTAGAAAAACACAGGTGTGTCGGACCATTTAAACACCTGCAGCAGGAGAGCCCCCTGCGTGTCTATAGACCCGCTATGTCGGCAGCATCTCAGACTTACTCAGAAGGCTGATGGCCGCTGGATCTGCGTTCGATGTTTCCAGTTTTGAGTGGGAGCGCAGCATGCGAGATGCTTTCAGTGGGCGTCTCTAAGCACTGGGCGGCGAGTGACACATTAGACTATGTTCACTATTGCGAAGCCGTGAGAGATCGCAGCTGCGATGGCAGCACACTAGTTTTAGTGGTGAACATGCTGGATCCACAGTTGGTGAAATAATCTCACGATCGGTGAATACAAAAAAATTGCTTAAAAATAGATTTCTGACTAAATATACGACCTGCATAAAGGCAGCTATATATAAAAGTTGCAGTATAGTATCACATTTAGGGGCCTATTTATCATACGAAAAATGGTCATGAGGAAACACCAGTTTCCGCATACTTAAGCTACCGGGTCATTCATCATCAGGGGTCTCAGTGGCAAACGCAGGATTTTGAAAGGGGGGTTTCCAAATAATTGGTTACAGAACCAATGACAAATGTCTAACCAGAATAAGCCTGTACACGCAGCCCCCTCCCCTCCACCACAGTCCCCTTCCCTCCTCTATCTGTGCACATACAGCCCCCTCCCCTCCTCCACACAGCCCTCTTTCCCCCACCGCACAGACCCCTCCCCTCCTCAACACAGCCCCCTTCCCTCCTCGGTGTGAACACAGTTACGCACATCATGGCCCCGCATCACTCACCTGATCGCCTGCAGCGCTGAGCCGTGCACCCTCTCCATCTGGGTTCCTGGCGGTATAATGAATATGGTGCTGGCCACGCGGACTGACAGCCAATTAGGGGTGGCTACGTGGCCGCCCCTGATTGGCTGCCGGTCCGCGAGCTGTGTTTGGCTCGCGCAACCGGCGCCAGCGGCCAGATTTAAAGGGGACAGTTATATTGCCAGCTGCCGAAGTGAAGTGCACTTCGAGCACTGGTCAGCTACAATAAATCGGCGGCCAGGGGGGGTTTCTAGGTACTCGGAAACCTCACC
The DNA here is from genome assembly GCA_031769625.1 of Taudactylus pleione. NCBI lineage: Eukaryota > Metazoa > Chordata > Amphibia > Anura > Myobatrachidae > Taudactylus > Taudactylus pleione. The sequence goes on from JAUIMM010000670.1 coordinate 6,150,169, forward strand.
TGCGTGCGCGGGTGGGTCTGAATGGGACCACCTGATATTCAGCAAACACCGAAAACAAAGTTTTCAGAGTTTCAGATGGCCCTTGTTCTCGTAGCCCCGCTCTTTCCTATGGGAACGCACGCATGCGCAGAAGCCGGCCACGGGGACAGATAAGTAACGAAGCTACTTCTGTAGCAGTGCTACGAATCGCGGAGCAGCTGTCCCCGCATCGGAGCACTTATAAATTGCTCCGGTGTTAAGCATCCCCCGCGGCGAGGAGGACACTAAAGTGTCAACGGGGGCCGTATGAATAAACCCCTTAAAAACAAAGCCAAGGAAACCAAAATGTTGTAAATATATTTTCTGCTATACCATTACTAACTAGGGATGTGCGCTGGACCATTTTTGCTGGGTTTAGATTTGGCTCTGATTCATCGTCCATCTTTGGATTTGGATTTTTTTTAAAAATTGCCGAAAAAAAGCTAAAATCACATAATTTTGGCTTTTTTTTGTTCCTAGAGTATTATTAACCTCAATAACATTAATTTCCAGTCATTTACAGTCAATTTAGACCACCTCACAGCTTACAATATTGTTTTCACTAGAGATGTGCGGGTCGGTTCTCCAGAAATCCGAATCTACCCGATTTTCGGGAATCCGGGTAAATCCGGGTGGCGGTTCTGATCTTTTTGCGGTTCGGATTGCATAAATGACATGATTTTAGCTGTTTTTAATATTTTTTATCTATATATTTTTTTTAAAATCCAGATCCAAAACCAAAACACTTGAGGGTGGTTTTGCAAAACCTAATCCAGATCCAAAACCAAAACATGGGGGTAGGTACACATCCCTATTTTCACCATTATTAGCCAAAGGCTGCAGTGAGCTGGCTGTTTACTAATCGACAGAGCATAGACACAGACACCGCAGTTTATAGCACATCTATGAAACATCGCCACACAGCAGTAGCAGAAATGAAAGATGCAAGATGGAATTGTCCTTGGACCCTTCCACCCACCCAGTGAGGTACGGGCAGCAAAGTCACAGTACTTGTATACACAGTGGGCTACGGCCCAAGGAGTCACAGTGCTTGTATACACAGTGGGGTACGGCCATCAGAGCCACAGTACTTGTTTGCACAGTGGGCTATGGCCCGTGAAGTCACAGTACTTGTATACAAAGAGGACTACTGCCCAAGGAGTCACGGTGCTTTAAATATATACAGAGGGCTACTGCCCAAGGAATTACAGTGCTTATATATACACAGAAGGCTAAGGCCCAAGGAGTCACAGTGCTTGTATACACAGAGGGCTACGGCCCAAGGAGTCACAGTGCTTGTATACACAGAGGGCTACGGCCCAAGGAGTCACAGCACTTGTATACGCAGTGGGCTATGGCCCAAGGAATCACAGTGCTTGTATACACAGTGGGCTACGGCCAACAGTCACAGTACTTGTATACACAGTGGGCTACGGCCAACAGAGTCACAGTACTTGTATACGCAATGGGCTACGGCCCAAGGAGCCACGGTGCCTGTATACACAGTGGGGTACAGCACCAAAAAATAAGGGTTTTTTTTTTTTTTTTTTACTTTTTAAACTTTTAACTTTCTTTTTACTTTTTTTGTTGTACACAGCCACTTGTGAGTCTCGACACAGCCACCTTAATTAGCAGAGTAGCACAGCATACATCAGCATGCAGTGTGCCCCCTATACACAGTCACTTTATCAGCACAGCCACTTGTGAGTCTCTGGACACAGCCACTTAATTAGCAGCGTATAGCGCAGCATACATCAGCATGCAGTGTGCCCCCTTACACAGTCACATTGCCAGCACAGCCACTTGTGAGTCTCTGTACACAGCCAGTTTCAGAAGACCAGTGCGCAGCGTGTGGAGTGTGGGAGTGAAATGGCGCAGAGTCCCGGTCTTGGCACCTTATGTAGAGGCGAACTCTCGCGAGAATCTGACGTCAGGAGGATGACGTTCGGCCTCGCAGTGGGATCCGAGTCAGACGGGAACACCCGAGCCGTGGCTCAAGTGGACTCAGATCCCCGCTGTTCGGAGCGGTTTGGATTCCACAGAATCTGAACCGCTCATCCCTATTACTAACATATGGCATGTGATATGAAAGCTTACTCTAGAATAGGGATGGGCAATTAGCGGCCCACCAGCTGTTGTAGAACTGCACATCCAAGCATACCTTGCAACAGTGTTGCTATTTGGCAATGGTAAAACTGCTGCAAGGCATGCTGGGATTTGTAGTTCAACAACAGCTTGAGGGCCACTTATTGCCCACCCCTGCAAGTCTAGAAGGATGAGGATTAACATTCAGTTTAGTGTGATGATGATGAGATGTTGGCTCCTTGACCTGGCAGGGATTGAAAAAAAAAAAAAAAACAGAAAAACTAGGGCCCTCATTCAGAGCCGTACGCTCTGAGCAGAGCGCACGCTCTGAATGAGGGCCGCCCTCCATAATTCTGGAGCGTCCTCCTGGACGCTCGTATAGCTGTGGGTCACCACCCACAGCCTATACGAGCGTGCAGTTTGATGGCCGCGATGGTCGTGACCATCGCGACCATCGAAACTGCGAGCCGGAGCCTGCGGTTGAGGTTTTGCAACCGCAAGGCCCGGAGTGATTTTGGCTCTATCAGAGCCAAAATCACTCCCACTGACATCACTAGTGATGTCAGTGGGCCGGCTTCTGACGGTAGGCGTTCCCTTGGGAACGCCCCCGTCAGGGAGGCACGCCCCCGGCACGCCCACCAAAGGGGGCGTGCTGTCAATCAACATCGACAGCACGCCCCCTTTGATCAGACACAACGAGCGAAGGACTTTCCTTCGCTCGTCGCGTCTGGCGCATGCGCATGACGGAGCTCCCGCCGTCGTGCGCATGCGCAGTGCACAACATCGACCCACTTGCGAGCGGACAGCCGCTTGCGAGTGGGTCTGAATCAGGCCCTAGGTCCCAACAGTAAAACTCTGTCTAAAGACACTTTCACAAATGTATTGCTACAATAAATATATCAGTATCTAAATATATATCGTTACAACAGTGCTTTCAAGTTCACAACTACCATAGCACCTATGGTAGTTATGCCTTTGAAAGCACTGTTGCACCTATAACTGGGCAGGGGTGGTATGCCTTACCTGTCCATGCTCTAGGTGTTTTTGGCATTACATTAGACTAGGAACCAGATATATGTACATTCACAGTATTTTGTACATACAACTGTATAGCCAAATGTTGGCTAAACAGCATTGCATGAATCAGTTCGCAACCTGTGCCTCAGCTGTTTTGCCATTGATAGTCAGAACATAGTGTTCTGACAGGTCAACCACCACAATATAAAGCCCTTAGCTCTTTCAGTCACGTAAAGAAAGCCTCAGAGTGATACGTAAAGAAATGTGAAACCTCAGTCAGAGCAGTAACTAAAGGCATAGTACACAGTGCTGTACATTAAGGGGACTATGACATGACACAAACTAGTGACGTGTCTATAATAGGTAAAGGGTGGGCGGTGGACAATTGCCCACACCGCACACCCTGCAACCATTTAGATTACTTAACTCTCCCGTGTCGGCACTGCACAAATCACCAGTTCAGCTGCCATATTTTAAGAGACTTACACGTGCGTGATACAGAAATGTGCAGTAGACTCTGGCACAGTGCTGAGGACAAGTGTTACTTAACCTTAGCATTGATAGAGTTAATAAGTTTATTAGGGGCACATTCATCATTAGTTAATGTAAGTGAAAATATTCATATTAACATTTGTAATATCCAGGTATTGTGATCAAGTATTTGTGTAAACTTCCGTCGCTAGTAGTGATAGAATTGACAGTGTCAGGGAGCAGCTGTCCCCGTATCGGAACATTATTGAATTGTTCTGGTATTTAAGTATAACACTATGAGTTGGATACTTAATTATTGTGGGCCAATCAACCCTCTTAAAGGAATATCCAATTAAGTGACAAACTTATTAACTTAAAAAAACATTGGCTTATGTAACAAGCAGTGAAAAGCGTGGAGTAGTGGACCAGTGGAGATGTTGCCCGTAGCAACCAATCAGCTCCTACCTATTATATTATAGACTGTACTTAATAAATGCTACTTCAAAGCTGATTGGTTGCTATGGGCAACTTCTCTACTTCTCCACGCTTGTCATTACTTGATTCATCAAACAAAGTGATGCTCAATGTACTGTATTTTAACTGAAACTGAGAAGATGTAGCCGAGGCTTGGTTTATTTTTCATTTGAGTTATTGGGCAGGATGTATGACGCATCATATTTGGGATGTGATGCATCCCGCCACCCTTCGCATGCACACCGGTGTTAGCAACGCCAGTATGCATGAAGAACATCGCAAAGGACCGCTCTCTGGGTAAGTGTGTTCCTTGGCGATGGAGGGACTTCCAGGACTATGACCCAAAAGCTCCACTAGCATCCTTCTGAGCATGAATGTGCCGCGGGCCACACCGATGAGAGCGGCGGTAAAGTGGGCGTGTGCTGCTACATCTGAGATGCGTGCCATAAACTTGACTTACATCCAAATGTAAATGAGCCCCAAAGCAGTTAGTAAGATCTACTGTGCTTGTTGATGTAAAACACAATACACGAGCAAGCCCTGAAAAGTATCAGTGTGTTTTCAAGTGGTTCCATAAAAGTGGGCAATAGCAACCTTATATGAAAATGCATGTAGCCATGGGAATCATTGTATCTTATAACCAATGCAGGAAAATCACAGTTGATCCTGTTTGAATGCATATATTTCTGATTTATTTTTCCCCCAAGTATATAACAGCTACATAATGGGGGTAAGGTGCAATCAGGGAGATTGCTGGACCTTCAGGAAGTCAGGGAGATTGCTACTATTTCAGGGAGTCTCCCCGACAATCAGGTAGAGTTGGCAAGTATGGCTGCGGGGGGTGCTGGGAGGCTTCTATAGGGTAACACCTATCAGGAGATGGCGTTACCCATAGGCTTCTATAGGGTAACACCAATCAGGAGAAGGCGTTACCAGGGCCGGATTAAGACCCACATGGGCCTGGAGCTGAAAATGTTCAAGGGCCTATACTGAGAAGGGGAAGAGCTGTGATAGGTGCTGTGTGGGTGTAGTCAGAGTAACCCTGGTTTATACACCCCCTAAACTATGAACCCAATGTCTCCCTAACTACATAGAAATAGAAAAATTGCATAATTTATTTTTTTTTGGAGGGGGGGGGGGGGGAGACTAAAAAAGTTATTTAAATACTTAAAACGCTTGGCCAGTTAGGCAGCTGGTAATCATGCTGTCATGTTGATGGGCCTATTTTTGTGTGAAGGCCTGGAGCTGTAGCTCCATCCGCCCCATTTTTAATCTGGCCCTGGGCGTTACCCATAGGCTTCTATAGGGTAACACCAATCAGGAGATGGCGTTACCCATAGGCTTCTATAGGGTAACACCAATCAGGAGATGGCGTTACCCATAGGCTTCTATAGGGTAACACTAATCAGGAGATGTGCAGGGGGCAAACATCAACCCGCTTGCGAGCGGTTCTGAATCAGGCCCCCGAGGCCCTGATTCAGAGCCACTCGCTATTTGCGAGGGATCGCTCTGTATCAGGGCGGGCCGTTTTTTTTTTTAACCCCGGCCTCCAGGCCGCTTGCTAAGCTGTGGGTGATTACCCACAGCTTTAGCGGGCGACCTGGCGATGGTCGCGATTATCGTGACCATCGGGCTTTCGACGAGACCCTTGTGGTAGGGTCTCGTCCATCGCAAGCCCCAGTGACCTTCCTGCTCTAATAGAGCAGGAAGTTCACTACTGACATCACTGGTGATGTCAGTAGGGCCGCCCACAAACGGCAGGTGTCTTAAGGGAATGGCTCCGTTTGTGCAGCCACCCCCCCAACCCGCCTAAAAAACGGCGCGAGCTGTCGATCAACATCAACAGCCACCCCGTCTTGTGAGCCCCGGAGCGAGTGATTTCTCGCTCACTCGGGGCTTGCGCGTGCGCACTGCCTGGCCATCGACCTGCTTGCAAGCGGGTCGGAATCAGGCCCTGATTGCACATACAGTATCAGTGTTACTATGTGAATGATTAGCAGTAACCATATTATTATTTGAGTTGAGCAGTTCTGCTGAAAATATGAACAGACGCGGACTTTGGGGTTTCGAGTTGAACAGACTCTTGGCTCTGGTCAGTTTGGGGGTTTTCAGTAGAACAGAGTGCCATCTCTGGTCAGTTTGGGGGTTTTCAGTAGAACAGAGTCCTGGCTCGGGTCTTCCTGCAAGTCAGATATTGGATATAAAAAAAGGATCTCCTATGTTTTTGATTGCATGTCAAGTCCCTCCTGTGTGATTTCAGGTGCCAAAACTGACTGGACATGAATGTTATTGACGTTAATAATACTATAGGAACAAAAACAGATACATGATTTTAGCTGTTTTTATACATTTTTTTTAAAGAAATCCAATACCAAAACACTTGAGGGTGGTTTTGCCAAAACCAAAACACAATGATGACTTACCAAAACCAAAAATATAGGGGTCTACACACATCTCTAATTATTATTAGTATTAGCATAAATGGGAGGGATTCAGAAACATTGAGCCAATCAGAGGCAATCATTATCAGTATACATTTGGCAACAGAGGCACGACTGCTTTGTGGTCAGCATGAAACTAATTTTACGTGAACAGGGCCTTGCTGTACTTTTCTTGCATGCTCCCTCCTACCCCATTGTCGTGGCCCTTAGGGCAAGTGGTTGTAAGCACAAAATGTATCTCAGATGACATAGCTATGGATGAGCAAGAATTTTTGGGGTGCATATGCAGTTATAATGAAAACAGAGCAATTTGCGGGGATAAAAGAGATGTGCACCTGTAAATTCTTTTTATCATAAAACAAAGCGTTATCATATTTGATTTCTGATAAGGTATTGAACAGCATCCAACCCTTATCTTACAGTCATGTCCATTTTGAAGAATATATAATTTTTTTTTATTTGTGAATGACACATTCATTTTCTCACTGTCACCCCCTAACAGAAAGATAATATTTTCTAAATATTCCTACTGTTGGTCAAAACATTTTATATAGTCCTAAGTTATCTCTGATCTGGACAATATAGCTGTAGTTTTATACTTTTGGGGTACTGTAAAATTAAATGCAAAATTTACATTCTTTTTTTTCAAATAGCTGTAGTACCCAGCGTTGCCTGGGTTTAAATTATATTTGTTTTAAGATTATTATGTAATGTCATCCAAATCCATTAAGTGGAAGGCCCAGAACAGGCTCCCTGGGTCACAGTTCTGGCCGCCGCACTCCACCGTGAGGTCCGACTGGGTCCCCAACCACTCCATTAGGCACTCCAGACCAATTTCCACCCCTCTGTGAAGTTTTCATCCAAAATCCATCCAGTGGAAGGCTCAGAACAGGCTCCCCGAGTTAAACTTCTACCCAGCATACACCAACGGGAGGTCTGACCAGGACCCTAACCCCCCTAAAATCTGGCCAAGATCCAAATAGACCACCTTGCGTTGGTTTCATCCCAATCGGTGCAGAGGTGTCTGATTGGAATTGGACAGCCAAACAAACAGACCAATTTTTTATATAAGATTCAGAATCTATCGACAGACAAAAGGTTGACAATGTATAGGTCGACACCAAATGGTCGACAGTGACAAATGATCCACACAAATATGGTCTACACATTTGTTTTTTGTATTTTAAGCCTAATCCTAAACCTAACCCTCGCCCATGTGCCTAACCCTAAACCTCCCCCAAATGACTAAACCTAACTGTAGCCTAAACCTAAACCTCCCACTAGTGCCTAAACCTAACTGTCCCCTCCAGCAACCTAACCCTAACTTTAAAAATGTTGAAAAACATAAAAATGAAATGTCAACTTTTTTTTGTGTGTGTCGACCATTGGCCTATCGACCTTTTGTACCTGTTTACCTACTGACTGTCAACCATCTGGTGTCGACCCTCCTTTCGGGTACATGTAACAGTGTATGCGCACAAAAAAGGGGCGTGACCATGCCTCATGGGAGTGGTCCTGTGACACATCTTGTCTCTCTGTATGCCTGCCGAAAAGAGGGCTTGTTGGCAGATCTGCTCAATCAGGCTTTCGAACTGAACCAGTCCATCGGCCTGCCCTGACCGGCACTGCAGTGTGCACAGGCTGATAATGGTCATCTGCGCTCATCTTCCAATTCCATTTACCAGCTTGCCAGATTTCTATTACAGTATTCTCTTTTTATAAAGTGCCTAGACGTTCCATTGTATAATACTGGAAGGTGGAAGCACACACAAATAATACTTCATGTCATACTTGCCTACTCTCCCGAAACATCCTGGAAACTGCCGAAAATCAGGTGGTGCACGCCGAGGAGTGGGCAAATCTCCCGGAGCCGGCTGTCACCTTCTCACTTACTGAGCGAAAGCGGTCAGTTCAGGCTGCCAATGATGCGATTCGCGCTCAATTGCATCTTTGTGGCCCCACTTCACAATGACGATAATCTCAGCATTGTGTAGCATGGAACAAGGCCAGTATAATTCAATCGGCAAATCACGACCACTGGCCCACCCACTTTCCCACGACACCCCCTTCCAACTGAGCCTATGTGGCTGCCCCCACTGGAGGAGGCAGCCAGGAAGTCGGCAAGCATTCTTCATTTCCTACTTTAATCTATTAATAATTCAGAATCTGTGGCACCAAATGTGAAAGTGTGTCTGGAGCTGAATACTTTTCATTGCATTGTACATCTGTTTCGTACAAATCAACATTATATTAGGAGCTACTTTCCAAGTATACCCTTTTATATCTCTCAATTTACTTTTGTCTCAAGTTATATATATTAGTGATGTGAATGAAGAAACTGATTTATTTTCCATTCAGTTGTGTTGGCCGATGTCTTGCAACCATCCCTCTTATGTGCTCTTTCTGTTTCTGTTCTTGCAGGCCAAACTGGGGTCTTCTCATCCGCCTGTTCATTTCCAGTATGTCCCATTCTTCATCTACCCTCAAGAGATATACAGACACTGGTTACTCTAAGAGTTATGGTGGACTCGGCTCCTACACGTCCAACCTTAGTTCCACCTATAGTGATCGCAATAAGCTGCCTTATAAGTCCAGTGTGAGCAGTTCATATTATACCAGTTCTTACCTGCGCTCTTTCCCAGATCTGGACCGAAGTATTCCCCGTCTAGATCCTCCTAGCAAAAGGAGTGACATCTTGGCACGCTCTCCCTCAAAATACACAACAAATCCAATTTACTCCTATGGCCACAACACCACTTACTCTACCTTGTCGACAATCCCTGTTACTTCTCTGTCACGTAAGAAGTCCTCTAGCCACACAGACCTGTCCCTTGGACTATCTGAACTACGTACCTCGGACACTTACTACCCTCACAGCCCAGCGCTGACGCGATCACGGCTGGAAGCAAATGCAACCTCACGGATTTCCCGGGCTTCCAACCACAGCGAGTTCAGCGATATCAGTGGAAAGAAGAGAGGATTGTCTACTGGCTATGGAAGTACTTCATTACCTGCTCCAGAGCCTCTCACATCACTTTCAAAGCCCACATCACGGTTTTCATACTCCTATGAGAAGAGTGAGGGATCCAGTGGTAAAGAGGAACCGGTAAGTGTTGTTATTTATGTCGTTTGCACATCTGTGTGATCTGAGCAAAGTAACAAATAAACTGCTGCCTTGTTGTACATTCACTGAATCAGAGTTTAGAGCATAAGCCCACGCAACCACATCTGTTCATGTTTAGTAAACAGCCAGTAGGGCAGTCTCCACAGTTTCCTGAACTGGTCTCAACAAATCCAAAACCTGTTGTATCATACCTTAAACCAAGTATCCTGTAATGATGTATATAGAACCATATATCATAAGAATGTATACTAGGAATAGGCAACTCTTTTTTTGAGTGACACCTGTGGGGTTATTCCCTCTACTACTGTGTACGCTGGGCTGCTCCCCCTACCCCCTCCTACTCAACCTCATTCCCATACAGAGGAAACTTTGTTGCGCTCTACCCACTCCAAACCAAAGACCCAAAGCGTGGCCTACATACCCAGCAAAGGCATAGAGGTGACCTGGACATTCTTGGACCTTACTTGGTAGATGATTGGTGGATCGTGGGGACACCTGGTTATTCACCCATTTCTTAAAAGCGAGATTTGTCTACTTTTTTCACACTAGTAGACTATTATACTTGATCTGAAGGCGCCGTGGAGGACTGCAGCCTGTATTTTAGGATAACCCTTGAAAGTGCCTGATTGTCTACTTTACATGGTAGACCAATATTTGGGTAATTAAGTATTATTACTGTTTGCTATATTTTGATTTGTTCGAAAATTACTACACTACGAGAATATTATTCGTATTTTTTTGAGGTGACTATTTCGGATATAAAGGATTAAGAAGATCCTGTTGGACAGATATACCCAGAGAGAATGGAACTGAGACTTCTGTTTGTATTGTTAGGAGCACCTCCTGGACACACTTAGTGATATTTGTATGTTGTACTTTGTTTTGAAGTGTTTGGTGACACTTTTTCTTACTAAGGAGCCTAAGGGGCAGCCAAGTGCGCACGTGTTATCTTCACACCCAATTTTTACATACCCAGCAAAGCCAGGGCCTCTGGTAAGTGAATCTTGCCACAGTTAGTCCTGCTCACATTTGAATAACAGTACAAAATTAAAGTATGAAGCTTTCTTCATCTCCAGACTACAAATTATCAACCTGACCTGAGCAAACAAAAGAAAGTACAGGGCAGCCACTAACATTTTTAGTAACCATCTATTATTTATGTAAATGTTTGTACATGTTGTAATGGTGGTGTCATCCGGAAACTTGTATGTCTTGTAATGGTGAACGTCTGGCACCCAAAGAGAAAATCGGTGCCTACCCCTTATGTATACAAAGCTGAGTCAAATCTGTAAATTGACATTTCTAATTTTCCAAGCAAAATTATGCGAATTAGGGTTCGAAGCGGGCTGCGAAGGGTGCGAGATGCAGTACCGTTGACGTCGGTTTACCGCCTCTGCAATGGCAACTCACACCCTTTGCGTGTAATTGGATTGACCCCTAAATGGTCGATGGTGCCCAAGTGCGCATGCGCACGACGGAGGGAGCTCCGTCGTGCGCATGCGCGAGACCCGGCGAGCGACGGGGAAGCCATCGCTCGGGGTCTCGCACCAAAGGGGGCGTGCTGTTGATGGTGATTGACAGCACGCCTCCTTTGGTGGGCGTGCCGGGGGCGTGGCTGCCCAGACGGAGGCATTCCCATGGAGACGCCTTCCGTATTGGTCCGGCCCCACTGACATCACTAGTGATGTCAGTGGGAGTGATTTTGGCTCTGATAGAGCCAAAATCACTCCAGGGCTTGCGGCAACGAGACCCTACCGCAAAGGTCTCGTCGCAAGCCCGATGGTCGCGATGGTCTTGACCATCGCGACCATCATCATGGACGCTCGCATAAGCTGTGGGTGGTAACCCACAGCTATGCGAGCGTCCAAGAGGCCGCTCCAATTTTAGGTAGGCCGGCCCTGATTCAGAGCGAGCCCTCTGGTCAGAGCGTCCAGCTCTGAATCAGGCCCTGAGATATTTCACAGCCAAATGACAATGTCATCCTTTGTGTTAAGGCCATCTTCCAATTGTTCCCTCCCAGACACAAATCATGTTTTATGCCCTTTGCAGGAGTAATTTAGAGAAGAAAATTACCTGACAGGGGCTCTTGAAGGCGTCAGAGGGAGGGGTACTGATACTTTATAAAAATTTCATTAAGCCCCTGATAGTCAATGAATGGTCTTCGAGAACCATCTTTCTTCATCACCGGCTTGGGACCTAGACTCTGATGAAGGCTCCCTCCAAGTTATTTTAAACATAGTTGGTCATGGCACTTGTCTCAGGCTGAGACAGCGGACTTTTGTGACTTTACACCTTTACACATCAGATGTTTCTTCCTTTGTACAAACCTATTCACATGTCAATTTTGCAGACATGTCTCTCAAAAAGTGGAGAGAAGCGCCACTTGATATAAGATGGGTGGATCATTTTGTTGCATTGGTACAAAACGGTGGCATTTTGTGTTGTTTAGTACATTTTGTAAATGAAAGAATATATGTGCTACTGTCTCATGATATATTAAGGATTATTTGGTCTCCTGGTATTTACCACAGACATGGGAAATAAGAAAATATGGGCTTCACTGCGGATGATCCACAGATCTGAGTCTTCTGATCTGCCCCTTCAAGTGGCCAGTTGGCCTTAAGCAGGAACTCTGAGTAGCTAAGGTGCCTTCCAGGAGTATGCTGGTACAGTATCATAATAGAAGCCAAGAGAAGAGACAGGATGAGGGTTGGAAATCAAGAGACATGGAGTGCAGTAACTGATCAGGAGACAGAATTGATGTCTGGAACAAGCCTATGACTAGAACACAGACATCTAGCACAAGGGAGCTGCAAAAATCTGGGTGTGATTAAACAAACTGGCTTTAAACCTGCTATGGTGAGATCAAGAATAAGCAGGAAAAGTGACCAGACAGTGATACAAAATTATCCGGCAATGATCATTTTGTTCTCCATTTATTTATATTCAAAACAAGTATTTTGCATTAATAACATAAGGGTAGTGATTTTAAAGATACACTTTGGTGGCAGTAGACCAAATGAGCGACTTAGCCTGCCTGCTGACCCACACTATCTAACGGAGCAGTGCAAAACAATTCTTGCTTTACAAGGATGTTGTTTTGCCTAGAAGACAACTACCTGCTAAAAAAAAAAAAAAGGGTACATCGAAAATCTATGGTTTGCTACCAATGGCCAATGTTTTGATGATAGAATTCCAAAGTTTCTCCACCATCGATGGCTAAGTTCCAATGGTGACATGCCAATGTTTTTTCTCCCTGTCCCTTAGCCCCAGTCCTCCTCTGATTGTCCCGCAGCTGTCAAGTGTCTGCACTTGTGTCACACATGGATGGCTCAAAAAATTTATGGTTTTACATGATTGATGGAAAGTTCAGATAGTGCCATCAATAATGGGCCATTCAATGTCCATCTCTACTTTTCCTGCACCCTTGTGAATAGCTCTAGGCATCCACCAATCAGTGTGTGGTTGGCACACCCTTTGTGGTGATTGGCCAGTGGCATCATCCATTCAACTTGCTAGACACCATACCCAGCAACGTGTGGCCACAGAGCAGCTATGTATTCGATACTTTCCAATCATTAAATAGTTTTATATACACTACTGTAACAGGCCAGGGAGTATCCTCTGCCTCACATATGCCAGCTCTGCCTATGATCTGCCTGGCTTCAAGAAGCCCATCACAAAATTGTACCTGACTCTTAATCTAGGTACACACTATCATTTTTTGATCATACCGATAATTGGGACAATATTTTGGCAAAATCAAGGTCCCAATATCTGTGCTACACACTACAATTTAAATGAAATACCTGGCGAATTTCACAGTGACTTTTCATATGTACGCTCACAAGGATGATGAGGTAATCAGGAAAAATCATAGAAAATATGGGCAGATTATCGAGAATGCACACACACTGCTCGATATCGGGAAATTCAGGCGGAGATTTTTGGATAATCAAAGGAATGCGTTTCTGGATGTTATCTAACCGTTTTATCGGTGAAACGCTAATACACACAATACAATAAGTTATTATTGGCAAATCGGCCCAATACATGCATAGTGTGTACATAGCTTTACCCCTAGGGCGTGGAGAGGAGGGGGAGCGGGCACTATTTACCCAGATCCGAACCTGTTAGAGGGGCCCGGCCTCTGCAGCCCATCCCCCACCCGTCGCCGCTGTTAACTTAAGTTCAGGCAGGGAGAGAGAGGACTAACTGCTGCTGTCACGTTGTGTGGTGGGCTAGGGAGTGAGGCTGCTGCAGCAGCAGTCAGTTCTCGCTCTCCCTGCGTTTATGTATGCGGGAGGGGGGATGGGTTGCGCTCTCACTTCCAGACACCTGCGCCCCCTGTGCGGCCAGCACATCCGTGAACATATTGATTTTTTTTTCTTGTAAGTAGGGGTCTGGCCACACCTCCACAGTTGACCACACCCCCTCCCTGTACTTGGGCCCGGCAGAGCTGTCAGCAGGCTGCCACTCCTTCCCAGCAGCTATTGTAAAATGGTGAGATTAAAGGGCCTACGTATCAAGCTGTTTTGTACATAAAATGATGCAGAAATTGCAGTTTCTGCATCATTTTATGTCTTGTACAGTAGTTATGTAGTAAGGCCCTGATTCAGAGCCGGACGCTCTGACCAGAGCGCTCGCTCTGAATCAGGGCCCTCCTCCATTAAAATGGAGCGTCCCCCTGGACGCTCGTATAGCTGTGGGTCACCACCCACAGCATATACGAGCGTGCAAAAAGATGGTCGCGATGGTCTTGACCATCGGACTTGCGAGGGAAACCCTGCGGTTGGGTTTCCCAGCCGCAAGGCCAGGAGTGATTTTGGCTCTATCAGAGCCAAAATCACTCCCACTGACATCACTAGTGATGTCAGTGGGGCCGGCTTCAGACGGTAGACGTTCCCATGGGAACGCCTCCGTCTGGCAGGCACGCCCCCGGCACGCCCACCAAAGGGGGCGTGCTGTCAATCAACATCAACAGCACGCCTCCTTTGGTGCGAGACCCGGAGCGATGGAAAGCCCATCGCTCGCCGGGTCTTGCGCATGCACACGACGGAGCTCCCTCCGTCGTGCGCATGCGCAGTGGGGAACATCGACCCACTTGCGAGCGTACTGTCGCTCGCGAGTGGGTCTGAATGACCCCCTAAAAGCACAATGCAGTAGATTTCACAGAAATCTCCAGCAAAGTGCTAATTAGCAATTCAGGTCTCAGTCTTCATTATTATCAATGGGGACTACGATCTTTCGATCTCTCTCTCGCAGCCTCCGGCCGGCTCTGGATGCTGGCGCTGTGCGCATGCGCAGTGTCAGCTTTCACAGGAGAAGTCTTTCATGTCTGTGAAAGACTTCTACTAAATATGCCGCGTATACCACTGTCCCTGCGAGTTTCCCTTTGTACATAGCAGTGATATTTTCAGTAAAAATGAAAACATCCCCTGGGAAATGGATCCTTAATAATCGCGGCAGTTTCACGATTATTAGAACTTGAAAGACCTTTAGGGGTTCATATACTATGGGTCCAATTTAACAATGAGCCATAACCGCTTTAGCATTCGCTTAAGGGGTTATGGCCCACAATTCAGTATATAACTTTGCATAAGACTTCCGTTAAAGGGGTACATTTACTAAAGTGCAGTTTTTTAGAAGTATAGATGTTGCCCATAGCAACCAATCAGATTCTACATATTTATCTAGCACCTTCTAGAAGATAATAGCTAGCATCTGATTGGTTGCTATGGGAAACATCTCCACTTCTAAAACCTCTCACTTTAGTAAATATACCCCTCAAAGTGCAGTCAGTAACATACGGTTCTGCATGGGACTGAGGCCCATTGTATCATTAACAAATTGTATATTTACTGTAAATGTATATCTGTATTTAGCTAAGCACTTGTTCTAAGCATTAATGGTCAACGAATATCACTTATACAGCCTGCATTAGACATTTTTTAATGTGTGGGAAATTTAATGTGTGGAGTTGTTGTAACTGGCTAAAATAACCTAGACAACACCTATCCTGACCTCAATTACTGCAAACCAGCCCCTGGTCCTAGGTACAGCTTTAGGTTTTTAGAGCTAGTGTCAGCAAATTCTGCATTACCATGTGTCCATGTTCCTTGTGTGTGAAGTCCTATACTGTACATGTGTCATACCTCTCATGCACGCAGAGCCTATGACAATCAGTGCAGAGCTCTCCCGTCTCACCCCTCCCACCCCATTCCTTTGACGTCCAGAGCTGTCACCTTCCAGCAGCTGCAGTCAGTCACTGGTCCAGCGGCTGCGGGTGGTAGTGTGTGTGTGTGAGTGCGGTCACAAGGGGCAGCGTGCCACTACCACCAGCAGCTGCAGGGGACACAAGGCTCTGCCATTACTCATAGCTTGCTGCTCTGCCTCTCTCACACCTGGACTCCACTATAACAGACTTCTACCAGGCAGTAACATCCTCAGAGCCCACACAGCACCAAGGAAGCCCCCGTCCTTCCCTGCACAGACTACTACAGCGACCTCTGCCCAGGTGCGGAAATGCGGTCCTCTTACACCTTTACCACGGCCGGCTGGGGCGCCCGCAGGGAGCTGCAGGTCCCCGGTGCAATGGTTCTATACAACCTGCTTGATTTCATGCTCCACAGGACCAAGGTAAGGACGTAGGAGAGGGATCCTTTCACCAGCTAGTTACTAAAATTCTAACCATTATAATATGCAGCCATGTGTACACACTACACAGTATTGGACCCCTCCATTCATTGTTATACCGATCTACTGCTGGGGTCAGCATTCTGCAGGTCCGATCACTGTATCTGGTAACATGATAAAGTTGTTGCTTTATGTGACATCACCATGCATTAAGTTTTTAGTCTTTATAAATATTGACTTAATAGTGGAATAACTGAAATAGAAGTATATATATATATATATATATATATATATATATATATATATATACACACACACACACACACACACATATATCATCACTACATCTCTCTGTAATGATTAGCATTACTGCCTCACAGCACTGGGTTCGTGGGTTCAATTCCCACTATGACCCTAACTGTGTGGAGTTTGTATATTCTCCCTCTGCTTGTGTGGGTTTCCTCCGGGTGCTCCGGATTCCTCCCACACTCCAAAAATATACTGCCAGGTTATTTGGCTCCTAACAAAAATTAACCCTAGTGTGTATGCCTGTGGTAGGGAATATAGAGTGTAAGCTCTGCTGGGGACAGGGACTGATTGATTGAATGGCCAGTTATTCTCTGTACAGTGCTGCGGAATATGGGTGCAATATAGAAATAACTGGTTATATATATATATATATATATATATATAAATAAAATCTCCCCCCCCAATTTATAGTTATACTGTGTTTTGTTCAATCTGTCTTGTTACAATTGTTGAATATTTATTTTCACAATACGTATACCTGAATGTACTATATGTATTATAGTATACATTAATAACATACTACTTATACTTCATTATTTAAGAATGAAGAGCAGTTGTGGAAGGATTTAAATATAGAAACAAAGTGCCGGCTATATATGTGCCAGTTAATTAGAGTTTACAAGTAATTGCAAAGTAATGTCCATATCTTGGCATTAATACAAGCAGCATTGTGTGGAAAGTCCGGTGCTTGTTACTAGACTGGAACTGGCAGAGTGAATGGGCAAGGTAAGAATGCAGCATTGTCATTGCCACCTTTTGGTCCTTCTTAGCGTTTGAACTGTGGACGGTGGCAGTGCTGTTCTTGCCAAGGCCGGTACACTCCAACTTCCAGCTGGGACGGTGGGAATTCTGCAAAGCCAGAATGAAAATCTTTTAACCCCCCAGAGTTCTAAGGAGTTTCATTTACTTTTTCAACAGCGCTCCCTTGTTTCTCCTGCCATAGACATCTAGAGAGCTTCTCATGTGCACGTGTCCTTACATGTGTGTAATTCTATATACTGTATAAGCAAAATATTACACCATCATTCAGAAATGACTGACAGATATTATATTATATTTTATTTACATAGCACAAACAAACTCAGCCCAATCTGTATGTTAGTTAGGGAGACAAACTGAACATGCTTTGATCACAGTTAGGGAACATTCTGTACACTGAGCCTGGGGGGGGGAGAGGACACCGCTCAATAGTGCTTACAGTAAATACTGTAGGTGTGCGGGAGCATATTTAGGTAAAGGCTTGGTCAGGGGCTGGTTGTAGAATCTGTGTTAAGTAGATAGGTTAAATATACTGAATGACAAGATATGCACTATCACCACTTACAAGTTAAATTGCTAGAAGATAGTAAATTCCTGAAATATTTCCTGTGATGTGACAAACCAGCTAGGTGTAGCCGTAACCTCCCCCTTCCCCCTCCTCCTCCTCTGTTCTTCATTTACAGGACATGGGTCGCTTGTTCTAAGATTTCCTAGAAGTTGAAATGTTTGTTCAACAGCATTTCGAATTGAAAGGCCTGAATTTGTCATATATACAGTATATATGTTTTTACTTTGTCCTCCATTATGAGGCGGAGAGCTGTTTCTGCTGTATTAGAGAGGTTGTGTTTATGTTAATGTATTTTGTAAGCACAATGAATTATTACAAAACATTAGTGTAAGTACATCGGTCTAATGCTGGGCATACACTATACAATTATCTGTCCAATCTGGCTGGTTGGAATGAAAACCTGGTAATGTATGGGAGCAAATTACAACAGAAATTTGCTCCCAAACACTAGAAAACGGACCAGATTTTCCTTCCCACCAGACAGATTTGGCAGATATCTGACAGATAATTGTAGAGTGTATGCCCAGCATTATTCGTAGCATAAACCGGGCTCAGATGATGCCTTTTCTGAGCCGTACGTATCTTGAGAGGTTTACTGGGTGAAAATTCGCTCTCTTTGTGTGCTGTCTCCATATTTTACCTTTTACTTATTGATTCCTTTCTTTTTATGAGTGTATGTTTTCTTGGCCATCTGCATAGAACTTGCACATACATAACGGATTGCTCAGTCTCTCTCTTCTTCTTTTTGTTTTCCAGGCTTCTAAAGTTGTGCAAGGTCTGGTTGGTCTGCGGAATCTCGGAAATACGGTAACAATATTTTATTTTGCCATAGTTCATGCACTATTTTCGATACGATGTATAAAATGAAATATAACAGTAAATTGTTTTGTTTTTTTATCTTAAAATAGGAACACTAATTGTGTATAATTTATATTTAAAAATAAATGTAAGTAGGGTGTACATTGGGCCTGATTCAGAGCCGGTCGCTCTGACAGAGCACTCGCTCTGAATCAGGGCCGGCCTTCTGTTTTTTTTAGAGCGGCCTCCTAGCCGCTCGCATAGCTGTGGGTGACCACCCACAGCTATAGCGAGCGGCCAGGAAGATGGTCGCGATGGTCAAGATTATCGCGACCATTGGGCTTGCGACGAGACCCTTGTGGTAGGGTCTCATTGCCGCAAGCCCCAGAGTGCTTTCGGCTCTAAGAGAGCCGAAAGCACTCCCACTGACATCACTTGTGATGTCAGTGGGGCCGGCCCCAGACGGTAGGCGTTCCCATGGCAACGCCTCCATCTGGGCAGCCACGCCCCCGGCCCGCCCACCAAAGGGGGCGTGCTGTCACTCAACATCAACAGCACGCCCCCTTTGGTACGAGACCCGGAGCGACTGTTTGCCCGTCGCTATCCGGGGCTTCGCGCATGCGCACGACGGAGCCGGCTCCGTCGTGCGTATGCGCACTGGTCCACCATCGACCTGCTTGCTAGCGCACAGCGCTCGCGAGCGGGTCTGAATCAGGCCCATTGTTTATTGTTGGAATAAATGTCCACAGTAAAATTGCAGTTTTTGGTGCATACACACGGTCAGATTTTCTGTCAGATTTGATCAATAACTATTTTAAAAAACCTTCAATCGTTCATATCTGACAGAAAATCTGACATGTGACCCTGGAGCGATGATCGATGCGCGTTCCCGATGGTCAGGTAACGATATCTGACATCTGATGTGTTTGCAGTCAGATTTGGTCGATTTCATTCATTGTAATACAGTCTAAATAGTTCAAATCGTTTGGAAAAATCGTTAAATTGTTCAATCATTCATCGATCATCGTTCATCTAACATATCTGACCGTGTGTATGCACCATAATAGGTTTCCGATTTGGCAGATGATTTGGCGATTTTGCTGTAGGATTGAACTTGGATATTTTTTTAAATGAAAGACTGAGCTCCATAGTGAATAGAGCACAGGTTCTCAAACTTGATCCTCAGGACCCCAAACAGTACATGTTTTCAGGTCTCCTCACAGAATCAAAAGTGAAATAATTAGCTCCACCTGTGGATCTTTTAAAATGTGTCAGAGATGTATGACTACATCTGTGCATCTGCTAGGTGACCTGGAAAATATGAACTATGTGGTGTCCTGAGGACCGAATTTGAGAACCTCTGGAATAGAGTAATCCTGCAGGCTCTTGTATAGGCGCACACTGATCAGGTGTGGTATGACTTAGGTCAACAGTCAATATGTAGGCATGTATTAAGGTCAATATTCAGAATGTTGACATTTAATATGTCGATACCAAAATATTGACGTGATTTTTTTGGTTATTATTTTATACTAACCTTGAACCTAACCCAGACAACCTAAGCCTAAACCTAACTAACAACCTAATTGCAAATGAAATGCAGCATGCCCCCATGAAGTATGACCACACCCACATGAGGCGTTATCACGCCCCTTTTCCTGTGGTCGCACATAGAGGGTTGTCAGGAGCCCCAGTCCTTCTCTGTACTGAGGACATCTGTAAAACATGCACTATTAGGGTCCTTGAGGGCTGGAGTTGGGAAACACTGGTCTATATATTCTGGTGATTAATATATGTATTCTAAACATGTTTTTAAGTGTTCGTTTGCATTTAATAATTTCAGCATTTCTTAAAGCTGCTGGGACTTCTCCATGCTCTAAGTCATTCTATTTTGTCTTTCTTTGTGTAACAGTGCTTCATGAACTCCATCCTCCAGTGTCTGAGTAATACTAAGGATCTTCGAGACTACTGTTTGCAAAATTCATATCAACGAGACTTAAATTCGAAGACCTGCAGTACTGCAATTATGAAAGGTAGGAGATACTTGATACATACAGTAGATCTTCTATACAAGCACATGATTCCAATGGATGCCTAGCCCTCTTATCATAACTCATTTTACCAGATTGAAAATTCTTATCTACAACTTTATTTTCAAATTGAGTATTCTTATATTATCAAAGCAACACTGTTACCAGGGATGTCCCTCTTGAGGGGAGTTGTTACCAGCAATCCCAAAATGTTGTGACCACGCCTCCTTCAGTGTGCCACTCAGCCTATAATGAGGGCCGCGGTGTTCTCAACAAGGTGTGGCCCCACCCACACACAAAGGGGCCACGTCCCCTAGGGCCTAGGCTTGATAGATCTCCTGGCAGACCTGACCAGTACTGAAGCAATTGGTATATTAGGAGCATAACATTTGTGTTATGTAAAGGGTATGCATACAGCATGTAGAAAATTATAAACATTGTCAGTAAAACAAACTGCATAAAAAGACTGACGCACTTACAGAAGTCTGGAATAAATGTAGTTTATTTGCAAACTTGGAGAGAGGTAAATTACAAACCAATCAAACACAGGGGCTCATTTATCAATGAGTTTTATCATACGCAATAAGTTTTATAACTCGTTGCGTATGATAATGGTGCTCCAGCCAATCAGCTGTTTGAAACAGATGACAGTTAGGAGCTGATTGGCTTGAGCACCATTTATCATACGCAACGAGTTTCAAAGCTCGTTGTGTATGATAAAACTCGTTGATAAATGGGCCCCGCAGTCTCTAAAATGACACACGCTGATTGGTAGGTGCTTTATCTCTCTCCAATGTTTGATACAACTCCCCCTTAGAGCTGCATATGATATAATGCACACACTTGCTGAAAGCACTCCTTAGGGGCTCAATGTTCACATAGACAGCATGACACTGCCTTTATTGGATTGAAATCTGAGGATTGTGGAGGTCATTGGAGTATTCTGTATCTATTGTCATGATTGTGGTACCAGCTTGAGATGACGCACACTTTGTGATGTGATGCATTATCCTGCAGAAAGAAGCCATTGGACAGTGGGTAGACTGTGGCCATAAAGAGATGTACATGGTCAACCGCAAGTAGGCTGTATGGCTGTATCAATTGGTATGAAGGAGCCTAATGTGTCCACCATTACCATCACACTACCACCAGTGTCCTAAACCATTGACACAAGGCAAGATGGATATATAGATTTATGTTGCTTACACCAGAGGATGTTTTTTCAATCTTTAACACTGCAGCCTCAGGGCCTGATTCAGCAAGGAACGCACAGGAGAGAACGCACGCACTTGCCCGGTGTTTCCGTACTGCGCATGCGAACGCATCGCACTGCGCGTGTACGAACTAGCCAGAGCGATCGGGTAAGCGTACGCAGACTACGCGCAACGTGTACGCAGACCCCTTCCGATACTGATTGACAGGAAGTTCCGTTTGTGGGTGGTGACGGGGGGTGGTCGGGCGAACGCAGGCGTTCCTGTGCGTTGGGATGCCAATTTAGGGGCGTCCATAATTAAACCAATCCGGCGACAGACGCGGTGATGAGACTGTGCACACAGGTAACTTACTGAAAGTTTTAAGCCGAATTTGGAGTTTTTTGAAGAAAAAAATTTTTGGCCAATTTTTAAGGTCCGGGGTTTACAGAATTTTTCATACGGGTAAATATATTTCTGGAGAGTTCTGTGTCAAAATTAAGCACCAAAATCAACTTCTGTCACCACAGCAAATGTTTTTTAATGTTTATTGAAAGTTTTTAGCCGAATTTGGGGATTTTTGAAGAAAAAATTTTTGGCTGATTTTTAAGGTCCGGGGCTTACAGAAATTTCCATATGGGTAAATTTATTTCTGGAGAGTTCTGTGTCAAAATTAAGCACCAAAATCAACTTCTGTCACCACAGCAAATGTTTTTTAAGGTTTACTGAAAGTTTTAAGCCGAATTTGGGGATTTTCGAATAAAAAAATTTTTGCCCGATTTTTAAGGTCCGGGGCTTACAGAATTTTTCATACGGGTAAATTTATTTCTGGAGAGTTCTGAGTCAAAATTAAGCACCAAAATCAACTTCTGTCACCGTAGCAAATCTTTTTTAAGGTTTACTGAAAGTTTTAAGCCGAATTTGGGGATTATTGAAGAAAAAAATTTTTGGCCAATTTTTAAGGTCCGGGGCTTGCAGAATTTTCCATATGGGTAAATGTATTTCTGGAGAGTTCTGTGTCAAAATTAAGCACCAAAATCAACTTCTGTCACCACAGCAAATGTTTTTTTAATGTTTATTGAAAGTTTTTAGCCGAATTTGGGGATTTTTGAAGAAAAAAAATTTTGGCTGATTTTTAAGGTCCGGGGCTTACAGAATTTTCCATACGGGTAAATTTATTTCTGGAGAGTTCTGTGTCAAAATTAAGCACCAAAATCAACTTCTGTCACCACAGCAAATGTTTTTTAAGGTTTACTGAAAGTTTTAAACCGAATTTGGGGATTTTTGAAGAAAAAAATTTTTGGCCGATTTTTAAGGTCCGGGGCTTACAGAATTTTTCATACGGGTAAATTTATTTCTGGAGAGTTCTGTGTCAAAATTAAGGCCCTCATTCAGAGCCGATCGTTAGCGGCAGTACGCTCGTTCCGAGCGATGTTTGCACATCTGCGCATGCGTACGGTTTTTAGTACGCATGCGCGAACCAGTCAGTGCGGCCAAAAATCGTTGGTACGCAATATAGCGAGTGCCTGCTATTTTGAATGACAGAATGAGGCGTATGTGGGTGGTAACAGGGGAAGGTGCTTGAAAATGGGGAGTGGAGATCCGAACGCAGGCGTGCTTAAAGGTCAAAACGGGCGTTTTATGGGTGTGTATATTTAAAACAGCAGCGTCATTGTTCACGTCACTGGGTTATTTTATAGCCAGAACTGCTCGCAAATTTGTGGTAGCAAACACCAACCACAAGAATAGCGAGCAGTTCATACGCTGGTCGATGTACTCGATTAATCTAATAAATAGCGGACATGACGTAGGATGCGAGCGGCCAGGGGGCGTTTTTAACAAATAAACGAGCGTATGTTTTGCTCGCTCGTTCAGACTTAGAGGTGTGAACAGACTACAATGTGCGTACGGATCATTTGAATAGCCACCCCTTGTTTTTAAACGAACGACCGCAAATAGCGAACGGCTCTGAATGAGGGCCTAAGCACCAAAATCAACTTCTGTGTATATTTGATAGCTTTGGTTTAATTCTTGTTATGCATCCCAACTAGTGCCGAATGTGAGTACAGACATTAAACCTGATACAAAAGTGACAAGAAGGCCCACATACTGTTAAACCATTAACACCTATAGCTGTATACACACATAACGATTTTTTGAACGATTATCGTTAACGATATTTATCGTTCAATTGTTGTAAAAATCGATCACTTTTTGAGTTAAAACGATGAGCGATTATCGTTCATGCGCGTTCATGTTCGTAGTTTAGTCAGACTGACCAACTGAACGATTTTCATTAAGGGAATATGCAAAAATCGTTCATTACACTTTCAAAAAATAGATAATCTGACAGAAAATCGTTCAGAAAATCGTTGATAACAAAATCGTTGATTGTGTATGCAGCTTATGTCATAGTCTCTGGACATACATCAGTTTAGGAAATGTAAGGCATAACAAGTATACTCGTATAACTTACAGGGTCCCACTCAATCCTTCAGTGAGAGCACTTCCTGCCAACCTAGATATCGATCACAAGCCACAGTGTAATACTGATGATCAAATATTTATTAAAAGTATCAGCTTTAAAATTAGCTGCACACAATTGTAAAAAAAATCAGGGTTATCTGAGCAGACGCTCCAAGGCATGAAACCGGTGAAGCCTGGTTTCCAAGAGGTCATCCACAAAAGAACACCTCATGGTACAGTAGCTCCAGTCACCTGCAAAGTCCTGTGACACACCTTACAACAGAGCAAGTTACTAACTGTAAACGTTAACAGTGGAGCTATTAAAATGGCATAGGGTATAAAGATTACCAGCAAGTAATAAAATGCTGTAAATCATTCATAGATTTTTGTGGCAATCTTTATGTTCATAGAGACAGTCTATAATAAGTTTTTCTACAGCCACTTAATGATTGCTGCTCATTGGGTATCCTTTGATTTACGATGACCTGCTATTTAGATAAGATTAACAAACTATGTAGACTGGAATAATATTTGGGAGATTTAGGACCATTATAAGAATTCCGGAGCCGCTTTCATCCAGAAGAAGAATGTTCATGGATTTAATGAGCCAGATTTGCTGATGCTAGTGCACATATAAGGAAATATCCTAAAGCTTTCATGTGAGTGAGGCAAATTGCAATATCCACTGGCACTGAAAGGGGACAGGTAACACCTAATGACAGTGTCAGTCTGTGACAGATTTTTTAAATGCGTTAGTTCTCATACCCACTGGATTTTTTTTAAACGCAGTTTTAAAGCTGGTTTCTAGGGTTACCATACCCATTGCTGTATTAGTAGAGGGCTTTTCCTAATTTCATACAGTAATATCAAAATGAGTAAAAATGGGAGTAAAAAGTGCAAGTAAAATGGCAACGAGGCTTTAAGCAGCTGCGGAAGGAGGAGGCAGTTTGGCCAGGAATGATGCCAGTGACGTCTCCAAAGGTGGGGCTACAGCGTAATCCAAAATTCAAATAAGGGAGCCACACCAACTCCCCTTCCAAATGCTGCCAAACATCGTCGGCTGGGACTCACTGGCAGTTGGTGTGACTCCTCTATTTGAATTTTGGACTGCGCTGTAGCCCTGCCTCTGGAGCCACCACTGAATGAATGCTGTAGAGCAGGGGTCTTCAACCTTGGCCCTCCAGCTGCTGTGGAACTACACATCCCAGCATGCACTGCTACCTTTTTTATATAACAGCATGCTAAACCTATGGCAATGCATGCTGGGATGTGTAGTTAAACAGCAGCTGGAGGGCCAAGGTTGAAGACCCCTGCTGTAGAGTAAGAAGGTGTGGGTCATTTTTACAGGATGTAGTTCATATCCCGGCAGTTGGGATGGTGGTGCTCCGAATGCTGGCGCCGGAACCCCAACACCAGTCAGAATCTTGGCGCCAGTGACTGCCGGCACCCAACGGTAAGTATTGGGGCTTGGGGGAGGGGGGTGGGTTAGGATTAGGGTTAGGCCCTAGGGGAGAATTAAAGTTAGACTGTGGGGGGGACGAAAGGCTTAGGCTGTAAGGAGGGAGGGTTAGGTTTATGGGTAGGTGTAGTGATAGGGTTAGGATACTTACCTGCAGGTGTCGGTATCCTATCCCTGTCGGGATTCTGACCGCCCGGAACCTGAGCGCCGGTATCCCGTACCCAACCCCATTTTTACATCTGTAAGCTCGTTACTTTCATAAAGTGATCTGAGAATCTTTCATTCCGATACCCGGTCTGCTCACTCTCCGGGCACTTCGCTCACTGACTGCAATGGAAATCCACCATATCTTAAATCGTTAATAGAACCAGAATCAAATATCACATATTTATTAATACTATAATTCAAACAACAGGTAAAATAATTAAAAAATACTAAATGAAAACACCAATCATAAATTGTAATTCAGGGTCCCTCTTACACCAAGGACCTGATTCAGAGCCGCTCGCTCGCGCTGTGCGTTCACAAGCGGCCCGATGCTTTGCACATGCGCACGCTTTGTTCTGCGCGTGTGCGAACTACACACTGCGATAGCAACCCTCACTCACCCAGCAAAGGCAGCCCAGGGTAATGAGTGATAGGAGAGGCCGTTTGTGGGTGGTAACAGAGGCAGGACACTAATAACAGGGGAGTGGAGATGCGATCGCAGGCGTGCCTGGGTGTTTCAACGCCATTTTAGAGGCGTGCATAATTAACAGGCAGCGTCATAGTACACGTCACTTTTTTTTACACTGATTTCCTCGCAATGCTTGCGGTAGGGTAAAGCTACCTCAAGCACTGCGTTCGCATCCGATGGTGCTCCATGTACCAATGTTTTAATACACTTCCTGGAGATGACGTGTTGCTGGTGGGTGGCTCTGCCTGTGCGATTGGGCGTACGCTCAGACAAAGTGGGCGCACGCTAAGACATGGTGGGCGTGCTTATGCCTTGGCGAGCGATCGCTTCCCATGGCGTCACTTTGACAAATTTGCATACGCATCTAGTGAGCGTACGCAGATAGCGAACAGGTCTGAATCAGGCCCCAAGCCCTAACCGAGCGAGCCTAAATTGCATGGCTGCTGAGTGTGAAGAAGACTCAGTGGATGCGGTATTAGGTGCACTTGTATATCAGCTCTCTAATATAAATATTAGGGGTGTGCACCGGCCACTTTTCGTGTTTTGTGTTTTGGTTTTGGATCTGGATCTTTCTTCGTGTTTTGGATCTGGATTGGTTTTGCCAAAACCACCCTTCCGTGTTTTGGGTTCTGGGTTTTGTGTTTTGGATCTGTATTTTTTTGAAAAAAAGCATAAAAACAGCTAAAATCACAGAATTTGTAGGTTTTTCTGCTCCTATGCTATTATTAACCTCAATAACCTTAATTTCCACTCATTTCCAGTCTATTCTGAACACCTCACACCTCACAATAGTGTTTTTATGTCCAAAAGGTTGCACCGAGGTAGCTGGATGACTATGCTAAGCGACACGAGTGGGCGGCACAAACACGTGACCCATCTAGGAGTGACACTGCAGTGGCAGGCAGGATGGCAGTTAGAAAAACTAGGCCCCAAACTGTACATAATGCAAAGAAAAAAAGAGGTGCAAGATGGAATTGTCCTTGGGCCCTCCCACCCACCCTTATGTTGTATAAACAGGACATGCACACTTTAACAAATCAATCATTTCAGCGCCAGGGTCTGCCACACAACTGTGGCTGAAATGATTGGTTCGTTTGGGCCCCCACAAAACAAGCTGGCAATTAATGTGTCCCTGCACAAACTGGCTCTACGGAGGCAAGATGTCATCCTCATCCTCCTCATCCACCGATTCCTCACCCTCTTCAGTGTGTACATCCTCATCCTCACAAAGTATTAACTCGTCCCCACTTGAATCCACCACCACAGGTCCCTCTGTACCTTCTGGAGGCTGGTCTCCCTGGAAGAGCTGATAATTCATTTTGATGAACATCATCTTCTCCACATTCTGTGGAAGCAACCTCCTACGCCTTTCGCTGACAAGGTTCCCGGCTGCACTAAACACTCTTTCGGAGTACACACTGGAGGGGGGGCAACTCAGGTAAAATAGAGCCAGTTTGTACAGGGGCCTCCAAATTGCCTCTTTTTCCTGCCAGTACAGGTATGGACTGTCTGACATGCCTACTTGGATGCTGTCACCGATGTAATCCTCCACCATTCTGTCAATGGTGACAGTATCATATGCAGTGACAGTAGACATGTCAGAAATTGTTGCCAGGTCCTTCAGTCCGGACCAGATGTCCAAACTTGGTCCTGCCTGCCCTGCATCACCGCCAGCGGGTTGCTTAGGATACCTAAGTTTTTTCCTGGCAGCCCCAGTTGCGGGAGAAAATGAAGAAGGAGCCGTTGACGTGTCACGTTCCGCTTCAGCTGACAGTGTGTTCACCAGCAGGTCTTTGCACCTCTGCAGGCTTGTGTCGGCCGGAAAGAGAGACACCACATAGGCTTTAAACCTAGGATCGAGCACGGTGGCCAAAATGTAGTGGTCTGATTTCAACAGATTGACCACCCTGGAATCCTGGCAAAGCGAATGAAGGGCTTCATCCACAAGTCCCACATGCCGAGCGGAATCGCTCCGTCTTAGCTCCTCCTTCACTTTCTCCAGCTGCTTCTGCAAAAGCCTGATGAGGGGAATGACCTGACTCAAGCTGGCAGTGTCTGAACTGACTTCACGTGTGGCAAGTTCGAAGGGCTGAAGAACCTTGCACAACACGGAAATCATTCTCCACTGCGCTTGAGTCAGGTGCATACCCCCTCCTTTGCCTATGTCATAGGTGGATGTATAGGCTTGTATGGCCTTTTGCTGCTCCTCCATCCTCTGAAGCATATAGAGGGTTGAGTTCCACCGCGTCACAACCTCTTGCTTCAGGTGATGGCGGGGCAGGTTCAAGAGTGTTTGCTGGCGCTCCAGTCTTCGGCACGCAGTCGCTGAATGGCGAAAGTGGCCAGAAATTTTTCGGGCCACCCAAAGCGTCTCCTGCACGCCCCTGTCGCTTTTCAGAAAATTCTGCACCACCAAGTTTATTGTGTGAGCAAAACATGGGACGTGCTGGAATTTGCCCAGATGTAATGCCCGCACAATATTGGTGGCGTTGTCAGATATCACAAATCCCCAGGAGAGTCTAAGTGGGGTAAGCCACTGGGCGATGATTTCCCTCAGTTTCTCTAAGAGGTTGTCGGCGGTGTGCCTCTTACTGAAACCGGTGATACACAGCGTAGCCTGCCTTGTAACGAGCTGGCGTTTCTGAGATGCTGCTACTGGTGACGCTGCTGCTGTTGCTGCGTAAGGTGATACATCTACCCAGTGGGCTGTCACAGTCATATAGTCCTTAGTCTGCCCTGTTCCACTTGTCCACATGTCCGTGGTTAAGTGGACATTGTGTACAACGGCATTTTTCAGGACACTGAGGACACTTTTTCTGACGTTTCTGTACAGTCTCGGTATCGCCTGCCTAGTGAAGTGGAATCTAGACGGGATTTGGAACCGGGGACACACTACCTCCATCAATTGTCTAAATCCCACTGCACTAATGGCGGATACCGGACGCACGTCTAACACCAACATAGCAGTCAAGGCCTCAGTTATACGTTTTGCTTCAGGATGACTGCTGTCGTACTTCATCCTCCTCGCTAAGGACTGTTGGAGGGTCAATTGTTTAGTAAAAGTAGTGGTGTTCCTACTTCCTCTCTGGGATGATGAACGACTCCCAGCAGCAGCAGCAACAGCAGCAGCGGCAGCAGTAGGCGTAGCAATGCAGGATCCTCCGGAGGAATCCCGGATAGGAGAGTCAGTCATGCCAGTGATATGGCCTGCAGGACTACTTCCGATCCTGACTAAGGAGGAAATTGACGAGGAGGGAGTTGACGGTGTGGTTTGCAGGCGCTTGGATACAACAGGACAACGGGATTTAGGTGTCCCTGGACTGCTTACGGTCTGAGCCAAAGTTTCTGAACTTGACAGTAACTTTTTATGAACGCGCTGCAGGTGCCGTATAAGGGAGGATGTTCCTAGGTGGTTGACGTCCCTACCCCTACTTATTTCACCTTTACATATGGTACATATGGCAAGACAGTTGTTGTCCGGATTTGGATAGAAATATTGCCAGACCAAAGAGGTGGAATGTTTGGTCTTCTGCCCAGGCATGACCGTGATGGGCTTTTTCATCCCACGGACAACAACTGTCTCCCCCGGAGCCTGATTTAAACAAACCACATCACCATCAGAATCCTCCTCGCCAACTTCCTCCTCAGCGCCAGCTACACCAGTATCCTCATCCTGTTGTACTTCAACAGTGACATCTTCAATTTGCATATCAGCAAGTGGACTGTGGGTGCTCCTTTCAGCACTTGCAGGGGGCGTGCAAATGGTGGAAAGAGCCACCTCTTCCCGTCCAGTGCTGGGAAGGTCAGGCATCGCAACCACCACCACACTTGGACTCTCTTTGGGGATTTGTGATATCTTCTTAGAAAGCACAGTTCTTCGCTGTGCTTTTGCCAGCTTAACTCTTTTGATTTTTTTAGTGGGAGGAGGGCTTCCATCGTCATGTGAAGCTGAACCACTAGTCATGAACATACTAGGGATCGACCTTAGCCGTTCCTTGCCACTCCGTGTCGTAAATGGCATATTGGCAAGTTTACGTTTCTCTTCAGCTGATTTAAATGTCTTTTTCAAGGTCATTTTCCTGAACTTTGCCATTTGGGATTGTATGTGCCCTCTACTATGACATTGGGCATCGGCCTTGGCAGACGACGTTGATGGCATGTTATCGTCTATGTCATGACTAGTGGCAGCAGCTTCAGCACTAGGAGGAAGTGGTTCTTGATCTTTCTCTATTTTATTTTTATCGGAGAAAGTTTGGTCCTCCATTTATGTTATATCGATTTGATATATACGTGCGGCTAAACACAGAAAATAAATTTTTTTTTGGTTCGGACTGGAGTGTACTTTGTGGGTTACAGCACCCTTTAACGGTCAAGCCAGCCGGCCCTTTACTTATGACACAGGCGCACTCTTGGCACTACTTTGTTGATGCACGTGCGGCTACTGCGCACACAATTCACAAACACAGAAAATAATTTTTTTTTGGTTTGGCTTTGGACTGGAGTGTACTTTCGGGGGTTACAGCACCCTTTAACGGTCAAGCCAGCCGGCCCTTTACTTATGACACAGGCGCACTCTTGGCACTACTTTGTTGATGCACGTGCGGCTACTGCGCACACAATTCACAAACACAGAAAATAATTTTTTTTTAGGTTTGGACTGGAGTGTACTTTCGGGGGTTACAGCACCCTTAACGGTCAAGCCAGCCGGCCCTTTACTTATGACACAGGCGCACGCTTGGCACTACTTTGTTGATGCACGTGCGGCTACTGCGCACACAATTCACAAACACAGAAAATAATTTTTTTTTGGTTTGGACTGGAGTGTACTTTCGGGGGTTACAGCACCCTTTAACGGTCAAGCCAGCCGGCCCTTTACTTATGACACAGGCGCACGCTTGGCACTACTTTGTTGATGCACGTGCGGCTACTGCGCACACAATTCACAAACACAGAAAATAATTTTTTTTTAGGTTTGGACTGGAGTGTACTTTCGGGGGTTACAGCACCCTTAACGGTCAAGCCAGCCGGCCCTTTACTTATGACACAGGCGCACGCTTGGCACTACTTTGTTGATGCACGTGCGGCTACTGCGCACACAATTCACAAACACAGAAAATAATTTTTTTTTTGGTTTGGACTGGAGTGTACTTTCGGGGGTTACAGCACCCTTAACGGTCAAGCCAGCCGGCCCTTTACTTATGACACAGGCGCACGCTTGGCACTACTTTGTTGATGCACGTGCGGCTACTGCGCACACAATTCACAAACACAGAAAATAATTTTTTTTTTGGTTTGGACTGGAGTGTACTTTCGGGGGTTACAGCACCCTTAACGGTCAAGCCAGCCGGCCCTTTACTTATGACACAGGCGAACGCTTGACACTACTTTGTTGATGCACGTGCGGCTACTGCGCACACAATTCACAAACACAGAAAATAATTTTTTTTTGGTTTGGACTGGAGTGTACTTTCAGGGGTTACAGCACCCTTTAACGGTCAAGCCAGCCGGCCCTTTACTTATGACACAGGCGCACGCTTGGCACTACTTTGTTGATGCACGTGCGGCTACTGCGCACACAATTCACAAACACAGAAAATAATTTTTTTTTGGTTTGGACTGGAGTGTACTTTCGGGGGTTACAGCACCCTTTAACGGTCAAGCCAGCCGGCCCTTTACTTATGACACAGGCGCACGCTTGGCACTACTTTGTTGATGCACGTGCGGCTACTGCGCACACAATTCACAAACACAGAAAATAATTTTTTTTTTGGTTTGGACTGGAGTGTACTTTCGGGGGTTACAGCACCCTTAACGGTCAAGCCAGCCGGCCCTTTACTTATGACACAGGCGCACGCTTGGCACTACTTTGTTGATGCACGTGCGGCTACTGCGCACACAATTCACAAACACAGAAAATAATTTTTTTTTTGGTTTGGACTGGAGTGTACTTTCGGGGGTTACAGCACCCTTAACGGTCAAGCCAGCCGGCCCTTTACTTATGACACAGGCGCACGCTTGGCACTACTTTGTTGATGCACGTGCGGCTACTGCGCACACAATTCACAAACACAGAAAATAATTTTTTTTTTGGTTTGGACTGGAGTGTACTTTCGGGGGTTACAGCACCCTTAACGGTCAAGCCAGCCGGCCCTTTACTTATGACACAGGCGCACTCTTGGCACTACTTTGTTGATGCACGTGCGGCTACTGCGCACACAATTCACAAACACAGAAAATAATTTTTTTTCGGTTAGGACTGGAGTGTACTTTCGGGGGTTACAGCACCCTTTAACGGTCAAGCCAGCCGGCCCTTTACTTATGACACAGGCGCACGCTTGGCACTACTTTGTTGATGCACGTGCGGCTACTGCGCACACAATTCACAAACACAGAAAATAATTTTTTTTTTGGTTTGGACTGGAGTGTACTTTCGGGGGTTACAGCACCCTTAACGGTCAAGCCAGCCGGCCCTTTACTTATGACACAGGCGCACGCTTGGCACTACTTTGTTGATGCACGTGCGGCTACTGCGCACACAATTCACAAACACAGAAAATAATTTTTTTTTTGGTTTGGACTGGAGTGTACTTTGGGGGTTACAGCACCCTTTAACGGTCAAGCCAGCCGGCCCTTTACTTATGACACAGGCGCACGCTTGGCACTACTTTGTTGATGCACGTGCGACTACTGCGCACACAATTCACAAACACAGAAAATAATATTTTTTTTGGTTTGGACTGGAGTGTACTTTCGGGGGTTACAGCACCCTTAACGGTCAAGCCAGCCGGCCCTTTACTTATGACACAGGCGCACGCTTGGCACTACTTTGTTGATGCACGTGCGGCTACTGCGCACACAGTTCACAAACACAGAAAATAATTTTTTTTTTGGTTTGGACTGGAGTGTACTTTCGGGGGTTACAGCACCCTTAACGGTCAAGCCAGCCGGCCCTTTACTTATGACACAGGCGCACGCTTGGCACTACTTTGTTGATGCACGTGCGGCTACTGCGCACACAATTCACAAACACAGAAAATAATTTTTTTTTTGGTTTGGACTGGAGTGTACTTTCGGGGGTTACAGCACCCTTAACGGTCAAGCCAGCCGGCCCTTTACTTATGACACAGGCGCACGCTTGGCACTACTTTGTTGATGCACGTGCGGCTACTGCGCACACAATTCACAAACACAGAAAATAATTTTTTTTTTGGTTTGGACTGGAGTGTACTTTCGGGGGTTACAGCACCCTTAACGGTCAAGCCAGCCGGCCCTTTACTTATGACACAGGCGCACTCTTGGCACTACTTTGTTGATGCACGTGCGGCTACTGCGCACACAATTCACAAACACAGAAAATAATTTTTTTTTGGTTAGGACTGGAGTGTACTTTCGGGGGTTACAGCACCCTTTAACGGTCAAGCCAGCCGGCCCTTTACTTATGACACAGGCGCACGCTTGGCACTACTTTGTTGATGCACGTGCGGCTACTGCGCACACAATTCACAAACACAGAAAATAATTTTTTTTTTGGTTTGGACTGGAGTGTACTTTCGGGGGTTACAGCACCCTTAACGGTCAAGCCAGCCGGCCCTTTACTTATGACACAGGCGCACGCTTGGCACTACTTTGTTGATGCACGTGCGGCTACTGCGCACACAATTCACAAACACAGAAAATAATTTTTTTTTTGGTTTGGACTGGAGTGTACTTTCGGGGGTTACAGCACCCTTAACGGTCAAGCCAGCCGGCCCTTTACTTATGACACAGGCGCACGCTTGGCACTACTTTGTTGATGCACGTGCGGCTACTGCGCACACAATTCACAAACACAGAAAATAATTTTTTTTTGGTTTGGACTGGAGTGTACTTTCGGGGGTTACAGCACCCTTAACGGTCAAGCCAGCCGGCCCTTTACTTATGACACAGGCGCGCGCTTGGCACTACTTTGTTGATGCACGTGCGGCTACTGCGCACACAATTCACAAACACAGAAAATATATTATTTTTTTAGCACTTGGGGGGAGCACCCCTGATGGACAGAGCACCCCCTGGACAACACTACAGCACTCCTTTAGGACTGGGACACTGCACAGGACTTTGGAGTGGACACAGCCCCTATGGAGAACTGACTGCACAACACAGTCCAGCCAGCCCCTATGGACTTTGAAGTAGTGGACACAGCCCCTATTAACAACAGCAGCACAGCACAACACAGCCAGCCCCTATGGACTTTGAAGTAGTGGACAACAGCAGCACTACACTACACTACACTACACAGCCCTAACTCCCACCCTCCCTCTTCACTGTCCACAGCCGAGTGAGAAAATGGCGCCGACGTGTGTACCTTATATAGGATCCAAAACCCGCGAGACTCGGAAGGCGGGAAGATGACGTTTTGCCTCGATTTCAGATCCGAGTCAGGCGGGAAAAGTCGAGCCTGACTCGGATCGGACTCGGATCGGGGGGGCTCGGATTTCAGAAATCCGAACCCGCTCACCCCTAATAAATATCTAATCAGCCCAAAAATGTGGCAGCAACTCAGTGCATGAAAACAAGCAGGTTCAGTTTCTATTCAGACCAAACAACAGCATGAGGAAAAAATGTGAACTAGATGGCTTTAATCTTGGAGTTATTGTTGGTAACAGACTGGGTGTTTGGCCACCATCCAGCATCCAGTGAGAGCAATTTTGTGGACAAAAACACCTGTTGATGATCGGCTGTTTGTTCTCTACCGTGCACGAAAAATAGCTTTGCCAGTAATGAAACAGACCATTACGAAATAGATTATTGCTGCTATTTTTGCAGTTGTATTCTCTCTCAGGAAAGCCGGTTCCTGGAAAGATCATGTCTGACAGATTGCCAAGCGCCTCCTTGGCGTCGCGGCATATGGCCTTGAGCAAAGCAGCTCTGTAGGACAGCCACCGGGTCCTCTGTCCATAACTTCACAAAATGTTGCCACCTCAATGTGTTTGTTTCCTAAAGCAGCTAGCTTTGGATGGAAAGTTCTGTGCACAGCTTTGTCTGATTCTACACAAGGAACAGCTTTGAAACGAACGGTACTACCCAATCTAACAGTGTCTCCAAAATGTTGTTGGTACTGTCCTATGCGTGTTCGTAAATAATCAAAATAAATGTAAAGTAAAAATATGTTACTGCTCTAAATAGCACTAAGGAAGGCCCCCCACATCATGGGCTCTCTAAATGTAAACCCTCCTCTTATAGAGGGGGGGGGGGGGGAGGAGGAGAGGTGAGCTTCAGAGCTTTGTTTTATTTTTGAGTGAGTGAGTACCCCAGCACAAGTCCTGTATATCCCAAGGTAGCAGTTCCCCTAAAACAAATCAGTCAAACGATGAACGATTATTGTTCATGCGCGTTTACGTTTGTAGTTTATAGTTCAGTCAGACTTGTCAACTCATCGATTTTCATTAAGTTAATATGCAAAAATCGTTTGTAGTTCATAAAAATCGTTCATTACATTTAAATAAACATAGTAAATGAACAACTTTATAGTAAACGATTTTAGTTCATTTTTTCAAGGTACAAAATCGTTTACTAAAATCGTTCATTAACTAAATCGTTGTGTGTGTATGCACCTTCTCACTTTAGTAAATATAACCCTATAGCTGCATATACACACAGCGATTTAGTTAATGAACGATTTTAGTAAACTATTTTCTCCCTTGAAAATATGAACTAAAATCGTTGACTAAAGTTATTCATTTACTATGTTCATTTAAATGTAATGAACGATTTTTTAGAACTACAAACGATTTTTGCATATTCCCTTACTGAAAATCGTTGAGTTGACAAGTCTGACTGAACTACAAACGTGAACGCGCATGAATGAAAATCGTTCATCGTTTGACTCAGAAAGTGAACGATTTTTACAAATGATTATCGTTAAACGATATCGTTTAACGGTAATCGTTCAAAAAATCGTTGTGTGTGTATGCACCTTTATACTCTACCCCGCTGTGTGAAGTTGTGATTTCCGGTATTACACAGCGGCTGGGAGAGGGCAAAGGTATAATAACACGCTACCCACCAACCCACCCTCCCGCATCCCCACCTTCCGAAAATCCCACTATGACATTAACTCCAACAATCTCTCAAAAAGACGGCATACAATGTCATGACTTGTAATCCTTGCCATTATTTGAGGTTGCTGTCATTCAGGGCTGTAATCAGCAGCGACTCCTACTTTGGATGAGGGGGGTTTCCGCTGCCTGTGCTGCGGGAGACAGTAGTCCAGGGCGGCTGGGTCCTGAAGCCCCTAGAAGAAGAAGCTGGGTAGGGCTGCACAGACTGGCAGTCCCAGAGGGCAAAAAACACCTCCCCTGGGACTGCCTGTCCTGTGTGTGATTGGCAGGTAGCACTTCCAATGGGAAGCCACTGCCAGTCACAGCGTAGTCACAGACTACAGCTGGCTCACTGAGGTGACGGATTTTACTGGCATGGTGAAGCCCTACAGCCCCTAGGTAAAATCCACCAATGGCTATAATACATTATTATTGTATTATTTTATTATCTGTAGACTTATGGTATTTTTTTATGCATTTTCATATTGTATTTACAAACAGATTTTATTTTAAATGTCTTTATGTTATTTTCTTTTTATCCTGTCAAACAATATTTTTCATTTGTGAATTTCTGGCTGTTTTCGTTGTGTTTATATTTTTGCTCATCCTGACATAACAGTCAGCTCTTCTCTCTTACTCACCCAGTTTGTCTGACTTTGTATGAGCGTTTGGCCCATCTGTAAGAGTGTGTATATAATGTATATTATAAAAACATGAATGTTGTGCAGAAACACCTATTTGAAGCAGTGATGTCAGAAGATTGTAATGACGTATGTAAAAAACTACAGTACATAGCTTAGATTATATACAATTTCTTCACCAGTTGTTGTACAGTACTGTCTGATGCACTCCATGTGTTACGTTGCGTCTGTTTTCAGTCTGAGTCATTGACTGTAGTAAACAGATGAGGACAAGCTGCTATTGTAAGAAATAAATGTAATTAGAACAATCTGTGGGAAGAGTCATAGGCACACCTAGAAAATACATGTAAGCACTGACATGCGTTGCTAGAGACATACACTGGGACAGATAATTGATTTCAAATAAAACCCAGACGACTCATCATTATTAATTTAGGGGGAGATGTACTAAGACTTGGCGATAAAGTGGAAAATGTGAAAAATGACAGTTAGGAGCTGATTGGTTGGTGCTTTATCACTCTCCAAGGCTTAGGTAATCTGCTGTAACAGCTATTATATACGCACCTTATCATGTGAAACACTGACTTTAAATGATGCAAATAAAAAAAAATGTACATTCACTGAACTGATTTTATTTTCTCTCCTTTATCCAGACAGAATTGTGCACCCAGTAATTTTCTTTCCCTTCCCTCTTTTGCCTAGAGTTTGCACATCTGCTCCAAGCAATATGGACAAGCTCAGCCAATGAGGTAGTGAGTCCTTCGGAATTTAAGACCCA
Organism: Taudactylus pleione; assembly: GCA_031769625.1. Lineage (NCBI taxonomy): Eukaryota > Metazoa > Chordata > Amphibia > Anura > Myobatrachidae > Taudactylus > Taudactylus pleione. The sequence continues at coordinate 6,188,188 of JAUIMM010000670.1, forward strand.
GATTCAAAGATACGCTCCACGTTTCATGGGATACAAGTAAGAGGCACAGTTCATGATTCTTCTGGCTGGGACTAAATATACAAATGCTTATTGTGACAGTAGTGGTTACTGTATAAATTATCTGTCCAGCACTGCTAATAATGAATACTGTACATACAATTATCTGTAGTGCTAAAAAAAAAAATATCACACTTAGGGGCATATTCAATTAGCCGAGAAAAGTCCCGACATCACTGGTTTTCAATGCGATAAAGTATCACGCTCGTTCCCGCTTATCCCCGTAATCAATTACAAATCAGCGAAAACGGGAACCGGCGACACTAACATGCAAAAAGTACTGTCAGATTTGGGGAATTCAGCCTGGCACCACCCAAAAGATGCACTGACATTGGGGATCACTATAGATACCCCCGAATAGCCCTGCTGAAGGTATTTGGGGTATTTAAATGATCTCAATAGCTGCTAATTAGCATCTTTGCATATGTGGTGAAGAATAGCATTTAGCAGGGGTGTTTTGGCTGAAAATAAGTAGTCCCAGCAAATTTTGGGTACATGAAAATGGGTGCTAGTATATTTTAAAGTTGCTGAAGTGAAGTTTTAAAAAACTTAAAAAATCCACCTGCCGCCAGCACCTGCAAACTTAAATACACCTGAGGCATACTTGGGGGCCCCCTGGAGTCTATTTTGCTAGATTTTCAGTTTGTCTTCCAACTTTGGACTTTTTCACCCCCAAAATGAAAGTACTTTTTTGGGGTGATCTGAAGTATTTTTTAAACTTTTTTTTTTTTACGCAGTTTATCTTTGGGGGACTCCCAAGGGTGCAGGTTTTTTTTTTCAAAGTTTGTACCCCAAAACTCTAATTCTGCACTTTTTTTCGACACCTATTCATAGGCGAAACCTTTTCGCCGATTCCAATGCATTGACTTTCTGCACCGACGAAAAGTCTTCAGAATTGAATACGGGGATAAGTTTTCGCATGGCGAAATGACGTCATCCGCGATACTTTTACGCAGAAACGGCCTTTTCGCCCCTATTTGAATACGGCCCATAGTGTCTGATTCATAGGTGGATGCTAAATCCGCTGTGGCTGCATCATTGTACGCAGCTTTACTGATAAAATATGCTAATGCCGCAGCCGCTGGGATGTGTACAGAGACGCCCGCTGATGCCGTCTCTAATATGTAGCTTGCTTACAAAGTCACAGCATCGGTTACACCATGGAAGGTCGCAGTTGCCGGCTGCAACACACCCACAGAAAGCTTATGACACGCCTGCGTTTGGCCAGTCACCCCCCACGATACCTCCTATAAAAGCACGCTGACGGTCAATCACTCTGCATACAAATACAGACTGCGATTGCCATCTCTAAGCCATCGCGACACATGGCCAGTGCAACGCAACCAACTGGAGAATCGGGCCCAAAATCTTCATCAACAAAATGAAAAGTCAAAAATAAACAGATATCACAATAATAATAACCATTCCACGAATAAATGAAAATAGGATTAAAATAGCTCCATTCGGATCATATATTGTAGTTTATGTATCATCTTACTTTATCCTGAATTAATAATAGATACAATTAATAAAATTGGAGGAAATTGCCATAAGATTACTCACAGTAGTCCTTATTATTAGATTAAGGTCTTTCACTTTGTAGATGCACTTAACAAAAGTGTAATCAATCACAGCACATAAATGCTTCCCACAGGAATGCTTGTATAAGTGAAATGGTCCAAACATGCAGCATACAAAGTGGCGATGAGAACTGATCTCGCTGACTTCGGCACACTGCGCATGCGCCATAGAAAGAGATAGGTGACTGCGCATTTCCCAAATCAGACTTAAGCACACGGAGAGCGTTCGTTAGTGCCTACGGCTTGATCCGCTATTCGACAGACCACGCTGTCTTTGAAATGGGAATTTCTGGGTTGTAACCGGGAGGCGACCGTGCAATTGCAATGACCTGATCTGCTTCGGGGGAGTGCCGTTGGACTTCAGACAATGGGCCTGATTCAGAGCCGGACGCTCTGACCAGAGCGCTCGCTCTGAATCAGGGCCCTCCTACCTAAACTTGGAGCGGCCTCCTGGCCGCTCGCATAGCTGTGGGTGACCACCCACAGCATATGCGAGCGGCCAAAAAGATGGTCGCGATGGTCAAGACCATCGCGACCATCGGGCTTGCGACAAGACCCTGCGGTAGGGTCTTGGTGACTGCAAGCCCTGAGCCAAAATCACTCCCACTGACATCACTAGTGATGTCAGTGGGGCCGGACCCAGACGGTAGGGAACGCCTCCGTCTGACAGCCACGCCCCCGGCACGCCCACCAAAGGGGGCGTCCTGTCACTCACCATCGACAGCACGCCCCCTTTGGTGCGAGACCCGTAACGACGGCTACCCCGTCGTTATTCGGGTCTCGCGCATGCGCACGACGGAGCTCCCTCCGTCATGTGCATGTGCACTAGGGCACCATCGACCCGCTTGCGAGTGCTCAGCGCTCGCGAGCGGGTCTGAATCAGGCCCAGTGTTTGTTTGCAGTGAGTGGACAGAGTTTTAGGGGTATATTTACTAAAGCTTCTAAAACAGACAAGAGGTGGTGTTGCCCATAGCAACCAATCAGATTCTGTCTATCATTTTCTAGAATGCAATAGAGAAATGTTAGCTAGAATTTGATTGGTTGCTATAGGTAACACTACCACTTGTCTGTTTTAGAAGCTTTAGTAAATCTACCCCCTGATGTCTGTTTCGGACAGATCCTTTGTACCCAGCATGGGGCGAGATGGCTGCAGCTATAGATGTGAGGACAATGGGCGGGATAGGCCTCCACATGCAGCCGCATTGAGTATTAGTATACACAGGCGGATTCTTGTATTACTATAACGCAGTACGCAGGCAGCCACGTGAAAAAACGGCTGCGATGTCTCCAACTAAGAATTATCCTTAACATATTGATAAATCTCATAAGAAGAAGGATGATTTGCATTTCATAAATACATGTTACATGTTGAATCTAGGAACAAGCTACATTCAGAAACAGCCCTCACTAATTACAGCCTATGCCATAGTCACATATATTCTGGAAACTTTAAATTGAAAAGCACAAACACATAAATGACAAGTGTTTCTTAATAATAGTAATAACCACTAATCTGATTGCATAGTAAGAGTATTTTATATCATAAGTCTGTCTTACATAATTGCCCTTCTGAATAATTGCAAGCGCCCTGTTGTGTTGACATGCAGTTTAATAATTTACTTATTAATCGGAATCCATTTTAATGCCAATCAAGATAAATACAATTAAAGAAAGTAGCAGTGCTACAATATATATGTATCACTGAGTATACATAAATGGACATGAAAAAAGACAGTTTAATAAAATATTAAAATAAATATACAAACATATAACACTATTTAAAATGAGCAATAAACTTCTTCCAATAGACTATTTGAATTGGACGGTGCCTGTTCCTATATATGCTTCCGGATAATATATGCAAGATATTATCAATCTAAATTTGAGAAAAACGTTTTTTGTCCAGTAGATGTATAGTTACCAAGTCCTTACACCAGTAGAGGGATGGTCCTATTGTCATACAGTTCCATATGCTGCACTCAGAGCCCTCAGATGTCCATGGTGTGGATGGGTGTTTAAATCCAAAAGGGTGTACACAGATATTTCCAAAAAGAGGTCCAATTCTTTTTAGTTACCAGAAAGCTGGTCCAAGCTTCTTAGGTTGTCCAGTATAAGTCACAAGGTCACTGTTAACCTTTACGTGTGTTACAGAAACCATAATATCATATATGATTTGAGCAATCATATATTCAAGATAATCCACTTGTCAGCTATTTTTAACAAACAACTGAATATAAAGTGTGTATAGGTCTGCCTCCATCTTAAGGCCCCCATATGTCAGAGATTGATTGCAGCAATCGTGCAATTTGCAATCGATTGTGTATAAAAATCTTTCCCTTTTTCAATCGATTGTGGCAATTCTGTAATTTGCAATCGATTGAAAAAGGGAAAGATTTTTATACACAATCGATTGCAAATTGCACGATTGCTGCAATCAATCTCTGATGTATGGGGGCCTTTATAATAACACTGTTTTTAGAAATATGAGTTAATTAGATGGCTAATTGGAATCATGTGCAAATGAGCAACCAATTAGAGGGGTATAAGAAGACCCTCCTGAACATTAAAATTTCACCTTTGAAAAAGCTGCTATATATACAGCTGCTATATATACAGTGAAACGTGTCATTTGCCTTTACCTCTATCCAACAAGTGACCTTGTGACTTATACTGGACACCCTAACAAGCCTGGACCAGCTTTCCGGTAACTAAAAAGGTACTTCTGTACTTTACGGACTCATTGCAGAGAGAACCCAAGTGTCTTACACTCATTATTATTATCAATCATGGTAATGTCTAAATCACCTTCACGGAGAGGACCCTGATGTCATCAGCCAGTGTCCAGCGTCATTCCCTACCATCCAAGTGGGCATAGAGGGGGAATATAACCTTGTGGCGAGCCACTGAGCCTGAAGCCTGGCAAGCGCAGCGAGCCCGCGAGGGGACAACTTTCTTCTTTAGGTAGGGACAACTTTTGGTACACAACTTTCTTCTTTAGGTGGAGACAACTTTCGGTACCATTTAAAACATTCATTGGGTTCTCTCTGCAATGAGTCCGTAAAGTACACAAGTACCACTAAAAAGAATTGGACCTCTTTTTGGAAATATCTGTGTACACCCTTTTGGATTTAAACACCATCCACACCATGGACATCTGAGGGCTCTGAGTGCAGCATATGGAACTGTATGACAATAGGACCATCCCTCTACTGGTGTAAGGACTTGGTAACTATACATCTACTGGACAAAAAACGTTTTTCTCAAATTGAGATTGATAATATCTTGCATCTATTATCCGGAAGCATATATAGGAACAGGCACTGTCCATTCCAAATACAGGTTGAGTCTCCCATATCGAAATATTCAGAAATACGGAATATTCCAAAATACGGAATAATTTTGGCATGACTGAGATAATGAAACCTTTGATTTTTCATGGTTCAATGTACACAAACTTTGTCTAAGGCACAAATTATTAAAAATATTGTATAAAATCACCTTCAGGCTGTGTATAAGGTGAAACATACATAAAATATGTGTATGTGCACAAACTTTGCTTGAGCCACAAAATTATTGAAAATATTGTATAAAATGACCTGAAGGCTGTGTGTATAAGGTGTATACAACACATAAATGCATTCTGTGTGTATATTTGGGTCCTATTCCCAAGATATTTCATTATGGTATGAAAATATTCCAAAATACGGAATATTCTGTTATCCAAAATACCCCTGGTCCCAAGCATTTTGAATATGGAAGACTCAACCTGTAGTCTATTGGAACAGGTTTATTGCTCATTTTAAATAGTGTCATATGTTTTTTTATTTTAATGTCTTATTAAACTGTCTTTTTTCATGTCCATTTATGTATACACATTGACACATATATGTTGTAGTTCTGCTACTTTCTTTAATTGTATTTATGTTGATTAGGGCTTGACTACCTGCTTAGTCAAACAGACCATCCCAGAGCCTGTATTTACACCTAATTGGTTTCTAACTCTCTAATGCCAATCAAGACCTTGTTTGTAATCACTGCTGTTCTGTTGTTCCATGCCTCATATTTTACACATTTTTATCCTGACAATATATGCATTGGATATGCATTGTACTGTATATGCGTTGTATATGGATTGGATATGCATTGTGTATGCATTGTACTGTATATGCATTGTATATGGATTGGATATGCATTGTGTATGCATTGTACTGTATATGCGTTGTATATGGATTCGATATGCGTTGTACATGGATTGGATATGCATTGTATATGCGTTGTACTGTATATGCGTTGTACATAGATTGGATATGCATTGTATATGCGTTGTACTGTATATGCGTTGTACATAGATTGGATATGCATTGTACTGTATATGCGTTGTACATAGATTGGATATGCATTGTATATGCGTTGTACTGTATATGAGTTGTACATAGATTGGATATGCACTGTATATGCGTTGTACTGCATATGCGTTGCATATGGATTGGATATGCGTTGTACTGTATATGTTCTATATGGATTAGATATGCGTTGTACTGTATATGTGTTGTATATGGATTAGATATGCGTTGTACTGCATGTTGGATATGGATTGGATATGCGTTGTACTGTATATGTGTTGTATATGGATTAGATATGCGTTGTACTGTATATGTGTTGTATATGGATTAGATATGCGTTGTACTGTATATGTGTTGGATATGCGTTGTACTGTATGTTGGAATTGGATATGCGTTGTACTGTATATGTGTTGTATATGGATTAGATATGCGTTGTACTGTATGTTGGATATGGATTGGATATGCGTTGTACTGTATATGTGTTGTATATGGATTAGATATGCGTTGTACTGTATATGTGTTGTATATGGATTAGATATGCGTTGTACTGTATATGTGTTGGATATGCGTTGTACTGTATATGTGTTGTATATGGATTAGATATGCGTTGTACTGCATATGTGTTGGATATGCGTTGTACTGTATGTTGGATATGGATTGGATATGCGTTGTACTGTAGCGTTCCCGCTAGGCTGTTTTAGCGGGGCGCGGCGCCCTGCCCTCCTTCTGGAGGGCAAAAAGCACCCTGCCCTCCAGGAGGAGGGCAAAAAGCGCCCTGCCCTGACAGCCTGCGGGTGCCGTTCTCACCCGCGGGACGCAGTGTCCCGCAGGTGGACAAACATGCGGTGACCCGGTCACCGCCGGAGAATAGACGCCGGGCGCATGCGCCCGGCATCTATTCTCCCTTTCGGCAGCACTTGGGGGCTGCCCGGGATGTCCGTAAGCGCCGGGCACGTCCCCAAGTATGACGAAAAGGGACGCGTCTTATAGACACGCCCCCTTTTCATGGCCACACCCCCTTTTCGGGGGCGCGCGCACACAAGGTTGCCCTCTCTAGCTCCGGCGCCCTGCCTGCCGCCGGAGCTAGAGTGAACCCTAGTACTGTATATTTGTTGTATATGGATTGGATATGCGTTGTACTGTATATGTGTTGTATATGGATTGGATATGCGTTGTACTGTATATGTGTTGGATATGCGTTGTATGTGGATTAGATATGCGTTGTACATGTGTTGGATATGCGTTGTACTGTATATGTGTTGTATATGCGTTGTATATGGATTAGATATGCGTTGTACATGTGTTGGATATGCGTTGTACTGTATATGTGTTGTATATGGATTGGATATGCGTTGTACTGTATATGTGTTGTATATGGATTGGATATGCGTTGTACTGTATATGTGTTGGATATGCGTTGTACTGTATATGTGTTGGACATGCGTTGTGGTGCAGTTCTCATTCCAGTTCAGAGATGTAAACATTGTGGACTCAGGGCTTGATTCAGTCTTGTACAGTGGTCGAAGTGGAAAGTTTGAAGTGGGGTTATGGAAACATACTTTGTGCATGTGTCTAAGGCACGTGCAAAAAAAAAAAAAAAATGGGCGTGGCCACACATCACGAGGGGCATGACTATGTGTCGGGAAGGGTGTGGTCACTCAAATTGGGGAAGTGTCATGCATCCATCTCTCATTCCTTCCTTTCTTTCATCTCTCACCCTTTGCACCTCTCACTAGCTCCTTCCCTTTCTCGCCTCTGCACCTATCACTCCCTCCCCTCTCTTGTAACCTCCTGCATCTCTCATTCTCTGCTTCCTTTTCATATCCCCTGTACCTCTTACTCTGCACCTCTCAGTCCCTATAGACTGTCACTGAATGCTATAGACAGGTCAGACACTGTCCATAGATAGCACACATACCTCCCCAACAGTTTCGTATATCTGGAACTGTCCCACCCGAGGGCCGCAGTGTCCCGTGGTGGTGGTGGGGGGAGTTGGGAAAAGCACAAACCGCTGCATAGCATAGCGGGTGTTCAGGAGGAGAATATATGCCGTGCGCATGCGCAAGGCATCTGTTCTCTTGTGTACGGACTGCCTGGGGGCTGCCCAGCATCTCGGAGAGTGCTGGGCACGCCCCCAAAGTGACAAAGACGGGTGGAAGCCGCGAGTCTTCGCCCTGTTTTCAGTAGGCTCTTCCCCTTTTTCCAGAAGCCACGCCCCTTCTCGGTCACGCCCACCTTCGTCGCGCGTCCTGTCCCTCCCTCCTTCGGCGCGCGACCTGTCCCTCCTGCTTTCGGCACGCGACCTGTCCCTCCTTAGGAGATAATATATTGGGAGGTATGAGCACTTATGCACCATACTCATTTACCTGACTCACTGCAGCACGCCTGGAACAGCTGGAAGAGGAGGCATCTCACGGGCTGTACAGAGGCCATGTTTGCACAAACACATGTAAAGCCAGCAGCGCAGCGTTATTTTATCTTGCACAGGGCTGGCAGTGCCATTGTATACATGACAAGACAGCTCCAACTTCCCACGGCTGCTGCCAAATACACACCTGCTTTGGGCACACAGCCAATAGGCAGGCATACACACGTTGGCATGATGGACACTAGTATAGCAGTGCCACAAGACGATGGACATTTCTTAATGCTCCTAATCAGACAATCCCAGCTGTGCCAGTGCCTTTCAAACCAACAGTGTCTCTCCCACCAGTATCCGTAATCCCAAACCTAGTATGTGCTCCCCCTAGTGTGTGCGCCCCCTACTGTCACACAGACGGCTGCTAAAGCATCTCTTATGGACAATCTCAGCCTGGCCACCCTGGGAGCAAGGGCAGCATGCTGTACCCTGTAATGGTGCACTCCTGGGCATGTCCTGGCATCATGGCATACAGACTGACCTTGCGTCACCCTGGCAGATATGTGTGGCCCCAAGTGCCCTAAACTGTACCGGCCCAGGGGGCAGTATCCACCCTGCCCAGCCCATCCCTGCTGCCGGAGGACTCCGTTGCCAGGACCACTGAATGCTAGGGTATTCTATGCCCCTCTGCAAACTATGAAATTTGTGCCCTCCTACATCCTACGTCCTTTTGACATATCTTTTCACTATGTTTCATACGTTTAAATTTCCAAGAATGACAATTAGTGGATGGACGGGGAGATAGATGTTCAGGCTTTCCTTCACCACAAGGTTCTTAGGGGTATATTTACTACAGTGCAGGCTTTTAGAAGTGGAGATGTTGCCCATAGCAACCAGTCAGATTATACTTAACATTTATCTAGCACCTTAGATAAGATAATAGCTAGAATCTGGTTGCTGTGGGCAACAACTCCACTTCTAAAAACCCATACTTTAGTAAATATACCCCTTAGGGTCCTATGTACTGTATCAAGCTATTTTTTTTTTTTTTACATAAAATTATGCAGAAAACTGCAGTTTCTGCATAATTTTATGATTCGTTCCTATGCACTAATGGCACACTGCAGGAGAGTTCACAGAAATCTCTGGCAATGTGCTAATTAGCACTGCAGATCGCAGTCCCCATTATTATCAATGGGGACTGCGATCTGGACACACACACAATCTGGCGCTGGATCAATACACAGCTGAAGTTATTGAGCAGTTAAGAGATCTGACTGCTGCTCCAAACTCAGGATAGGATACACCTGCCTATCAGAAAAAATGAATAAACAGACAAAAAATAGATATTGAAGCGCTGTCTATAGAATATAATACAGTTTTATTCACAGAAATGAGGACAAAAACCAGACCCGATACACAATGTTAAATAAGTTAAAAATAGAAACTATTAAAAAGGACCCATTCAGACAATGATAATCAAAATGTCATTGGACACAATGTATAAACCTATATAGGAAAGCACAACTAGTTGGCAACACTGACTCTAAGGAAATATCATATCAGTCATGCACATGCAATTGAGGCACGAATATAAAAATTAGCAGTCCTTAAATTATGACACAGTGCAGTGATTAGAAGAATTATTCCAATGTCTATGTTCTTTGTTAGTTCTCAAAGATTAATTGATGATGCATGTTCGCTGAAATTAATAGTCCATTTAAATTAGATGGTACACAGAATAAGGTGCTTCCAGTCTACTAGCAATAGTCGACTAAAATGAGGCAAATAGCAGTTTTATATCTCCCTTTAATATAGACACCTTTAATATAGACTACGATCTGACACCTATGTACTATACTCCGAAAAGCATAGCTTTTCAGAATTTAGCCCCGGTAGTTAACACAATCTTCAGATGGTGTAAACTACTGTAAGCCTATGGAGGTTCCAGGTGCAGGAGAGAGATCTCTCGATCTCTCTCTCGCAGCACCCGGCCGGCCCCTGGGAAGCCTTTCATTTCTGTAAAAGACTTCTCCAATTTACCGAGGATATAACTCACAGAGACAGCGGTTACTGCAACCGCTGTCCCTGCGAGTTCCTCTTTGTACATAGCGAGGATATTGCACACTTCGAGCACTGGACTTGTATGCAAACCCGATGGTTTGTGCAAAAGCGTCCATCTCTTTATTAGGCCCTCAGATTTAAGATTTAAGGGTCTATTCATTATCGCTTACTTTCTACAAAAGTACAGTAGGTGAAAATGAACATTATCACCTACTTTTGTAGAGAATAAATATCGGGGACATTCATTATAAATTAAGTATCAGTCCTGAAAGGTAAGGAGCAGATATGTATGATATGGATATCATGGATATCTCCTGCTTACCTTTTAGTCCCGGTCTGGTCCTGCATCCCCATACAATAGTATGGGGACCGAAATTCATCAAGCATTGAAAATACAACATTTTCGGAACTTGACAGTCATAAAAGAGAAAGTACACATCTTTTAAATCTTTTTTGTTACATATCTGAACATAATTAATAATCATCTTGTAATTACCAAGTCCTAAAATGTGTTAAATCTAATCTCAATCAACAAATAGCTCATAGCCATAACATATATATATCTCCACGATTTATTCAACAAAAAAACAATGCAAGAGGAAGAAGTCAATGAGAAAAAGTAATGATAATTAAGTCCACTTCGTTAATTAAATCATTGGAAAGTTCTATTCTCTATCTATAAAAGCAGAAATTTGACCACTTGGTCTGGGGCAGGTGGCATGCCAATTGCTGTGGGACTACACATCCCATCACCCCCTGCCACAGTTTTTCTATTAGGACATGCTAAAACTGTGGCAGGGCATGTTGGGATGTCTAGTTCTATGGCAGCTGGAGTACCACACGTTACCTAACACTCCTGGTCTGGGATACTCATTTTCATATTAACACCATGGAAAAAACAAGGCATATGCAATGATCTCAGAGACAGAATTGTTTTTGCATATCCGTCTGGAAAGAATTATAAAGTAATTACCAAACAATTAGCAATCAATCGTTTTACATTTCCAATCTTCGCAAATGTGGGTGTCCCTGCAAATTCATCCAAATACAGATGAGTCCTCGCTTATCTTTGCCACCGATGTGGCAAACGTGCGCATACATCGTAGCATGCGATTTGCTGCATACGCCCCAGTAGGGAGGCAATCGGGAAGCCGACTGCCTAAATACCGGCAGCCGGCTTCCCGACTGTCTTATCCCGGCAAGGGTGAAATGCCAGGCGTCTACATGTAGACGCCCGCATTTCCCAGACGCCGGAAGACCGGCGCCCGGCATCACGATCGTAGTGATGCCGGGCGCTGCGGTGAGGGGGGGGGTTAGGTTTAGGGATCCCGGGGGGGATTTAGGGTTAGGCACCCCCCCGGGAGGGTTAGGGTTAGGCTATGGGAAGGGAGGGTTAGGGTTAGGCACCCCTGGGGGGGACTTAGGGTTAGACACCCCCCCGGGGGACTTAGGTTTAGGCAGCGGGGAAGGGGGTGGTTAGGGTTAGGCACTTAGAGGGGGGATTAGGGTTAGGCACTTGGGGGGGAAGTTAGGGTTAGGCACCCCTAAGGAGGGTTAGGGGGGTTAGGTTAGTGGATACTTATCCACGATCGGGATTTCCAGCGCTGTTGGGCTTCCGCTGCGTCGCACTCTGCTCCTGTCGGGCTGATGCTGACGGGAATCGAACCATGCGGCCGGCGGTATTTCATACCAATTCCCCACAGTACCCCAGGCAGCAGCAGCATTCGCACCGTGTGGGGTGTATCAAATCTTGGAGAGAGAGGAAGCTGTGCATAAATGTACTAAAGCAGTGTTTAATGAATAAAAAAACAATAAAATAAAATCGGAGGAGTAGATCATTGTTTTTATTGTCTGCAAGATTTTATGTGACTTTGTTAAATATTAACAAGTAAAACATGAACATTTCTTTATAGGGCTAAAACTTGTAAATGTAATAATATAATTAATTTAATTTTCCATTAAACCCAACTCTTTGATCCACTGATAACCAGCTGTGGACATTTTAATTTAGTAGACAAGTCTATTCCAATGATTTAAATTTAAAAAAAAAAATACAAAATTTAGTTATAATCTATTTTCCTTGGATTTTTGGATTTAACTATTGGCTTGTTTCCAGAAAATTGTTTGTAAAAACAGAACCAAAAAAATAAAAAAACTATAAATTGTACATATGTTTACTATTGATTCCTCTGCTGCATTTGCAAATTATATATTACTTTGTATAATTTGTATATTTATTATTTACTATTACTATTATTGCACTACTCTACCTAATATTGGGCCTGATTCAGAGTTGGGAATAGAGTAATATAGAGCAAGTAACCTGGACAAACCATGTTGCAATGAAAGGGGCGCAAATACATACATTGTTTTTGCATGTGGGTTAAATACTGGCAGCATTTGCATGTAGCCCACAAACAAGGCCACCGACAGCCGCGCCGAGTCCAGGTGACAGGGGGCGTGGCCTAAAAGAGGGAGGCGTGGCCACGCCCCCTTTGAAAAAAATAAAGGAATAAAAATTATTGGCGCTGCACGCTGGGGAGGAGGGCGCTGTGTACCCCTCAGCCTGGCACACAGGCTGAGGGGTACACATGGGTACAATGGGGGACGCGATCAGCGTGATTGCTCCCCCCATAGGCTTTAGCAGCCTCGAGCAGTCTCCCACTGCAGCCCAGCACACAGCAGCGTGTGCTGGGCTGCTGTGATGTAAGACGGAGGGGGAGCGGTGCCAGACCTGGGCCCCTCCAGCAAGCCTGGGCACTGGTAATTAGTACCTGCTCCCTCCCTTCCCCGCAGCCTAAACCTAAGTCTTCCAGGGGGGTGCCTAAATTTGACAGTTGGGAAGCCGGCGGTCAGCATTCCAACCATCGGCTTCCTGACTGCATCCCCCTAACCCTCCCCGTTAGTGCCTAACCCCGCTAGGCTGCCTAAACCTAAAAACGCGGCTAACGCTAACGGCGTCCCGAACTTGATCGATCTGGCGTCCTTCGGCGTTCTGGCATCGGGATTAAGATAGGAGTCGTGTTTCGATGCCTATCTTAAGTCCCATGTCAGGATTTTAGTGTAGGTATTGAGACCGGCGGCATCACAGCCACCGGTCTCATACCTACATCCTTGCATTGACAATGCATGAAAGAGAATGTATATAGCTAATGAGATTAATCATTGCAGTGACTATAGCAACAATTTGACAAATAGACCAAATGTATGTAAACACTTACTAATGCCTAATGTGTGTTGCTTTAGAGTAACATTACTTGGCACGTTTTTTGTCATTTTAGCATTCATAATATTATTATTGTTACAGTATATTATTATACCAACAATGTGTGATGTGCAAAGGCTAGACAGTTTTAACAATGGTGACCATTATATTAAAACTTGTCTTAAAGGAAATGCTTGGTAGAGCTGATCTTACTTAATTAATTAAGTTAATTAATTAAGACAATAATGCTTTTATTTAAAAATTTGGATTGGTGAACAAAAATATTATGGCCCTCATTCAGAGCCGGACGCAATTAGTGCTCGCTCGTCCTGAAAATAGGGGTGGCTATTCAAATGAACCGTTCGCTGTTTGCGGTCTGTTCACGCCTCTAGGTCTGAATGAGCGAACAAAACTTGCGGTCGTTTTTTGGGAAACTACTCCCCCTGGCCACTCGCATCCTACGTCATGTACGCTATTTATTAGATTAATCGAGTACATCGAACAGGATATGAACTGCTCGCTATTCTTGTGGTCATTTTTTTGCTACCACAATTTTGCGAGCAGTTCTGGCTATAAAATAACCCAGTGACGTGGTTAATGACGCTGCTTTTTTAATTATGCACACCCGTAAAACAACCGTTTTGACCTTTAAGCACGCCTGCGTTCTGATTTCCACTCCCCGTTTTCAAGCACCTTCCCCAGTTACCACCCACATACGCCTCATTCTGTCACTCAAATTAGCAGGCATCCTAAGGACGCTCCTGACGCCTCTGCTGTAAAGATTTTGGCTGCAGGGTGCCATTCTTGGCACCCTGCTAGTCAAATGAGGCTAGCATAAAAAAGCTCAGAGGGCCAGACCAAATGACTCCGGGGTCCTTATACGGCCCCCGGGCCTGAGGTTCCCCATCCCTGTGATAGATGACAAAGCAGTAAACTGTGGTAACCAAGGCGACAGTTTAGGCCCGTATTCAATTTGAGCCGAGCCGCGTTAACTTAATGCGGCCCGGACTTAACGCTGCCTTCGCCTGTTTTCCAGTATCGCGCGCGTGCCCGCGTGGGCGAGTCACACCACGTGGGAACTGTCAGTTGTCAGAGCCAATCAGCGGCCGCTCTACAGTCAGCGCGGCCGCTGATTGAATCTCGGGACTGCCAGCTCCGTGCATGTTCCGGCAGCTGGCATTCAGGAGCTATCAGTATGTGTGGCAACATTTTGTTCCCCGGATTTTTAGAAACCATCACTGGCTGGATTGGCTTTTGGGGGGGGACCTTATGTCATTTTTTTTGTAAATTTTTACAGGTAAAAAAAAATGGGAATTTTCGGCAAATATTCTAGGGACCCCCCTAAAGATATATGGGATCACTATGGGTACCCCCATTATTATCTCTTGAAGGAAGTCGGGGTTTGTAATAGCCGTGGCAGGTGCATAAATGCGGCTTGGAAGAAAGTGCTGCAGAAGAGCATTTACAATATTTTTTGGGGAAAAATAACTATGCCCATCAGGTTTGGGGTACTTGAAAATGGGGGTCAGCATATTTTAAAGTTGCTAAAGTGAGTTGAAAAAAATGCGAAAATCCCACCTGCCGCAAGCAGCTGCAATGAAAAAAACACTTGGGGCATACTTGGGGACCCCCCCAGAGTAAAGTTCACTAGTTTTTAACTTTGTGCCCAATTTTTTTTATTCACCCCCAAAATTAAAGTGATTTTTTTTGGGGTGTCCAAAAGTGTTTTTTACATTTTTTTTACACAGTTTACCTTTGGGGGACTATCTGAAGGCTAGACGGGGGGTCCCGCAATGTTGCACCCCAAAACCCCAATTCTGCACTTTTTAACGCCTGCTATTCATAGGCGATACTTTTTCGCCTATTACATTGCATAACTTTCCGCCTAGGGGTAAAGTCTTTCAAATTGACTACGGAGGAAAACTAAAACAGGCGATAATGACGTCATCGGCGGTAAATTACCGCAAATCCGGACTTAACGCCTCAAATTGAATACTGCCCTTAGTTTACTACACAAGGCTCTTGAAATAAGCCTGAATATGTACTCTGAAGCCAGTTTCTAAGAGCTCACTACTAAGAACTGAGGTTTTCATTTTGCTTTTATTTTTGTTTTTCAGTCAGCAAGATGCACAAGAGTTCCTGAGATTTCTTCTGGATGGATTACACAATGAAGTAAACAGGGTGACAGTCAGACCCAAATTCTCACACCAGGACCTGGACCATCTGATGTAAGTTGCACTGGAAGAGTGGAAATTACGGATTATCCATAGATTCACTTTTTTATTTATAACAGCCATAGGAACATGATATTATCTGGAGAAAAACACAACTGTGAATCTCTATATCATACTTGCCCACTCTCCCTGTACTGCTGGGAGACTCCTGCATTTGAGTAGAGTCTCCCGGCTCCCAGGAAGGTGGACAGCTCTCCGGCAACCTGCTGGCCGCCACAACTTCTTAGGTGAAACGAGTTATGTACCCCTGCCCACAGCAACTAAATGCAGGGAATCTCAGCTAAAAGTAATTGTGTAGTTACAATATCAATGCATAAAGGCGATGGATTTTGAGATGCAACACATTTTCATAAAAAAATTAAAAAACACAGATGTAAAATACGTTAACCAAAAAAATGCAGATGCGTGCATATAAAAGGTAGTGCAAATCACAAGACGATTGCAGAGCTGCACTGTTAACATATGTGCCATTTACGTTTGCATATATCAGATAAGCTTATAGCTTGTTTTTTAATACAGTACTTGTCAAAAGTCTGAGCACACCCCCTGAAATCGAAAAGAAGCTTGTTTATCGTACAATCTGCTACTTGTGTATGAATGAAGTATGATAAAAAAAAAAATAACAAAATATATTATTTCCGTACCGATGCAACCCAGAAAATTGATAGAAATGTGTAAAAAAATTAGTATACTATAATAATGCCCATGGAAGCGTGCCACCTATACAGTATACATAATGCCCATGGTAGCGTGCCACCTATACAGTATACATAATAAATGCCCACGGTGGCAGTACCACTTTATACACAATAATGCTACACACATGCAGTACACACACACCACCACATATTCAAATACACACACAGTACACACTACACACATAGTACATATACAGTACACACACCATTCATACAGTACAGTATACACACATTAATCGATGTGATAGGACGGTGGCCAGGCACTTGCAGGAATATGGCCTTAGTGGTAGGGTTGCGGTAAGAAAACCACTTCTGCGTGCTACAAATGTAGTAAAAAGGTACACATGGGCTAAGAAGCATAAGGATTGGACTGAGGAACAGTGGAAGAGGATGCTTTGGACCGACAAATCGAAATTTTTACTTTTTGGCTCGCATCGCCGGGCTTTTGTGCGTCGTCGTCCAGGTGAGCGCTTTCTCCCAGACTGTGTAGCGCCAACGGTTAAGCGTGGAGGAGGCAATGTGATGGTTTGGGGATGGTTCGCGGGCAACCAAGTTGGTGACTTAGTCAGAATCGATGGAATAATGGATCAAAAGATGTACCACAACATATTAGTGCGTCATGCGATTCCCTCCGGAAGGCGACTTGTGGGTCAGAACTTCGTTTTCCAACAAGATAACGATCCAAAACATACGTCCAAGTTGTGTACTTTTATGTGCAAAAGAAACAAGATGCTCCAGTCGTAACAAAAATGGAATGGACACCTCAATCACCAGATGTTTCACCCATCGAGCTTTTGTGGGAAGAACTAGTTTTCTTCAGGGTAGTCCGAAAACAGATGCCTACCAACACTGAGGGCCTCTGGGAGGCTCTTCAAAGCTGCTGGAGTCGAATGGATCGCCAAAAGCTGGAAAAATTAGTAAATAGGATGCCAAGAATATGCAAAGCGCTTATCAAAGCTAAGGGTCATCACTTCAATGAAAGCAGACTACCTAAAACTACCTAAATAACCTTGCCTAAAAGTCAAAACAATTATTTTTTTTTGTTTCCTTATTGTTCAAACAGTTGTTTATTTTGTAAACAAGCCAATAAATTAGGTTTTATTTAGTTACTGTGCAGGTTAAATTGAAAATTCCTTAAAATATACAGACTTTTGACATAGTAATATATAATTTGCAAATGCAGCATGTCACGGGTTTCGCGGTGTGGAGGTTTGCGGTCCTTACCAGCGAGGGCACTGTGGCGCTGTCCTTCTGTCGGGGGAGCTGGCATGTGGAGACTGGCATTGGCTGTACGCAGATGTCTGCCAGCATTGGGCCATCCTGGCAAGGAGAAGTCTAGCGGCATCTCTGCGTCACAGGCGTCTGGGCCTCCATGTTATCTGTGGCCATGTGACATAGCAGGCCAATCGTCTGTAGGTCACCTGCTCTCTCTGGCCTATCACGTTCTGCTACTGGGTACTTAAGGGTGTTTGGAGCTCCCTGTAGTTGCCAGTGCAGCGTGTTCACAGAGTAGCTGTGAAAGAGTTATCTGTGCTCCTGTAACCCAGACTTGTGCTCCGGTGCTTGCCCTAAGCTCCTTGTCAGCCCCTGGCTCCCTGCATAGCCTGCACTGCTCTGCCTTGCCTTGCTCTCTGCTGAGATCAGTCCTGCACCTTCCACCGGACCCACTCCTGCCTGAACCTGTCTCCTCAGTTAAACCCATCACAGCATTTCCGGATTCCCATTTCAGCCAAGCATCACAGCATTTCCGGATTCCCATTTCAGCCAAGCATCACAGCATTTCCGGATTTCCATTTTAGCCAAGCATCACAGCATTTCCGGATTTCCATTTCAGCCAGCATCACAGCATTACCGGATATCCCCTTCAGCCACTATTCAGCAATCCAGGATTATCCACTTCACTCTCACAGTCTATCTGGATTAATCTCTGTCACTGATCTGGACATTTGTTTACTCCCATTCACTACAGCTCCCTTCAGCCACATATAACAGTTTGTTTATTACTGGACTTTAGTTATCTTATTATTCATGTCTACAAACAGTCTCATTACACAACCCACCTTTCAGTTTGAACCTGTTCTGGTGTCTGCTCCTGTTTCCACAACAAACACAGACGCTGACACAGCAGAGGTATCAATAGTCAACATATGTACAATTTGTAGGTTTTTGTTTTATTTTTTGGTTCTGTTTTTGCAAACAATTTTCTGGAAACAAGCCAATAGTTATAAGTAAAAAAAAATTTCAGCACTTTATTCACCTTTCATCCCCCCGCTGTGCTTTGTATTTTTCCACATCAGTTTATGATTTTCCTTAGTGTATTGTATTATCACAAGAAAGTCAGCTTTTCAAAACAGACTAAATACATGGAGTTCTGCCAAGCTTGTCATTTCGCTTGCCTGCTAAACTCACACGCTGATGTGTTTTTCATTATGTAACTAATTACTAATTATTATTTTAATTACTCATGGCATGTCCTTACTGTTTTTTCATTCTGCTAAGCAAACACACAGATATTGCATCACACTTCAGAAAGATTTGTGAACATTATCTTGATAATAAAATGTATTTGCTTTATATATACTTAATGCTTATTAAATAGAGATTATTTTGTTGTAATCAGTGATACCAAAATTACACGTCTGCTCAATGTTTACAGGGTTAGGGTTAGGCTGCACGGGGGAGGGATAGGTTTAGGCTGCGGGAGGGGGGGGAGAGATTTAGGCTGCGGGGGGAGGGTTAGCTTTAGGCTGCGGGGAGGGTGGGTTAGGTTTAGGGGTAGGGCACTTGCGTATTTCAGCCGAGTCGTGATGCAGGCGTTGGGATTCTCAGCACTGGGTACCCAACCCCTGAAGACTAAAGATGCCCACTGCCGGCATTGCATATCTGAGTGCCAAGACACAGCATCGGATCGC
Source organism: Taudactylus pleione (assembly GCA_031769625.1). Classification (NCBI taxonomy): domain Eukaryota; kingdom Metazoa; phylum Chordata; class Amphibia; order Anura; family Myobatrachidae; genus Taudactylus; species Taudactylus pleione. The sequence continues at coordinate 6,207,640 of JAUIMM010000670.1, forward strand.
CAGTGGATGGTCATTGGCCATCTGAGTAAGCCTAAGTTTACTCCGAATAGCCGCCGGAACTCTTCTAACGGCGCCAGGAAATCTGCATCAAAAGACGAAGACCCTGGCTTCGGTACACTTACAAAACGGGAGTCACATGTTGCCAGGCCCTCACAACCCCCAAACGGCTGCAGCACGTCAATCTTGCTGTAACTTAGGGTCCACTGCTCTGCACATGCGCGGTGCGGATCCTGCGAATGCTCAGAGCTGTAGCAAAGGATGTATTCTGGTTTCCGTAACACTTGCTGAAGATGCAGTAAGGCAGTGGGGACACCACTTTGTATTGGGTTGGACTGTATAAAACTCTACCCCTTCTGGGGCAAAGTAATTACCACCACCAAGCTTATTTGGAAGGAAGATCTATGCAATTGCCCAAGCTCCTGGCTGGACTTTAAAGACCCAACTCAACACTGTTCGTTATGCTCTGCAGCAGTGTAGCGCCCCCTAGATGCACGAGCGTTTCTCCGACTGTATTGCTTCTCACATTTTCTCCTATGGTTCTGTTGCTCTCAACCTTCCCAAGTTGTTATTACTTGCAGTATCACCTCCCCTCCCCTATTTGTGTGATACCTGAAGTTTCATTCTCTTTAAATTACACTTACTGGATCCTGGCACCTACTATGTAGCTACTGACTACATCTTCCAGGCATTATTGTTTTGATGTTGCTATGAAATTGTTACAATTCCTGTCTGTGTTTTCAGTACTTAAATAAAGATTGCAAAGAAAATAAAACAATGTTCCCCAAATCATTACAGTAATAAAACATTAAATATGGTCTGACTCACTTGCAACATTACTATTTCTAAAAATATTCTACAAGAGTCCTTTAAAAGCACCTTCAAAGGTCTCTTATATAGCATATTATTCTAGTGTGTATATGCTACAAAACACCATTCCTTATGTTTTTGCCGTCTTAGTAATCTTTATTAATTTATTTTTCTTATTATCTCTCTTATTATTAGTGACACAGAGAAAGGCAAGCAAATGTGGAGGAGGTATTTGGAAAGGGAAGACAGTAGAATTGTTGGTAAGGTGATTTTTGTTTAACTTTACTTAAATGTGCATGTCAGCCACCATGGAGTAGAATTAAACTAATTTGTTTCTAGGTATAGCAGCATTGTTTTTTAAAGGTGTTTTTGGGAGGAGCCTTTGCAAAATATTATTCACTAAAGGGACTCTACCTGCAGCTCCGCAGCCTCGCTCTGCACCCTGCAGCTCTGTCCCACCTTGCCACCGTTCTGTCCGCTATGCAGTCGGGAAGCCGGCAGACGTGATCCCGACGGCCGGCTTCATGACTGCTTTATCCCGGCGAGGATTAAACAGGATTAAACTAAATCTAGACGCCTGTCATTTTACCGACGCCGGGAGACCGGCGCCCGGCATCCCGATCGAAGTGATGCCAGGCGCAGAGTGCGGACAGCCGCGGGAGGGGGTTAGGTTTAGGGCTTAGTGTTAGGCACCCCCCCGGGGGACTTAGGTGTAGGCGGCAGGAAAGGGGGGATTAGGTTTAGGCACTTAGAGGGGGGATTAGGGTTAGGCACTGGGGGGTAAGGTTAGGGTTAGGCACCCCTAAGGAGGGTTAGGGGGGGGGGTTAGGTTAGTAAATACTTACCTGGGGACGATCGGGATTTTCAACCATGTCGGGCAGCCGCTGTCGGGATTTGAACCGCCGGATTCCTTCTGTCCCAGCCCCTCTTGGTTTTCATACAACTTCCTGAAAATACTGTACAAAACAAAATAATTTGACAAAAACAGACCTACTGCAAACAAGTGAATGCACAGTCAGAGGAGTCTGTTCAGTTGTATGAAACGTACAATTGCGTAAAAAGATTTGAAATGTTGATGGCTACCATGTGCCGTTCTGAAACAGCACATTGCGACCATCATGTTGAATTGCAGCCACTGTTTTTTTTTTCATATAAAGAAATATCAATTGGGGCATAAATAAGAATGTTAAGACCGTCAGTGTTTATTTACAGCAATAACTGTCCGTCACTTAGGCAGCGATCACTGTACTGTATGGCTGACAGCACTGTCTGTCCCTCGCACGGCATGTCTCTAAGTCCTGTATCAGGAGGTACTGTAACCACAGGGTTAGTCGTGCTGAGATAAAAGCCTCTCCGTCTTTTAGGAAAGCCCCCAATCACCTCTCCTTTGGCAGTATGTAATTACAAGTCCTAACATATGCTTAACTGTATGCAACATCTAAGGCTATGCTTTTAAATGTAAACATGCTTTACCAAGTATTGTGCATAATAATTGAGGATGGTATGTCTTATGGACATTCCCATGCTAACAGGGGGAAGGAGAGAAAGGTGTCAGGGACGCGTTAAGGGTGGGGAGAGACCGCTCAACCTGGCATTTGCCATGTACAGTATACTAATATAGAATGATTGTAAAGAGAATACAGTTGTGAGACATATTACCGGAACCAGAATGGTAAACAAGAGTAAATAATTGCAGCTATCTGCCTCTACTGCGGGTACACACAGATACGGTCACTTACAGTGTATAAATATATATACATGAAAATGAATAGCACTCTGTAAAATGTGAGTTCTTTTTAATGTTCCATAGACTTGCCACCAATATCTTTACTGTTTCTTCTCTCAGAGCTGTTTGTTGGCCAGTTGAAGAGTTCCCTCACCTGCACGGAATGCGGATACTGTTCCACGGTGTTTGACCCGTTCTGGGACTTGTCATTACCCATCGCTAAGGTACTATTCTAGCATTGATTCAATTGCATATTGACCAAATATGTTTATTAAGAAGAACTGAACCAAGCTTACATAAGCAACTGAGTACAGTGGGACTCATATTAAGGGTGTTATCTGCTTTTAAGCAACATCTGATAATCAGTAACGATCCCCACTGGTTGATATTGGCCTTGAAATATTATGGTTACTTTAATACAGCATCTGTCTTAAACCGTGGAGGGCGACTGCCGATCCTTCGGCAGACGGATCGTGCTGTCACTATCCGCAATTGTGCGGTCACCGCAGCCGCGCGATATGCCGGCTCCCCCCTCCTTCATCTGAATGGAATCGTACATCGCATCCCAGATCAGATGAACATGCAAGAAGACCTGGGGAATGCGATTTATGATCCCGCGGGAGCAAGCAGCACGATATCAGGTACGATATCGTGCCCATACATGGCACCATATAGCACCTATATCGTGCCGATCCATTGTGCCGTATATGGGGGCCTTTAGCCTTTTAGTAGTGATAAACTTTGGCCTATGATATAGATTGTTGCAGCTGTCCCACAGCCAATCAATGCAGCTGATTTGAGTTATGCAATGGCTGTGCCATGCCTGGGGCAGTATCTCTCTGCAGCATTTCACTGCAAAATAATCTTTATGCTGGAATACGGGCCAGAGTGGGAGTTGGGTGCAGGTAGTGATAGAGGTCCTGATTTTAGATGGATGCTAATGCAGGCTCGATTGCAGCCGCTCTTTTAATAGCGGTTGCTGAAATATGCAAATGAGGACTTCAGCCCTTTTCTGCTTCCTTGTGCGATGGAGTGTGGTCTGTGCAATCTCGATGGAGGTTGTAATCACTTCAACATCGATGCAACATCGGTCCCACCATTGACATTTGCGGCAGCCTAGGGTCTACTCTAGCTGCTCTCCTCTAATCCAACTAAACATGGCCTCTGAAGCTTTGGATTTGTGATTGAGAATGCAGCAACATTCCCAGACACGCACATGTTACTGATTCTGCACACAATTATGAATGACACTGGACACTTGGGTTTGCACGTGCGTAATAAGGGTATCCAGACATTTTGCTCATGCTCAACTGTGTACAACATTGGCATTGGGTCCATCTCTGAGTTCTTAGCTACTATGGCTGGGGGAATCATGGGGGGAGATGTATCAAGTCTTCTAAAAAGTAGACCACAGCAACCAACCAGCTTCTACTGCATCTATAAATGGACAGGGTGTGTGCTAGCTAGGAGGCGCTGTTCAACACAATTTTATGATGCTGAAAAGCCATATGGGGTACCAGACCTCAAATACCAATAACATTACAAAGAAGGAAAGGATAATGTAATAGCATGCAGAATAATCCCAGGATAACAGTTCATTCTGTATTAATCCATTAACAATCAGATTCTCATAACTACAACGCATTGCCATAAATACCATTTTATTTTCCGTCACAGCATTGGGAAATGAGGTGTGTGCAGAACAAGCCCCGTTTGGGATTTTGTATATTTAGGAGGTGGTGACTCCCTTGTTTTTGGCCCAGCACGCCATCCATCTGTCCATAGCTGTTTTTAAATCAGATCAACATGGTTCTTATCAGTATAACTGTATATTGCAAATATATTGAGGTACTGTTTTTAGTACAGACTTGATTGCTTGCGGACAAATAGATGTTATTCATATTATATTCTGATAAAAATATATTTATTCCAAAATGTCACCAAAAGAAACCCGTTTCTGTCCCAAAACTAGAAATACAAGATAAAGTCACTTGAAAAAAAAAAAAAAAGTTATTCCCAATGAACCCAACTCTTCAAAAAAAAAAAAATATATATATTAGTTTGGTCTAGCCATGTATGGTCAGTAAGTGGTGTTAGCATAGTTAAAGTAAAGGGCAGCTGTATATTGTTTGGGCCTTAAATAGCTACAGGTATGTCCTGATACCCCTAGCTGCACCGTGCGTATTTTTCAAGTCTTTTCCACCTAATACTGCGTCTTGGACACAATCAGATGTAAAAAAAACACTATGCAAGACTGCACTGATTCATTTGATATGCGACTAATGGCGGCTCCAGAGCAGTCCAAAATTCAAATAGGTGAACCACAGCAACTGTGAGTCCTGGTCAGCTATGTTTGGCAGCGTTTGGGGTGGCAGTTGGTGTGGCTCCCTTATTTGAATTTTGGACTGCGCTGCAACCTCACCTCTGGAGCCGCCACTGTATGCGACTCTTACATCTGTCTGCTACAGTCTTAATTTGTATACTAACGGAACTTGTTGTGGCATTGTAGCACTTCATATACAGATTCAGACTAAAGCCGCATACACACAGAACGATATTATGAACGATATGAACAATAACGATATCCTTATCATTCATACCGTTCAATATCGTTCCGTGTGTATGCAAGACATTGTTAACGATGCACACTCTCGCAGATTGTTAATGATATCTTTCATCGGCCATACTTGAAGGCCAATCTGATGATATCGTCAGATCCTGCAAGTTCAGGGATGCAGCCGGTGACGTCACTGAACAATATCTTTCAGTGTGTATGCTCAATGTCGGGAACGGCATTGAGCACGGCAGGTGATGGGAACCACACTGAACTATATCGCTCATAGTAAATATACCACCATGTCTCAATATGCCATACGGTGCAAGACGCACGCACTGTTACAGCCACGGACAGTGTCAGTGGCTGTAACAGTGTAACACAGCATTTCATATGCAGATATGCAGCATGCCTATGTTCTGTATGCGACTGCGGGTGTATCTGCATACGAAATGCTACGTTACACTGTTACAGCCGCTGACACTGTAACGTAGCGTTTCGCATGCAGATACACCCGCAGTCGCATACAGAACATAGGCATGTTGCATATCATTTTAATCAGCAGAAGCCGCTTGTGCTAAATATTGAAGGTAAAAAGTTGCACAAAAAGATGCTCGGCACTACCGAGTCACACAGAGCTCCCGCGTTGTGTAGCGCACGAAGGATAGATGCATGTGGACACACCTGTACTTGCCTACTTTCCCTTAACTTCCTGGATACTCTGAAGACAAGTCTCCTACAATCCCCCCACCCACTTCCAGTCCAGGCAGCTCGATGATGCGATTCACACAGATTTGTGTTATCATGGTCCCACTCCTGCTTTACAGTGACGGGAATCTCAGCTTTGTATAGTGCGGAGCAGGACCACAATGACACAATCACCACCTCATGCCCACCGCATTGGCCCCTTGGCTGCACCACGACCCCAGCATTGCCCACCAGAGGGGGCAGCCGAAATATTGTCAGTATGTTGTAGTATCATCTATTATTTATACATATATAAAAAAAATAAATAAATACATTGACATAAATATGATGCACAAATGACCTTGCTTTGAAATGATGTACTTCATGTGCCTCTCTTTTATACAGAAGAGCATTCCCGAGGTCTCACTAATGGACTGCATTCGTCTTTTCACCAAAGAAGATGTTTTAGAAGGGGATGAAAAGCCAGTAAGTGTCATTGGTAATAGCCCTTACATTTAGGATTGCTGTGACAACACAACCAAGGCATCTAAATGTGATGTTTATGTAGTTCATTAACTGTCTCTTAGTTGGTAAATGTAGTGAAACTAATCCCCAGTTAATTATGTTAAAATAAATGTAACAGGAGTCTGAATTCTGGTACAATAACAAATCCAAAGTAGATTTTCAGTGACAAAACCAAGAACTGTCACCATTTACTTGAAACTCTTATAAACTAATGTGATGATTTTATTTTATCTCCTCTTTGGTTTTGCTAGTAGCTAATATGTGCAAAAGGAGGAAACATTAATGTGCTGGCATGGAACATCCAAATGACAGTCAGGGTATACTCAGGGGCGTTTCTAGAGAGGAGGGGGCCCGTGTGCAGTCTCCGACACGGACCCCCTCATCTCCGCCCAGCATCGCACTGAGCTGTGCGCGCCCAGCGCCGGAGTTATAGACTATGGGCACTAGAGTGTGCCCAGAGTCTATAGTGTATGCACAGGTCACCGGGAAAATGGCCGCGGTGGCCATTTTCCCTGTACTGTAGTCCCAGCACTCCCCGCAGCATGCACAGAATGATGCCAGTGGGACGTCTGGATCATAAATCCGGAAGTTCCTCTCTCGCAAAGCACAGCTCTTATCGTTAGAGCTGTCCTTTGCATTTTTCTTGAGCCATTACAGCGTAAGTAATGCCATCATTCATGCAATGAGTGGCGGGATGCATCACATGCAAATTGCGATGCGTCTTGCATCCCGCCCTGTATGCGTTACAATTCTAGTCCCATTAATAATCTCTGCTTTCTAGTGTCACATTGAACATCCTGTGAAAGAATGTTCTTCTAGGCCTGGATCACTGAGGACTAGGGTCAGTGTGGCACCTTGGAACAGCTCCCAGAAAACAAAGCTCTGCCTAGTCATGCACATCCAGCGGAAAATCTGAAGTTTCCCACATCAGGACAGTCTATTTTATTTTTTTAAATATAAGTGCTCAGCTTAGTTTTCTTCATGTTTTAAGTGAATTATGAGTGAGAATAACAGCCCTGTCTTCATCTCATGTCAGTGAGTTTAAAGGTTTTTTTTGTCACATTGCTCATTGTGCACTTAGAAATGTTCTTTTTCTGCAGAAAGGCAATTAAGAGTAAAACCTATTCAACAAACTTTTGTAGGGACAAAAGGGCTGTACACCCTTTGGATGATTGGGAGCTCCCTCCTAAACGTACCTTTCCCACCTATTTATCTCTCCTTTGTGCTTTTTGGTGCAACAGTCATCGCATTCATGTACTTAGGGCCTGACTCAAAATTGCACTGCTGAACGCACCGTGGAGGTAGGGTTAGGTTTAAGGTGCGGGGAGGGGGCGGTTAGGTTTAAGCACCGGGGAGGGAGGGTTAGGTTTAAGGTGCGGGGAGGGGGAGGTTAGGTTTAGGCACCGGGGAGGGAGGGTTAGGTTTAAGGTGCGGGGAGGGGGAGGTTAGGTTTAGGCACTGGGGAGGGGGAGGTTAGGTTTAGGCACTAGGGAGGAGAGGTTAGGTTTAGGCACCGGGAAGGGAGTGTTAGGTTTAGGCACTAGGGAGAGGGAGGTTAGGGTTAGGCACCAGAGAGGAAGAATTAGGGGTAGGGGTAAGGGTTATACTTACCTTTCTCCTTATGGGTGTTGGTATGCTGACCAGCGGCATCCCAATCGCCAGGATCTCATACCCAACACCCGAATCAGGCCCCTAGTCTGTATTTAGCAAGATTCACCCCATGTCTGCCAACTCCTCCCTTCTTGGCCCATAAATCCAATTATTTAAAACTGGGTGCATTTCAGCAAAATAAGGCATGTGACCAGTGGCACGTCTATAATGGGTGCAAGGTGTACGGTGCACATGGACCTTTGTGTCTAATGACACCCATATTAGACTGTGTGCTGAGGGTGATACATTAGGAAAGATGTTGCAGGAGATCCCAATGACTCTGTCAGATCCTTTGCAATCTCCTGTGCATTGTCATCAAAGATATCACAGGAGAGATGGCCACTGGCGTGTCTAAAAACACAGTAGGACACCATTTTCAGACAGCCATGGGGCTGATGCAACTGATGGTGCGACTGAAATGACAAATATAAATATAATATGCATTACACAGTGTACATCACTATAAGCATCTAGTGTAAAGCTTTGCTGGCTTTTATAGTGTCCGTTAAGAACAAATGTATTTAATTGTAATAAATACATAACTGCATATTTTCTTTATAATAACAAATATACCCTTTATCTTTGATAGACCTGCTGTAGGTGTAAAGCTCGCAGAAGATGTACCAAGAAGTTCACTATCCAGAAATTCCCCAAAATTCTTGTACTTCGTATCCTTTCCAATGAAAACTGGTTTTATTTCGCTCGTACACCAATGATTCCTGTCTGTTTACATCCTCCAACCAGTCAAATGTCTTTTCACTTTGTAATATCTTCTGCCATGCTCCATATAACCCTATGCTCCATAGGAGCTTATTTTTCATTACCAGACACCACACTCTTAATGGGCCGGCTGGAGCACCCATAATTAAGTATCTAAAGAGCTGCGAGCTGTGGTGGTGGACTTATTTACCTGAGCAATTCAGTATTTCTTCGGTGCGGGGACAGTCTCGCTGACAAGCAGCTGTCCCCGTGATACCTAACACTGCTACCGAAGTAGCAGTGGTACTTGCCCCTCCTGAGCCGGGCCATCTGCACATACGTGACCTGAGATCAGGCATACGCGTGGCCGCAGGGCACAAGTTTGGAGGCGGAGGGATACGCTGGGGTGCCTCTTCACAAACCTGGACCTCCTTTCCCTTAGGAAGGAGTGGAGCTCTGGAAATCAACACCATCTGAAGAATATGGTTTGCTGAATACTAGGCAGACCCATTTGGGTTCCTACTAATGAATGGACCCGTTACAAAAAACTAGCGCTGGCATGTGTAACGGGCCAATTAGTAATAATGAATAGGCCCCTAAGCCACACGTTGTACTCTACAGTTTTCTCTGTCTTCATTTTTGCATGTTTTCAGGTTGGTGAAGCTTCAGGATTTCTTCCTTGACTCTGTCCCTCCTTAGATCTGAAAAGGTTCTCTGAAGCTCGCATAAGAAGCAGTAAGCTTTCCACATTTGTGAATTTCCCTCTTAAAGACTTGGACTTGCGTGAATTCTCGTCAGAACCAAGTCGTAAGTGACTTTGTGCTGTACACTTCTCAGAATGAATGGTCTGCGTTAATAGCAATATAATTTCCTCAATAGAACTGAAATCTACCACTTCCCAGCAGACCATACTAGTGTGTTGCACCCATGGCAGCTAAATTGATTGGAATGTTCACGTTACTTGTTCTGTCTCCTTGCAGCTCATGCAACATATAATCTATATGCTGTATCCAATCACTCGGGGACTACCATGGGGGGACACTACACAGCATACTGCAAGAACCCTAGCAATGGAGAGTGGTATACTTATAACGACTCAAGGTAATGATACAGGTGTAAAAGTCACTCCTGTTTTTCTTTCCCTTCCTAGGGACCTTTATATTGGCAACCCTTCAAGCTATTATTTTTTCTATTTCTATTATTTATAGTTTCAGGAATGTCCAACCAGACAGGAGATGTCAATCTGTATAGTGTAATATTTCATCTTGAAATATACCAAATTCCATACTTTGATAACATACACAACTCCAGATACTGTACCTGGTGAATGTATTGGTCTCATGCCCTTTTAAGTGACAATATATTGAGGTTTCCATTTTTTGTCCAGTACTTAATATAATTTCATTTTATAACAGGTAACAGCAGAATAACATCTCCAGGTGTTTAATATATTGTTCTGGGCTCTGTTTTTTTCTACTGAGTAACTTTATAAGTCTTATAAAAACTTTATTTAAATTCTATCTTTAAAGTAACACTTGCTAAACATATACACTTGCACTGCTGGCACAGAGCTAAATATCACTATTCATTCGTATGGCCAGTTGTAGGAATCTATGCGACCACAGTGCCCCTATTCATATGCTTGTTTAAATAGCTGTCATTATTATCAATGTGCACTAGGGCCCTCATTCAGAGCCGTTCGCTATTTGCGTTCGTTCGTTCAAAAACAAGGGGTGGCTATGCAAATGATCCGTTCGCACATTGCAGTCTGTTCACACCTCTAAGTCTGAACGAGCGAGCAAAACATACGCTCTTTTATTTCTTAAAAACGCCCCCTGGCCCCTCGCACCATACGTCATGTCCGCTATTTATTAGATTAATCGAGTACATCGAACAGGATATGAACTGCTCGCTATTCTTGTGGTTGGTTTTTTCAACCGCTATTTTGCGAGCAGTTCTGAGTTAAAAAAAACCAAGTGACGTGGTCATTGATGCTGCTATATTAATTATGCACACCCATAAAACGCCCGTTTTGACCTTTAAGCACGCCTGCGAACGGATCTCCACTCCCCGTTTTCAAGCACCTTCCCCTGTTACCACCCACATACGCCTCATTCTGTCACTCAAAATAGCAGGCACTCGCTATATTGCGTACAAACGATTTTCGCCCGCACTGACTGGTCCACGCATGCGTACTAAAAACCGTACGCATGCGCAGATGTGCGAACATCGCTCGGAACGAGCGTACTGCCGCTAGCGAGTGGCTCTGAATGAGGGCCTAGGTGCAAGAGATCCGTCTGAAGTCAGGCAGGTCCCTGCATACTGAGGACCTGATTCAGCAAGGATCGCAATTGCAAAGCTGCACGCAGGTAGCAATACTCGGGAATCTGCGATCAGCAATGAACTTGCGTGCACTGCTGAATCTTGCCCTGACTCCTCTATATAACCTGCCATTCTGATTACACTCTCACTGAACTTATGTGAAAATCTGGTTGTCGCCTAGTTAACACTCATTCAGTCGCAAGTGGAGAGGTGACCGAGATGCTTATGCCTCCTAATCTACTATTAATGCGCACGCTTGTCTATGGAGCATGCAAAAATAACTTAGGGAGTGATCCAGCATCGATCGGAATTGCAAAGCTGCACTCAGCCAACTTTGCAATTTCCGTCCTTGCTAATATGCAAATGCAGCAGGGGGTGTATGACACCGAGGTCGCAGGCTGGGATCCCCATCATGACCATCGATGGTCGCGATGGTGGGATGTCACCGGGCTGACAGCCAGCTGAGTAACCCTCAGTTTACTCAGGCTGGCTAGCTTGAGAGGCCAGGACACTGTGTCCTTTAACGCCACTCCCGGAAAACTGGGCTGACACACCCCCTTTTCCGGGAACAATGGCTGGCCCCACTCCCCTCAGCAGAGGCATCAAAGGGGCTGCATGCGACTATGTGGGACCCATTCTGCACACATGCAGATTCCCGATAATCAGCCCCTTAGATACAACTCTGCAAGATCCCCACAATCAGCAGATCTGTGAATACAATATATTGCTCATGTTATTATCATAAGCTCTGTGAACTCTTTTTTTTCTCACCAACCTTCACATTTCTTTCATAATACGCTATTAACACGTCTTCTCTCTTCATTACCAGAGTAACAGCAATGTCTTCCAGCCAGGTCAAGAGCAGTGACGCTTATGTTTTATTCTACGAGCTGTCAGGACCCTCCTCTAGAATGTAGACTGAAAACTCATTATAGGAGAGCCGAGCCTCCTAAGCACCTGTGAAACCTCCAGTGAGACTTGCATGAACCTACACGTATGCTGCAGTTACCTAACAAGATTATTTTGTTGGAATAAGAAGTACCAGCATTTCATAGAGTCACAAGTTGCCTTACCAGTTCAGCCAAAGGACACGACGATTAGGGCTTAAACTTGATCAGTGTGCCAGTGCAAGGGTATCACATCAGGAAATATTCAAGAATTGGCTATGCAATAACATATATATTCCCTAAGTTGTCTTTGACAGCATAGTGCTGCTGGTTTTGCACATTAGTATTGCACAAGATACCTTGTTGCTGGTGGCGTTACTATTTGAGTGTCGTTTGGAAGAGAATCACTGACAGTATTTCTTTTAAAGATGTTAATCATTCTCAGGAAAGAGTCTCAAACTGTAGGTTCTTATATTGAACAAACCTTTCTATAAAAGTGAGACATACGCACTAGTTTTATTGGGAACTGTCTACGTTAGAGATTTTGCTCAATCATTAAATGGTGACTCACCCGTAGAGAAAGTCCCTTTCAAGATCAGATGTGTGTTAGTCGTTGGAGCATATTAGCGCAAAATACCTTCAGCTATGTCCACTCACCACTGTAAAGAATAAAGCTTATTTGTAGTGATGTGTGTTTAATATATCCAATGTAACTCCATTAGAGCCCTTAGCACAGGGATCTATTATTAATATAATATATAGTAAGTTTTCCTTGATAATGTGTGGAGTGGGAATATTAATCTCTCAGAATTTCAATCCAAAATTGGAAACACCGATGGTTTGGAGCTGTGGGGCCATAAGATTGAAATCATCTATTACACGGTTCTATTTTTAACTGCTTGAGAGGTGTGTGGTGCTCACAACAGTAGGTAGGAAGTGATGGTGAAGGAGATAATAGGCTTATTATGCAAGTTTGGGAAGCTGAACTGTATACAGTACTACTTATACCCCCATTCTTCATATCGAATGTATTAGGGCTGGTTCTGAGTGGCACACAACATGACTGCAGTTGCGGGCAGCCGTGGACCTGGCCATTTGTGCCCGTGCTAAAAGATCTCACTTGCTCAGAATCAGCCCCATTGTGTGTAAATGAAGGATGAGGCGCATCTCTATCCTCTACCCTTTCCCTTAAGCGTGCTGCACATGTTGGCCATCAGTTTGGACCAAAGTGGTATGTCATTGCAGCATTTGTGGCCAATCCAAAAATTATTCTGAACAATCAGAATACAATCAAATTTGATTGGTTAAGTGCAAAGTCTGCTCAGCCAATGATCCCCACCACTATGTATTTTGGATCATAGGCCAACCAGGAAATGTCTTCCGTTTTATCCAGTCATTTGGCAACCAGTCTGACCAGGTCTATCAGCCCATGGTGGTAGCAGCTTTTGGTATTTGCACATGAGGTGATTAATCCCACTGGTGTTCTGTTCTATTTGAATGCTTCAGGAAGTGAAAGTGCAGAGACTACTACGACAAGGAAATTCATCCCTTTGAAGAAACGCGCTAGTTTGCACACATTGCATTATAAGGGAGAAGAAATTCCCGTGTTTCCCCATCCGTTTGGTAAAAGTTACTGTGTCCATTTCAGTTACCTGCACTTTGTAGGCACAATGTGCTGTGATTTAGGAGTACACGTATATTTGCTATATACAGGGTCCTCTAAATCGTAGTTACATTGGCAATGTATGGGCTCGGGGGTCCCGAGATGTACCGTTCCAGAACGCAAGGTACGGCACATCACATCTAAGTAAATTTACCCCATTGTTTGAATGCAAATGCATTTCTTCTCAGGGATCAATGTTTCCCCCTTTATGTCTTCTGCTTCTACACAATATGTACACAAAAGTTATGGGGAGATTTATCATAGCTTGGAGAGATATAAAGTACCAACTAAAGTGACAGTGACATCCTGTAAAGTGACAGAAGCTGATTGGTTGGTACTTTATCTCTCTCCGCCTTATCTCCAAGCTTTGATAAATCTTCCCCTGGGCCTGATTCAGAGTTAGGAGTAAGAGCAAAAAAGAGGAGCAATTTGCAATTTGGTGAAACCATGTTGCACTGCAGGTGGGCAGATGTAAACTGTGCAGAAATTTATAGTCGGGATTGACGTCCCCCAGATTAATTTTAAATTTCAGTGTAAGAACACAGTTGCCCAGTTTCTGTTCACTATAACCAAAAGCAGGCAGTATTTCCCATGCATGCAAAAAAATAAACACATTTGCACCCCTTGCATTGCAACATGGTTTATTCCAGGAGCAAATTGCTCCTTCTTCTGTTCTTGCTCCTTACTCTGAAACAAGCCCAATATGCACAACCTGAGCTTACACATACCTGTACTCAGTGCATCCAATTGTTTGTTTTAATTTATTTTTTTCTCCAATGTACAGTAACAACTATGTTACACTTGATTTATCTATATCCAATTGTATTTGCACTGGAAAAATCTCTGGAGTGCCTGTATAGTATAGAGTAGTGCATGTTGTGCAGAGTCATGTATGTATGATATGTAAGCATGCGAGTTGTGCATGTACTGTAGTGTTTAATTTTACTGTTAACAAGGTGGTGAACTGGAATCACACCTGCTGCACACCTCTTAGACAGTGAATATTTTGGGGTCATACCACAGACCCCTCTCAGGCCACACTGAGCTGGTGCTTACCATGTAAGTGTGTAGAATTTGTAACAAGAGTTTTGCTGTAATCCTAAGGACCCTATGTGTTCTATGCAAATGTAAATATCCTAATTATACTCTGTATTACAAACATGACTGACTCCTGTGCTTTGTTATATGATACACACGATTCTTATACATCGCCAATGAATAATAATCACTCCATAAATGGTGAGCTCTGATGATATCACTTGTAATCAGTGAGTTCTGAAGTCACTTTAAATGCAATTAATTGGCTCAAACATTACAATAGCTAATTTTTGTATGACCAAAACCCTTTAATAATACTCCTTTATGTTTGTATGTACTAAGAGGGAAGTAGTTGCTATGTCAATCTTACTCTCAACAGTTAATATAGATGTGTACAAATATAGTGATCCTCAAATTGCGCCAAATAGCCCTACTTTGTGACTTAGCAGTGCCAAAGCACTAATCCTAAGTACCTAGTACTCTAAGGGCCTGATTCACTACCGATTGGGATGCGGTTAAATCCCGATAACCGGGATGCCGTCTGCCGGAACCCCAATCACCGAGATAACACCTGTGCTGAAATCCCGACATGACTCAGGATGCCAGCGCCGGGATCCCAGCAGATGGCATCCCGATCGTAAGGACACCTGGGAAATGTAAGTACCACCCGCGGGTGGTGTGGGGGGGGGGAGTTTGGTTTAGGCAGCCGGGGGGACATAGGGTTAGGCTGTGGGAGGAGGAAGGTTAGGCTTCAGGCAGGGGGGGGGGGATAGGTTCAGGCACCACGGGGGGGGGTTAAGGTTAGGTGCGGGGTAGGGAGGGTTAGTATAAGGGTGCAGGGAAAGAGGGTTAAGGGGTAAATAGGACAGGGAAACATTACTTATTGTTCCCCTTTCGGGATTTGAACCACCGGGTTGCCGCTGTCAGTGTACTGACAGCCGGCATCCCGTCCATCGGGATTTCATACCCATTCCCCCAATACAACACCAGGTTTAAGTAGAGCATGGTACGTGCCAATAGAATGGACAGGCACGTGACTAGAAAGATCGGAGTCTGGTTGGGTGAAGATAGATGATCATTGTCAATATATCGGCGCCCATGTAGCACAACCACAGGAACCGACGCTGAGAGCAGTGCAATCAGACATGCCATCAAGAACACTGCAGATGGCCTGGACATGCATGGATGGCACCAAGAAGGCCCAGCTGGATGAGGTAATGGGGACTCTGTTTTCTCTCCCAGTTACCGGTCACTCTGTCTTCTCTCCCATTTTCCGGTCATGTCTAACAGGAAATAATTACACTTCGAAATCTGAAGATGCCTCATCTGTAACTGCAGGAATAAAACATAATTCTGAGTTGTAAAGTGGACAGTCTTGCAGAGCCACAAGTTTACATGCCTATGAAATTGCTCACCAGTTTGAGCTAAGGCCATGATACAATACATAGCAGAGCTAACAGCTTGCTCCATGGCCCCTGGTATTAGGCAATGCTGCCTTTCCTGATACTCCTTTCACTTAAGCTGCTTCCATACAAACACATTTCCTCTGGGGTCAACAGAACCCTTTGCCAATGCTAGTAGATCAGCTGGTTTAGGCACAAGGCTTGGCTAAGTCCGGTAGAGTCTGATTAAGGTATCATCTCCAGAGAGGATTCTGGAAATTTCCACTCTGATCAAGTTTCACAAATTATTTTGAATGCAAAACATGCCTGGTGCTTGGTAAATATACTCCTTAGACTCTTACTGTATTTGTTGCATAAACCAATATGTTTGTACCAGTTATTGGCTTATGGTTGTTCAAAACCTGGAATCGAGCAGGGAAACTTGATGCCTTGACAAAACTCCACATCTAAATGCACATTGACTTTCATTGTGTGCTATACTCTCTTTCTTGATCTAGCCATTACTATTTTGAACTGATTTATCTATTAATAGGGCCAGTGTGTTTTAATGTGGATTACAAGCCAAACTGGGGACCACTTTACAATAAGTGCTTTAAAGATAGCAAAAAATCAATAGCAACCCCAGATGATAATCCCATTGATCTGTTAAAGAACCAGAAGGTAAGAAACGTTTGATAATTACCATAGCTTCTACTTTTGTAGTGTGTAATGCTAAAGTCTTATTTTGCGCACCTGGGGCCTGATTCAGACCCACTCGCGAGCGGCTGTCCGCTCGCAAGTGGGTCGATGTTCTGCACTGAGCATGCGCACGAAGGAGGGAGCTCCGTCGTGCGCATGCGCCAGACGCGACGAGCGAAGGACTTTCCTTCGCTCGTTGTGTCTGATCAAAGGGGGCGTGCTGTCGATGTTGATTGACAGCACGCCCCCTTTGGTGGGCGTGCCGGGGGTGTGCCTCCCTGACGGGGGCGTTCCTAAGGGAACGCCTACTGTCAGAAGCCGGCCCACTGACATCACTAGTGATGTCAGTGGGAGTGATTTTGGCTCTGATAGAGCCAAAATCACTCCGGGCCTTGCGGTTGAAAACCTCAACCGCAGGCTCGGCTCGCAGTTTCGATGGTCGCGATGGTCAAGACCATCGCGGCCATCAAACTGCATGCTCGTATAGGCTGTGGGTGGTGACCCACAGCTATACGAGCGTCCAGGAGGACGCTCCATAGTTATGGAGGACGGCCCTCATTCAGAGCGTGCGCTCTGCTCAGAGCGTACGGCTCTTAATGAGGGCCCTGGTTTCATTTTTATCAGATATTTTACTATCACATCCTGGGCTGAAGCCAAATCAACAGCTGGGCTTAACATTAGGATGTTTTCTAAATAAAATGTTATAGGTAAAATATTCAAAGGTCCTCTTTGGTGTTGTTCTGATGGCAGGTAACACAAGGGATAAGGCCACAGGCCATTACAAACCAGTCTAATGGATGAATTTGTTTCTCATACTTCCATTGCATCTTCCAACTTTCCCATTAGGCTGTGGGTGATAAAGGTATTTAGTTGTTTAAACCCCTAAAAAAAAAAAATCACACATTTTCTTAAACATGAATCCATATTTTCTTTAATAAATTGCGGAATCCTATTCAAATATATACAAATTCATATATCAATTTCTTAGCTGTTATGCTAGCAGTCAGTGTGGCTATGTTATAGACCTTTATCGATCCAAATCAACACATACAATACATTTCCAAAACCTACTGTAACATTTTCACCCTGGAAAGTTAGTTAAAGGAAGTCAGTCAATCTATCCACCTGGAAGAGATGAGAAGATTCTGTGTGCACTGTACCATGACCGTCTTGCCTACATGGGTCAATCTGTGTTATAGTTCAACTAAGTCAAGAAGAAGGACCTAGGTGCAACTGGTTTTCCATCTTTACTGTGCCACAATCCTTGGCCATCAGTGTCATATCCCCCATTCTTCCATCTACAAAACTGTTAAGAACAACCTGATTGCAGCATTACTACATGATTTTAATTTACAAAATTAAATCAGCATATGGAAAAGGTATTATTGTCAAATCAAAAATACAGCTTGTGACAGAGTCCTTCTTTCACTCAGCACTTGTTTCAGCAATGCCATATGGGACTTACAAAAACAAAAACTTTGTTTATATTTATTTTTGTGTTATCAATGTACAGATACACCCAGTTACATTATGGCTGATCGCACCACAAACATGTGCATGGATCGTGCCATGCAATTCCCCATGCCTGCATATGCTATGGTACACTATGGTGCGCACTGCAATTGCCCCATGTATTCCTATGGAGAAGCAGGCACGTACGCTGTGCGCATATCTGTTCGCGGGCACGTGTCTTGCACTATGCAATTTGCCGTGCAAGCAGCAAGGATATAGCTGGGTATATCTGTAGTGTAGCAAAGGAAAAAAAACTGTTAGGTTGGTGCACTTAGCTGATACAAAGGCAGCTTTGATAGCAAAAACAGGTAGTTTCATTAGAAAATCAATGTTTACACAGTTTTAGTATGTCAGATATGTAGCAGGTATTTAAAACTAACAGAAATATTTGTGATTAAAATAACAGCAAGAACAGCAGATAGGATTCGATAAATGCTGGTGTAAACATAACAGATAACTTGATGTTGAAGGTAAATACTGGCAATAGATGGATTATGATGAAACACTTTAGTGAATGCCTTAAGCAATAATATATACTATGTGAAATTAGAGATGTGACAGTCTACTGCAATTAGGACTCAACTCCACAATACAATGTGCAGATATCTCAAAGCATGAAATGTGATGACTGAGACACATATAGGAACAGACATTCCCTCCCCTCCCCCAATTAGGGATGGATATGAACCATTAATGTTTATTTTCCCTTTGCAAACATTGATGTTCTGAGGGCTATGTTATTTGTTGTTTAGCATTAATGGTGGAAGGACGTTTTCCTACCATCTATGATTTTGGACCAATGAGGAAAATAACTTACTGCTGTGTTCTTATTGACCCTCTGTCTCTCATAGCATGGATACATTTATTGATAAATTAAACAATAATACTTAAGAGAAAACAGTATGTCCATTCTCCTGCAATGTAACCAGCACTAGTGCTCAAAGCCTAGGCCTGTAGTGACAAAATAGAGGTAAAAATCCTTGTTGACCCCCAAAAATGCACTGGATACTAATATCCTGGGCTTGGGATACCATAGCAAGGAGATGCATTGAGTCCTACAAACCCAGCCTCTTTAGCATGGAGCTGAATTCTCTAAGGAAAAACAGCCCTATGCTGACAGCACTAAAATTATTTTCAAACCAGAGGCAGGTGTGCATGAATTAATAATCATAGTAAAAAATAGATTTAATTTGTTTTTCTTGCTGGTGAACTACTGGCCCCAGCAAGCCCTGTCATGCCCAGGTGTAATAGCTGCCAGGGAAAAATATTTGGGAGCCCTGCCAGATGAGAATATATCTGATTTAATAAATATACATGATATTCCTAAAACACATAAAATACTGCTCTAAATAGAGCAAAAACATGCATATAACAATGTATCATAAAACATAAGTTACAGCCCAGTGAAAACTAGCAATCAGATGGCAGATAACAAGTTTTACAGAAAAAAAGGAACAATATATAACCTTGTATCCACAGCAGTTTTGAATAGATTTCATAACAGCATCATGAAATGACCCACATTGTTAAACACAATTTTTATCTTTTAATATAGTCTCTGGGTAATGATAATGTGTGTATAGTATCAGTATCAGTGCACTCAGTCACTCCGTAGTGAATGTGAAGAGTCTGACTGGACACAAAAAAGATCTGTCGCTGGTTACGTTGAGATTCAACCCCCTGGATTTAAATGTGGGGGATTCAAATAGTCTAGTATGCAGCAACTGTGTACCACTAATAGCAAATAGTAGAAGTCCTTACTGCAGTGTACCTCCTGTGCCAGGGCCTGGGACCAGAAGCCTACCAGTAAAAAAAGACAAATTAAAACAAATCACATACACTATAGACAAAGCATTTAATTTAAATAAATATTCCCAGCTATTTTCCCTCTTTGTTCCCATTTATTACTCACTCAGATCTAGTGAAGACCTATCTTCTATCCAAGTAGAATCCACATCCTGTCTTGGCAAATTAATAACAGCACATAAAGCACAATGCTAATCTTGCTTCCAAATGGAAGTTGCAAGGCAAAGTGGCAACTTCTCAGTTGTAATTGTTTACAGTCAGAGAGGCTTTGTCTGATTGGTTAGAGCAGGGAAAAATACTTTCTGATTGGTTAGGACCAGCAAGACCCCCATGTGGGTGAAGATTGAGGGTAAGCCACTTTTTTGGGGGTGGGGGAGCCATTTTCCAGGAGAATTTTACCCTGTGCTGAACAGGCTGGGGTTGCTGGACATCATGGCAGGGAGACTGCAAGTCCCCTGCATATGCAACTTTGAGGAACTAGGGGTGATTAAGAGTTATATACATCTCAACTTCTGGCTCTGACGGTGTAACTGAATGGCATTTGCACATAGAATAAGTGTTCCATCAGCATATTGTGGGTGTGTAAATGAAATTGGGGGCTATTCAAAAGTGAGTGTATGCAGAAATACATCTTATTTCAGATAACACTTTTGCACCAAGGATAGGGCTGGTGCAAGTGCACCGCAGGGCTGGGGGTGCTGTTTGGGCCTGTATATTTTCTGTTTATAATCATTCTCACTTGTAGCTTTCTTCTTTTATCCCTGGCATCTCCTGGCTGCCCCTATCTCCCTCCCTGGCTGACTTCCACTCCATCTGGCCACCTCCCCAAGCACCTTCAGTCACATCCTCTTTTATTTACACACACATTTCAAAATACTGTCATACATGGGACTCAAACCCATTACCTCTCACTTGGCAGTCAGACACCTTACACATTGAGCTATCTGCCCCACAATTTATGATGGCAGCCCATGAGGCTGCCTTCAAAAATTGTAGAAATTTTTTGTTGCCTTTTATGTCCCTATTTAAAAATAAAGAGGGGGGACACCAATGCTCTTTCTGGCCCAGGGCACTAAACAGTCTAGTTACGGCTCTGATGAAGGCTACTTTCACCAGCCAATGCATAGTGGCAGTACAGCCAACTCTGAATACAGATGGTAAGTCACACTTATTTCAGAGAATGCAATATAGCCAAATTATGTGAAAATCTGAATCAGCCCTATATTTATAGGTTGTGATGACCTCTGGTGGTTGTTTGGTAGGATGCAAGATTTCAGTGAATTAGAAATACATTGCATTCTAATTTATGAGTAACATTCCTAATTATGCTACAAAATAATTGGAATATTATTTAGTCCTATTTCTTTGACTATATATGGTATAAAATAAAAGCTCAAAAAACACTTTGTGGTTTATTATGTGCTTGATTATTGGGCAATATGTAAGTTGTAAATGAAAAAATAAACTACCATTTGTGGTAGAAAAAGCAGCAATTTCCAGTGTCACCATGTTTTCAGTTGTTTTGGACACTGGATTTAAAGCGCCAATATGAAATACAACATTATGCATATTTTGTATTTAACATTATTGACGTTTAAATCCAGCGTCCAAAACCACCAAAGAAAAACAGGTTTAAAATTAACTGTTTAGTATATTTGGAATAGGTATGAAGTCCTGGTGGCTGAATATCTGATGCCCGAAGCCCAGAATGCCGAAAGGGGTGGTAAGTATGCCAACCCTACTATTCTCCCCCTCTAACCCTCCCTTAGTAGTAAACCCTTTCCCGCACCCTAAACCTAACCCTCCCAGGGGGTGCCTAGCCCTAACCTTCTCCTGGGGATGCCAAAGCCTAACCCTTCCCGGGGGATAGCCTAACTCTAATCTCCCCCTTACAGGACCCCGCTTACCTTCATTCGGGATGCCAGCTGTCAGGATTTTGTCGTCGGGCTAAAGATAGGCATCAGGCTTTTGACGCCTATCTTTAGTCCGGGACGGGATTCTGATGGCCGGCATCATAGCCACCTGTAAATTAACTACATCCCAGTAAATTTACATCTAAATGTTTAAATATGGCACACATGGTATATTATGTATAGGCATATTATTTATTGACTGTGGGGACCTCTAGTGGTTGTTTGTTAGGATGTAAGATTTCAATACATTACAAATACAGTGCATCCCAATGTATGATGAACACATACTGTATTCCTATTTCCTAAGTATGATCGTTTATTTAAACACAACACCACAAAATTTCTGAACCTCCATACACAGTGGGGTGGTAGTACAGTTCCAAAATAAAAAAAGTGAATACAGGATACATTATAAACAAATATAAATGTGTCCTCATACCCCTGACCTCAATACACCATGTATCACGAGTAAGTGTCCAGCGACTTGGCTTGCATCTTTTTCATGTCTTTATTGCCAGAAAATGTGTCTTAGTTGCAAACAGATGCAGCAAACCACTTCACAAGACTGCACTGATTAATTTGATAAGCAGTACATATATATCGGTCACTAAATCTGAACGGACTTTGATATGCGACACTTGTAAATCTTTTTATCGTCAAAGTAATTAGTACAGTCTCGTGAGCGGTCAAAAAATAAATTTGGCGCAACCAGAGTTAGACGGGACCTGGAACGCTGGGAAGGGCTGCAGCAATAGTGTATGAGGACACATCTGTAGCTACAAATCATACAAACTGAGACATTCATGAGAGCAGGGAAGATACATGGACACAAATAAGCAAAACAACAATTTCATGTATGCAATTAGCTGAACAAATCACATAGCATACCAAAGTAATTCAGTATTAGACATGACATGAACCAACGAGGATGGAGAGTGGACAGACATAAGCAGAGGTAGGGCCTGCCCGTAAGATCTTACATTCTAGAGGCAAAGGGTGATGAGAGACAAGAGGAGCTAAAGGGACATTGAAGTGGGTGGATTTTGGGGGTGTAACTATAGTGGGTACGAGGGGTGTAGTTGCTATGGAGCCCAGAGGCTTAGGGTCCATTGGACCTGCCTCTCCTGCACCAACCTCACATTAACTCTGCTGGATTAAGGGGACACAAGGGGCATGTACTCTGGCGGCCCCTTTCCCAGAGGGTCCCCCACTGCCAATCAGATAATGGATCTGCAGCCACTGTCAGACTTTGCAGTAATGGTGTTGTACTGTTTAGTCCTCACTGTGCCAATGGCCAGCCAATGAGTAGTTAAAGCTCAGTGTTCAAACACTGAGGGAAGAAGAGCTTGTTACAGCAGCCAGCTACAGGTTTATTCAGAAAGACTACACAAAAACAAAATAATCGTTTATAGGCTTTGGAATCTTTCCCTGCCCAACATCACCTGCCTAAATTAAAATGGCATTCCAGTTTACAACAGACAGGACTGGAAATTATAATGGCTATTCATCCTTCCACATCCAATTGGTGAGATACTGTAGACTACCATCTCATAAGAGATTATACTAATCTATTTTGCACATGTAGCAGGATCTGGTGAAGGCCAGGGTGGCCTGCAGCATGGGTAGGCAAATGCTTCAAGCAGGATGGTGGGCCTGAATCCTGAGGGATTTAGGCCCCACCATCCCATGCGGTGAGATCTAGGAGCTGTTGGTCCAGACGCGGTGGTTTCTCATTGCCACCCCACGAGTACAATAGTGGGCCTAAATCTGAAAGGGATTCAGGCCCCACCAAACACAGCAGTGCTTTATTGAAAAAATTATTGCTTGCTGTGGCCGCATCTTTGTCAGGCCCTCTCGCGTTGGCTTATATTATTTAGTGTGAGGTGAAGCGGCTCAGTTCATCAGCAGAGAGCAGTAAAGAGCTCCCAAAGACCACGGTAGACAGAAAAGATGCTAGTAAAGGTGCAAAAGATGATGGAACCCCTGGGATAATAGTGGTTCATTTAAAAATTAGATTACTTAGGCCTCCGCTATGACGCCCAGCCGAAAGAAGGGTCCTGATGAAGCAGTAGCCCATGTAAAAAATCTTGCACAGGCAACTGCTCTCCAGGTGAAGGCCAACACCACAACACTGGAAGTCCTGAGGCGGGGAGGATTGGCCTGCCTCAGATTAACACTACATGGAAAGCCCTGATTGGACCAGGATTGATTCAGCTGAAGTTGATGGAACTTGTAGGATCCCATTGTGGGGCTTTTACTTATTATCATAAATTGCATTTTCATTGTTGCATACTAGGTCCATGGCTATGGCAGGCATTAGGTTCAACCCCCATTGACCATTCCCACCAATAGTTGGGCCTTAGGTCTGAGTTACCTTGGGCACTAGGCCTGATTGTCATTGTAGGGCACAAGGTCTGTGGCCACTGTTGGCTTTAGGCACAACCACCAGCCCCTGATAGTCAGACACTAAGCCTGTGCTACTGGTGGGTCTAGTTATTGTAATATAAACAAGTGGCTGCTTAGATCAACTTATTGGTCTTTCATAGGTGCATGGAAAGGGAGGGGTTTAATCTAGACAAGAAAGAAAGCTGGGGGATCATTTTTGCTTTTTTTGCCCTAGTTATTGTTTAGGCCCCATTAATAGGTGGGCACTAGGCCTAAGCCACCTGTTAGGCCCCAGTTTTGTGTAGGACCTCATTAAAGGTAGGCTACTTGTAGGGTACCTGCTTCTGTTATTGTATTGTTTTGTGACTGTCATTTGTTTATATAGTATCAGCATGTTAGTGATATGTTAGTACACTACACCCAACCTAAGGTTATCGTTGTTGGTTCACAGAGTTAGTTGGTATTGTATGGCCCTGATATTTATGTTGTAGTCAGGCTGCTGAGGGTGGCACACATTTAGAAGAAAAGTGCAGTGTTGTACAGTCATGTTGGTGGACTGACTCTGTGATTATTTGCAGGTACTTAGGTCGTGACTAACCATCGATCAAGCTGATCAGAGTAGCCTCATTGAGAGTAATGTGTGCTACGTTTGTCACTACCCCTTTACCTTCATCAGGCAATTTGACTAGTGGTATCCTAGCGCTTGGCACTGGGTGTAGCTTAGACTGAAGCAAAAAGTGCCAATGATGACCTTCCACTGAATCCAGTGGAGGTCATCCAGACTTAGTTCATCTGCCTTCCTTTGCAGGGTCCGAAGATTGGAATTTCCTCTCCTGCACCATATCGGCATCTGGCCTGCATTCCAAGACCATCACTACATTTGTGTCCTGAAGGTGAGAGCTAGTGGAGCAAGGTAAGTGCCTGACTACACCGATATGGCAGCAGACTTTCCCCACAGTCCTAGCACCTCTCACACAAATACCTCTTCCTTTAGAAATTAGTGCTGTGTAACACATGCCTTATCACAGTGTTGGCTAACCTTGACACTCCAGCTGTTATGGAACTACATAACTCAGCATGCACTGCTACAGTTTTGCTATTAGGGCATGCTAAAACTGTGGCAGGGCATGCTGGGATATATAGTTCCACAACAGCTGGAGTGTCAAGGTTAGCCAACACTGCCTTATCAGGATATGCTACCAAGGTTACAATGGATGTTGCACATATGTTCACCGGTCTCATTACTTATGAACAATACACTTCACTGGCTTGTTGATTACAATTTTGACTTACATATTCATTGGGTGTAATGCGATATGCAATTATGTTTTTACATTGCATTCAATGATTATAAAAACTGATTAAACTATTTCTGGTTTCCTATAGTTTTTAAATGATTGTGCAGTCTAATTCTTTGCTTTTGTTGTTGTCCATATGCTGTGGATATTTGTAAATATCTTGGACGGCTGCTGCTATTACATTTCACAGTGTGTATTGCTGATCAGTTTCTGTTAAGCACAACAGCCATTTTTTGTTGTTATCTGTGGCATAATATGAATGATTACATGCGGCATAATTTTAACTGGGGGCATTGTGGAGTATAATGTAAATTAATGGCACTACAGTATGGCATAAATTGAACTGGATGTACTAGAATGTGGCCTAATCTGAACTGGGGCACGACAATGTGGCATAATGTGAATGTGGTAGTACAATGTGGCACACTATGTACTGGGGCATGGTGTAGCATAAGGTGAACTAGGGCACTACTATAGGGCATAATATGACCAAGGACACTACTGTGGGGTATAATATGAACAATGACACCACTATGTGGCATAAAATGAACAACTGCTGTGGAGAGGGTTGTCTCTTTCAAAGAAGTGTGGGCAAGCCGTGCAATCGCACAGGATGCACAACCCCTGTGATTTCACAGTTTGCAACTCCACAGTGTACTGCGGCCGAGTCCCAGGTCCAGTCCCGGAGAGAGGAAAGCTAGTCCGCAAGCCTGCCCACTTCTCTGCCCGATGCATGCCCTCTTTATCGCCGGGCCGCAGTCTGCTCACCCTTCAATGAAGTTTGTGGGGTTTTTTTTTACCAGGTGAAGCGTGTGATGTCATGGCATCACACCGCGCCACCGCTGAAAGAGGAACCATGCTGAAGGCTAGTGAGAGGGAGAAGGGGGGCAGGCTGGGGACACAGAAAGGGGCTGGCTGGTGACATAGAAGGGGGGCTGGCTGACTGGCTGGGGACACAGAAGGGGGACTAGCTGGCTGGCTGGGGATACATAAGGGGGACTGGCTGGCTGGGAACATAGAAGGGGGGCTGGCTGAGGACACGGTTGGTTCCCCTTCATCCTAAGGACCTGGACATGATGTGTAGTGAGGGTGGAAGTGCAGTTACATGCCCTCACAGCGCTGTTATCTTGTGTCAGCTGGAGTATCTGACCCATGATAGTGTAAATTTGTCTGCTCGCCATGCTTCGGCTCGGTAGCATGCTTTGCTCACCACAGGTTTATATTCCCCCTCTATGCCCATGTGGATAGTAACAAATAATGTTAGGGTCCATTTGGGGAAAAGCATCTAGATGCTTCCCTGGGGACACAGAAGGGGGGCTGGCTGTGGACATAGAAGGGGGGCTGGTAACACAGAAAGGGCAATGTGTTTTTTTCTGTGGGGAACAATGTTATTTCCTCTGTGGGGAAGCAATGTTATTTTTCTTCTGTGGGGGGGCAATGTTATTTTTCTTCTGTGGGGGGGCAATGTTATTTCTTCTGTGGGGAAGCAATGTTATTTCTTCTGTGGGGAGCAATGTTATTTCTTCTGTGGGGAGCAATGTGTTTTTTTCTTGTAGGGGGATGTACTGATGGTGTGCCTTGGAAATTTTTCACAGGAAAAAAGCAGTTGGTTTTGCTTTCCCTAATCCTATGGTTATGTTAACATAATTTATTCATAAGGAAGCCTTTTCATTTGAGGCCACACCCCTTATGATGAGACCAAGCCCTTGTTCTGTGAGACCACGCCCCACAAATGGGTTTTATTTTTTTATGTTTGTTTGAAGTGGGTGGGGCATTTTGACTGTTCACACTGGGAACCCCAGCCCCTAGAAATGGCCCTGAGTGGGGTCCCCTACAAAATGTTGCTATGGGGCTCACAAAGTTCTAGTTACGCCTCTGGTGGGATAATAACACTGCATTCTAATGTAGGAGGTACACAACCCTAATTATGGGGCAACTAATATTGCATATTATTTATAGTTATAGTATATGTACTGTCAAGAAATACCAATAATACACCATTTATGTTTTTTAATGCCTAATTATGGCTCAGCATATATGTTATAAATGAAATGCAAAACAAAACCACCATTTGTGGTGGACTATATGTCTAAAAAAATAAAGGGAAGACTAAAATAACACATCCTAGATCTGAATGAATGAAATATTCTTATTAAATACTTTGTTCTTTACATAGTTGAATGTGCTGACACCAAAATCACACAAAAATTATGATTGGAAATCAAATTTATTAACCCATGGAGGTCTGGTTTTGGAGCCACACTCAAAATTAAAGTGGAAAAACACACTACAGGCTGCTCCAACTTTGATGTAATGTCCTTAAAACAAGTCAAACTGAGGCTCAGTAGTGTGCGTGGCCTCCACGTGCCTGTATGACCTCCCTACAACGCCTGGGCATGCTCCTGATGAGGTGGCGGATGGACTCCTGAGAGATCTCCTCCCAGACCCGGACTAAAGCATCTGCCAACTCCTGGACAGTCTGTGGTGCAACATGGCGTTGGTGGATGGAGTGAGACATGACGTCCCAAATGTGCTCAATTGGATTCAGGTCTGGGGAACGGGCAGGCCAGTCCATATCATCAATGCCTTTGTCTTGCAGGAACTGCTCACACACTCGAGCCACATGAGGTCTAGCATTGTCTTGCATTAAGAGGAACCCAGGGCCAACCGCACCAGCATATGGTCTCACAAGGGGTCTGAGGATCTCATCTCGGTACCTAATCGCAGTCAGGCTACCTCTAGCGGTGACAGTCACAGCAAACCTTCTTGCCGCAGCTCCCATGGATGTGCCATCCTGGATGAGTTGCACTACCTGAGCCACTTGTGTGGGTTGTAGACTCTGTCTCATGCTACCACTAGAGTGATAGCACCGCCAACATTCAAAAGTGACCAAAACATCAGCCAAAAAGCATAGGAACTGAGAAGTGGTCTGTGGTCACCACCTGCAGAACCACTCCTTTATTGGGGGTGTCTTGCTAATTGCCTATAATTTCCACCTGTTGTCTATTACATTTGCACAACAGCATGTGAAATTGATTGTCCATCAATGTTGCTTCCTAAGTGGACAGTTTGATTTCACAGAAGTGTGAATGACTTGGAGTTACATTGTGTTGTTTAAGTGTTCCCTGTATTTTTTTGAGCATAAAATCATATATGAAATATTATGTTTGTTAATATTTTTCAATGTAAATGCTTTAGGCCCCTTGATCAAAAGTATCAGAGAGGCACCAAGAAAGGTATGTAGCTCACCTCACAGCAAACTCAATCCATATATCTAAATACAAACTGCAGCAACTTTAAAATACTATTGAAGTTGGAGATACTAGTTTTATTGAAAACGTGCAACATACACACTTGTGAAATAACTATACAAAACTTTAAACCCCAAATCCCATTAGAAAGAGTCCATTATTCATAAAACATATTGCAAAAGTCAGTGGTTCCCAAACTTTCTTGAATGATGGCGCTCTGGAGTATCAGCATTTTTTTCATGGCACGCCAAGGCCAAAAGTTTCTTATTGAGAAATTTACCAAAAATTATTTAATTAAGCAAATTGTGTTTACTTGATATTCTTAAGCTGGCCACACACTAGACCAACTTACATCCAACCAGCCAACTTGTTGATTGGTTGGAATGAAAATCTGGTAATGTATGGGAGTAAATGATGATCAGCAATTTGCTCCTAAATGCCAGAAAACAGATGAAAATGGTCGTTCAGACAAGTTTGTTAAATGTTTGATCTAAACTATTTGTTCAAACAACAGTTTTGGTCCATTTTCCAGCGTTTGGGAGCAAATTGCTGATTGTATTCCTTACCAGATTTTCATTCCAACCAAACAACTAGTTGGCTGGTTGGACAGATAATCTTTAGATGTGTGGCCAGCTTTAGGCTCAGTTATGTGGATGAGGACAGTGTGGTGCTCGGTTTGTCCACATATTTTATGATTGGCGGCCATCAGCTCTGGTTTTTCCTATTACGTTGACCATAAATATTTTGATTTGGTTCTAAACCACCAACCTGAGGCTCCCTTGCAAGTATCCCGCGGCACCCAGTTTGGGAACCGCTGGCATAAGTCACTGACAATATAATAGTATAACATAAATTAGTTAGTCATCAAAAAAAAAATGAAAACATCACCAAATGAGGGGAATATAAAATTAGATCTATACATAACATTTGCAATTCTGCATAGAAAAAAAGAACAAATATAAGAAAAAAAAATAATTTTTATGTTAACAAAATGCTTCTCCCTAAACTAACTCACTATATAGATGAACTAACCAGGGTTATTAGACATATGTAAAGCACTTAACCATCAAAAAGGACAATGAAGAAAAATCTATAAAAGTTTAGATGGATAGCTCCTAGACTTCAGACAACACACTAAGCTTTAAGCCATAACCTGGCCCAACTTGCAGCATCCACCTATTGACTCTCCATATGCCCGATTTTTCACATTCCATGATACATAGTTTCCCCTGCCACCACCTCACAAAGGAGGACTTTCCAGCTCTCTACTTTAGGAGATGTTTGTCCCAGGCGGTTATGGTATTCAAGATAGATAGTAAAAAGGCTAACAGTGAGCCTGATTCAGTAAGGACCGCAAATGCGATTGCAGCTGCAAATTTGCAAGAAACGCAGCGGCGAAAATATGCTAATGCTTGCCAAAGCTCAGCGAGGATAAAGACGTCCACTGCTGCTTTCTCATATCCGTCCAATGTCGGTCTTCGGTGTAAACATTGGTACCAATGACGCACATCTCACAGGTATGCAGCATTTACACCAAGTCTGACCAGCTGCAGACACTGCAAGTCTCTTAGCATGCATTGGGCTCAAGCTGCCTATGCAATCGCAGTGGCTTATTTATGTGTGCCCAAGCAACAGCGTTTAAACGGACAGGCATGCCTGCGTTTTCCCGGTCACTCCCCCATCACAACGCTGAAAGCCTGTCACCCAATCTGCGATGGACTCCTCTGTGCATCCGTAGTTGCAGTGCAATCGCAACCCACGCGCAGTGCGGCTTATACACATGCGCAATGGTTAACAATCGCTAGGTCTGTGTACGTAGCTGCATTTGTGATCCTTACTGAATCAGGCCCAGTGTCTAGATGTTGGACAGTCAATAGGTCAACAGGGACAAAAGGTCGACGTGGAAGAAGGTTGACAGGTACAAATGGTAGACAAGGTCAAAAGGTTGACACAAAAATGGTCTACTTCAAGTTCTATAACTTGCTCTTTGGTTACCATATGATAAAAAGTATGACCTTCTCACCATATGACGGTCACAAGAGACCTTTAGAAGCGGCCTTGTCTCCACTCACATTTGACTTTGGAGAAGTCTACAAGTCGACCTACCCTAGACCTTTGCAAAAGTAACAAAACAACCTCAAGCTTGCTAAAAAAAACAAAACAAAAACAAAAGGCCATTTAATGTGCTCATCCAGACAACATAGATGTCAAGTTAATGGTAGAAAATCTATTTGGTTGAGGAGCTATCATTAAGAGCGAAAAGAAGCAGAACCTGAACGTAACTACAGTATTCTTTGTTTGTCACCAAGCTTCCTAACAGAGGGACCCTTTGTTCTTACTCCATGACACCATACTTTATATTTATCACTACTCTCTACCCATTCACCTCAGGACACTATAGCCCCAGGCAGTGGCATAACTAGGGTATATGGAGCCCAGGGCAAATAGAAAAGTAAAGCCCACCCCCCATGCGGCGAAAAAATGGGCGTGGCCACAAGGGGCTTGGCCACTTACAAATGGGGCATGTCAACATGACACACACTTCTATCTCATCACTCTGAAAATTCCTTTCCATTCTATAAGCACCTTAATGCAGTGCCCCTTATACAGTCCCCCTGTGCAGTGCCCCTTATACAGTCCCCCTGTGCAGTGCCCCCAGTAGTGCCCCTTATACAGTCCCCCTGTGCAGTGCCCCCAGTAGTGTTCCCCCTTATGCAGGCCCCCAGTAGTGCCCCTTATACAGTACCCCCAGTATGCAATGTCCCCAGTAGTGATCCCTCTTATGCAGGCCTCAGTAGTGTCCCTTATACAGTACCCCCGCTAGTGGTCCCCCTTATACAGCCCCCCATTAGTTCCCCTTATACAGTGCCCTCAGTAGTGGTCCCCCATATGCAGGCCCCCAGTAGTGCCCCTTATACAGTGCCCCCAGTAGTGGTCTCCCTTATGTGGGCCCCCCAGTAGTGGTCTCCCTTATGCGGGCCCCCCAGTAGTGGTCTCCCTTATGCAGTGCCCCATGTAGTTGTCCCCCCTATGCAGTGCACCCAGTAGCGGTGGTTCCCCTATGCTGTACCCCCAGTAGTGCCCCTTTTACAGTGCCCCCAGTAATGGTCCCCTCTATCCAGTGCCCCATATGCAGGCTCCCAGTAGTGATCCCCCTATTCAGTGCCCCTAGTGGTGGTCCTCCCTATTCAGTGCCCCCAGTAGTCCCCCCCATGCATTGCCCCCAGTAGTAGCCCCCTCCCCAGTAGTGCCAACAGTAGTGGTCCCCCCCCAATGCAGTGCCCCAGTAGTAGTGCCCCCCCAGTAGTGGTCCACCCTGATACAGTGCCCCCAGTAGTAGTCCCCAGTAGAGGGTCCACCCCTAATAGACAAACACACAAGTAAAAGAAAAAAAATACCACTTACCTAAATCCCCACTCCAGCTCTTGCTCCTGCCGCTGTCTGCACCACCGCAGTCCTCCCGGGCTGGTGCGCTCTGTATTATGGGAGAGATGTCATGTCATTTTTCCCATTACCCACTGCAGGAGCTGAAAGATGGAGCTCATGAGTAAGCTCCAGACCGGCAGCAGCAGCCAATGAGAGTCTGTCTGATTCTCATTGGCTGCTGATTAATACACACATTGCTGCCGCGCTGGCAGCGATGTATGTGTAAATGCACTAGCCTGAGCCCGCCTCCCACCCTTCACCTGGTGCTATTGGGCTTTTATTTTTCCTGGTGCTTTTTGTAGACACCATCCCTACCCTGCACTACATCTTGTTGATCCTCCTCTTTTATTGGAAAAGAAAGGCACCTATTCCTAAGCATTGTGTATGATTCCTATCAAGTTTTATTCTGCTTTCTATTCTTATTTTTCACTACAGCCCATTCTGTCGATACATCATTAGAAGAGCCCAAAGTCTGAGCTGCGGCCTTTTTGTTAGAACGTCTAAAGGTACCATCCCCCTAGTTTGTTTTCCCATCTGTTTAATATCAAAGACATTTTTAATAACTTCCAGTCAATGGAACAAATGTGCATGATTGATAGGACCGGCAGCCAATTACTAGGGATGAGGGGCGGGACCAATAATGCTTAAATGTAAATTCACAATGTTATTAATCTTTTCAATGCTTTTATTCACATTGTTGTTACAAGTGTTTTCTTAAAGGAGGTGAAAGCAATATTCACTCTACCTTTTAATTTACTGTGATATTGTTTTATTCAGTATTTCATTGACAATTCCTGTCACTGATTATTTGAGTGGCAGGACTGGTCAATTATGGTTTAAAAAGCAAGCTTTTGTACCTACTCTTTACCTTGACAAAGACCACAAGTTGGTTGAAACATGGTGGTGGAGGTTCTGCTACCAGAGCTGAGATCAAGGGTGGTTGGTGTACCCGGGTTGTTACCATTTACTTACCTATACTTGTATACAGACTTTTTGCCTCACACTAATTGGTAGGAATCCTTTTTACACATTCTGTGTTTTTATGACATTCTATGATCTTATTTGCATTTTTTCACACATTAAAAAGATATAGACTTTATACCCTAATTTCTCTTTGTTTTATATACATAGTGATTGGGAGTGAATCACCCTAAAAGACAAAGAGGGGTATTCAATATGGGAGCGAAAACATCGTTTTTGCGTTAATATCGGAGGTATGATGTCATTATCGCAGGTTTTACTTTTACACCGTATTCAATTTCAAAGACTTATCGCAGTTTTGAAAAGTCTTTGATAAAAAACGGGAATAACTTTTCACCATTGAATAGGTGTCGAAAAAAAGTGCAGAATTGGGGTTTAGGGTGCAGGCTTAAAAAAAATAGCCTGCACCCCTGGGAATGACATTTAAAAAAGAACTGTGTCAAAAAAAGTTTAAAAAAAAAATAGGGACACCCCAAAAAGTTAGTTTAAAAATTGGGGTGAAAAGAAAAAAAAAGGGGAAAAAACTGTTTAACAATAGGGAAATAGGTTCAGGGCTATTCTACAAGGATGCGGCAGGTGTTTTCTAGAATAGAATTATAGCGGCAGGTGCACAAATGCAGAATTTTTAAAAACTTACTTTAGGGACTTAAAAATATGTTAGTACCCATTTTCATGTACCCCAAATTTGATGGGACCACTTAAAAAAACGAAAAAAATAACCTAAGTGCTCTTCTGCAACACTTCTTCAATGTCGGGAAAAAAACACCTGCTGCGGCTATTTACATCCCCGACTTTCATTTAAAGGCTAAAACGGGGGTACCCATAGTGATCCTCCATGTTTTTACAACTTTAAGGGGGTCTTACAATTATTTTAAGGAAAAATTCGTAACTTTACGCAAATCCAACTTCGGAGTTTCCAGTTTTCGTTAATTTTATATTGAATACGGGGATAAGCGGGAGCGCGCACCAAACTTTAACGCAGGTAAAAACTCCGATATGAAACGTTAACTTCGGCAGTGAAGATAACGTTTCATTTTGAATACCCCTCAAAGTCTAGATAGGACTAATTTATTCAGGGCTGAAATTTTATATATTGGCATAAGGATTATATTAGAAGATTTTTTTTTTTGGTAGATTTGTGTCGTTTATGTTCCTGTGGACACTAATACCCCTTTTCCACTGCTGCTATAACCCAGGTTATTGATGGGTCTTCCCGGGTAGTGGCTCAGTAGAAAAATAACCTGGGCTAAGTGACCTGGGAATCCAACCCAGGTAGCTACCAGGGTTGGACCTGGGATGGACCTGGGTAATGATGCAGTGTAAACGGATTATCTGACATGGGTCATGCCTAAAATTAGTTGATTGGTGGCTGTGGAACAGTCACCTCCTACTTTTTATGACCTCACAAGTTTAGCAGGGCAGACCCGGGTTCAGTGTGAACGGGGCTGACCCAGGAATAACCCGGATCAAAGATGCAGTGTAAACGGGGTCTGGCCTGGGTTCAAACCATGTCTGAAAACCCAGGTCCTACCCGGGTTTTTAGTGGAAAAAATGGGTATAACTGTGTATATATATTGTATAATTGATAGTCTATTTGGAAACTTGATCTTTGGACATTGTTGGATTGATTTTTAATCAGAAGAATTTAAGAAATGTCTATATGAGTCATATCTCCGCACTGTTATATAATAAAGGGATGATACCCTAACCCAAAAAGTTAGCACTTAATGGCAGCACAATTTTTGGTTACATAGCCCTGTCCCTGAAACAATGAACATTTTACCTGTGAGCAATTTTAAAGAGGTGCCAGAAAGACCAACATTGATGGCACAAACAGGGTTGTCATAGGGAGAAGTATTGGATATGGTTGCAATCAGTGTAGGCTAATAATGGACTATGCATGCTCCTGCCTAAAACCTGCCACAGTTGCATGACCACTGATCAAGCTGCCTCACCCGGACATGGAGTTCTGGGTCCAGCACTTTGCTCAGAGGAGTTTCTAGAAAGAATATTGATCTTTAAATTGTCCTATTTGGTAAACTCAAATTCCTTATACAGTACCTAATTCAAGGGCTCTTAGATCTTTCCAAATAATACACACTTTGACCAAAAAGCCTGAAATCTACTAAAGTGACAAAGCTAACACCAAAATCAAGGAGCCCACATGCATTGAAGTCAGTTGCAACACACCCTAATGAGAAAAACAGATTAAGAAAATCAACCCTTCAGGGATAATTATTGGTACTTAACCATCACCATTGTACAACATTCTTCTCTTCGGAGGCATACCACCCATCACCGATTGCACCGTACATTTTTTTAAAATTGAACCAGAGGCCTGTATGATCTTCACCTCCATTCCCAACAGAAATTCCTTCTCTGGCACCAGTAAACCCCCATTATCCGCTTACCCAACTACTGGTAAAACCACAGGTGTCCCCTCTTATGCACATGCTTCTTTGGACAAATAATTCACCGCACTTTTTGAGACCAGCTGCCATTTTGACCGCAGGCATGCTGATCAACATTTGAGTCCTCCTAATCCAACAGGTTCCTATCCACAACTATCTATATTAATTCCACATCCAGAACACTCAAACTGTCAGATACTGGTAGAGTGACCATAGGACCCTGCAGCATCCATTACAGATGTCAGCAAGTTCTGACCAATGCAGGCACATGCTTGCACTCAGATGAGACTGCTTCTCTTTGGATCTTCTACAGCACTCTGGTGGAGGCTCAGGATGTACAGGGGTTCTGGAGCGTCCAAAGAACGCTCTTGATGGAGTTGCAGCAATGTCACTGGCTGTAGGGTGCCATTCCAGGTACCCTGATTGCCAGATACAGGGACTGTGGGGCAGTTTTAGTGCCACCCACAGACATAATAAACAGTAGAGCACATGTTTATGTCCCTTTTTTATAGGCCTCACAATCAACCTTATTCCAGTTGGCTGTCATATCATCTGTCAAGGGGCAACTAACTTTTTTGGCAGTTATGATGTCATTTTTTTCAGCAGCTTTCCAAACACTTGATAAATCCAGTGTGTTGTACGGTTTCCATGTAAAAAAAATAAAATAAAAAAAATTGGACATCAATGTGTTTAGTGACATCTTCTAAACTGGTTGTTTTGGATCTTAGTAAATAGCCAGTTTTGCAGGCGATGTACTGTTCTGATTTTTCCAATTATCAACCATTCCAGAAGCAAAATATAAAATACTGTATGTTCACATCAACATTTCACAAGTGACAAGATAAAACCAGTTTGTTTTAAAACAGGAACCTGGTAATTACTTTTGCATGTCTCTGAGCTCATAATTAAACCCTAGTGTATAACCATTCAACAAAGCAATTAAAATAATATATTCAATCATTTGTTTGTGGCTAAAAATATTTGGAGTTGAAATATTATAAAAGAAAAATCCAGATAGTGTCAGAAAGAAAATACACTAAAGAGACAGCATTCTAAGCATGCAGTGTATGGTATACTGGATTATTATCTTCATCAGGTCGGTGTTACCTTTTCATTCATTAAAGTTGACCTGCCAGACTGTTTTGAAAGAACATTAATAGAACAGGATATTAAAAACTGAATAGTAATCAACAGCTTTTGACGCACACATCATTAACATCCTTGGCAAACACTTCTACAGTGAGCAGTCAGGGGTGGGGGAACATTAAGGGACTAGTGCCGTGCAGTAGGAAGAAGCAAAGTTCTAGGTCAGTTATGGGAAAAGGGGTCCGGCAGGGGTGGGCAATAAGCGGTCCTCCAGTTGTTGTTGAACTGCACATCCCAGCATGCCAAGCAATGGTTTTAGCATGACCAAAAAGCAAAACTTTGGCAGGGCATGCTGGGATGTGTAGTTCTGCCCTCTCTTATGACCTAGGGCTACATGTGGCCATCCGAGCCTTCTGCTGTGGCCCTCAAAATCTTTTAAAAACTGCTAAAATCTTGTAATTTCTGCAATCCAAAACCCGAAATCCAGATTTAAAATACGAATTCCTAACCATGGAAAAATCAGAACCGCGTCTCTGATCTGTCCGGATCTCCTCAGGAGATCAGAACGGTGACTCGGATCTGACCGGATTAACGAAATTTGGGTGGATTCGGATTTCTGGAGAATCGAACCACACATCTCTATTTACTATATTACTCCTATTTCATATTTTAAAGTTCATAAAAAAAACTTTACCTACAGTATGATAAGTAAATGTGTGGCACAACCTGAAACACAAGTTATGAATAATTGCCTTATACCCTGAGTACAGATCACACCCTCAGCATAGTGAAAAGTCCAATCATCAGGTTCCTAGTTACTGAGAGTGACAGCTATTAAAGCTACAGGTTCCAGATGGAGTTATGTAAAAGAAACAATGTCACTCTGGGACACAGAGCATCAATGTTAATTAATTAATGTTTGAAATGGAGAATCATTAAATTGTATAAACATGGCAACCATAACATCCCTTCACTAGTAGAGTGTGTCCAAATATACACAGCATACAGATAGGGTATAAATTGCCACAATAATCTATAGAAGAACGGGATGCGGTTAACATCACCACTGGGGGGAGGTTAGGGTTAGGCACCACTAAAGGAGGGTTAGAGGAGAGGTTTATGGTACTTACGAGCCTTAGTCGGGATTTTCACTGTTCGGGCTTCCGGCGTCAGTATTTGGTCCGCCGGTAATAGGTCCGGCGGCATTCCATACTGATTCCAGGAGAACTCATTCTTTAAGATATAGGCAAACTCAATGAGTTGCATCTATTATGTATGTGCCTGGTCATGCTCAATCTCATATTTTTGGCCCATCCTGAATCTGATAAGATCTAGGGGAACATTTACGCACTCATCCGTGTGCTTAAGCAGGGAATTTAAAAAACAGTAATAAAAGCAAGACACAGATTTCAATAGTATTGCAGTTTTAACAAATCCTGCTTAAACACGCAGAGAAACAGCGGCTTTTGCAAGCAGCAGCTTAATAAATTACTCTTTAGAGTCCACCTATAAACAAAACAAAGCAATCAGCCTGGTAAGACACCAACGAAACATTTAAAAGTAAAACACAAAAATATATAATATATTGAATAATAAAAATTAGACATGACTGTAAAATAGATATATGAACTAAAAGGTGAAGTCCATCTACAAACAAGAAAAAAAGCAATCAGCCTGGTAAGTCACCAACGAAACATTTCATATTAAAGACCAAGCCCGGCAATCCAACCAACAACAACAGTACCAGGTGCCCTCCTAGAGGGTCGGCACCCTCAAAACAGCAGAGAAAGAGAGTCGGCACGCAGAAGCTGAACTTTAAATGGTGAACCCTATATTAGGGTATTTAATATGCCAACGTTCCGGGGAATGTTGCCCTGAGGAAGGGGATTGGTTCCCCGAAACATTGGCATGTTAAATACCCTAATATAGGGTTCACCATTTAAAGTTCAGCCTCCGAGTGCCGCCTTTTTTTTTTTTTTTATATAATATAGATATATTAACTAAAGGTGAAATGTAAAGAGAATAGAGATAAGCAAACTCACCAGGGTTCAATTTACAGTACTCAATTCTTCTTTTTTTTTCTTTTAGGAACTAACCATTATTCTTCATGGACCCATGAAAACTGCACTTTCTGACCCGCTTGTTTTATTCCTTTCTTATATTATGAATATCTAAGTGCATTGTGCACGACTTAATTGCTCAGTTATGTGAACCACCAATATTCACATGAAATCTGAATAAACATGGTATGCTTACTCTCGCAGCTCAATGTATAAACAGCAGAAATAATGTATATAATGAACTGGAAAAACTGCACTGTGCCAACAGCATTTACTCTTGTGGGACTTTCAGACATTCCCAGCTTTCAAATTGCACTTTTTGTGATGTTTTTCAGTATTTATGTTATCACAATTCTGGGGAATATGTCCATTATTTTTGTTTACCGGCGCAGTTCAAATCTTCATACTCCTATGTACTTCTTCCTTGCCAACTTTTCCTTCCTAGATATGTGTTACATTTCCACCACAGTACCCAATATGCTGACACATTTTCTTTCACAGCATAAAACAATCTCTTTCTATGGTTGCGTCTTCCAGCTGTACTTTCTTTTGTTGTTGGGCAGCACAGAGTGCTACATTTTGACGGCCATGGCATACGACCGTTATAACGCTATATGTCACCCACTCCTATACACAATTATTATGAATAAAGTATCTTGCACAAACTATATCATTGCGTCATGGTTTATTGGTATAATTAACTCTTCGATACACACAGCGCTAACATTCACTTTACCTTTCTGTGGTTCCAATAGGATCAATTATTTCTTTTGTGATATCCCTCCCTTACTTAATTTGACATTCATTGACACCTGGATCAATGAGCTTGCCACTTTTGTCATTGGTGGCTTGGTTACTATGGGCTCATTTGCGTTGACCATGATCTCGTATGCAAAGATTGTCTCAGCTATGCTGAAAATCCATTCCAACTCTGGACAGAAGAAAGCAGTTTCCACCTGTGTGTCTCATTTCATTGTGGTAGCGATATTCTATGGCTCTGGAATCTTTATATACTTAAAACCCAGATCAAATTATATAATGGACCAAGACAGATTGGTTGCTATTATGTACACGGTTATTGCACCTCTATTAAACCCTTTTATATACAGTCTCAGGAACAGTGATATAAAGATCGCCATCAGAAAGATAGTTTATAGGACATTGGCAGCTCAAAAGTAGGGATG
The DNA here is from genome assembly GCA_031769625.1 of Taudactylus pleione. Classification (NCBI taxonomy): domain Eukaryota; kingdom Metazoa; phylum Chordata; class Amphibia; order Anura; family Myobatrachidae; genus Taudactylus; species Taudactylus pleione. The sequence continues at coordinate 6,247,592 of JAUIMM010000670.1, forward strand.
ACCATCAGTGGGTTAACCATCAATTGTCAGGAATGGTTTGATTGGTGGTTAACCTCAATGACATGAAGCCATCAGTGGTTTGCACCTATCGATGGCCGACCCTCCTGCAGGGAAAGACAGGCGGTGGGCCAAACAGGGAAGGTTGCAAGGCTTATTTGGCTGCCAGGGTTTGGGCTAAGCTCTGATCCCTGAAGGAAAAAAATAAAAATAAAAACATTGCCTCCTTCCCTGCCGTCGGTGGTGAAAAACCATCAGATCTCTGCCATAGATGGCAAAACCATAGACCATGGGTTTCAAACTATTAATGGTTGTTAACCATCAATTGTTAATGGCCATCCCTACTCGAAAGCACTAAATGCTATAGTTTTTGGTGTCTCAATTTATTTTTGTAAATCTAATCTAATTTTCCTTTTCTTTTATAAAACACAAAGATCTATTCACCTACTAGTACTGATAATAATTCACATTAAACTCTCTCTGACCAGTGTTTAAAATCTGGAGGAATGAAAAAAATACATTTTTTTTTGTGTCATTTTTTTGCAACTTTGCCTTCAATAGATCTTATATTTTACCACTCTTTGGGGGAGTTGTATTAAACCTCCTAAAGAGAACAAAGCGAGAAGTTTCCCAGCTATCATACTAGCTATCATTCATTAGATTGTATAAAATGAAAGGTAGAATCTGATTGGTTGGTAATGGGCACTTCTCCACTTTCCTCATTAGAAGGTTTGATTCCTCTACCTCCAAATTCCAATTTTTTTCTATTACTGAAATAAAATTAAATCCCTATTTGTCAACATTCAAATTATTATTAAAGTAGTCACAATTTTTATAAAAGTATAATTTAACTATATACTGTATGTTGCAGCAGTTTCCGCTCACTGTCCGATCTGCCACTGCACTGCTATACTGACGTGGTCAGTGGTAGAGGTTAGAGAGAAGTGTTACAGGTGGGGGTGCTGTGCATAGTAGTTTGTTAAGTTTTTTTGGGGAGAGGGCGTGGCCATGCCTCTCGGAATTGACTATCTCTGCCAGTACCCAGGTCTATCGGAGCACTCGACGGCAATGCATATACAATATAGGTTATATATATATATATATATATATATATATATATATATATATAGATCCAAAATACCGGCACTCCTAAATAAACTGCAACTACTCCGGTGCCTTTCCAAAGAATTCCACATACAGATATGTAAAGACGGCACTCATGAGACTGGACAGCTACAAATAATGACCATGACGACTAGTGTCATGGTCATTATTTGTAGCTGTCCAGTCTCATGAGTGCCGTCTTTACATATCTGTATATATATATATATATATATATATATATATATATGTACATATGACATTGGTTCATACCTATTAATCATACAACAGTTAATTTTATTCTTACTCAAAACTGAAGTGGTGTCCTAATGAGGGAGAGTTTAATAAGTTGAAGGGTATTCAATTTTATTCATCCAAAACTATTATTTCACTTTATGCAAATGGACAGGTTGGAACTTATAATAAAAATATAAGGAACAAATCTCAGAGTATACACTATCAGAATAATTTGAAGGAAACAAAATACAACAAATGTATGGATAGTTCTAGGAATCAGAATACACAGACCCAACCAGTGGTGGATCCTACCTAGGGGCTGCGAAGCTGCAGCACCCCCAGTAAAATCCACCACTTCAGTGAGCCAGTGCAGTCCATGACTGCACTGGCTTCAGTGTGACTGGAAGTGGCTTCCCATTGGAAGCACCATCTGCCAGTCACGTAAGAGACAGGCAGACAGGGGGAGGAGTCTCCTCCCCCTGGGACCACCAGTCCGGGCTGCGATCAGCAGAGAGCAGCTTCCAGTTGAAGCCGCTCCTCTGCCTTTCGGGCAGCCCTACAGGGCTTTTCGGGGCTGCAACCAATGCAGCCCCGAGAAGCTGGTGTTAAGCATGCACAGTGCCACCGCTTGTTTTAAGCATGCGCTGGTCCTGACGCCTACCAAAATCAATGAGCATGCGCCGGGACCCAGGCCAGCAGCAGCGGCAGCCCCCCTCAGGTAAGAGGGCAGGAGCCACTGCTGGACCCAACCACAATGGAGATGGCAGGAACAAAGATCAGAGAGAAATAATATGAATATGGATAGTATCCTTCATCAAAATAGATTTCAGGTGCTATATCGGAATCAAGTAATACAATGTAATGGGGTAAAACTGAGGCTAAATTTGGGGGTCTTGAGATCCAGAAAATATTCTAATAATTCACCAAATAAAGAGGCACATGGAGGTTAAACGTCATGTGACTCACATAATGAAGGTGAATTATTAGCTAGAGAAGTTAATGCTTCTGTTTTAGGGGGGTGGGGACTATCAATCAAAAGAATTTACTAACAGAGGTCACCACAAAATGTGGACATTAAAAACTTTCGTAACCCAAGATTTAGAGGACTAATGACTAATCTAAGAACCCTCAAGGGTGGAATTTAAGTTAAGATTATTAAATAAATGAAATTTACACCAGCTTCAAAACCAAACTTCAAAAGTATTTCTACATCCATATAGGTCATAGTTTGAGAACCTAGGTCCTCAGGACCCCAAACAGGTCATGTTTCCCATGTCACCTAGCAGGTCCACAGCTGTATTCATTACTCATTGACACATTTTAAAAGATCCACAGGTGGAGTAATTAGTTCACTTGTGATTCTGTGAGGAGACCTGGAAAACATGCACTGTTTGGGGTCCTGAGAACCGAGTTTGAGAACCTTTGATATACTGTAAGTTAATTAGAATTCCAGGATAATAATGTATTAAAATACTTTAAAAAGGAAGATGAGTATATTATCTATGATGTCATTGAAACCTTTGCCCCAAATGCATTTAGAAACAAATCAGAGATCTAACCCTTCCAATGCTTTGGCCCACTGGTAAGGAGTATTTTTTTTTTAAATTCACAATGGAGGATTTTAAGGCATTATGCGCTAAAGCAGACAAGGACCCTTAAAAGATAATGTGACACATAGTGAGTGACTGGCACTGAAGAGGTTAAGGGACTGATTCAGAGATAGACACTTTCGCAAACTGACCTACCTCAAGTGATTGTTTTGTGGATGTAAGTATGTAAATGAACTTTGGCATATTTTTGTTATCTGGAAAGTGATCGCACATGCTTGAACATGTCCAGACCCCCAAACCTAAGTCCATGCGTATTCACAACTAACCCCAAAAACATTTGCAGATTCAATCATTTGTGCTACCAAAATGCTTCCCATGATGTAGCTGATCTACTGTCAACATACATCGGGAGGTCACTGACATTTGCAGCATAGTAAAGCTGGGCATACACGGCCAGATAAAATGTCTGTCAGACAGACAGACACATTTTATCTGGCAGCCTGCCAGCCGCAGATGTCCGCTGCATACACTTTGAGATTTCTTTCACAGTGTATTAGCCGACATCTGCGCTCTGCCCCCAGTGGAGGAGACATTTCCCTGTTCCTTCCATGGGAAGGAACACAGGAAATGTCTGTTTGTTGGCCGCGGCTGGGCATACACTGCCCGATGCGGCCGACAGTTTACCGGTAAAATATCGCATCAGATGGGTATGCTGGACAATCCGGCATGCCCGACCGAGCATATTTAACCCTTGGTCGCCCCCCATACGCTACAATTATTGGGGCGATCTGCAGATAACAGGCGGATCGCCCCGATAATTGTAGCGTGTATGGCCAGCTTAAGTGTGCTTTGTTTAATTAACAATTTCATTCAACCAATTAAGGCACTTAACATGTCAAGAAAGCAATCGGTATCTACACATCCATGTACTTAACTTAATCAGTGTGTTATGGCTCATTACAATCATTTCTTACACAAAACCATTTGATAGATATATATAGATATATATCCCTATCTAGATCCAACAAGCGGCACTCAGGGATTGAAAAAAAACAGTAGACAACATTCTTCGTGTCAACGTTTCAATGTTTGTAAAACATTTTCATCAGGAACATTGAATGTTGAACGTTGATACTAAAGTTGTTGTCTGCAGTTTTTTTCAATCCGAGTGCCGCTTGTTGGATCGATCGCCACCTATTGAGTTCCTTATGGAATTATTGGAACTTGCATTGACTTGCAACTATTTCAGATACGGTGACCGATACTACCTCCAAACGTCCGGAACAGCGATGGGAAGTAACATCACACTGGCATATGCGAACATCTACATGGATGCCTTTGAGAGGAATTACGTGTTCCCGGCGTTTGGAGGTGGTATCGGCTTTTACCGTAGGTTTATAGATGACATTTTACTCATTTGGAGGGGTTCCGAGGAGTCGCTCCAGGGTATGTTAGATCATTTGAATAATCCGATTAAGTTGACGATGACATACGATAGTACATGTATAAATTTTTTGGATGTATCCATATACACCACTGATTTGGGCTATGGCTACACCCTTTATAGAAAGCCGACTGACCGCAACACCTTTTTAGATTTTAAAAGCCATCACCCTGAGTCCTTAAAACGCAATCTACCAGTCTCTCAGTTTCTACGTGTCCTTCGAAACAATTCTGACCTTGAGACAGCTGGATCCCAGCTTGGGGAAATGCAAGAAAGATTCCTCCGCAGAGGTTATAATTTAAAAACCACAGAAAATTGCCTTTCAAAGGCAAGAAAGATCTTCTTAGAAGGCAATCCAAAGAAACATAAGACAGAAAGGGCTAATCCTTTTGTTATATCCACGACATTTGACACAGCAGGACCATTCATCAACAAAGCGGCACATGAACATTGGCATATAGTGACAAGCGATCCAATTTTAAAAGGACGACTACCTGACAAACCTCTAATGAGTTACAAACGGGGTCGTAACCTTAAAGATATACTTATGCGACCAGACATGATCATGCCACAGAATACATCCACTTGGCTTAATGTAACTAAACTAGGATGTTACAGATGTGTGAACTGTACCATATGCAGAAGCATGATGGCTGGACAATTTTTCCATCATCCCCACACAGGACGAAAAATTCAAATACGACATTGAGTTACATGTACATCTGACCATGTTGTTTATATCCTGATATGCCCATGCTCATTATATTATGTGGGTAAGACCATCCACCCATTTCGCGAGAGGATGGCTAACCACAGATCCTCCATCAGGAATGCATTAACCATTGGATCCTCGGATAAACCCGTTGCTCGCCATTTTCAGGAGGCACAACATGCCCTAGCCTCGCTGAAATGTATGATCATAGATTGGCTGCCCCCCCCGAGACGCGGAGGTGATCGTGCCAGGATGCTCCTACGTAAAGAAACACTGTGGACACACAAATTGGATACCATCTACCCAAGAGGACTTAATGAGGCAATACATTTGGGTATATTTTTAGATTGACCCAACAAATATTAAATCCAGGGGTGCACCACCTATAACAATATACATCTTTTCATTTTTTTCATTTTTTTATTTATTTTTGGTCAGTATGGCAAATAAATAGAGGCTTGTTGTGGCATAGCCTCTTGGACAGGTTTATGAAATTTTGATAAGTTGAGAGGTCTCTATGTATTTTATTATGCATTAGTACTTTTGGTCAGCGAATAGTTAACAGCTTGCTATAGCTTGCTAACTCCTTCCCCCTATTTGTTTACCCTCCTCTGATAGAGATTTGAGGATTATCTATTTTCTACCATTCAGCTATTGACCCTAGAGACTGAAATCCTCTACAAGTTTTAACAGTATGACATGCACGGGGGTTGCTTAGCAACCGTCATGTGATCCCACAGCTCGCTGTGATTGAGAACAGAGCGGTTATGATGATACGTAAGCGTGCGTTCCAATAGATAGGAAGTAGGAAGCTAGTGACACGCACGCGGACGGTTTCCATTATACTCCCAGAACAGCGGGGAGGATGGATCCATTGCATAGAAACCACTGAATTCAAACTAGGTAAGGAGTTACTCCTTTACTCACACAGGAGCCTGCAACATAGATACTTGTATAATGTGTATTGTAGAGTCAGATACTGATGCATATCCTAATAGGTACACACCCACCGCAGGTGGGTTGATTTAGCAATCAGTAAGGAGGGTACATAAGGGATGTTAGTTGCTTGTATTGTTATCTTGACAAAGGTCCACGATTGGGACCGAAACGTTGATCCTGTATTTACTTTTAAATGTTGGAATAAAGGACTTTTTTAGAAGACTGGTGAGTGCACCCCTTTCTTTAAAGGTTATACAAAGGACCTGCAGGTCCCTTTTGGGCAGCTACCCCAGCACTCTTGGACTACAAAAACGTGAGTGTGGACATACTTTGACTATATATATATATATATATATATATATATATATATATATAATTCATTGGTCTGTTTGTATGGTTATGCATTCGGACACCCTTGTACCAGTTGGTATGAAACCAACACAAGGTGGTATCGGCCAGGTTTTAGGGGGTTTATCCAGTACCAAGTGAAAGACACCAATGTAAATATTTGCTTAATCAAAATAAGAACATGACACAGTGCAACCCATGTGCAGACATCTATCCATATAAAAACCATCATCTAGCCTAAAACCCTTGTGATGAAAAGCATCAGGACATAGTGGCAGCAACCTAATAGCGGACTCAACATCAATCTTGCCCTTAGAGCTCTTCTACAGACAGCTGGGGTCTGCTGTAAGTTCAGAAATCAGATTTAAAAACCAAATCTCATAAACAGGTCAAAATTACATGATATTAGCTGTTTTTTTTTAAATCAATTTTAAAGAAATTCAAAAGCAAAACCGAATCCGAACCAAAATAAAAGAGGTTCAGGGTGGTTTTGCCAAAGCCATAACACAGTGGGTACATCTCTAGCATACAGTATATCAAAGATGTAGATTCTAATAAGTAACAATTATTAAAGTAGGTGCTTACAATTATGGAAAGATAATATCCCTAAATTGCAATTCCTAAGACAATGTTTTTTGGATGTTTATTATGTGATAAAAGTATGTCATTATTTAATGGAGGTGAATTCTTGTTTGAGAGCACCTATGTAATCTAATATTTTAATAAATTGTATATAATTTACTAGACAGCACCTCTATAAGTTTTCTCTTTTTAGATTCCACACATACAATAAAAGACTTTCCAGGTTCTTGATTGGAGACTGCAGTCTCCAATTCTATATTTGTTTGATTTCACTTTTTTCTTAAAAAAATATATATATATATATATATATATATATACATACATATACACACACATATATACACACACACACTAGCTGAAGTACCTAGCATTGCCTGGATTTGAAGCTTCAAGTTATTAAGTTTTATTATGTGATGTCGCCCATATCAATCCAGTGGAAGGTCCAGAATAGGCTCCCCGGGTCAAAGTTCTGCCCAGAGTACACTGAATCTGAAACCACTGTGAGTTTACAGCCATTGGGAGCTCTTTTAGGTATAGGAATCCAATCCCAGTGGGTGATAAGATCCAGAGACACAGGAGGCTGCACCCTCGGAGAAAAGGTTCTAAAGATCATCCAAGGGGTAGAATGGGGACAGCAAGGACATAATCTTCAATTTATCCCAGCATACCTTAATATCAAAATAAAGTATTTGGCAACTCAAAGATATAAATATTCAGTCTACTCAGAGAAAACTTAAGTGAGAAGGATCTCAAAATGTTAGTTGACAAATATAATGAGTCTCATTTGACCGCAGAGCAGGAAGCAAAATATTTTATTAATGGCAATCCTTTGATACCTGTTTTCTATGTATTCCCCAAAATACATAAGGACATTAACAATCCTCTGGCAAATCTATCCAATTGCATTGACCACTTCAACCAAATGAGGTCAACATTCAATCCTATCGTAAAGATATTATGGACATGATTAATTGAAATGGATCAAATGGAAGGATGGATATATTACTAGACCTGTACCAGAATTAAATAAACTCAGAAAAGAGAAATTAACCTGGTCAGTTGCTTTCAGAATATTATAGGACAAAACATATCCCCAGAGGGTTCAGAATTAATAATATCCCCATGATAAGACATAGCAACCCTAGTTTCTGCAGCAATTGTTCTTTGGACCTTATACTCCTTGCCATTGTGAAGGTGTGGATAGAATTGAAAAAGGTAAGAGCCTTTTTCAAAGACTTCACACCAACTTTGGTGACTTACAAATCAGAACCCTGGTTAGACAGACTACAGGTACAAATTCATGCATACAAAACAGGAAAAACAACGGAAAGTGGAACAGAACTACCACCACACATTGTATATATGGCTTTCAGTTGATAGTCCCACCAGACAGGGCAATTATAATCCATGTTTCAGAAGACAACAGAGAGCTTAGGTACATATAGGCTGTGAGTTTACAGCCATTTGGAGCTCTTTTAGGCATAGGAACCCAATCGGTGATAAGAACCAGAGACACAGGAGGCTGCACCCACTGAGGAAAGGTTCAAAAGATCACCCAAGGGGTACAACGGGGACAGCAAGGAGATAATCTTCAATTTATCCCAGCATACCTTAATATCAGTTGAACGCTTACTGTTTTCAAAAGGTCTGAGCTTCATACCCACCTGCAAATTTAACGCCTTTGAAGGTTCAATTGACCACTATAAAATAGGCCGAGAGAGGAGACTTCGGGAATACTTTGACAATAGACAGGTGATTATGGCCAACAAAAGAGTGATATTTTTAAAGAAACCAGAACACTTTGACCCCCCTGCATCCACGAACACCTGTGTCAAGATTTTCCTGAGACTGGTTGATTTGGATGTACAAAAGGGCAATACAATTAGTACAAAATGGTTTGACAATCTTACCACAGTGGAGAGACATGCACTATCACCTCTTCACTTACATCGCTAGCAATCAAAACAGCTGATAAAGGGGGATCCATAGTACTTCAAGAAACACAATCGTATGACCTTGAAATTAGTAGACAACCAGCTGACAGCAAGAACTACTTGAAATTGCATTCACCCCCATGACTAAGATAAAACAAAATAATTGCCCAAGTTATTTCCTTTGTTAGACAGTGTAACACCCCAATTGGCCAATAAATTGCCATTCCACTTGATGATGATATAGAGGGGGTTAGATAGTCTATACTCAGAGGCCTGTCACACTCTGCTCTAACTTAGCTTGCCATTTGCCACAGGTCAGGATTGCTGCCTGACCTTGTTTGAGAACCTTGCACTGACATCATGCACTATGTCAGCTGATAGCATTCTTCTAGTGGAAGTGCTCTTGCCTCAGCTGACCTCAGCAGCCTATCAGGGACTTGCAGCATATTCTTACCCCTGTTGGAACCACTGGTGCCAGAGCAATGAGTTGCTTCCTCATGTTACCTGCTATTGTGTGGTTCCTTTGTGCTGTAAGCCTTTACTGTTATCTGGCCCCATATCTGCTGTTGCGGTATCCTCCTGATTCCTGTGACCTGTACTGCTGAATTCCAGTTAGAGGAATATCAAGTCTTTCCAGAGCACTCACTCAGCAAACATCTCAGTTGCTACCTAATTATCCAGCTGCACTGATTATAAGATTCCTGGATGAATTTATACTCTCAGCCTGCTGTAGTCAGCTCCAGCAAGTCTGTTCATTCCAAGTGCTGCAGTCACCTCCAGCATGACTGTAAGCAAGCTGTTTGTGTACAAGTGCCAGTTTCTACAGCAAGCTCTTACTAGGACTCATCCAGCTTAATACTGTATTGCCAGTTCTCTGTATCTGTTTCCTACAGATATCACCTGCAGGCAAGTATTGTATTTAGTACCAGCTATGCTAGTTCCTGTCTGCAAACTCTGTTCCCAGTTCAGTTCAATGCTACAGAACAATAACCTATCTCATTAACTATTGCTGGCTAGAATTACCTGCTCCTTCACACCACTGTACCTTGCAAAACCCAGCATCCAGTTATTCCAGCTCCAGCCAGGTTTTGCCCATTCCGGTTTCAGTCTGGTTCAAGTATTCTCACCAATCTTGAGTGTATACCAGCTCCTGTACTGGGAACCCAGGGAGAGGGCCGTGACCTGCGTATTGGGCACAGCGAAGTCCATACCTCCTTGCGGGGGTCCCTGGTGAGCACCACCAATACGTTAGGTTCCGTGCCTCTGCACTGGGTTAAACCAACTCCCAGTACAGGTAAGTCCATATTTCATCCAAGATTTGTGACAGATTGTGAGTGTTTGCTCTGGCCCCCCCAAAAAATATGGACACTGCTGGTCAGACCCAAGTGGCAGACCCCACTCTGGATCTTATGAATGTGTTGAAGAGATTCGAGATGACAAGCAGTTATGCTACAATTTTTGACTGATTGTTACACCATGGCTTTTCAGACTCAGTTAACCCCTGCATACCTCCACTCTCTTCTGAATAATTTGCTTGTAATCTGCCACTAAATAACTCAGTTAAAGGGACCACTTCTCACAATCAAACCACAGACCTCCCAGTCACCAAATACATTGAATCCTGCATGACTTGGAATATTTCAGCAGATGTTTGAGCCACTGCAAAAGCTATTAACCAATATCCAGTTTTTACCGGAATTCCTTGAAAATGCTTCTGACCCTGATAACACCTCAACTTAGTTCTTAAGGCTCCTAAATTAGCAAACCTCTTAATTTCAGTATACTGAGGTCTCTTCCTCTGTACCAAAAAAGGAGAAGTATCATCGTTTTCCGTGGCCCAAGTTGTCAGAAGCTGAACATCAGTGGCGCAAGGAATTTCAACTGTGTCTTTTCTGTGGGAGTTCTGATCATTTCATGAAAGACTGTTCTCTCTGCAAATCAAGAATTGGTGACATGTCTCAGTGTCACAGCATTACTGCCAATGAACCAACTTGATTGTCACCTTCAGTTTCCATCACTCTGGATAGGGGTTCTAAGGAAGTTGCCCAAAAGGAACTCCAGTTCAAGACTAGGGTCCTGTGATAAGAGCACCCTATTCCATGTTTGCAAATCATCTGAGAGTGTTCATATCTCCCAAAGTCAGTGAGAAGTCTGTTCCTGCAGCCTCAGGAGTATCATCCTATGTTCAGACCCCAGCAGGGGTGTCTGATGTTCCACCTGTAAGCAAGATATCCGATATTCCAACCCCAATTGGAGTATCCAATGTTCTAGCTGCAGGAGAGGGATTCAATGTTCCAGCCCCAGCAATGGTATCCGATACTTCAACTCCAACAAGGGTATACAATGCTCAGAATCAAGAATGAGTATCCGATGTTCAGACTCCAGCAGGGGTGTCCAATGTTCCAACCCCAATAGGGGTATCCAATGTTCCAGCTGCAAGAGAGGGATTCAGTGTTCCAGCCCCAGTAGGAGTGTCTGATGATTCAACTCCAACAAGGGTATCCGATGGTTCAGTCCCAGCAGGGGCATCCATTGTTTCACTCTCAAGAGAGGTGTTCAACTTTTTAACCCCAGGAAGGGTGTCCATTGTTCTAGTCCCAGCAGTGGTATCTAATGCTTTAATCACAGCAGGGATATCTGATGTTTCAGTCTGAAGAGAAGTTTCTGATGTGCCAGCTCCAGGAGGGTCATCTTACTTTGTAACCCCAGGAGGATCATCTGATTTTACAGCACCAGGAAAAAAATTTGAGTTGCCAGCCCCAGAGGAGGGGTCTCCAGTGCCTCAGCCCCAGAGGAGGGGTCTCCAGTGCCTCAGCCCCAGAGGAGGGGTCTCCAGTGCCTCAGCCCCAGAGGAGGGGTCTCCAGTGCCTCAGCCCCAGAGGAGGGGTCTCCAGTGCCTCAGCCCCAGAGGAGGGGTCTCCAGTGCCTCAGCCCCAGAGGGGGGTCTCCAGTGCCTCAGCCCCAGAGGGGGGGTCTCCAGAGCCAAGATCCCAGGAGGGATTCACAGTGCCATGGATCAGACATGGATTCCTGTTTGCCACTTGTCAAGAGTATCACCATGTGGACTACTAGTATGGTCCAGGACCAGAAGGGGTCATCTAAACTTCCTGTTCCATCCAGTTCCAGTGTATCCGGTCTTATCCGGTTTTGACCTCTACAATTCCTGTCAGTTTAAGTGTATCCAATCCTAATCCAGTTCTATCTATTCAGCCAAGTGAGAGCCCTCCATCTCCTGGTTCCAAAAAGGACTTCGTGTTCTCACAGACCAATATAATACCTACTGCAGTGGGCCCTTCACCTGATTCTCTGTTAAGAAATCTGGTAGATGTTTGACCATTTGTTTATTTCGATGGAGATCTAACTCAATTTTCTGCAATGGTGGATCAATATCTCACTATTATGTGGGTGTACTTGTCTGTCTTCCTTATACAGTGATTTTTCCCAGTATTCTGATACTCAGATTTCAGCAGTTACTCAGTCCACTGGCCCTCCAGAACTTATAATATGTATTGGATCATCCACCTCATGTTATTACAGTGAACCTCTGGAATGTTCCCACCCAAAGAAATAGAATTTGATTCTGACACTAGACTTGGATTCTGATTTTGATCCTGTAGTGGACGAAGCACCATTCTCTGGAGGCCCTATGTTCTGTAAAGAAATTTTAGTTGAACCGGATATTCCGTCTCTTCTGGGTGGATCAAGACGTTCCCAAAGGGGAAAGAAGAACCGTCAAAAGCATTAATTGCTACCATGTTTTCTACTTCTCCAATGAAGAGTTGTATTAGTCTTCAGAGAGCTCTTCAAATTTTTATTTTCTTCAAGTCTTAGGGTGTCCGAACGCCAGTGTCACGCTCTGCTCTAATTGTGTGACTTACCTTGCCATTTGCCGCAGGTCAGGATTTCTGCCTGACCTTGTTTGAGAACTTTGCACTGACATCATGCAGTATATAAGCTGATAGCATTCTTCCAGTGGGAATGTTCCTGCTTCAGCTGACCTTAGCAGCCTATCAGGAACTTGCATTATATTCATAGCCCCTATGAGAACTCCCACTGGTGCCAGAGCAATGAGTTGCTTCCTTGTGCTACCTGCTATTGTGTTGCTCCTTTGTGCAGTAATCCTATACTGTTATCTGGCCCCATATCTTGCTGTATCCTCCTGATTCCTGTACTTTTGAATTCAAGTTAGAGGAATACCAAGTCTTTCCAGAGCACTCACTCAGCAATCATTTCAGTTGCTACCTAATTATCCAGCTGCACTGATTATAAGATTCCTGGGTGAACTTATAGTTTCAGCCTGCTTTAGTCATCTCCAGCAAGTCTGTTCATTCCAAGTGCTGCAGTCACCTCCAGCATGACTGTAAGCAAGCTGTTTGTGTACAAGTGCCAGTTTCTGCAGCAAGCTCTTACTAGGACTCATCCAGCTTAATACTGTATTGCTAGTTCTCTGTGTCTTCGTTTCCTACAGCTATCACCTGCAAGCAAGTATTGTATTTAATATCAGCTATGCTAGTTCCTGTCTGCAAACTCTGTTCCCAGTTCAGTTCAATGCTACAGAACAATAACCTATCTCAATAACTGTTCCTGGCTAGAATTACCTGCTCCTTCACACCACTGTACCTTGAAATACCCAGCATCCAGTTATTCCAGCTCCAGCCAGGTTTTGCCCATTCCGGTTTCAGTCTGGTTCAAGTATTCTCACCAATCTTGAGTGTATATCAGCTCCTGTACTGAAAACCCAGGCAGAGGGCTGCGACCTGCGTATTGGGCACAGCGAAGTCCATACCTCCTTGCGGGGGTCCCTGGCGAGCACCAGCAATACATTAGATTCTGCACCTCTGCACTGGTTTAAGCCAACTCCCAGTACAGGTAAGTCCATATTTCATCCAAGATTTGTGACAGATTGTGACAAGGCCCTTATACTAGACTAGCCTGCTGATTGAATTTATTTTAACCTTACTAAGAAAAGTGTTGGAACCTAGGGCCTGATTCAGAGACGGTCGCTCTGATAGAGCGCTCGCTCTGAATCAGGGCGGTTTTTTTTTTTTTATGGAGAGGCCTCCTGGCTGCTCGCATAGCTGTGGGTGACCACCCACAGCTATTGTGAGCAGCCAAGATGATGGTCGCAATGGTCTCGACCATCGGGCTTGCGACAAGACTCTAGTGGTAGGGTCTTGTTCATCACTAGCCCCACAGCCAGAAGCTCTCCACTGACATCACTTGTGATGTCAGTGGGGCCACCCCCAAACGGCAAGCATTTCCTCAGGAATGCCTCTGTTTGGGCAGCCACTCCCCCGGCCCACCCACCAAATGGGGCGAGCTGTCACTCAACATTGACAGCTTGCCCCCTTTGGTGCGAGACCCGGAGCGACAGATTGCCCATCGCTAGCCGGGTCTCACACATGCGCATGACGGAGCCGGCTCCATCGTGCGCATGCACTGTGGGCCACCATCGACCCGGTTGCGAGTGGTCAGTGCTTGCGACTGGGTCTGAATCAGGCCCTTAGTAATTCTGGTATGAGAAATGGCTATTACATGCAAGTTGTAGGGACAGTAATGGGTTCCAACATGTCACCATCTTATGCCAACCTTTTCATGCATTGGTAAAAATGGGATAATATATTGGTTCCATTTGTCAAAGACAATCTATCACAAAATATAAATAGATGTGGTCTTTACTGTTTGGAATAAAACAAGGCAAACATTAAATGGGAAGGTGAGTACCTTGAACCAACTTGATAGTCCAATTTGCGTCAAAGCTGATACAATGAGAATGAACGTCCTTGATGTTCAAGAGGGGCACACTAATTGCACATACACTTTTCTGTAGACGAGTGGTGTCAAACTCGGGCCATCTAGCTGCAGTGGAACTACACATCCCAGCATGCACTGCTACAGTTTTGCTCTTAGGGCATGTTAAACTGTGGCAGGGCATGCTGGGATGTGTAGTTCCACTGCAACTGTATGGTCTGAGTTTGGCACCACTTCAGCAGACCAACGTATTGTAATACACTACTCTTCTCAATAGGTCTTCTCTCTGATTCACCCAAAACCAATTTACAATTTTTTTTATTTTTTAATTCCTCTTGGTGTTGAGGATTAATTCTGAACTTGCACTGGGGGAACAATAGCTTTTAGAAAGACACGCTTTCTCCAAAATGGGTATACCACTAAGACCCATATTTAATTCGCCGGGAAAATTTTGACATTTCTTGCCCTGCATAGTTTTTTGTATTTTTTCTGCTTCAAAAGAAACCTTGTACTATACAAATGCACTTGTTTTTGTTGTGTGAGGAAAATTAGTACAATCATGCATTTTACATGCACTTTCAAAGTGGAAAGTATAGGGCATAGCTATACAAATGACCTTGCGTCCAAAATCTCGCACTCAAAAACCTTGCTCTTTTCTTCACGCTAGCCTTTTTTTTTACCTGGACAGTGTACAACACCCTCCAACCCCCACAAAAGCAAGTAGGACAGTACAATACCACCCTCTATTTAAAAAAAATACAATGGGACATTCCAAAGAGTTTTTCAGGAGTGCCTTATAGAAGTGTTTATTTTCTCACTGGAATTTAACAGGAGCAGGTCTGGTTCACCCACCACTCATGTATATTTCACATATTTTCAGTTTCTAACATCTGAATCCAGAGATGGATGCATTTGGAGGTGTTTTATGGTTGTGCCTGATTGATGAGCTTATGGAGGAAGGTGATAGTGGAGTGACCCTACAAGCACCTAACAGCGATAGGTGGGATTCTCATATTGGCAAGGACTGTGAGTATAATCTGGTCGGAAAGACTCCTTTTGGGATCACATACATGAGGCACAGCCAGTGGAGTGCGTTCCAAATCCCTGACTACATTCAGAGCAGAGACCTCTCTCACAGCAGGTGCCTTGAAAGTTTTACATCATTCTACTCATGTGCATACACAGTGACTTTGATACAAGTTCTTTATTACACTGAGTTGACATTGCCAAATAAGCGAATACATTAAGGATCAACATATTGCAAACGGAATTATGCTACTCCGGAATTCACAATGTTATAGTGCATATTGACTTTTTAATATTTGTGTCGACACAGTTTAGCAAGTTTAAACTATATTAATTGAGGTCAGTAGTAATTACTATACTGCTTCATATTGTTTTTTACTTCTATATGCGTAAATGTTTTAATAATTGTCTGATTATATTAAATTATTTTCAATATATCTATAGTGTTTTGAGTCCATTTCTGCCATTATAAGGTTTGATAAGCGCAATCACTTTTTTGGTTTTATTTTATATATAAATTTATTTTATTTTTGGATATTCTGAGCAAATTTCTGTACTACACCCACTGGCATCAGGCAGATAATTTTCTGGATGTAGATATGACATTAACCCCCAAAAATATGTTTAACAGGTGATGCTGGTTATGGATCCGACCTTCACTGCTAATGCCACTGTTTAATCCACTATCTCCTGCTGAGAAAAGGTTTCAGTCCACACACATTGCAACAAGGGGAGTCATTGAATGTACCTTTGGTGTACTTAAGAGCTGATTTTGGTGCTTTGACCATTCGGGGGGAGAGGGGGGAGGGTGTGTTATTATATTCCTGCCTCAACAGGGCATGGATATGCTTTATAGAGGGTCACCATCCAACAAAGGTCTGCTCACAGAAGGGCTTGTTGATTATTGGCATCAAGTGTAATACACACAGTGCAGAGGTCAATCAGAAAACACTGGCTGATCATAGACTGATACAACCTTCAGTAACTTGGCCCATAACCCCCCACTGCTCAGCATACACAGGTGGCCTAACCTTAAAGATCTTCACTTTAGACTCAACATACAGCTTATGAAGGCATGCTATAAATGCCTGGGGAGAACCACATGTAGGGCACTCATCACAAGGACATTTTTCATGCATCCACAAAGTGGAACACAAATATATTTGTATCACAGACTGGCATGCCAACTTGAAAACATTATTTATTTTCTGAACTGCCTATTTAGACTCATGTACATAAAAAAACAGTCAGAATGTTTTGTGAGCACATGATCCAACACCACATATGGTGGCATATACCAATGAGTATATTGGGCAAACCAGTTAGCAGCTCAGTCCTGAAAGCAGGACATCAATTTTCACATCTTAGATGCATGATTAATTCTGGATCCCACACCCAAGGAAGGATGCCAATCGTGGGCTGCTGCTATTGAAAATAGAGGTGTGGTGGATCCAAGGTCTCAACATCATGTCCCCAAAGGGCTAAATAGCTCAATCATCTAAACATTTTTTTGTATAGTGAATCCATCTTATTGAGATGGTCAACCACCCAGATGGTCCATTCCCTGCACTTGCCTAGCCATTTGATCTACTGTATTATAAGTAGGACATGCTTTTACAGATGTTCTGATGTGCCATGATATCCTCCCATAATTCTTTATTAGGTACACATTAAGTATTTTCACACATTTATTTTTCTTCTTTTTTATTTTCCATTAATTTGTCACTTATTCAGGATTATTGCTTAAGGGTGAAATCTCTAGGAGTACTGGTTAATTCCAGTTTTGTAGGAACTAGTATACTAGCCTTTGAATACAATGTCCTAGTTTACATATTTAAAGGCTACTTCAGTAGTGATCGATGTATTTAGTATGTCAAGAAATATGTTTGAAATCTATATTTTGTTGTTCTGTTATGGTTTAGTGTTTATGGTCTTTGTGGGCCCTCTGATCTGTCCAGTCTGTATAGCATAAAGGCCAGAGGCACCAGCACATGTCAACAGCATTAATGGTTGGCTACATTTTTATGATAAATTTACCTACCCTCTTGGTTTTATCTGTGTGATGATTAATTATCTCTCTATATGTTCATGTCTCTGGTTTATGTGTTCCACGGTGGAACACAAACCTGAAGTAATAGTACCATATTACTCTAATATTATAATTGAGAGTGGAGTAGTGATTAACATACACTGCACAGCACCTCCAATTCATACCTGTGACCGTGGCAGATAATGGCACAGCAGTTCATGTAGGACACACATTTACACATGCTGCACAATGCTTTTGGTTGGTGTGGAACACAAACCAGAAGTGCCATTATTCTAGGACTGTAGCTGATTGTGGTACAGCTGTTTGTATGGGGACATATAGGATACACAGTTTCCTCGCACTGTGCATCACTTCCGGTTTTTCTTCTTCTGTGGAACACAAACCAGAAGTGCCATCTCCTGAGACCGTGTGATGTCTTTAGGTACTAACATTGTAAACCTGTGGCAAACAGATACAGGTATTGTTCAGTTTATAGTATGTAAGGTTGTACCCCATGGGGAACTAGTATTTTGATTCAATTCAGCAGATATGACGCCACTTCCCTTGGCATCTCACATGTAATTTGTTGTTGCTGATTATGACTTAATTAAGTGGATGTTGTACATGCTGAGAGTATGTTGCTGTTCTTTACCTGTAGTAGAGGTGAGTACTGACAGAGACCTGTGGGTAAATTTACTAAAGTGAGAGATTTTAGAAGTGAGTTTTAGAAGAGATGTTGCCCATAGCTACCAATCAGATTCTAGCTATCTTATAGAAGATGCTAGTTAAATGTTAAATAGAATCTGATTGGTTGCTATGGGCAACATCTCTCCTAAAACTCACTTCTAGAAACTCACTTTAGTAAATTTTAGAGATGGGCAGAACCGGACCCGCCCAAACTTCGGGGATCTGATGCGCCCCTCGGATCTCTCCTCCTACCCTGGAACCCTAATTGAGGCAAAACCTCGTAATCCTCAGTCAGATCTCAAGGTTTTGCCTTGAGCAGCCATTTTTAAAAATCCCTTTGCCTTCAATTGGCATAACGCTGATTGGCTGACAGAGCTGTCTGTCACAGCTCTCAGCCAATCAGCATTATGTCCATTGAATGCAGGGAAAATTGAAGATGGCACTGGTTCCCATTGCCGGCACACCTGCTGCCGGCACCCCCACTGCTGACACCACCGGCAGCCCCATGCTGTCGACACCCTGCATTGAGAACACCAATGCACTGCCGACATAGTCAGCAAACCTGCACTGAGGAGTCTGCCAGCACTCCCACACTGCCATTCCATGTACTGAGAACACCATCAGCAACCTCCTGCACTGCCGACACAGCCAGCAAAAATGCACTAAAGACACCGCTGGCACCCCTGCACTGAGGACACTACCAGCACTCCCACACTGCCATTCCATGTACTGAGGAAATCATCAACAACCCCTTGCACTGTCGACACAGCCAGCAAACCTTCACTAAAGACAGCGCTGGCACCCCTGCACTGAGGACACTACCAGCACTCCCACACTGCCATTCCATGTACTGAGGAAATCATCAGCAACCCCCTGCACTGTCAACACAGCCAGCAAACCTGCACTAAAGACACCGCTGGCACCCCTGCACTGAGGACACTACCAGCACTCCCACACTGCCATTCCATGTACTGAGGACACTACCAGCACTCCCACACTGCCATTCCATGTACTGAGGACACTACCAGCACTCCCACACTGCCATTCCATGTACTGAGGACACTACCAGCACTCCCACACTGCCATTCCATGTACTGAGGACATCAGCAGCAACCCCCAGCACTGTCGACACAGCCAGCAAACCTGCACTAAAGACACCGCTGGCACCCCTGCACTGAGGACACTACCAGCACTCCCACACTGCCATTCCATGTACTGAGGACACTACCAGCACTCCCACACTGCCATTCCATGTACTGAGGACACTACCAGCACTCCCACACTGCCATTCCATGTACTGAGGACATCAGCAGCAACCCCCAGCACTGTCGACACAGCCAGCAAACCTGCACTAAAGACGCCGTTGGCACCCCCGCACTGCCGGTACCCTTCACTGAGGACACTGCCAGCACCGCAGCACTGCCATTCCATGTACTGAGGACACAGTCAGCAACCCCCGCACTACCAACACAGCCAACAAACCTGCACTGAAGACACCTCTGGCACCCCTGCCCTGCTGACACCACTGGTATCCTGCACTGAGGGTACTGCTAGCACCGCAGTGCTGCCATCCCATGTACTGAGGACACCGTCATCTACCCCGCTCTGCCGACACTGCTTTCACAGCAAGTGCACTATTGGTGTATCCAACCCATACTGTATCAGTGTTGGAATTGGAAGCTGAACTGCCACATGTTAGTGCCGCCCACTGTGTGTCGCTTAGCTTAGTCAGCCAGCTAGCTGGATGCAACCTTTTGGCCTTAACTAGATGGAAAAAATAATATTGTGAGGTGGTCAAAATTGATTGGAAATGACTGGAAATAAAATGCTATTGAGGTCAATAATACTGTAGGAACAAAAACAAGCCCATTTTATGTGATTTTGCTGTTTTTATGATTTTCAAAGAAAAAAATCTAGATCCAAAACCGAAAAACAAAACCCGGAGGTGAGGTTTTGGCAAAACCAATCCAGATCCAAAACCAAAACACGGGGATCGGTGCACATCTCTAGTAAATTTACCCTCTGGGATCAAATAGAAATGTCGACGGAAATACAGTAGAAATGATTTATTTGTAAGCAATAAACTCTACCTTGATGGAAATCCCTGGTGAGAGCAGTTTGATTTTTTACTTTGGAAAGAAATCAGACATAATTTATGATCAGTTACTATAAAAAGAGAAATAATGTTTGGATGCTGTGCAATATTTTTTAAAGTCAATGTGCATCATAATATAACTAGCTTCATTAATAAAGGAATTAAAGTTATTTTAGTACACATTTTTTTGCTGGTATAAATATATATATATTTTAAACAACATATTGGGATGCCACTTGGAAATATGAACTTATTATTTGTCCCCAAATATGCAAATAAGTACAGTTCATGGGGCTTTGGGGGAGGAGAGTGTCTATGTAACAATAATATACACTGCAACAATGTCATTGATTGGTATAGATATATTGACAACATTCTTTTTATCTAGTGTGGTGATGGAAAGAGACTTAAGGAATGTTGGACTTGTCTTAATAATAATATTTATAATATGATAATAGTATTTACATACAGTATAAACCAATATATCAGGAAACAATGATTGCAATAGGGATCTAAACATGACAAGGGTGTAATTATGCCCTTGAATGGGAATAAATGACCTTATATTATTATTGATAATAAATGCTCCTAATAGCAGTAAAGTGGAAAATTAGAGATTACCTGTTATACTGGTCTGCATGTGTATGTCACTGCAGTGAATGATGGACAAGTATAACTTGTAGACAAACAATACAGACATAACAGACAGATATGGTATCTGTCCTTGTGGCACAATATCTCTAGGTTTATACCCTAATAATCTCAGACTGCCAAAATATATGTAAAGGATAGTGTTATACCTTCAGTGGCAGTAGAATAACCAAGTTAACTTGTAGTCATGCTTTTGCAATGGAATAATCAGTGTGCTCTGTTATATTGAGTACTTTCCTATAGTATTGAACCATTGGTGTCACTAGTAGAGCCATTAGAAGGCAATATAACCCTCAGTAGTCCATTCCAGCATAGGGAGGGGCAAAAAGATTTTTATTTAATCCTACATCATTGCTGGGTATGTAGTCAAGAAGCCGGTGGTCGAAATGCCGACCACCGGCTTCCAGACTGTGAAATTCCAGCATGGGATTAATGATAGGCATCTAAATACTGACACCTATCATCAGCCGCACACTGAAATCCCGAAGCCCAGCATACCGAATGTAGGTAAGCTGGGCGCCGGGACCTGTTAGCCGCAGGGGAGAGTTAGGTTTAGGGACTACTGGGGGGATTTAGGATTAGGCACCCCCCCAGGAGGGTTAGGATTAGGCTAGGGGAAGGAGGGGTTAGGGTCAGGCACCCCCGGGGAGAGGTTAGGGTTAGGCACCCTTTAGGAATTATTTGTTACTAGAAGCAGGTAGTGGACATGAACATTTCAAAGGCATGTGCTGTTTTAATATTTCAGATAATTATAATCCCATTGAGAAGAAAATTAAACAGTTACAAGACATACAAGAAAGCATGCACCAATATCAAGGCTGGGATGCTTTCGGATGGATAGGAAAAGGTATAACTAATTGGTTTATGCAAATATTGCATTTCGTCATGATGGGTCTGTTAACAATTGCTATAGTATACACACATTATATATATATATATATATATATATATATATATATATATATATATATATATATATATATTAGGGATGTGCAGGCTCGGTTCTACTCGGTTCCGTTCGTTTTTTTTTACCGAATCTTATTGGCTATCCAAAGCTCGTGACAGCTGAAACCCAATAAGATTCGGGGAAAAAAAACCGAACGGAACCGAGTAGAACCGAGCCTGCACATCCCATATTATATATATATATATATATATATATATATAGTGTTTTCCCACAATGATACATGGATCCAAGAACGTGTATACCCCAAAACCGGGGTCCTCAACTACCTATCTCATGACCCACAAAGCCTGTTCTGTATGTACCCACAATATAAACTCTGTTTATACATATTACTTTCCCCCCAATATTTTCTGCTTAAATATTTGCATGCACACAAACCAGCTGCTGAAATATATATGGTAACAAGGCTTGTGCCTCAATCCAATGAAAGACTGAAGAACCTCTTTACTGTCGCAATTCTCCAGGTTTTCACTAACTCTGGTGGGGGTGGTGAGCTCCACACCATTACAAATAGTCCTGCGTGACGAAACCAGAGCATATACTATTTCCTTATATCCTTTTCCTATCTCACTTAGAAATATATTTAGAACTGTGTAATTAGCACCATTTTGATTTAAGTATTTTAGGTGTTAATTGGCATTAGCAAGTGGTGGAATTGTTGATGTTAAATAAAAATGGAGTCTGTATGGCCTGTATTAAAGAAATTATTACGGTTTTATTCTAATAAGTGTGCTTGAAGCTTTTACAGTAATTCGGATGGATATGGGTTAAAATGTCTTTTATAATCAGAAAATAAGTCATAAAACTGTCTTTTACTGTGGATTACGTGATATATGAAGTTGGACGCCTATCAGACTGTGGCGTGATACATTTGAGCCTATTTTCATGTTCGCTTGAAGAGATAAACCCAACCTTTTGAGAAGACTTAATCTAAGATATCATGATGACCAGAGCATAAGATGTCAAATATCACAGACTCATCATCTGATATTAATTACTCATTCACTAAGAAACCCAACCCTGTTACATGCATTATTGTATATTGTCACAACCCTTTCTCTATACATCAACCAATCAAATATCTCGATTGTAATATACATGTTAAAACCCTCTTGTTAATGATTTTGTAATTTATGCAACTATTGTGTATAAAAACTAGGGATGTGCAGGCTCGGATAGGTTCGAGTTTGCACGTGGAGTTCGGATTTTTCCCTCCAAAAAAACGGAACTCAGAACGAGGCAAAACGTCATCTTGCATGGACGAACATCATCATTCCTGGACAAAAGACCAGGAATGATGATGTTCGTCCATGTAAGATGACGTTTTGCCTCGTTCTGAGTTCCGTTTTTTTGGAGGGAAAAATCCGAACTCCACGTGCAAACTCGAACCTATCCGAGCCTGCACATCCCTAATAAAAACCCATCTTCTCTGGTACATTGCCAGAGGGATCTGCTGATACTCCATGTGCTAACGTCCACGTTACTCTGCGCAGAATAGTGGAGGTATCGCTTTAATAAAACCTATATCTGTTTTATCACAAACTGACGGTCTAAGAATTCTTCCTTATCAAGGGTTATGGGGGGGAAGAGGGTTAGGATACTTACGAGGCACCATCAGGATCTTCATCTGCCGGAATTCCGGCATCGGTATTTCATCCATCGGGCTTCGGTCCAGTGGTATGTCATACCAATTCCCATTGCTGTAAGTATGAGCTAGTATACAACATTCTAACATTTTCCATTGATCAGTGTCTTCATAAATACATTTCCATTATACATAAAGTAATCTTCCTATCTAAAAAGGACGAGTCCATCATTTTTTAAATGAAATTATTAGTACAAATATATTGTACCTGTGACAAATACTACTCCTTCTCCTTGGACAAACAGGGGTTACTATACAATTTGTAATGTGATCAAAGTACCTGGTTTTATCTGTTCTAATGTAACTGCGATTCAGCGTGTATAATTAGCCAAAGGGGCCTCATAAAGAGCGATTTGCTTGACTATCAATTATTCCCTAATTTTAGGTTGAGTGAGGCAATGCTATTTTATGACTGAGTAAGGTGAATATGGTGGGCTAGTACAATAAGTAATTTTATGTAGAATCGAAAAGAAGTAAAAAAAAAATGCTCAAAGTTAAAACTGAAATCTGGTCGTAAATTAGCATTGAGCAAGTGATGTGATCTCAAATGCGTTCAACTGTATGGCTTTATTTCACAGAATGAAAGAAATGAAGTGTCGTCTGTGTGAATATCAATATAAACATTTTGAGAACATTTTAAAGTTGTTCATTTGTTTGTAACTAAAAAGCAATCCATGAAAATTAATTTCTGAGACTATATAGTATGCAAGTTGCTTTGTCCCAAAACACACACTTATAAATTCCCATATGTTTAATCTTCCTTTTCCCTTAGTGTAATGCAGAGAAACACACACAATTATTTATACATAATTATATTCAAAGCTTGATTACTATAAAGAAAAAACAACACTTTAGGGAATCAAGCCGAGTGAGACTATAAACATAAATACACCAAATGGGTAATGTAGTGTCATTATAATACATTATGTATGCCATTTATATAGGTCTATGCACAGCATGTTTGTGTCTAATGTAAGAGTATTACTTTTGGCAAAACCCCATTTACATTTTTATAGTTTCTATCTTCATATTTCTGATCAGGATACGATTCAAGAAATTTATAGGGAAAAATCAACAACAAACTACTTTGCTGCAACCAGCTAGTTTTCAACTAAAACCTCGGAAAACTCTACCGTAAGTTATTCTCCCCACACAATGTATTTTTATATAATGTTAATGTAGATATCACCAGAAGATAATCAAGCACATCAGGGTGGACACAAATGAAACTTTTGTAATAATAGGTGATTGGTTCATGTGAAATATTGAATACTTCAAGTGCATTAATATATACGAGGGTAATCCAGAAAATAAAAACTGTTTCCGCATTCCAGTTGCGCAGAACATTCACCCTTCCCAATTCATGGTCGGGCAGTCTCCCTAACCAGTTTTCTAAGTGCTCTGTGAGTGGTGTGCGGTTATGGTTGTTTCTGGTGATGTTGCAAATTGCTAAAAAGAACCCTAGGATGCAAAATACCTGCTGAAATGTATTAATAATTAAAGTAGGTGTATGGTGTTTTGAGAAAGTGGTGTGAAATGCTCAATAATGGATGAACAAACGTGCATGACAAAGATCGATCGGGATGCCTATCACTTGGCACAGTTTTGGGTGGGAGATTTCCGATCATCCACCCTTTTTTAACTTCTTTACTAAGCTCAAAGAGTTGCTGGATGGAAAATGTTTTGAAAGTGATAAGTTGAAGCGTGCAGTCAACAACTGGTTCAATGGACTGGAGGCAGCTGAGTGCAACTAGGGAATTTTAAAGCTGGTGGACAGATACGTATGATAAATGCTTAAATGAAGGCGGTGATAATCCAAAGAAAAAGACAAAAGGTGTTTCAAAAAAAACAATTAACAAAATATTGTTTTATCTAATGTTTTTGCAGGCAAATGGACTTTACTTTTTAGATTACCCTCTTATTTTACAGTGTTGACTCCAAATTTGGATTTTATTTAGTTTTTAAATCCTTTGTAATTGCTACTTTATCAAAAAAAGACAATATTATATTTATTGGTAAGCTAATTTTTCTTAATCTATCAGCAATTCTAACAGTTAACAGTTTTATTACAGCTTTAGCATATTTGATTTAGAATATTTTAGTTATTGTTAAATTATATGATTACTAGAACATAAGAGGCTATTTTAAAGTTATGACAAAAGGTAAGTAATAGCGAAAGGCTTTGTCAGTCTTTTTCCTGTAAATATCCAGATATATATATGTCTACAACATAATTGCCAACTGGATTTTCATGGCATCATTAAAGATTTGCAATTAAACTCAGTAACCATCACTCACCTGCTGCATCTTTTTTTTTAAACAAAAAGCAAAACATGAATAATGTGTTAGAAGATGAATTTGGATTACCATATTTCTTTTTTGCCCACAAAAATCTAAATTTTGTGCCTATCTTCAACTATTAATAATATTAGTGGGTTTGGTTACCCCTTTACACAAAATGTTAAAATACAGCAAGACTGTGAAGACATAAATGTGTAAAATTTATTTTCAATAATATATATTTAATTACATATTACACTTATTCTAAAACCAAAATAACTAGGTACAAAATAATATACAGTAATAGTTGAATTGTGTCACATTTATGCACCTCCTAATTGAGTAAAACTGTATGATTGTATTACTGAATAAACAGCGTAAAGATGAACATCAGCGATTGTGACATCCACCAATAGTAGTACAAATAATAAATAGGATGCTATTTTTTTTTTTAAATAATAAAATGTATTAATTGCTAATATTTATTTTAATGTTAGTACTCTAGTAATCAGTCATATTAGCACATAAAACAGTTAATAAAATCAAAATATCTGTTTAAAGAAATGTTATGTAATGGAAATCATCAATGAAAAAACACTTTAAAGTAACTTGTATCCAAAAGTAAATTGAGGACACACTGCGCATGATAGTTGAACTTATTGAAGATCAAAATCAGAACAGTATTAAGTCTAGTTCATATAATAAAGTGTACCCAGTAGGAGGCTAGAGAGATGATAAACCAGTCACAAAGCACTCCTTGTCATACAGAATCCATTTAATATAGGGTAACTCACACCATCCCGTGGCTCTATCAGAGTATTAGGAAAGTCTTTTGCTGGACTTGTATAATTTCACAAGCTGTCACCAGAGTATATGGTAGTATGACCGAAGTCCACACAGCTACAGAACTCAGTCAAGATAAACCAGGTGTGATAATATTGCCATGTTTAAGGTGGCTACCTGCTTGTAGTATGATGGCAATGCGTAATTAATCTGTCCAGCAGCCTCATTTAGCTCATAAGTGCCTGTAGCGACACATGCTGCAGGAACCGCTATAGATACATGCAGCAGTACTCCCACCGCAACCGTTGGTTAGGGCAAGCTGCAGGAGCCACTATAGATACGTGCAGCAGTACTCCCACCGCAACCGTTGGTTAGGGCAAGCTGCAGGAGCCACTATAGATACATGCAGCAGTACTCCCACCGCAACCGTTGGTTAGGGCAAGCTGCAGGAGCCACTATAGATACGTGCAGCAGTACTCCCACCGCAACCGTTGGTTAGGGCAAGCTGCAGGAGCCACTATAGATACGTGCAGCAGTACTCCCACCGCAACCGTTGGTTAGGGCAAGCTGCAGGAGCCACTATAGATACGTGCAGCAGTACTCACACTGCAAACGCTGCTTAGGACAAGCTGCTGGAGCTGCCCTTGTTGAAAGCAGCTGTGAACTTAAGGTGCATATTCACGGGACGATTTTCTCCCCGAACGTGTGTCCCCGGCAGTGGCAGGGGTGTGCTCAGTGTTGTTAACAACACTGAGCACAACACTGAACAAAATCAATGACTATTTTATTCAGTGCCGGGCTCCCTCCCTCATCCCCGAACATGTCCAACATGACAATATCATCAGGTTGGACAGGAAGTTCGGATGATGAACGAAAACTACAAACTACAAATGGGAGCGCGCATTTGTAGTTTTCATTCATCGTTTTACCTCAGAAACTGAACGATTTTTTGAACGATACGTAACGACAAATCGTTTAAAAAAATCGTTCCGTGTGTATGCACCATTAGTTTGCGTGTCAATAGAAACAAGCTGTAGGAGCTGCTGGTGAAAGACACAACTGTGGTCTTACAATACCAATTGCTAGAATCTCTGTATGGGTCTCAGTCACCATGCAGTATTAATGTGCAGAGTCCAGTTAAATACCCTCATTTACTAGTTTTCTAACAAGGGCCTAGAAATGTGCTTAGTCTTGTTTTGCAAAAAGTTTACTCAGACAACCAATGTGCATTGAAATCCCAAAACAGACATGATCTCTGTGTCCAGTATCTAATCTACTTCTTTCTCTACAGAACTAAGAGACACAATGAGCAGTGAAAACCAGACACTAATCACGGACTTTATTTTAGTGGGACTTTCTGTGGACCCAAAAATGAAATTTTTACTATTTATCGTCTTTTTAGTCATGTATATCATCACCTTAGGTGGAAATCTGTCCATAATTCTTGCATACAAATTCAGCCGAAATCTTCACAATCCTATGTATTTCTTTCTTACCAACTTATCCGTTTTAGAAATCTTCTACATTACCTCTACCACTCCGAAACTTCTGTCAAGCTTTGTGTCCAAGCAAACATCGATATCATTCTATGGCTGTGCAGCACAGTTGTACTGTGTCTTACTGTTGGCTGGAACAGAGTTCTATATTCTGGCAGCCATGTCTTACGATCGGTACAATGCCATATGTCATCCGCTGCTATATACTGCTGTTATGAACAAAAGGACCTGCATTCAGCTTATTACCGGTTCCTGGATCATCAGTGCAGTGAATGCTTTATTACACACATCATTGACTTTCACAGTGCCTTTCTGTGGATCACGCAAAATTAATAGCTTCTTTTGTGATGTACCTGTTTTACTGAAGCTGGCATGCAAAGACACATGGATCAATGAGCTGATTGTGTTCATCTTCGGCGGTGGTATGACTGTTGTATCACTGATATTAACAGTGATATCTTACCTTAAGATCATAATGACAATACTAAACATTCACTCTACAACCGGGAGGAAGAAAGCCTTTTCTACTTGTACCTCTCACTTAATAGTTGTTACTATATTTTATGGTTCTGTCTTTTTTATGTATTTGAGGCCCAGGTCAAGTTATGGGAAAGATGAGGACAAATTGGACTCTATTATGTATACAATTATTGCCCCACTGTTAAATCCTTTCATTTACAGTCTCAGAAATAAGGACGTTAAACTTGCTATGCAGAAAATAGTGCACCAGCTATTAGCACCCATGAAGAGAGTCAAGTTTTGAAGGCGTGATATACTTATCATATTTAATCATGTATACTGGATAGAATGCTGGGCCTGATTCAGACCCAGTCGCTAGATGCGGACGCTCGCTCCCAGCGTATGCAAATTCAGCTAAGTGTTGTCAAGGCAGGCGATCGCACGGCAAGGCATAAGCACGCCCACTATGTCTTGGCATGTGATCACTTTGTGTATGCAGATGCCAACCAGCCTATCTTTAGCCGTCCACTAGCGCACGTCATCTCCAGGAAGTGTACGCAACCATCGGTACATCGGGTTCCATCAGAAGTGATCGCAGCGCTTGCAGTTGTCTGTACCCTACCACAAGCACTTCTGTGTATAATTCAACCAGGTGACGTGTACTATGACGCTGCCTGTTAATTATGCACACCTCTGACACTCCCCCGTTTCCAGTGGCCTGCCCCTGTTACCACCCACAAACTGCTTGGACCTGTCACTCATTCAGCTGGGCTCTCTCTGCTGGGTGAGCGATTGCTTTCTGATCGCTCGGACTAGTTTGTGCATGCGCACTGCGGTGCGTATGCATGCGCACTTTGCAAAACATTGCTCGCTCCGAGCGATCGCATGCTAGCGAACAGGTCTGAATCAGGCCCTCTGTCTTTTGTTATGAGAAAATATCTGATTTTTATGTGAGACTCCATGAATCAATTAATTCTTCAAAAATAATTGTATATTATGCCCTCATAACCATAAAGCCAAAACTGACGATCAATAAGCATGTGACCATATATTAATTATGTATTCCAATTAGATGTTGTCCTGCTGGTAACGCTTCATGTTTCTGTGCAATTTAAATTTAAAAAAAGTTAATTTCACACAAAATGTCCCATAACAACATGATTTGTAAGTAATTGTACTTATGTTTAGTGCAACCTTTCTGGTTTAAATAACGTACTTACTAAATATATATTTGAGTCTATTTATAGCCTTAATAATCCACTTCTATAGAGTGAGTTTGAAAAGACACTACAGTTGTCTGGGCTTTTACAATATTTTCTAAAACAGACCTTGGAAGAGTTATGGTGCATACAGATGGTACAACTTTCAAGAACAATATGAATGATATCGTTCATATAGTTATCATCCATAACGTTCACTTTTTTGCAGTCACCAACTTGACAACGACCAACGCATGGACGATAAAAATATCTTTCATTACCATGCATACTGACCAACTTGGACGATATAGTCAACTTTGCCTGTTCAGAGATCTGGCAGGATGACTTCACTGAAAGATATCTTAGAAAGATCTTTCAAGTTGTTGGTGGTGCAGATCGTACCCGTGTGTATGCACCATTACTATGATATTTTACTTTATAAAGAGTTATGAGTATGGAGTGGCTGATACTAAAAACTGCTGTTTCTCCCTATAAGCAGCAGAGTAAATATATGCTCTTAAATAATCTTGCTATCGATTGGTGGATAACATTTGTAAAAAATTTTTCCCCCTCTATGTTCAATTTTCTTACATTTTATAAATTGCAGTTATATTTTTTATTATAATGATTATGAGATATGAGGATGATGAGATTATTCTCATGGCAGTGACAAAGGCAGGATGAGGCAGTGGAATTACATGAAACAGATGACATCACTTGTGGAGGTGTTATTGAAGGGTTCCTTAATGCTACAAGTATTTGTAATAATAGCCACAATGAATAGGAACTATTGGATACATTTAATAGACAATCAGCGAATCATAATCATATAATTTTAAATGTTCCTTAGATTTTGACAGAAAATGTGTGGATTTCTGTGGTCATTGGAGAAGTAATTGTTGTGAAACTGAATTAACTGCATGAGCAGAATTGATTTTTTTTTTTATTTAATAAATCAATGTGTTCATTTGTTTTTCCTAATGAAGATGGCAAATGGTCGCTAAATAATAACAAACTAGCATAGCACTCGAGATACTGATCTTCATTTCTATAGCTGAGCAAATCTTCTACAGTTCAGGGTATCGAATATCGAGCAGATTGTTTCCATTTTAAAAATGTTGTATTACTGGTTCTAACAGATACATATTGCTTGGAATGGTATGAAAAATCAAAGATTAAAACATATAGATACGGTAGATAGATATGAGAGAGAGAGGAGATAGATATAGATGAGATAGATAGATAGATAGATAGATATAGGGCAATGGGTGTGAAATTCCAGCCAGCTGAATCCTGATGAGTAAACATCCTGACAGGGGCAGGTAAGTACCTTATTCCTCCCTTCTTCCCCCCTAACCTCTCTGGGGGGTGCCTTATCCTAACCTCCCCTTCCGGCACCCTAAACCTAACCCTCCCGGGGGGTGCCTTACCCTAACCTCCTTCCGGTGGTGCCTAACCCTAACTCCACCTCCCCGTAGCCTAACCCTAACCCTCCCTGGGGGTTCCTAACCCTAATTTCCTCTCGAGGGACCCTAAACCTAACCCCCCCATCCCCGTGCTAACACTGATACTTACCCGGATCCTTTGTACGGGACTCCAGTGGTCAGGATACCGATGCTGGTATCCTGATCCCCTTCGGGATAGCGGGCATCAGCGTGCGGTGGGATTCCGGTGCTGGTATATCAGCGGCCAGCATCCCATCTGCCAGCATATTAACTACATCCATATATAGGATAGATAGAAGATAAAAAAGATATGAGATAGGACAGATATAGGATAGATAAGATGATATAGGATATACGTATATGGGATAGATAAATATAAGATGAATAGAGGATAAATATATATAGGATAGATATAGGACAGAAATATAGTATAGAGATGGGATAGAAATGGGATAGATATAAGATAGATAGATATAGGATACATAGATATAGGATAGATATGGGATAGATAGATATAGGTAGAATAAATAGAGATGGGATAGAAATGGGATAGACATAGGATAGATATATATGAGATAGATAGATATGATATACATAGATAGATATGAGATAGATAAAGGATTTATAGATACAAGTTATAAATATGACAGATATATAGATATAGATAAGTCCTTCTATCCTACCCTGTGAACCATCCCTTACATTCTCTACATTTGAGATTCATGCTATACGCCTCTTCCAACCAGTACACCTGCGAGTAGTTGTCATTTACCGTCCCCCTGGCCCTCCCTCCAAATTCCTTGCCAAATTTATTTCCTGGCTCCCTCACTTTCTCTCCCCTGACCTTCCTTCCATTATACTAAGAGACTTCAATATTCCAATAGATATCCCCAGAGAATCCTCTGCCTCCAAACTCCTCACCCTCACATCTTCATTTGGTCTCTCCCAATGGGCCTCCTCACCCTCCCATGTGATTGGGCATTCGCTTGACCTGGTCTTCACTCACTTTTGTGACATTTCTAATTCCCTCTCTCTGACCAACACCTTCTCTTTTAACCTATCCCTCTCTCCTTCCCCTCCTCTACCTCCTAAGGCCACCATCACTAAGCGTAACATTGAGGCTATTGACACCATTTATTTTTTCCCCCTGCTTGATTAATCTCTCTCCCCTATCCTCTCTATCTCCTGCCCTGAACAAGCTTCGCTTACTTCTGCTCTGGCAATCACTTCTCTTGCAGAACCACACCTTAACCCTGGCATTCCAAATGCATCATATACCTGCAAAAGTGTTCATGAGTGACGGTGGAAAAGATCACGCTCTATGGCAGATTTTCTCCATTTCAAATTTATGCTCTCATCCTACAGTGCTGCCCTTTCCCTCTCTAAACAGTCATATTTCAAGAACCTCATCTCCTCTCAGTACTCAAATCCGCAGGGTCTCTTCACCACCTTCAATTTCCTCTTCTGCTCACCCCCTCCTTGCCTCTCCCCCTTGTTCTCTGCCCCTGACTTTGCTACCTACTTTACATATAAAATTGATTCCATACATCAGGACATCATATCCCTCCAGTCCCCCAGCTCTCCACCTCCTCCTTTCCTGGATCACCCCTCCCCATCCATTTTACCAACTCCTGTATCTGGAGAGGAAGTCATGGCCTTCATCCTGCCCCCCCTTCCACCTCCCCCTTGACCCTATCTCTTCACATTTCCTCTACTATCTCTCTCTTTGTGCCTGTTCCCATCTTGCCCACCTCCTCAATCTCTCCCTCTCATCTGGCACTGTCCCTTATGCATTCAAACATGCCCTTGTCTTCCTCATTCTTAAAAAACCTACCCTTGATCCTAACCCCTCTCTCCTCCAAGCTCCTTAACCCTTTTCAGTCTGGCTTCCATTCTAACCACTCCACTGAAACTGCCCTCACAAAAGTCAGGAATGATTTACTTGCTGGGCCACTACTCTCTGCTCATTCTCCTTGATCTCTCTGCTGCTTACAACACTGTGGACCACCCTCTACTGCTGCAATCCTTCACTCCTTTGGTCTACGTGACACTGCCCTTTCCTGGCTATACTCCTACTTCTCTGACCTATCCTTCTCTGTCTCCTCTCATGACTGCTCTTCTCCCCAAAGCCTCTTACAGTAAGTGTTCCCCAAGGTTCTGTTATTGACCTCTCCTTTTCTCCCTCTATATGTCCTCTCTAGGTGAACTCATCAGCTCTTTTGGCCTCCATTATCATCTCTATGCTAATGATACTCAGATCTACCTTTCCTCCCCTGACCTTTCCCACGCTCTCCTCACTTGTATCTCCAACTGTCTCTCTGCTATCTCTTCCTGGATGTCCCAGCAATTTCTTAAACTTAATATGTCTAAGACTGAGATGATCACTTTCCCTCCCTCCAACATAACCGCACTTCCCACCATTTCTTTATCAATTGATGGCTCAACTATCCCTAGCGCCAAAGTGAGCTGTCTTGGAGTTATTCTGGACTCCTCTCTCTCCTTCAAACCACATATCCAGAACCTCTCTCAGGACCTCATTCAGAGTTGGTCATAGCGGCCGCACGGTCGTATGGGCTACAGCCGCAAAATCCGATCGTACGGCTGTTCGATCATAAACAAAGTGACGCCCAGTCGTTAGCACTGCACCTCCTCTAGCTACCGACTGATCTGATCGAACAAACGAGACAGTCGTAGTCAGTCGCTGCCAGTCGCTGTATGCAAATTATGTTGTGATGGTTGCGGCCGTATGTGTTGTAGTGATGATCACATGTCATGTTTACATGGACTATCAATCAGCTTGTTGTCAATTAGCTAATTAAGAGTGTTTAACTCTTGCTGTTCTTTTTAATCATTTTTTTTCATGTGTCAATAAACTTAGTTTTTTTGTTTGTGTTTTCCCCGTTCTCATTTTTTTTAAACAATTGCCAAAACAAAGTAATGTTTATTATCTGTGAATGTACTGTTGCTAATTGTGTTTACTTTAATAATGCATGTGCATTTTGCGTTAGGATCATTTGCACTCTTATGTTTGCAATTGCACACTGCGTGTTTTATCCAATCAAATCTGACCTTCGGGTCACATGATTAAAGGATTGGCCAATAGTGTTTTTTTTAAGGAAACTGAGTAAATATTTTAGCCAATCATCATAATTTTACCCCATGTATATTTCATGTTTTCTGTAATATCGGCCATTGCCATCATGAGAGCCGCGGCCTTTACCCATCGGGAATTGATGATTTTGGTCAATATTATGGATAGGCGGCTTACGAACGCCCAGCCTCCAATTTCCAACCCCATAAAGCGTGCGGCCTATGCAGAGGTGAGGAGAGCCCTTCGCAGTGCGGGATTTAGGTGCAATATAGCGCAACTCGAGAGGCGGTGGTTGGATTTGCGCCGCCGGTCACCAGTCCTTTTGGCAAACTTGCGGGCATGATTACGCAGACGTAAATATGCATTTGTATAAATGTTATAATTAGTGGACTTTTAAAAATGTCTGTTCCTTTTTCAATTCTTTTATTAAATGTAAACAAACCCTCCTGTATGTTGTCCCTATTGTCCTGAATGTGTAAAGTGTACTTGTATTGTGTAGCCGAAAGT
Organism: Taudactylus pleione; assembly: GCA_031769625.1. Classification (NCBI taxonomy): domain Eukaryota; kingdom Metazoa; phylum Chordata; class Amphibia; order Anura; family Myobatrachidae; genus Taudactylus; species Taudactylus pleione. The sequence continues at coordinate 6,282,547 of JAUIMM010000670.1, forward strand.
GAAAACTAAACTTAGAGTTTTTTAATATCTTTAAATTTTAGAAACACAGCAGAGACAGAGAAGGGCCCGCAGATTTGGACGCAATGCAGGTCCTAACCTGCAGCCCTCCCCTTCACCTTCCCCATCTGCTCAACCCATCCCTCCCTCCCCACCACCATACTCCCCCAGTAACCCTCCCTCCCTCCCTCTTCCAAAACTCCCATAGTATTCCTCCCTCCCCTGCCCACTCATCCCAAATCTCCACTCCCGTGCCCGAGTCCTCATCCCAAATTTCCCCTCCCTTTGATTTTTGCCACTCCATTTCCCCTCCCACCATTCCCCCAACTCCAACTTACTCCCCATCTGTATCTCCAGCACCATCTCCCGCACCATCTCCATCAGGTGCTTTGTTGCAACGCTCTGATGGTATGTGTTTTTTAATCTTATTTTTTTTTTTTTGAGTGTTGTTGTTATCCATGTTTTTTTAAACTTTTTGGGCTGTGAGTTTGTTTTCTTTTTTACAGTATGGGTGTCATAATCATTGCGCAGTAATGCTGTTATTCAATATTTTGTGATTATGTTTTGTGCCTGGGCCCTTTTTTTTGGGGGGGAGCCCAAAAATGTATGCCTTTTGGGGATTCCAAAATGCTTTTTATTTGGTGTAAAAACTGATGACATTTGGATTAGTATTTTAGATTTAAATAAAACATGTCACAGAACTTGGGAAGGTGATAGGAACCAGACTAACATGGTTAATGTTGTGTACACTGTGTTTAAAATGTACTAAGATGTAACTTCATTAGGAAAAGTGATGTTTGCCATAGCAAACAAACACATTGTATTTTTGAATTATCAAGAACATTCTAGAAGTGAATATGTGCAGTGTGTTTTAAGGATATGGCCATCATGACTTAAGAATACACCTCCCAGTTGTTTTTTAAACATCCTAGGGGTTTTTTGGTTATGCCACATAGTTAGGGTTTCCAATTGTTTTTACACCATAAAAGTTTCTACATATTAATAATGTTGTGTGGAGGAATCTTTTGAACACACCCTAACATCATTGTGTTTTCCCACTTTTTGGGACATTGAATAATGTTTAATGTTCAAATGTTGGACATTTTTTAGATGTTTTTAACCTACAAATACATTTTTCTGTCCACAGATCTAACCAACATCATGGTGGAAATTCGTGAAGAGCTCACGCGAACAAGTGGACATTTGTTGGAGGCCTACTGCTGTCTTACAGTGGATTGTGGGGAGGCTTGAGCGATTTTAGTTTTTATTTTCCTCTTTGTACATTTTAAATTTGTGCTTATTCCAGTAAAGTTTTTGTTTGAAAAACATTTGTCGTCTTTTTTTTATAAAAAATTTAATTATGTAATTCTGCATTTCAAATAGTTTGTGAACAAAGCTGGGTGCCTTTCCATAGTGCAACTAATTAAAAAATGTTTATGTAAACCTTAAGAACATATGCAGTAATGTTTTTTTTTTTTGTGGGGTTGCCCTACATTATCCACCTCAAAATGGCTTTCCAAAAACATTTACACCAAACCTTTTTTTTTTGGAAAAACATTTATTAAATAACAAACATGTTGCCAATATGCTTTTTAATCGTAAAAAGCATTTCATCACAGAATCACACATAAATGTCCTCAGGGTTTTCCAAATTAAAATATCTTGCTTAGTCAGACATAAACAACAATAGGCAAAAACAAACATAATATTTCTTTTTTAACAGACAAATTAATAAAATAAAAGGCAAATTAACTAAACATGTTGTGGTATATCCGGGCAAATTTTGTTAGTTGTCCAAAAACAGTACAGGGTATTGCCAATGGGTTCCATTAGTTTTGCAAAGTGTTGTAATTTTTGTGGAAGAAAAAAAAATCAAAAATTAGGTACACCTTAAAATACATTTGCTCTAAGTGTAAAATTCAAAATAAATGTAATAATTATTACCTAAAAAATCTGGAAACAACAGAATCGTGTCTGGCCCCCCCCCGACAGCCTCACAACACCTTCCTCTGGGGGGCCTTCCTCTGGCAAGGCATCCTCTGGCTGCATGGGTACTCGACTCCTTATTGCAATGTTGTGTAAAATCCCACACAGGACCACAATGCGAGAAGCCATATTCGGCTAGTACATGAGTGCACCACCAGAGTGATGGAGACACCAGAACTGGCCCTTTAAAAGGCCGATACAGGGCTCCACCACCTGCCTGGTGGCAGTAAACGCGGCATTATATTGAGTTTGTGGCCCTGGTGTGGGAGTCAAATAAGGAGTCAGCAGTCAGGGCGTGCAAGGATATCCACTGTCACCTGATGGAAATGGGACACCAAAAGAGACATAAATTGACCATGAAAACATGTTTACACTATTACTATAGCTACATCCTGGATTTATACTTACCAAGAAGCCACGCATCACCAGCTTGCAGTGTGCTTAATTTTGGCCAAATCCCTGAATGCTGGATCATGTACACATCATGGCTGCAGCCTGGAAATTTGGCATTCAGGTAGAGGATCTGGAGGGAGGTATCACACATAGCACCATTACATTTAGCGAATGGAAATGTTTACAGTTCCTATATATTTGTTCCCTGCATGCAGGGGGCTGAAGTGCTATGTGAGTGCCATCCCCTAACCCCTATGACGTGTGGAAAGCCTGCAATCTCAAAAAACTTCTCCTTTACCACATCAAGGGCTTCCGTATCCAAAGGCATACAAATAAAATGTGCTATATGATTGAAGAATGCATCTAGCACACGCCTCAGGATCCGTGAAAATGAGGCTGGGAGAGGCCACCCACCAGCCCCACAGTGGTTTGGAAGGACCCTGAAGTGCAGAAATGTAACACCACCAAAACCTATGTAAGTGGTGTGATTGCTGTAGGAATGTGAATCTGACTTTCTAGATCATTCTTTATTATTGAAAGAGTGTCTAGGATAATATTTGGAGGCAGGCGATAAGTGGTTACAAACACATCATCAGGCATTCCAAAAAGGGTGACACGTGTTCTATATATCTTGGCCCTTGCACGCCTCCTATGCCTACACCCAGGAGGAGGCTGAGGGAGGTTGGTGGGGGCAACATGGCCACTATTAGCTGGCCCACATCGCTCTGTAAAGTTCACAAAAAAAAGGGTTTTTGAGAATGAATTTTCAATATTTTACACAAAATACTTACCTTAGTAATAATGGTGCATATTCTTACAGGGTCAGGCAGTGCCATCTTCAGGAACCCCTACAGGTGTATTGTGTGTACGGGTTTTCTTATTAGGGAAGAAAAAGAAAATATATTTTAAAAACACCACTATTACTACTATTATTGTTAAAACAATCCTTAACTTTGAAATTGGCCAATATTAAAATTTGAAAACTTAATGTTTTATCAATAAAAAACATAAATGCATTTTTAAAATGTAAAAAAAATCTGCAAAAAACACTTCATTATTAAATAAAACAAACTTTTAGGTTTGTAAAAATAGATACTTACCTGAATCAAGTACAAACTGGACTGTTAAACACCTTAAAAACTAAAAAAACAACATGACAAAAATTGTTTGAATAATGTCCTTTTTTGTTTTATATACCAAAAAAAAACCTTGCAGTAGGCTGGCGCACTTACTGGAGACTTCAAATAACGTTGTAATTTTGCTCCTCCAAAAACATGGCCACCCAAACACACAAAGTAACCGGGTTTGGGAAATGTATGGACAAAACAAAATTAAAATTATAACCACACCCCAAAAAAAAACACACCCAAAAAAAACAAACCCACCACCCAACCCAAAATTTAAAAAAAAACCACACAAGCACCACTGAAACAACTCCAAACAATGTAAACACTAGTAATCCCTTCCTGCAACACAAATCACTCCAGCTACAACTCGCAAGTAAGGGAACATTTGGCTTTGCCTTAAATAAGGGGAAAAAAAACACAATGATTGAATCATGCAGGCAGGGTGTGCATTGTACTTAGGCAAATAGGGATGCATGGGTAACCAATCCAGGGATGCACTCACATCTAGTCCAACCCACGCAGTAATTACAGAATGCAGGCAAGGTGTGCATTGTACTTAGGCAAATAGGGATGCACGGGTAACCAATCCAGGGATGCGCTCACATCTATAAAAAAGTCTTCACAAGCACTATTCTTCATGCTCTCTCACATGTTTGGATAATGTCAAGTGAGGAGCATGGTGGACAGAAGCCAACTGAGGCAGGTAAGTGTGAAACACATTTTGTTAAAAACACAAGAACAGTTAATATTTCCAAAAAAAAAATATTTTTTATTTTATCTAATTTTACAAATATTGTAGGTGCTGGGAATCCAATACCACCATTAGAGGAGGAGGAGGAGGCGGGGCCAAGCAGGCCAAGGCCAAGAAACCCTCCATTTTCAAGCATAGAGCTTGAGACATTGGTGAGCATGACAATGGTTAACCTTGTCCGTGCCCCAAGAAATATGGGGGCTGGATCCAAAGACAGGATTTGGTAGGAGATATCCAGGGCTGTTAATGCTGTGGGGACAACCCACGGAACCATGAAAGTCGTGAAAAAACGGTAAGAAAATGATATTGTGAGTGTACTGAAGTCAAAAGCGAGATCTTGTTTTAAAAAACTAACCCTTAAAAAATGCAAAATCACATTGTCAGATGGACTGATTTCAAGTACCAGTTGAAGAGGAAGCTACGAAGTAGGGTGGACCATGCTGCGGGGACAGGTGGTGGTCCCATCCATGAGGAGCTGACCTTGACTAGGTTGGAGATGTTGGCTCACAGATGTGTGACGGAAGAGGAGATAGCCAGCGTGTCCACTATGGACACTGACATGGCCAACTTCAATGCTCCACATGTGCAAGAATGTAAATATTTTTAGGACTCAAAAAAGTATAAAGCTAAAACGTGTATGCGTTTTTTTGTTTCCAAAAATACAAATTATTTTTTTCTTTTTTTTTCCAGACTCAGTGGAGGTAGTGCCTGCTCCTGAGGTCAGGTCTGGGTCCAGCACAGATGGAGACTCTGCAGGAGAGGATCCAAGTACTCCATCTGGGGACCCTGTGGAGTCTACTCCAGGGCAACCATCGGACCGAGCAGTGCCTCTCCTCACCAGGTTGGTCTCCCAAACAGATGTGTTCTTCTGAGGATGGAGACCACTCTGGTGAGGGTGGCGGTGGCCCTGGAGACCATTGCTGGGGCCATAGACTGTTGGGCCAATACCTAGGAGCAGGCAAACCCACCTGCCATGATGGAGCGAGACTCCGTTCCTCCCAGGACCACCACCTCTGGCAGCCCTCCTGTCCGTCCTCTTCATTCAACAAATGCACGCTGCCTCTCATGCCAACGGATTACTTCCTCCCACTCCCACCTCCAAGATTTTGCCTGCACTGCTCCCCACCTTTGGAACTCTCTCCCTCTTCCCATCAGACTCTCTATCTCTCTACAATCCTTCAAACAGGCTCTCAAGACCCACTACGTCATCAAAGCCTTCAAGCTCTCATTCTAACTTGCTGCTACATGATCCTTCATCCCTGTCTACCACATCTGTGTCACATTTGTTTGTCTGCCCCTCCCCTTTAGAATGTATGCTCACACGAGCAGGGCACTCTACTCTCTTGTGCTTCTGCTTATTTTACTTTAATGTACTTATTACTCTCCACTAGGGCACCTAACACTTGGTTGCTTATGCTCTGTTACTCATCTGGGTGTTATGGTCACTAATGTAGCAATGTATATTATCCTTGTCCTCGTCCTCTATTGTAATGTACTGTAAGTCACTGGTCAACCTGTTTATATACTTTGTAAGGCACTGTGGAACACTTGTGGCACCATATAAATACATAATAATAAAAATAATAATAATAATAATTATTAATAATAGATATGAGATAAATAGCTATGGATAGACAGACAGATGAATAAATACAACAAGATAGGATGTGGCATTCCACATATTAGAAACCTATACCAGGGTGCAGAGAGATCACCAAATGAGCTCATCACAAAGTAGCAGCATCAACAGAGACACTCCATGCATTTACACAATTATCCAGTTAGCAGTCCACAACCAAGTTATTCCAACATTTTTGTCGGGGATAAATAGAAATATCAAATAGCTTACCTTTATAGAACATAAACACCATGTGCAGATCAATGTTCCATTCTGGCTTCCAGATACACGAATGATGACGCATGTTGGGCGTCAGGGGGCCGGTCCATTACTAATTACCACTAATTCCTGAAAATCATAACAAGAATATGGTAGACTATGAATATTGTTGGCTTCTTGCATGTAATATGGTATTGATTTTTACTGCCATCTTGTGGTTGTGGATCTAATTGCACTTGGCGGATTCTCTATCTTTTTGCATTAGCCACTACAGGGATTCCTGGGTAGTGCCAGAAGGCATGCGTAGCACTTGTAGTGACATCACCAGAACCCGACTGGTGGCAAATGGGGCATGGCAGCTGTCTAATCACCGGGGGATCTCCTTTCTGCTATAAAGGTAAGAACGATGCACTGTATATCTTTGTCCTGACTAAATTTTTAAATAAAATGAAACGTTGACCACATGGAGATACCATTTGGTGTTAATGCACCATTAGTACCATTTCTGCAAGTCCTGTGAGTGACACTGAATTTGTTCCTGTTTGTATTCCACCTGGTCTGGAGGCACCTGGGCAAAATGACCTAAAGCACAACTGAGTGCCAGCTTACTCTTGATGTTAAAATATATATATATATACACATATATATATATACACATATATATACACACAAATATATATATTATATATAATACAAGATGGTACTGTACAAGCGCTAAACCTCAAGTGGATGTCTGTGTCAGTTAATGTTCCTTTGTAAATTAGTCTACAATCCCGTTCTCATGGTGGCAGCTCCAGAAAAACCATTGTTGTGAAGTTCCAAAGATTTATGAAATAAAAAGGGTGAGAACAAGCGCCATATAGTATAGTAAATCTTATAAATACAGTATAATGTTTAATAAATAAAGTGCGTACCGTGTGCACCTATTTACATAGGCATATAATTAGTATATTTTACTATATCCAGAGATTTTTCTATCCCATGCAGTTTGCAGAATTGATAGCTCCAGTAATCATATTAGGGAGGGAGAGAAGAGCACGCTCATAGTGTAGTATTGTAAATGTATTTAATTATACACAACACATACACACATAAGAAATGGATAATTACATAAAAAAATTTTCAAATGAGCTTATCTGAAAACATCAGCTGGTAGTAAGTAGCGGAGGTCACCGCTTCCTCAACGCGTTTCATCTCTAAGGCAATAATAGCAGGACCTCCTGATGAAGTACTGCAAAATACAACAGATTACATCAGAGAAATTGACAATTAATTGTCAGACACAGAAGTTTACCATGATACATGAAGACCCTACATCTAAATACAAAAAAGAACTTCAATATATCTTGGCAAAGGCAGTTTCTGTTCATCTGATACCATCTACTGTCCAAACAGCCTTGTCTATCAAACACCCCATAAAACCACTACTCTATACCATCTCAAAAGTCCATAAGGATAGCAGGTGTCCTCCAGGTTGGCCAATTCGGCCCGAGGATCCATATACCACCCCGTGTCGTGGTATACAGGGACAGTTAAGGTGATGCGCTACCTCCATTGTTTTGGCCTCACTGCTAGGTGCGGCATCCATTGGCGGCATACCAGCCGTTTACAGACTAACGAACTCTCCAAACAAATATCTCATGAGCTATAAACATTAAAACATTTTAATCTAAGTGATTTTTTTATTTTTGTTTTTAATCATCCTTGTGTTCCAAACATTGGTTTTAAACTTTATTTAAATGCTCCCATTCTACACATAATCAAATATACATCACTGACTATACAAAGAGGTGAATAAGATAGTGTTGCAGAGCCTACATTTTAGCAAATACACCAGTTATTAACAATTTATATATCCAGTATTGATACAAAATTATTGTTACCAATATCCCAAGTGTTTCTAGTGCTCCTACTTTACCTTTAAATCATTTATAAATTACTCAGCACACACAGGTGCTACTGTTAAAAGATATATGGTGATGTAGAGCACATATTCTCAACAACACACTAGCTACCATATAACAATTTACATATCTAGCATTATTATTCATTAGCGCTCGTATCTGATATATCAATTCCAATATTTACTTTACTGAGCTGCTTAAACATTCACAAGCGCAGAATATTTTTATTTTTCTCACTAATTCTTGAGCATTGTTTATTCTGCACCATAGACGTCAATAACCTGTATACGTGCAGCTTCCATGACGCAGGTTTGAGTGCTGTCAAAACACTCATTACAAACAGCCCCCTGTACAATGGCCCAAATGTGGATTTATTCATCCAGTTCCTTGAATTGACTAATTGACTTAAACGTAATTAATTTTTTTCAATGGTATTACCTTCAATGAAAAGGATATGCCATGGGTTCATCCATGGCACCCTCTTTCACCAACATTTTCATGTTGGAAGTTGAACAAAGGCTGTTTTCTCAGGATGAACTTAAAACGTGTTTTACTATATACTTGTTTCATAGACTCTCTCTTGTTGATATGGTCTGGATCACAACACATGTTGGAATCTTTACTAGAAATGCACAACACCGCCCCATCACCTGTGAAGTTGACTTTTTGTATGGATCTCCATCAAGTTAATTTTCTAGATGTATGTATCCAAATTTCTAATGGCAAAATTATAACTTCATTATTCTCTAAACCTACCAATAGAAATATTCTGTTACTCGCCTCAATTCAACATTCCTTTGCCATTAAATAAAGGCTTGCCTTTCTCGCAAATATTGCGAGTTTGCAGCATTACGAGTGACCTCACAAAAGTCAAAGGAGAACTTAATAAAATGGTAGAAAAGTTTGCGTGAGGATACATTCCAGATTTGTTACTTCAAGCCAAACACAAGGCTTTGAAACTTAATAGAGAGACTTTGTTGAATAATTCAGTTAAGAAGAAGTGTACAGATACCGTTATCCTAAGAGTTGTTTAAAAAAAAATCCTGACTCAGGGTGTGCTGAATTAAACATGTTTTTTTTAAACATGATATCCAGATCTCCCTGGTTTAGCAAAGCAAAGGCATGAGCAAGGTTTTTTTTTTTTTTTAGCCAAAATGTAAAAACCAGAGGATTACATTACAGACACCTGTATCATCCTTGTTACAATAGCAGAGACACTGCGTAAACTGTAGCCTGACACTCAAATTGTCAGCCATCTTCTACATTTAAACAGATATAGCAGAAACCATGTTGATTACCAAATACACACACAAACTCACACAAACCAACACACACCTAATAACTTCAACAGTTTTGCTTGTTTCAAACACAGTATTGAAATTAGGACTTTAAACTTCTTTGCAGCCATTTTTAAATAAAAAAAATGGCTGCAAACCTTAATATGAAACAAATTCAAATCATTTAAAATCATTACATTTAACAAACACACACACACACACAACACAAAGCATACACCACACAATGCATATACAACGCATTACTTACTTTGGCGGTTGCCCGCATGCAGTTGCTCCAGGAGGACTGGGGTCCACCTCCAAAGATCTGACCACCTCCGTTCAAGGTGGACCACCGTCCGGTGGAATCCAATGCAGTGAAGACTCCTTCGCACCTCCGCGTATGCCCACATTTTTATGCGGTTAGGCACAGGTGTCTGTCCATTACATCCGCGAGGAAGTGTAACTCACGCCTGCAAAAGCTGGAGGATCTCATGATGGCAATGACAAATATTACAGTGTGCAAACTTTATATCAACTATGGTGCACACGGATTGGTTGGCCATTCAAAAATGGAGAAACACAGGACATTTGTTGATTTAATACATCTATAACACCACAACACCTATCATACATCATATGTGACACTTCATTCCACAGCTAGGAAGGATATGCCTGTGTGGATAGTAGTATACTCACAACACTCCGCAGCTGCTTGTGAAAGTGTTCAAAATTTTGAGGACTGCTTTTAAAGGTGTGTTGGTCGCTTGTGCATTGCGTAGTGCACTGTGTGGGAGTGGCGCACAGTAGCAGGCACATACGCATATTGCTATAACTAGCAATGCCAGGATTTTTAAAATTTGCAGTCATGGATTCTGAGGAGGCCAGTGTAGAGAACTGCATGATTGACATACATGATTTTCTGGATGAATTTGGCTTGGGAATAGCATCAGAAATTGAAGTTGTGGACACTTTCAGATGTGGTTGAGAAAAGTGTGCCTGAGCCCACACAAGATCATCCTCCTCCAGCACCTACAAACACATCACCTCCAAATGGGGCTGGGCCATTAGATGGAACGATACAAGGTCAAGATATTCCTTTTCAGGCTACAGATACCTTCATCCAGGTGGCACTAACCAGATTCACTTTTGGACATAAGATTCCAGTTAGTTTTCGGAAAAAAATTTGGATGAAATCTGCCAAGATCATCAATCGGAAGTACTCCACTCATTTGGATGCATCTTTTCTGCGTAAAAAGTAAGTTGTTAATATAATTTACGATCTTAGGGAAACTGTCTACGAAATGTTTTTTTTTGTTTTGTAAAGATAAAACAAAGTTGTTAGCCAAATGGTCAATATATATTTTTTTCTCTCATAACAAGATGATGTTTTGGTTATAAAATAATTGAAGCTAAATTTTTCAAAAGGTGGGGTGACCTTTGCAGCTGACTGAAGACAAAGCTGAATTTGCGGAGAAAACACTTTAATGGGCCAGGGGGTCCCCTCCCTGACATCTTGGCTTTGACCCAAAGGCAACATCAAATTTTGGGGGCCTTAGATTGGCGGTTAGTGTTGGAGGCCAAAATAGACCATTAGGAGCCTCCACAATATGACCCACATGCTGAGTCTGGTAATTATTTGCATACACCTGTCTCTGTGTCTATTTTTGAATTACTTTGTAAAGATAATTATTTCTTCTCCCATTTTTTAGGAACTGACATGGCTGAAAGCCTGCAGATGGATGGAGTGACGGCACAACCTCCATCAATTGTGCCTCCCCCATCCTCCACTGCCACCCTTACCCAAGTCCTGGATGGGCTTAGGGTGGCAGTATTAAGGCAAACAGCAGCCATTGAGGCTGTCCAGGCCAGCATGTTGGAGCAAAACTCCTTTCTAAGGTCCACAAACCAAGATGTCAGGGAGATCAAAGAACATCTGACTGGCCCAATAGAAGGTGAGGTTTACCAGTGCCCTGCTGTGGCTGGACCGAGCTCCCAGCAGGGTCCATGACGGTCCACCCAGATTCATAAATTCAGCTTTCCGGAGTTGGCTGAAAAGAAAAACAAAACCAAATGATTATCTTGGATTTATTGCACACAGAATTTTCGGAGTGTTTATATCCAAAAATGTAATCTGGTTAGTGGCCCTGGAAGCCCCACAAGGAATATCTTGATATTGTATTGTGCCATGTGATGGGTCTGCCACATTTTGAGGTGATGTGTTTGTAGGAGATGGAAGAGGCACATCTGGTGCCGGCACAGGCACACTTTCCTCATCCACATCTGTGTGTCCACATCTTCATTTTCTGATGGGAATCCTAAACCAAATTCATGCAGAAAATCATGTCATTTTAATTATATAAATTGTTTGAATTTTTGTTAAAATCTTATTTTCAATAATGAATTTATAAAAAATGTTAATGAAAACATTTTGGGTTTTTGAAATTAAAAAAACAAGTAAAAAAACAAATAAAATATTTAATTTTCCATTAAAAAATGTTTTTTGTACCTTGGTACAACAAATCCAGCCCTGGCCTGCCACATAATTGCTAATAAGGCATGTATTTACTCTGAAATGGCATGCTGGGATGTGCAGTTCCACAACGAAAAAAACTATTTCACTTTAATTACAACAAACCAAAAAAAACAAGTATTTGTGAACTACAAAAATATAGGGACAATGTTTTGTGAAGTAAAAGTTTTTTGGGATTGGTATCTTTCTTAATATCCAAATTACAAACAAAAAGAGTAAAACAAAAACAACAAAAAAATTAAAATTTACTCATCCACTTTGCTATTATACAATACAATGAGTAACACTTGCAACTCTATTAATTGACTGCATACATCGGGCAGAGGAAGAAACCATCAGCTGCACACACAGTGCTTGTGGTAGACCCTGGGCTACCACAAGCACTGCGAGTGCTTCAATCGAAATAGATGCGAAATGACATATAAAATGACGTGGCCTTTAAATTATGCACGCCCATAAAACTCAGTTTTGGTGGTCAGACACGCCTGCATTTGCAGCACCACTCCCCCAGTCACAAGCACCTTCCCCTGTTATCACCCACAAACAACACTGTCACTCAAAGCAGCGGCAAGTCTGTGTACTACGAGCGCACGATTCCCCATCGCTGAAGCTGGCTTGCGCAAGTGCACTGCAAATTATACGCATGCGCACTAAACAAAAATCGCCCGTCACCGAGCGATCGCGCCTTAGCGACCAGGTCTGAATCAGGGCCTAAATTTTAAGAAGTTCATCCTACATATGGAATTTATTAGAGTAAGAGACTTTTTGTATGTACCTTTATATATGATTGCGCTAAGGTGGTAACTATATTGGTGTATTAGCTTTGAGAGAAGCTTGCTCACTAAAGTGAAGCTTGAATTCTTAAGTGAATTGTGAGATTGAATTAGAAGCAGGTGAGTTATTATACACAAACAGTAACACATTTCTGATACCACTAACATCTGAGACAATGTTTTGCCAAGTGCAGTGCAGGGGATGTAATGCATTTGTTTTGCAGGAAAAATTCTGGAGACTCAGCTGCTGCCCAATCTGTAAGCAATTTTCTCACTAATGGCCAAACTGCATGCTGACATATGTAGGATGTCTGTATCCTTGAGGCCACAACTGCCTCAGAGAGCCCCCAGAAGACATACTGCCTAGACTACTGTGTGCTTTGAAAGGCAGAGATTTCCAGAGGGACACAGACACCTCTCACAAGCTGTGACACTGCAAAACTCATTTGCTGCTCTTGCAGGGCTGGAAGGTACAGCTAATATAGGCAATACAGAACAGTAAGATATGGGGTCTTCAACTGACTATAGAAAAAGGAATAGGAATAGAAAAATGACATCTTCAAAAAGGACTACACTTCTTTTGGGAGATTCCATTATTAGAGGAGTACATCTGGGAAACACTGCTGAAGTAGAGAGACAAGCAAGGTGTTTACCTGGAACCACAGCTCCAAGGGATAAAGAGCACATGGTGAGAATTGCGAAGGCAGCAAGAAAAGATGGGAGAGGTGAATGTCATTGTCCACCTAGGGGCAACTGACCTGGCCAATGCTGAAGTCATGGCAGTAAAAGATGAATTCAGGAAGTTAGGGACTGCACTAAAGCAGGTGGCAACCACTGTAACTTTTTCAAAAGTATTGCCAGTACACAGAGGGAGAGAGAACACAGAGGGAGAGATAACACAGAGGGAGAGATAGAAATCATTGCATCAGAAACTTCAATGTTTGGTTACAGATGTAGTGTTATGAGGAGGGATTTGGATTGACAGTCCATAGCCACGCCATCTGGCAAGATATAAGCTTATACAAATATGATGACCTGCACCCAACTTCAAAAGGAACTAAAATACTGAGTGAACAATTTAAATAGTTCTTGGTGAAACATTCAAACTAGAAGAGGGGGACAGTAAACCAAACAAGAAAAAAGAAATCTGCTCCCCCAACCAAGAGGTATTATTCCTGCTGACAAATGGAACTGGAAGCATATCCACAGCAACAGAAGAAAATTCAGAACAAAACCAAATAAACATAGGTATAGAAATGAGCATACCTAGGAACAGGAGAGATAAGCAGACAAATAAAACTCAAAGAGCAATGTGTGCAAATGCTAGGAGCTTAGGAAATAAAATCCCCGAACTAAATGCAATAATGACAAGGGATGATCTGGATATTGTGGCTATTACGGAGTCATGGTGCAAGAAAAATCATGACTGGGACATGGCTATACAAGGATATACTTTATTTAGGAAGGACAGAATGGGAAGAATAGGAGGAGGAGTAGCAATGTATGTCAAGGAAAGCATAAATACTACGTTAATACATTGTTTTGAAGAAAAAAAAACACAGTCCCTTTGGGTGACTATAGAAACAGGAGAAAGTGATTCTTCATATTGGGGTGATCTACAGACCACCAGGTCAGGAAGAGGAACTGGACAATAAACTATTGCAGGACATCACTAAAATGACATTAAAAGGAGAGGTTATAATCATGGGAGATTTTAATTTACCTGATATAAACTGGGAGGTGTCTGTGGCAAGATCCACTAGAAGTAGGGACATCCTGAATTCATTGCACAGAGCCTCCCTCCAGCAATTGGTGAGGGAGCCCACTCGAAAAGACGCAATATTAGACTTAATACTTACAAATGGAGACAGAATATCTGATGTAAAAGTGGGTGAAAACCTGGGATCTAGTGATCATCAAGCAGTATGGTTCAGAATAAAGACAGATACTGACTCACTCCATACAAAAACAAAAGGTGTTAGAATTTAGGAAGGCTGATTTTGCACGAATGGGAAGATGTGTAAGCGAATATTTGGCAGAGTGGAGGAACTTGAAAGGAGTGCAGGAGAAGTGGGAGCATTTAAAAAGTGCAATATTAAAGGCAACAGACCTTTGTATCAAAAGGGTTAAGAAAACCACAAGGAAAAGGAAGCCAGTGTGGTTTAGGAAAGAGGTAGCAAGTATTGTGAAAGCAAAAAAGATGGCATTTAGGAAATACAAGCAGACGCAAAATAATGAGGACAAAGGGGTGTATCTTGTAAAACAGAAGTAGGCTAAGAAAGTTATCAGATGTGCAAAGGAAAAAGCTAAGTAGAAAATAGCACAGTCACTGGGTAAAGGGGGCAAAACTTTTTTTTAAGTATGTAAGCGAAATGAGAAAAAGGTGGAACAAAAAGACTAAAGACAGAAAGAGGGAGTCTTGTTGAGGGAGACAATGTAATAGCTGATCATCTTAATTATTTTTGTTCAGTATTCACTACTGAAAAAGAGGGCAAGGGGCCACAGTTAAGTTGCAGGTGTAATCAGAAAAATTAGGTAGGAACAAGCACATTTACAGAGAAGATACTAACAGAACTCTCAAAACTGAAAGTGGATAAATCAATGGGGCCAGATGGGATACATCCAAGGATACTAAATGAGCTTAAAGGGGTGCTGGTAACACCATTAACAAAATTATTTAACCAGTCACTAGCTACTGGAGTAATTCCAGAGGACTGGAAAAGAGCAAATGTTGTCCCACTGCACAAAAGTTGAAGCAAGGAAGAGGCAAGCAACTACCGACCAGTGAGCCTTACATCAGTAGTAGAGAAATTGATGGAAACACTCTTAAAAGAAAGAGCCGTAGATTATCTCAAAACTAGCAATTTGCAGGACCTCAAATAGCATGGGTTTACTGGGGGAGATCATGTCAAACAAATCTTAAAAGGGGGAGGCCATAGATATAGCTTATCTAGACTTTAGTAAGGCTTTTAACACTGTTCCACATCTCAGACTGTTAAACTGGAAAGTATGGGATTGGATACATAGATAGTTGAATGGATAATATCATGGCTGCAGGATAGGAAACAGAGTTTTAGTAAACGGATTGCAGTCTCAAGAGGGAAATGTTACCAGTGGAGTACCTCAGGGATCTGTACTTGGACCAGTGCTTTTTAATATCTTTGTTTGTGACATTGCAAATGGTATTGAAGGGAAAATATGCCTTTTTGCAAATGACGCAGAGGTATGCAACAGGGTAGACACACCAGGAGGGGTAAAACAAATGATTGATGATCTAGGTAGACTAGAGGAATGGTCAAGAATGTGGCAACTACAGTTTAATGCCAAAAAATGCAAGATCATGCACTTTGGTCTCAAAAATCCAAAGGCTAAATATAGTATTAATGGCACTATACTGGAAACTACTGAAAAGGAAAGGGATCTAGGAGTCACTATATCAGGTGACTTAAAGCAAGCAAACATTGTAACAAAGCAATGAGGAAGGCAAGTCAGATGTTTGGTTACATAGGGAGAGGAATTAGTAGTAGAAAGAAAGAAGTGATAATACCACTGTATAGGTCATTAGTACGTCCTCAATTCGAATACTGTGTTCAGTTCTGGAGGCCATAGCTACAGAAGGATATTAATACATTAGAGACTGTACAAAAAAGGGCAACTAAAATGGTGCAAGGTCTACACCACAAAACGTACCAGGAAAGACTAAAAGATCTTAATATGTACAGTTTGGAGCAGAGAAGGGAAAGGGGGGACATGATAGAAACGTTCAAATCTATAAAGGGTTTTAACAAGGTAAAGAAAGGAAATATTCTTCAAAGAAAGAAGTATTAGAACAAGAGGACATGTTCTGAAACTGGTGAATGATAGGGTCAGGGGTAATTTGAGGAAAAATTACTTCACAGAAAGGGTAGTGGACAAGTGGAATAGCCTCCCATCAGAGGTGGTAAAGGCTAAGACAGTAGAGCAATTTAAACATGCATGGGATAGACATAAGGATATACTTCAGAAGAAGTAATGATCAATAAGGGTTGTGGTAACAATATGTTTTAAAATGGGGTAGACTATATGGGCCCAGTGGTTCTAATCTGCTATCAAATTCTATGTTCCTATGTAAAGTCGAAGGTGGTAAGGGGCATTGTCAGTACCTGGGATGGTATTTGCTTAACCACATATTGGAGACTCTGAATACCAGCAAAGTCTAATTTCCACCTAGTGTTGTGGACTTTTCAGAGCTAGGTGTGGTGTCACGATTACTTGTCTGGTTGTCCTGTTAATGTGTGGTTGGTACCTGAATACTTGTGGATGTGTAGCAGAGAGATGTATGCATGGGTGGCCTGGTGTGGTTAACCGTGTGACATCGATCTCACACAATGGGGACCGTCAGGAGATGCTTCCTCCAGCAGTTCAAATGTAGACTGACTGTGGTGCATCAATCCTTCTTGTCTGTTACATCCATGTACATTGCTGGCATGGTGTGATGAGGCACCATTCCCCAATCCTGGGGTTTTGCGGGTTGATTTCTGCTGGGTGTTGGTATAGGTGGTGCTCTGCATTGCACCCAACACTAACCTGAACACATATGAAACCTACCTAGACATACACAAGTTCATCCACAAACTAACCCTCAAAAAATGTTTCCACAAAAAAACACTTCCAAAACACTAACCCACCATGACATACATACAGTTTACAAACACACAGACCTATGACCCCCATCACAGTTCTATCCCAGTTACATGACAGGTAACCACATAAATACATTCGCCAGCTTAGTTGAAAGAGACCCCTAGACTCAATCCACACCAGAACAATTTAAACAAAGATGAATGCGAAGCACTTAAAGACCTATAGAACAATCACATCATCATTATAAAACCCGCGTACAAAGGCGGAGGTATCATCCTGAACAAAAAAACTACCTGACAGAAGCCCATAGGCTACTTGATGACCAAACCACATACCTTATACTTAACAAAGATCCAACATCAGATTTCAAAACAGAACTACAAAAATTACTTAAAGATGGATTACAGAAGGGCATACTCAACACACGAATACACATTCCTGAACAAAAAACATCCGGTGATTCCAGTCTTCTACTATCTACTGAAGATCCACAAAAATAACCAACATCCCCCAGGAAGACATATTAAGCAGTTGGTACCATATTATGTCCTGTAGTCTGCTTAATATATCTGTTTCCTTGAGGTATGATCTGAGTTTTCACGTAGGGTTGTAGGAATTGGTCGATCTATTCTGATAGATTTGAGGTGAGTTAATTTATGCTGGGGATAATGGGTCTTCCTGTGGGATGTTGGTTATTTCGGTCACCATCCAAACTGGCTGAACACCATAACACTAGGCCAAGGAGCAACTGCTCCAACATTGAGGATTTCCAAACACTATACTCCAAAACCAATTCCTAAAAAAAAACAATATGACCAGCAACGTGTCTTAGATGCATTTGATAAAATGCTTAATACAGATAGACAACCACTACTACAGTACACTGAAAGATCAGACAACAAAATATCAAAACATCTACTTCATAACACAATACAACACACAAGCCCAGCAAATGCACAAGATCATACAAAAACACCAGCTCATTTTTCTACAGGAAGAGACCCTCAGCGACATATTACCACCAAAACCCAAGATTGTCTTTCGGAAAGTACCCGACAAAAAATAAATGAGTTCATATCCATATCCCGACCAAGAAACAAGCTACAAACCACAATAGATGGCCACCACCCACACAATGGCTTCTTCCATTGTGGTATATGTATACTATGCATAACAACATCAGCACCACAATGCCTACACTCACCATAACATCCACATTCAATGGCAAACTCATCAACATAAAACACAATCTCCTACCACTCAGAAGGAGCTCTCTATTAGAGTGCCCCTATCAAAAACAGTACATAGGCTGGATGATCAGACCTCTCAAAGTGCGAATCGGGAAACATAAGGTAAGGATCTTCTGAACACCCACTCTCACTACACTACAAAGAAAACCACAACTGTGATCCTGCCTCGCTGAAATTCACAGGCATAAAACAAATCAAAGCCAACTGGAGAGGGGGGCGGACTACATCAGGTTGATAAATAAAGAAGAGTTGAAATTAATTGAAATGGTTGCACGTGAATCAACAAAGGAGCAGTGCCAAGCGTGTGCCTCTGTCCCATAAGTAAAGGGCCGGCTGGCTCATCTCTTAAAGGGTGGTGGAACCCCCAAAGTGCACTCCAAAGAAATATAAAATTCTTCTTTTCTGTGTTTGTGTGCACCTAAAGCAGACTAGACGACTTTATCCCTGTCCAACCTGTAAACGATTTTAGGTCGCATAATTCCGGAGATATGTAGAGCCATATTTATGGTTTTGAAGGCTGAGTATTTTAAGGTAATCACATTTTATACTGTTCATATATTAAGTGACCCAGGAACCCATTACCCCCCTCTCCCCCCGAAATGTGTATGTGCAGGACTCCTAGTATACACTTGCAGGTCCCCGCAGTCTGCCCTAATCTGTCACACATCATGTGCTGCAGGATCCCAGTATCCTCCCCCTGAAATGTGTATGTGCAGAAATTTAGTGTATAAAACACACTTCACATACCCTTTTTTAATAACCTGTTTTAATTTGGAATAATGTGTTTAAATGTCTGAGTTTTTTAATTTTATTTTTAATATTATTTCGTTTTAATTTCCATCTACCGTGGAGGAATGGCAAACAATTGCTCAGGAATTTGAAGATAAGTGGAACTTTCCAAATTGTGGTGGTTCAATTGATGGGAAACATGTGCGCATTGTCCCACCAGCTAATAGTGGCTCACTCTACTATAACTATAAATGTTATTTTAGCCTTGTGTTGATGGCCATTGTGAACGCCAACTATGAATTTATTTTTATAGATGTGGGTAAAAATGGCCGTTCATCTGATGGTGGATCATTCAAGGACACAGAATTCTACCATAGTATGATCTCTGGAGCCTTCAATTTACCACCTGTTTCACAATGCAAGCATCAATTGAACTATGCGTTTGTAGTAGCTGATGCGGCCTTTGCCTTACAGGAGAATGTAATGAAGCCCTATCCCCAAAGAGGTTTAACCAAAGAGCGGCGTATCTTTAACTATCGCCTTTCAAGGGCTAGGCGTACTGGTATCATGTGCAGCAGGTTTAGAATTTTCTATACTCCAATTAATCTACAAATTACAAAAATCGAAGGGGTAATAATGGCCTGCTGTGCTCTACACAACTTTTTATAGTGTAAAGCAACATTGCAAACACACTACCTCTGTTTTGGAGTGGCCTGAACAAATGGTGCACAATGAACTCTTGCCATCAGTATCCCGATCCTGAGTCCCTATGGTTGCGTCAGGGCGTGCAAAATCATGGAGGAATACCTCCATTTCTTCAATGGTGTGGGTGCCGTGGAACAGCAAGAAAATTACATCTAATTGTTTTTTATATCCATACATAATTTAAAAAAATAAAATAAAAGATTTTTCATGCACTTAGTGTTGTATACTTATTTGAAATAAAATTTCTAAAATGACATTAGATTATTTACAAAAATGTTCTCAATTTGAAGTTGGTTATGCTTTTAGATAGCATTCCTTCTAGGTTGTTTTAGCAGAGAACCGTGCTCTGCCCTCCATAAGCGCTGCTGACACATACATTGGTTAATGAAAAACACTCCCACAACCCACCGTTTATTCTACATGAAAGCACCATCAATAAAGAAAGACACAAGACCAGAGTATTAAACTTTGTAAAATGTATAAATATAAAAAATAAAAAGAATATCTGTTCAAGATTCATTGAATATTACCAGACCAATGAGTGCCTCCTCAGTAGGGACTACCCAAAAATGTGAAGCTTCTGGCACTGAAATAAATCATAATATACAGTCGGGAGCTAAACAGTGATGTCAACATAAGCAGGGTGAAGACCAAGAAATAGGGTTCAAAAACAGTGTCCATGAGAGCACAAGAAGTATGCAGAAATCAAAACATTCGGAAAACAGCTGCAAATGAAGTACATTGACCAAAGTTAAGGCACTATGTACATGCTCAAGTTCAACCTTGACAAAGAGCCAAAGAAAAAGTAGTGACAAATTTCTGAACCACTAAAAAAACCATTAATTGAAAAAAAACTAATAATTCCAATACTCCTCATCATCGGCCTCCAGCGTGGCATGTGCACTCACCCATGATGAGCGTACATCACTGCTGGATGTGCTGGGAATGGTAACTGGTGTCTGTGGGCTGCCCGACGCATGATAGGTGAGGGGATGTGACGGAGGAGGAATTGGCATTAGTTGGGACGCCGATCTATGAGGTGGGATAGGTAAATTGTCAGAAGACAATGGGATGGGCTGCGACATAATATATAACCCTATATTACTATGCTCTTGAAGTTTACCTTCTTGAGCTAGTGTCATAGCGCTATATATTATGCGCTTGAAATGTCCCAAGCTGGTCTTTAGCCATGCTGTCCATTTCATTGCCGATGTGAGCACCAAAAGTTGGATTTGGACCGGGGGGGTGCATGTAAAACCTCCTCCACGTGACGCAAAAATCTGTCACTTCTTGACGGGCCAGAGGATGGAGTCTTGGAAGCCATCCTCCACTTCTTGGCGGGTGCTGCCGCTGATGGCCTCTCTATTCTTGACTCCATAGCCTCTGTGGTCTCGCTGGTTGAAGGGACAGGATTCACATCCAGGACTTCCTCCTTGTAAAAATGAGAAACAAAAATTAAAAGTATTTAGATTTTAACAAAATAAACATACATATAGTGGCTTACACGTGTTTTTTATTTTTTTAAAAAAGGTCAGCATTTGGAGTATCACCATCCCGTCCATCCAAGAGTAAAATAATACACTATGGCCCTGATTCAGAGCCGGACGCTCTGACAGAGTGCTCGCTCTGAATCAGGGCCGTCCTTCACTTTTATAGCATGGGTGACCACCCACAGCTATAGCGAGCTGCCAGGAAGATGGTCGCGATGGTCTTGACCTTGATCATCGGGCTTGCGATGAGACCCTTGTGGTAGGGTCTCATTGCCGCAAGCTCTGGAGTGCTTTCAGCTCTATCAGAGCTTAGAGCACTCCCACTGACATCACTTGTGATGTCAGTGGGGCCGGCCCCAGATGGTTCCATGGGAACGCCTCCGTCTGGGCAGCCATGCCCCCGACATGCCCACAAAAGGGGGTCACTCACCATCGACAGCACGCCCCCTTTGTAGCGAGACCCATAGCGACGGCTTGCCTGTCGCTATCCGGGTCTCGTGCATGCACACGACAGAGCAGGGTCTGTCATGCGCATGTGCACTGGGACAACATCGACCCCCTTGCGAGCGCTCAGCGCTTGCGAGCGGGTCTGAATTAGGCCCTATGTCCAATACAAAATACAATAGTTTAATTGCATACCTGGTCCTGCCCCTCCACATTCTCCATGAGGGTCTCTTCTACCTCGGGTACTAGCGAAGACTACACCAGTTTCTTTGGCTCTTGGTCAAGGACAAATTTGAGCAGGTCATAGTACCATAACTTTGGCTTTATGACTTCATCTGCACTTGCTCTCGAATATTTTGAATCTTCACACTTCTTGCGCTCCTTCAGGAACACTATTCTCAAACCCTGGATCTTGGTCTTCACAAAGTCTATGCCAACATCACTGTCATACTCCCTACTGAATACCATCAATTGCTTCAGTGCCTTAAGCTTCACATAACAGTTGGAGTAGTCCCTATCTGAGTGCTTCCAGAGGCAGTCATTGGACTGGTACATTTCAATGAACCCAGAGACAAAAGCTCTGGATTGAGGCCCTCATTCAGAGCTGCTCGTAAGCGGCCGTACGCTCGTAGCGGTCCGATGTTGTCAAACCACGCATGCGTCGGTGTAACAGTGCACAAGTGCGTACGGCTGATTGCCATAATTTTTTCAGTCGTTCGAATAGCAAACAGGAAGTGACATGTCAAATGTGATTGACAGAACTGTCCGTTTTGGGGCGGTGACGGGGGTGGAGATGGGAAAACGCAGGCGTGGCGAGGCTTTTTTTGGGCGTTCATAAATTATCTGATTTGAACGGCCAATGTGAACGGAAAAAGTGTTTCGTCACTGTCTGATCAAGTTTCCATTCAAACTGCTCGCTCAGCTTGTGGTCTGGTATTCTCTACCACAATGACGATGGTCTCTTCGTTCCTCCCGTGGCTCATCAATGGTCTCCTGATTTATCAATTGAGGCCTCATAAACAATCACTTTTGAATTGCAAAAATGCTTGTAAGGTGTATAGCAAATAGCCTTTTTTTATTAGCCAAAAACCATACGCAGGTGAACTACTCAGCTGATAATTTCTGGGTTATACAATCAATTAACTTACAAATGTCTTTTAAATTTGCATTTTTTTCTTTTTTTGTTTTGTTTTGTTTATGCCAACAATATTGTAGGCATGTTGGTTTTTTTCCTTTTTTTTTTTAGGAGCCAACAAAACAATCATCCTTTTTTTTTTTAGATAAGTGTTAATTAAAACTCCTACATGGTTTTTAACCCTTGCTTTTTAAAAAAAAAATAATGTTTACATTTCCATTGTATTGTTTGTAATTTTGTTAGTGGGATTACCTTTTAACCAGTTTTGGAATGAATTAACAATAGATTTTTTAAGATTTTCAAATTATTTTTATTCACAATATTTTTTTAGTGTGTTTTTTCATAAATAAAATATGGATAACTATATAAAAAAAAATGTTTTTAGAAATGCACAAAGTGGCATTTTCAAACCACAAACAAAATTTAAAAACAATTCACAAGAAAGGAGAGGGAGGTTTTGGCCATTAAGGAATATGGGGCAAACACAGAAGGAATGTGGGAAATTTAGCCAGTGTTGTCATCGCCTTTTGGCCCTTTTGGCTGGGGTATGGAGGGAGCCTGAACGGGTCTGGGAGGTCCTTCGGCTGGCCTGTCCAGAGGCAGATGTTGGGGCCTCTTTACTAGGCATAGGGCTAGGCACATTTGGAGGGATGGCTGTTGTTGTGCCAGAGGTGGAGGATCCTGATGTTCCGGCAGGAAGGGAGGCCGGCTCCAACATTTGCTGGCGAACGAGCTGCTCCAGGGCATTTGCAATCCGGATGTTGGCCCCAGTATTTGCCTCCAGGGCCTGAGCAATGGTCACGTTGGCCGCAGCACTTTGCTCCATGGCCTCCCCCACCCATAGCAGATTGGCATCCAGCTTCACCAGAATCTCAGTGTGCTGATCCGTTTTAATATTGAGATCAGTGAGGAGAGCCACTGCCTGCGAGGGGGATTGCCCTGGACTGTCTTCCACAGGGTCCCCAGCTGGATCTACTGGTTCCTCCCGTGCAGAGCCAGCAGAAGTTCTGCGGCCAAAGCTCCCCTCTGGAGCAGACTCGTCCGCCTGTGTGTCTGTGAAAAAAAAGAGAAAACAGTAACATTATAATCTAGATATTGTCCAAAACACATTTCTGAGTTATTAACATTACTACATTTACCTGAGGCAACATGAAGAGCCGCAAAGTCTGGCATGTCGGTATCCATGTTGGACAAGCCAAACACCTCCTCATCCTGCACACACCCGTGCCAGCTCTTCCAAATCTGTGAGCTCCAGTGACACAGGGGTGGGACCCCCACCTGTCCCCCCTGCATGCCTAGCCCTATCAGCCAGTTTTTGCTTCAGCCGATATTCGAAATCGCTCCATTTGTGGGTTAAAAAGTTGGCATTATTCCTGCAGTATTTGGACCTGTAAACACTTTTTATTAAAATGTAGTTTGTACGTACCGGTGTTTGACGTACCGGGTTGCTCGTTCAAACTCACCAACCCTATTGACAGCACTGGCTATGTCATCCCACATTTTCCATTTCTGGCTTGCACCCATATTCCTTACTGCCTGGGGCAGGGTGTCAACGCACATTTGGACCAAAACCTCCATCTATCTTCTTGTGAATTGTGGCTGGCGTTTTTTTTTGTTGGCTTTTCTTGGCCTGCTAGGGCCAGCAGCCTCTTCCATTACATCCTCAACACCTTTTTGGAAATTGGAAATAAAATTTTCAATGTAAAATGTACCTAAAATGTTGTTTCCCAAAAATCCTTTAGGGCCAAAAAGACAAATACTTACCTGGCGCCTCTTGGCCAGTGCTTTGCTGCTCTGTAGCCATTTTAGAGTTTCAGGGCTCACTACAGCAGACCGATTGGGGTTTTCAGTGACGTTTTTATACATGCGTCAGCATTATTCGGCCGCATCATTGATTGTGCGCTCCTATTGTCCGTCCGTAATTTGAGCGGGAAAATAGAGACTATTTATGGCTTGGTGTGACTCGAGTCGAGGTGGCGGGTGATGAATGTTGGAGGTTTGACGGAGGAGGTGTTTGTTTGCGGATTTGGGATTTCGGAGTTTGGATTTTTCTAGTGTGATCTTTTTTTTTTGTTTTCTTACTTAATTTTTTTACGTTCGCTTTTTTTTTTATTGTTTACCTTTTTATTTTTGAGTTTTTGAGTAAGTCTTTTTCCAAACCACCGTAAACAATAATAGTAAATAGTAAAAAAATGTTAGTACTTATGTTTTGGTTTTTTTGTTTACAGTTATTTAGGCCTTGCCCCCTTGATGTTTTTGGACTTTGGGTTATTTGTCTGTTTTTGGTAAGTGTTTTTAGTTTCATGAAGTTACAATTTCGATGTGTTGGTCTTCGCCTATGTTTCGCTAAGTATTT
Source organism: Taudactylus pleione (assembly GCA_031769625.1). Classification (NCBI taxonomy): domain Eukaryota; kingdom Metazoa; phylum Chordata; class Amphibia; order Anura; family Myobatrachidae; genus Taudactylus; species Taudactylus pleione. Next base: position 6,307,854 of record JAUIMM010000670.1, read on the forward strand.
TTTTTTTGGGTTGTAGGACCAATCATGTCTTCCCACTAAATATAGCATACTCTTTTGCGAAATAATGTTTGAGTTGTTTTTATTTTAAACTGAACGTACTATTTAGTGCACTAATGTCTCCTGATTGAACTGTAAAAGTAGCGTAATATTTAACGAACTCATGTGTCTTGTTTTAACTGTAAAAAATGCGTATTATTTAGTGCACTAATGTGGTTTTATTATTTCAGTGTAAAATCATGTTTTACCACTAAATGTAGTGTGTGTTTTTCCGAACTAATGTGTGCTCCCTTCTCTTTTTTTAAGCCTAAAAAATGTGTTCACAATCCAAGTTTTCCCAATAATAACTAAATATATTTTCTACTTTTGAAATGTAGGTTGTTCTACTCATGACAAGACCCCGGCCTGTAAGCATCTTTGGATTTCTTAAAAAAGATAAGTATATTTTTCTTTTCAAAATTTTCGAAAATAACTACCTGGCTTACCATTTCAGGTTGATGTTGGTCGTATTATCTTGGCCATGGTTCCAGAACCCGACCAACCTCAACTTCAACCCAGGCGTAGGCCTCGTAGGCATGCAAGGCCCCAGATATATAGAACACGTGTCACCCTTTTTGGAATGCCAGATGATGAGGTATTAAGATGATACCGTCTTCCTCCACAAATCATCCTAGACACTCTCTCATTAATAGACAGTGATCTTGAACGGCAAATTGTCAGTCCTACAGCAATACCACCACTTACGCAATTAATGTCGGTGTTACATTTCTGTGCCTCAGGATCCTTTCAAACCACGGTGGGAATAGTTGCCGGAATCTCCCAATCCTCCTTTTCAAGGATCCTGAGGGCAGTGATGGAGGCCATTTTTAAACACCTCCATCATTTTATTCAAATGCCAGTGGATATGGGTTCCCTTAGTGTGGTGAAGGCCAATTTTTACCAAATAGTTGGCTTCCCACAAATCATAGGGGTTGTGGATGGCACTCACATACCACTTCAGCCTCCAGCAAGGCTGGAGGCTATTTTTAGGAACCGCAAACACTTTCATTCACTGAATGTAATGGTGGTATGTGATGCCTCCCTCCAGATCCTGTCCCTGAATGCCAAATTCCCCAGGAGTGCACATGATTCCTTCGTCATCCGGCAATCAGGGATTTGGCACAAATTAGACAACCTACAAGCTGGTGATGGGTGGCTTCTGGGTAAGTTGACACCTTCCGTGGCAACCAATGCAAAGCTTGTTACACAATGGTCCTGATGTTTGTTTTTGTTTTCACACAGAAGACAGTGGTTACCCTTGCATGCCCTGGCTGCTCACTCCTTATTTGGCTCCCACACCAGGGCCACAAAGTGAGTATAATTCCGCACTTACAGCAACCAGGCAGGTGGTGGAGCACTGTATCAGCCTTTTAAAAGGCCGATTCAGATGCCTCTACCGCTCTGGTGGCGAGCTCATGTATTTGCCGGATATGGTTTCGAAAATTGTGGTCCTGTGTGGCATATTTCACAACATCGCCATAAGGAGTGGTGTCCCAATGCAGCCAGAGGATGACTTGCCTGAGGATGCCCCCCCCCGAGATTGGTCGGAGGTCAGTAGGGGGGGAGGGCATACGCGATGATGTGGTGGCCAGATATTTTAGGTAATTATTGTAAAACATTTAGTTAATTGACACAATGTAGACATGTAAGATTGTAATGGCCAATTTTAATTTTTTTTTTTTGTCTTTCATTCCCTAAAATTACCCGAAAAAACGATGCCTACTACCTGATCCCCAAAATTGTCTTCATGTGGCCACATTGGATCTAACTTCGGGAAAAATTATTTCTTCGCCTCATTTGTGGATTCATGTTGGCCTGCTATTTCTTCAAACAGTTCTTGAGTTTTTTTTTTGTTTGTTTTTGGGTGTTGGTTGTTTTTTGGCGTGTGTTTGCACTGTGTGAATTGTTTGTCACAATTCACTTTCTGTTTATTATTTGTGTGTATTAAAATTTTGTTTTACGTTAAAAAGACTTTTCCTTGGTAAATTACAAGCACGGGTAACCTGGCCCAAAAAAGGCAAACTTTCTTAATGGCTAATCCTGTAATGTGTTAAATTGTTAAGTATTTTAACATGCTTTGTGGCTAAAAACAAACCACAAAGGTATTATGGTGAAACAGTATGTTTTCTAAACTAGGCCTAAGCAGGTTTGAATTAATATGGGAATTCTCCAAACCTATTGGTATTGTAAGGTGTTTAATGTGCCAGCTTACATACTTACTGGCGCTTTCTACAATCTGATTTTCCTAACTATAAAAAACATGCTCCAATAGTCGACTTATGGAAGGTTAAACAATCTAATATTTTCAGACACGGAATGAGACTTTTGAAAACAAAAAAATACTTTATTGATGACAAAATTTTTAGGGGGGTAAAAAAAACAACTAAATTAATTGCGCAGGACCGCCAACATGTGGTCAAGGACCACAAGCATGCCAATTACATGGCCCCGCAATGTCTGCAAGCCTGCCTGCATTTCTTGCAGTCGCCTCTGGTCCCCTGTGGGGAAAAAAAATGTGTGTATTAATAAAATGACACCTTAAATTATATGTTAGCAAACAAGTTATAAATCAGACTCTACTTTTTAAAAAAAAAAAAATTTTGTCCCTAAAAAAATTAATGGCAAATGCAAAGATGGTATAAATACAAACTATAAATATTACACATAAAAAGCAAACCAAAAAAATGGCGAAGTACACCAAAAAAAGATATTTGTTGGTACCGTAAACTAGAAAGACACAAGTATGAGTGTTTGGACATGTGTGATATGTGTCAGGGGAAAACATCCTAGACATTGTTTAGGAAAAATATATAACCAAAACATTAGAAATACTTAACAATTTGGAAAAAGGACAACATCAACCAAAAACACAAAAATGCAAAAACAACCATAGTTTAAAAGGGAAACATACCGGTCATCGAGATGCCTGCTCGTTGAGCCCCGACATCCTCCTCCTCTGAGGTGGGCCAGTGCTGGTCAATTGGTGGAGGGGATATCTGGCTCAGTGTGGAGGGGGATGAAAAGAGGGGGGGTGGAGGGGGATGAAAAGAGAGGGGGGTTGGAGGGGAGGGGGATGAAAAGAGAGGGGGGGTGGAGGGGAGGGGGATGAAAAGAGGGGGGGGTGGAGGGGAGGGGGATGAAAAGAGAGGGGGGGTGGAGGGGAGGGAGAATTTGGAGGGATGGGCAAAATTGGAGAGGGAGGGGCCTCAGGTACTGGCCGGTCTGGGGTGGAGGGGGAATATGGGGAAGGTTGGGGAGAGGAGGTTTGGCTGGGAGTGGGGGATAGGGTACGAGGGCGACGTCAGTTTCAGACTCGACGTTGGAGTCTGCGCTCAGCCCCTAAATGATGGATGAAAAAGGTTTAGCTTATTTTTGTTTTTTGGGGTTTGGGTACAAATTTACAACACTAAAAATGTTATAAAATTATAAAAACGGAAAACATGCACACGCTGGTATGTCCTAAATCAACAAACAGGGCTAGACTGGAAACATGCACATGCTGGTTTGTCATAAATCAACAAACAGTGCTAGACTGGAAACATGCACACGCAGGTAGGGCCGCAAAAAAAGCAAAAAAAAACAAAAACAAACACTTTCACTGATCTGCAACCACAAACATGCCAGCAGGCGTGGCGTGCGGCAGCGCAGATCCGACCACCTGCCCTCCAATTGGCCGATATTTCGGCGATAGCCGAAGGAGTGCAGGTGCCGGCGCACCTCCGCGTATGCCATACGTTTGCGGAGGTTGGTGATGGGGGGAGGCTGGCTAGTGATCCTCTGGTCCATGACCTCGGTGAGGACCATGAGCTCCCGCCTACTAAACGCGGAGGCTCTCATGATGGCAATGATTTTTTTTACACACAACAGTTTTAATAAAGGCCCTAAAAAAATTTGATTGGCAAATGTACTTTGAAAATTAACAGAACGCATTTAATTGGTTATTGTATGAATCATGTGACCTACAGCCTCACAAATATAATGTGAGTTATGATAGGCTTGATGCAGTGACATGCGTAAGCTAATTTAAATAAACAAATTAAAGTACTAAAATATGCCTATAAAAAACAACGGAAAACAATAGTATTATTCCTAAAAACATGTAATTTGTAAAAAAAAAAAAACATTGGTGAAACCGTACGTATTCTGCGGTACAAATAACACACACTGTCAATAAACTTTATTCTTGTCAAAGAAAAAAAAAAAAAGGATTGAAAACATGTGAATAGCAATTAAGGTAATTAATATATTGATTGCCATGAAACGATGAAAGTATGTTTGCTGAATGAAATAGCAGGCAATCGAAAACTGACAGGGCCACTTCCGGAATTGACTTGTGTGAGCGTTCCCTGCAACCAAAGAGGAGACGGACGGTCGCTATTTTGAACGTTCGCTAGCTAGAGGAGAGGTTGGGAGACTATGGGGCGGAAGATTAGCTGCGAACGAAAATACGAGCGAGCGCTTTAATTTCCATTTTCCCGCTCGTATGCCGTACGAGTGTACGGCCACTTGCGTCCGGCTCTGAATCAGGCCCTGAGTTACAGTCATATCTGCAAGTGAGAAAAAAAATATAAAAAAAATCAAACAAACACAAAAACACCCCCCAAGTTTCCCTTATAGAACAACCCCAGTAGTCCTCCCTTATGCAGCACCCCCACAGTATGGGCCTTATGCAGCAACCCCACAGTTTGGGCCTTTATGCAGCACCCCCACAGTATGGGCCTTTATGCAGCACCCCCACAGTATACCCCTTATGCAGCACCCCCACAGTATGCCCCTTATGCAGCACCCCCACAGTATGCCCCTTATGCAGCACCCCCACAGTATGCCCCTTATGAAGCACCCCCACAGTATGCCCCTTATGCAGCACCCCCACAGTATGCCCCTTATGCAGCACCCCCACAGTATGCCCCTTATGCAGCACCCCCTGGAGCTCTTTAAAGCTGCACCCCCCCAAAGTCCCTTGATGCAGCACCCTCCAAGTGCCACACCGCGATTGTGTGCAGCCTCTTGTACCCCTTCCCAGTGGCAGTCCCCAGGGAGTGCTACATTGATGGTCAGTGATTTTCAATTAAATACTTAACGATGGTTACATGTGATCCGCGTGGTCCTCCAAATACTGCTGCTTCACACGCTCCGTCAGGGCAGAATCAACAAAATGGAGGTTTGGGAGTATATCAGGGAGTGGTTCATCGTTTGATTGTTCAGCATAAACGATGTGTAAGTGATGTGTAAGTGATATGAAAGCGATCAAGAAAAATTGACCTGCATGTTCAGTCGATGGAGGAGACTATCAAACGATCAGCGGGAGCGCACATCGTACATTAGAAACAATTTCTGCATGATTTTTAAACAATTTTTAAACAATTAAACAATATTGTTATTCAATCGCCTGCTAAAATCGTCTAGTGGATGCCCCCCATTAGCCGCACGTATATATGAATGTAACATAAATGGAGGACCAAACTTTGGCCCTCATTCAGAGCCGCTCACTATTTGCGGTCATTCGTTCTAAAACAAGGGGTGGCTATTCAAATGAACCGTTCACTAATTGCGGTCTGTTCACGCCTCTAAGTCTGAACGAGCGAGCAAAACTTGTGGTTGTAATTTTGAAAAATACGCCCCCTGGCCGCTCGCATCCTTCGTCATGTCCGCTATTTATTAGATTAATCAAGTACATCGACCAGCGTATGAACTGCTCGCTATTCTTGTGGCTGTTTTTTTCAACCGCTATTTTGCGAGCAGTTCGGAGTAAAAAAATACAGAGTGACGTGGTCAATGACGCTGCTGTATTAATTATGCACTCCCTTAAAACGCCCGTTTTGACCTTTAAGCACGCCTGCAGTCTAATTCCACACCCCCGTTTTCAAGCACCTTCCCCTGTTACCACCCACATACGCCTTACTCTGTCACTCAAAATAGCAGGCATTCGCTATATAGCGAACAAACGATTTTCGGCCGCACTGACTGGTTCGCGCATGCGTACTAAAAACCGTACGCATGCGCAGATGTGCGAACATCGCTCGTAACAAGCGTACTGCCGCTTACGAGTGGCTCTGAATGAGGGCCTTTGTCGCCTAAAAATTATCAGATCCCAGAACCGCCCACACAACCTTCATAGTTTCCATATCTAATTACATCCCCTTTTACAGTCCACACACAACCTCACACATAGTCTCTCTCTCACATCCTCATGACATTTGGCCGACATTCCTATGTGACTGGATCATGCAGCCAACCAAGAAACTGTGCATTGTGGCTGGACCAAGATGCAATATATAGCACCTATCCTTGTGTATCAATGCCTATTTCCCTATAGATTGTAAGCTTGCTAGCAGGGCCTTCCTACCTATATATCTGTCTGTTATTACCCAGTTTTGTTCTATCAATGTTAACAATTGTAAAGCGCAACGGAATATGCTGCGCTATATAAGAAACTGTTAATAAATAAATAAATAAAAATAAATAGACAGACGATAAAATGCCATCACCTTCGTCTGCCAAGGTCGATGCCCAATGTCATAGTAAAGGGCATATAAAATCCCAAATGACAAAGTTCAGGAAAATGGCCTTAAAAAAACATTTAAATCATCTGAGGAGAAACGTAAACTTGCCAATATGCCATTTACGACACGGAGTGGCAAGGAACGGCTAAGGTCTTTCCCTATGTTCATGACTAGTGGTTCAGCTTCACGTGACGATGGAAGCCCTCCTCCCACTACAGAAATCAAATGAGTTAAGCTGGCAAAAGCACAGCGAAGAACTGTGCATTCTAAGAAGATATCACAAATCCCCAAGGAGCGTCCAAGTGTGGTGGCGGTTACGATGCCTGACCTTCCCAGCACTGGACAGGAAGAGATGGCTCTTTCCACCATTTGCACGCCCCCTGCAAGTGCTGAAAGGAGCACCCACAGTCCACTTGCTGATATGCAAATTGAAGATGTCACTGTTGAAGTAAAACAGGATGAGGATACTGGTGTAGCTGGCGCTGAGGAGGAAGTTGGCGATGTATAAGTTTACACATAAGGGTGTTTACGTTGGTTACACAGCAACAGGAGGCGCCGACCAGTGACGTCACACCCCTGCAACCGCCATTTCTGGATCCGGTGGCAGTGATGAACAGGAGGTCGGACCCCACGAAGTATTTAATGGTGAGTGTATTTCTGTTATTTTTTATGTATATGGAATCTCTTGCACTTGACAAAAGCACTGAAATAAATAGTGCTGAAATGTTGCTCAATATGACAACTTGATTGTATCATTTCCTGGTGGAGGGATGAGTGCCGCTATTCTCTATAGCTACAGGACCCAGAGTTTTTTCCAGTAACCCAGCAGGCACCCCCAATTACTTACCTTGCCAAGTGGAGAGAGTGTCGGTATTGTGACTTTTGTATTTCTAGTGCTGGTGATCCAGCACCTGGACAAGGCACCTCTGTGGATTTTACAAATATACATTCTACATAGTTTTACTATGTTCCTGTTTTTTTAAAAGAATAGGTATTTTGAACTGCACAGATTCTAAGCAAAGATTTATACCATCTATACTGAATGTATTTAACTATTATGCCAAATACAGCACCTGAAGATAATGAAGGTTTGTCCTAAAGAGTAACTCTTACACCTGGAGAAGTCTTCAGCTTCTCGGAAACGGAGGCTGAGGCAATACTTTTCACTGAAGATATTGATGATCATCTAGGGACAAAGAATATGCAGGATATCTATAATGACCTATATAGGTTGAAGAAACGTGAACTTGATTTTTTCTTTCATGGTTAGACTTTATCTAACTACTATAAGGATAAAAAAATCTCTAGAGGATTTAGAATACGTAATTCACCAACAATAGATCGATATAATATTGAATTCGGGAAGAAATGGACCTCTATATTGAACAAATGTTCCTTCGATTTACTTTTTAGTCATTGAGGAATCAAAGAGAAAACTCAATATTGCTAAGACTAAAATTGCGTCATTCGAAACAATACATCTGGATATGCTAAAAAATTACACTTCTGCGGATTGGCTGACTAAACTGAAAGGCGAGATAGAAAAATATCGAAATGACCTGGTGAAATTCAAGTGAGAAAAACGCATACCAGTTGACCAAGATTATGAACAACAAAAGGTATATGGGTGGCTAAGGGGAGCACCTCAAAGAGAATTGAGACCAACTTATAGAGGTACCTACAGAAACCGACATATAGATACATCATGGGATACTGGTACATTGTATAGTGATAGCGACAGCCATGTAACTCCAAGTACCTCTGGTAAATACCCTTTAGGGGTAAAAACAAGGGCTCAGGTTTCAAGCCCAAAAGAAGATATACGCTCCGGGGCAAACAAAACACAAGGAAGGGGGCAGGGATAAAGAAAGTCTCCACTCCAATGCAAAGCTTAATCTTCAATCTATCATCTCAACAGTTAACCATGGCAGAGAGATTACAGTATTACAAAAAGGCTTATCATTTGTCCCTACTGTCCTCTTTCATGAGGTCCGATGGAAAATAGAATCCTTCACATTCAATCATACTGTAGTTTAAAACTTAAAGAACACTTTGGGGAAACTACTGACCAACATAGAGAGATTACTGTACCACCACAACTATTGGCTATACATCCAAGATCCTTGTTTGACCCCATTAGTAACAACAGCTCCATTAAGACAGTTAGCAGAATGCTGGATCAAGCAGTACTACACCAACCAAATATTGAAAGACTGCATTATTGGAATTTACCTAGAGAAGAATACTTAGCATTTAAAAAAATTGAGTACTTATGAGGACATCACTATAAGACAAGCTGACAAGGGTGGATCAATCGTTATCTAGGACATTGAGGACTATAGGAGAGAAATACAGAGACAACTATGTGTCCTGAAAACATACAAAAAACTCCTACAAGACCCAATACAAGAATATAAAAAAGAACTGGATACTTTTTTTAAAAAAATCTGCCTATGATAATCATATTATCAATGAAAAAATATACAAATGTCTTGTGGTACCATATCCAATTAAGCCTCTTTTGTATTCTGTACCTAAGATTCACAAGGATGTGCAGAATACCCCTGGCAGACCTATTATCTCTGCCAGGGGGTCCCTGTATCAATTTATTTCCATCTTTTTAGATTCACATCTTCAACCTTGTGTCCAGAAAAAAATGACGTATCTAAAAGATACTAACAGTCTGCTGACATCTCTGAGGGAACTCATGGAAATCCCAGAGAATTGCCTATTATGTACAGTAGATGTCTGCAATTTATATACCTGCATACCCCACCAGATGGGATTATTGGCCACAAAAATGTTGCTTACTAATAACCCTTGGTACACTGGCCCAGATCTAGAATTTTTTCTCACTGTTGGAATATGTACTAACCCGTAACTATTTCTTCTTTGTTGGAGGATATTATTTGCAGGTATCTGGCTATGCGATGGGGTCGAGAATGTGGCCCAATCGGACGCCAATACCTTCATGTTCATGATTGAACAAGATGTATTTTTTATGGATATCAATGTCTCTAAGAATATTTTGAAATTTTTTTAGGTACATAGATGACCTGTTAATCCTGTGGACAGGCATGGAGGATGAATTTAGTGAAGTTATCAGAACACATAACAGCACCGACAGTTCGGTAAAATTCACCTATCAGGTAGATAAGGAACAAGTGAACTTCTTGGATGTCACCATTACCAAGAAAGGTAATATATTGGAATCATCATTATATTCCAAACCTACAGACCAAAACAACCTACTCCTTGCTAGCAGTGCACATCCTGAGTCATTAAAAGCTGGCCTACCATATTCCCAATTCCTCCAAGTATTACATATTACCTCTAATTATGAGGAAGCAATGAGACAGATTGCTACCATGATAAAGAAATTTGAAGAGTGAGGGTATACGAAGACCTTATTGCTTAAACAAAAACAGAAAGCTTTATCCATTACCACAGGAACTATATAGATCTAAGCCTAAAAATTCCAGAGGCAAAACACACACTTGGGTTAATACTTACGACCACATGAGCACACATACTAATCATAGTGCCAAAAAATTATGGCCAGTGATTATTTCTAACCCTGAGTTGACCTCACTACATCAGACAAAATTAATGCCATGTTACCATAGGGGTAAAAATATCAGAGACTTCGTAGTAAGGACAGATATTTCTAATATAGGTAAACATGAAAATGTCTCATTTTTGGGCAAACCCAAGATGGGATGTTACGAATGCCTGAATTGCCTGACGTGTAGCTCCCTACCAACAAGGGACCTATTTTTGCCACCCACTTACAGGCGAAAAAATAAAAATACATCATTACCTCACATGGTCTAGTAAATTCATTATCTACATGATAACTTGCCCGTGTGCTCGCCATTACATCAGTAAAATGGAGCGCCAGTTCAAAGAGCGAATGATGCTCCATAGATCGGCAATAAGTACTGCCATAACAAGGGGCAGTAGTGAACAACCTGTAGCACGATATTTCCTACAAGCCAAACAATGTGGCTACAATTAGATACCAGATCATCGATCATGTCCCTCCCAGTACAAGGGGTGGGAAGAGGGGAAAAAAAATTACTCCAGCTGGAATCAAAATGGATAAACAGACTAGGAACCCTGGCTCCACAGGGTCTCAATGAAATACTGGGTCTACATTGCTTTTTGTAGTACAGTGTTTGTTATAGTCCAGTGTTGTTAGAATCACGGTATATTTGCTAATATTAATAGAATGTTTAGGTTGTACATACATGTTCTTTGGTCATACATGATAACAATTAGGAATGTGTACACCTATGTATAACAATGATTGCTTTAAAATGTAACCTTTGAATCATGCATCAGCTAATATCTATCCTGCACTAGTATAGTAGCACTAGTGACTTGTCTCACTGATGCTGCAAATTGTATGTTGCGTTATGTCATTAGATGTTTGTGTTAGTCTATTATATGTCTGACATATATGTTTACAAATACAGGTGTTTACGCTGGTTACCCAGCAACAGGAGGAGCCGACCACTGATGTCACCACCCCACGACCGCCACTTCCAGATCCGGTGGCGGTGATGAACAGGAGGTTGGACCCCATTAGTTATTTAATGGGGAGTGTATTTCTGTTATTTTTTATGTATATGGAATCTCTTGCGCCTGACGAAAGTGCTGAAATAAATCGCGCTGAAACATTGCTCTGAAACATAGCTCAATATGACAGCTTGATTGTATAATTTCCTGGTGGAGGGGTGAGCACTCTCTCTCTCCTGATTAATGTCAGCAGAGGCAGATCTCTTTAAAATACAGACCGTTGCAGTTTCCCTGTTTGTGAAATTTGCAGTATTTACTAATAAAGTTATTACAAGTTCTCAACTTGGCAAACATAATGCAGGTATGTCTATCAGATGTACGACATCTACTGTATTTATTTTATCAATATTTTAACACCGGCTCGTTAAAATAGGTCTATATAAAGAAAATATATACATAGGTGTATATAAAGAAAAAAATGCATGTGTTAAATTTGTTTTGTCACGCTCTGGACACTTAAAATCCACCTTTTTACTTCTCCGGTGCCTGTCCAGGCTAGCGCTGAGGTCCACTTGCGCTGTGTATCACTCCCGGATAGCACAGAGGTCCACTCATGCTGCATACTGTGTGTCTCCCGGCTGGTGCTGAGGTCTACTCCTGCCCTGTCTGCTCAGTGTCCTGTCACTGAGCATGGAGATGGTTCTCCACAGTCACTTGCTCACAGCGTGCCTCCCCAAGCATAATGGTATACAAACTGCACACCAGAATTCCCTCCAGAACAACAGTTTGGGCTCAGCCATGTTTGGACGGTCACCTTACTCTCCTCCTCCACTTAGAGTGCTGCTCCAAGACCAGCTGATTGTAGCATCCAATCCCTGGGGATCCTCCCCTATAAATTCCATTTCCTGACTGGCCGTAGTTGCCAGTATGTCATCGCTTCTTGCTGAAGTTAAAGCTCGGTGCTGAGCTCTCTCGTACTCTGTAACTGAATGGTTCCAGTCCATTATATCCAGTTCCTAAATCTGGTAAACAAGTTTCCTATACCATCTTGCACACCAGTCTGGTTTTTACCACTGAGACTTGTTCTTACAGCAACCATTGGTTCCAGCCGATAACTCCAATCATCGGTCTCATCTGATGCTAACAACATCAGACTTCTCAATTAAGTTCTTCAATTTCTCAACATTGGTCCCAACTGATCAAGTTCATCAATTCTTCAACATCAGATTCAAATCCATCAAGTTCTTCAAATCATTAACGGTCTCAAACTGATCCAGCTCTCAATCCAGCATCATCTTTCTCAATTAGATTATACTCCTTCATTTTCACCTCCAGTTCTGATCCCAACCTGCTGTTTAATAGAAACATTCTATTTCTGTCCCCGCCTTCGGGCCCATCATCCAGGGCCGGATTAGCGGGGGGGGGGCAACAGGGGGCGATCGTCCCTGGGCCCCCACATGTTAATGGCCCCCCCACACCCATCGGGGTTAAAGTGGACCAGAGGAGATGGAACCAGTTCCGCCTCCTCTGGCCAGCCTAACCCCGGTGCCGCAGGGAGGCTCCATTTGCCAGGCGCACACTGTAACCAGCAGGCGCCCGGCTCCCTCCCCGCAGCGGCACCCGAAGTTGGAGGCTTGAGCTCATGTGAGCTCTAGCTTCTGGCTCACGCAGTGCACCATGGGAGAGAAGTCATGATGTCTCTCCCATAGTGCAGAGGAGCAGCCGAGTGTATTGCAGCGGATGCGGGGCTTAGCTTAAGGTAAGTATGAGCTTTATTTTTATTTATTTTTAGTGCAAGCGGCCTACTGGGGGGCATTACTGGCGGTGGGGCAGTACTGGGGGGGTGCATTACTACTGGGGCATTACTCGGGGAGGAGAGAGACATTACTACTGGGGGCATTACTCAGGGGGAGGCATTATTAAAGGGGAGGGGGCATTACTCGGAGGGGGAGGCATTAATTGGGGCATTACTATTGGGGGCTCTACTAGAGAGGGAGCATTAGTATTGGCACTAATAGAGGGGCATTACTACAGATTGCTCTACTACAGGGGGAGTGACTACTGGGGGCACAACTACATGGGTGGTACTACTGGGGGATTTATACAGGGGGCATTACTACTAGGGCATTACTATTGGGCATATGCCCAATTACTACTGAGGGGCATTACTATTTGGGGCACAACTACAGGGGTATTACTACAGGGGGCATTTATGCAGAGGGCATTACTACAGGGGGCACTACTAATGGGAGTATTGCATTTGGGCACTCCTACTGGGTGCACTGCATACAGGGCACTACCACGGTGGGCACTGACACTACTGAGGGCTCTGCATAAGGTTCCTGTTGCGCATACCCCCAGTTTGTCACATTTAATAGGGGCCACCACGTTTGTTGCCCAGGGACCCCCACAGACCTTAATCCGGTCCTGCCATCATCCACTGCAATACTTCTATCTCCTCACATCATTACATGAGGAAGTTCTGGATCTAGCCACCCAAGTTCTTTCATGCATCTTTGATCTCTCCTTTAGCCTCCCATGCCTGTTTGTACCAAAATCAAGCCTCAGGCATGACATGTTTGAAGTGTTTCAATAATATAAACAATTTCATTCATAATGTATTTTATTTGTTTAAAAACAGTAAAGTAACAACATATTGAATTAACATTAAAAACAAAAAATGTGTATAATATAAGAATATGCATATTAGATTAAGTGTGAAAAAAAAGGTTTAAAAATTATACGGCCATTAAATCCATTCAAATTATATCTTGTTTTAACATTCAACAAACCGGAAAGACTGAGGTTTCCGTTGATGATCTGCTTATTTGTCTTTCGCAAAATGAACAGTAATATCAACCACTAAACCATAAGTGATCATGCATTATCAACGTTGTCTATATGTTTATTTTTTAAATGTAAAGCGAGTGATCATATGCTGTTCGTTGTCTTCATAATTCTCATTTAATTATTTTATCAAATTAATTTTCACATATTTAACCGTACACAGGTTGTGTAAACAGCGAGGTCAAAATGAATGCAACAGAGTTGAATGGAGAAGACTACTCTTACACATTCGTACAGGATATTGTAACATTCCAGAATCCTTATCAGTCATACGCTGATTTACCAAGATCGCAAAACAGCTGTAAGTTTATTAATGATCGTGTGCTGACTATGATTTTATCTTTTTAAAATAAATTAAAAAACATAGGCACTTGTAATTCGCAGATAGTCCAACAATTCAATATGGCAAATCAGACATTGAAATACTTGTGACATACCAATCCAGCCACCACAGATGCAGGAACCAGAACCAGTTCAAACACATTTTATACAAAGTAAGTTAATTAAACGCTATACTGTAGGTTTGTTAGATGTATTTAAAAAAATTACTTTTCCACAGCACAAAACATAAATCATAACTGTGTTTCTAACTTATTTTTTTAAATTACAGCATTCAGGTCATCTGATGCAGCGACTTGAGGACAAAGCGTCGGAAAAGCCCATGAGCCAGACAAACGAGAGTAGCACACTTGTGCAGTGTCCAACCAATGATGACGTAGAGAACCAACAAGCATCATCATCACCTCTGAGCAGTCATTATAGTCTAGATAATACTATGCCAATTATTATGGATCAACTATATTGTAAAATCAAACCAAACAAATTAAAGGTATGTCACTCACAACATGTTGGGTGAATGATCTAAGGGCCTCATTCAGACCCACTCGCAAGCGGCTGTCCGCTTGCAAGTGGGTCGATGGTGTGCACTGCGCATGCGCACGACCTTCGCTCATTGTGTCTGATCAATGTTGATTGACAGCAAGCCCCCTTTGGTGGGCGTGCCGGGGGCGTGCCTGCCAGACGGAGGCGTTCCCAAGGGAACGCCTACCGTCAGAAGCCGGCCCCACTGACATCACTAGTGATGTCAGTGGGAGTGATTTTGGCTCTGATGGAGCCAAAATCACTCCAGGGCTTGTGGACGAAAAACCTGACCACAGGCTTCTGGTCGCACTGGCGTTGGTTGCGATGGTCAAGACCATCGCGACCATCATCCTGCACGCTCGTATGTGCTGTGGGTGGTGACCCACAGCTATACGAGCATCCAGGAGGACGGCCCTCATTCAGAGCGAGCGCTCTGCTTAGAGCGTCCTGCTCTGAATGAGGGCCTAAGTTCTAACCAATATGCAGATTGTCTAAAGAGAAAGCCATCCTATTTAAATGGTGTCGGACCTAAAAGAACAGGTTGATGCCATTACAAGATGTATCAAATCTCTATAACAATGCCTCTGACAACGGCTCTGAAACACGCAGGTTGATGAAAAAAAACAGCTGGTACTAGTGTTAAAAGAGTTAGGGGTAAATTTACTAAAGTGAGTTTTTAGAAGTGAGTTTTAAAAGTGATGTTGCCCATAGGAACCAATCAGATTCTACTTAACATTTAACTAGCACCTTCTAGAAGATAATAGCTAGAATCTGATTGGTTGCTATGGACAACATCACTTTTAAAACTCACTTCTAAAAACTCACTTTAGTAAATTTACCCCTTAGTGTCTGCAAAAGTTAATAGAGCTTGGAGACTCTCAAAAAGAAAGGTTGGTAACAAGGTTACACACAAGACCGACAACGCAATTATCACACAGATTAGCAAATGCTGAGGAAGACATGAACTTTCAAGAATTTTACATACACAAGGCACACACTATGCACAAGACGTTTCAGACAGGCCGAACAACCAGGGAAAGGTGGAGATGGGGAAATGCGGTTCTACCATGATGGATGAGATTGTTGCAGAACCATCAGACATAGTGGACGGGTGACAAAGCACAGCAGACAAAGCCACCGGTACAGAACTTGCAGTTAGAGCAGCAAAATTATAATATCATGCGCTGATACGCATGCTATGGCAAGATATCAGTTGCATGCAACAAATACAGTATCAAAAAACATGAAAGCATCATTGAGATAATGCACAGTGGCAATAGCGAACTGCATGTTCTTAAAAAAGTTTTATTAAACAATATGCTGGGGCCTCACTGAAATAGTGATCAAACTGAGGAAACATGGACATTCATACAGGAAAATTTATACGCTAAAAAAAAGAAATAGCTAGTTAAGATTGGGTGTGGTCTGGACCGGGTTGTAATGAGAAGTTTGTAAAAAAAAAAAAAATCAGACATTTAAAAGTAAAACAGGCTATAAGTATGTTACTTTGGTGTCAGTAGGAGGGTGCGGGCTGCACCTGGGTGTCACTTCAAGGGGGTGACACCAAAAAAAGCCACACTCACACCTGCACCCCATCCACTGAGACGTCTGTGTCCGCACCCCTCCTTCCCTGTCACCAAGCGCCATGGCAAAATCATGGCTGCAGCCCCTTCGATTCATTGAACTGGAGTCTGGAAAGACTCACCGACAATCAAGCCCACACTGGCTCTGCACGCTGCTGCCGGGGGTCCGTACATACCCCTGTAGGCTCTGGCTGCCGGCCGTGGTGACATCATGCATGCCAGCTCTGCTTGTCATTCTGGGAGGGAGAAGTGGGAGGAGACTGTTTCAGCTGCCTGCCAGTTTGTATTGAAAGTTAGTAATAGTATGTATTTACAGACTTGTTTGCCATATATATTATACTGTCTGTCTTTTAATAGGATATATATTTTTTTCTGAAGTAAAAGTGAATTGTACTGAAATTACCATTTCTAACAAATAGTTAATTTCAATATTAATCTAGTATCATTTCAGAAATAATATATTTGACCAATGCTTTGTGCACCCTAGATGGTGTTACCAGCCTGACATTGCTGGCGATTGTGACCGTGCATCGCCAAGTGCATACACACTTGCCGATGCAGGAGAGCAATGCGGGATGCCATGCTGCAGTCAGCAACATGTCAACGCTAGCGATATTTTCTGGTCGTTGCTGCATACACACTGCCCGATATACCGGATCAGACGACATATCGTCCAGTGTGTACCCAGCCTAAGTCAATATAATGATTAGATTTTTTTTTACCTCAATTAGGGGAGTGCGAGTCTGCAAACGCTTTTGTCATGAAATGCGCATGGTTTGCATTAATGTATATACCTAAGAAATGCGGGATCCAATTAAAAATGCCAAATTGTGGTGCTTGCGGAAAGGGTTTGCAAATTTTCTACAAAATGTGACCTGCGAGAAGTTTATTAAAAAGTGGGGAAACTTTGATAGCAAAATCATATATAAAGTGAATGGGCAAAATGAAATTACTGGACACTTAAAAAAATTTACAAATCAGCCATGTGACACCTTTTAAGTAATTAACTGTAAAAAACTTACAAATGTCATTCTTATGAAAGAATTAAGTGAAAAATGTCAACAAAAAAAGTAGAAATAAAAAGGTTGTTTTTGGGTAATTCGAGGCGGCTTTTATTTTTTAAATGATGATCAGAAGCAATTATTGTTTGTAGAAAGAAATACTTTAATTGAATTTGGGGAGCATAATCTAATGAAAAAGTTGATTTTGAGACCATTATTTTTTATAACTCCAAAAATTGTAAAATGTAATTAGACACAAGTAAGCTAATTGAAAACTTCCAAATTCCCAAACTAGTCACTGGGGGAGGGTTTTCTTTGGCAAAGGGTACTGAAGCAAGTCCCGACACTTTTACCTTAGAATAAAGATTTCCCTACCTTACAACCTCAGTAGGGTGCATGCAAAATAACCATGAAATTCTACTGAAAGGCGTAAGGCGAGCTTTGAATTGGATTGCAAATGCAATTCGCAGGGCAAATTTTCTGTGGAAACAGCTTAAACAAGCCAACTTGTACCTAATTGGATTGACCCCAATGTTATCTTGGAGAGTAAGTTAACGGCTAACCCATTTGAAACCTTTTTAATTAAGCAACAGCTTAGAAAGCAGAGATTTGATTGATATTTTACAATATACTTGTAGAAGAAAGAAAGATCCCTAAAAATTTAAGTTCAGACCCCCTTTTCCATTTTAATAGAATATCAGCTATGACAAGGTGCATGTAGCACCACTTTAAGTCTGTGTTCTTCTAAATCGGCTAAATCATTAAGTTATAAATAGAACAGATTTTTGTACAACCTCTCCTTGTGTAACACCAGCAATAACCTCAAATATTACTCAGCTGGTCTTATAGAATTTTTAGCTACCAATGTCGATGTCATGCACACATGATGCTAGATGCTTCCATTGGGAAAGCCGACAGATCTCTCGCAAAACAATAAAGGTTCAAAGGGCTGTTACGGGGTGTATAGCTGGAGTTCATATATATATATATATATATATATATATATATATATATATATATCACACTATTCCGTCAAACAAAAAATTGACAGGTGCCCCACCCACTCCACACCTACAAAACACCCATAACTCCTCCCATAACATGCCCCTTACACTCTCCTCTTTTACGCCCCTTTTTTGTATAAATTTTATATTAATTTGACATCAACTTCATATAAATGTAGTAAGCTGCATATTCAACAGGATCAAATAACCAGCAACAAATTAACTACTTAAGAATCTGTACAAGTTGTTTATTTCCACATCAATATAGATTACCATCCTTTCAAATGATAATTTTCATAAAATAAGCTGTATTTAAAACAGACACTGAAAAAATAAAATTTTTATTC
The DNA here is from genome assembly GCA_031769625.1 of Taudactylus pleione. Classification (NCBI taxonomy): domain Eukaryota; kingdom Metazoa; phylum Chordata; class Amphibia; order Anura; family Myobatrachidae; genus Taudactylus; species Taudactylus pleione. The sequence continues at coordinate 6,326,557 of JAUIMM010000670.1, forward strand.
ATTTGTTAGTAAGCTGCATATTCAGCAGACTTATTGAAGGATTATGCATTCAATGTTTTAAACACAAAAATAAGTTTAGCCATATCATAAATAGTATTAAAATGCAAGTCATAGAATGTAAGTAGATAGAGAACACTTTTTCATCAAACTTAATTTGACAGGTACCACGCCCACAACCCCTCCCTTAACTCCACCCCCTGTCACTCCCACTTTTCCTCCCCCTTTTGATATCGCTTCATATACAATTTATATGACTTAATATAAATTTTACGTGGCGCGATATCTTTTTGATAGGGTTTTGTTATATAAATTGAAATCAAATGTATATAAATGCGATAGGATTTGATATAAAATGATATTGGGTTCAATGCTTAAACAGGCAGTATTGTTGTTAAACCTTCGTGATAGCTATAAAAGTAAATACATCTTTATTTAGCAGGCCACTATGCCTACGAACAAAATATTAGAAAGAAAATGATAAATGCATAACTGCAATAGGGACATTTTAATAACCCTTAGATGGTGCAGAAGCAGCACCTCTAAATGATTAATATTGAAATAATGTTAAAATGCTTGTTCTATTTCACCTGTGCTTTGGGGTTGTAAATTCTCACACATGGCATTGCAATGTGAGAAACAGGAATCAGGATCTTTCATTCATACATAGCCATTCATTTCATAGAGCTATTGTTTGAGCGCCCATTCACAGGCACACACAACAAAGTGCTTTAGGTGTACCATCTGCCTAAGGTCAGATGGTTGATTGTCACAAAGGTCACGGGGTAATGACTATAGAAGGGAATTTTCCCAACGTTGAGAGTTTAGACCATGGGTTTCTGATTTGGTACATACATTTAAGAATTAAAAAAACAGTGCAGAATACCTACAGATGTCAAAAAGGTTAATGGCTTTGTATCGATTAGGAGTACCAGCTGCCTAAGGTCAGATGGGTAATTGTCAGAAAGGTCATGGGAATGCCTATGGAAGGAAGTTTTCATACAAATGTTATTGCATTGTGAGATGTGGGAATCTGAATTGGTATATACATTTAAGAATTAAAAAACAGCACAGAATACCTACAGAAATATAGATGTTTTACAGGCCTTCATATACAGCTATAACACGTATCATAGAACGATTAAGCGTATGCCGTATGATGCAATCGCCTCTAACGCATTCGCTGATTTAAGACGATGTACAGCGAATACTTTAAAACAAATAAAATACAACATCATCTAGCCGCCAGTGCACACGTACGTGTCTCCAAATATAAGGATTTATTTCAGAAAACCTACGAACAGAATTATTCTGAGGAAATATTCGTCATACAATCTGTGCATACACTAAATCAGGCATGTCCAGACATGATGAATAAAAGTTTAAATCAGCCCGCTGTTAAATGCAGGAATCATGCATCAGGCATGATTAAGTTGAAATAGAGCGTTGTTAGGCTGTCTTTAATCTCAATTGCATCATCCAAATATATATATAAATTAACATAATTCAGATTGGTAAAATATTGCGCGTGTGTTTTTAAACTAGACATGTCTATGTCTAATATACCGCAATTAAATCAATGAATAAATATAAATATATATATATATATATATATATATATATTGTGATAGGATCACTGGTAAAGTGGTCTGTGGCAGGTACATTTGTCCCAGATTCCTGTCTTTTGTGTTTTAAACCCCCAGGAGAAAGTCTGCTGTGTAGCAGGCTTGAGTTTCGGCTTTTTGAAAAGCCGGTTTAGGACCTGGGGGTTGTGGGTGAGAGGAGAGGGAGGGCTCAAACCCACGGCCACTCCAGGTTTTGGTTCTCGCAGCCTGGTAACAGGCTTGTTAGTTTTCCACCTGAGAGTGGCCAATATAAGCCTAGTGTGTTGAGGGCTGATTGTCTCACCTGGGAGAGCAGACAGGGAGTTTGCTCAGAGACACTTGGATACCTAACTGTGAGTGTGGTGCTGTGCTTTTGTTGCTGGCGAGGGCATTAGGCCCTGCCAGGTTCTGGTAGTGAGGGAACTACCTGTGAAGTTAGTGCCCCGACAGGGCTAGGATTTATATTTATGTTTTCTTTATGTTTCTGACATTGTACAATAAAGACTGGTGCCGACCAGCTTGTACTTGCATCCAGACTGGTGTGCTGCTTCCCTGCTGCTGTGTGTGTGTAAGGAAGGAGTCCTCTACCCAGGAGAGGGACCCCCTAACCTAACTGTGTCACAATACACATACACACACACACACACACACACACCTATATCAGCAATCAGGCGATTAAGTTTGTAAAACTATAGCATGTTTAGACTCAAATGGTAGTAAATTCTCCGGGCATTATAAAGACCTAAACATTTTTAGTATATCATTATCCATAGAAATTTTATTTAGATTTTTTAATATTTCAGTTAAAATTTGAACTGCCATAAGTAAACTCCCCCCTTTTACCAAGATAACCATGCCCATAGAGGAGGCGCTTCATACATTTTTCCTTTAAAAGAGCAGCTGTTTGACTGCTGAAATTCACATCTGTTTTGAAGACTGAGACAGAGCAAGCTTATACAGGCATATGTAAGTATATATGTATTTTTAAAAGTTATTTTTATATTTTGTGTAGAAAATTAGCATATTTTTGTGTTTCATAAAATGTTTCAATTGTTCTTAAAAGTTGTTATATATATCGGTAATTGTAATATATGCGGGTATATACATTTATTAGATTATTAGGGTTGTGATACAATTTTTTTTTTTTTTAAAGTCATAGTTGTGATTATAACGGTTACTGCTATTTTTGTGTTTCATAACAAGCGGGTTATAAATATATATATATATGCGTGGTAATTCCTAATCTAACAGCATCTCTTGGTAATGCATGTGTCAACAAATGTAAATATGCATGTGATTCATTTTAAAGCATGTTGTGTAATTATGATGATTAGCGGGTGTTGACCTTGTGTAATTAAAATAATTGTGGAGCATTGCGGCTCTGCGGCTTATAGAAGTTAAACCGCATAACCGTTTTTTTGTTCATACAAACATTACCTTCTTTTATTTGTGTCTTTATTACATAAATAAAGCTATATATATATATATATATACACACACATATATACACACACACATATATATATATATATATACATACATACATATATATACATACATACATACATATATATACACATACATACACTGAGCATGAAGTCGCGGCACTCAGGGTACTTGAAAAAAGGTTTACTGTGACATCTCCATAGTGCAACGTTTCTGTGCCAACAACCGGCACTGTTGGCTAAAGAACACTGGAAATCATCTTACCTTAAACAGCACCCGTGCAACATGCAGACGCCCATGCCGGAAGCGGGAACGCTCACCCGGACCGGCGGTGCTTGAGAGTGACATCATCACTCACAACATCATGTGTCCATCACCTAGGTGATGCAACCAAACAAAACTAAATAAATCTAACTGGAATGCCACTGATATGCCGTGAGTAACTGCTTGGTAAAATACAAAGTACCTAGCAAGACACATAAATAAATAAACATAACAATTGAAATACAACGCACACAGTGCATATTGACTATCAAATAAATATTCAATTGGCATACGGAAATAAAAAATAAAAATAAAAAACATATAGGTATAAATACATACAAACAAAGCCGATATTAATAGGAAAAAATTATATCAATACTATCAAGATAAATATCTGGATACTAGAAGCTGATAATCACATAAAATATTGCAAGCCAAGATTCTCATTTAGACCCCTGGGAACAAGGGTCCCTAAACGAAATATCCAACGACTTTCCATTTGGAGAAGTTTCAGACTACGATCACCGCCTCTCAAAGACTGAGGGACGTGATCGATCATACGATACCGTAATGTAGAAAGTGGATGAGGAACTTGACCAAAATGTCGTGCCACTGGCTGCTCACTGTCATCATTCAAGAGAGCTGCTCGAATGGCGGATCTGTGAGCAGCCATACGTTCCTTACAGGAACGTTCGGTTTTACCAATATATGAAAGCCCACAAGGGCAAATAATCTGGTAAATAATAAACTTGGAATTACAAGTAAGTCTAAAATTAATAGAATATTTTTTACCGGACTGGGGATGGTAAAAAGTATCGCAAGGAATTAAAAAACCGCAAGTAGTGCACGTACATTTGATACAATCTTTTTTGCCAGTCAAAAAATGGCTAGGTTTTTTAGACTAAGGATTGTGGACATTAGGTTTAACCAAAAAATCTCTAAGGTTACGCCCTCTCTTGTAACTGGCCATCAATCTAGTATCGGCTAGTGTATAAGGTCAGTAGCAGACTGAACCATAGACCAAAATTGTCTAGAAGTTTGATTAATAGAAGGGCTGGCAGTATTAAATTTAGTTACCCATGGTAAAATATTAGTATTAGAAGGTTTGTAACGTTGTTTTTTCAATAAATTCTCTCGGTTGATTCCAAGGACTTTAGCCTTGGTCTCATAGAGAAGTTTCTCATCATACCCCCTTTCCAAAAATTTCTTAATCATAGATTCCATTTGTATATCGGCAAGGTTAGGATCAGAAGTGATGCTTCTAATACGTAAAAGTTGCAAAAATGGTAAACCTCTCTTGAGTGGGTAAGGATGAAAACTTGACATATGCAGCAAATTGTTGCGATCAGTAGGTTTGGTGTACAAAGTAGTATCAATCTTACCCCGATCAAGAGTGATCTGTACATCGAGAAAGTTAACAGTGGTGGCACTAATGGTATATGTAAATTTTACTGGATGGTTCAAAGAATTATGATTATCAATAAGTAGTTTAAAGGCTGATTCACTGCCACGCCAAAAAATAAGCAAATCGTCGATATATCGTCTATAAAAGACAATGTTGTCAGAAACACAACTGTCTGAAAAAAAGACTTGATTTTCGACATCAAACATGTATGTGTTGGCGTATGATGGGGCCACACTGGACCCCATCGCACAGCCAACACATTGCAGATAGAAATTACCATCAAAAATAAAAAAATTATTACGTAAAACCAATGAGAATAAATCAATAACCAAATCGATGTTCGGCCCACTGTATATAGAGTTATCAGTTAGAAGACGCATCATAGCTAATAACCCCTGGTCATGGGGTATCACAGTGTATAAGCTGGTAATGTCAACACTGCAAAGCAGGATCTCTTCTGTAAAAACTGGTAATTCCTTTAGCGAATTGAGTAAAGACATCGTGTCCAAAAGGTAGAACTGATTTTGCTGGATGCAAGGTTGACAAAGAGTATCCAAATAAGTAGCCAATGGTTGAAAGAGAGATTTGGTAGCAGCAATGATAGGATGTCCAGGCGGCTTATTAAGAGTCTTATGCACTTTAGGGATAATGTATAATATAGGTGCAATGGGGTATGCAGGGATTAATGCGGACATTAACTCAGAAGATATCAATCCTTCATTCACAGCCCAAAGTAAAATTTCTTGCAACTGTTTTTTAAATGCACCAGTCGGATCCCCTTGTAATTTTCTATATGTAACAGTATCGCTTAACTGCCTTTGAATTTCAGTAATGTAGTCAGTCGTGTTAAGGATGACCAATGCACCACCCTTATCGGCCGGTCTGAACACCAAATCAGAATTTTTGGAAAGCTTATTCAGGGCACACCATTCACTCACTGTGAAATTACTGCTTGAAGGTGGTATATCAAAGCATGATGCAGTCTGTTGGTCCAGGAACCGCATAAAAGTTTTAATAGTTGGATTACTTGACGGGGGGGGGGGGTCAAAATTTGACCTAGGTTGTAACCGCAGCAAGGCAGGAGGTATATCAGTGTGAGAATTGGCTTTAGTAGTGTTTTTTGAAAAAAATTCTCTTAATTTGAGTTGCCTATTGAGACGATATTTGTCGACTTGCCACTCAAGTTTGGTTTATTTGTTGGCACAAAAGATAAGCCTTTGGACAATATACGGACCTCTAAGGGTGATAGTTCATAGTCTGACAAATTGAAGACTAAACATTCCACCCCCGCGGCGGCCGACCACCTTTCCCTTTTCCTCTGCCTTTTGCATTGTTGCCCACGTCTCGTATATCTGCGACTCCTCCTCCTGTAAATTTTGCCCTCGTAACCACACTTCCTGTACCTATCATGATTTTTGGCTGCTGAAGAGTTTCCAAATCGCTAGCTGAGGAAGAAAATTCATACGAGGACTCAGGGTCTCTGTCTCTTTGTAATCTCCTACGAAAAAATGGTTGCCTTGTATCATGTTGACGAGCTCTGTCAGTCCATTTATATACCCGAAAGTTGTCATAGTCTGCATCAACTTTGGCTCTTTTGTCTTTTTTAAATTTAATCAGATCTCTTTTATACACTTGTAACTGGTTGTGCAATTTATCGTACCAATTGACTGATGTATCGTTATCCAAAATGGGTTTATATATCAATTCCAATGCACTAATTTTCTCCCTCATTGCATTCATTTCTCTAGTACTTTGCTCAAAGATGAGAAGAATTAGATCCATGGAACACTTATTGAGTATTCCAACCCATTTCTTACAAGAATTAGGATCATTGCGCCCTATCGTAGGGCAATTTCTGACTCTCAAGCCACGTGGAATTTTCTTATCTCTATAATAGTCACTAAGCGAAATGCAATGAACGTGAAAATCGATCTTCACAACTAAAAGCTTCACTTTGTTCGGCCAAGCTTTGCTTATGTAGAATATTATCTGCCTCAGGTTCAGAAAATCCAAAGGAGTCACCAATTTCATACATAGTTTCAGAAAATCCACTGATCCCAGATATTTGACTAGGAGTAGCCATATTGAAAAATTTCTTTTTACCCAAAATAGCACCGCAGGTTTAAACACAAAAAAAGAGACAAAATACACTACTTAAAAAAACAAAATCAAAAACATCCAAAGTCCAAGGATATACCATAAAGAAAAAATCAAAAAATAAAGGAACGTTCGGTTTTACCAATATATGAAAGCCCACAAGGGCAAGCGCCACCGGTCCGGGTGAGCGTTCCCGCTTCCGGCATGGGCGTCTGCATGTTGCACGGGTGCTATTTAAGGTAAGATGATTTCCAGTGTTCTTTAGCCTGAGGACAGTGCCGGTTGTTGGCACAGAAACGTTGCACTATTGAGATGTGACAGTAAACCTTTTTTCAAGTACCGAGTGCCGCGACTTCATGCTCAGTACCTATCCATTTCTCGCAGGCACCTGGCCAAGCCATCTCACTCCAGGAAGAGCCGGACTTATGGTGACTATATATATATATATATATATATATATATATATATATATATATATATATGGATATGTTGGTGATACTTATATTGCGTGAATTATACGTTGGAATTTCATGAATCAAATGTTCCACTCATGCTGTACAGCTAACATTGGGATGGAATTAGAAATTTTCAAAGATAGGCGGTGTATTACTTATGACTTGAGTGGCATCTTGTGGCCTTTTTTGGTATTGCACTTATTACCAGTGATTGGTATACATGTCATGATGTATGTACATGTTAGTTTTGATTATGGTGTGTAATTTAAACATATATATTTATATATTATAAATTGTATCATAGCATAATTTTAAGCTAGTGTTTTCTTTTGGTATTGCAAGTATTAGAGTAATGCCTCGTTGTCATATATATGTGTGATTTTGTTTAAAATGTGTGAATTAGCAGTTAGAATGTCATTATATTAGCTGACATGACTTGCTTTTAGTGTGGTTTATTTATATTTATTTATTTTCTATTTATTTATATGTTGGCATTGTTCAATATTAATTTGCATGCATGTTAGCTGTCTCTAATTAAATAATATATATATATATGGTGGCGCTTTTATGTTTGTACATTGTTTTATTAGCGAACGATTTCTTTTGCTAATGGTGAATTAACATTTTATGGCATTTAAAATAGATTGTCACAATTACAGGGTGCTGTGTTTTAGCATAATTAAAATAAAATGTACACAACTTTTTGTGATTCATAAGCATTTTGTAAATATGGTGTTTAGCAAATATGGTATAAACATGTGTAATTAAATACACATTTTGAATATGTCTTTCAGCATAACGGTTATTCCAAGGCACACCCTTAGAAAAAATAATAATGGAGGTATGTACAACACAGTTTTATCATGTAAAAATATGCGCTAATGGTAAAAAAATTAATAAATAAACAATTTGCATATTAATATAATATTCTGTCAACAAACCAGAACATCTGAGATATCTGACAATGATATGATCACGTGCCTTTCGCAAGATGAGGAAGATCATGTATATCGGCCTCTAACCCGTAAGTGATCATATATTGCTTAACGAGCCTACATAAAGTTATTTATTTATATAAAATGTTAAAGCCTGTGAATATGCTTTCAGCGGTTGCCACATAATTTAAATTTATTTTACAAATGTTTATTCGTGCATAATTAATCAGAATTAATATTACGCAGGAACGGCCAGTCAAGACCTGAGAAGTGCCGACCCATACGGTGCAGAATACGCATTTGGGGATGATATTGGAATGTTCCAGAATCCTTACATGGGGTATGCATCGTCGCCACAGTCACAGATCAGCTGTAAGTATCCATGGGTATTTTAACGACAATACAAATCGCCTGTAAGTAGATCATGCGATATGTTTTTAAATTATGCATCTGTATTCCACATACAGTCCTACCATACCATGTGGGCAATCAGCCATTGAAAATCTTATACGCGCTGCACCAGCGCATTCACCACAGGCGCCGGCGTCAGAACTGCCCTGAGAGCATTCTAACGAGAGTAAGTTAGTTAATCAACGCTATACGTTCTTTACATGCATCTAAAATGATCATTTTTCCACAGAGCAAAATGTATATCACCGCTGCACATCTAGCTGCTTTTTTTAAAAGTTTAGCATTCGATGTAGATGCACTATATAATATGGATCCGGTGGATTATTGCTGCGCAATAACGGATGATGAACCACCTGGAGAACCAGAGTCCTGTACAACAGTGGATGGAATAACAGCGCCGCAATTGTCCAATGCTGACAAAGAGAATCAATGCACACCGGCGCCACTGAACAGCCATTATCGTCTAGCCGGTTCTACACTGTTGATAATGAACCATCTATACAATAAAATCAAACCAAACAAGTGGGTAAGAGGTATGCCACACACTACGCATTGGGTGAAAAACGATTAAAGAGGAGACTGAGTTATACTGACGAAATAGCCCCTAAAAGAGGGCGATTGATGCCGTTGCAAAGTGTACCAGAATGTTGTAATGGTGGTAAGAAATACAGGATCACAGGTCAGGATGATAATGATGATGAACAGACACCATGTCTTACAGTTAATGCCGGCGCAGATAGCGCAAAGGTTAAGAGGGTGAACAGGCGTGATGAACTAGTGCCCTGCGCCAGCATTAACACTACCGCAGAGGTCAGCAATATCACCTCAAAAAGAAAGAGCAGGCATACAAAGAATCATAAAGCTATAATATTGCAATCTGCACGGGTCTGTCCTATTACAATATCAGACACCCAATCTGAAACAATTAATATCCCAGACACACAGGTAGAGACCATTTTGATACATGATGATGATGATGATCTGATTCAAGATGCCCAGGTGTTCTGGGCTTCAGATGTAGAATCGATAGACATGCATGAGGAAGGTGGTGTTTCAGGTGCCCCGAGCATCGGGGTTGGTGTGTCTGTGAATGAGCAGACGTCTGCAGCACTGGATGATGCTGTTGCAGGGACATCAGGCAACGGTGGTAGACATCATCCAGCACCGCAGAACACGCTGGATGAAGCTGTCGCAGGGCCATCGGGCGTAGGATCAACAGGTGCGAGTGTTGGCAGACAACCCACTACAGGTACACCAGCGATGACAGAAGGCGTGAGTAAACTATCAAAATTAAAATATCACGCTTTGTTAGGCATGATTTTCAGTGAACTCACATGCGTGAAACACATAGCGGAGGGGCTGTTAATGCGACACGCTGAAATAATGCGCAGCAGACAACGTGACCAGTGCTTGCTTTATGATTTTATTAACCGTTATATGGGCAGCGTAACAGAACAGGGTAGACTAGGTAGGGAAACTAATGCATTCATACAGGCCCATGCATTCGGTAAAAAAAGAAATTACTAATTATGACAGGTCGTGGATTGAACCGCTATGCAGCACATAGAGCGCAGCATTGTATAAAAATACATACAGATGTTTAAAAGTAAAGCGCGCTATTCAGACTTTAATAAATGCAAGACAGAAACAGCTTAGACTAGGATGGTATGGCATGTTTAGATTTAGTGGCCAGAATGACAACGCAGTGTCATGCCGCATAGATTGACGATCATCACAGATGGACTATGCCGTAGCATCACCCGTACCTGTCGGTCCAGAATCTCCTGGTAATAACGAGGAGACGCACCCTGTGTTTTTAGAATCCATCGACAGATACGAATGAAACCACCCCAATTTCAGGGCATCTGAAATCCACCACCATTTCCGGTTTGTGAATTTGGATAGGGTTACATCATTTGTAGATGCTATGAGGGCAATACACGACGCAATACAGACCATGCTCGACAGCTACATGGTTAATGTCGACCCTAATGACCGTGTGCAGTTAAGGTTGGAGGGTGGAAACTTTCATAATGCAATTTATTCACATCGCAGGCCGCACGATACATTAGATGCTGTCAGTTTTTTTAATCAGATAACAAACACGCTGCAAAGTAATTCTGAGGTTTTAATTGATAGAGTTGAAATTTGTGATCTGTTTTCAAGAATCGCGTAGGCGGTGCCCTGACGGGCCAACGCCTGCGGAGAATACCACACAGTCTTATTATTGAGAAACGCAGGCGTTTGTTATATGATTTCAATAACAGCGGTAACAATTTGTGTCTGGCGGCTAGTCTCTGCAAACTTCTGAACAATGATAATTCCACGGATATTGTTATACACGGTCGTGCTCTTGAGCTTCATAAAGCTTTGAATCTGCCCCTTGATAAGCCGATCAGCTTTAGCGACGTTGCTTGTTTTGAAAATCACTTAAAAGCAACAATTAAGATACTGTACTACAGTAGAGGGGATTGGCATTATTATTTTACAGACAGTCAATACAAAGACAACATACTGTTTATCTTATGGCACGACGACCATTACTACGGTATATTAGACATAAAAGTGTTTGTGGGTGCCCGATTCTTCTGCAAGTTTTGCCACACAGCGTACCACCACAAAAATAATCACGACTCCTCTTCTTTTGTAAGGCCTGTCTCAGACAGGCGTGTGTTGATACAGGAAAAGTGGCGCTAAGACGCCCTGTGTGTAGGGTGTTTTGCAGGTCAACTGATTGTTTAGAAGAGCACAAGGCTCTAGCGTTGTCTTCCAAAACACCGTGTCTTGAAAAATTGTATTGCGACCACTGCGGTTTGTATACCACCCCCGGTCACAAGTGTCGGGGAATGACATGTCCAGTTTGCAAGGTATGCGTTGGCAGTTTTGCTGGTCATTTGTGTTATATCCAAAACATTAATCCTGTGGATCCTACAAAAAAAATATTTCTTTATGATTTTGAATGTATGTAGGAGACGGGTGTACACATACCAAATTACTGTTATGCATTAGCACTAGGGGGTGAACAATCCTGGGAGTTTCAGGGTGTTGCTTGTATCGAAGACTTTGTAAAAACATTCATGAGACCAAAATTTGAGGGGTACACATTCATAGCCCATAATGCCGGTCGTTATGATGGGTACTTTGTAATGCGCCAACTGATTAAGGAGAAATTTAAAATCGATGAGCTGGCGCAAGGTGGTAAACTGATGTGCATTAAGGTTCTTGATTTAAAGATAAGATTTATCGATTTTTTGCCCTTGCGCCTCAGTCGTTTACCAAAAGCGATGGGATTTGAGGGCTCAAGAGGCCATTTCCCACATTTTTTCTTAACACCGCCGCTAACCAAAATTATATAGGCGCCATGCCGGATATTCAGTATTTCAGCATACAATATATGATGGAATCAGAGTTAGCTGAATTCAAAGAGTGGTATGAGAAATACAAGCATATGCCATTTAACTTCCAGGATGAACTTAAACGCTATTGCAAGCAGGATGTGGTAATACTACAGAGGGCTTGTAAGACCTTCCAAGATGCCGTTTTAGCAATGACGTCAGAGGACATAATTTTATATAAAAAAGGGTCCCGTCATTGTTAAGAGGCACGTTGACCCATTTCAACTTATCACATTAGCGTCAGTATGTATGGCCATGTACCGATGTAAATTTTTAAAGGAAAACACGCTGGCGCTTGTACCGGGCGATAACTATCATAAGACTCAGATGCGCTACTCAACACCGGCCATACAGTGGTTAATGTACATAGCGCATACAGAGGGCATAGACATTAGACACGCGTTACAAGGGGGTGAGAAGAAAGTTGGTAGATACTACCTGGACGGATACGCCGTTATCAATGGTGTACAAATGGCGTTTGAGTTCCAAGGTTGTTTTTATCACAGATGTAGCGCTTGTTACAACCCCGATGATGAAAACAAAGTGACTCAAACGACCAACGGCCAGTTGAGTCACAAGACGCAGGTGAGAATGAACTTTCTTAAACTGTGCGGGTTTCACGTGCGTGTTATTTGGGAATGCGAGTGGAAAAAAATGTTACAAGAGGATGTGTGTCTACAGGCATTTTTTTAAGGACAGGGATTTGCCCGAACCCTTGGACCCAAGCGCTGTGCTTTACGGCGGACGTACAAACGCCATAAAGCTGTATCACCAAACGCAACAGGACGAGCGCATACACTACTATGATTTTACCAGTCTGTACCCATTTGTCAACAAAACCAAATCATATACTGTAAAACATCCCAGGATCATTTATAAAGATTTTGGTGATATCACAACATATTTTGGCATCGCCAAAGTAAAAGTGTACCCTCCGCGTGGGCTTTTCTTTCCGGTTCTACCTGTTAAAATGCTCGGTAAACTAATGTTTCCCTTATGTCGAACATGCTGCAAGTCTGGGCAGGCAGAGACGTGTGAACATAATGATGAGGGACGAGCCCTCGTCGGTACGTGGTGTACCGTAGAGTTAAACTTAGCCATTGACAAGGGTTACAAAGTGTGTAAAATCTATGAGGTGTGGCATTTTGATAACCAATCCAATGATTTGTTTTCAGGGTACATTAATTTACATCTCAGGGACAAACAAGAGGCGTCCGGTTATCCCGAATGGTGTACAGACTGAGAAACGCCAAGCCTATTTAGATGCCTATCAAAAAAATGAAGGGGTGTCTTTACGGCCGGATCATATTCATATTAATCCGGCCAAGCGTCAGTTGTCAAAACTCTCTCTTAATAGCCTTTGGGGTAAATTTGCGCAAAGGTGTAACTTACCCAACACCGCAATTGTCTCAGACCCCAACAAACTTTTTGAATACGTGTTTTTGCCCCACTATGAGGTGTCTTCTTTAGACTTCATAGATGACGACGCGGTGATGGTGAATTGGAAATACGCCAAAGATCATTACACCAGCTCACGTATTTGTAATATTTTTATAGCTGCAATAACAACGGTGTATGCCCGTATTGAACTGTACAAACTGCTGGATAGGTTGCAAGAGCGCTGTCTTTACCACAATACAGACTCTGTCAGCAGGCCCGGTGATTGGAAACCGGCAATTGGGTGATTATCTAGGCGAACTGACTAGCAAAATCCCGGCTGGTGGGCATATAACAGAGTTTGTCTCAGTGTGACCCAAGTCATACGGATATCGTTTAAATAACTTAAAGACTAGTTTAAAAGTTAAAGGAATCACTCTTAATGTTGATAATGCGCAACATGTCAACTTTGACAGCCTGAAAGACCTGGTCTTAGATTATCCTTTAAACCCCGAAGGCAACGACCAGAAAAAAATTGTGATTCGCCAGCCCCATATAGTGTGTTTTAAAAAGTATTGGCAGATTGAAACGCGAGTGCTGCAGAAAATGCAAAAGTGCGTTTACACTAAACGGAAGCTTACAGATAACTTTTTTAAGATGGATATCAGGCTGCAACACCCCTTTTCATGTATTTTAGCAGGCCCCTCCAACTCGGGTAAAAGTTATTTTGTGAAAATGCTGCTGCATAATTCCGCTACGCACATCTCGCATGTTCCCGATAATATTGTTTGGTTTTACACTTGCTGGCAGTCAAAGTACGATCATCTTCTGTGCGATTACCCCGGTATGCATTTTATAGAGGGGCTACCTGAGACTTTTAACGATAACCAACTTTTCCCTCCCGATAAGGTTAATTCAGCAGTGGTTGATGATCTGATGGAGTCGGCTAGTAATAATTCGGAGATTGAGAAAGCTTTCACAAAGTATGTACACCATAGATATCTCAGTATCATGTACCTTGTGCAAAATGTGTTTTGTCAGGGTAAAAAGAGCAGAACTATACAGTTAAATACAAAATATATGGTTCTTTTCAAAAATCCTAGGGATAAATTGCAAGTGACAACGCTGGCTAGGCAGATGTATCCAGGTAAATCGATGTTCTTTTTAGAGGCTTTTGAAGATGCGACCAGAGCTCCTTATGAGTGTTTACTGGTTGATTCAAGAAACAACACGCTTGATGAGTACCGTTTACGAAGCGGGTTATTCCCGCCGCATACACCGGTAGCGTACATCTTTAAAAAGCATGCTTCTAAAAAGCTGTAATTCTTCAACTTTAGTCATTTGCCATAGCGACACCATCAGCGAGCATGTCGGCGCGCTTACGGCGTAATTGGGTGCTTTTAAAAGCGTTAATAAAGGCGCCACCGACTCAAAGAAATGCTATTTTATCCACGGCTTCAATCGATTTGGTGACGGCCATTTGTGAGATTGCGCTCAACATGCTAAAAGGTAATATACCATTGTCACGACGACAGTTGAATTACCTTATAAAATCGCTATGTAATAAGAAATGCACCATTGGCAAAAAGAAGCGATTGGTGAAACAGTCCGGCGGATTTATTGGGTCGCTGCTTGGATTTGCTATACCATTAATAATGGGGCTTCGGACTAATTGTTGATGGAATACGTTTAGAAGATGTATCTGGTGCCTCAGCAGCAGATAGAGCGCTTGCGCAACAAACCGGGTAACGATGATATACGTAAAACAGCTGCACAAGGCATAGATGCAGAGATCATAAACATACTACAGAGTAATAATTTATCGGAGTATGATAAGGCTAAGCATTACACATCCACGTTGCAGAAATATCTGGTGTTGAGTAAGCAGTCTGATAGAGAGATGTCAACTTTAACTCTCTTAACGCCCGAAACACCAACTGTTCCTCAAACGACTAACTCTGACCAGGTAACCAGTTCTGACACCGTTTATCAAGAAGTTTTGGACGGTGTTAATGAACGGTATAGGAAAAACAGCAAGATACTTTTAAATAAAATGGCTGGGTCTAAACACATCACAAACTGAAACGCTAAAGGCGAGTTTCTATATAAAGGTAACGCTGTACAGGGCTCCAACATGCTGGATTTAATTAGAAGCGTCACGCAAATCCACAGCGTGTCGTGCCGTAAAAAGCCGAATGGTTGGGCCGAGGTTATGCAGGCCATGGCGGAATTAAATATACCGTCCACCGTGGCCGGCAACGCGTCAAATAGGCTGCAGCTAGACCGTTTAAAGGCAGAAACATATACCATTGGTGATGGGTATTTACCAACCACACCGTCGCTACAAGCGCATAAGAAAAGACGTTTAAATGTTTTAAGCACCCCCGGATTAACAACGACACACGGTCACTTGATGCCTAGAAAAAGATCTTTAGAAATGTTTAAGGATGCCCCGTGGCTGAGTCTATAATCTGTTTGTATTGTATTGTAATAAACTTTAAAAATTGTTTGTTTATCATTGTACATAATTGCTTCAAACATCATTCTGATTACAACTGCTATGATAATAAAAATGACTATGTATCTGTAAATATACTTTTATGTTACAATAAAATATGTTTATGATTTAGAACGGATTGTTTTGTTCTTTGTTTCTAATTGCTGTTTATGGAAGAACACGCAACAACATAATGTTTAAAACTGTTGTTTATTATAGTTATGAAGCATTGTACATAAATTGTTTCAAACGCAGGGTAGATTACAAGTTACACATTTCTGTATACATTTATCCGTATAGCTGCTCAAACAATGCCTTTTCGGCAGCCGCCTTACAAACATTGCAACTACACGGTCATTACATTTTGTATCATTACTAAATCGGGACAGAATTTCCTCATATTTGTAATTTTTACACATTAAAAATATAAAGTAAACACAATATTGACCGCATACAGAGCTTGAAAAGCCTTGTAACCGGCGGTTTTGGTGACAAATGCTTTTTGAATTAAAATGTAAAAACTTTATGATATTCTTTGGAAAAATAACGCTGTCCGGCGCGAGTTCGTAAGAATCAAAGAAATAACAAAGTCCCGCTTCATTAAAATAAACGGCCAACCAGTGTTAGTCGGGCTGACCGCTACTATGCGTGTTGATTACAAATGCGCAGGGGTAATGCACCAGTTTATCAGTAGGCAACATATCGCACGCATAGGTTCCTTTAAAATAACGGTGCTTGGTTCCGTGTAGAGAATACAATTTATCTGTAGTGTGTTCATCTTCTCTTTTTTTACCACGTAATGATATTCATTAAAAGATTCGATAAAATATTGAAATAGTTTCTTTCACTTATAGGTAATCATACAGCACATCACGCCTTTGATTAATCTCAATGATATTATCAAATAAAGCAAAAATGATCACGTTGACTGTACAATCCAACGCTTCCGCAAAGCGGAAATCGGCACGTTGATTGCCCATCCTTATCAGGGAAAGGTGCTCTCCACACTCCTGCACCGGCGACAGATCAAAAGCAAATAGCGTGTAGCCGTTGAGGTACTCTTCGCGGTCGACGAGTATTCTGGCGTCAGATTTCTGCTTATTTGTGATCTGTATGAGCGACATATACTCTCTTACAGCATTACCGTGTTCAAAGTCTGGTTGAAATGGTTTTGCCGGGTGCGGCATTCCATCCAGATAAAGGGATGCAAAGTTCACATTTTTATGTTCAAAACAAAGGGGGTTCCGATTAAGGGCTCCTGAAAATGCTTCATTGCCCACAAACCCGACTATGACCGTTTGCGGCACTTGACCTAAAAATAGATTTTCTAGATTAAACACTCTGCTGCCTGCAGGTATGCTGTAGATTTTCATTCCGATGCGGTCAATCACGTATTTCGTGTTGCCGCTTAGCAGCACCTGCGCGTGCCCAATGCGCACGGCTGGTGAGACCTGCACTCTTTTCACAAAAAGGAACGCTGCGACGATCTGTATTTTAAAGGCATCTGCTTCAGCAGACATTAAGCAGAATGAGTCTTTGTTTCTGGTGAGTTTAATCTTCAGGTCAACGGCGTTTAAAATTAGTTTATGCTGGTGGAAAAGGTCGCAGCGAAGCGGCCCTAGCAATTCAACCGTGCGACACTGCGCGGTCGCTCCTGCTCGTTTTCTGAAACCAGTGTTAATGCCGTCCAGAACCCTGTTGTTATGTTCTCCAGCCACATCTTTATAAAATAATCCTGTGGTGTGCTTTGTTGACATAGCATCGGAACTATAATTCAATATAGTCTCAATGTACGCGCGGTAAGCGTAAAGATTGTTGGATTGTGATATGAGTGTCGCCCAAAATAACATCCACTTGGCTGAATAATGTCGCTATGGAGTAATTAATAAGGGCCCCTTGGGCTATCGCCGTGTTATCAGTTCGTTTGATCTTGCTCGTCACGTACAGCAGGGGGTTGTTCAGATCGTAGTAGTGAAAATACCAAGGGAAAGGGGGATGGGGGATTTTAGATGAGCACAGGATAATATAATAATAGCAATGTATATTATTGTTATAATATGATTAGAAAGATCCACAATCATCAAAATCAAAACCCTATGGTCAGTAGGGGCCTGAAAAAATAACAGAGTGGAGGTGCTCCCCGGAGAGTACACATCATTGGGAAACAAGAAAAAAGAAGAAAAAACTCTCTAATTGGGGTCACTCTTGAATATGAATGAATAACTAATTAATAAGTAACATTTAATAGGTATGCATTAAAAATGGCTGCCACATTACGGTAAGTATAATAGTAGCAATATACAAGAACAAGACAAAATGAGACATGAAACATGAAACATGAAAAATTGAAATATATAAAAAGCAGGGTGAAAATATTTCTCAGCGGGGTGATGTCAGAGAAAAAAGGATTACTAGTGTAATCTCATATAACATTCTCTGAGTTAGCCCACTACAATATAAGTCCAATGACTGAGTTGTGACAAATAATTATAATGTGTCTTAAAAAGAAATTTAGTAGGTTAAATAACTTCAAGCAGCATCAACACAACGTTTAATAAACAAAAACTCCACATGCAAATATCACCAAGAAGCTCCTACTATATAAGTGAAATAAACACAATATAAATGATATGTCTCAGAAGTAGAAAACAGTATGCATCATGTTGATTGTTGTAGAGAGCTTTCAATGTACATATTCCAAAGGTAGCACGGCATATCTATGAATCAAGGAGAGTGTATAATATATGGAGATCTGTATTCCAAAAAATTGATGTAACAAACTCCCACCGTACTAGTAAATGAGGTAGACAGACCTAGAAAAATCAGTCTATCACACACATCAAATATGCACAGGAGAATGAACAAATGAGTTAAGTGCACATATAAGCATCAGATATTATAAGGTATACTGTTATCTGCAGGTACCACTGAAAATAGATTTTTAGAAAAAATCAAGTGAAGAGATTAAAGAAGTTATTCCCTATCAACAGTGTCAAGGCAGTAGCTGCTGCAAGTCATTGTGATACTCAGAGAATGACATGTGAGCATACTGTCAGGCTCACCCAAGGGTGTGAATAAGTGAATTGAGCATCTGCTGTTAGGGCTGATATGAAAAAGGAACCTGGTATATAGAATAGTGCAGGAACCTATTCAAATCAGGATGTAATGAGAGTGCTCATAGATAGCAGGTAATCTGGTTTAAAGTAGGGATGTGCAGGCTCGGATAGGTTCGAGTTTGCACGTGGAGTTCGGATTTTTCCCTCCAAAAAAACGGAACTCAGAACGAGGCAAAACGTCATCTTACATGGACGAACATCATCATTCCTTGTCTTTTGTCCAGGAATGATGATGTTCGTCCATGTAAGATGACGTTTTGCCTCGTTCTGAGTTCCGTTTTTTTGGAGGGAAAAATCCGAACTCCACGTGCAAACTCGAACCTATCCGAGCCTGCACATCCCTAGTTTAAAGATAGAAAATCAGACAGAGAGTAATAAAGGCCACAGTATAATATCGTCACCAGTACTGCTGCTAGTCACATTTCCCAACGGAAGTGGTGAGTAGTGAGAAGCACGGAGTCGTATACTCTGGTATGAAGAAAGTTAGATGAAGACTGCACTGCGACTCACACAGGGTAAGTAATGCTCTGTGTGCCCGTGGGGGTAGTGCAGAGCCAGTCACCTACACATGTAGCCGAGTAGGCACGTGCGTCTAGGAGTGAGAGAAGAGCGGTACCTGTATACCCATATGGAGGGCGGTAGGTGGTGGGCTGGGTGTGCCAAATCGGGAGTCTGTCCGTGTGTTGAACTGTGTGGTCCCGCCTGTACACAGCGGGGAAACACCGATCTGAGACGCGCGTTTCACGAGCTGCTTCCTCAGTCTGACTGAGGAATCAGCTCGTGAAACGCGCGTCTCAGATCGGTGTTTCCCCACTGTGTACAGGCGGGACCACACGGACAGACTCCCGATTTGGCACACCCAGCCCACCACCTACCACCCTCCATATGGATATACAGGTACCGCTCTTCTCTCTCTCCTAGACGCACATGCCTACTCGGCTACATGTGTAGGTGACTGGCTCTGCACTACCCCCACGGGCACACAGAGCATTACTTACCCTGTGTGAGTCGCAGTGCAGTCTTCATCTAACTTTCTTCATACCAGAGTATACGACTCCATGCTTCTCACTACTCACCACTTCCGTTGGGAAATGTGACTAGCAGCAGTACTGGTGACGATATTATACTGTGGCCTTTATTATTCTCTGTCTGATTTTCTATCTTTAAACCAGATTACCTGCTATCTATGAGCACTCTCATTACAGCCTGATTTGAATAGGTTCCTGCACTATTCTATATACCAGGTTCCTTTTTCATATCAGCCCTAACAGCAGATGCTCAATTCACTTATTCACACCCTTGGGTGAGCCTGACAGTACGCTCACATGTCATTCTCTGAGTATCACAATGACTTGCCGCAGCTACTGCCTCGACACCGTTGATAGGGAATAACTTCTTTAATCTCTTCACTTGATTTTTTCTAAAAATCTATTTTCAGTGGTACCTGCAGATAACAGTATACCTTATAATATCTGATGCTTATATGTGCACTTAACTCATTTGTCCATTCTCCTGTGCATATTTGATGTGTGTGATAGACTGATTTTTCTAGGTCTGTCTACCTCATTTACTAGTACGGTGGGAGTTTGTTAGATCAATCTTTTGGAATACAGATCTCCATATATTATACATTCTCCTTGATTCATAGATATGCCGTGCTACCTTTGGAATATGTACATTGAAAGCTCTCTACAACAATCAACATGATGCATACTGTTTTCTACGTCTGAGACATATCATTTATATTGTGTTTATTATTATTATTATTATTATTATCCTTTATTTATATGGCGCCACAAAGGTTCCGCAGCGCCTTACACAGTACATAAATGAGCACACAAGAAAAACAGTTAATAGTAATACAAAACAATGCAGGACAAGGACAAGGTTATAAACTCAGCTGCAAAACACAAGCAGCAGGACATGAGCAACCAGGTGGTAGGTGCCATTGTAGGGAGTTAGGAGTAAATTATACTATAAGTAGGGGGAGGAGAAGCACGTGAGGATGAGGGCCCTGCTCGTGAGAGCTTACATTCTAAAGGGGAAGGGCAGACAGACAGGGGCGACACAGAGGGGTAGATAGTGAAGAAGGAGCATGGAGCAGTGGGTTAGGATATGTGCTGCGGAATGTGTGTGTATAAGACGACCTGATGTTATGTAAAAATTAAGTCCTTCATACATCTATCTCTATGATAGAAAATAGATTGTTTGTGTTATTTACATGAGAGATGTACAAAGTAAAGTAGAAGCACTTTAATTTGTGTGTTACATTTTAGCATCTATATACAGCCTGACAAGAAATGCAGCTATTATGGGACTGTCCCGCCATCCTAATACAGTAGTGACTACTTTAGTTCCAGCTGCTGGGTGCTATGCCATGCTCCTGTGAGTGGGTGCATCTCACATGCTAGACCCACTCACAAATGGGTGCAGCCATACATGATGTGGTCCCACAGGATGTTGCAGTACCCGGGCCCAGAATTTCTCTTGGCAGCCCTGGAGGTGACAGACAGAACGAGGAGGGAATGGGGCTTAGTAGTGGGGTAACAAGACCATGGAGGGAGGTGGTTGAGAGTGGAGGTATAGGAGAAGTGGGGGAAAGAAGCAGAGGGTTGGAAGCAGACTGATGAGAGAAAAAAAGGAAGAACAGCAAGTGGAGGAAACAGGAGGGGGAAGAGAGGGACGGATAAAGTAGAGGATTATGTGGACATAGAATATGGGGGTTGTGTGAAGTAAGGGTGTTCATGCTGTGGACAAGGTAATAGGTTTATTTCACTTATATAGTAGGAGCTTCTTGGTGATATTTGCATGTGGAGTTTTTGTTTATTAAACGTTGTGTTGATGCTGCTTGAGGTTATTTAACCTACTAAATTTCTTTTTAAGACACATTATAATTATTTGTCACAACTCAGTCATTGGACTTATATTGTAGTGGGCTAACTCAGAGAATGTTATATGAGATTACACTAGTAATCCTTTTTTCTCTGACATCACCCCGCTGAGAAATATTTTCACATATTTCAATTTTTCATGTTTCATGTCTCGTTTTGTTTTGTTCTTGTATATTGCTACTATTATACTTACCGTAATGTGGCAGCCATTTTTAATGCATACCTATTAAATGTTACTTATTAATTAGTTATTCATTCATATTCAAGAGTGACCCCAATTAGAGAGTTTTTTCTTCTTTTTTCTTGTTTCCCAGATCGTAGTAGTGTTTGCCGCTGGCCGCTATATAAAATTCAAGCAGCGCTGTGTTGGATAACGCCGCTAAAGGCTGAACTTCGACGTATAGACTTTTCTCTACGCTAGTTTGTGTCGGCAGCATATCAAAAAGATCCAGCTCTGATTTTGCGCATTCTACGGACTCGGTGTGTATGAAAGACATGTTGTTTAAAAAATATCACTAGCACCGCACTTCGGTTCTCTCTTCTTCTTCTTTAAGCTGCGGCGTCTCCTGCTTTTATTTAATAAAGGGATGCTCCAAGGTGGAAATGCTAATCGTGCGCTTCCGTTTTCTTTTAGACACGCCTTTACTTGTATATATTATTCCTGAACCATCTTGTTTGGATTGGTTCACCTCGTGTATTTTATTCACCACCGCTGTTGTGGCGTGTCCAATAACGTCTTTCGCGATATTGCGCGCTGCGGTCTTCACGTGCGGTTTAGCTAACTCTAGACCTCTCCGGAAAAGGCTTCGAAAAATACCGCCTAAACCGCAGCCGTACATGTAAGCGCTGCCGTGAAAACCGGGTAAACCATTACCGGCTTGCGCTTTATAATATTGCGCGTACAGTGCCGGATCGCCATAATTTTTACAGCGACCATTCTGCCCGGTTAATAAAAATCATTTTTGCGTCGTCTAAAGTGTAGTTTTACGATCGCTTTCCCAAACTTGAATGCTATGTTCTCATTCTGGTCGTTTTTATCTCTACGGTAATCGTGTCAAAATGCGCTTTGCACAAAGGTACATAATATGGCTTCTCGTATCGAATTGTGACCATTTCGTTGTTACGACCCTTAATTTCAACAGTCCGTAGCAACGGTACATAACTATCACCGACCCTCTGGTGTTTGATAATGTCTGTGTACACGTACAACGTATATTGTCCCCCGTTGATGTCAGCGCACGGTTTTAAAAACCTAATTTTAGGCTGTAATCCCAGTATTCTCTCCATTTTAACACCGGCTGTGATCTGTTACATCGGCTTAATGTCGAAGGATACGGCGCGTTCGAGGGGGTCGTACCATAATTTTAACCCTCCATCCAGCTTATGATGCTCAATTTCAGCGTTGAATGCTTTGACCAGCGCCTCGATTGTTTCATAAAAACTGGGTTTAATGCACACCCTCGTGACAGCCGTGTTCAGTCCATCCCACCTTGTTATTTTCACCACACAATCGCGTATATCGATTGTATTCCACGTGTGCGGGTATTGTATTTC